>CM041793.1:12708796-14038796 GCA_023376895.1 Aspiorhynchus laticeps
TCAATTTGGAACTAGCCACAGCTAGACCGACCTTCTTCTCAAACCTTATACACAGTAACTTAAACAACACTCACACTCTTTTTGCTACTGTTGAGAGACTGACAAACCCCCCAAGTCAGATTCCCAGTGAAATGCTCTCTGACAGCAAATTCAATGAGTTTGCTTCCTTCTTTTCAGAGAAGATCAGTAATATCAGAAAGGAGATTGTCACATCTTCCTGTAATACAGAGGTCACACAGATTCGACAGCAATCTCAAAAAGAAGTGACTATGTCTGTTTTTAAAACAATTGATAGCAAAATTTTTGAAGAAATAGTACAGCATCTTAATTCGTCAACCTGCTATCTTGACAAACTTCCCACATCTTTTTTCAAAAGTGTGCTTAACTGTTTAGAAGCAGATCTCTTAGAAGTGGTGAACACCTCACTTCTTTCTGGGACTTTTCCAAACTCCCTGAAAACTGCAGTTGTTAAGCCCCTTCTGAAAAAGCGCAATCTTGATAACACCATGTTGAGCAACTATAGACCAATATCAAATCTTCCTTTCATAAGTAAGATTATTGAAAAGGTAGTTCTTAATCAGCTGAACAACTACTTAACCCTCTGGGGTCTGAGGTGATTTTGGGGCCCTTGAGAGGTTTTGACATGTCCTGATATTTGTGCTTATTTCAGCTACTTATAACATACTAATGTCTAACATGTATTTGTTTTTGTATTCAGCACAAACTTTGCTACAATATTATGTGACCAAGATGGATGTACATGTTTGTATTTTTTTAGAAAAAAAATATTATCCGTGGTTAGTAAGTTTTGGGAAAAAAAAATGTAGCTGAAATAAGGCCATAAAACCCACACTAAATAGTCCTGAATAAGACTTTTGTGTAATCAGTCTTGTCGGCTAGAATATTTACTTCACAATTAAGTGAGAATCATTCTGCTTACTCATTTACAGAAAACAATACATTGATTACATTTTTTTAAGACATGTTTTGTGATTGAAAGCCTGTATGCGAGGGAGTGACAATGTCCTTGAATATTAAGTGATTCTCGCCTGAGACACAAAGGGCCCTCCCCTAAAGGCTGCTAATAACCCATCAGTGTGACTGACGTTGAGGCAGGTAAGAGAGAATGTGAGGAGATTGAACAAATGTTTTTTTTTAATTATTTGTATTTTATTTACAACACAGTATAATCAAAACATACATAATGAAGGTCAAAGACACATTATTGTGCACACTGATCTAACCACAGAGATGTGAACAGACTTTGAGTCATTCCTGCAACAGATTCTGTTCAACAAGTGACACAAGTAAATCATGCCTGATATTTACGTGTGTTATTTGAGTGTTTCTGCTACTTTCCATGGATTCAAGAAGAAAAAAAACATAATCGGTGGTCAAGGAGCTTGTTTTACCATATAATATCAGTGTAGTTGGACATCTGATGTTGTTACAGCACAAAAACAGTTTGAAGAGATGTCAGGATTCATCATCTGTGGTGCAGGTATCTGATTCAATAAAATACAAACCAAAAAAAACATTTGTGAGCATGTTAATATCAGGAGCATCTTTTTATATATATGTTTTATAGACTCACGCATGCTTTGTACTATCATAAACAAAAAAATACATTGTATATCTGAGAAACTAATTATTATTGTTTAGAAAAAACGAACTATGATTTTGTAGTCATATAGCCTAGTATGTATGGCTTTGTACTACAAAAGATGTACTTTGTACTATAAAAAAGGATATTTTATATCTGAGAAACTAATTATTATCGTTTAGCACGCTATTCAATCCATTTGTGAACATTAAACATTTTTCTAAACATTGTAGCATTCATCATGTTGTCGTTTGGGAAAAAAATAAACTTGCATTAAAGTTTGAGTCACAATAACACGTTAACTAATGCAAAAAAAAAGAAACATTACTTACTCATCAGATTGCTCTTCTCTTCTGGATGAACTCTTGCTCTTATTTGGAGGCAAATCCAGCTTTTATTCAGCGTGTCTTCTTCCAGAAACGAACTGTAATGTTGGCCGCGAGGAACGATCTGGCTTTGTTTATGGGCGTCTCCTTGAGCACAAGGCTCACGTGGTTATTTACATATGAACGCGAGGGGGGCGGGATCGCATTAGAAATAATGAGTTAGACGGGACAGACTGAACATCGTGTTGGTTTCATACGGATTACTTCATCACAGAATGTTTGTTTTTGATAAGACTTACTTATCAAAAAAAGTAGACACTTCCAGCTTTCTATAGATATAACTCTCATGTCCGTGTGTTGAGTTTTCGCTGAGTTACAGTTCATTTTATTGACGTTTTTTGAAGAGCAGCTCGCGGAGATGGAGAAGACAGAGAGCGCATCCTGTTTGTTTTCTTTTTTTTTCCAAAACCACAACGTTTTGTTGTATTCGTGAGTGTACACCACAAAAAAATAGACACTTCAAAGTTTCAATTGATGTATAACACTTATCTGTACGACCAAAATCGACGGAGTATTTTTAATGTCTTTTGCACTGGTCTTAAAAAAAACAAGTTGGTATCGCCAGCGATACAGCCGTCCCATTAGGGTTAAACTCAAATGGATACCTGGATAATTTTCAATCTGGTTTCCGCGTGCATCACAGCACAGAGACAGCACTCATTAAGATAATAAATGATATTCGCTTTAATTCTGATTCTGGCAAAATATCAGTTCTGGTACTACTAGATCTTAGTGTTGCGTTTGACACTGTCAATCATAACAGAGAGAGACTGGCAAACTGGGTCGGGCTTTCTGGGATGGCACTCAAATGGTTCAGGTCATACTTAGAAGGGAGAGGTTATTATGTGAGTATAGGAGAGCATAGGTCTAAGTGGACATCCATGACATGCGGCGTCCCACAAGGCTCAATTCTTGCACCACTCTTGTTTAGCCTGTATATGCTCCCACAAAGTCAGATAATGAGGAAGAACCAAATTGCCTATCACAGCTATGCTGATGATACCCAGATCTACCTAGCCTTATCTCCAAATGATTATAGCCCCATTGACTCCCTCTGCCAATGCATTGATGAAATTAACAGTTGGATGTGCCAAAACTTTCTTCAGTTAAACATGGAGAAAACTGAAGTCATTGCATTTGGAAACAAAGATGAAGTTCTCAAGGTGAATGCATACCTTGACTCTAGGGGTCAAACAACTAAAAATCAAGTCAGAAATCTTGGGGTGATTCTGGAGACAGACCTTAGTTTTAGTAGTCATGTCAAAGCAGTAACTAAATCAGCATACTATCATCTCAAAAACATTGCAAGAATTAGATGTTTTGTTTCCAGTCAAGACTTGGAGAAACGTGTTCATGCCTTTATCACCAGCAGGGTGGATTATTGTAATGGTCTCCTCACCAGCCTTCCAAAGAAGACCATTAGACAGCCGCAGCTCATCCAGAACGCTGCTGCCAGGATTCTGACTAGAACCAGAAAATCTGAGCATATCACACCAGTCCTCAGGTCCTTACACTGGCTTCCAGTTACATTTAGGATTGATTTTAAAGTACTTTTACTCGTTTATAAGTCACTCAATGGTCTAGGACCTAAATATATTGCAGATATGCTCACTGAATATAAACCTAACAGACCACTCAGATCATTAGGATCGAGTCAGTTAGAAATACCAAGGGTTCACACAAAACAAGGGAGTCCGCTTTTAGCTATTATTCCGCCCGCAGTTGGAACCAGCTTCCAGAAGAGATCAGATGTGCTAAAACATTAGCCACATTTAAATCCAGTCTCAAAACTCATCTATTTAGCTGTGCATTTGTTGAATGAGCACTGTGCTACGTCCGAACTGACTGCATTGTATTTTATGTATAATCCTTTTCTATTTAACTGTTTTAAATTTCATTTTAAATCAATTTCTATATCATTTTAAAATTCCTTGTTTTATTATTTTTAATTCCTTGTTTTTATTGCTGTGAATGATTATTTCACTTTCTTTTATGTAAAGCACTTTGAATTACCACTGTGTATGAAATGTGCTATATAAATAAACTTGCCTTGCCTTGTACCATCCATCCTTACTCCCATTCACTGCACCACAGCGGGTACGTTGATTGTGCCGTTGGAGCCACTTGCATGGCATCTGGAGGCGTGGCTTGCGCTGCCCAGCCCGTCTTGATGGCTCACGTGCACAATTCAACTCGGCTACGCGATTCAGTTCGCCAGGTGACCTCCCAAGTTCAGCGGTGTTCTCGAGTCTGCATTGGCAGCTCGGAACGCTCCTGTCTTGCGCGAGGAGATTGCTGTCCTCCTGGCAAGGATGCAATCGAGCCGGTCCCTCCAGCTGAGATGAGGCAGGGGTTTTACAGCCCTTATTTCATCGTACCCAAGAAAGGTGGTGGTCTTCGACCAATCCTGGATTGCGACTCCTGAACTGGGCCCTGCACAGGCTCCCGTTCATGATGTTGACGCACAGGCGCATGATCAAATGCATACAGCCCCGGGATTGGTTTGCAGCGATCGACCTGAAGGATGCTTACTTTCATGTTTTGATCCTTCCGCGCGACAGACCGTTCCTACAGTTTGCGTCCGAGGGTCGGGCATGGCAGTACAGGGTCCTCCCCTTCGGGCTCTCCCTGTCCCCCCGTGTCTTCATGAAGGTCGCGGAGGGTGCGCTTGCCCCGTTACGGGAGGTGGGCATCAGGATCCTCAACTGTCTCGAGCATGGCCCACGCGCGAGAACAGTTCTGCGATCACAGGGACCTGGTGCTTCGGCACCTCAACCAGTTTGGGCTTCGGATCAACTGGGAAAAGAGCAAGCTCTCCCATGCGCAGAGAATCTCTTTTCTTGGTGTGGAGTTAGACTCTGTGAGTATTACGGCGCGCCTCACGGAAGAGCGCACCCAATCAGTGCTGAACTGCCTGAGTTCCTTCAGAGGCAGGACTGTGGTTCCGCTGAAACAGTTTCAGAGGCTCCTGGGGCATATGGCATCCACAGCTGCAGTCACGCCACTCGGATTGCTTCATATGAGACCACTTCAGCACTGGTTGCACTCCCGAGTCCCGAGGTGGGCATGGCGCTGCGGTGCACTTCGGGTGAACATCACACAGGAGTGTCGCCGCTCCTTCAGCCCCTGGACGGACCTTGCCTTTGTACAGGCCAGGATGCCCTTAGAACAAGTGTCCTGGCATGTTGTTGTCACAACAGATGCCTCCAGCACGGACTGGGGTGCTACCTGCAACAGGCAGGCAGCCTCGGGGCTCTGGATAGGGCCTCGACTGCTTTGGCACATCAACTGCCTAGAGCTGTTGGCAGTGCATCTGGCCTTGCGGCAGTTCGGCCACTGCTGTTAGCCAAGCATGTGTTGGTCCATACGGACAACACTGCGGCTGTGTCGTACATCAACCGGATGGGAGGTATACAATCACGTCGCATGTCACAGCTCGCCCGCCATCTCCTCGGCTCAAATCGCTGCTTGCGGTCCACATTCCGGGGGAGCTCAATCGTGCGCTCTCACGACAGCTCACTTCCCCGGAGAATGGCGACTCCATCCCAAGACGATCTGGCTGATCTGGAGTCGATTTGGGGAAGCTCAGGTAGACCTGTTTGCTTCCCGCGAGTCCTCCCACTGCCAGCTGTATTCTCCCTGACCGAGGGCCCCCTCGGCACGGACGCACTGGCTGGCACACAGCTGGCCTCGGGCTCTATGCAAGTATGCAATTCCCCCAGTGAGCCTGCTCGCACAGACACTGTGCAAGGTCAGGGAGGACGAGGAGCAGGTCCTGCTGGTCGCGCCGTTCTGGCCCACCCGGACCTGGTTTCCCAAACTCATTCTCTTCGCGACAGCCCCTCCCTGGCGCATTCCTCTGAGGAAGGACCTCCATGTGTGGCTCCTGGACGGGACGTGGCAGACTTGAGCGGACTCCCACAGGCTGTGGTAGAGACCATCACTCAGGCTAGAGCTCCTTCTACAAGGCAAGCCTATGCACTGAAGTAGAGTCTGTTCGCGAACTGGTGTTCTTCTCGCCGAGAAGACCTCCGAAGATGCACGATTGGAGTAGTGCTTTCTTTTCTGCAAGAAAGGTTGGAGCGTAGGCTGTCACCCTCCACCTTGAAAGTGTATGTGGCTGCTATCGCGGCCCATCATGATGCAGTGGACAGCCGGTCTCTGGGAAAGCATGATCTCATTGTGAGGTTCCTGAGGGGTACCAGGAGGTTGAATCCCCCTAGGCCACCCCTGATGCCCTCCTGGGACCTCTCTATCATCCTGGCTGGACTTCAGAGGGGTCCCTTTGAGCCGCTGGACTCAGTCGAGCTGAAATACCTGTCGGCTAAGACAGCGCTCCTGACCGTGCTCACTTCCATCAAGAGGGTCGGGGACCTCCAAGCATTTTTGGTGAGCGAAGAGTGCCTTGTGTTCGGGCCGGACTACTCTCACATTGTCCTGAGACCCCGGCCTGGATACGTGCCCAAGGTTCCCACCACACCCTTCCGCAATCAGGTGGTGAACCTGCAAGCACTGCCTTCGGAGGAGGCAGACACAGCCTTGGCGTTGCTGTGTCCCGTAAGAGCATTGCGCATATACGTGGACTGCACCTGGAGCTTCAGAAGCTCTGAACAGCTCTTGGTCTGTTACGGAGGTCAGCAGAAAGGGAAGACTGTCTCCAAGCAGAGGTTGGCCCACTGGATAGTGGATGCCATCGCCTTGGCGTACCAATCCCAAGGCGAGCCGTGCCCCCTGGGGGTGAGGGCTCACGCCACACGGAGTGTTGCCTCCTCCTATGCGTTGGCGCACAGCGCCTCTCTGGCAGACATTGTAGAGCTGCGGGCTGGGCGATACCGAACACCTTCACGAGATTCTACAGTCTCCGCGTTGAGCCAGTTTCTTCCTGTGTGTTGGGTAACAGGTAAGAGGCGGGAAGAACTGGCCGGTGTCACGGTTGCTGCGCCATTCCCCCTCACCCGGGGATACGAGCGCCTGTTTTCTCCTCCAGTTCAGTTCCCCGGACGGCGAACCCTGGTGGAGTTCCTCCAGCACCCCCGGCAGTCAGACTGGGCAGAGCAGTGTGACGCCAGGCCCAGTACTGGTGCTAGCTCGCCCGGGTCTCCGGTCAGCCCCTGTGCTCGGCTAGGTGTCCGTATGGCTTTGATTCCCTTCGGGTAATCCCATACGTGTATTCTTCCATGGTAAGGTTTCCCTCGCGGTAAACCCGTGTCTTCCCTTTGACAGAGCTCTCTGTCAGGCCCTGCTGGCAGCCCTCCTCCCTACTCCTAGGTAGGATCTGCCCCAGGGTCCAGTCGTATGTAGTACTGCCCCAGGCCTGGGTCAGTCCATATCAGTGTCTCCACATGGTACCTCCCTTCGGGCAGGATGTGGCCTCCGTAGCGCCCTTCTCTGGAAGGCTCGCTTCCCCGTCGCTACTGCCAAGCTGTAACAACAAAAAGGGAAGACTTGAAGCATTTTTCATTGAAGGTCGAAATCCCTTCCGACTTCTGTGGGGAAACGAACAGCGGCTTGGCTATCTCCAGCAGAGATGTACTCAGTGGTCCCTGCGGGCACCAAGGTTAGCGAATTTGCACTGGGGCGACGGGAAGGTTGCGACCTTTCGCATGGCATTTGTCTGTCACGCGCTCGCTTGTCAACATCTGCATGCAACAAGGTCGTGACGGGGTTCAGGTTGTGGTGCTTTCCATAGGACCCCTATGTCGTCACGACATAACTCGTAGTGACAGACAGATAGGGAACGTCTCGGTTATGTACGTAACCCTCGTTCCCTGATGGAGGGAACGGAGATGTTATGTCCCCATGCCACAATCTTGAAACCATCGCTGAGTGCCAGGGACATGTTCTCGGCTCCTCAGCGTAAAACCTGATGAGTGGATGCACCTGTCGCCTATTTATATCCGTGTGCACGAGGAGTGGCTCAGGTATGCACAATCCACTAGCCAATATTCATTGGCGTTTTCTCTTAAGTCAGAGATGATTTGGGCTTCCAAGTAAATCCCCTATGTCGTCACGACATAACGTTTCCGTTCCCTCCATCAGGGAATGAGGGTTACGTACGTAACCGAGACGTTTTATCTTAAGATGCACACTAGTAATGTTTTTTCTACGGCATGTTAATAAAAATTACTTAAATTTCCTAATTGAACAAGGGCCTAATCCTGGCTTAGTCTAAGCACCGTCTTTGAAACCGGGCCATCATTTATTTATTTATTTATTGAATATTAATTAATTATTTAATATTTAATAGTAATGTATTTTTTATTTTTATTATTTTGTTTTTATTAATTATTTCAATAATCAAACAAATCAACATATTAGCTGATTATCAAAATAGTTGCATTGCAGCACTAAAATAACTACAGCTTTTGGAAAAGTGTGAATTATGTTGAATGAACAGACATCGCAGGAGAGTGTTTAGTACTCAGTATTGCTCAAATTGATTTTTTTGGGGGTTAATTAATAATTAATTATAATTATATTAATAATAATAATACTCTCCAAAGAAATTTGAGAGAATCCATCAATATATCTTCAAATGTACACACTTTTGGACTAAAAGCCATGAGGGACATTGTTTAGTTAAACACTTTTATGGCGGCTGTGCAATTTTTTTGTTGTTGTTTTTTTTGGCAATGGATGCACGCATATTTCATATAAAAGGTACAGACTCCATTTTTGATTTTCATGACATAAATCTATATTTATGCATTTAGCAGACACTTTTATCCAAAGCGACTTACATTGCATTCAAGTTTACAGTTTCTACATTTTATCAGCTCTTGCTTTCCCTGGGAATCAAACCCATGATCTTGGCGTTGCTAGCGCCATGCTCTACTATTTGAGCTACAGGAAAGCTGTAGCTCAATAGTTGTCACAAAATGATTTTCATAGGAAAACAGAGCTTAAAATATGAAGCTTGAGACGGCAGAGTTAAAGTCACTGGTAAGTTTAGATAAAAATATATGTATGTATGTATGTATAAAATTAAAATAAAATAAACAAACAAACAAATAAATAAATACATTTATTTGTATATTTGGACTAAATACTGATTCAGGTGATCCCTAAAAATTGTGTTAAAACAGAGACACAGGTGCAAGATTTCATAGCATGTGCTCAAATACATCCTAAAGTGTGAGAAAATCTATTAGTTTGTTGAATTTGTATGTTAGTGTGAATGCTGTCGGCTGAAGACGAGTGTGTGTTTGGCTCTGTGTGTGTGTTGTAGTAGACGTCGCTCTGTCCAGTCGTCTTTCTTGAGTTCTTTCTTTCTTTCATGTAGTGACAGATAGCGTCTTATCACTGGGTCGGTTTGGGACTCAAATGGCTGGTTCTTCAGTCCAGTCCAGCCTGGAGGAGGTCATCATGCATTTCATTGACTTCGGCCTCAATCCCCCCTCTGATAGCATCTCCATTCCAGCAGCCATTAATCCCAACACTTCCTCCTGACCTGCAGTCCATCCAAAACGCATTTAGCAGAGGTCAAACGCAGATATCAAATCAGCCAAATTAACAGATCCTGAGACGTGATATCTTAAATTGTGTGGGTGGAGTTTCATTTTGATCTGTGTCCTTGGAGAGATTGTGTGATGCAGCAGCATGTCTCCTATACACTCTTTACTCTCGAGAGGCTGTGTTTAGCTGTGTTTAGTCCTTATAGTGTTTTTACACATGCTGTTCTCTGAATATCCAAGGATTTTTGTTTGTATTTTCATAAAGGATAATTGAGTTTTCTATGTCATTATGTGATTATTCACTATTCTACCCACTGTCATTTATCGGTGCCTCTTCATTGGACTCTCTATTGTACTGACTTGAATTAGCTTTTTGTTCAACCTGACAGATATTAATTTAGTTCCTTGTGTGAAATGACCATTTGTTTTTGATTTGTTTCACTTTTTTGTTTCCCGCTAGGTGTGAAATGGGCTTTGGGTGCCACGTCTAGAACTGAGCAAACTAAGAAACAAGCCCAGAAACAAGCAAACTAACTTGCCTGACCATGTTGCAGAGACAAAGAAAGAGTAAATCTTCCCACATACATTTATGTTTTTTTCCTGTAGCTCAAATGGTAGAGCATGGCGCTAGCAATGCCAAGATCATGGGTTCGATTCCCAGGGAAAGCAAGAGCTGATAAAATGTAAAACTGTAAGTTGAATGCAATGTAAGTCGCTTTGGATAAAAGCGTCTGCTAAATGCATAAATGTAAATGTAATTTGTTAAAAAAATGGGCATAAACTGCAGGACATCCTCTCTATTCGCATTCAGAGGGTGTGAAGTTAATGACAGCTATTTGTGACACTACACTTCACACAATCTCAGCTGTGAACAGATTCATGGATGGCAGTTCAGTCTTTCACACTCATGTCTGGAGTATTTCGGAATTGCCTTCAGATGTGGATAATGCATAGTTTAAAGTAACTGTTAAATTTAGAGAGAGAGAAAAAAATGGAAATTAGAATAAATAAATGAAAGATATTGTATACATAATATTATTATGCATAATACTACGAGGCTTCCCCCTAATAATAGACTAATTGTTAGTCGACCAGAAGAGGCTTGGTCGATCAAAATTATATTAGTTGCTAAGTCGCAGAAAAAAAAAATCCACATTTGTGAAGTCACGTAGATCGTTAATGGCTGGTCTATGATAAAACAGGACATCCAAATGCTCGTCTATCATTCATCCACCACAAATATTGCTTATCATCTGAAATATGTAAGTATTAGCAACTTTACATGACCGCTCAATCTAATGTTAACCTAGTGTTAACACAGTGTCTGTGCGGAAGCTGAACAGCAGTGCTCACTGCAGGACAGATGGTGGCACTGGTGCGCTCACTTGCTCTTAAAATAATTAAAATGCAATTTTTGGTCATACAGATAAGAGTAATACATCTTTCAAATCTGTAAAGACTCTAGGTTTATTTGTGTGCACTCACAATAACAACAAAAAGCACTTTTGTAAAATAATGAAAGCAAACATGATGCACTTTCTGCTGTCTCGGTCTCTGTGAACTTGAGCTCGAAATTCTGTCTATATCTTTGCCATACAGACATTAAAAATATATCTATAGAGAGTGAAATGTCTACTTTCAAATGAACCAATTCAAATGGAAAACAAATATTCTCAGATTATGTAATCCATATGAATTACTGTGGAGATGAAGAGTGTGTCGCCGACTTCATCTCTTAAACTGAAACAAAGACAGCACTTGTTTATCAGTGAATTATTAAAATGTTAAAGCAGTCTCCTTACTGTTTTTCCCTGTCACTTTCATAATCATAGCTTCAGCCGGTGCACTGTGGCAAGCTTTATGCGTGTGCTTGAGCGCTTATTAGGCTTTGTATGCAATTAAAGGCTCATTATAATGATTTAAATGGTTTATTAATAAACGTGCGATTAGTCGACTAATGCTTAAAAGTAACGACTACTATATATACATAAACATATATATGATGTGTATATTCATGTAACTATTCATATGTCTGTATTTATAAATTACCTTTGTATTTTAGGTGGTCCTTACAAGGGGATCATCAAGGTTGCAGATACAAATAACAATGAATGAAAATAAATATATATATAGACTATACTACTGAGTTTTCCATCCAGTGAAAGATGGCTGGAGCATTATGTGCATCATCCTCCCTAGAAATTATAATTTCAACAAACATGTGGTTCTGATTTTCTGAGAGACAGTAAAAGATACAACAAGTTGTGAATCTCCAGTCCAGCGAGGAAGAAAACTCTGTCAGGAGCAGCAGAAACATGGTCACAGTCCCGTGAGTGTGTGTCAGACTGTGAGGGAGCTCAGTTTTCCCCAGAACTTCATCTGCAAACACAATCCATTCTTCGATGATATTGTGTTTGTTTATCTACACAAAAAACTGAATCACACTTATAATGAGATCACTGTATCTGAATACTATTAAGATAATGTAGAGGATTATTGATCATGTCTCTTTCCCAAAGGCTGTGTGTGTGTGTGTGTGTGCGTGTGTGTGTGCGGGTTTATGTGGTTTATGAGGACACAAATTTGTATAATGACATGGGTATGACAGAGGTATTACAATATGAAGGTGGTTTATGAGGACACTGCCTATGTCCCCGTAATTCAAAAGGCTTAAAAAATATACTAAATGGTGTTTTTATGAAAATCTAAAAATGCACACAGTCTCCTGTGAGGGCTAAGTTTAGGTGTAGGTGTAGGGCAATAGCACACACAGATTGTTCAGTATAAAAACCATTACGCCTATGGAGAGTCCCCATAAACCACAAAAACCAACATGTGTGTGTGTGTGTGTGTGTGTGTGTCACCACAACCCTAGTGACCAACACGTTGCTGGCATTTACAGAGTAAGATATTAATTGCTTTGTTTGAAAGGTTCTTTTAATTTACCTCATTAATTCCATTTCTTCATAACTCATCTGTGATTATGAAAAGTGAAATTCTCAGTGGGTTTGTGGATTCTGGAGGTTGAACGGATTGCTTCAGCTGTTTGTTTATTGGCAGTGTTTATTCAGAGTTGTGAGAGTTAAACTGCGGTACGGTTCCTCATCTGCTTCACACGGCTGCTGGCAAAGAAAATCACTCCAGCTCCACCGGCTTCCTTTGTTCTTCACGTTCATCTTTTCTCTCCCTCAAACAAGCTAAGAAATTCCAGTTTTATCTTAAGTGCTGGGACTGAGACAGAAAAAGTGAAATTACAGGATGTACGCTCAGGTTTACTACAGCTCTTGAAAAATGAGGGGCAAAGTTGAGTTTGTGTGTGTGTGTGTGTGTGTGACACAAGCAGGCAAGGAACAGTTGAACCAGGAATTCAAAAGCATAAGATATACTGCAAAACATTAGCATTGCATTCAAGTGTTAACTAATTAATACACATTTTAACAATATAAAATAAAATATAATATAATCATATTTTTGCTCATACAGTACATCACGAATCACATTCTTAAATCAGTTATTATTACATACTCACTGACATTTTAATCGCCTACCTGCTAATCAGGAACATAATCATCCAAATGTTTGGGGTCGGTAGCCTATTTTTTATATTTTTGAAAGAAGCCTCTGGTCACAAGGCTGCATTTATCTGATCAAAAATACAGTAAAAACAGTTATGTTGTGGAATATTTTTCCAATTTAAAACATATGAGAATATATGTTAAAATGTAATTTATTTCTGTGACAAAGCTGAATTTTCAGCATCATTACTCCAGTCTTCAGTGTCACATGATCCTTCAGAAATCTTTCTAATATGCTGATTTGCTACTTAAGAAACATTAATTATTATTATAATTTTTGAAAACAGCTGTGCCTTATGTTTTTGGTGAAACATGATCATTTTTTTTCTATTACAATCTGATTAAAGGATATAAAAATTGTTCAAAACAACAGTATGAAAGTTTCGTGACATACAACCAAGTATGGTAACCCATACTCGGAATTTGTGCTCTGCAATTAACCCATCCAAAGTGCACACACACAGCAGTGAACACACACACACTGAACACACACCCGGAGCAGTGGGCAGCCATTTATGCTGCAGCGCCCGGGGAGCAGTTGGGGGTTCGGTGCCTTGCACAAGGGCACCTCAGTCATGGTATTGAGGGTGGAGAGAGCACTGTACATTCACTCCCCCCACCTACAATTCCTGCCGGCCCGAGACTCGCACTCGCAACCTTTGATTACGAGTCCAACACTCTAACCATTAGGCCACGACTTCCCTAATGGTTATGTATTTCAGATATAAATATTTTGTAACATATGCGTCTTTGAAATTGAAGCTTGAGTACATGAATTGTAACATAAATATCTCATTATTTTGCATTGCCTACATGTTATGATTGTTGATGAATGAAATTACATCAAATCTGTTCTAATTACTGGAAAGTCTGTGACCTTTTTCCCCAGCCTTCTCTCGCTCCAGACTCAAACACTGCCAGTCATGACTGTTTGTCTTCACAGATATGTGTATAAATAAATGACATGTGATGTTACACAGTAGGCTTTTACCCAAGGCCCACAGCACAAGCTGACAATTAACAACCGTAAAGACAGAACAAATCACAGTGTGCATTGGGCTTTGCTTTTCCAGAAGGGCAGCTTGACTGCAGTCTGCAAAATTAGCTTCCTCAACTGAGATTTGATCATGTCAATGTGGCACGTATTATGATTTCAGTGTTCCCGTCTTGTTTCAGCCCTTCCACACTTTCTCACCTCTTTGAAGAGTATGTCATGTGTCCAGGGAAAGTGTTAGAAAGTGAGTCTGTAACAGTCCCCAGCTAAAGCATAGCTAGAGTCTCCTGAGACACACAGACACACAGTTAGCTCTGAGTGGCTCATACTCTATTGATTTGCTCGGTGGAAGAGGCCATCCAGCATTTTAAAGCTTCAGACTGACACCTCTCAAAATCACTCAACACACACACAAACACACACACACACACACTTAGTGCGGTGAGTAGAGGTCTTCACGGAGGACCCGAGACCCGAGGACCCGACCCGGGACACATACGGGTTCGGGTCTATATTTTAAATGGTCAGCCGGGTCCGGGTCGGGTCCCAATCTATTACTTCGGGTCCTCGGGTCTTTTTAACATACCCGAGTCGATCGGAGAACACCGCACCCGCGAGTGATGTAGAGGCCGACCGATTAATCGGTTTTGCCGATTAATCGGCACTGATAGTTGATTTGCGGAACTATCGGTTATCGGCAAAAATCCATGCCGATAGTTCCCTCTCGAGCTTTCACGAGACATCACGGAGAATTCTCCATTATGGGAACTCCTTCCCTTCCAACCTTTCCTGAAGTCTTATTGGCTCACGCCAGTCAAATGACTGGCCAATTGTCGCGAAGTATGCATATCGCATGAAAATACTGACAAGCTGAGAGGCAGTATAAAATGCGGTGCACGCGACAATTACGTCAGAATCATTTCCTTCACTTTGCTGAACAACCTAGATTTATGGCTTATAAACTATTACAGCTCACAGTCGAGATTCGCTCATCAGAGGGCGGTCTCTGTTGGCCGCTCCTCTGCAGCGTTCAGGTGAGTATGATGTTTTTTTCTTCAGATGAGTCCGTCTGCCCTCGATCAGCGGTGGACCTGGACTCTGGTGATGAGCTCATGCCGACTAAATGTCCGCATTCCTCTCACCCATCGAACCTGCAGGACAGGACATCAGCCCGGCTTCTCACATCCCCCTTCCATGGCGGAGCGGAGAGCCGAGTGCAGATGCCGGAGCTAAGGATTCCTATGTCGCCGCAGATGCCGCACGGCCCACTGTCTAAGCATACAGCCCCCCCGCCTTAGAGCGGCGGTCTGCCGTGTACAAAGCACAATCACTTGGCTCCTCACTCATTCACATGATACCAGCCCCTCATCAGCGGCTGCCGTGTTTGGAAGACACTGCTCTCTTATTCACATGATACCAGCCCCCCCACAGCGGTCTGCCATGTGTAGAGAACACTCTCTCATTCACATGATACCAGCCCCACATCAGCGGCTGCCGTGTTGGAAGACACTGCTCTCTTATTCACATGATACCAGCCCCCCGACAGCGGTCTGCCTTGTGTAGAGAACACTCTCTCATTCACATGATACCAGCCCCACATCAGCGGCTGCCGTGTGTAGAGGACTCCGCTCTCTTACTCATTCATGGTGACATGAAGCCCCCACTTCAGTCGCTCACCCGCTTGCCTGTAGTGCAGCGGCCCCCCCGCCTCAGAGCGGCAGTGAGTCATATGATGCCCCTGCATGGGGAAGCGCGTGAAGGCGAGGAGTCACCTGATGCACCTGAGCAAAAAAGCGCGCGAAGGCGAGGAGGCGCCTGATGCCCATGCGCGGGAAGCGCGCGAAGGCGAGGAGTCACCTGATGCCCCTGCGCGGAAAAGCGAGCGAAGGCGAGGAGTCACCTGGTGCCCCTGTGTGAAAAAGCGCTCGAAGGCGAGGAGTCACCTGATGCCCCGGCGCGCACCCTATCAGCCTTACAGATTTCGCTGGACTATTACATCAGTTGTTCACGCCCCTACGAAGTGGTGTTCAACTAGGTCGGATAGCATAGGCACAGTCCGTAGTGACAGGTGTTGACGCATCTCTGCACAAAATTGGGCGCCGCTCACAGTCGTCTGCCGCCCTCACCGGTTAAAAAAAAAAAAAAACAGACCGTGAGATCGAGGTCTTCTTTGGCGCACGGCTCATCGCAGTGCAGGGACACTTTGACCCGCGACTGCTTCTGCCAAGAGCCAGATGGCCCGGGAAGAGCCCGCAAGCTGTCTCAAATTGTTCAAATTTGTGTGATAGTGTATGTTCATTAAGTGCATATTTGCACAAAAGAGCCCTTTCCTCCTCACTCAGTCAATACAGCGCCGCTCGCCCCGCATCAGAGCGGTACAGAGCCACTGCTCACGTGGGTTATAGCTGCCCAGCACTCGCCAGCGCATCCAACGACCAAGCCACTAAAGCCGCTATGTCAGTTCTTGAGCGCATGGAAAACTATTCCGAGAATCTCACGCTGGTCACTCGGCGTGATAGAGCGTGGGTACGCCCCTCAATTCAGATGCAGACCACCCTGTTTCAACGGTGTGGCGCAGTCTCTAACATTGCCTCAAAATTCCCTGGTCCTGAGACAAGAGCTATGCAACCTGCTCGTAAAAGGAGCGATAGAACGAATCCCGGTGAGCGAGCTGGAAAACGTCTTTTACAGCCGCTATTTTGTGGGGCCCAAGAGGGATGACTCCGTTCGATTCTAGATCTCAGTCCCATCAACAGAGCGCTCTGCAAGCGTCCGTTCAGAATGATATCGCTGGAACAGATCCTGGCGCAAATTTGCCCCGGGACTGGTTGCGGCCGTGAATTTAAAGGACGCGTCCCTTCACATTCAGATAGCACTGCATCACAGACGCTTTCTGAGGTTTGCTCTCGAGGGCACAGCGTACCAGTACCCTGTTCTCCTTGAGCTAGCTTTGGCCCCCGTGCACTTTCTCGAAGTGCATGGACACAGCTCCTCCCATCCCCTCAGAGCGAGCGGAAAGCGCGTTCTCAATTATTTGGATGACTGGCTGATCTTCGCTCAGTCACGGGACACGCCAGACAGCCATATAGGCAAACTGCTTCGTCACTTGGAGTTCTTGAGGCTATGTGTGAATATGCATAAGAGCATTCTCGCCCCGAGTTAGTCTAACGTATCTGGGAGTGTGCTTTGACTGAAAGCAGTGCAGATACGCGCTCGGCCGCCATTTTGTCTTCCCTGTGCCTTTTCAAACTGGGCAGTTTACTAAAGAACACATGCGCCCGCTGCAGTTTTGGCTGAAATCTCGAGTGCCTTGGACGGCGTGGACCTCGGGCCGTTTGCGCATCGTGGTCTCCCGCAGCTACATCGAAGCTCTGAGACCGTGCCACTAAGCGTCTTCAGCCGGGGGTTCCCCTGGGCTTGGTGACGTCACGTGTCGTGATCATGACTGACACATCAACTGGAGGCCGGTGAGCAGTGTGCGAGGGCATGCTGACTTTAGGGCTGTGGTCAGAACCTCAGAGCCGGTGGCACATAAACCGCTTGGAGCTGGAAGCAGTGTTGTTAGCTCTAAGGATTTTCAGCCGCGGCTGAAACAGCGGCATGTACTGATTCGCACCGACAACATGTCTGTGGTTTCGTACATAATCACCAAGGAGGAGTACGATCCAACAAGCATGCAGCGAATCTCCTGCTATGAGCAGACCGTCACTTTCTCTCAATCAGAGCAGCGCACATCCCCAGTCTTCTGAACCGCAGGGCAGACATGCTTTCGAGGAAGGGGATTCCTCAAGGAGAGTGGAGGTTGCACCCTGAGTCGGTTCGGGTGATTTGGACTCGCTACGGGGCAGCGGAGGCTGTTCGCCACGAGCTCGAGAATGCACATTGCCTGCTGTTCGTCTCCCTGTCTCACTCCCCGCTGAAGGGATGGCTGAAGGGGGACGCGCTGACATCGCACTGGCCAGCAGCCAGGCTGTATATTAAAAATAAAATAAAAAGGTGCTTTGGTGATACTCATCGCCCCGAACTGGCCGAACCAGCTTTGGTTCCCGGACCGGACAGAGCTGCTGGTGGCTCTGCCCTGGCCGATCCCCGTCAGGAAGGATCTGCTATCTCAGATGAGCGGCTCGGGGTGGCACCCGAACCCGGAGTTGTGGAGCCTTCATGTGTGGTTGCTTCGGGGATATCAGAGGAGCTGAGTGCCCTGCATTCTCGTGTGCTTGACACGCTCTCGGAGGTGCGGGCACCCTCTACGAGGCTTTTGTATGCTCTGAAATGGGGAGTGTTTGTGAAATAGTGCCGTTATGTTCATATCGACCCGGCTGCTTGCTCCATGTCGGATGTTCTGAGTGTTCTACATTACAGACTGGATAGTGGATCTCTACTATCAACACTGAAAGTCTACGTGGCCGCTATTGCCTCGTTTCGTTCCCCGCTAGGCGGGCAATCGATTGGTAGGCACGCGCTGGTGGTGAGTTTTTCTTGTACATTGCATCCCCCGCGCCCTTCTTCAGTCCCGCCCTAGTCCTAGAGGTGGTGTTAATAGCTCTTTCACAGCTACAACTCGAACCTTTACATTTATGCATTTAGCAGACGCTTTTATCCAAAGCGACTTACAGTGCATTCAGGCTATACATTTAGCCAAAGTGCACTTCTTCTTGCCCTTGCTTCGGCTAAGCGCATAGGGGATTTACATGCGTTTTCTGTGGACAGCGACTGTATTCACTTTGGACCCGGTGACTGCGGCGTCACTTTCTGGCCGAGAATCACGTGCTTAAAATCACTATCTACCCCCTTCATAACGCAGACTGTTTCATTGTCTGCCCTGTCTTCTGAGTCATTGACCTCACTTGATGCGAACGCTCAGATTTCTTGTGCCCCGTTTTGAGGAATTACATCGACCATTCGGCCAGCTTTCGGCAATCTGACCAGCTATCTTGTGTGCTACGGTGGTTGTGCGAAGGGCCGTATCAAAACAGAGGCTTCCCACTGGATTGTGACGCTATCAAGGCTGCTTATACGAGCCAGGGTTTGGAATGCCCCTTTCACATTAGGGTCTACTCAACAAGGGTTATCGCCTTCTGTGCGTGGTTGAGAGGTATGTCTATTCAGGATATATGCTTTGCAGCCGGCTGGTCTGCTCAGAATACCTTTGCCAGGTTTTACAAGCTGGACGGTCAGTCCTTGGCCTCCTAAGTGCTGTCGGTGAGTGACTGATTCACGTTTATGCTACCTCTATTCATGTGTTTGCTGCCTCACACAGTGATTACTCTGTACAGCCTTTTATGCTATTGTTGTTGTTGTCTGCCCTGTACTCAGTGCAGCCCCAGTTATACAATGTATATTCTATTGGTGTACCATCATGTATTGTGTTTACTGCTGCTTAACACAGTTATCTCTGTGCAGCCTCTCACAATGTTGTTGTTTTTGCTTCTGCCCTGTTTCTCAGCGCAGCATACGTTATTACTGACCAGATATGCAAATGTCGTATACCTGGGCTGAGTTCGCCTTCAAGCGTCGCTATTGGTGGGAATTGTGTGTGTGTTCTATTTTCGCTAGTGTGTAACTTGTACAGGCTGCTCGTAGCCTCTCTCACGGCGGGATTGAATAACGTTCCCATAACGGAGAATTCTCCTTGATGTCTCGTGAAAGCTCGAGAGGGAACGTCTCCGGTTACTATCGTAACCTCGGTTCCCTGAGAGCGGGAACGAGACATCATGGAGGTCGCCGTGCTCGCTGCACGACCAGCTAAGCGGCGTTCAGTATCCAATTCTGACGTAATTGTCGCGTGCACCGCATTTTATACTGCCTCTCAGCTTGTCAGTATTTGCATGCGATGTGCATACTTCGCGACAATTGGCCAGTCATTTGACTGGCGTGAGCCAATAAGACTTCAGGAAAGGTTGGAAGGGAAGGAGTTCCCATAACAGAGAATTCTCCGTGATGTCTCGTTCCCGCTCTCAGGGAACCGAGGTTACGATAGTAACCGGAGACGTTTTCCATGTTGCATCTGTTGCTGGAGTGGTTGAGAATGGTCTGCTGTCATTATACAGTACGTTAGCAGCCTCTGGAGGCGTTTGTTTGTTTTGGCATGTGACACTGCGTGCTGCACAGAGCGGGAAACTTCAAACGAGCATTTAAATACAGCTGACAGAAAATCCTGCCGTGGAACAGAGCGCCATTCACATAGTTTTCTATTAAATTACATTATGTACATTAACAATGATTTGGGACAAATATAATGACTTCACCCTAGGCGATAAATTATGTATTGTGCATTTTTCAGCAAAATGTTTGTCTTTTTGTGACTCTAATACAGTTTGTATGCTTCATATAGAGAGCTGTAATACAGATCGCACTTTCTCTTTCTGTTTGCTCTGTTTTTTTTTAAACACCGAACTTCAAACTCATTTATGCCACATAGTTCATTCTTGAAGCAAACGTATGTCCTTTTGGTGATTAAATAAACAGTTTTGGACCGTTGCTTGAATTGAACGTGGCGTGTCCGGTGTGTGTGATACATGTGACTTCTCCAAGATGCAGCGCTGCGCTTTTGCACATTGTGTCACTTGCATTTTTTTATATTTTGATTAGATAATAATGCAGTGTTCTAAAATAGCAGCAAATAAAATGTAAGAGTACACATAAAATATCAATAACCTGTGCATGTAATTTTAATGGCCTTGTGTAGGTATTTCAAGATGGCCATCTTTAAGCATGACTGTTGAAATGAAATGGTAATACTTAACAATAAGAGTCCATTTGTAACATTAATGAAAACTGTAGAAGTATTGTTCCTTGTTGGAGTGTGTCCATTTCATTTCAACATTTACTATTACTAATAGGCTTCATTTTTAGATTTTAAAGTTTCTTCTTTTAACATTAGTAAACTATGAAATAACTAATGATCAATATAATAATTAATATTAATACTAAATTTGCATTAATTTACAAAGTATGGTTCAGTACTGTTACTGCTTTTTTTTAAAATAGCAAAGCTCTATTTTAGTTTTCGTTCGGTATCCATTATAAAAACTATCGGTTGATTAATCGGTATCGGCCAGTGTGGTCCAACCTAGCTATCGGTATCGGTAAAATCCACTATCGGTCGACCTCTAAGTGTCAGTCAGCATGTATGTGTTTTGTAACTTGCAGTTTGTAAAATTAGGATGAGAAAAGTGTGAGCGGGAAATAAGGTGAAAAAAAAAACACGCGTTACCTCAGCCGCCAGAAACCGAGCGCGGGTGGAGTTAATGTAGTACTGCAAGCGGACGGTGATCATGGATTCCTTCATGAGTGACAAAACTGAAGAGACGCACCTGTTCTCCGTCTCCATGACAGCAAGTAGACTTTTGAAGCTGGAATAATGAGTGGATTAAGAAGGCTGTTTCAGACGGCAAGAGAGAGGAACAGCCTAACATGGATGGACATTTATTGGCAAGGAGGATTGTATGCATTGCAGTCAGGGAGAGGGCTACTAGTAGTAGTTAAGGCAAAAAAATTTTTTTCGCAACATGTTTATTGACTTAATAGCATTTGCTGTGCACTATGTGCCGATCGGGACGGGTGCAGTCGGGGCTGTGTCTTCCCAGCCGGGTTCGGGTCCAACTTTCGAGTAATGGTCGGGTCCGCGTCGGGTCCGGGTAGTACATTTAAGGCATTTCTCGGGTCTACACGGGTTCGGGTCCCACTTTCAAATAAAATACGGGTCTGGGTCGGTTCCGCGCAGCACATTTACTCGGGTCTCTTCGGGTTCGGGGAACGAATTTTTGGACCCGTGAAGACCACTAGCGGTGAGATCCATCAAATCGTGTATCCATTTAGATCAATTATAAAGTTGCATTTCTTTCAGTTCTTTTCCAACAGTGTTAGAAAGTTTTAAAAGACTAAAAACAAATTTTAATAAATATGTTTATTTACTTACAAAAATTACAAAAATAAAGCATATTTACTTGTGCTACTTTCAAAATCACATGTTAATAAAGTATGCATGAAGTCACAAGCTGATCATGTTCAAACATATTTATTATTAAGTTTAAACAAAATCCTGTAAGGACTTTAGGGACGGGATATGAGTTTTGCATCATTAATAATTCATGTAAAGATCAAAGTACAGCCCGTCTTTAAACGAGTGATGTAGTCTAAATGTGTAATTATGGTCTAGAAGAAAATATATTCAAATGAAGGGAGATATGCACTGAACACTACACTCTTGATTACTTACAAACCAGACACAAGCACTAAACATTTATTCAATATATTAAATGCCAGTTTTTGTTGAAATCAAAGAAAGAAAAAAAATCCCTTCATCATTTGACTGGACAGAATATGTCCTGATTTGCACAGCAAGACGTCATTCAAAATTATACAGCTTTTACAATATAAATAAAACAAACTTTGGATTGTGTCACAATGACCCAAAACTCAGCACAATTTAGTGTTTTTCTTTCGTTTTGTTAATCTGTTAATGATTAAAGTGAAATATATGTTGTGTATAGGCCAGTATGTTCCTTTTTTATGTAGTTTTATTGTGTTTTGTGTGTTGTGAATCCGTGTTCTATACTATCATGTAATTTTCGCTTGTTTCAAAATGCCCAACAATCTACATATTACCTTAAATGGTGGTTCGTGACATATCCTTGGATAAACTAACTCAGGGGAATTGCCATTGCAACTTACCTATGATGAATTTACAGCTGAGCACAGGCATTTCAGTTGTTGAATGAGTCAGCGTCACATTTGCATAGGCCCTACAACTTGACTGCAAAATTCAAATATTAAATGGAACGATAAAATACAATAGTTAACCAATTTTCAATTCTGTTTGGAACTGCTAAATTTTAATTTGTTTCTGTTTCTGGTCATGTTCCCGTCAAAATTGAGTTTGTTTCTGTTCATTTCAGAGGCCTGGTTCATGCATTCCCTGGAAATCAAACCTATGACGCTAACATTGATAGTGTCTGGCTCTACAGGAAAACTTTACTTTGTAGCATATATGTATTTAGTACAATTTATAGTTGATATACTAGTGGCCACTGGCCATAGTACAACCCAAATACCAGAAATGTTGGGACGTTTTTTTAAATTTGAATTAAATGAAAACTAAAAGACTTTCAAATCACATGAGCCAATATTTTATTCACAGTAGAACATAGAGAACATAACAAATGTTAAAACTGAGAAATTTTACACTTGTATACACTAAATGAGCTCATTTCAAATTTGATGCCTGCTACAGGTCTCAAAAAAGTTGGCACGGGGGCAACTAAGGGGAGAAAAATATTCAGCTGGGAGCCATATGTGAACATGGTCCAGAAGCGCCATCGTGTCCTGTGGGCCAAGGCTCATTTCAAATGGACTGTTTCAAAGTGGAAAAGTGTTCTATGGTCAGACGAGTCCAAATCTGACATTCTTATTGGAAATCACAGACGCCGTGTCCTCCGGGCTAAAGAGGAGGGAGACCTTCCAGTGTGTCTTCTACGTTCAGTTCAAAAGCAGCATCTCTGATGGTATGGGGGTGCATAAGGGCATACAGTATGGGCAGCTTGCATGTTTTGGAAGGCACTATGAATGCTGAAAGATATATAAAAGTTTTTAGAGCAATATATGCTCCCCTCCAGACGATGTGTATTTCAGCAGGACAATGCAAAACCACATACTGCAGCTATTACAACAGCATGGCTTCATAGAAGAGTCCGGGTGCTGAATTGGCCTGCCTGCAGTCCAGATCTTTCACCTATAGAGAACATTTGGCGCATCATTAAACAAAAAATGCGTCAAAGATGACCACAAACTCTTCAGCAGCTGGAAACCTATATCAGGCAAGAATGGGACAAAATTCCAACACCAAAAATCCAGAAACTCATAACCTCGATGCCCAGACGTCTTCAAACTGTTTTGAAAAGAAGAGGAGATGCTACACCATGGTACACATGCCCCTGTTCCAACTATTTTGAGACCTGTAGCAGGCATCACATTTGAAATGAGCTCATTTTGTGGATAAAATTGTAAAATTTCTCAGTTTAAACATTTGTTATGTTCTCAATGTTCTATTGTGAGTAACATACTGGCTCGTGTGATTTGAAAGTCTTTTAGTTTTCATTTTATTCAAATTTAAAAAAAACGGCCCAACATTTCTGGAATTCGGGTTGTAAAACCTTGGTTTTGGTTGTTTATCAAGTCATGTCCAAGCCACTAAATTTTCAAAGCGAGCAAAATTAATTTCACATCCCACAGAGTAGAAAATCCGGAGACTGATCCTAGATCAGCATTTTCCTCCGAGACACTCGTGGCGCCCATGCCCAGATGTGACAATTTTGTTCTTTGTGCTCTGAGCTTTGAAGGAAATCCTGTTCAGAAACAGCACAATCCGGTGAGCGCTGCTTTAGAAAGAGATCTGTGATTGTTTGCAGGGGTCCAGGGAGCGTCTCTGACCAGCTGGCATTGCCATCTTCACCCATTCTCATGCAACTCGCTATTCAAACACTGCCTGAGCAGCCCGCAGCTCCGTAAATGCCAAAATCTGCATCGCCTCCGAGCTCCAAAGAACACAGGCAGCGAGCCTGCAGGGTTTAAACCCATGAGAGCGACACAGGAAGGGGAAGAGGATGAACGGGAAATGAGAATGAAAGCCGAAATGATAATGATGGAGCCGGATATTTGCTTTTTGTTGCGTAAAAAAAGACAATGTTTTCACTGCAACCTGCTGCTGCCCTTCAAATACCAGCCAAGGTGACTGTGGTTCGGAGTAATGTCACATCAACACAAAAAGTGGGAATTGATGCAACAAAGTAATTATTCGGTTTTACACAGTGGGATGAAAGAGCAAATAAACTAATGAGCTCATTTAGATCAAGGCAGATTTGACACACGACTGTCACAGCTCCTCTCAAAGATAGTGTGAGCTACCCTGCCGCTTCCAAAATAATCAAAACCATTGATGTAAAACAGTGATTAGAATGCACATTTTGGTACTTTTGCTTCCACTTTTTGCATCGGAATGTTTTGTTGGCATGAACATGAAACAAGTGTGATCTCATTATTATTGTTACATAAATCAGAGCTCCAATATGCAAAACCTTTTTTTTTTAATTTGGATAGACACTGATATGAACATATCAACAGCTTCTGAAACATCAATAATTTAGTGTAGATACATTATAAATTCAAATGTTTAGCAATCTATTGTTGAATTTCATAGATTGTTGCACTTATGGAAAATTTGAACATTGATTGTGTTGATGAAAAATAAGTTTAATTGAATGTTCAGCACCATTAAATTGATTAAATGTAATTACCACATTGACCTATTTTCATTAATATAAATTTCAAATTATGAAGGGCACACATGTGTCACGGTGCACACAGCAGGGAGAGATAAGGAACACGCAGACGAGGATGTAAACTCAAATTATAGTCTTTAATGACGACATCAGGGTAACACAGGGCAAGGGTAGACACACCGGGGATAACAAGTAGACCAGCCGAAATGGAATTCAAAAGACAGGACTTACATACACATTCACAAATCACACACACCTGAAACTGAATTAACTGATAATTACATGAAACGAGCACAGGAAACAAACCATATACGGAAACAAGAGGCGGCAACACAAGACACACAGGACACAACTGTAACATAACTCCCCCCTCCCGGAAGGCTCGACCCGAGCCGTAACAGTTCCACCGGGGAGGGGGGGTGGGCACTCTGGAGACCCCACAGGACCGACACAGATACATACACAGGACGGGGCCTCCAGAGTGGAACAGACAGACCGAGGTCCAGGTGGAGCAGGGAGCTCAGGAGGCCATGGCGGAGCAGGGAGCTCGGGAGGCCATGGCGGGACCGCTTCCGAGACCGCGGCCCCAGCCCCCACCTCAGTCTCTTCGGCCAGGGCCCTACTACCCCCCCCAAAAAATTCCTTGGGGAAGCTCAGGGGTATCAGGAGCCCTCCGGGGCTAAACACACAGAAACAGTACTTAAAAAGACCTAGGTCACTGTCTGGTCAATTACGGCCACGGCCGGCTGGCTTGTCAATACGGCAGCGGCCGGCTGGCGAGACCATAACCGGCTGGCTTGACAAATAACGGCAGCAGCTGGCGGGCTTGACCACACAACGGCAGGAGCCGGCGGGCTGGAGGGAGCCTCAGCCGGCTGTGGGCCGAGTGAACCGTGGACGGCAGGTTGGCTTTCCCCGCGATGAAGCAGCACGTGACACAGGTGGGCCGCGGACGGCGGCGTGAAACAAAGTGGTGGTGAGTTGGCCTTCCCTGCCAACGACGACCAGTTGCATGAGTCAGCGGCAATCCGGCGAGCTTGAGTCAGCGGCACTCCTGGCGGGCTAGAATCAGAGGCAGGCCGGCGGGCATTGAGTCAGAGGCAGGCCGGCGGGCATTGAGTCAGAGGCAGGCCGGTGGGCTAGGGTTAGCCGTGGATGGTGGCGTCATCTCCTGGGAACTGAGGGCTGGATGATCCGCGAACCGCGGCGTGAACTCCCGCGAACGGCGGGCTGGCTGAGCCGCGAACAGCGGCGTGAACTCCCGCGAACGGCGGGATCGCTGAGCCGCGAACGGCAGCGTGAACTCCCGCGAACCGCGGGATGGAAGAGCCGCGAACGGCGGCGTAAACTCCCGCGAACCGCGGGATGGGAGAGCCGCGAACGGCGGCGTAAACTCCCGCGAACTGCGGGCATGAAGTCCCGCGAACCGCGGGATGGGAGAGCCGCGAACGGCGGCGTAAACTCCCGCGAACCGCGAGCATGAGGGACTAAAACACAGGAACAACTAAAACACTTGAAAAAACGAACAAAACAAAACGAGGTGAAGGGACGACGCTTACTGTTTGGGCTGGTCTTCTGCCACGGTGCACACAGCAGGGAGAGATAAGGAACACGCAGACGAGGATGTAAACTCAAATTATAGTCTTTAATGACGACATCAGGGTAACACAGGGCAAGGGTAGACACACCGGGGATAACAAGTAGACCAGCCGAAATGGAATTCAAAAGACAGGACTTACATACACATTCACAAATCACACACACCTGAAACTGAATTAACTGATAATTACATGAAACGAGCACAGGAAACAAACCATATACGGAAACAAGAGGCGGCAACACAAGACACACAGGACACAACTGTAACAACATGACTTTTTTATGTTTCTTCTTTTACCAGATTTCATCTTCATTTACTGATAAACAGGAGTCCTGCTGTGAGATTGAACTGGACTCTGTCACCTATAGCACCGCTCTCATTACAAATCCAGCTATTGCAATTCTGACCAGTCTTTTGTCAGCATATTTATTTATTTTGTCAATTTATTTATTTATCAACTATACAGATTTTCAAACATCAAAGCTTTTGTGTTTTAAAAGCAGGCCAGTCATTTATGTTGCATACTTCAGTGTTTGTTATATCATTTTAATGGCAGATATTAACAATTACTAACATGCTTCAGTGCTTCAACATTATTCTTAAAATGCAACTTTTTTTTTATGTGAAGATATTGTAAAATGCAATTTATTCTTGTGACGGAAAGCTGAAATTTCAGTATCATTACTCCAGTCTTCACTGTCATAGACAAATGAATATAGAGAGCACAGATCAAACTAATTGATAATGATATTTAATTTGTATGTGTTACCAAATTACTTGACAAAAAATGCAGTTAGTAAGGCATTCCATTATATCGCAGAGTTTAGGTAATATAATCCGGATACTTTTTGATTACTTTTAGATTACTTTTTTTTCACCTAACTCGTTTACCACATTGATTTAACAAGGGTAATCTTGATATAAAAATACAAAGTGAAAGAAAATATATTCCATTCATTTATTGCTATTGTGTGAATAATATGTAATCATGTAATCAATAAAAAAGTGCCTGTAGTCTGATTATGAGTATTTAAAAGTATTTTACAAATACTTATTTTTTGGAATCTGATTACGTAATCCAGATTACATGCAATCATTTACTACCCAGCACTGTATATACTGTATATACAATGTACACTGACTACAATTATAAACGCAACACTTTTTGTTGCCCCCATTTTTCATGAGCTGAACTCAAAGGTCTAAGACTTTTTCTATGTCCACAAAAGGCCTATTTCTCTCAAATATTGTTCACAAATCTGTCTAAATCTGTGTTAGTGAGCACTTCTCCTTTGCCGAGATAATCCATCCACCTCACAGGTGTGACATATAAAGATGCTGATTAGACAACATGATTATTGCACAGGTGTGCCTTAGGCTGGCCACAATAATAGGCCGCTCTAAAAGGTGCAGTTTTACTGTATTGGGGGGGTCCGGGGGGGTCCAAATACCAGTCAGTATCTGGTGTGACCACCATTTGCCTCACGCAGTGCAACACATCTCCTTCGCATAGAGTTGATCAGGTTGATTGTGGCCTGTGGAATGTTGGTCCACTCCTCTTCAATGGCTGTGCGAAATTGCTGGATATTGACAGGAACTGGAACACGCTGTCGTATACGCCAATCCAGAGCATCCAAAACATGCTCAATGGGTGACATGTCCGGTGAGTATGCTGGCCATGCAAGAACTGGGATGTTTCCAGCTTCCAGGAATTGTGTACAGATCCTTGCAACATGGGGGCGTGCATTATGGTCATGGATGAATGGCACAACAATGGGCATCAGGATCTCGTCATGGTATCTCTGTGCATTCAAAATGCCATCAATGAAATGCACCTGTGTTTGTTGTCTATAACATACGCCTGCCCATACCATAACCCCACCGCCACCATGGGCCACTCGATCCACAATGTTGACATCAGCAAACCGCTCACCCACACAACGCCATACACGCTGTCTGCCATCTGCCCTGTACAGTGAAAACCGGGATTCATTCGTGAAGAGAACACCTCTCCTAAGTGCCAGACACCATCGAATGTGAGCATTTGCCCACTCAAGTCGGTTACGACGACGAACTGCAGTCAGGTCGATACCCGGATGTGGACGACGAGCATGCAGATGAGCTTCCCTGAGACTGTTTCTGACAGTTTGTGCAGAAATTCTTTGGTTATGCAACCCGATTGTTGCAGCAGCTGTCCGGGTGGCTGGTCTCAGACGATGCTGGATGAAGGTGAAGAGGTGAAGATGCTGGATGTGGATGTCCTGGGCTGGTGTGGTTACACGTGGTCTGCGGTTGTGAGGCCGGTTGGATGTACTGCCAAATTCTCTGAAACGCCTTTGGAGACGACTTATGGTAGATAAATGAACATTCAATTCACGGGCAAAAAGCTCTGGTGGACATTCTTGCAGTCAGCATGCCAATTGCACGCTCCCTCAAAATTTGCGACATCTGTGGCATTGTGCTGTGTGATAAAACTGCACATTTTAGAGTGGCCTTTTATTGTGGTAGCCTAAGGCTCACCTGTGCAATAATCATGCTGTCTAATCAGCATCTTGATATGCCACACCTGTGAGGTGGATGGATTATCTCGGCAAAGGAGAAGTGCTCACTAACACAGATTTAGACAGATTTGGGAACAACATTTGAGAGAAATAGGACTTTTGTGTACATAGAAAAAGTCTTAGATCTTTGAGTTCAGCTCATGAAAAACGGGGGCAAAAACAAAAGTGTTGCATTTATAATTTTGGTCAGTATATGTATGTATTTATGTATACAGTATGCATGAATATTGTGGGTGTATTTAAATACAAATAGTAAAGAACAGCAGTGGCAACAGTTTGATGAAGCAAAGAGGACAGCAGGCGCAGATTATTGATGGCGGAGGTTGAGAAGGGTTTTTAAAGAAGCGGAGGAGGGAAATGAAGTTGAAACCCTGTGCCTCTGTGTTTGATTAGATCGTGTGCTGGGCCACGGGTCTGGCTCTCTGCGGGGTGATGGAAATGCAGCGCTGCTCCTAATCTCCTAATGTATGTTCCTTCATCCATGGCCGGGGCACATGGGAGAAAGATGTGGCCTTATCAGCGTCTATGAATTTATGGAAAATATTTCTGCACTGACCGTTTTCAGCTCTCTCTCTCTCTCTCTAGATTTCCCTCCGCCATTCTCTCACCCACCCACCCTCGCTTTCTCTCGCACTTTCCTCTAGCGCTCCCAACCATCTTCATACAAGATTTAGCGAAGGACGGGAATCTTGGCAAAGTGGTTGGCAGGAGTTTCTCTGTATCTGAGGGCTGTCTCTAGAATTCAGGCCACATACGTTGATAAGCCAATGACATTGATATAAAGTCTATTTATACACACACTTTTACAATACATGGTTTCTTTGCCACACTGAACTGAGCAAGATATGACAAGAAAACATGGTAAAGTTAATGAGCTAATGACTGAACTTCAAATAAGGACACTCTTTTTGTAATTTCTATGTTCTAGTTTGTTATTTATATTATTATCGGAGTTAATTAAAGGAGCAACAGGCGGGAACTGATGCTGTCTACCTGTCAAATTGTCAAGTTGTTAGTTGACATTATACGGTGTGCTAATAATCTTCATGCCATTGTGCTTGTCATTTAGTAAGTGTCTTAAAGTGTCGACACTTACATTAAGAAGTCTATGAGACAAGTGTCTTGAAGTGTTAAAATCCGAAATGTGCAGCTTGTATATTTTTTAAAGCACAAGCTGTACAGAAATGTGTGTTATTTGTGCTGTAAAATGTATCAGTTGTTGTTTTAGAGCTGAGACTAGTGTTCTGGGTGGATGACCTTATGCATTACCCAATGGCACAGCAAACGCAGGGGCCGTGTGGCACAGCCTTTTAAAAACAAGTTAAAAAAAAGCTGATTGTGTCCTTGCATTTGTCTGAGTCTCGAATCCAAACCAAATCCATACTGAACTTAATAATAATGATAATACAATTCAAATAAATCAAATAAAATTTGAGTCTCCTTAAAATTTGGTGGATGTGTGTAATTTATGTAATTTGACAGTTTCTTTAAAATAAAATTATATATATATGTATATAAAAACAATATTCTAGACTTAAGTTAACCACTGTACACTATTTTAGTTTTATTGTATTTATTTATTTATTATTATTATTTTATTATTATTTTTTTTAATTGATCACACATTATTTTAAGGTCCAATTCCTGCTATTAAAAAAACAATTAACTATGACTTTTGCCTCAATAAACGCCTAATTTGTTGCTTATTATTAGTTAGTAAGTGTTAGGAAATGATCAGAACATGAAACGTGCGGATCCATCTGCAGGGTTTTATTCAAAGACATGGTCAGAAATGAGCATGGGTCGATACACAGCAAACAGTCACATATGAGGCAAGACAAAGAGTAATCCTAGGACAAGTGTGGGTCTTCGATCGGCGAACAGTATCCAAAAGGTCAAGGCAAAGAGAGTTAATCCAGGTACACAATAATAATCCACGCAGGGGAAAACACAATCCCAAACAGGCAAAGCAAGACTAATGACTATGACTATGATTATGACTGAGACAAAGACTATGAAAACTACGACAGGCTCCGTAAAGAAACTATCAGCTAGAGTAGCGATATATGCTTACAATACTTGGCGATGAGAGAGAGCATCAGGACTTATGCCCGTGATGGCGCCGCAGATGGCAGCTACTGTGCTTTGCTTTCCAGTGTTTGTACTGTTTGTTTGTTTTTCCTGTTTTTTGTTTCTCAAACACGATCAGCTTTACCAGGGATGAACTGCTGAACATTCGGCAGAACACACCACAAAATAAACACCGCTTTGCTGGACATTATAGTTGGCGGAGCTGCGGTGATGTTTAGACGCTACAAGTCGCGCAGACGGGGGAAGCGCGCTGGGGTGCTCGTGAAGCTTCGCCAGCGCGGATTAAGAACGCTGTTGCCTAGCATCCATCTCGCGAATCTCCGCTCTCTACCCAACAAAACGGACGAACTTCTCCTTCTCTCCCGGACAAATAAGGATTTCTCAAACTCTGCTGCTCTGTGTTTCACGGAAACCTGGCTGAAGGATACCATACCGGACAGAGTGTTACATCTTCCTAACTTCCAGCTGATCAGAGCAGATCGCGAGGCAGAATCAACGGGGAAATCGCACGGCGGTGGGACGTGCTTCTACATCAATGAGAGGTGGTGTACAGATGTAACTGTGTTAAAGAAGATGTGCTGTTATGATCTAGAAACGCTCTTCAATAACTGCAAGCCGTTCTATTCACTGCGTGAGTTCTGTTCGTTCTTTCTTGTGAGTGTTTACATTCCACCGCACGCGAACGCCAGATCAGCTTTACAGAAACTCGCTGATCAGATCACAGAGACTGAGCAACAACACCCGTATTCTGTTTTAATCATTCTCGGTGACTTTAATAAAGCAAATCTCTCACAAGAACTGCCAAAATACAGACAGCACATCACATGTCCCACCAGAGACAGTAATATATTGTATCACTGTTACACCTCGATAAAGGATGCATATCACTCTGTCCCACGGGCAACTTTGGGACTCTCTGATCACTGTTTAGTTCATCTTATACCAACCTACAGGCAGAAACTCAAATCTGAAAAACCTGTATTAAAAACTGTTAAAAGATGGACTGTTGAAGCAGAGCAAGATTTAAAAGCTTGTTTTGACCTCACTGATTGGAGTGTTTTTGAAGCTGCTGCCACCGATTTGGACGAACTCACAGAGACTGTAACATCATATATCAGTTTCTGTGAAGATATGTGTATTCCTACCAGGACTCGTTTAACCTACAACAACGACAGACCATGGTTCACAGCAAAACTCAGACAGCTCCGTCAGGCCAAAGAAGATGCTTACAGGATGGGGGACAAAGTCTTGTATAAACAGGCCAAATACACACTGGAAAAGGAGATCAGGGTGGCAAAGAGGAATTATTCTGGCAAGCTAAGGGTTCAGTTCTCTTCCAGTGATTCTGCTTCAGTGTGGAAAGGTATGAAAGACTTTACAAATTACAAGACACCATCCCCCAGCACTGTGGAGAATCAACAACTAGCAGGCGATTTGAATGTCTTTTGCTGCAGGTTTGAAAAAACACCCCACACCCGCACTGAACACCTCTCCACACAACCATTAACACCTCCAGCAACCCCCCTCTCTCCCACACCTGCACTGAAAATAAGTGAAGATGTCGTGCGGCAGGTCTTCATAAAGAACAAAAGAAGGAAAGCACCAGGCCCAGACGGTGTGTCACCAGCCTGCCTTAAATCCTGTGCTGATCAGCTAACCCCCATTTTCACACAGATCTTCAACAGATCACTGGAGCTGTGCGAAGTCCCCTCATGCTTCAAACGATCCACCATCATCCCCGTCCCAAAGAAACCCAAAATTACTGGACTTAATGACTACAGACCTGTGGCTCTAACGTCTGTGGTCATGAAATCATTTGAAAGACTGGTTTTGGCTTATCTGAAGGCCTCCACTGGACCCTTACTGGACCCCCTGCAGTTTGCCTACAGAGCAAACAGGTCTGTGGATGATGCAGTCAACATGGGACTGCACTTCATCCTGCAGCATCTATACAGACCAGGGACTTATGTGAGGATCCTGTTTGTAGACTTCAGCTCTGCTTTTAACACCATCATCCCGGACACCCTTCAGAATAAACTGACACAGCTCTCCGTCCCTACCTCCATCTGTCAGTGGATCAACAGCTTCCTGACAGACAGGCAGCAGCTTGTGAGGCTGGGAAAATTCTCATCCAGCACCCGCACCACCAGCACTGGAGCCCCTCAGGGCTGCGTTCTCTCCCCAGTGCTCTTCTCCCACTACACGAATGACTGCACATCTAAAGACCCCTCTGTCAAGCTCCTGAAGTTTGCAGATGACACCACACTGATCGGCCTCATTCAGGACGGTGACGAGTCTGCCTACAGACAGGAGGTTAAGGAGCTGGCTGTCTGGTGCAGTCTTAACAACCTGGAGCTTAACACGCTCAAAACAGTGGAGATGATCGTGGACTTCAGGAGAAACCCCCCTGCTCTCCCCCACTCACCATCATGAACAGCACGGTGACTGCAGTGGAGTCATTCAGGTTCCTGGGCACCACCATCTCCCAGGACCTGAAGTGGGACATTCACATAGACTCCATTGTGAGAAAGGCCCAGCAGAGGTTGTACTTCCTTCACCAGCTGAGGAAGTTTAACCTGCACAGGAGCTGCTGAAACAGTTCTACTCTGCCATCATTGAATCCGTCCTCTGCACATCAATAACTGTCTGGTTCAGCTCAGCTACCAAATCTGACCTCAGAAGACTACGGAGGGTAGTCCGGACTGCTGAGCGAATCATTGGTACAACCCTCCCTACTCTCCAAGAACTGTACTTATCCAGAGTGAGCAAAAGGGCCGGCAAAATCACTCTGGACCCCTCACATCCAGCACACTCCCTCTTTGAACTGCTGCCGTCTGGTCAACGCTACATAGCTCTGAGCACCAGAACGACCAGACACAGGAACAGTTTCTTCCCCCAAGCAATCCATCTCATGAAAACTTGACATTAACGTGGAACACACAACAATATTTTACAACTATTTATTCACCACACATACATATATAATATTTTTAATTTTAATTTTTTCCATTTTAAATTTGCACATGTCAGACCTGTACACACATAATTGTCTGTATTGCATAGTGTTTTTGCTATTTTGTACAATGCCTATTTGTATATTTGTATATTGTTCTTTTATTGTCTGTGTCCTGTCCCGTTGCTGTCATTCTGTTGCACTGTGGAGCTTTGTCACTATAACAAATTCCTCGTATGTGTAAACATACCTGGCCAATAAAGATCATTCTGATTCTGAAGTCCAAGGCTTATTAAAGCGTGTCTGATGGGATTCAGCTGTGTAATCAGTGCAATGTGTGATTAGTGATAGGTGTGTGATCAATGCAATGGATGATGGGAAATTCAGTCCAGTGTGACGTGCAACAGTCTGTGTGGTGTGAGAGCCAATATGATGGAAGAGCGACCTCTGATGGCAAGTGGACAGAAGACCACGAACCAGATTCGTGACAGTAAGGTAGTTGTTAAGTTTAGGTTTTAGGGATGTAGAATATGGTCATTGTAGAATGTGTGCTTTACAAGCACTAATAAACAGCCAATATGTTAATAATAGGTATGATAATAGTGAAAATTGGTCCCTTTACTGCAGTGTTAAAAAAAAGCTATTTTGAAGAATGTTAGTATCTAAGTTTTGTACTAAAATACAATGGAAGTCAATGGCGACTGACACTGTTTAGTTATCAGCTCTCTTCAAAATATTTTCATTAGGTTTCAAGATTCCAGATTCAAGATTCAATATTTTATTTGTCACATACACTATTATATAGAGAGTATATAACCAGTAGTGAAATGTGAGTCAGGTCCGCTCCATGGACAGTGCAAATATTATATAATACAACACAGAGGAAATATACATAAAATGAAATAAGAAAAAAATAACATATAAAGAACAAAATATAAAAGATAAAAAAATGTGCATGACAGTATACTTAAATAGTAAGATAAGCAGGAATGTACAAGAGAGGAATGTGCAAAACAGGTTGTACATGGTTGTCATGTAGCAGCAATACCAAAAAAATAAAAAAGGAGGATCACGTGACCCCTCGACGGCGATGCAGGCTTAGTCTTTCGCTCTGCTCACTTTGCCACATATTTTACGATCCTGTCAGTAAAATATAAACCACTCTGCATTGGACCCATCATGAGTGCTAAGGCAGACAAAGGGGATTGAAAAAGAGAGATTGAGCAATCGCCAATGAAGAAAAAATTCAGAGATTCAGCCAACTCCAGAGAAGACCTCGACGAGGCTATTGCTAACCGCATTGAACTAGCATTTAAAGAGCAGCAAAGCACTTTGAATTCGGTTGTGCATTCGGCAGTAAGAGATGCGATGGACTCGGTGCTGATTCCAGCATTGCGCGAACTGCGTGAGGACATACAAGCGACCAACAAGTCTGTTAAAGAGCTAAGAGAGGAATTTGAGGCCATAGCTACCGAGACGAAGCAGACACGTGACCGCGTTGATTCTGCTCAGGCAGATGCACGTGAGGATAGGAGGACAGTCACGGACTTAAAAAATCAGCTGGAGCGACTCACCGAGAAGATGACAGATATGGAGGACAGGTGCAGAAGGAACAACGTAAGACTGGTGGGGCTGCCAGAAGGGATGGAGGGTCCCAACGCGGCTGGTTTCCTCAGAGTTAATCTTTCCAAGTGGATTCCTTCCTTGAGGGGCCGTGACATTGAGATTGATCGGGCGCATCGTGAGTATGACGGAGGGAGGGGCTCTGATCGGCCGCGCACTCTCATCTTCCGTGTACTGAGATGGCATGACAGATCAGATATCCTAAAAGGTGCTCGGCTGGCTTATCCGGTGAAATGCTCACAGAGCAATGTCACACTGCTATTTTTTCCTGACTTTAGTCCAGCTACAGCGATCAGGAGAAAGGCATTTGGTCCGGTTTTGAAGAAGATGACAGTGCTTGGTCTCCAGCCCTTCCTCATCTATCCGGCGGTAATTAAGCTACGGCACAAAGGGGAACAGGGAAGCTACGATTCCCCTCAGAAAGCGGAGGATTTTATCAGCTCCATGTCTCAGCAGAAGTCATATGCCGCGGCTCTGCGGGGGGACGACGGGGGAGCAGCGGCCGCTGTTTCTCCAGCTCGACGGGAGGGGCGTGACCGCCGGGATGGACATGGTCCTAGCTGCCCAGGAGGGGATGATAGCAGGATGAACATGGACGCTTGCTAAACCTAATTTTTTCGTTTTCTTCTCTCCGCTCTCCTACTGGGATATTGTCCTTATTTATCCGGTACAGTGATGGGAATAACGGCGTTATAAATAAACGGCGTTACTAACGGCGTTATTTTTTTCAGTAACGAGTAATCAAACAAATTACTGTTTCCCCCGTTACAACGCCGTTACCGTTACTGACAATAAAATGCGGCGTTACTATAATTTATTATATTATTAGAATTTTATTTTTCAGTTAATCTGAATTGAATGCGCAGTGTTTCATTTTTTAATGTATTGTGACATTTGAACGCACAGTGTAGCTGCATATGACGTACCGTAAACTCTAGTGTGAAGGCGCATGTCTCGCCGTCGCTTTGTCTCACACACACACACACGCACGCACGCGCGCGCGCAAAGAAAGATATACAGAGCAAGAGAGTCTTTCATAACATGCAGAATTTACGCGCTACATGTAAACGATATTCTTTGTTGTATTTTCCTGTCAAAATAAGAACTGCCGGGTTCTCTGCTAGTGGGCGGAGCTAATGTGCAAACGACAATCTCATTGGCTGGTGCTCACCTATTATCATCCCTCTTTTGATTTCAGCAAATCAATTCGAGCGAACGCAGACAACGTGATTAATATTCATGAACCCAGCAGCTCATTAATCCTTAGTGCGTTTTATATTGTTATTAGTAGTAGAATTCGTAGTAGTTTTATCATCTTATCAATTTTTTTCCCCCTTTTTTTATAGAAACATTAAATGACAAACAATATCTTAAGCACCACCACCAGTCCTAAGTTCAGTCAACGTGACATATGCATTCATACTTGGTTATTCTAATTACTAAAGTTCTATCATCATATAATTCCAAATTATCATAATATCATATTTTAATGCTTGACTGACTGATGCTAAGTGTCAGTAGATAAATAGTGTAACTGTAGATTAATGTAGCTACAATGTTTTATAATAATATGTTTTTCTATTTAGTGTCCATTTCATTCATTTAACATATTTAATATTGGGGGCATCCAAGTTATTTGACATTTGAACATAAAAAAGTAACGCAATAGTTACTTTCCCTGGTAATTAGTTACTTTTATAAAGATGTAACGCAGTTACTAACTCAATTACTATTTGTGAGAAGTAACTAGTAACTATAACTAATTACTTTTTTAAAGTAACGTGCCCAACACTGATCCGGTACAACAATCTCTTTGCTGGTAAGACTGACACTCCTATTTTCTTTTTTGGAGGGGACTAATGGAGAGTAGGTTTAATTAATAAAAAAAATATTATTTTTTTGGCTGCGTGAGCCTTTCGGGAGGCATGTCTTGCTTTGGAGTGGATCGGTCACGAACTATCACTGATTTTTGTTGCGCAATCAGACCTCTGTTCTCGGTAATGTGCGGTCTGAGTTGTTCTTTGTTTATGGTTGTGGGTTGTTCATATTTTTATGTTTTTTTTTTTTTTTTTTACAGCAGACATTTAAACTTTTATGTATTTTATCTTATTTCTAAAATGATTTTTCATCTAGGAGGTTTGGTATCTAAAATGCACATCAGCGTTTACGTGTTATTTATAGAATGTTAGTGCTTCTGCTTTTTTTCATTTATTGAGTACAATCTTGGGATTATGAATATTCAATGCATACTCTAAATATTTTATCACTGAATGTGAATGGTTTAAATTCTGCTGTTAAACGAACCCTTTTGTTAGAATATTTACACCGTAAATCTATTTCTTGTGCCCTAATTCAAGAGACACATTTAAAACAATCTGACGTGGCACGTTTCCAGAATAAGTATTACAAATTAGCAGATTTTTCTAGCGCTCAAAATAAAACTAAGGGGCTGCTTATCCTTGTTAACAGGAAGTTAAATTTAACGATTTAACAACTTGGTAGTGATGAGAAGGGTAGATTTGTTTTTATCTGATGCAAAATATATAATAATAGGTTAGCATTGGTCTCTAATTATGGTCCAAATGAGACAGACAGTGCATTCCTTACACATATTTCCAAAATTCTACTTGAGGAGATTGATTGCCCTCTAGTGGTGGGTGGTGATTTCAATGCTGTCATAAATCCTGCTTTAGATAAATCTCAATCTGATACAACAGCCAATCGATCCTCTAAATTATTGAATAAATTTATCATTGAGCTCAACTTAATCGATCTATGGAGAATTCAGAATACTAAAGCTAAGGACTTCACTTTTTTTCTAATAGACAAGACTTTCTCTAGGATAGACTACATATTTCTCAGCCCATCTTTAATTTCGTCTAATTCCTCCATCTCTATATTACCAATTTTATTATCTGATCATTCTGCTGTGTTGTGCAGTGTTCCTCTTTCCGATGTTAAAGCCAAGTCCCCTAGATGGCGCTTTAACATATCATTAAGTAATCAGACTCTCATTACTTCTCTAAAATAATATATTAAGGAATTTCTTGAAATTAATATTCCCTCTGATGTGGATCCTCAAATACTGTAGGAAAAGACTAAGTGTGCTATACGAGGTTTCTGTATATCTTTCTCTTCTACTCTCGCCAAAGCGAAAACTCACCAGTTTACACAATTAGAAAATAAAATCCAATCATTACAAAACCTACAAAAACAACATTTTACTGAGCAACAGGCTACACAGCTGTCCTCTTTAAAAGAAGAATATGATTTACTTTCACACTCAAAGGCGGAATTTATTTTACATAGGACTAGACAAAAATATTATTTTTAATCAGAGAGACCTAGTCATTTATTGGCCCTTAGGTTGAAAGAATGCGAATCTAAGGCATATATTAGTGCAATAAAATCATCGGATGATCAGGTCACAACGAACCCTGTGGCAATTAATGACATATTTAAAGGTTTTTACACAAATCTGTATTAAAGCCGAAACAGATTTTGATGAACCAATTTGTAAGCAGTATTTAGATAAATTGGAACTGCCTCGGATCTCACAGATAGATAAAGAATCTTTGGAGGCCCCATTAAGTTTGGAGGAACTCCATGTCTCTCTAAAAAGCCTTCAAAAGGTCAAATCGCCAGGTGTAGATGGTCTCCCCCCTGAATTATATTTAGAAATTTGGGATCTGGTAGGGATACTTATGCTTAACTCATTTAATTTTGCAATTGAACATGCGGTATTTCATAGAGATCAAAAAACATCACTGATTTCATTACTTCTTAAAAAAGGGAAAGATCCATTAGATTGTTCCAGCTACAGACCGATTTCGCTTATCCCATGTGATCTAAAAATCTATGCTAAAGTTTTTGCTTCTCGTATGGAGAAGGTAATTCACAGTCTGATCAAGGAGGACCAAACTGGTTTCATCAAGGGGCGCAATGCATCTGACAATATGCGTCGACTCCTTCATATTCTTGACTTTGCGGACTCCCACCCAACCTCTTGTGCGGTCTTTTCACTTGATGCAGAAAAATCCTTTGACAGGCTAGAGTGGAATTATATGTGGGCAGTTCTGCAATGTTTCGGCTTCGGTGAACACTTCGTTTCTAAGTTTATCTGGAATGATAAATGTCCCAGAATTAAACTTACCACATTACAACATCCTAATAGCGCAGGAGGACTGGCTGTACCAAATTTTGAATTATATTATTGGTCGTTCCAGCTTAAAGCTCTTCATAATTGGGTTGATCCTCAATCTACAGTTTCATGGAGAGTGATTGAAGCTGACAAGGTTAAACCAAATAGACTTCAAGATATTTTATTTACTGGCACAGGAAAAAAAGGGGATAATTATAAATTTGGTCCGGTTGTGGCCAACTCTTTTAAAATCTGGAAAACAGTTGAACGTCGGATAGGAGAACCCTTCAAATTTTGTAACAGTGCACCTTTATGGCACAATTTTAATTTTGTATGCAGATATCGTCCATTTGTCCAAGTCAAGTCAAGTCAAGTCAAGTCACCTTTATTTATATAGCGCTTTTAACAATACAAATTGTGACAAAGCAACTGAACAATATCAAAATGGGAAAATAGTGTCAATAATGTAAAATGACAAGATTAAACACTCAATTTTCAGTTAAAGGCATTTCATTGTTGATTTCAGTGATGGCATCGTCCAGCTCAGTTCAGTTCAAAAAGTTTCTGTTCAATCAAGTTGACGATATTGCTGGAAATGAAGTGTCCCCAACTAAGCAAGCCAGAGGCGACAGCGGCAAGGAACCAAAACTCCATTGGTGACAGAACGGAGAAAAAAACCTTGGGAGAAACCAGGCTCAGTCGGGGGGCTATTTCTCCTCTGGCTAGATGACACAGCAGTTCAATTCCAACTGCTGCAAAGTCAGATTGGATGGCTCAACTGGTTCCCGAGGTCTTTTCCTGATGGCTGTCTAGGTGACGGGGTCCTCACTAGGGGGTTTTCTCTGAGGCTCATCTAGGTGTCCTGGTCTCCGCTGATGTTCAGGGCTGTAGAGGTTGTCTCTAGGTGCTTATCCACCATCTGATCTGGTGAATGCAGTGACCTCAGAATAAGAAAGAAACAGACTAATATTAGCGTAGATGTCAATCTTCTTACAATGTAACAAGTACATCATGTGTTATGGGAAGTGTTCCCGGTTCCGGTTGATCTAATTAATGCAGCCTAACAATCCTTTAACGGATTTGAATAATAGAAGTGTATTAGTGTGTTATGTGTACGCCAGGTTAAAGAGATGGGTCTTTAATCTAGATTTAAACTGACAGAGTGTGTCTGCCTCCCGAACAGTGTTTGGTATATTGTTCCAGAGTTTGGGTGCTAAATAGGAAAAAGATCTGCCGCCCGCAGTTGATTTTGATATTCTAGGTATTATCAAATGGCCAGAGTTTTGAGAACGCAGCGGACGTGAAGGACTATAATGCGATAAGAGCTTGCTCATGTACTGAGGAGCTAAACCATTCAGGGCTTTATAAGTAATTAACAAGATTTTAAAATCTATACGATGTTTAGTAGGGAGCCAGTGTAGTGTTGACAGAACCGGGCTAATGTGCTCATACTTCCTGGTTATAGTAAGAACTCTAGCTGCTGCATTTTGAACCATCTGTAATTTGTTTATTAAGCGTGCAGAACAACCACCCAATAAAGCATTACAATAATCTAACCTTGAGGTCATAAACGCATGAATTAATATTTCTGCATTTGACATTGAGAGCATAGGTCTCAGTTTAGATATATTTTTAAGATGAAAAAATGCAGTTTTACAAATGCTAGAAACGTGGCTGTCAAAGGAGAGATTACTATTAAATAGCACACCTAGGTTCCTGACTGATGACGAAGAATTTATAGAGCAGCCATAAAGTGTTAGACAGTGTTCTAGGTTATTACTTGTGGGGGTTTTAGGTCCGATAATTAACACCTCTGTTTTTTCAGAATTTAGCAGTAAGAAATTACTCGCCATCCAGTTTTTTATATCGACTATGCATTCCATAAGTTTCTCAATTTGGTGTGTTTCACCAGGCCGTGAAAAAATATAGAGCTGAGTATCATCAGCATAACAGTGAAAGCTAACCCCGTGTTTCCTAATGATATTTCCCAAGGGTAACATATAAAGCGTGAAAAGTAACGGCCCTAGTACTGAGCCTTGAGGAACTCCATACTGCACTTGTGATCGATATGATACCTCTTCATTCACTGCTACGAATTGATGGCGGTCAGATAAGTACGATTTGAACCGTGCTAATGCACTTCCACTAATGCCAACAAAGTTTTCTAGTCTATTCAAAAGAATGTTGTGATCGATAGTGTCGAATGCAGCGCTAAGATCCAGTAGAACTAATAGAGAGATACAACCACGATCAGATGATAAGAGCAGGTCATTTGTAACTCTAATGAGAGCAGTCTCAGCAATATGATACAGTCTAAATCCTGACTGGAAATCCTCACAGATATAATTTTTCTCTAAGAAGGAATATAATTGTGAGGATACAACATTTTTTAATATCTTTGACAGAAAAAGGAGACTTCTGGAAGCACCTCTTTTAGTAGTTTAGATGGAATAGGGTCTAACATACATGTTGTTGGTTTAGATGATTTAACAAGTTTATACAATTCTTCCTCTCATATAGTAGAGAATGAGTGGAATTGTTCCTCAGGGGATCAATAGTACACTATTTGATGTGATAATATAGCTGACGGCTGCATGGTTACAATTTGATCTCTAATAGTATCAATTTTGGAAGTAAAATAGTTCATAAAGTCATTACTGCTGTGCTGTTGGGAAATGTCAACACCTGTTGATGCTTTATTTTTTGTAAATTTTGCCACTGTATTGAATAAATACCTGGGGTTATGTTTGTTTTGTTCTAAAAGAGACGAAAAGTAATCAGATCTAGCAGTTTTTAAAGATTTCTGTAGGATAGGGTACTTTCCCGCCAAGCTAAACGAAATAACTCTAGTTTTGTTTTCCTCCAGCTGTGCTCCATTTTCTGGGTTGCTCGCTTTAGAGTGTGAGTGTGCTCATTATACCACAGTGTTGGACTCTTTTCCTTAATCTTCCTTAAGCGTAAAGGAGCAATTGTATCTAAAGTGCTAGAAAAGAGAGAGTTCATAGTTTCTGTTTCATTATCAAGTTGTTCTGAGCTGTTGGATATGCTAAGGAATTGAGATAAATCAGGAAGATTACTTACAAAGCAGTATTTTGTGGTAGAAGTGATGGTTCTACCATATTTATAAGAAGGAGTTGAATTTACAGCTTTAACTATATGGAGTTTACACAAGACTAGATAATGATCTGATATATCATCACTTTGCTGCAGAATTTCAACACCATTAACATCAATTCCATGTGACAGTATTAAATCTAGAGTATTATTTCGACTATGAGTAGGTCCTGAAACGTGTTGTCTAACCCCAATAGAGTTCAGAATGTCTATGAATGCTGATCCTAATGCATCTTTTTCATTATCAACATGGATATTAAAATCACCCACAATTAGGACTCTATCTGCAGCCAGCACTAACTCTGATAGAAAATCAGCAAATTCTTTAATAAAGTCTGTATGGTGCCCTGGTGGCCTGTATACAGTAGCCAGTACAAACGTCACGGGGGATTTATCATTAATACTTTTTTCTCTAGATAATTTTATATGAAGCACCATTACTTCAAAGGAGTTATACTTAAAGCCTGTCTTCTGAGAAATACTGAGAATATTGTTATAAATTGTAGCAACACCTCCCCCTTTGCCTTTTGGACGCGGCTCATTTTTGTAACAGTAATCTTGGGGGGTAGACTCGTTTAAAATAATGTATTCATCTGGTTTTAGCCATGTTTCTGTCAAACAGAGCAAATCTAGGTTATGATCATTAATCAAATCATTTACAAAAAGTGCTTTTGTAGAAAGGGACCTGATATTCAGTAAACAAAGTTTTATCAATTGTTTCTGTGTATTGTAAACATTTTGTTATTTGTTGAACATCAATTAAATGGTTACTCATAAATAGTTTTTGACGTTTTCTGTATTTTCTAGTTCGGGGAACAGACACAGTCTCTATAGTGTGATATCTAGGTGAAGGAGTCTCTATGTGCTGAGAATTTTAACTGACTTCTGTGACGTGAGGCGGCTCGCAGACGGTAGGTTTAGCCAGTCTGTCTGCTTTCTGACCTGGGCTCCAGTTAGTCAAGTATGAACTCTAAGACTATGTGCCAAATTTCTAGAGAGAATAGCGGCACCACCCCAGGAGGGATGAACACCATCTCTTTTCAACAGGTCAGGTCTGCCCCAAAACTCGTCCAATTGTCTATAAAACCTAGGTTGTTTTGTGGGCACCACTTAGACATCCAGTCCAACGCTATTGGTCTTCTTTAGGTGTAAACACGTGCGGTGATATATATGATAACCAGGGCCTCTGTTCATTTCAGACATTAAGAACCAAATTTTGTCTACCAGCTTCCGCATATTTTGACTTTCTTCAATTACATTCTGCTCTCAAAGCGTATGGCGTTCCTTGGTCTTCTTCCATTTCCTCTCATCCTATGCAGGACTGGATTGCACCATCTGCATGTCGGTCATCTGTTTCCTTAATATATACTAAAATTATTGATTGCATTACAAAACCTCTTTCTATTAAAACTATTTGGAATAGGGAATTATCTGACCTTAATTTATCTGTCGACTGGGAGAGAGTGTGGTCTAATCTCAGTTTAACATCTAAAAATCTGGCTCATCATCTTATTCACTCCAAAGTCATTCATAGAGCATACATAACTCCTTATAAAAAGATTTAAAATGAAACTACAGTCAAATTTGAACTGCCATATATGTAACACTGCATCATCAGGCACTTTTCTGCATATGTTTTGGGAATGTCCTGTCGTCATCAGTCTATGAACACATGTAAACTTGGTTTTGTCGTCATTACTGCGAATTGATTGGTCTGTTAACCCAAGTTTGTGTTTTCTTAATGATGATTCAGGTCTCTGTATTAGTTCAATGCAAAAGAGAATGATGTTTGCTGGTTTTACAGCTGCGAAGAAGACAATAATACAGAACTGGTTTACACCACACATGTGTAGAAAAACATATTGGATCCGTAGCCTCCTGCAAATAGTGACGTGTGAATGTGCAACGGCGTGAGTCGGTGGGGCTAAGCCTTCGACCATTGATGCTTTGCTGTGTTTTCTTTTTGATATACGTGATTGTATAAAGGAGTGACTTGTTTTGTGTTTTTATTGTCCTTCCCTCCCTTTTGACTTGACTTTGAGATATTGAGTATGTGTCTTTTGTTTTGTTTTGTTGAAAAAAAAAAAGTTGATAAAAAAAAAAAAACACCAAAACACATAAAGTGTTATGTGCAAATGACACTGTCAGTGTGAGGTAGAGAATAATGGATATTTTACTGATTGTTAAGTGATTAATAAGTGGAGTCATGATGATGTTTCACATGGGTTTCACATATTGTGCATGTGCTTTTCAATGTGTAGCTCAAGGGGCAGGATATCCTGTACTATTATTGTAGGTGTAATTGGTCCTACTCATACTGATCGGACCAGGATTCAAACCTGCATCACCTGGCATGGGAGGCAAATGTGCTAGGAAGTACACTAAAGACCTCTAGCTCCCTCCTTCAGGCCAAAGCAGTGACGTTTATATATATAGCTCTTACTAGCTTTCTTTTATTACACTAACCCCCATCCGGGTCATGGCACCAATATGCTATCTGCACCACTCTCAGAGGCATGCAAACCAACATCACCCGGCATTGCAAACAATTGCACAAAGAAGTGCGCTAAACACCTCTAGCACACCTCTTGAGACCAAGAATGTGAAGTTTATATATATACTGAATTGCTTTTTCTAGCTGCCCTCACACCTGTCCGGGTCACGACACCAATCTGTTATACAAGGACTGTCTCATTTTTCATCAAAAATGATTGGGATCCTTATTTTTCTTTCTTTAACTTTGCTTGTCTGTTCTTGCGCTCTGGCTCATTGAATCTATGTGGGTTCTGGTGCCATTCTAAATGAATAAATAATGTTCTTCAGTTGATAAATAAGGCCAGCTGAGCAGGAGCCTTCCTGACAGATGTTATAACAACTTTGGGTTTATTTTTATGAATTGCAAAAATAATACAAAAAGCAAGAGACTCAGAAGTATTGTTAATGCCTGCCACCTGTTTTGACAATTGAAAACTGTAATTTCTCTGAAATCCAGCCCTGAAAACAACATGTCAAGATTCAGAAATGTGTCACATTCAGGAAACATCATTAAAGTTAGATCCGTTATTGTTCATATTAAATTAATTATTATTTTTCAAACTGTCATCTTGTACTGTTTGTTCTACAGACAGGAATGAAATCTAAAAACAATGTGGCTTGAGGACTATTTTAAACAACTAGACTTAAGATTTTCCCATGGTGAATGATAAAACTAGCAAACAAAAAGTTCCACAGATTTACATTGAAGGATGGAAAAGTACAAATCTGGGGCAAAAATGAATCAGAAGAAAAGAAAGACACCATATAATGTCCCCAAGACATTGAGCAATCAAAAGCATGTTACTTGTCACTGAGACACAACACTCAGTATTTTGTGTTTGTTGTCTGTGAAACATTTGTTGGGGTTTCTTTAATTTGTACCTGTTAGATTCTCGCTGTATGCAATGTCGTTTTTGGGGTACCCTGGTGGCAGACATAAAAGGTTTAATAACTGTGTCAGCGTGATTAATAATGGTGGAGTACACAAGCAGAGCTGCCATCATCACTGCACTGATTACACCCGCTTTGAACTACATTAGTCACAGTGAACTCTGCCCTGCCTCAACACCACAGCAATCATTTATGCTCACTGTGTATAATTGTGAGCTTAGCAAGAGCTCCATCTCAGCCACCCATCACAAAGGTTGAAGTGTAATTTATATACGTGTATTAGTGTTGGGGATTTTTCAGTGACTCTTTCTGAAGGTTATATTATTACACCAGTAGGTGGCAACAAGTGACTGTCTAAATAAGTGAGTTGTTGTATAATTCACTCAACCATTCTGTTCAGAAAGTCTGATTTGTTAAGGAATGATACAGCACTTCTGTGTACTGTTTGGACACTCAGTGGATGATTCTGTTTTATCTAGTGCCAAGTAAATTAAGAAAGTAACAAACTCTCCCTCACTGTCTCTCTCCAGGATCCTACATGCTGGTGAACTCTTCTCAATATGGTGCGGGACAGCGGGCTCAGCTCATGTTACGACCGCTGAGTGAGAACGACACACACTGTGTGCAGTTGAGTTATTTTCTTTACAGCCGTGACGGACACAGTCCTGGGGTCCTAACCCTGTATGTGCGTGTAAACGGCGGCTCGCGGGGAAATGCCGTGTGGAATGTGTCCGGCTCTCAGGGGCGGCAGTGGCATCAGGTGGAGCTGGCTGTCAGCACCTTCTGGCCCAGCGAGTACCAGGTGAGACCAATGTCATGCAAAAACACTCAAATTAATTATTATAGTATTTCATGTACAGTACAGTGCCTTTCAAAAGTGTGGGGTCAGTAATGTTTCTGAATGGAGTTTCTAATGCTCGCCAAGGCAGCATCTATTTGATCAAAAATACAGTAAAAACAGTGATATTGTGGAATCTTATTACATTTTATATAACTGTTTTCTATTCAAATATATTGTTAAAATGTTTTTTTTTCCTTTGAGTCAAAGCTGAATTTTCAGCATCATTTCTCTAGTCTCAGAAATCGTTCTAATATGCTGATTTGCTGCTCAGGAAACATTTCTGATTATTATCAATGCTGACAACTTTTTTTTTCCTGGTTAATATTTTTGTGTAAACTGTGCTACATTTTTTTCTTTGATGAATAGAAAGTCCAAAAGAAGAGCACAGAATTAAAATATGTTGTAACCTCATATATGTCTTTACTGAAACTGTTGATCAATATAATGTGTCCTTGCTGAATACATGTTTTAATATATTAACCCTCTGGTTGTGTTCGGACTCATGTCACAATTGTGGTGTTCCCGGGCAAAAATGACCGGACTCCAAACAACTGCTTATAAATCTGTCATTATGTTATATTATCACTATATATTGGATTCATTCTTTTTGTCAACTTGTTTTCTTTCATTTAGGACTGGTTTTGTGTTTCTATTTGCATCTGATTAATCGTAGGCCTCATTTATCTGAAAGTAGGCACTTCATTTATTTAGTGAAAAAAATATTTTTTATGAATATTTTTCACAATATGAAATAAACAATTATGAAAATTTGCACTGTTTATCACACTAGTGTACTTTAATGTTTAATCAGGAAGTTTGCTTTTAAATGCTTTTATTTTGTACAAAATTGCAAAAAGTCACACTTGTGGTGTTCCCTGTCAAAAATGACCGGACTCCAAACAATTGCTTATAAATCTCTCATTTTGCTATATTATCACCAAATACTGGATTCAATCTTTTTGTCAACTTGTTTTCTTTCATTTACGACTGGATTTGTGTTTCTACTTGCATCTGATTAATCGTAGGCCTTATTTATCCGAAAGTAGGCACCTCATTTTTTGAGTGAGAAAAGCAGTTTTTATGAATAATTTTCACAATATGAGATAAAAAAATTATGAAAATTTGCACTGTTTCTCACACTAGTGTGCTTTAATGTTTAATCAGGAAGTTTGCTTTTAAATGCTTTTATTTTGTAAAAAATTGCACAAAGTCACACTTGTCTGGCCGGCCATTGAAAGTGAATGGGGAAGAATGAAAGTAAGAGAAACAACTAGTGTTCCAGAGCATGTTGTGCTTGCAAACATAAAGGCCTTGGACCAGTGCGTGTGTGGATGCATGTATACTTACGCTATCACACACATACGCGCACACACACACACACACACACTCACACACACACACACACACACACACACACACACACACACACACACACACACACACACACACACACACACACACACACACACATCCTGTAGGAGTTTTGCTGTAAACCATGGCTTCTCATTGTTGAATGTTACAGAAATTCTGGTGGGAATGCATATATCCTCACAGTAACTGATATATGAAGTTAAAGTCTCTGTGAGCTCGTCCAGATTGGTGGCAGCAGCTTCAAAAACACTCCAATCAGTAAGGTCGAGACAGGCTTGTAAAAACCCGCGCTGTCTCTTTGGTCCATCTCTTTACAGTCTTTACTACAGGTTTAGAAGATTTAAGTTTTTGCCTGTAGGTTGGTATAAGATGAACCAGGCAGTGATCAGAGAGCCCCAAAGCTGCCCGTGGGTCAGAGTGGTATGCATTCTTTATTGTGGTGTAACAATGGTCCAGTATATTGTATATCATCCTTGCCAATTAAGAAGAAAACTAAATCAGCAGTCACAGCGGGCCAAGCGGACATGGAGGACAATATGGCGATCACTATAAAGCGATTTGAGGACATTTTGAAAACTGAATTAGCAGCAATGCGCACCGAATTCGCCTTGCACATGACTACAATCCAGAATATGTGCTATAAAGTTGACTTTTTAATTGGAGAACAGAGAGAGCAGAAAAAGGTGATCAATAAACACTGGGCGTCTGGATGACACAACGACAGGAATTTGATTCTTAATGAAGCAAGACGCCACGGTCCTGTAAAAGCAGGTGACAGTGTGATGTTGACCTTTTCCCCGACTTCACACCCGCGATGGCAAAGAAGCGTAGCTCCTTCAGTACAATACGGAAGGAATTGAAAGAGGCAGGTCTGTAGATCTTTCTTCAGTATCCAGCTACGCTGAAGATCGTCATGAAACACGGCGAGACCAAACTAATGCACTCACTGGACGAAGCGCGTCAATTCCTAAGCTCGATTCCCACTCCTCATTCTTCTGGGATGGACGTGGCATGAGGGTTTGATAATACAGAGTGACTTGACTTCTGATTTGCTGGTCTGGAACTTCATGTGACAATCGTCTACTGGCAGTTTCTTCATATGGGCTGGGAAGCTTGGTGTCACTGATGTGCAGTTTTCAATGTACATGAGAACTTAATTTATTGTATAGAGACAGAGACAAATTTCTTACTCAAAGATCCAGACAAAAATATTATTTTCAAGGTAGCAGATGCGTAATAGTGAAAAATTCGCTAATATTACAGCTGTGAAATCTCAAACCGGTGAGGTTCTGACTGACTAGAAGAGCATAAATGATACTTTTCATTCCTTCTATTGTGATCTATATAGCTCCAACTCTAAATGTGAACCCACATCTTAATCTTCCACATCTGTCAGAATCAGACACCGAGTCTTTAAATAGGCCTTTATCACTTATTGAATTAGAATCATCGATTAAAATTATGAGTAAGGGGAAATCCCCAGGCCTAGACTGCATACCAGTTGAGTTCTACTTGACCTTCTGGTCTAATTTGGGGCCAATTATGTTAGATATGATGCAATATTCGATTGATCAAGGATCCTTTCCACAAAATATGAACATGGCCATTATATCTCTCCTATTAAAAAAAGATAAAGACTCTACTTTATGTTCTAGTTACCGCCCACTTTCTCTAATTGGTACAGATGTTAAAATGTCTGCAAAAGTTTTAGCCTGCCGCCTAGAATGCTTTATGAATAACTTGTTAATCATGATCAGACAGGGTTTATTAAATCTCGTTCTGCTTCAGATAATCTGCGAAGACTACTTCACATAATCTCCTCATCTGAACAATTGATTTTTCCCACTGCTATATTTTCGTTAGATGCAATGAAAGCATTTGACCATTTGGAGTGGAACTATCTGTGGGCAGTGCTAGATCACCTATAGGTTTTAGCTCTAAATTTATAAATATGATTAAAATCCTCTATGCTAATCCCTCAACCACCAGTCTTACTGGCCAGATAAATTTACAATCATTTCCATTTGGAAGAGGCACCCACCAGGGTTGTCCTCTTTCACCTTTACTGTTTGCTTTATCTCTAGAACCTCTTGCTCAAGCTGTACGTCAGTCAGAACTTATACTTCCTATATCGGTTAAGAACACTTCACATCACATATCTTTATTTGCAGATGACATATTGCTATTTTTAGACAATCCAGTTATATCAGTCCCCCATGCTTTAAATTTATTCAATCAGTTTAGTAATCTATCAGGGTACAAAATTAATTGGACAAAGTCATATCTGCTCCCTCTCAATTTTTGTGTTGGGTCTGCAACATTTTCTGGTTTTATTCCAGTGGTGCATTCTTTCACATACTTAGGTGTAGATATCTATCCGTCCTTGCAGGATATTGTTTCGAAACATTTTAATAAAAACTTGGCTAAAGTCACCTCAGATTTGGCTAATTGGACGCATCTTCCTAGTTCTTTCCATGCAAGAATATCTGTTCCTCGCATAATTCTTTTTATTTCTCTATGATTCCTTTACCCCCACCTGCTGGCTATTTGAAAAACTCAATTCAGTAATCTCTCAATATATTTGGAATGGTTTACAATGTCTCATTTAGACAATGTAAACTTCGTTTTGGCCCTATCATAACACATGTTATTTCTACTTGGAGAACGGTGACCAGGAAGATAGAGCCAAACTTGAGGTGGCATCGTCATTCACCTCTGTTCCATAATAATATTTTTTTTTTATCGGATAAAAACTCATTTTACTGTCCACAATGGGTTAAATGTAAAGTAAATTCCTTTGGTGACATTTATGATGACAAAGGCCTGAAATCATTTCAAGATATTAAGGCTCTTTTAATCTACCAGGAACCTCCATTATCATGTATCTTCATATTAGGTAAGCGCTTCGCGCATATGGAGTTCCCTGGGATGCACAATTACCTGTACATCCCTTGCGGAAAGTAATTCTCCCCACTGATAATTATGTTATTTCTGCTTCAGTTATTTACTATTTTCTCCTCAAACAATCATACAAACCATTATCCATAACAACTATCTGGTCTAAGGATATCAGTGGTGACTTACAAACTTACGCTCAGAAAAAAGCATACGCTCAGATTTGATCTTAGAGTGTGCGTACGCTTAAATCCACACCAACATTCATATTTATAAAAATGGTATTTGACGTGGAAAAGTATTTAGCGTCACATCAGGGTCTGAGCAAACCTACGCACTTTTTATTGTCGGAGTATTGCAGGTTTTTTTTAAAATATAAGCTGTTCTTGCAGCTCGCTGTTCTAAATTATGATGATTGGTGATCTTTTATATGCTAATGATATTAATTAGGAGTCGTTTACAAGGCAGAGAGCTGAAACCAGTCAATTGCGCACAAGTTCAAGATCATTTGCGATTCATAGATTTCACATCTTACGATCATTTCTAAGATATGCGTACATGCGATTCATAGAATGAACACACAAACAGAAATTGCACGTACGCATATCTTAGAAATGATCGTAAGATCAAATTTAGGATGGTTTCTGCGCAACATTTTATAAATGATGCCCCTGGAGTGCCACTTTTGACATTGTTAAATCTTTTGTTTCTTATTTTTGATGTATATAATTCATGTATGGTGTGGGTCTGCAGGATTTTTTATTTATTTTTTTCTCAATAAAAATAATTGTTCACAAAAAAAATACAGGTTTAGCTGATTTCAGTTTCTGCCTGTAGGTCGGTATAAGATTAACCAAACAGTGATCAGAGAGTCCTAAAGCTGCCCGTGGGACAGAGTGATATACCTCCTTTATTGCTGTGTAACAGTGATCCAATATATTACTGTCTCTGGTAGGACATGTAACATGCTGTCTGTATTTTGGCAGTTCGCGGGAGAGATTTGCTTTATTAAAGACCCCGAGAATTAAAGTTTGTTCGGTAGCTCACGGAGTACGGAGATGTACTTGACAGGTGAGGAGCTCCGGTTCGAATCCCATATAACTACGGTTCGACAAAACAGTTAAAATCTTCATATAAGGAAGTTCAAATAGCATGGTTGCATCAATAAATACATTTTGCGGGGAAGTTGTGGCCTAATGGTCCGAGAGTCGGACTCGTAATCTAAAGATTGTGAGTTCGAGTCTCAGGTCCGGCAGGAATTGTAGGTGGGGGGAGTAAATGTAAAAGAGCTCTCTCCACCCTCAATACCATGACTTAAGTGCCCTTGAGCAAGTCACCGAACCCCCAACTGCTCCCCGGGCGCCGCAGCATAAATGGCTGCCCACTGCTCCGGGTGTGTGTTCACGGTGTGTGTGTGTTCACTGCTGTGTGTGTGCATGGGTTAAATGCAGAGCACAAATTCCGAGTATGGGTCACCATATGTCACGTCACTTTCACTTTTTTCACTTTCAGAATTATTAAAACAGAGTCCGGATGGTGTTGTTCTGTGTCTGTGATCTGATCAGCGAGTTTCTGTAAAGCTGAGCTCACGTGCGCTTGCATTGGAATGTAAACACTCACGAAAATGAACGAGCAAATCTCTCACGGCGAGTAGAAAGGCTTACAGCTAATGAAAAGCATTTCTAGATAGGAACAGCACATCTTTTTTAACACTGTAACATTTGTACACCACCTTTCCATTGATGTAAAAGCATGTCCCGCCGCCACGTGATTTCCCCGTTGATTCTGCGTCGCAATCCGCTCTAAACAGCTGAAAGCCCGGCAGACTTAACACGCTGTCCGGAATGGCGTAGTTCAGCCAGGTTTTCGTGAAACACAGAGCAGCAGCGTTCAAAAAATCTTTATTTGTCCAGGAGAGCAGAAGGAGTTTGTCCATTTTGTTGGGTAGAGAGCGGAGATTCGCCAAATGGATGACAGGCAGCGCTGTCCGGAATCCGCGCTGTCTGAGCTTCACGAGCGCATTGGCTCGCTTCCCACGTCTGCGCGTCCTGAAGCGTCTGAACAGCACCACTGCTCCGCCAACTACAATGTCCAGCAAAACATCAGAATAGTCGAAAACCGGGGAAATGTCAGGTGGTGTGTACTGCCAAATGTCCAGCAAATCGTCTCTGGTGAAATTAATTGTAGGGATACAACTAAAGACAGGACAAACTAACAAAAACATAAAAACAACTGCGGACGACGCCACGGAGGCTGCCATCAGTGGCGCCATCTTGGATTTTCTCACAATTTTTATGCTAAAAATTGTCCTGGCCCCTCTAAGCCTTACAATGGGGTAAGCGGGTGTTTTTTGTCAACAGTTCAGAAGACGTGAAATAAAGTGCTGGCATAGGACGTATGAGTCGCGATATGCTAGTCTCATGAGTTTGTTTACAGGAGCAAAGGAAGCAAAGTTTCCTTACTTTACCAAAGGAAAATAGTTTTGTGCTTATAATTTGTGACTGGCGTTTTGTTTTGTTCTCTCTCCACGTTCGTCACTAATCACACAACGCCGACGTTCTACATCATCCGCCAGAGCGCCTTCCTTGTACGACAGTCAGCGGAAGTGAGAAAAATGTGTTTATTACATTTGAAATATGGATATTTATCTTACAAAAACACATGGATACCCTACAAGAGGCCCTTATTCACCCCTTGGAGCGAGGCATGTTTTTATGGATGCATGCACTTTATTTCACGTCTTCTGAATTGTTGACAAAAAACACCCGCTTACCCCATAGTACGGTTTGGAGGGGCCAGGACAATTTTTAAAATAACTCAGACTGGATTTGTCTGAAAGAAGAAAGTCATATACACCTAAGATGCTTTGAGGGTGAGTAAAACAGGCCAATTTTCATTTTTGGGTGAACTAACCCTTTAATGTGCTTATCCTTTAAAAAATTATACATTTGCATTTAATTTATGGCAACATTTATTTATTTTTTCACCACTACTGGTGAACAGTTTTTTAAGTAACCCTTTGGTTAATAAACATGCCACTGAAAAGTTGCAAACCTGTGAAAGTACATAACTCCTACATACTTCTGATTTCAATATACCATAAAAACATAAAAAAAGAAAAGAAAAATAGTTTCAATAAATTTTGTTTCATAGGCTTTAAAGTGGATCTTTAGATTGTGTAATATAGTACAATAAACTATTTTATTGCAAAATATCAACAAAAATCATGTTTTCCATGGGTAATACATTTTTACATGTTGACATTTACAGTAGGACTGGGTATATACATTATTTCTTTAGACCCACTCCTGTATACAGTTGTGCTCACAAGTTTACATACTCCTTGCAGAATGTGATATATACACACACACATGTTGGTTTTTGTGGTTTATGGGGACTCTCCATAGGCGTAATGGTTTTTATACTGTACAATCTGTATGTGCTATTGCCCTACACCAACCCTACACCTAAACTTAGCCCTCACAGGAGACTGTGTGCATTTTTAGATTTTCAAAAAAACACCATTTAGTATGTTTTTTAAGCCTTTTGAATTACGGGGACATAGGCAGTGTCCTCATAAAACACCTTCAAATTGTAATACCTCTGTCATACCCATGTCATTATACAAATTTGTGTCCTCATAAACCACATAAACCCGCGCACACACACGCACTGTTGCTCGCTCTCCGACTCATTTTTTCCTCTGTGGAGAATGATGTCTGGTTTGTTCAGATGTGCTGTGGTGGAATACACATGGAATATGGTAAATTAGAGGTGTTTGGAGACGTGGCGAGGCATGCTAGTCAACTGTAGTTAGCTTGTAGTAATTGACTGCAGTCATTTATGACACTGTAATTCATAATACGTACGCGTGTGATGAATGTTGTGTGTAATTGTGTAAAGGAACAGGGACAGATACAAATGCACATGAGGATGCAGATAAATTGCTGCATTTGTATTGTCAAGAGCAGATAATGAGGCAGCAGAGCAGAGTAATAACAAACTCTGTAGTGAGCTGCCTACATAGAGAGGCGTTTAAAGCCTCACAGGTGCACTGGCAATGCCAAGGCTGTTCTAAAATGTAGGCAGATGCCTTCTGAAGGCCATTTCACACCAAACGCATCACAAAAAGTGAACCAAACCGCTGACAGATAGACCTTTCTCACCAAAAGCTGAAGTGAACATGCATCAGGCTGAAGGAAACACAAATTCACACTTTAACACAGCTTTCAGCTATGCTGCAAAACACACAAAGAAACAAACAAAATATGTTTAATTAAAGCCACAGTCATTTGTGGTTGTTTGTATGTGTGGATTTGATCATGAAAGGTCAGCAACAAAGAAACTGGTAATTGAATTGAGATCAAATGCACAAATTATATTAGTATTTTTATTATTAGTATTATTTATTATTACAAGTTTGCACAATATGGGTCATATTCCCCTGTGCATATTTGTTTATTTTGAGGAATGCTGCATCTGTTTTGTGTGAATGGAACAGGTAAAGATAATCTATTGTATTAATTATTATTGGTGCTCATTTTTAATAATGACACAACAGTGGTAGGCCTCATCAGCAACAACGATGAAACGCACTACAGAGAGGAAGTGGCACAGCTGGCTGAATGGTGTGGTGCAAACAACCTGTACCTCAATGTGAGTAAGACAAAAGAGGTTGTGATGGACTTCAGGAGAAACTCTGTTGACCACCCCCCACTGACCATCGACGGCTCAACCGTGGAGAGAGTCGGCAGCACTACATTCCTGGGGGTGCACATTACAGAGGATCTCACCTGGACCACCAACGTCACATCACTCAACAAGAAGGGACAACTGCACCTAAACTTTCTCCGCCAACTGAAAACGGCAAGTCTCCCTCCACCCATCCTCACCACTTTCTACAGGGGCACCATTGAGAGTGTGCTGACCACCTGCATCACTGTCTGCTATGGGAACTGCAGTGCTGCTGACCGTAAGACCCTACAACGGACAGTGAACATTGCCGCAAAGATCATCGGTGCCCCTCTCCCCTCCATCCTGGATATCCTTGCATGATGCTCCAGCAAAACCAACAGCATTGTGAAGGACCCCACCCATCCCTCCCACAACCTCTTCCAGCTCCTGCCATCAGGTAGAAGGTACCGGAGTATCAAAGCTCACTCTGTCAGATTGCTCAACAGCTTTTTCCCCCAGGCTGTGAGAGCTCTTAACTCCAATCTCCCTGTCCCCCTCTGAAACCATGAACACCTCAGCCCCCTCCCCCCAACTCTTTAAAACTGTTGACAATTTTCCTAAGTGCAATTCTGAGTGTGCTACACACAGATGAGTGGGCTATACAAACCACCTGTAGTAATACACTCATCCCACTATATGTACACTAGACACTTTCTATAAACACTCCCTGCTACAAAGACACAAAGACTCAATAAGATAATGTTTACTTGTGCATTGCACTACAAAATCATTTTGGACTATGCGCTGCTTTCCACAAAATCTCTCTTCTGCACAATGATTTAATGTACAACATATATATATTTGCACAATTTCATGTACAAATATCTCTTTTGCACAATTTCATGAATATTTATATTCATATACAGTATTTATGAAAAGTTTTTGTACAGTCTCAGTTTGTGTATGTGTAGTCAACTATGTATAGTAGTTAAACTATTTATAGTATATGTATAGTCAGATGGTTTACTGTTGTATAGCTCTATTGTTTTTCTTATACTTGCATTGTTGTATGTTTATCTTATGTTTAACTGGTATGTAGCACCGTGGTCCTGTGAGACACGACATTTCAATCCACTATACTGTATGTCCACACATGTAGCAGAATGACAATAAAGCTCGACTCGACTTGACTTGACTAATGTACATCCATATTTCACCCTCTCTTTCCTCCATCCGTTCATTCTGTAATCTGTGTTGGTTTGACTTGTTGGTTCCCATTCCTCTCACACACTCTATCTCTCTCAGTTATGGCTCAGGCATTGTTCAAATAAGTGCAAGCTAGCAAGGGAAAGAATAAATAAAGATATATATATATAGATGTATAGATATATTTAGGATGAAGTCAAGTAATGTTGAAAGAGATGAGTTTTCAGTTGTTGCTTGAAGGTTGACAGGGATCTAGCACTCCGGATAGGGGTAGGAAGATCATTCCACCAGCCAGGAATGGTGAACGAGAATGTTCTGGAGAGTGATTTTGAGCCTCTCTGTGATGGTACCACGAGGCGTCACTCACTAGCAGATCTCAGACTTCTAGAGGGGATGTAGATTCAGGATCATAGACTACCTTCCTGAGAGCTAGCAATATTTGAGGCTCCAGGACCTTGAGCCACACTGGGGTACCACAGGGAACTGTCCTGGGCCCCTTTATCTTCATCCTATTTGCAATGGATTTCCAGTATTCACCCCAGAGGCGCTGATGGTGGATTTCTTGAGTAGCAGGAGACTAGTCATTATGCAGGGAGAACACGTGGTCCAAACAGAAGACTGGACAGACAACACAACTGAAATGTTGGAGAAAGGTCTGCACAGACTACTTTTCTTGAGGGACTTTCATTGTGTTTCTGAAGGTTAGAACATAACTGAATGTTTTCATCACCACAGCCACGTTTCTAGCATTTGTAAAACTGCATATTTTTATCTTAAAAATATATCTAAACTGAGACCTATGCTCTCAATGTCAAATGCAGAAATATTAATTAATGCGTTTATGACCTCAAGGTTAGATTATTGTAATGCTTTATTGGGTGGTTGTTCTGCACACTTAGTAAACAAACTACAGATGGTTCAATATGCAGCAGCTAGAGTTCTTACTAGAACCAGGAAGTATGACCACATTAGCCCGGTTCTGTCAACATTGCACTGGCTCCCTACTAAACATCGTATAGATTTTAAAATCTTGTTAGTTACTTATGAAGCCCTGAATGGTTTAGATCCTCAGTACTTGAGCGAGCTCTTATCGCATTATAGTCCTCCACGGCCGCTGCGTTCTCAAAACTCTGGCCATTTGATAATACCTAGAATATCAAAATCAACTGCGGGCGGCAGATCTTTTTCCTATTTAGCACCCAAACTCTGGAACAATCTACCTAACACTGTTCGGGATGCAGACACACTCTGTCAGTTTAAATCTAGATTAAAGACCCATCTCTTTAATCTGGCATACACATAACACACTAATACGCCTCTAATATTCAAATCCGTTAAAGGATTGTTAGGCTGCATTAATTAGGTCAACCGGAACCAGGAACACTTCCCATAACACACAATGTACTTGTTACATCGTAAGAAGATTGACATCTACGCTAATATTAGTCTGTTTCTTTCTTATTCCGAGGTCACTGCAGTCACCAGATCTAGTCCGTATCCAGATCAGATGGTGGATCAGCACCTAGAGATGACCTCTACAGCCCTGAACGTCAGCGGAGACCAGGACATCTAGATGAGCCCCAGAGACAGATCCCCAGTGAGGACCCCGTCACCTAGACAGCCATCGGGAAAAGACCACTGGAACCAGTTGAGCTCTTACAATCTGACTTTGCAGCAGTTGGAATTGAACTGCTGGGTCGTCTGGCCAGAGGAGAAATGGCCCACCGACTGAGCCTGGTTTCTCCCAAGGTATTTGTTTCTCCGTTCTGTCACCGATGGAGTTTTGGTTCCTTGCTGCTGTCGCCTCTGGCTTGCTTAGTTGGGGACACTTCATTTCCAGCGAAATCGTCGACTTGATTGAACAGAAACTTTTTGAACTGAACTGAGCTGGATGATGCCATCACTGAATTCAATAATGAAATGCCTTTAACTGAAAATTGAGTGTTTAATCTTGTCATTTTACATTATTGACACACTATTTTCACTATTTTACTATTTTGATATTGTGCAGTTGCTTTGACACAATTTGTATTGTTAAAAGCGCTATATAAATAAAGGTGACTTGACTTGACCACACAAGCAAGTCCGCTGGAGTTTGTTTCCACAGCTTTCATTACATCTGAGAATAAAAATCACATTCCGCTCTTGTCCAAGACCATGAATGTGTCTGTACTACAGCTGTGAAAATACAGCTTCAAGGGCCATTTGGAAAGGAGTGTTTTGTTATAATTTGACATTATTTCAAGGTCACATTTATGTAATATTGAAAGCAATCTTTATTTATATGTACTTACTTTTTTATATATAAGATTTTTCAATATTTTTGAAGGAAGTTTCTTCTGCTCACCAAGGTGGCACTTTTTGGATCAAAATACAGTAATAACAGTAGTATTGTGAAATATCATTACAAATTAAATTTAATTTTTCTGATAATTTTCAATGTGGATTTATTTTCATTTTTTTGCAGCTAATGCATTTTTTATGCATTGTCAAATGGAGAATTCGATTGACTTACACCAGCTATAGAACTAAACTAACAGCACGTTGGTTGGGGGTGTTTTTGGCTCATACTAATTGAAATCGAAAAGACCAACATATGGCGAAACATAAGGATAAACAACAGAGAAGAGAATAAAAGAAATAAAGAAACCGTTGTGAATATTCAGTGGGTTTTGTAACAGTCTGGCTGTGTCAGGCTGTTGTAATGATCTTAGGAACGACTTTGACTCTTTTCCAAACACTTGCCCAGTAGATGATCATTTATCTTCTGTCCTCTTAAAGGGATAGTTCACTTTGAAATTAAAATTTGGTATCTATCAGCTTACCCCAAGGGCATCCAAGATGTAGGTGTCTTTTTTTCTTCAGTAGATCCAATTTTGATGTTTTTAGGTCAAACCGTTCTAGTCTGTCAGTCATATAATGGCAGGTATAGGTCACTGTCTCTATAAGAGGGAAAAAGAACATGCACAGAGAAATCCAAATTAAACAATTCCCCATCGTAACATTTATATCGTTTTTTACCTCTTGTACACAACCATGTCCAAGTGATCTGAGTGCGCACACGCATCCGGTGTGTGTGCGCGTGCGCGCTCTGGCTCACGCTGCATTCACACGGGGCGTCGGCGTCAACGCTTGACGGAGGGCGTGTCTGAAGCGTGGTGCTGACGCAACTTTTCAAGCACCAACAGAGGCGTCAGCCAATCAGATCGCCTCATGCAAATACCCAATCCTGTTCATGCAACACCAGAGAAGTATGTGATTGGTTGTTGTAACTATGACGGCGCATCAGCACCACGCTTCAGACACGCCCTCCGTCAAGCGTTGACGCCGACGCCCCGTGTGAATGCAGTGTGAGCCAGAGCGCGCGCACACACACGTCACACACCGGATGTGTGTGCGCACTCAGATCACTTGGACATGGTTGTGTACAAGAGGTAAAAAACTATATAAATACTGTTCGTTTTCTCACACAAACCGCTCGTTTCGTGTCTTAGGCCATCAATGTGTAGTTACGATGGGGAATTGTTTAATTTGGATTCCTCTGTGCATGTTCTTTTTCCCTCTTATAGAGACAGTGGCCTATACCTGCCATTATATGACTGACAGACTAGAACGGTTTGACCTAAAAACATCAAAATTGGATCAACTGAAGAAAAAAAGACACCTACATCTTGGATGCCCTTGGGGTAAGCTGATAGATACCAAATTTTAATTTCAAAGTGAACTATCCTTTTAACTTCTTGCACATAACTGTCCCATCCCTGTCCCATTCACAGCAGTCTTCTCTTGGCTCTCACTTGTCTTTGTGGTTCTATATCCATCATTTTAGCCACGAAGTACAGCCGTGTTTTGCTAGCTGATTAGTCGAGTTGAATTGTTTATTTGGTACATCATTTGTGTTGCGTAATGTTCTTTTGTTCTCAGAAGCACAGCTGCTCAGAAAAATCAAATCAAATGTTCAATCAAACCAAGGTAAATGCATTAAATAAGCTCAACCACAGTGCCCTGAATGGAGACGCTGTGGGGCACAGTCTTTCCACCTGCACACATACTGCATCCAGTATGCTGGTTAATGTGTCCCTTCAGTAGCTTCCCGTTCATGATCCAGCTCAATGAGCCAAGAAACCTGACATGATTTTTTTTACGTGCTTTGCTAATGGACGTAGCAAATCATTAAGACAGATTGAAGTCCCCCCGCAGGTTTGAGTCATCAACACACCAACTGTAGGTTTTAGCATGATTATCAACAGATCGTGAATGATGTCCCCCAAATGTCCGATGTCCAAACATTAACTGAATCTTTACTGAGAGCTTTTCTGGTTTTGTTTTGACAGGGTTTTTAAAACGCATATGATCCAATTCATGTTGAGATGTGTGAGTGCCTCTCGGAGATTCACCAGGGATTTGCACGAGACGTGAAAGGCATTGTCAACATTCCTTTGGTTTTCCAAGGCTTTTGTAAGACATGAAAATTACTTTTTTCTGTTATTTGTGTTTGCACCCCTGAGCTTATTCCTGATATAAAGCATCCGTACATGGTATGCTACAGCGTCCCACTGGTGTAAATGAGACGCTTCCACTTGTATGCCAACCAGAAATTGTTTCCAGTCTGCAGTATTTTGATCTCTATCATGTTAATGCTCCAGACATTTGGGTGGGTTGAATACAGGAAATAAGAGCAATGAGATAAATGGATGCCAATCACTGTGAGCTGCAGATTTTAAAAACCACCTTTCTCCGTCTGATGTGTATTGCGCTGCTGTCAGTGATGTAGGTGTTGGAGATAACAAGGAGTCTTTATAAAATATTAACAATGCTACCAGCCCTTTTGTTTTGTCTAATGTTTTGTGCATGCATACTGTACATATATCAGGGATGTGCACAATGGCCCAGAACACTAACCCCTTTTCCTTCCTGGGACGAGGTGCCCTCTAGAGAAAGTAATTTCATTTGTATATACTTATTTTACAGATGCTTTTTATTTGGGGTGTAACGGTCCATCGTTGATACAACGATACATCGATGCGATACGTTGTATGTTTGCCACGTGCAAAATAACGATATCTGTAGTATAAATAGGCTATATTGGCACTGTCCACATTTTGATGCAATGTTCGTCTATGCATTATCACCAACATGTGAATTTGAATTGAAACTCGCATGACAGGACTCTATAATAAGACTGCCTGAATGCACAAGGTGAGCGTAAATGACGCTCGGGATAGCTTACTGAATTGTCGAGTGCTGTGAGAAGTTTTCTGCACAGAGTGCCCCACAGCAAGACAGCCGCATCTCAAACATCACACGGATACTGAAATTAGTTCTCTTCCACTTTTTTTGTGCTTGCATGAACAAATATAGACAAAATTACATAGAAATGCACATCTTGTGTATTAGTTTACTGGATCCGTGCTTTCGAGTGTAGGCTTATTTTTTGTTGTTGTTGTCCCAATTGAGGTACAGGATGTGGAAATTTAAGATAAAAATGTTAATTTTATATATTTTGTTTGCATTTGTGAGTTAATAAAAATGTAGGTGGTTGTTTAAAATAGGTATATAATATCATAATCAAATTGAATTGTATCGTAATTGTATCTTATAATTTTTTGAGATATTGGCAAATGTTGTATTGCTCGGTATGTTAATCGATATCATATTGTATCGTGACTAACCATCTGATTTACACCCCTACTTTTTATTCACTGCATCAAAGTCATTTATATACTGTATGAGGAATAGTACAAGACTGTCTGGGTAAATACACAAGACAGTTGTCTAATATATATGTACTCTACCATTTAAAACTTTGGGGTCCTAAAGATTTTTAATGTTTTTAAACGGAAGTATCTTATGCTCACAAAAGCTGTAATTATTTTTTTTTATTAGAAATACAGCAAATTTATGTTTGTATTGTGAAATTTACAAAAACAGTCCAAGAGTGCACATCCAATAGGCAAAAAGCTCAATGTGCGTGTCCCACCACACAAGAATATGAACCAAAAAATCAAAGTGTGCACACTTTGATTTTTTGGTTCATGTTTTGTGAAATTACACATTTTGTGAAATTTTATTACACTTTAAAATAACTATAATACTTTATATTTGAATATATTTAAGAATGTAATTTACTCCTGTGATCAAAGTAGAAATTTCAGCATTATTACTCCAGTCTTCAGTGTCACATGGTCCCTCAGAAATCAAGAAATGCTTAAGAAATATGTATGATTATTATCAGTGTTGAAAATTCTTTATACTTTTTGTCGAAGTATAGACCCCCCCATATATAGATGGCCATTTTCAACTTGCTGAATAAGTCTCACTGGCCCAAAAATAATACTGTTAATTTGATATAGTTATATTTTTAATAGATTAAAATATATATTTATGAATGATTAGTAGGTGATTAGATCGCATGATCATGTTTAGTCTCTTGGCCATACTTTTATAAAAGTCAGCTTGGTGCAATGCTGTGTGTCCCATAGACTTCCATTCCACAGCTTAATACTCTAAACACAGTTTTAATTGTAACACAGTTCATTTAGCACAACCCATCCAAGCTAACATGTCCCTAGTTGTGTCTTTATTTTTCTGTTGGCCCTTTTTCGGTCTTTAACTCTGCTTCCCCAAATGACTCTCTTCCGCTCTGTCATTACCTCTCGGTGACTGATGTGTCAAATCTTAACCAGACAGGGTTTGAGCAAAAAGACAGCCAATCGATACAGACCTGAATCAGCAGCTAATATGCTCCATGTCTTGCACAGAAGCATAAAAATCTATATTTGTACATTTCCTTTAAATAAATCCGAATGATGCTTGAATGTACATCACTGCCACAATTTGATTGGTTTACCAGGTGGTCTCTGTGAATTCTATAGGCCTGAATTTCAATACTTAAAGAGGTTAATGGCTTGTTCAAAACTAGTAATAGTTTTGCTTGCTTTAGCAAACATCGCTAAATATGTTTGTGGTGATAAGTACAGCTTGCACAGAAACCCTGCTGCATCGTCAGGTCTCTTCACTCGCTGCAGCTCGGCTTTGATTGGCTGGCTGTTAGTGCTGCCAGCTCGTTTGTTGTTTGATTCAGAGCGGTAGTACATCTATCAGCTATCTGTGCCTGTCCATCAATGAAACAGCCGGGGAGGCAGTCTTCCCTTTGTTAGCAGAATGGCTAAAAGTTGTGTAAACGGATGAGTGATGTGGGGTACTTGCAGTGTAATTGGCCACTATAGAGCAAGATCTGTATTCTCAGCAGAGCGCAAGTCTTGAGTCGAATTCATCGGTAGGTCAAAACAGGGAGATTGTTGTGCTGAATCATGATGCCTTTAGCTCAGAAAACGTTTTACATGAAAAAAGCTAGCTTGTGGGCAAGCAGAACTGAGTGTAAGTGATCAATTATGTAGTTGAGTTAGCCAAGATTGTATTGTTTATTGAGAGAGCAAAGAATAATGAATCTGTTTGAAGCAAGAGGCAGCATGGGAAATACCATTGGGAGCAGACACAGTTCAATCACTCACTCAAGAACACACGCTGGCCTGTTCACATCAAGAATATAATGAAAAAGCAACAAATTGAAATTAAAAAAAGCATTCTGCTCATTCACATGTTCCAGTGCAATAGTCAACCTGACTGCAGTGATTATAATGATAGTGGGGTATGGGAACATCTGGTTTAATGACAATCACAGGGGTGTGCTACTATAGTAATTATAATTACAGTTGTTGTACTCATGATGCTAGTTAAGTATAGTATAAATATGTTTTAAATAATGTAAATATGATCAGATCTATATCTAAAGTATGAGCCAGTTTTACTAAACAGGGGAAATTAGCCCGAGAGCGCAATTCCAAAACAGCACTGAAATTTCTGCAGGTGATTTACTAACAACACGCATATTAAAGAACACAGACAAAACATCTCATGTACATATCGGCCAACACAATGTACAAAGTGCAGCACTAGTGTAGTCACAAATAAAGAATAAAGAACTAAAGAAGCCACAGTACACTGTAAAAAAGTCCGTAAAAATACAGTAAAATATACCATAATACTGTGAAGGAATATTCCGTATTTAGTTTTTACAGGTGTTTTTCCGTATTTTTTTAATTACGCTTTGCATTGTGGGAACAAGAAGCAAGATTTTCGTCGCGAAAACAGTGCTTGAGCAGACGCCACTATTCACGGAGATAGTCTCAGTAAAAATTTCGTTTTAAAGTCGGATTTCGGGTTTGAGAAACCGTTCTTACACTTTCGTGGTAAATTATATTTTGTTAAATGTAACAAACTGTAACGTTAACCTAGTAGAAAACGTCTTCCTTGTTTGGCAAATGAATGCCGGAGCCGTGGCATTCAACATTTTCAGCACACCGTCACATCTAACTCGACCTGCACTTAAGTTACGTGTTACAGTATGCTCACTTTCAGTTTTATTAATAAAAGGTTATCAACTTTTAATTGTTGTTGATGCGGTGTATTGGTTACTGAGCGTGTCGTAAAGCACCCAACATATTAACGTTACTGAGGTAATGTTAAGCAGCTGTGATAACGTTAAATCTAAAGTGCGGTACAACTGTGTTTAGAGCGCTGTGTGCCTTCAACAGAAGCTGGCAGAGGAATTATCAAGAAAAGAAGATATCATTACGACTTTTTTTTATTATTTAAAAGAGATACGACTAGATCTGACATTGCGGAATTCTAAAAGGATAACGCACCTTCTCTGCCAGACGAGGTAGGTTTAACGTTAGACATTTTATTGTCTTGTTTATGTTAAACACACACACACGAGAATTTAATTCGGTAACGTTACTGGCGCGCTGTCTGTGAACGCACACACACACTTGTCGTGATGCACGCGCAGAGAATGCCGCTTCAGACAGCGCGTCAGTAATGCCGGGCATACACTGTGCGATTTTCGTCCGATTTCGAGCCGAATTCTGACTCGTGCGACTGTTTTTTGAGTCGGGACGAATTTCAGCTTTGTCGTGCGTCGTTTGTCGTGCAGTGTTCGTTTAGTGTACAGGGGGAAACGAGAAGCAATAAGTCTCTCCCGACAGGCAATCGGACGGTCGGATGAATTTCTGACAAATTTTGGTCGCTCCTCGTGAGGGTATCGCACAGTTGAAGCAGAGCTACGAACCGACTGCCCTAAACTCAATGCTTTACCCTCACTGCGCGAAAATAGAACTTTAACCATTTAATCTTTATTGCAGCAAGAAAGAAAACGACAAGAGGGAGATTTTTGATAAAATAATGTTATTATTATGGGAAATGGGAACCATTGTCCATCATTTTGCAATTAGTTATAAAAGACAAACAAGTCGCAAAATTATAAATATTTCAGTTTTAAACCATGAAGACGAGCCAGTGCATACCACACAAACAATTTGCAAACTTCATGAGCGTAATGCCCGTGAAGAAGTTTTAAACTCCAGACAATTCATTAAGCTACAGAAAGTGAAAGTAAAAACTGACCGAGCTTTCGGCATCTGTCGCTGCATAACGGCACATTCTCTCAGAGGAGATGAAAGATATGGGTAGTATTGGGTATTGTCTTAATTTATTTTCTAAAAAAAAATAAAAAAATATATAAAAATCCCTTATGGGTGAAAAAACAACAACAACAGAATCGAAGTATTTCGTGTTAAACAAGATGTTTTTGGAATTTCCTTGTCTGTAATTTCCTTGGCTTCCGCTTCCGGCGCTGCTGTGTTCAGTCGACGTTAAAGGATGGCTCCGCTCAATTTGTGTTTTTATATACTCTTTTACGTATTTTTACTTTCTCTTTTTACACGATTAACGTCTGCACTATTTACCTATGACAAAAGAACACTTTTGGACATTGGACACCGCTGCACTAACCTGCTTCAGGACACTTTATCCACGGATCCAGCGTGGCCATTGGAGATTCTTCGGAACGCCGAGTTTAACAAAGGCCACCCGAATAATCCCAGAAGGCGAAAGAAACACCGCGGACGACGCGCTGGAATCCGTGACAGACTGAGGAAAAAAGCTCACAGCCCCCCTCTCCCCAGTATTCTGCTCGCAAATGTCCAATCCTTGGAAAATAAGATGGACGATCTCAGAGCCAGGACAAGTTTCCAACGAGACATTAGGGACTGTAACATCCTTTGTTTGACTGAAACATGGCTCACTCCCTCGGTCCTGGACACAGCTGTAACACCTTCTGATAACTTCTCTGTTTTACGGATGGACAGAACAGCTGAGGCCGGGAAAATCAAGGGCGGAGGAGTGTGTTTCATGATTAACAAGAAATGGTGCGACCCCAGGAATATCTCCATTCTGTCGCGTTCCTGCTCGCCTCATCTGGAACATCTCTCCATTATTTGCCGCCCATTCTATTTACCCCGCGAGTTCTCCGCGGTCATCGCTACTGCTGTTTACATTCCACCTCAGGCAGACACGAGCTTGGCTTTGTCCAAACTCCACGAGGAGATCAGCGGATACATCAACAAACACCCTGATGCAGCCTCTATCATCGCAGGGGACTTTAACAAAGCCAACCTCAGGAAGGTCATGCCGAACTTCCATCAGCATGTATCCTGTCCAACTAGAGGACCGAATACACTGGATCATTGCTACACTCAGTTCAAGAATGCCTACAAAGCTCGTCCCTTGCCACCCTTCGGTAAGTCTGATCACGCGGCCATTTTCCTCACACCGGAATATAAACAAAGGATCGTTCAGGAATCCCCGGGGGTGAGGGAAGTGACGCGCTGGTCCTCCCACTCTGAAGCTATGCTACAGGCGTCTCTTGATGACGTCGACTGGGACATGTTCCGGGCGAGTTCAGCTGACGTCAGCGAGTTCACGGATGTAGCATTAAGCTTTGTTTACATGCTAACTGACCAAGCCACTGAAACGATAACAATAAGGACATTCTCAAATCAGAAACCGTGGGTGGACAGAACAATCCGCGCTGCGGTTAACCAACGCACTGCCGCATACAACGCTGGTCTTCTGTCAGGAAACATGAACGACTACAAAGCATCATGTTATGCTCTCCGACGGGCAGTTAGAGCTGCTAAACTCCGATACAGAGAGAGAATTGAGTCACACTTTCAGCTCAATGACTCTCGACGCATGTGGCAAGGACTGAAGACCATCTGTTCCTCTGGAAATAACCCCTCCGCCGAGGTGAGAGCAGATCCATCGCTGGCCGATGAGCTAAACATCTTCTACGGCCGCTTCGAACGCAACGGCGGCGCGACTGTGCCGTTCAACACGTCAGGAAGCGGCAGAAAGAGCAGCGATGTTGATCATGTTATCACCGTGACGGAGGACGAGGTCCGGAGAGAATTAAGGAGAGTAAACATCAGGAAAGCCGCCGGACCTGATGGGATTACCGGCCGCGTCCTGAGATCATGCGCCGATCAGCTTGCTGGTTTGTTTACTTCCATCTTTAATGAGTCCCTTGCTACCTCTGTGATTCCCACCTCATTTAAGAAATCTGTCATCATCCCTGTGCCTAAGAACAATAAACCCTCTTGCCTGAATGACTATCGTCCAGTTGCCCTCACATCAACAGTCATGAAGGTTTTTGAGAGACTTTTAAAGAAGCACATATGCTCCTCCATCCCTGCTACCTTGGACCCTCTTCAGTTTGCCTATCGCCCAAATAGGTCTACTGATGATGCCATCTCTCAGGTACTGCACTCCTCCCTCACACATATTGACAGCAAAAATGGCAACTATGTCAGACTGCTATTTATTGACTATAGCTCAGCTTTCAATACTATAGTCCCCTCCAAGCTAGCTGTCAAACTCTCAGACCTCGGCCTAAACACTTCACTCTGTGACTGGATCCAAGATTTCCTCACCGGCAGACCTCAAGTGGTGAAAATGGGCCAGTACACCTCCAATTCCATCACCCTGAACGTAGGAGCCCCGCAGGGCTGCGTTCTGAGTCCCCTGCTCTATTCTCTCTACACACACGACTGTGTGTCCTCTCACAGCTCCACTTCTATTGTCAAATTTGCTGATGATACTGTGGTTCTGGGCCTCATTTCCAACAATGATGAGACCGCATACTTGGGTGAGGTAGAGAGACTAACATCATGGTGCCAGGACAACTGTCTCTCTCTGAACGTGAGCAAAACTAAAGAGCTGATTGTAGACTTCAGGAAGAGACAGCAGCGGCCCTACACTGCTCTCATGATCAGCGGGACCCCTGTGGAGAGGGTGAGCAGCTTCAAGTACCTCGGTGTTAACATCTCCGAGGACCTGACTTGGACTGCACACATTTCAACACAGGTCAAGAAAGCCAGGCAAAGACTGTACCATCTGCGACAGCTGAGGAAATTCAGGGTCTCACCAGCAATCCTGAAAACTTTCTATTCAGGGGCCATAGAAAGTGTACTGACTCAGTGCATCTCAGTGTGGTATAGCAATGCCACAAATCAGGACTGCAAAGCTCTGCAGAGAGTCGTGCGCCTAGCTGAGCGCATCTCTGGGTCTGCCCTCCCCTCTCTGCAAGACATCTACCTGAAACGCTGCAGAAGCAGAGCTGTAAAAATAATCAAGGACTCAAATCACCCCGGAAACCGTCTCTTCATCACACTGCCATCTGGCAAGCGCTTCAGAAGTGTGATGGCAAAAACTGAGAGACTGAGGAGGAGCTTCTATCCTCAGGTCATCAGGCTCCTAAACTCAGTCTCATAACATCTTCAGGACTCAGTTAATTAACTGTAACACCCATCATTCTCCATCATCCGCATTGCTGCTACTACATACCCAGTACAACCTGTTTGCACATTCCTCTTGCACATCCCTGTTTATATTAATATTTATTAAATCCACAGTAGGCTGTTTTGCACATTCTAGTTCATTGCACATTTTACTCCTTATTTTATTGTTTGTTTTAGTTTTTGTTTTTGTTTTTTTTTGTTTTTTACTTATCTTTTTTTTTTTTTTTTTAATCTTATTCCTACCTATATTTAAATATATGCTCCTGTGTTATGTATCATCTTTTATTTTTTTGCACTGTCCATTGAGCGGACCTGTCCTGACCTCCATTTCACTACTGATTATACCCTGTATGATTGTGTATGTGACAAATAAACTTGAACCTTGAACCTTGTAATAAAAGTTTTATTTTCATTGACTGAATATATTCATTAAGCTGTTCATTCAGTGTTCAGAGTCCGGACATAGGCTGCTAGACGGTTGAGAATTTTAATTATAGGCCTATTAATTGTGGAATATATCTAAATGTTTTTGTAGTAGACCTATACATTTAATAATAAAACTACCATAATAATAATAATAATAGTAATAATTTAATACATTAATTGGCAAATGCCAAATCCTCACGATATCACCAATAGTTTTTAGTTTTTTTTTAAAGTTATCTCTGGCTATCCTCCATATACGGTGTTATCGTCTGCGCAAGCGCAACCCACAGTTGCCAAGTCCGCATATCGCGACTTTGGGCTTCTTTTTTTGTAAAGTTGCGGGGAAACATCCCTGGTCGCGGTTGCATTTTTTTGGGCTTATTTCAAAAAATACGGTTGCTCGTTAGGCAAATCTGACAAGCAACTTTGTTTCTTTATTTATGTTCGCCATATTCTCCAATACATTGATTGACACGCTGTCTGCTCTCAGTTAATAGCACCAGTGCAATAATATAAGTGCAATATAAGAAAAATCACATTCAAAAGAAGAAGCGTGACGCTGTAATCCATGATAGAAGTAGACGTAGAGGAGTGGGAGGACTTTCTTTTAGCCTAATTTTTTTAATGTTTTTGTAATGTATTAATTATCACGGGCTATAATAAAAAACAAGTATGAGTAAATACATTTGGTTCAAATAACCTGGTATGGCAAGATGTCTTAATGTATTTATTTTTTTAACATTTAAACTTAGACCACATTATTAGATTACCTTTTGACTTCATGAAAACACATAAATGACAGCTTAAGGATTTAAAAAAAATATATTTTAAAGAATATTATATAATATTTTCTTTTTTAATATAATATATATTATAATTTAATATTATATTTTTTATATTTTTCTATAATATTTATGTGGCATTTTTTTTTTTTTTATGTCATTTATTTGATAGTTATGTATACATAATTTTATTTTAAATGGTAGAAAAACCTGTTTTTGACCTCATAATAAAGCACTTTCTCTCTGTACATGGCTGTGGGGACGAGCAGTTTTGTGGTGCTGGGAATTCTTTATAATTAATTAAAAACAAATATTGCCACATTGATGGCTCAAGAAGGTATAATTGTTCAAATAACACATCGTTTCATTTTAAAATATAAATATAAAAAATTGTAACCAAGTGTTTTTCAAGTGTAATATTTCTGTAAAGGCTAGGGACAGAAAAAATGGACATTTCCATAGAATGACCCCCTATTTATTTTAGGCTATTGATATGTGGCTCATTTATTGGTAATAAATAACTGATAATAAATAATATTGATGATAATAAATCCTAAAAAAAATATTGGGCTTGTTTTTGAAGCTGCGGTTGCTTATTTGTCTCGCGAGAGTTGGCAACTGTGAACCCGAGTATTTCACACGTAGTGTGAGCACATAAATCGCGCTCGACAATCGGACCGTATAGTGAGAGCACATAAATTGTGAGCTTTGGCTTTACATCGCATGCGATCTTCTCGTACAGTGTGAGTTGATACCTTGCTGAAATCGCACGGAAATCGCACAGTGTATGCCCGGCTTAACGCACCGAGTTCTCTCTCTCGCACACGGACAAAAGCACACAAAATAATGTCAAAATTACCATTTTTGGCTAGTGACAGTCTTAAAAAGTTAAAATGTCTTGACTGATGTAAAGAGTTGGGATGTGTCAGGTGTGAGTCGTGTTTTAAAGGGACAGCAGTTCATGACATTCATAGTGTTTCTTTTGTTTTCTTTTCTAATGACAGGTCGTTATTGCTGCTGTATTGTGCATCCCAAGCACCCCCTGCATTTTATTATGGGTTTGTATTCTGTTTTGTTTATTAGCACTACAGTTTTTATTTATGCAAGCATATGGGTAGTACAATTCAATCTGAAATGTAAAATGCAAAATGGCTATGCAATATGTAAAATGGCAATGTATTTCTGTATTTAAATTTACATTTTCCCATACATATGTGCAATATTTAGTGCAAAATATAATTTACATTTGCCATTTCCTACACTAGTTTTAATATGCAAAATAAAAACATATTTTAATGCTATATAAGTTGCAATAATATGTCCAAGCCAAGACTGTATTAAAATTATCATTTACATGCTGTTTTTCCTAAATGCATTTAGACTTGGGAGTTAGGACACTTGGGATTGCATTTTCATCATGTTATCGCGTGATAATTGTAGCAAAATGCAGTGAGAATTTGAGGATGCATTCTGAGCCAAAGGTGCAGTAAAAGGGTAGCAAAATGGTGATTTAAATGTCTTTTATTTTTTTAAATGCATTGACACTTACGTTTCAATTGCATTTTCATTTAATACCTCATAATGAGAATGCATCCTCAAATTCTCACTGCATTTTGATACAATTATCATGCGGTATTATGATGGAAATGCAATCCCAAGTGTCCTAACTCCCAAGTCTAAATGCATTTAGGAAAAACAGCATTTAAATGATAATTTTGCTACAGTTTTTGCTTGGACATGTTAAATATATCTAATCAATCTGTGTAATACATTTTCATTTTAATTTTACAACTTATAAAGTGTTAAAGTATGTTTTTTTTATTTGCATGTTAAAACTAGTGTAGAAAATGGCATATCTAAATTTATATAACTGAATTTTCACTTTGCACTAAATTTTGGACACATGTATGGCAAAGTGTAAATTTAAAATACAGAACTACATTGCCATTTTGCATATTTAAAATTGAACATTTCAAATTGAATTTTGCTACCCAAATGATTCCATTTTTATTTACCTTTAGGGATGTTCAATACTGACAAAAAAAATGTTATTGAGTCATTTATTCAATTGACTTTGTTATTGAAGTTGTTTGTGTAGGAAAGATTTAATCAATGTTTGGAGTGGCTTTCTGAATTTACAATGATGTTTATAATTTCTTATTTGTTTATTGTTATTGGTGATTCCAGATTGCTGTCATTCAAGAAGTTATCATTTCCTCCCCATTGTTGCTGAGCTACACATTCTCTTCATTTTATTTTTAACATAAAACATCCAGAGGAGAATGGCACCTACGCTGGAATTCATACAAATGTAAGGAACATAATAATGAGCATTTTGCTGTGTTTCTGGTTAGTTGAAAATAATCAGAGGGTTAGTTAACTCAAAAATGAAAATTCTGTCATTAATTACTCACCCTCATGTCGTTCCAAACTAGGGCTGCACGATATATTGCATGCGATATGCATGCGCATCTCGTCAGTAAAGCCGGTTCCTTGATTAGTGGTTAATCTCCATCACCTGTTTTCAAATTGAGCGGCGTTTAATACACGGAGCCGTAGTTCACAGACAAGCTACGCATATATCGCGTTCATATCAAAGGCGATATATCAGTCGATATATGCGTAGGTTGTCAGTGATTTACGGCTCTGTGTATTAAATGCCGCTCCATTTGGTGATGGAGATTAACCGCTAATCAAGGAACCGGCTTTACTGACGAGATGCGCATGCATATCGCATGCAATATATCGTGCAGCCCTATTCCAAACCCATAATACCTTCGTTCATCTTCGAAACACAAATTGCGATATTTTTGATGAAATCGGAGAGCTCTCTGACCCTCCATAGACTGCAAGGGTCCTTACACGGTCAAGGCACAGAAACGCAGTATAAGGACATCGTTAAAACAGTCCATCTGCCATCAGTGGTTCAATCTGAACTTTGAAGCGACGAGAATACTTTTTGTATGCAAAGAAAATAAAAATAATGTCTTTATTCAACAAGTCGTTATTTAACAAAAACAGCATATCTGTGTGGTGCGGCTGACACAGAACAGCGTACGCAGTTTGTGTCCAGTGGATATTCTTCAAAATGGCGCTAGTGTGACGCAGATGCGACGAATTGTTGAATAAAGTCGTTATTATTTCTTTGCGTACAAAAAGTATTCTCGCCACTTCATAAAGTTCATATTGAACCACTAATGGCAGATGGACTATCTTGACAATGCTTTTCATTAGGGCTGGGTGATATATCGCATGCGATATTCATGTGCATCTCGTCAGTAAAGCCGGTTCTGTGATTTGCGGTAAATCTCCATCACCTATTTTCAAATGGAGCGGCATTTAATACACACTGACAAGCTACACAATATCACGTTCATTATCGCAGATTAATCGCCTTCGATAATGAATGTGATATTGTGTAGCTTGTCAGTGATTCTGGGCCTTGACAGTGTTATTTACTTGGCAGTCAATGGGACAGAAACAAACCTCCCGGTTTTCATCCAAAATATCTTAAATTGTGTTTCGAAGAGGAACAAAGCTTTTACGGGTTTGGAACGACATGAGGGTTAGTGATTAATGACAAATTTCATTTTGGGGTGAAGTAAACCTTTTAAGTATATCATAAAATATTGTTGACAAGATCACATGACAGATGCAATTGGAGACCACTAGAAATGCAAGTTTAGCATTTTATAAACGATGTTTGAACTGGAACTTGATAATTCAATCTCAACCTGTTCTGCACGTTACTCTGTACTTCACTTTCATTCATTTCACTTCTTATCATTTCCAGTCTTCCTGTGAAGAAATCTTGAACGAGGGTCAACGGTTCAGACGAAGGGAACCTACGCTTCCAAGACTATGAACAAGATGTATGAACAACTTCGAGAATCCATGTACAATCTGAGCTTTTTTCAAATCTCAACTTGGAACTTGGACTGAACATGAAAGTAAAAAAAAAGTAGTTTCCTCAAGCTTGCAGATGGCAAGAGATACTAAGAGCACACAAACATTTGGAGCCCTGCTCTTAATGTAGATTGTATAATTCTCTTAGTTTCACATTGAAATGTCAGGCATGAGTGCATGAATGTTTGTTCTTTATTTTCAAATGCTGTACAAGAAAGTTTTTTTTTTTTTTTTTTTTTTAACTGTCCTTTTAAATAACATTTCACTTGACTATAAGTTTATAGCAGTTGTTATTAATGACAGCCCTGTCTTTGTATAAATGTTTTCCCATGTATCTGAAAATGATTTGAATCTTGACTGCTTCACAGTGAAGTTTATCTTTGTGACCACTATTTGGTGCAACACCAGTATTGTACAAGTACCTGCTCATGTTTTCTTTTTTCTGCCTGATGCTGTTTAAAACTAAAAAGTTTTCCACAATACAAGCATTTTCTATGGTGCTTTACACATTATTAAATTAACTGATGTCATAATATTTTTGTCTTCACCTGTTAAAGGCAAATAAAAGCTACTGAATGCACTTTTAAGAATGTTTACATGAGGTAAAAATAAACCATGTTCAATTTGTATATATTGTGCTGGATTTATTTGCTGCTAAAGATAGGACTATGTTATCATTTTTTTAGAAATTTCTGCATAACGGATTGTCCGTTTATGGTACAGAAGAAAATGTAAATCTACAGAATTTTCTGTTTTAATGTTGAAGGAAATGTCCGTAAATTTAACCTGGTATGACCTGGTAACTTTCTGCCAGCAAGTTCTCCGTTTTTTTACAGATTTTTTTTTTACAGTGTAGGCTACATTTAAAATAAAAAATGAAGGGTTGCAAGAAGTTTTGATAGACCTGGTATTGCGTGACTCCTCCTAGTTGAGGGTTCGAAGTCGTCTTTTATTTTGGATAACGTGTTTAAAATAATACGTGTGGAAAAAAAATCCTTTCCTTTCTACCATGCAATATCTGTTTTCTGCTATGCCTCCTCTAGCAAAAATAATTGCAGTCATTTCAAGTGTAAAATAGTTAAAGACATGCTTTTTTGGGTGTTAAATAATGGCACAAATACCAGTAATTTGACGAGCACAAACGTTAGTAAATCTCGTTTCATGATTCATTTTAATACTCTCCACCCATAAATTTTGCTTCTGAAAGGGAAACTGTTACAAATGCATATTCAATAAGGTCAGGCGCAAAAATAACTGTCCGTGCCTTTTCAGCGCTAATTCGTCACTGCGTGTCTTTGGTAAAACCTGACAGTAATATTTTACTGCCAAAAGATGGTTTGTGCTGGCCCTATAAGTCACTTTACCCAAAAGCTCATATGTTATTTGCCTTTATTTATTTATTTATTTTGGCCAGACAAAGAAAAAGAAAAACGGTTAAAAATGAAAAATGTGAATGAAAACACAGGCTATTAAATGGTTTATTATCATTAAAATATGAAAATTAAAATGACAGGTAATAATATATTATGATGGAATTTGTATGACCTTGTCCATCAAAATCACAATGCAAAAGTCTAACACAACCTCTGCACAGACGTCATTTTAAGACCAACCATCTTTTCAGCCCTCACACAAAACTGCAGACTACATACATCTATATTGAAATGATTAGATTTTGCTCAATTAATTTTTGCCTTGCAGCGGTACATGTGACTTACCTTGGAAAACCATCAGGTTGATGCTGATTTGAATCCCCTTTGAGTGGTGCAAGTAGAACCAGTTACATTGGTGCCGTGACCCAGATCAGAATGAGATTTAGGGGGATGAGAGTATTGGAGGCCTGCTATTGAGCTCCCTGCATTAGAGCAACCCAGGCTCATTGGAAATATATTTGTGTGGTGATAATTCTGCAACATCATTATTACATGCCTCATTGCATGTTTTGAAAACATTTCAAAATACGGACCTGGTTCAGGTAGGTTCAGAATTCAAATGTCCAGAAAGTGTCGGTAAAAGCTTCATGCTCTATCGTGTTGGAAAACACACCCCCTACACCAAACCCAAGCCTAAACCTACCCGATAGTGTTAACGGATGCAAAAGTGATGTAAAATCACATTTGCCGAGCTGTGCTATTCCTTCTATAGGGTTTGGGCTTTTTTGTTGATCCTTAGTTTACAGGATTCGTACCAGAGCTTTTCAGCACACAAGTTCAACGCCGTATGGTGTGAGCCACCGACCAAACCTACTGCATTAGAAAATTCATATATATGAAGCTGTATATGATGCTAAAATGTTAAAATTGTTTTGAAGTCATAAAGTCATAAAAAAAATTCTTATTGGAAACTCTGACTCTTTGTGTGAAAAGGAGTAAAAGTTGTCTGAGTTGTACTGCCTCTACTATTCGTTTCAACTGGAAACAGCAACGATTCGTATGTATAGGTACATTTTTGAGGTTTGAAGAAACATTGGTTGAGGCATGTAATTCCAATGAGCCTGGTTAATGTAAGAGCCTGCACCCTTGCACGTCTCCCATGCTGAGTGTTGGTGGTTTAAGCCAAGGGCCAAGCATAACTGCTTACAAATACATTCTCATCATGACTTGTTCACATTATCATTTTTTTTTTTTTTTTGGTGCACTTTCTGTAACACTGCAAACTGTAAAAACATTTTGTAAGTCCTTTGTTTTCTTCCCAGGCTGTCTATTCTTCTTTTTTTGTCTAATTTTTTCATCTGTTTTCTTGCAGATCTTTATTGAAGCCACAGTCTCATCGGAGCAGAAGGGTTACATCGGCCTGGATGATATAGTGCTGTTAAACTACCCCTGCTGTAAGTTCAGTCGCTCCACACACACAGAAACACATACTCTCTGACCTTTTCCAGCCTAGAGGGGGGCGTATGACCAGGTTGGCCCACCCAGAATGAGGAACAAAGTTGGCCATTTCCTCCCGTCAGAGTCGTGGGGTGCTTACTTTTGATCTGAATAGCCATCATGGAAGACAATTATCCACTGACACTTTACCTTCCATTTCCCTTGTTCTTGCACAAACGTCCACTTCCTGAAGCTGACCTTTTGGGCAGATATCACTCCATCTCCCGGTCCCAGCGGTCACCGTCTCAGATTTATTTAGTTTCTGGGGGAAGAAGAAAGAAAAAGGGTCTTCTCTCTTTGGCATTTGTGGTCTGTGTGCCACTACTTAATCTGTTGCTTCACTCAGGCGTGAATGAGAGTGAGTGTCTTGTGTCCATCGCTGCGCTGTTATTTTTCTCCATTCACATGCTTCCCGTCTCCTCACAGACCCGCTGACCTGCACTCCATTAGCACTGCTGGAAGTGTGTGTTAGTTAGGGTGACCATACGTCCTCTTTGCCCTGGACATGTCCTCTTTTTGGACCTACAAAAATGCATCCGGCCGGGATTTCTTAATCACCCAAAATGTCCGGGATTCGGATGTTTTTTTAATCCTGCTCCCGCTGAATTTCTGATGATTGCCGCATGCTCCTGCAACATGTGTTTTGCTCCCGCGATTTTCGTGTCCACTCCTTTAAACATTCTAATATTGTATATAATTTTGGCGCATCAGGGAGCCGCTATCTGTATGCGGTGTATACATTTTTTTTGAATGAGCGTTTGCGCTGTTTACTTTCACTTTCGATTTTGCGATCACACGCACTCTGTGTAAAGGGAGCACATCTTACAAGATCAGATATTTGTCAAAAAGCTTAGGATCTGTTGAGCACCAAATACTCAAGCATGGTCTTGTCAGTCATCTCTCCTTATCCTCGACCTGTGATCAGTCAAATTTGACTCCTGCAGCTCTTGTTGGATGCAGGGTTGCCAAGTCTGCGTTTTTTTCACAGAATTGGGCTACTTTTAAACTGTTGCCATGGGTTGATTTTCCCAAGTGGGTTAAAGCTTTGAAATATTGCATACATTACATTTGACTGAAATGCTTGTATTGAAACATTTTGCATTCTACCTGTGATAAAACTTCCATGGACTTTTACATTAACAGTTCCCTCCTGGTGGAATGAATATTTTCACGAAACGGCTGAAAACACATCTCTTTAATCTTCATTTGACCCTCTAACTCTAGCACTCTCTATTCTAATGCTAATTCTAATTTTATCTGCTTATTTTTTTTTAAACTTGACCCTCTAACATTTGCACTCTCTGTTCTATTTCTGTTCTAACTACTTGTTTTATTTATAAAGAAAAAAGAGCCTTTAACACTAGTATTCTCTTTTCTTTATTCTTTCTACTTTTATTTGTATTTATTATAAATACCTTCTAACACTAGCATTTTCTATTCTTTTTCTGTTCTATCTACTTTTCCTTTCATTTATTATAAAAACAAAATAAGCAAACACACACAAAAAAAACAACAAAAAAAACTTGCTACCTATACTGTTAGGTGAAGCCCCGCCCATGTCCCCACCCACAAACCCCGCCCCCTTCTGTCCTCTTTTTGGAAAACTAAAATAGGGTCACCCTATGTTAGTGGACAACACATAATTCTGCTCCAGCAGTTTGGATTGGGGTGCTCTGATTTGCAGTGGGTTTTGCTGCCTGCTGACAGGAATGCTGGAAAACGGAAACTGTATGTGCATGGGGACCATGCTGTTGGATTGTGAGACTCAGTTTGTGGCCTGCTTTAATTTGATGGAGCCAACTGTAGGTTTGTGTTCGCATTTCAATTTTACAACCCACAGCAAGAACATAATTGTAAATAAATTGCTAACTGATCACTCTGGTATTCCCTGATATGGCATTATTTTGCTTGCTTGCAAGTAGTGTTCATGTTTATAACTGCTAAAACAACTAGTTGCATGTATTTATGCAGTTATGAATCTATGTATTTATTTTATCTTATCTTTTATTTTTTGCTATAAAATAATGGTAACACTTTTCACTTATTCTCACTATTAACTAGGTGCATGCAAAATGCTATAGTATATGAATAAGCCTGATGTGCTTTATCAAATCTAACATGCATGCAAAAAGGTATCTGTTCTAAATCATTTATCAGCTTTTCCATGGTAGAAAATGTGAATACAGTCATTAAAAGTGTATGAAAGGAAGAAATGTGAGACCAGTTCTCACTAATAACTATTAACTATGACTTTAATAATCTCATAATTACTGTTTTTTTTAATAGTTAGTAAGGTAGTTGTTAAATTTAGGTATGAGGTAGGAATAAGGGATCTAAAACATGGTCATGCAGAATAAGAAATGAATATGTGTTTTATAACAACTAATAACCAGCCAATATGCAAGTAATATGCATGTTAATAAGCAACTAGTTATTATTAATATACCTATAAATTGCTATAATTGTAAGCAAATATCACATTTATGTAGCATGCGTTTCAGATCAATCACTTGTGAAGGTAGCTATGTTGACAGCACAGCAGCTCACTAGGTTTTGAAACAGGTTTTCTTTCCCTCAGTCTTACTAGCTCAAACCTGTCGTTCCCTCTGCTCTGTCATTTCTTGAAGTATAATCCACATTAATGCTAATGAATAATAATGGAGGGTGTTTGTGAGAAAATAAACCCCATGGAGACATACAGTCGGGCTCAGCTCAGAACTGCTGTTTGTCTGTGAGAAACTCACCCAGAGGCCCTTACCGCAAAAACTCTCCTCAAGCAACAAACGTGTGTCGTCTTGAATAGCAATGCAGTGAAGAGCCTGTCCTGGGGTCAGGGTGAAAGACCGTCACCATGGAGACAGCGCTCCCAAAAGCACCGCATCAGGAGCGTGGTTTCACTGTGGTCCTCTACAGATGGAGCTGCATTAAAGGTTGTGTGACACTCTTACACAGACCGCCCAGCCTTAGGCATTCACACTTCTGCTGCTCAATACTCGTGACATTTTTCCTCATGTGCTCCCACCAAACAAAACTTGTCAAATTCCAGAATTTTACTTGGTTTATAGCATTACTTAACAAGACGACATGCTCAAAGAAACTTCAGAATGGAGTCACTTGTTCTTATTCTTGCTTAAGCTGAGTAAACATTTATCATGATAAAATAATGTTAAAGGAACACTCCACTTTTTTAGAAAATAGGCTCATTTTCCAACTCCCCAAGAGTTAAACAGTTGAGTTTTACCATTTTTTAATCCATTCAGCCGATCTCCGGGTCTGGCGGTAGCACTTTTAGTGTAGTTTAGCATTGATCATTGAATCTGATTAGACCGTTAGCATCTTACTCAAAAATAACCAAAGAGTTTCAATATTTTTCCTATTTAAAACTTGACTCTTCTGTAGTTACATCGTGTACTAAGACTGACGGAAAATGAGAAGTTGCGATTTTCTTGGCCGATATGGCTAGGAACTAACTATACTCTCATTCCGGCGTAATAATCAAGGAACTTTGCTGCTGTACCATGGGTGCAGCAGGCACAATGATATTACGCAGCGCCTGAAAGTAGTCCCCAGCTAGCTGGAGGATATGAGTGAGTGAATTAATGATATAAATGAGAGTATAGTTCCTAGCCAAAGCTTTTCTTCAAGAAACAGCTAAAACACATCTCTTCCATCTACACTTCACCCTAATACTAGCACACTCTATTCTATTACTATTTTATTTACTTGTTTTCTTTTTATGTAAATAAATAAATGAATGAATAAATTGCTTCTATTGTCCTCATTTGTAAGTTGCTTTGGGTAAAAGTGTATGCTAAATAACTAATGCAAATATAAATAAAGCTTAAGATGTTTACTCAAATGTATTTATTTATTCATTTTAAGAAAACATTTTATTACTTCATTATGGCAAAACACTACTGGCAAAAATTAAAAATCCTTCCTTTAACTCTAACAAGTCAACCGAATGAAATGAGTTTTGAACCCTGACTTTATCCAGTGTTTAGATTTCTGTTCTGGAACTGTGTGCACATTAATGCATATTCAATTTGATATAATCTCATTTGCATATTTAAAATAAAATTTCAGAAAACGTGTAGAATGAAACAACTTAATTTACTGCAAATAATCATCTGAAAGCATTAAAATGCTAATTATTTTATTCCCATTGATAATCACATGATTGTATGATTTATTTCCAAAAGTATTGGTGAAAGTGATATAAAATTCCTCTTAAGCTGCTCTAGAAAATAACATGGTTGCCACACAAGGCCTGCCATTGAAACTGGTGAAATTGGACCATCCCAAATCATCAATCCTCAGCATATAGTTTTCAGAATGGCACTGTTTGCTATACTGAAGACTGAAGTTCTGTGTGTTGGCAGGAACAAAGCTTTAATCCTCTGAGAATTGCTGCCATCATGTTTGTTTGGCACTAGATTGAATAGTCATCCTTAAAGTCAATGTTATTTTACTCTTATATTCAATAACAGAGGACGCAGTGTAATCAATACACTCACATGGTATTACAGCAACATAATGGCAGTTAAACCTCCTACATCTTGCGTCACATTATAAGTAAGCTATTAAACAGTCAATAAAACACCATCCAGCTCCGACTTCACGGCTCGCTCAGACAGAACAGACAGAGATTTCACTGTATCCATTCACATCTGGCTTTTTTGATCCAGTTGCTGCCATAAGAAAGCCGTTAATAAACCATTTGAACTTTGCTTAATAGTGACTCGTTTATGCAATTATAGATGAGAACTGGAGGCTGCTGACGAGATGTATTGTGTGGAAATGAACAAAGTGCCTTTCAAGAGGCCATCTTTAGGTGAAAGCTATAGAATTATAGATGATGGAGATGTTTTTTTTTATTATTATGCTCTGAAAAATGTAGAAGCCTTATTGCAATCGAACGTTTACTTCCCATCTGGCCTTCTCTGTTGTTTTGCACTGGTCACGTTGCATTCGCTCAGACTCGCTCTAACAGAAAATAAAGCTGTTATGTTATGGCACCAGCGCTCTCGATTTGATGCTGAGCTGACAAGCACAGGCAGATAAGAACAAATGAGGCATTTGGCGGGCATGAAGACAAAACATGATGCTTAGAGATAAATGATATGAATGGACTGCATAACAACTGAGGAAACGGTATAAATCATTTTTATTTTGCACTTTATTGCAAAATTGTAAGGGCAAAAAAAGTTTTAAGAAGTAGGAAATACAACACATAGTACAGGGAACATGCCCTTGGTTGGTTAAAATTGGAACCTTGAATAGATTTAACCATGAACACAAAAAAAGATAATTAAATGATTAAAATTATATTATACTTTTAAACATTTAACTCTATATCATTAACAGTGATGATAGTAATTAGGCTAATCTCTACAACAGATTGTTGGATGTTTAACAAAGCCTCACAGGTTTCATAATTCTCAATATCACCCACATAATGGAAAAAACAAACAAACAAAAAAAAACAATTCAACAAATAAATTACAGATTATAAATTATACAACTGCTATAAGTATATCCTTACCTAAATACATTCAGTGCACTCCCTATATAGTGAATATCAAATGCCTGATTGTTTATATCATCACAAAATGTGAAGATATTAGACGGTTGTACTGTGGTCTGCTGATCTCACAAAGAAAACGTACCTGTGGGAACTTTTTTTGCAAAACACATATTAATAAGTACATATCAATGCAGTTTCCAACAGGGATGAACACTAGAGGAGGTAAAAAAGCAAGCACTTGTAATTCGTAAAGAGTTGTGATTACAGCTCCATATGTTTCAAGCATGTAACAAGCATGCTCGGTAGCTCAGCCGGCATGGAATTGAACTTGAGATGTGTTCACCTCCCCTCCCAAGAGTTTCCAAGAGACATCCGCACACAAATATCCCAATAAATGACTAAAAGCGGGCCAATTGGTTCCCAAAATCAGCGGATACCTGAGGTGCGGGTTAATGGCCACCTCCACATTATGCATTTATCCCCGAAATTGGATGGCTAAGAGCATTACAGGATACTTCACCATCCCCACGTAAGAACCGCACCTGAACCATGCAGCTCTTATCCAATGCCTCCGGCTGAATTAAGCTTTGATGTATCGAGGTTTGGTTACAACCTGAATCCACCAAAGCCCAGTACATACCCCCTTAATACTCACAGGTATTTGGTACATGCCAGCTTGATCGGGGGCAGCCTGTGGGGCGTCCGGAACCCGGATCAGTGCCACCACCTCCATCACCGGGCACCGATCAATAAAGTGCCCTGGGTCCCCGCAACGCCAACAGGCTGGCCCAGACTTCCCCGCCACCCTAGTGGTGGGAAGCGGGTCAAGGAATTGGCATGGAGAGAGCGGAGGAACGGGGTTAGCTGAGGAGGTCGGGCTGGCCGATCCCACCCCCTGGCGAGGGGTCTCAGCCCAGCTGATTTCGTTGCCTGACTACCCCTCCATCGGGGCTGCGCTCTAGGAGGAAGATTCACTCGGGACCTAGGAAGAGGGACAAGCTTGGAGATAGCAGGAAGGGTTTCGCCATCCCCGTGGTATGCCACCATCTGGTCCTCCGCCAGCTGCAGCTGAATGCTTTCCTGTAGCTCAAATGCTAGAGCATGGCGCTAGCAACGCCAAGATCGTGGGTTCGATTCCCAGGGAAAGCAAGAGCTGACAAAAATGTAAAAACTGTAACTTGAATACAATGTAAGTCGCTTTGGATAAAAGCGTCTGCTAAATGCATAAATGTAAATGGCCAGGTCCAACGACGTCGGGCGGTGGCACTTGACCCACTGTGCGGTTTTCTTCGGTAACCGCGCGATGAACTGTTCCAGCACCACGCGGTCTATGATCTGGTTGACGTCGTCTCCCCCTGCCAACAGCCATCTGCGGCACACGTCCCGGAGCTGCTGAACCATCACGAAGGGCCGTCCGTTTTCCCCCAGCTCCAGCGATCTGAAGCGCTGACGATGTTTTTCGGGGTTCAGGCCAACCCGCTGGAGGATGGCTCTTTTGAGGAGGTTCTGAACTGGCAGCTGTTGGGCCGCCATCTGTGCTTCCCCCGAAATCAGCGGAATGAGGCGCATTGGCCAGTTCGTCTGGGGCCACCCACATGCCTCCCCGGTCCTCTCGAAGAGGTCGATGAAGGCCTCCGGATCATCCTGCGGGCACATCTTGTTCAACGGCATGTGGGTGGGAAGGGCCGGGGCCATTCCCCCAGCCCGAACCTCCCAGTCCATCCAGCTCCGGAACAGCTCGCAGTCCTCCTGCTGCATCTAGACGAGAGCCCGGAACCGATGCTCCTGATCCTCCCTCATGTCCAGCAGCGTTTGATGGTGCTCCTGATGGAGTCCCACGAGCGAGTGGATGACCTCCGCAAACTGCGAACTTGACGGAGATGACATGATGGCAGCGGCGTTCCTTCTCCCTTCCTGGGTTTCGGCACTAGTGTGACAAGGTTCAGGGTAAGGAAGGAAGAGGACAAGGTTGGCGTAAGGAGACTCGTGTGGCTTTATTCAATAACTCAAAATCACAAAACAAAGGTCGCCGTCTGGGCGCGGTTCACAAAAGCTCAGCTTTTCAAAATATGCAGATTCCAGGACTTCTCCAGTTCACAAAGCAGTCAGTGTCCACGAGTCTCCATCCCGTCTCTCGCTCGCTGACTTCCATGACTGTCAGAGTCTCTTTATCTGGTCTGTCCACGCCAATTAATGCAATCAGACACAGGTGTTCATCATTTTGCACTTGACCTACTTACTCACCGCTCGTCTCCCGATGCTCTCTCCCACTGCAGACTTCGCTGAACCATGCCCCCCTCACCACACTGTGATATTAGACCTGACATGGTTACAAACTTTCCATCCAAAGAGAAAGAACATTAGCTGTGTATTTTCTGTCGAAGGTGTATATTCATAAATAGAAGTGAGGCTGGTAAATATGTTTTTAGCTAGCTAGCAGACTAGCTAATTTGTTGTGAATGGAGATTAACATCGTTAAATAAACTACTGGACATGCACCAAGCAATACAAAGCTAAAATACATATTGAATAGACATTAGTAGCATGTTGTTGCAGGCGGGAGTAGCCGATGCCTTTCTTACTTTATTTAATGACTTATGGTTAACTGTTTGATAAGTTACATACCTGCAGGTGCTTCCTCTGGTTCAACATTGAAACTTCAATGTTGATAGCATTTTAATAGTTGGCAAATATATTTTGCACTAAGCTGTTATATTTGCATCCTTGTCTGATTTCTGGTTGAACTGACTTTTAAATTTCCAGCACTGGAACGCATTTTTATCACTCACCACTTTACTTATTGTTAGTGTAATATTGCTTATTGGTGTATCAAGTAATAAGTCATAATGTAATATCTTTGAATATATTTACTGGTATATTTCCAACAAATACTGTTATAGAATTAACTGTAAGTTAATTTGATTAATTAAGCAGCATGTCATGCAATTAACTTGATTACAGTTTTAATTGAGTAACATCCCTAGTAAGAACAGTTTCTTCTCTTTTTGCACAGATAAAGTGCCTCATTTCTCCAGACTCGGGGATGTGGAGGTGAACGCAGGACAGAATACCACATTTCAGTGTGTGGCAACCGGACACTCCACCAAGACCAACCACTTCCTGATGGAGGTGAGCGTGTGTGTGTGTGTGTGTGTGTGTGTGTGTGTGTGTGTGAGGGAATGTGAATTTTAATAAGCAGATATTGCTTAATGAAGCGCAAGCTTAGACATACTATATTTGGGATGTTAAAGGAACACTCCACTTTTTTTTTGGAAATAGGCTCATTTTACAACTCCCCTTGAGTTAAACAGTTGAGTTTTACATTTTTGAATCCATTCAGCCGATCTCCGGGTCTGGCGGTTGCACTTTTAGCTTAGCTTAGCATAGATAATTGAATCGGATTAGACCATTAGCATTTGGTAATCAAAAATCACCAAAGAGCTTCAATAATTTTCCTATTTAAAGATTGACTCTCCTGTAGTTGCATTGTGTACTAAGACCGACGGAAAATGAAAAGTTGCAATTTTCTAGTCCGATATGGCTTGGAACTATACTATCATTCCGGCGTAATAATCAAGGAAATTTGCTGCCGTACCATGGGTGCAGCAGGCGCATCTAGGTAACTAGTATGATATAGCTGGGGACTACTTTCAGACACTGCGTCATATCATTGCGACTGCTGCACCCATGGTACGGCAGCAAATTTCCTTGATTATTACGCCGGAATGAGAGTATAGTTCCTAGCCATATCGGCCTAGAAAATCGCAGCTTTTAATTTTCCGTTGGTCTTAGTACACGATGTAACTACAGAAGAGTCAAGCTTTAAATAGGAAAAAATATTGAAACTCTTTGGTCATTTTTAAGTGCGATGCTAATGGTCTTATCAGATTCAATGATCTATGCTAAGATACGCTAAAAGTGCTACCGCCAGACCCGGAGATCGGCTGAGTGGATTCAAAAACAGTAAAACTCAACGGTTTAACTCTTGGGGAGTTGTAAAATGAGCCTATTTTCAAAAAAAGTGGAGTGTTCCTTTAAACTGATGGAAGTCGGAAACGTGACCTTCAGGGAAAAAAAATAAATAAAAAGTACTCATTAAAATTCAGTGCACTTCTTTTTTTTAATTAAGCAGTGGAAATTGCACTTCCCGGTCCTATTTGATGTGTAGGGGATAGTTTGAATTATAAATGCCATTTATCTCTACATTATGTGCCATGTTGAATAAAATATACACGTCAGTGAAGTCAAGTAAAAATGTAGGCTACAAAAAAACATTTAGCCTTGTTTTAATTAAATATTTAAACATCCTAATTAAAGGTAGTTCACCTTGAATTGCCTTTAGGGGTATTTTGCCAAAATATGATTTATTTGTTTGTTTGTTTATTTAATATTTTTCTTTGTATATTCTGCTTTGTAGCTAAACCCAAGATTGCTAAAATACACTTTTCTTTTAATAAAATATCTAAACACTCTTTAGTAAAAGTTGCATTTGCTATGGAATATTTGCTTTTTTAGGGCAATACACCTTGAATTAAAGAGAAAAAAGAAAAAAAAACATTGCTAAAATATATTATTTTATGTATTTTTTCCTCAACCCAGAATTGCTAAATAAATAAATAAAACAGTTTTTTCTTTATGATAAAGATCACAACTATCACCAGTACAGCTTTATTATCTTCTGCGGTTTGCGGTCACAAAAAAATAACAAAAATGTTTAGGGAAATATATCATTGTGGAAGTATTAATTTTCCTTTCAAAATATAATGAAGTCATCAGGAATATTTATAATAACATGGAAATGTTCTTAAAATTTGTCACAAGTGTACTTAAATGCAGTGACAATGTGTCTCTACTTTGTTACTCTACATTTTTGTTATGTATCACTGATAGCAGAGTTCACTTTCAACTCACCACACAGAATTGTCTTGAGGAATTTCATATAATATTCCCTTTTTCACATCCGGTTTATGATTTATGGAGGAACTAATTGGCCTATAAGTGATATAACCTTTATATTTCCATTTAATTCAATGGCAGTTGCTTGGTTGGTACAGGAGCTTGCTAGTAATAGTTTGAAATCTTTGCTCACGGACTGCAGAACTTTTTTGAGCCAATAACATGAGCCATAAAGTCAATCATTTTAAGCCAAAATGACTTAATGACTATGATGATTGGCTGATAACATCACAAAAATGTGCACATTCCAAAACCTATATAGTGACAAATGAGTTGTGTTGTTAAAAGCACAGGGAATTAATTTCATATTCAGTGTGGCACCTCTATGGGACATTTCTAAATTCTTGATCTATGTACACATGCACTTAATAGTATCTTTGATCGTGTAAAGTTGATAGTTGGGCTCCTGTGTGAGCACCCCCATCTGGCTGATCCCAGGTTGTAAGCTCTCAATGATGGATCTCTGCTCTCTTTCAGTTTCTGTGTTTGGTTTGGCTGAGGTCTGAAGCGCTTGCCCCGGCCATGTGAATTCTTATCTTACAACCTTTTCACTCTCTCGTTGCTGTTGTTCAGTGTAATTACATTACTCTGAAAAGGTCACACAAGTTTGAACTGAGTTGTGTTGGAACAGTCCAGTATTAAAGTGAGCTACAGCAAATTGAAAATCCACACATTCAGTCCTTGTCCAGAAGCAGTGCATGACGGGATTTTTTTGTTGTTTTTATTCAAAGTTGTACACTTAAATAAGTTATTTTGTATGATTAACAGTATGAGCAACCCTTTCCACAAATAAAGAAATAGAGGATCAAGTGCTGTACTATTTTGAGTCTGAACTATTAAATATTTTAGATAAACCATTATGTAACATAAAATTAGCATAGCATGATAAGTAGGTCATTTTAAGCACATTAATTGTCTGAATCATCCCAACCACAGACAGACCCACACAAACATGATTTTGACTGTGATCATATCCAGCAGTTAAAATTACTCATCAATATCACAAATTGGTCATAATCTGTTCAGTTTCGTAATACCTATTTTAATTACAGTTTTTTTCAATTGCTAACAATTTTTAATTGTTTACCAATACTTAATGTGGTAACTTGGCATGAAGAATCATGCTGAAGTCAGGACTACAGTACGGTCATTTTTACTGATAACCTCCTAAGCATACAGGATACCAACACAGTCTCACTGCACAGCATTACACACAACGTTCTTCTGCCCAACAGGCGATTTTCCCAGCAACGACAACATGTGAAACCCCCCTAGCGGCCAACCATAGGAACTGCTAGGATTGTAGAAAGTCTACTACACCTCTTCCCCCTAAAAAGCCAAAAAAAACATCCCCCCAGAAAAAATACAAAATAAAAAAATCAATGTACCTTGTACTGTACCCTAAAGAGAAGAAATATATAAGTAAATGATAATATTCTAGCATAAATTCACACTGAATTATCTAACAAAGTCTTTCAGATAATCTGGTTCACGCTTTTCTCTGGCCGACTTCCTTATGGCCAGCGACTGGTGACGGAGCAGCTACTCTTCTCGCCTTTGGTAAATGTTCAGCAACAGCCTCTGGCTCTTCCTGTGACACTGGCGATGGTTCTTTCCATCCAACTGGCTCAGCTGTTCCACTGCTCACAGGCTGCTCAATTCCTTTTTCCATAACTGGTGAATCCTGAGCGATTATGGACTCGGGAGCTGTGAGTGTGTGTTTCTTGCGAAGCTGATCCACATGTCTCCTCCATGTCTGTCCTGTTCCTGTCAAGACAGTATAAGACAGTGGACCCGTACACCTTTCAACCACAGCAGGCACCCATTGTGATCCGTAACTATAATTTCTCACATACACAGCATCACCCTCTGAAAAGGTCCGCAGGTCTACACTGTTGTCATGTTCTTCTTTCTGTTTCTTCTGTTTCGTTTGTACTTTGGTTGCCAGGTCCGGGAGAAGCAAATCAAAAGTTGATCTTAAACGTCTGGACATCATTCAGAAGGAGACAGTCCCGTCGTGGTTTGAGGAGTAATCCTATAACTAAACAGTAACCTACTCACTCTTGTCTCCAAGGTTTCTCCTCGCATTTTCTTGAGACCATTTTTGAAAGTCTGCACGGCTCTTTCCGCTAAGCCATTCGAGGAAGGGTGGAAGGGTGCTGCTGTTCTGATGTGCTGAATTCCATTATTTTTCATGAATGAAGCAAAATCTGCACTTGTAAAACAAGGTCCATTGTCAGATACCAGCATCCGAGGCAGTCCAAATACACTGAAACTCTGTCTTAGCTTTTCTATAGTGGTCTGGGCTAGGGTAAACATCCATCCACTTTGAATGATTGAGTCCACAACAATCATCTTCCCGTACTGTTGACACACTTCACACAACTGAGCCTCTCTTTCTACGTCTTTGTCCATATCTGGCCACCAGAAATAAGATCTGGCTAATCCCTTCATTTGTGAAATACCTGTGTGAGTCTGGTGGAGCAGCTTTAACAACATCTCTCGCCTCTGTACTGGAACCACAACTCTCGCTCCCCACAATACACAGCCATCTCTGACACTTAGCTCCATTCTCCTCTGATGAAAAGGTTGTAACTCAAGATCCCGCACTTTTGGCCATCCACTCAGAATGTATTCACGAACTCTGGACATCATGACATCCCGAGAGGTCCAGCATCAAATTTGAAATGCATTCACTGGTGCGTTCCCAATACGTCCAGCATGAGTACCTGTTCAGACTTTTGCTCCTCTGTTCCCTCACCCTTGATGGGTAGCCTACTTAAAGCATCGGCACAGACATTAGCTTTGCCAGGCCTGAAAACCATGGTATATTCATAGGCACTCAGGAGCACGGCCCACCTCTGTACTCGTGGAGAGCCCATTTGAGGTATGGGTTTCTTCTCATTGAAGAGTGAGATCAATGGTTTGTGATCCGTACAGATAGTAAAGGACCTCCCATACAGGTATTTGTGGAACTTCTGTATTCCAAAAACTACTGCAAGCACTTCTTTATCCACCTGTGAATATCTTTTCTCCGCCCCAGACAGACTGCGTGACATGAAACTTATTGGTCGTTCACTTCCATCTTCTAATCTGTGCGATAACACAGCCCCTAGTCTGTAGGGCGATGCATCACATGCTAATACCAGTTTTTTATCTGCCGAATAATGCACCAGAACATTCGCAGATTGCAGCAGCTTCTAAGCCTCGTCCTGTTCTGTCAGCCACTCCCAGCACTTCCCTTTTTTAAAAGCTCATACAGCGGGGCCAGGCAAGTTGCTAGATTCGGGAGAAATTTACCATAGTAGTTTAATAACCCCAAGTAGGCCTTCAGTTCTGACACATTAGATGGAGATGGGGCCTCTACTATAGCCTTCACTTTCCTTTCCACAGGCTGCAGACCGTGCGCGTTCACTCTGTGTCCTAGATACTCCACGTCGTCTTGCAAGAACACACACTTCTCTCTTTTGAGTCTCAACCCTGCATCTTCTAGCCTTTGCAGCACTACCCCCAGGTTCTCCAAGTGGTCTGCTGTATCCACCCCTGTTATCAAGATATCGTCTTGATACTTTGGGAATTCCCTGCACCAACCCCTCCATTATTCTCTGGAAAATGGCAGGAGACGACGCCACTCCAAAAGGTAACCTCTGATATGTAATAAGACCTCATTGAGTATTTATTGTCAAAAACTTCTGAGACTCTTCGTCGACCAGCACCTGTTGGTAGGTATGACTTAAGTCCAATTTAGAGAACTTTTTACCTCCAGACAATGTGCTGCAGAGATCTTCCAGGCGATTTATTGGGTACTGCTCCAAGGACGCTGCTTGATTAACAGTCAACTTATAATCGCCACAGAGCCTTATGGATCCATCAGTCTTCAGTATCGGAACTACTGGTGCAGCCCACTTAGAGTACTTTACAGGACGGATTACATGATCCTTTTGTAGACGATTTAACTCCTCCTCCACTTTTGTACGCATTGTATTTATTAATCGCATTGTGATTACCAATAATGTAATAAATGCTGTTACAGCATGAAAAAATAACATTTCAACAGAAATGACATGCTTTAAAATTTTGCAAGGCACACAAATGTCAGTGACTCTTTATGTATAATTTGATGGGTTCAGAATATTCAGTCTATTCAAGATGATCAAATTATATTGTTTGGTATTATTTATTAAATATTATTAATGGATACCTTATGTGTGTGGAACAGAGCCTAATGACAAAACACTGGCATATGTGCAGAGTGTCATATTTGATAGATCAGGATTTTACAGCTCCTGTAGTATGATATATAGTAAAAAATATAGAGCTCATATTTGATAAGATAAAAAAAAAATCTTATAAATGACATATGATAAAACATATAATATGTTATTATCGTATCGTATCATAACATATGATATGTTCACATAAAAAAAGGGGAAGTCAAGGCCTAATGGTTAGAAAGCCGGACTCGTAACCCAAAGCTTGGAGAATAAGATGGACGATCTTAGAGCCAGGATAAGTTTTCAACGGGACATAAGGGACTGTAACATAATTTGTCTGACTGAAACATGGCTCACGCCCTCGGTTCCGGACACTGCTGTAATGCCGTCTGACAACTTTTCTGTTTTACGGATGGACAGAATAGCCGAGGCCGGTAAATGCAAAGGCGGAGGAGTGTGTTTCATGATTAACAAGAAATGGTGTGACCCCAGGAATATCTCCTCTCTGTCGCGTTCCTGCTCACCTCATCTGGAACATCTTTCCATTATTTGCCGCCCATTCTATCTGCCCCGAGAATTTTCTTCGATCATCGTTACTGCTGCTTACATTCCACCACAGGCAGACGGCTTGGCTTTGTCTAAGCTTCACGATGTGCTCAGTGGCTACATTAACAAACATCCTGACACTGCCTTTGTCATCGCGGGGGACTTTAAAAAAGCCAACCTCAGGCAGGTCATGCCAAACTTTCATCAACATGTATCCTGTCCAACTAGAGGACCGAACACACTGGATCATTGCTACTCTCAGTTTAAGAATGCCTACAAAGCCCGCTCACTACCGGCTTTTGGCAAATCGGACCATGCCGCCATTTTCCTCACACCGGAATATAAACAAAGGCTTACTCAGGAACCCCTGGTGAAGAGAGATGTGACGCAATGGTCCTCCCACTCAGAAGCTATGCTACAGGCGGCTCTTGATGACGTCGACTGGGACATGTTCCGGGCGAGTTCATCTGACGTCAGCGAGTTCACGAATGTAGCAGTAAGCTTTGTAAATACACTAACCGAGCAAGCTACCGAAACAATGACTGTAAGGACCTTTCCAAATCAGAAACCGTGGTTGGACAGAACAATCCGTGCTGCGGTTAACAAACGCACTGCCACGTACAACGAGGCTCTTTTGTCTGGGAATATGAGCGAGTACAAAGCATCGTGCTATGCTCTCCGACGTGCAGTAAGAACTATTCTCTACCTCACACTGACAGTGTCATTTGCACACAAGACTTTCTGTGTTTTGGTATCTTTATTTTTTATTTTTTGGTATTGTTGCTACATGACAACCATGTACAACCTGTTTGCACATTCCTTTCTTGTACAGTCATGCTTATCTTAATATTTAAGTATACATTATACTGTCATGCACATTCTTTTATATTTTATATTATGTTCTTTATGTCTTATTTTTTACTCATTTCATTTTATGTATATTTCCTCTGTGTTGTTTTCTATAATATTTTCACTGTCCATGGAGAGGACCTGACTCACATTTCACTGCTGGTTATATACTCTCTGTATAATTGTGTATGTGACAAATAAATCTTGAACTTGAACTCACATGTCACGTCACTTTCACTTTCATTTTTACATATAATGCAATGCAATATAAGGATGATTGAGAAATTAACAAATAATCGTTCCCCAAAAACCAGGTGAGTTATTCTTACCTTTATTTTCTTAAAATCAATGTTTCACAGTGAAACAGCACGTGAAGCACAAGCTGAAGGTGGAATTTCGTACAATTACTCTAAAATACCTTTTACTTGCTAAAAAGTGTGAAATATCAATCAGACAGTAATTGTTTAGCAAATGCTTTTAAGTAAAACTACAGTACAGTAGTGCAATATACAGCAATATAACTTCTCCAGAATCAATATTTGGTCCCAAACTTGATGCTATTCCCACATTTACATTTTATAGAGTATTTGACTAGAGAAAAATACCTATAGTGCTACTATAAAGTTGATTTTGCAGACTTTTATGAATCCTCTTGCATATAGATCTCAAAGTCTATCACACATGGACTAAAATCCAAAAAAATCAAATCTTTAAAAAATCCAATGACTTTGAAGATTCTCTCCATATTCTCAACACATATGGAATAATAGAGGCTTATGGTGTTACGTACAAGATTTGTGTGACACATGGCAAATACATGAAGAGCTCTTGAATGAACTATCAGTTGATTCATACTTACCGTTAACATCCACCCTCACATATTGTTTCAGTGGCAGTTTTCTCTGTACTGAAACTCTTTTCCCCGGTGTATAATCTCTCTCTCTTGAACTATCACTGAGCTCTGGCTCCATCATTGACTGGATCCTCTCTTCATATCATTCTCAAAGCTTAACATCAGGAACACTTTTTGGGTGACTGAAGCTTCTGAGGTTTTTAGCATTTGACGCAAGTCCCCAAGCTTTAGTTACGACGACCTTTGTTTTTTCTTTTCCTTTTTTCTTTTCATGCGCTGATTTGTTTAGTATGTTAATCCTATGTTAACGCTTGTTTTGATTACTGTGTAGAGACTTGCTGAAATTGCGTTTGGTCTCCTACTGTATCGTGCATCTTGTCAGTGTCTGCGCTTGCTTGGCCATTTGGTGTGATAACAGGAAAGTGTGTCCAGCTGAATTCAATTAAAAAAGGTTATTATACTGCGGCAGCGGATGCGGCAGTTGTCGTGTGAAGCCCTCCTAGTGTGAAGACCGAAGAGTGTAAAGACCATCCACTCTAACTTGCGACTCCACCGGGCAGGGACACCGACAAGGGACATAAGTATCGCTTTTGATTTATCCTCTTTTCTATACCTGGCTTCACTTCTGTTTAAGTTTTAGTTTTTATAACCAATTCTTACTATGTGTTTTCAGATCTCTACTATCACTACCACTCACAAACCACGCATCACACACTGTAGGCCGCGCAATCCTAACAACCTGCGCACTTTGCCTGTGTCTGCTAATACACTACTTTCTTTGTCTATTGGTCTCTGGAATTGTCAGTCTGCTGTCAACAAAGCTGATTTCATTACTAGTCATTCAAGACTAAACATCATTGCCCTGACAGAGACCTGGATCAAACCAGAGGACAATGCTACACCTGCTGCACTCTCCAATAACTTCTCCTTTTCCCATACCCCCCCCCGTTTGACTGGAAGAGGTGGAGGTACTGGTCTGCTCATCTCTAATAATTGGAAATTTGCTCCTTTACCATCTCTGAGTTTCAACAGTTCTTTTGAATCACATTCGGTTACTATTACCTACCCTCTAAAAATTAATTTTGAAGTTGTTTATCGACCTCCAGGACCACCAGGTAACTTTGTGGAAGAATTAGATGTGTTGCTCTCAACCTTTCCTGAGGATGGTACTCCCTTAGTTATACTTGGAGACTTCAACATCCACCTAGATAAACCCCAGGCTGCAGACTTCCACACTCTACTTGCCTCTTTTAATCTCAAGAGAGTGTTAAATACAGCTACTCACAAATCAGGCAACCAACTGGACCTTATTTACACACGACACTGCTCCACTGAACATGTGCTAGTTACTTCACTGCACACCTCGGATCACTTCCTCCTCACTCTTAACCTCAACATGATTCCTCAAACAAAACATTCCCCTCCACATGTCACTTTTCGATGTAACTTACGCTCACTGTCACCCTCCCGGCTATCTGCTATGGTTTCATCTTCGCTTCCTCCCCCTAAACATTTATCATCTCTTGATGCTAACAGTGCTACTGATACTTTCTGTTCCACTCTGATGTCTTGTTTAGATACTTTCTGCCCCTTATCTTCCAGGCCAGCCCTTACCACCCCTTCTGCCCCTTGGCTATCTGACGTTCTCCGCAAACATCGTTCTAAGCTCAGGGCTGCAGAAAGGGTTTGGCACAATTCACAAAATCCTACTGACCTTAATTTATATTGATCACTCCTCTCTGACTTCTCTGATAATGTCTCCATTGCTAAAAGGACATACTATCACGACAAAATTAACAATTCGACTAATTCCCGCATGCTCTTTAAAACATTTTCCTCCCTCCTTTGTCCTCCTCCTACCCCTCCTTCATTAACTCTAACAGCTGACGACTTTGCCACATTCTTCATTAATAAAATTACAAACCTCACTGCACAATCTCCACACCACAAACTGTCAAACACATCTTACCAGCAAACATACACTCGTTCACATCCTTCTCTCCACTCTCTGAGGCATCCTTCTCCTGCAGTTGTACCTGCACTCACTCACATCATTAACACATCCCTTCACACTGGAGTTTTTCCCTCAGCATTTAAACAGGCTCGTATATAACCCCACTTCTTAAGAAACCCACTCTTAACCCAACTCTTTTAGGGAACTATAGACCGGTTTCCCTTCTACCTTTCATTGCAAAAACACTTGAACGAGTTGTGTTCAACCAAGTCTCTGCCAGTCTGGCTTCAGGAGTGGACATTCGACCGAAACTGCCTTGCTCTCAGTTGTTGAAGCCCTAAGACTTGTTAGAGTGGCTTCCAAGTCTTCATTACTTATTTTGCTGGATCTGTCCGCTGCTTTTGATACAGTCAACCACCAGATCCTTCTGTCTACCCTATTGAAAAAGGGCATCTCAGGAACCGCACTCCAGTGGTTTGAGTCTTACCTCTCAGATAGGTCCTTCAAGGTATCTTGGAGAGGTGAGGTATCCAAGTCACAACATCTAGCTACTAGGGTGCCTCAGGGCTCAGTTCTTGGCCCACTTATCTTCTCTGTCTACATGGCATCATTAGGTTCTGTCATTCAGAAACATGGCTTTTCATATCACTGCAATGCTGATGACACTCAACTCTACCTCTCATTCCATCCTGATGATCCGACGATAGCTACTCGAATCTCAGCATGTCTAACAGACATTTCTTGCTGGATGAAGGACCATCACCTTCAACTCAACCTAGCTAAGACAGAACTACTTGTTTCAACAAACCCATCACTTCATCACAATTTCACCTTCCAGTTAGGCTCATCTACCATAACTTCTTCAAAAATTGCCAAAAACCTTGGAGTTGTGATTGATGATAAACTGAATTTCTCAGACCACATTGCTAAAACTGCCCGGTCCTGCAGATTTGCTTTATACAATATTAGGAAGATCAGGCCCTTTCTTTCGGAACATGCAACAACTTGTTCAAGCTCTTGTTCTGTCCAGACTTGACTATTGCAATGCTCTCTTGGCAGGTCTTCCAGCCAATTCCATCAAACCTCTACAATTAATCCAAAATGCCACTGCAAGGTTAATCTTTAATGAGCTGAAAAGAACGCATGTCACACCTCTGTTCATCAATTTGCACTGGCTACCAACAGCTGCTCGCATAAAATTCAAGGCATTTACATTACATTTACATTTATGCATTTAGCAGACACTTTTATCCAAAGCGACTTACATTGCATTCAGGCTATACATTTTTTGTCTGTTTGTTTTTGTCTCAAGGCATTAATGTTTGCCTACAAAACCACCTCTGGCTCTGCACCTCTTGACTTAAATTCAGTACTTCAGACCTATGTGTCCTCTAGAAGCTTACGTTCTGCAAGTGAACGACGCATTATTGTGCCATCCCAAAGAGGCACAAAATCACTTTCACTGACTTTTTCATTAACTGTTCCCACCTGGTGGAATGACATGTCCAACTCAATCCGAGCAGCAGAATCCTTAGCCATCTTCAAGAAACGGCTAAAAACACATCTCTTCCATCTTTATTTGACCCTCTAACACTCTCTATTCTAATTCTGTTTTATCTATCTGTCTTCTTTTTATTTAAAACACACACACACACACACTTGACCCTCTATCAACTGCATATTTATTCTGTAACTGCTAGCTTTTCTTGAAAAACTAACACTAGTTTTTTTTTTTCTATTCTATCTACTTGTTTCTTAAAAAAAAAAAAAAAAATAGATTTATTTTTTTCTGTATTCAATCTACTGGTTTTCTTTAAAAAAAAATACCTTGCAACGTGCAAGGTAACCAAGACTTGTCATAGCACTTGCATGTTGTTGCTCTTTTGTTGGTTTTGATTGCTTCAATTGCCCTCATTTGTAAGTCGCTTTGGACAAAAGCGTCTGCTAAATGACTAAATAAATAAATAAATAAAATAATCCAATTTGAAAAGCTCTTTCAAGACAGAGGACGAGACTAGCTCTGTTCCTCGTGAGCTGAACCTACTGAACATCTTTGTTAGTGTATATGCTGTCTACGGCTGCATCCTAATCAACATAGAGTCCAGCGAATTAAAATATATAAAATACTCGAAATTCGCAGCACATTTGTATGACTACAAGCTTATTTTTTATCTTTTTTCTTCTCTATCTGCCATCTTGGATTATGTTTATTCACTCATTGTAGCCCATTATGGAATTGACTTTGGAATTATGGAATTCTTTGCTAGAATTCTGCAATCTTTGCCGAAACTTTTTTTTTTTTTTTTTGGACTTAACCTGTATCGAGAGTGTGCCAATCTAGTGCAAAATCTCTTTTTCCACAGACTACATGCTATTTCATAACAGCCGGGACATAACATAAAATCCTGTTGAAATTGCAATTTTCTCATTTTAATTGTTCCTCTGGTCTCCTTTTGCAAACTGGTTAGCATATTCAAAGGTAGACACACACACACACAGACACTGTACCACATGAGACACGTGAGCCTCCCAGCTCGCAGCTTTTAATTAATGCAGTTAATGTCTTCTTCAAATCCTTACCACAGGTCCTCAAACAATCATACAAACCATTATCCATAACAACTATATGGTCTTAGGATATCAGTGGTGACTTACAATCTTTATTTTCTAATCAAATTTGGGAGACAATTATATCATCCTCAAAAAACCAAACAAATCCTCAGATGATCCATTGGAAATTGCTGCATAGACTTTGTCTGTCCCATTTGAAGCGCTTCTGTATGCATGTGTTACCTTCCCCAAATTGCAGTTTGTGTCCGCGGGGGGGCAGTCTGTGCATGTTTGCTTTTTTTTTTTTGGGGGGGGGGGTGCTCTGTGCTTTCTCTTTTCTGATCTCAGGTTGCTCGTGACATGTCATTCCTATTGGAAAAGGATGTGGTTTTGAAGCCAGATTTTTTCTTCTTGGATGGCTTTTCTGGATTGGCTCTGTCTCCGCAACAAAGGAACTTACTTTTAGCTGCTCTCACTGCTGCTGGGAGGATGTTGGTCAGTCGCTGGGTTCCTCCACATTGGATGACCAGACGTGTATGTGTTACGGTCGCTGGCTGTAGAGAAGGCTCGAGACGAAGGGGTTGAAAATAAACAGGAGAATTTAATAAAACACAGCACATAAACCAATATAACTTTAAACTCAGACAAAGACAAGGGGAGAACTCAAGACTTATAAAGGGACAAACCAATGAGCTAAACCAGATGATTAATAAGACACAGGTGATACGACTTAACGATAATTAAAACACAACAGGTGACAGGAGTAAACGATAATGACTAAAGACAGGAAACAGACCAAATAAGGGCAAACAGGAACTAAACAGAAACTGACATGTAACAGTTATCTCCCCCTCCCGGAAGGCGCGTCCCGCGCCGTAATAGCAACAACGAGGGAGGGGGGGCGGGCGCCCTGGAGGCTGAAGCAGATCCCGGATGAGGAGGAGACATAGGAAGCCTCCAGGGCGGGTCAGGGGACCCCAGGAAACCATGGTGGGACTGGAGGCTCGGGAGGCCATGGTGGGTCCGGGATCTCCGTGGCCTTGGCTCTGAGCCCGACCACCCAGACAGAGGATCTATAGCTCCCCCCAAAAATTTTCATGGGGAAGCTCCACTCTGGTGGGCATTCTGGAGGAACGGGCTCTAGGGGGCGCACAGGACGGCTGGTCGGAACCAGCGGGAACTCGGGACGGCTGGGCGGAACCAGCGGGAACTCGGGACGGCTGGACTGAACCAGCGGGAACTCGGGACGGCTGGACTGAACCAGCGGGAACTCGGGACGGCTGGACTGAACCAGCGGGAACTCGGGATGGCTGGGCTGAACCAGCGGAAACTCGGGACGGCTGGGCTTAACCAGCGGGTTTTCAGGACGGCTGGACGGAACCAGCGGAACTTCAGGACGGCTGGATGGAACCAGCGGGACTTCAGGACGGCTGGACGGAACCAGCGGGAATTCAGGACGGCTGGACGGAACCAGCGGGAATTCAGGACGGCTCTTGCGTGGAGCAGCCATGGGAGGGCACATGTGAGGAACAGCCTCTGGAGGGCACTTGCGTGGAGCAGCCACTGGAAGGTACATACAAGGAACAGCCTCTGGAGGGCACTTGCGAGGAACAGCCTCTGGAGGGCATTTGCGAGGAACAGCCTCTGGAGGGCACTTGCGTGGAGCAGCCACTGGGGGGCACTTGCGAGGAACAGCCTCTGGAGGGCACTTGCGCGGAGCAGCCACTGGAGGACAGGAGCCAGGAATCCTGGGGGTATCGCCTCATCCAGGAGCTCCTGATTAAACGCGGGCGGTAGCCCATACTTCACCACGGCCAGCGAAACCCTCAGTATCGCGGGCGGCGGTAGCATCATCACCGCGGGCGACGGAACCATCTTCGTCGCGGGCGGCGGCATCATCTTCGCCATGGACGGCGGAATTATCATCGCCATCTCGGGCGGCGGAACCATCATCATCGCTTCATGCGGCGGAACCATCATCGTCGCTTCATGCGGCGGAACCATCATCGTCGCTTCGAGAGGCGGCATCATTCTACCCTCTTCTGTCTTGGTCTGAGTTTCTGTTACGGTCGCTGGCTGTAGAGAAGGCTCAAGACGAAGGGGTTGAAAATAAACAGGAGAATTTAATAAAACACAGCACATAAACCAATATAACTTTAAACTCAGACAAAGACAAGGGGAGAACTCAAGACTTATAAAGGGACAAACCAATGAGCTAAACCAGATGATTAATAAGACACAGGTGATACGACTTAACGATAATTAAAACACAACAGGTGACAGGAGTAAACGATAATGACTAAAGACAGGAAACAGACCAAATAAGGGCAAACAGGAACTAAACAGAAACTGACATGTAACAGTATGGGGCTTGACTTTGCTCGGCATTCTTTCTGTGGAGCTGTCTACGGCTCGTATTCATGGAGCAAAGGCAGAGACTTTGAGGACCTGGAGTGCTGCTTTTGACATTGTTGAATCGTTTTTTTCTTCTTTTTGATGTATAATTTATTTTGTATTCATGTATATTTGTTATTTTTCTTGTGGTTGGGTTTGCCTGTATATAAAATAAAACTAATTGTTCACAAAATCCTTACCACTGGCCAAACAATTCACACTGATCTTCCCTTATATCAGTTATCTCTAACAACCAGCATATACATTTAAATTATACCTAATAAGGCTGTTACAGGGTTTTGCATAGGCACATTTAACTTGCACTTTATACTGCAGTTATTGCAAGTTTTGCTGCATAAAAAGAATAAAATAAAATCTACTTTACTAACTGCAGTTACAATGTAGAAAATTGTATATGGTTAAAAAAAATGCATTCCAAACCGACATCGCTTTCTTCTCTCTGTTTACCACAAAATAATATGGTCCCCCTCGAGGGAACTCACACTGCGTCGGTAAAAACACTTTGGGGAATCCCCCTCAACATAGCGCGTCTGAAGCATAAATGAAACTATTCCAATCCTGATTGGTGTTGCGTTGTGACGTAACATGTGACGGCATACTCGGAAGATACAAAGGGACGCCGGCACATAACAGAGTCAGCTTTTTGCTCTTCAGCAAGCGCTCTGTGTCATTGTGTGTCTTATTTGGTGTTGTTTGTCACAAGCAATATATATATTATCTTGGCAAGTGGACAGTTAAGCAGTGTGTGCATCCCTGCCCGAGGTTTTTAATGGGTGGGGACACACATCAGCTGTGTGTTCATTGTTTGGGAGTGCAGCATGCCCGGGCAGCTCTCGAGGGAGCTGCCTGTGTGGACTGTGAAGCACTGCCGATCAGAGTGCTGCACTCCCGCCTGGCTTGATGCAGCCATGCTCGCATGCCCCACGGTTTGGGTCCCACGTCCACCGAGGCGGCGTGGCAGCTTAGATCATGGGGCTCGCAGATGCATCTGTCAGGAGGGCTCGAGACTGCTGCAGCACATTCTCAGTCCTCGTCTGACAGTTCCGATCTTCCCACTCCCCGTGCGGAAGCCTGCCCCGCGGCTTCTTCCACACGAGAGGAGAACCCGATGTTTGAGCTATCTGATTCTGAGGAATTAGACGTGCTCAGCATCGAGGTGGGTGAATTTGCAGAGAGCTCGCCACTGCATTCACATGCACATGAGGAGCTGGTTGATGTATTGACACGTGCTGTGGCCAAACTTAATATTAACTGGCCACAAGAATGCAGGAAGTGCAAGTGAGCGCTTCCTGCAGCACAGGTCTCAGCCTCAATGCTGAGGTTTACCATTTTTTTCCTGACTTCCACAATGAGTTGTGTAAGTCATGGAATAAACCGTACTCTGCACAACTGTCTAACCCTCCCCTGATGTTGCGTCCTCCCTTAAAGCCCCGGTACTGCCCACCAAACCTTGTCGTGATACATCAGTATTGGTGGGCAGGGCTTATATGGTGCTCTAAATCTAAGAGGGCTGCTCCGAGTGAGCGGCCCCAGCCGTCATCGAGCTCCTCGTACCGGCAGGTACAAAAGGAGAGCGTAGCTTCTAGAGCCCCTCCTTAGGGGTCCTGGCAACAGAGGCAAAGCTCTCGCCCGAAGCCCGCCGAGCCGAAGATCGATTTGAGGACCATCCTTCAGGTGAGAAGGGCTTTGGTAAAGAGGTCCTCACTTTCGCAGGGCCTCTGAGGGTTGCCCCCCTTGCAATTGAGGTCGTTTCCACCTCGGAACCCTCAGGAAATCGATGTTGGAATCCCACCATCCAGTACGCTTCGGGCCACAACGATTTCCGGCGAACGCACACAGAAAATCGTTTTCGATATATTCCTGCCGGTATTCCGCTTCAGGAGATCATAAACGATACTCGAAGAACTCCCGAGGTAAGTCTCGAGAGGCTGATTCCCTTAGTAGATTATATCAGCGCATGGCAATGCCTTCCGAATACAGGTGCATCTCAATGAATTACAATGTCATGAAAAAGTTCATTTTTTCTTGTAAGTTATTTCAAAACGTGAAACTTTCATATATTTTAGATTCATTGCATGTAAAGTAAAACATTTCAAAAGTTTTTTGTTTTAATTTTGATGATTAGAGTTTACAGCTCATGAAAGTCAAAAATCAGTATCTCAAAATATTAGAATATTTACATTTGAGTTTCAATTAATGACCATCCCTACAGTATAAATTCCGGGTATCTCTTGTTCTTTGAAACCACAATAATGGAGAAGACTGCTGAGTTGGCAATGATCCAGACGATGAACATTCATGCCCTCCACAAAGAGGGTAAGACACAGATTGTCATTACTGAAAGGTGTGGCTGTTTACAGAGTGCTGTATCAAAGCATATTGAATGCAAAGTTGACTGGAAGGAAGAATTTGGGTAGGAAACGGTGCACAAGCAACAGAGATGACTGGAAGCTTGAGAATACTGTCAAGCAAAGCTGATTCAAACACTTGTGAGAGCTTCACAAGGAGTGGACTGAAGCTGGAGTCAGTGCATCAAGAGTCACCATGCTCAGACGTCTTCAGGAAAAGGGCTACCAAGCCACTCCTGAACCAGAGACAACATCAGAAGCGTCTTACCTGGGCTGTGGAGAAAAATAACTCAGTGGTCCAAAGTCCTCTTTTCAGATGAAAGTAAATCTTAAATTTCATTTGGAAATCAAGGTCCCAGAGTCTGGAGGAAGAGTGGAGAGGCACAGAATCCATGTTGCTTGAAGTCCAGTGTTAAGTTTCCACAGTCAGTGATGATTTGGGCTGCCATGTCATCTGCTGGTGTTGGTCCACTGTGTTTTCTGAGTCCACAGTCAACGCAGCCATCTACCAGGATATTTTAGAGCACTTCCATGCTTCCTTCTGCTGACAAGCTTTATGGAGATGCTGATTTAATTTTCCAGCAGGACTTGGCACCTGCCCACACTGCCAAAGGTACCAAAAGCTGGTTCAATGACCATGGTGTTACTGTGCTTGATTGGCCAGCAAACTTGCCTGACCTGAACCCCATAGAGAATCTATCGGGTGTCGTCAAGAGGAAGATGAGAGACACCAGACCCAACAATGCAGATGAGCTGAAGGCCACTGTCAAAGAAACCTGGGCTTCCATACCACCTCAGTAGTGCCACAAACTGATCACCTCCATGCCACGCCGAATTGAGGCAGTAATTAAAGCAAAAGTAGCCCCTACCAAGTATTTAGTACATATACAGTAAATTAACATACTTTCCAGAAGGCCAACAATTCACTAAAAATGTTTTTTTTATTGGTCTTATGAAGTATTCTAATTTGTTGAGATAGTGAATTGGTGGGTTTTTGTTAAATGTGAGCCTAAATCATCACAATTAAAAGAACCAAAGACTTAAACTACTTCAGTCTGTGTGCATTGCATGTATTTAATATACAAGCTTCACAATTTGAGTTGAATTATTGAAATAAATGAACTTTTCCATGACATTCTAATTTATTGAGATGCACCTGTATATCTCCATGGGTCCTGCATACAGTACAAAGGGGGTACAGACTGCAGTTTGGTTACTGCCCCCCGAAGTTCGATGGGGTGGTCTGGACTGCGGTACTCCCAGAGCAGGGTCGGGTGATGGAACAGCAAGTTCACTCCCTGTTGGTAAAGGAGGCCATAGAGCGTGTTCCTCCGCCAGACAGGGAGTCCGGGTTCTACGGCCGGTACTTCATAGTTCCCAAGAAGGATGGGGGGTTGCGTCCATTTCGGATCTGAGGCACTTGAATCGTTCTTTCAGGAGATTCAGGTTCAAGATGCTCACTATTCCTACCATTGTGAGTCAGATCAGATCCGAGGACTGGTTTGTCATGATAGATCTGAAGGACACAACTTCCATGTTTCCATCATTCCTTCTCACAGGAAGCTCCTGAGGTTCGCTTTCGGGGAGCGAAGCATTCCAATATCGGATTCTTCCGTTTGGCCTAGCTCTCTCCCCTCGCACTTTCACCAAGTGCATGGATGCAGCTCTAGCGCCACTGAGGCTTCAGGGCATCCGTGTGCTGAATTATATCGACGATTGGCTTATACTGGTCCAGTCTCGGGAGATGTCAGTTTGGCATCGAGATGTCATCCTTGGCCACATTCAGAGCTTGGGGTTGAGACTCAACACGAAAAAGAGTGTGTTGTCGCCCGCCCAGAGAGCCACGTTCCTGGGGGTGGTATGATACTCGACAACGATGCGGGCACAATTTTCTCCCGCTCATATCAAGTCCATCCTGGCGATGGTTTCCAGGATAAAGCTAGGCCAACCTATCACTGTAAAGCAGTTCCAAAGACTGCTGGGGATCATGGTAGCTGTGTCCAAAGTAATACCTTTTGCCCTTCTGTACATGAGACCACTACAGTGGTGGTTGAAAACCAAGGGGTTTTCCTCGAGAGGGAACCCATTCCGTATGATCAGAGTCACGCACCGATGCCTTCGTGCCCTGTCCATATGGAAGAGACCTTGGTTTCTGTCCCAAGACCCAGTATTGGTAGCGTCATGTTGCCGAAAAGTCGTTTCGACAGACTCATCCCTTACGGATTGGGACACGGTCATGGACGGCTGCTTTGCGAGAGGTCTGTGGCAGGCCCAGCATTCCTCACGGCACATAAATTGTCTGGAAATGCTAGTGGTCTACAAGGCTCTGATGAGCTTTCTCCCAGATCTCAGCGCTCACCATGTCCTAATACGAGCAGACAATATTTCAGTGGTCTCGTATTTGAACCATCATGGGGGTCTGAGGTCGCGCCCTCTGTGGAGACTGGCGCACCAGATCCTCCTGTGATCCAAGGGGAAACTGTCGTCTCTCAGAGTGATGTATGTCCCCGGGGACCAGAATCGGGGAGCAGACATCCTGTCGAGGCAGGAGTTGAGGCCCGGGGAATGGAGATTTCACCCCGAGGTGGTAAAGTTGATATGCGAGAGGTTCGGCCCAGTGGAAGTGGATTTGTTCGCGTCTCGAGAGATGACCCACTGTCCACTGTGGTTTTCTCTCACGCATCCAGCTCCGCTGGGGTTGGACGCTATGGTACAGACGTGGCCGAGGCTATGCCTGTATGCTTTTCCCCTATCACTCTGCTCCCGGGAGTTCTGGAGAGGGTCCGGAAAGAGGGGGTCAGTCTAATGCTGGTAGCCCCGTTCTGGCCGGCCCGGGTATGGTTCTCAGACATCATGTCACTCCTGGCAGGCCAGCCGTGGCAGATCCCTCTGAGAAGGGACCTGCTGTCTCAGGCAGGGGGCACGATATTTCACCCTCGGCCTGAGCTGGGGGAACTGTGGGTCTGGCCCCTGAGGGGGCTTAGTACCTAGAGGCTGGCTTATCAGCTGGAGTGATCGAGACCATACTCAGTTCCAGGGCTCCCTCCACGGGAGGATTGTACGGACTGAACTGGAATGTGTTTTCCACATGGTGTAGAGAGCGTAGGTTGGACCCAGTTAACTGCCCGGTGGCTTCAGTGCTGGAGTTCCTCTAACATCGCTTCTCTGCTGGTCTTACCCCATCCACACTAAAGGTGTACGTGGCTGTCATTGCGGCTTTCCACACTCCTTTATATGTTGGGCCTCTGGGGAGGCACCAGCTGGTCGTGCGTTTCCTCTTTTGTGCATGGAGGATGAGGCCTGCGACTCGTTCCAGAGTCCCAACTTGGGATCTGGCTGTGGTCATTGAAGGGCTGCCGCTTGCCCCCTTCAAACCTCTCGAGTTGGCTACGGCAAATAACCTGACCTTTAAGATGGTCTTCCTCCTAGCGATTACTTCGCTCAAGAGAGTGGGGGCTCTCCAGGCTTTGGCTATCTCGCCGACTTGCCTGGAGCTTGCCCCTGGAGGAGTTAAGGCCATTTTACACCATAGGCCTGGCTATGTGCCCACGGTGCCATCTAATGTGGCAGGGCCGGTGGTTCTTCAGGCCTTCCATCCTCCGCCTCATGTGTTGGCGGAAGAAGAGAGGCTTCATCTGCTCTGCTCTATCAGAGCATTGAATATCTTTATTCAGAAGTCTTCTCATTGGAGGAGGTCTGCGATGCGGCTGGGTGGTCCACCCCGCATACTTCATCAGGTTTTATAGCTTGAACCTTCCCTCCACGCCTGGTGCACGAGTGCTCTCGTCCTAAGTTGTGCCTGGTTTAGCTTCACACTAGGACAGGCATGTTTCAGTGTGCCATAGTGGATATCCGTTCCCCAAAGTTTCGTTACCGAAGCAGTGTGAGTTCTCTCGAGGGGGAACATCTCGGGTTATGACTGTAACCTTTGTTCCCTGAGAAAGGGAACGAGACACTGCATCTCTTTGCCACACCTCTCCATGCCTGGGAGTGGCTTGCTTCATCGCAAAAGCTGACTCTGTTATGTGCCGGCGTCCCTTTGTATCTTCTGAGTATGCCATCACATGTTACATCATGACGCAACACCAATTAGGATTGGAATAGTTTCATTCATACTTCAGACACGCTATGCTGAGGGGGATTCCCCAAAGTGTCGTTACCGACGCAGTGTCTTGTTCCCTTTCTCGGGGAACAAGGGTTACAGTCATAACCCGAGAAGTTTTCAATTTATTATTTTTTTTTAAATATATTTTTTTAGTTAGGTAATTTAGTTAGGTCTAAAGTTGCTAGGATCTTGGGTCAGATTAACTCCCAAAATGAAGTGTAATCATTCATTGTGAGCTTTTGCATTTTACAAAAAATAAAAATAATAATATAATAATAATAATAATGATAATAATAATGATAATAACAAGTAAGTAAATACATAAATAAATAAATGTAAATAAATAAATAAATAACAGCTGATAAAGACACGCATGGGAAAAACAAGGGCTGTTTACACACAAGGGCTAACAAGACACACTTCAGGAACAATCAGTACTCATTAACATGAAAACTACAAGGATTACAAACATGGCAATCTTAACTAGAAACAGATGACCTCACTGAAGGAAAAAAAAAGATTCACTGAATTTACTATTTTTTTATTTGATTAAATGTTATTTTTTAAGGTAAGTGGTTGCAATCAATTTATTATAGCTACATTTAAATAAACAAATTTAGTTGACTAACTTTCAACAAAATTTGTTTATTTAAAGCTGCAGTCCCTAAGTTTTGCCTCTTTGTTGCCATCTCTGTTTGAAAACCTGGAATTGCAACTGTGTGCGGAATTATCTTCCTTGTGTGGTCTGTGCTCCGGCACGGCTCCAGCGTGGATTAATCTAATGTTGCGAGGTGAATGTGTGGCAGTCAGTTACTGCACCAGTGTGGATGTTTACTGTACTTCGCAATCACAGATTCTAGCCTACGTCTAAAAATATATGACCCAAATAAGAATTTTCACCGTATATTGCCATCTGAACAAGTAAGTAACAAGTCTGCCATGTTTGTTCTGCACAACTGAGGAAAAAAGCATTACCATAAATCACGCTATCAATGGTGATTTAATCTAAAGATTGGTTAGCTCATATCACATCAAACCCTGCAAAATATTATTATTGTTATACTTTATTCTCAAATTATTAATGTTAACAACATCAGCATTGCGTGACTATAGTGTGTATTAGCATGCAGATTTCAATTTATGTACATTCTAATCTAATTGTCAGGCCATTCGAATTTAATATTAAGAAATTATTTTAACCCAAAAAGCAAATTATGCTCCCATCGAACTGGTTTTCTTTAAAATACAAATCTTGTCTAATCCCAGGCTATCTGTAATCAGAAGCACATTTAAAACTGTAATATAATTCAATTTCATTCACATGTGTTTCATAAACACATAATCCTTTCTGGATTACAGTCCACCATCAAAATTATACATTTAATGGTAACACTTTATTTTAGGGTCTCTTAACTAGTTTCTTATTAGCATGCATATTACTAGAATATTAGGCAATTATTAGTAGAAATTAAGCAAATATTAATGCCTTACTCTACATGACCTATTCTACATCCCTAATCCTACCCAATACCTAAATTTATCAATTTACCTCACTAACTATTTTTTTTTAATCAACATTTTTTTTTTCACACATAATACAACACAGCATCCAAAATATAACAAAACAAAATAACAGACACATACTCAACATCTCAACGTTCAATCAAAAGGGAGGGAGAGAGGGAAGGACAACAAGAACACAAAAGTCACTCCTCCATACAAACACACATATCAAACAAAAAACACTGCCAAGCATCAATGGTCGAAGGCCTGGCCCCACCGACTCGCGCCGTTGTACATTCACAAGTCACTATTTGCAGGAGGCTATGGATCCAATATGTTTTTCCACACATGTGTGGTGTAAACCAGTTCTGTATTATTGTCTTCTTCGCACCTGTAAAACCAGCAAACAACATTCTCTTTTGCATTGAACTTATACAGAGACCAGAATCATCATTAAGAAGACACAAACTTGGGTTAACAGACCAATCAATTCGCTGTAATGATAACAAAACCAGGTTTACATGTGTCCATAGACTAATGACGATAGGACATTCCCAAAACATATGAAGAAAAGTGCCTGATGAAGCAGTATTACATATGTGGCAGTTAGAATGTGATTGTAGTTTCATTTTGAATCTTTTGTAAGGAGTTATGTATGCTCTATGAATGACTTTGAAGTGAATAAGACGATGAGCCAAATTTTTTGATGTTAAGATGAGATTAGACCACACTCTCTCCCAGTTGACAGATAAATTAAGGTCAGATAATTCCCTATTCCAAATAGTTTTAATAGAAAGAGGTTTTGTAATGCAATCAATAATTTTATTATATATTAAGGAAACAGATGGCCGACCAGCAGATGGCGCAATCCAGTCCCGCATAGGATGAGAGGAAATAGAATATGCCCACGGAATGCCATACGCTTTGAGAGCAGAACGCAATTGAAGAAAGACAAAATATGCGGATGCTGGTAGACAAAATTTGGTTCTTAATGTCTGAAATGAACAGAGGCCCTGGTTATCATATATATCACCGCACGTGTTTACACCTAAATTTACAACCTAATTATGAAGAGCCTTAAGCTGAAACGACCAATAATACATTTCAAAATTTGGTACAGCCGGTCCTCCTGCGCTATTAGTATCTTGTAATGTGGTAAGTTTAATTCTGGGGCATTTATCATTCCAGGAGTTGATCTCCTTAAAGTAACCTGGAAGGGGAGAAAGTGGTAGCATAGAGAAAAAAAAAATAAGTCGAGGTAACAAATTCATCTTAACAGTGGAGATTCTTCCTTGGAGAGAGACTTTAAGATTCTTCCATCTTTGAATGCCATTTTTGACCTTTTGTTTTTATGTATGGTAATGCCCAAACAGATGAAAGATTCCTTAATAGGGATAAACGAGGGAATAGAAGAATTAACCTTAACATTGTTAATTGGCATTAAAGCAGATTTGCTCCAATTTATTTTATATCCTGATAGGCTACTAAAATTATCAAATTCCTTAATTATACTAGAGACTGAAACAACAAAGTGGTCTAAATATAGAATAATATCATCAGCGTATAATGAAATACTATGATTATGATCATGAATCTTAATCGATACTTCAGATTTCCTGATGGCTTGTGCTAAGGGTTCAAGAGATGGACAAAAGAATAAGGGGGAAAGCGGACATCCCTGCCTCGTACCCCACTGTAAAGGGAATGGGGGGAAATAATATTACCAGTTATGACTGATGCTGCAGGTGAGTGGTATAATGTCTTAATCATAGAAATTAAGTGTTCACCGAAGCCGAAACATTGCAGTACTGCCCACATATAATTCCACTCTAGCCTGTCAAAGGCTTTTTCTGCATCAAGTGAAAAGACCGCACAAGGGGTTGGGTGGGAGTCTGCAAAGTCAAGAATATGAAGGACTCGACGCATATTGTCAGACGCATTGAGCCCCTTGATGAAACCGGTTTGGTCCTCCTTGATCAGACTATGAACTACCTTCTCCATAGGAGAAGCAAAAACTTTAGCATAGATTTTTAGATCACATGGGATAAGCAATATCGGTCTGTAGCTGGAACAATCTAATGGATCTTTCCCTTTTTTAAGAAGTAATGATATCAATGAAGTTTTTTTATCTCTATGCAATACCCCATGTTCAATTGCAAAATTAAATGAATTAAGCATAAGTATCCCTACCAAATCCCAGATTTCTAAATATAATTCAGGGGGGAGACCATCTAGACCCGGCCATTTGCGCTTTTGAAGGCTTTTTAGAGAGAAGTGGAGTTCCTCCATACTTAACGGAGCCTCCAAAGATTCTTTATCCATCTGTGAGATCCGAGGCAGATCCAATTTATCTAAATACCGCTTACAAACTGGTTCATCAAAATCTGTTTTGGCTTTATACAGATTTGTGTAAAAACCTTTAAATATGTAATTAATTGCCACAGGGTTCGTGGTGACCTGATCATCCATTGATTTTATTACTAGTGAGACAAAGAAACATGTCCAATACTATTAGCTAGCTTGTTGTTGATATATTATGTTTTAGCTAACTAATGTTCGCTAGGTCAACAAAATAAAAGTCAAAATAATATATTATATACATCTATCGTTGCTGTCAGGTAGAAACCTTGTATCTCCATATTTCATCCATATTTCATCATTTTTTGTCATAAATCTGTGCAATTGGTCACCCTTTATGTCTGTCAGTGTTTCTGAAAAGTAATGGTTTTGGACATACAAGGTTTCAGTCTGACAGTGACAATATATAATCAGTATATACATGATCAACTGCTTGTTGTGCACTCTTTATCTCATGTAAGCGGAGAACATGGAGGTGGCCTATGGTGCTGTGGTGCAATGTGCTGGATGTTCCCACCATCAATGCCTACACCAGGGACAGTCCTGGAGAGCCACAGTCCTGCAGAGTTCATCTCCAACCCTAATCAAATACACCTGAACAAGCTAATCAAGGTCTAAGGGTTACTGGAAAGCTACAGGCAGGTGAGTTTTTATCAAGGTTGAAGCTAAACTCTGCAGGACTGTGGCTCTCCAGGACCGACGCTGACCACCCCTGGTCAACACCAACTTCACTGCACAACACCAAAGGACACAAAGGAGCTGGACAAAGAGCTTGTCATGCCACATATGAAGAGGTGCTTGGAGGGCAGGCCCCACCTTCAAAACCATATTACAGAGGCAATGGGAAGATGTGGGATAAAAAAACAAAGCACAGTCACCACCTGGCCAGACGTATACAGTACATCAGACAGAAGGGTCAATCGAAGAGGAAGAGGTGCAGGATCTGCCCAGCTGCCAAAGACAGACAAGTCAGCAGCTGGTGTTCAGCAGAACAGGGCGAAAGTTCACAGACAGCCTTCTTAGCCGTGACAGGATAGGGCGAGAGTTCACAGGCGGCCTCCTTAGCCGTGACAGGACAGGGCAAGAGTTCACAAACGGCCTCCTTAGCCGTGACAGGACAGGGCGAGAGTTCACAGACGGCCTCCATAGCCGTGAATGGCAGTGCCATTGCTTCAGCGAGTACAGCAGTGAGTGTCACTACCCTCCGAGGTTCTGCAGCATCAGCCGCGACCTCTGGAGTCATCACAGTGGACGTCGCCACCTCAGGCAGTTCTGTGGTGGTGTACGCAGCCCAAATGCAACATAAAGCGATCCCTATCATGGGAAGCACCTCAGACAGGAGGATAAGTTCTGGGACAGGAGGGCTCGAGTGAGTGGGTTTGGGGATACCAGCTGCGCGTGTAGACACCAGCGGTGCATCCCTCACGCTGGATATTAGACTGGGAACTCGAGGGACTGACCTTAAATCTGTGGGTGTGACAGACCATGGCAGTTCCGCTGAGCTGTGGCGAGGCTCGGGCTGAAGAGCTGAGATGTGGCGAGGCTCTGGCTGAAGAGCTGAGACGTGGCGAGGCTCGGGCTGAAGAGCTGAGAAGTGCAGAGGCTCTGGCTGATGAGCTGTGAGTTGGGTGAGTTCATGATGATCAACAGTGGCTTGGCGTGACTCTGGATGATGAGCTGTGGATTGGCTTGACCCGCGACGATCAACTGTGGCTTGGCTTGACTCGCGACGATCAACTGTGGTTTGGCTTGACTCGCGACGATCAACTGTGGTTTGGCTTGACTCGCGACGATCAACTGTGGTTTGGCTTGACTCGCGAAGATCAACTGTGGTTTGGCTTGACTCGCGAAGATCAGCTGGGACTTGACCTGGCTCTTTAACATCAGCTGGGACTTGACCTGGCTCTTTAACATCAGCTGGGACTTGACCTGGCTCTTTAACATCAGCTGGGACTTGACTTGGCTCTTTAACATCAGCTGGGACTTGACTTGGTTTGTGACTGGCAGAAATGACGCTACGGGGTGTTGTGGCCGCCATTTTGTGAGCGTGCTCTAGCGCGGCTGTGATCACACAATTGGGTGCGGTGTCTCGTTCCTCCGCGAACCCCACAGTGAATGCTGAACCCACAGTCCACAGAACATAATCCAGAAAATGACTTAGTGACAAACGAGGGCCCTTATGAATTATCTTCGCTTTTAACGGCTGGTTAAGGCCATCACAGAAAAAGTCTATTAACATACAGTCCGGTAAATCTGAGCCATTAGCCAAAGCCAAATATTCCGTGATGTAACGCTCAAGTGATCGTTTACCCTGCTTGAGGGCTAGTAACAAGATCGCTGCATCCATACCTGACCAATGTTCGTTGGGAAAGCCGCTGGATCCTTGTTTGGCCGAGTATTCTGTTACGAGGTTGACGAGACGTGAGACGAGAGGATCCATTTGCAAAGCTTTATTATAAAACATGGTCAAAACAGGCAGGGTCAATGAACAGCAGACAGGTATGGCAGAGGCAAGACACAGAGCAAACCGAAGAGTAGCGTGAGTCAACGATCAGCATACAATATCCAGAAGGCTATGCAAAGAGATAATCCAGGAGAACGAGCAATAATCCAAGCGAGCTGCAAACAGAGTCCAAACAGGGCAAGGCAGAGAGAATAATCCAGGAGCACGGGCAGGAATCAAAACACAGGAAATCTAACTAGGAAAACAGGGAAAGCTTTGAAAAGTAGCTAGGCTAAACAATACTCAGCGGTATCTGAGTGGAAGTCCCAGGCTTATATAGTGTGTGTGATTGTGTGATCAGCAGTGCAATCAGGGTAATGTGAGATTGGTGCCAGCTGCGTGTCGTTAGTGCAATGGATGATGGGAAATGCAGTTCGATGGTAAATAGTGACAGTAATGTGGTGTAAGAGTCAGTGTGGTGAATGAGTGACCTCAGGTGGTGAGTGAGTGGAAATGCATGGACCAGATTCATGACACTAATAGAGAATGTGTGGCGCATTTTGAAGCGCAAAATGCGACAACGAAGACCCCGTACTGTTGCCCACCTTAAGACTTGTTTGCAGGAAGAATGGGACAAAATTACACCTGTAACACTTCATCACTTGGTGTCTTCAGTCCCTAAACGTCTTTTAAGTGTTGTGAAAAGGAATGGCAACAATACAAAGTGGTAAATGCTTTACTGACCCAACTTTTTTTGGAATGTGTTGCAGGTCTGAATGACAGGAAAGGATGTATATTTACAAATTACATGAAGTTGACCAGACAAAACATGAAATATGTTGTGTTCATATTGTCTGCAATGAAATACAAGTAAAAGTAAATTTAGAAATCACTACTTTCTTTTTTTTAATTTGCGTTTTCCATACTGTCCCAACTTTTTCTGATTTGGGGTTGTAATTTGTGGTCATTGTAAAAAACAATATTTTGAATATCCATGGGTCATGGAGTTTATAGATCAGGGAATGTTAAATGCTGAAATAAACTGATTTAAAAAAATAAAAAATAAAAAATGCCCAGCGAAGCATGAAATAGTATAGGAAATGAATACGGGCCATTTTAGACCCATGTTGTGCATTAGAAGGGGTTTTCATAGCATGTGCATCAAAGGGTTAATAAGCATCAAATTAGGAATTTATTGAGGGAAAAGTCGTAGTTAATAGTGAATAAGTATTCCCTATTCTAAAGTGTTATCCATTTAATTATACTAGCTGCTGTGAGAAAAGGCTATAAACCATCTAACCACCTGCAGGATCCTCACATGCGATAGCCTAGTAGCCGGGACAACCTCCTCATGTTTACAGATGTGACGTAATGACCAGTGTTGGGCACGTTACTTTAAAAAAGTAATTAGTTATAGTTACTAGTTACTTCTCACAAATAGTAACTGAGTTAGTAACTGAGTTACATCATTGTAAAAGTAACTAATTACAGGGAAAGTAACTATTGCGTTACTTTTTTTAAAAAATGTTCAAATGTCAAATAACTTGGATGCCCCAATATTAAATATTTTAAATGAATGAAATGGACACTAAATAGAATAAATTATTATTATAAAACATTGTACATTAATCGACACTATTTATCTACTGACACTTAGCATCAGTTAGTCAAGCATTATAATATGATATTATGATAATTTAGCATTATATGATGATGGAACTTTAGTAATTAGAATAACCAAGTATGAATTCATATTTGTCATGTTGACTGAACTTAGGACTGGTGGTGTGCTTAAGATATTGTTTGTCATTTAGTGTTTCTATAAAAAAAAGGGGGAACAAATTGATAAGATAACAAAACTACTACGAATTATACCACTAATAACAATATAAAACGCACTAAGGATAAAGGAGCTGCTGGGTTCATGAATATTAATCACGTTGTATGGATTCGCTCGAAATGATTTGCTGAAATCAAAACAGGGATGATAATAGGTGAGCGCCGGCCAATGAGATTGTCGTTTGCGCATTAGCTCCGCCCACTAGCGGAGAACCCAGCAGTTCTTAAAAGCTGAAGAATTCCAAAGGAACTCCGTTATTTTGACAGGAAAACACAACAAAGAATATCGTTTACATGTAGCGCGTCAATTCTGCATGTTATGTAAGACTCTCTCACTCTGTATCCTTCTTTGCCCGCGCGAGTGTGTGTGTGTGTGTGTGAGTGAGAGAGAGACAAAGCTACAGCCAACCCTGCGCTTCACACTAGAGTTTATGGTATGTCAAATACAGCTACACTGCGCATCCATTCAGATGAACTGAAAAATAAAATGGTAATAATATTATTATAATAAATTACAGTAACGCCACATTTTATTGTCAGTAACGGTAAAGGCGTTCTAACGGGGGAAACAGTAATTAGTTTGATTACTCGTTACTGAAAACAATAACGCCGTTAGTAACGCCGTTTATTTATAAAGCCGTTATTCCCATCAATGGTAATGACGCAGTGCCATGCTTGAATTTCCTACGAAATCCTACCTGTACCACTCAATTTAGAAAACATTATTATAAGCTAACCGTTGTGAATCGGGCTAAAGTAAGGTGATAGTTTTGAACACTGGCTGGTTATGTACTTGTTTAAATATTGATTTCAGATCATTTTTAACCAAAAAAAGTTACGGACTGCAGCTTTAAATGTAGCTAAAATAAATTGATTGCAACCACTTACCCAACCACTAAAAAAAAACAAAAAAACATTTAGTAAATTCAATGAATTATTATTATTTTTGTTCAGTGTATAAAAGTCCATCTTGAGACAACACTAGGGAATTAAGGATACTTTCTCTCATGCTCTATCACATCTTCATGACTTTCCTTTGGTCATATGCGACACACAAAATATATATATTTTTTCAAACGATGACAGTCCATAATGACCACAGCTCAAGCTCTATCAGAAAATATTCAGATTCAGTTCAAAATAGTGTAGCATAGTGCCACGTTTGACATGGCTGATGTCCGTTTCATAACCAAACACAAAACACCAATTCACAAACACTGAAATGAGAGTGAGATAAGAGAGCAGCACTGAAGATTGTCTGTATGTAACAGAATAAACTGTTAAAATGTCAGCCATTTAGCTCTAAATATTGTTTGGCCTGTGATGAGAACATTTCGTTATAGTCCTAACCCTATTGCTTAAACAAGACTAAAGTCGAACCAGCTAAATTATGTTATCTGTACTTGTGTGCATAAAAAATATAAATTGAAAGTTTAATAACATTTTAACTATTTTGATTTAAGTTAACTAACAATCGGTTGATCATTATGTAATGTCCAATAGGTTCATTAGTAAACCGTTACAAGCATGTTATCTTACATTTGTAGTTATTTGAATATGTTTCAGTAATGCTTGTTAATAATAATCAATGAATTAAATTAAAAAAAGTGTTTTCTTCATTGAAATAAAGCTTAAATAAAATATAAACTTTCACAAACGCAAATTAAAATTTTAAATGTTGCTTTGGCAATTAACTGAAAGAAAGGTTGAATACTACAAACTACAACTGTAACATAGCTAAATATAGTAATACTACTAATAATAATAATGATAATAATAATAATGATGATGATGATGATGATGATGATGATGATGATAATGACAAAACACAACACAATTACTGAAATTTAAACTGAAATAATGAAAATAAAAGCTAATTCCAAATATTATTAAATACTATACTATATAATACAAATATAACTAAAATGACACTTCCAAGCAAAACAGTACAGTACAGTACAGTCAGGGTTTTGTTGTGTGTGTCATGTGTTCCTGCCTCATGTGTCCCTATTTGGTTTGTTTCCTGTCCTTGTTTCATGTCATTATGAGTTAAGTATGTTCCAGCTGTGTTTGTCTCGTTATGTGTTAATTACCCTCTGTATATTAGTCCTGTCTTTTGAGTTTGATTTTGTTTGGTCTACTCGTTACTCCCTGGTGTTTCTGTGAGTCTGCCCTGCCTTGTCGTGCCTTGATGTCTTCATTAAAGAGTATTATTTGAGTTTACGTCCTCGTCTGCGTGTTCCTGTTCCTCCCTAGTGTGTGCACTGTGACAGAAGACCAGACCTAAACCGTAAGCGGCGCCCATTCACCCCGTTTTGTTTTCCGTTTTTCAAAAGTGTTTTGTTTTGTTCCAGTCAGTTTGTTTCCTGTCTGTCCCACGGCATGGAAGTCGCCGCTCGTTATATCCCGCCATAGCCCACTGCAAGACGGCGTGGGAGTTCGGCGGGATCGCCGCGAGTGCCGCGAGTCCGCTGGCCCTCATGCCCGCCGATCGCGGGAGATATCCGCCGCCGGCGGTGGCTCTCCCAAGCCCGCCGGCGAGTTGCCTAGTCCCCGGGTTGCCGCTCCCCCAGGCGTGCCGTTCGCGGGAGATCACGCCACCGGATCGCCGCTGACTCAATGCCCGCCGGCCCACCTCTGACTCAATGCCCGCCGGCCCGCCTCTGACTCAATGCCCGCTGGATCGCCGCTGACTCAAGCCCGCCGGATCGCCGCTGACTCATACCCACCGGATCGCCGCTGACTCATGCCTGCCGGATTGCCGCTGACTCAAGCCCACCGGATTGGCGCTGATTCATGCCCGCTGGCCGCCGCTATCCCTAGCCCCGTGGATCGAGTCCACATATCATGGCCAGGAGTGCCGTGTGTTTGTTTTGTTGTGCCCACAGGAACATTTTAATCATCATGTCGGTCTTGTCCACGAAGACTCGTTTGGGGCAGGCAGCTCCTCTTGTTGTGGCCATGGAGGCCATTCTAGCCGCCTGCCCCCTTGTCGCTGAAGTGGAGGCGGTCGCTGAGGGACCCTGTGAGGGCCCCTGACTCCTGGTCATGCCCAGAAGGAAGCCTCAGCTTCCTAGCTAGCCCTGGAGGGCTTCCTGTTCCTGTGGGCTGTCCTGTCCTGTCTGTCTGGCCCCGGAGGGCTTTCCTGTCTTGTCTTGTACTGTTCTGTGTGTCCAGCCCCAGAGGGCTCCTGATACCCCCTAACTTCCCCAGGGAATTTTTTTTTGGGGGGGTAAAAGGGTTCAGGCTGTAGGGGCCGGGTCGAGGGGACCGAGGCCACGGCCACAAGGACCACCTGCCATGGCCTCCTGAGCTCCCAGCTCCGCCATGGCCTCCTTTGTCTGTCTGTTCCGCTCTGGAGGTCCCCGTCCTGTGTTCCTCTCCATGTTTGTCCTGAGGGGCCTCCAGAGCGCCCCCACCCCCTCCCCGGTGGAACTGTTACGGCGTGGGACATGCCTTCCGGGAGGGGGGAGTTATTTCAGGGTTCTGTTGTGTGTGTCATGTGTTCCTGCCTCATGTGTCCATATTTGGTTTGTTTCCTGTCCTTGTTTCATGTCATTATGAGTTAAGTATGTTCCAGCTGTGTTTGTCTCGTTATGTGTTAATTATCCTGTGTATATTAGTCCTGTCTTTTGAGTTTGATTTTGTCTGGTCTACTCGTTACTCCCCGGTGTTTCTGTGAGGCTGCCCTGCCTTGTCATGCCTTGATGTCTTCATTAAAGAGTATTATTTGAGTTTACGTCCTCGTCTGCGTGTTCCTGTTCCTCCCTAGTGTGTGCACCGTGACAACAGTAGCTTTGTGTGAGAAACAGATCGAATTCAAGAAGTTGCTACCAAAGGATTTACTTTGGAACAATTTTCATTCAGGAATTGATAGTCAAACAGTCACAAAGGAACAGCAAAACACACTGAATTAAAGAAAACATTTTTGAAATAGAAAGACTGAAATAGTATTTTCCTGTAAAAAGTTCAATACAATTCAGTGCAATCATACAACAATATTGTATGATACTTTAAAATCATGTTTTGTGTAATTTCATTGAAATTTGACAGCCTCTGTGTTCTTAATTTTGGGTGAACGATTCCTTAAAGTGCAGTTCCTTTTTCTTTTCTTTTTGTTCCCCTTTTGGATTGGCAGGCTCTTTCTTTCATGTGCTCTGAATGTTTTGAGATCACTTCCTGTGTGAGCCGCTGCTTTATCCAAACACCTGGAGGGTGCGTGTGTGTTTTGAATGAAGGGACTGTGTGCTCCTTGTCTTTCTGAGTGCCCTGCATCTCACTTTCTTAATACAGTGCTAGTTTGCGCCACTTGACACCTTTGACTTAGGCTATTCAGAGAAGTTGGGTTTGAACACCGGCCTGGATGTCATCATTACAGCCAAATGCATAAACAATGTATGCCAGTTCTTTATGAGAGCTTTGAGTTTTGTTGTGCTCTTTATGCACCATTAAATAACATAAATTAGTGATAAAACCCTTAAAACCATCAATATACTGTAAGTTATATAGATTTTTGTCTTAACAAATGGCCTACGGTAACACAGATTAGGAAACACAATTCGCAATTAACTAGTTGCTTATTAACATGCATATTACTAGCATATTGGCTGTTTTATGTTTAGTACATATTAATGTCTCTAATGAGCATATTTTAGATCTCTTAATCCACCCAATACCTAAACTTAACATTTTCCTTACTAAATATTAATAAGCAGCAAATTAGGAGTTTGAGGCAAAAGTCATAACTTTTAGTTAGTTAATAGTAGGAATTGAACCTTGAAAAAGTGTGACCATATCAAATAATGTTACTTATAATTGAGTGTTGTCTCAAATCGTCTCGCCTCTTCCAACATCACAACTCGAGTATCGTCTAGAAAGAGTTTCACACCAGAGGCGTCAAGTAACGAAGTACAAATACTTCGTTACCTTAATTAAGTTGAAATTTTGGGTATCTATACTTTACTGGAGTAATTATTTTTCAGCCGACGTTTTACTTCTACTCCTTACATTTTCACGCAATTATCTGTACTTCCTACTCCTTACATTTTAAGAATAGCCACATTACTCCTATTTCATTTCGGCTTGTTTTCATTCCGGCTTGTCATCGTTCAAAAAAAAAAAAAAAAAAAAAAAAAAACTATCCAGATAAATCGCGCCATCCGGATAAAGTGAATTTGATTGTGGTTGGATGAGAAGTATAACACCCTATTGGTTTGTACGCGATCCATCGCACCTGCACATGACACAAATCACTTCACTCTCCAGCAAGGCCAGTGTTGGGGTCGTTACTCAAAAAAAGATTATTTCTTAAAAGTTATTATTTCTCCACTACTGGCTCATTTATCAAACGGGTGCTTTCTCTTCGTCCTCCGCAAATTAAGCTACAGTTGTCAGGGTTTGGGTATAGGGATGAGGCGAGGACTCAGTACTGCAGAGTAATGGGCTCTTTATTAATTAAAAATAAAACAAAACAAACAAAAACTACCCCAAAGGGGAAAACAGGCTGGCAACCAGGCTTGGCAAGGCTGAACAGGGCAAGGCAGACAGGACACGACAGGATACATTCAGGGACATTCGATGACGAACCAGCACGGGACTGCAAACACAAGGAGATTATAAAGGGAGCAAATGAGGAGGGTGTGTCAAGACAATTGACATGAGAGCACATGGCACACAGAAAACTAAGACAAAAAGCCATGTGCTCACACAAAACTAAAACAAGCACATGGCCAGCAAAACAAATTACCAGCCATGTGCAAAACAGGACACGAACACGCAGCTAATGAGAACACTCATAAGCCGCATTTTCACACAAGACATGACAACATGAATGCACGCAGCCGATAAAAACACAAACTGCGTGCAACACCACACACACACACACGTGGACAAGAGTGCGCGCGGCCGAGCGAACTCGAGCCGCACGCTCACACAATGAGACGGAACATGGAGCGCGAGTGTCCGAAGCCCGACACGAAACCGAAACTCAAGACATGAGTGCCGGGATCTGAACACCACGCTCCAACACAAAACAAGGCACGCAGACAAGAGAGCACGCGGCTCGAGCACACTCGAAGCCACGCACTCACATAAAAACAGGACATGAAGGGAGTGTCCGGGCTCTGTCACAAAACCATGAATAACACTAGACCGAAGTGACAGAACCCTGACACTACCCCCCCTCAAAAGGGATGCCACCTGGCGTCCCTAACGAGGAACACCAAAAACAAGACAAGAACATGACAGCACAAGAACATGACAAACATGACTACACAAGACAGACACAACAGACAAGACAAGAAATCAAAACACAAAGACAAAGGGGGGAGGGAGGGAGGGGAGCCAAGCCAGCCAACAGGACAGCCCAAACAGTCATAATGGGGCCCAGTGAGGGGTGGGAGGGTTGAGCCAGGGAGGCTCAGGCAGTTCAAGAGTCCTGGCAGGGGGCCAGGGCGGGGCCGGAGGGACAACCCAGCGAGGCTCCGGCCAAACAGGAACCCCGGCAGACCACCAGGGCAGAGCCGGAGGAACGGACCAGGGGGGCTCCGGCTTAACAGGAACCCTGGAGGATGGCCAGGGCGGGGCCGGTGGGACGGACCAGGGAGGCTCCAGCCTAACAGGAACCCCGGCAGACCACCAGGGCGGAGCCGGAGGGACGGACCAGGGGGGCTCCGGCTTAACAGGAACCTTGGAGGATGGCCAGGGCGGGGCCGGAGGGACGGACCAGGGAGGCTCCAGCCTAACAGGAACCCCAGCGAATGGCCAGGGCGGGGCCGGAGGGACAAACCAGGTGGGCTCTAGCACGTCAGGAGGCCAGGGCGGAGCCAGCAGCTTGGCAGGCAGCAAGGGTGGCCCCGGCAGGACAGGAAGCTTGGGTGGTGTCGGCAGAGCATGGAGCTTGAGCTTGGGCGGAGCCGGCAGGGCAAGGAGCTTGAGCGGAGCCGGCAGGGCGAGGAGCTTGGGTGGCGCCGGCAGGGCGAGGAGCTTGGGCGGCTCTGGAACGGCCTCCTGGCCAGCAGTGAGCTCCTGGATGGCCTCCCGGCCCTGAGGGACGGAGGAAGCCTTCTTCCGCCTCCTCCTCCGTTTCTGAGAGTGGGATGCTGTGGCATCGTTAGGTGCCTCTGGGGGCATAGCAGCAACATCAGCCACCACTGGAGAAGCTGCGGCATCTTCGGCCGCCTCTGGGGGAGCTGCGGCATCCTCGGCCGCCTCTGGGGGAGCTGCAGCGACTTCGGCCGCCTCTGGGGGAGCTGAGGCGGGCCTATTCTTCCTCCTTCTTCTCCGTTTCTGGGTCATTGGAGGGCTGGGGCTTCCACTGACGGCAGGTGGAACGGGTGAACAGTCAGTGGAGTGGGACTTCGCTTGGGGTGGGGGTTCCGGCTCCCCATGATGGTAGATGTGGTAGACGAAGTCCCAGAAGCCCAGATTCCCCAGCTTCTCCATCTCCCACAGGCTGAGAGGCTGATCGAGGTAGATGTTGAAGACCTCCTTAACATCAGCCTCATTGTAGTCCAGATTGTCCACCTCAATAAGGAAGTCGCAGGCGAAGTCCCTCACGTCAGCCCCCTGCTGACGGAAATAGCGAGCGTTTACCTGCTGGGCCATTACTTGGCGGTTGGACAATCCGGTGGTGGGAGATGGAAAAAGGAAGATACCCATTCTCTGCTGAGTCCTCTGTTGGCTGGTTCGTACTGTCAGGGTTTGGGTATAGGGATGAGGCGAGGAGTAATGGGCTCTTTATTAATTAAAAATAAAACAAAACAAACAAAAACTACCCCGAAGGGGAAAACAGGCTGGCAACCAGGCTTGGCAAGGCTGAACAGGGCAAGGCAGACAGGACACGACAGGATACATTCAGGGACATTCGTCGACGAACCAGCACGGGACTGCAAACACAAGGAGATTATAAAGGGAGCAAATGAGGAGGGTAATGAGATAAACAGAGGTGGGGCAAATTAACCAATAATCAGGTAACAAGATGGGTGGGGTCAAGACAATTGACATGAGAGCACATGGCACACAGAAAACTAAGACAAAAAGTCATGTGCTCACACAAAACTAAAACAAGCACATGGCCAGCAAAACAAATTACGAGCCATGTGCAAAACAGGACACGAGCACGCAGCTAATGAGAACACTCATAAGCCGCGTGTTCACACAAGACATGACAACATGAAAGCACGCAGCCAATGAAAAACACAAGCTGCGTGCCACACAGCACAAGACATAACATGAATGCACGCAGCCGATAAAAACACAAACTGCGTGCAACACCACACACACACACACGTGGACAAGAGAGCGCGCGTGCGAGCGAACTCGAGCCGCACGCTCACACAATGAGACGGAACATGGAGCGCGAGTGTCCGAAGCCCGACACAAAACCGAAACTCAAGACATGAGTGCCGGGATCCGAACACCATGCTCCAACACAAAACAAGGCACGCAGACAAGAGAGCACGCGGCTCGAGCACACTCGAAGCCGCTCACTCACATAAAAACAGGAAATGAAGGGAGTGTCCGGGCTCTGTCACAAAACCATGAATAACACTAGACCGAAGTGACAGAACCCTGACAACAGTAGGTATTTCGGTAGAGAGACGTTTGAATAAATCAGCGTTTGCGATTGACAATGCGATTGACAATGTTGTGATAAGTATAGGCTATACTATCTTTGTAACTCGTTACCCCCAACACTGGACATAGCAGACGTATGGAGCCAAGTAAGAAGATGTTCGTGGCAGAGACTCAAGAAGAGAACTCGAGTGAAATGTCCCAACCAAGCACCAGCGAGGAGATTGGTAGCCAGGATTATCTTCCGCTCCATGAAACACACGTTAATGCTCAGTAGTACACATAAATGTTTTTTTTTAATGTATTTGCATTGTACTAAAATGCGTTCATTTTCAGTGGGCATATATGCGGCTGAAACAGGTAGCCTAGTGCATCCCAAATTTTTCAACATTAACATTTTAATATAACATTATAGTCATGACCTTTAGAATTTTTTTTTTGAGGAGGTGGGGTAGTGCACAATAGGCCCCCGTGGAGCGGCCTAAGCTTTTGTCCTTAATGGCTTTTTTTCCTTACATTACTTTTACTTTTATACTTTAAGTAGTTTTGAAACCAGTACTTTTACACTTTTACTTGAGTAAAAAGCTTGAGTTGATACTTCAACTTCTACAGAAGTCTTTTTAAACCCTAGTATCTATACTTCTACCCGAGTAATGAATGTGAATACTTTTGACACCAGTGTTTCACACTCATAAACAGGACTGTGCACTGCACTTGTAATTACGCTGTTTCCCTCCTCACATGAAGGGCACATTCATTTACCTGATAAATCTGGACTTTTCCGAGCTCTTGCAGAACTAGGTTTGGCTTTCCATACTTTCAGTGTGAGAGATTTGTGGGATTATTATATCAAAAGTAATCATGAATATTTATGTGGAGAATGTTTCATAGAAATGTTGTTGTCATGCAGATCTGGAGGAAATGCTTGTGTTGGTGTTGCGTCATATTAACCTATTGCTGATTTGTTACAGAAAAATGGTGGTCCGAATGTTTACAAACACACCTGATATAAATGTGTTCATAACATGTACATTGCTGATCATGTCAAAGGACTGATTTGCATTTCCATTTTATGCTTATGTATCACACCCGTTTCTCTGTTTCAGAGGCGTAACGGTGTTCTGATGTCACCGTACTCAGTGACGTCATCAGTCGGCGAACGTCGATTGGTTGCATGGTTCCAGGTGGGCGGAGCTCAGCGTGGAGAGCAGGATATCTACCGATGCATCACTCAGTCGACATACGGAGCCGCAGTGTCGAACTTTGCTGAACTAATCGTCAGAGGTATGACCAGTGTTTCTTTCAACTATATCCTAGGTTTATTTATTTGCAAGTGTGCTGTTGTAAATAACAAAAGGGTCTTGGCCCTATTTTGATAGATCCACCCCACACATACGTACGCAAACCAGGCAACGATTAGTTCTGGGAAACAAAGCAAAACCAATGTTACTCACCTATCAAGAAGAAACAAAGCAACCTCTTTGTCCGATCGCAGGCCTTCCGCTCCTTGAGTTCTCTCCAGTACTGGAAAGCTGATCCGATATTTACATGGGTCTTACTTCTTGCCTTATCGTAACACCGTTTCTACACCAGACACGAGCGGTGCGGTGAGACAAAATATAGAACTCTGTCTACACTGGATGGGACACAACACGACAAATCCCCGACAGTAAACAGCTGCCGCGTTCTATTTATGACGTATTGACATAAATTTCAAATGATTTTCAACGGTCGCTTTGTCGCGTCCTGTGTAGACAGACTGCGCTGTTGTGGCGCAGTGTCCGGTGTAAGCCTTCTTTTGTTCCACAGATGTTTTCCTATTTTGTTTTTTATCCGCCATCTCTATCTTTCTGTCATTGCTCAGCTCGGCTAATGTCCGTCATGTGCACTGATGAGCGCTCTCTCCTCCACATCATAAGTAGACACACCCCTTACTGCTGATTGGCTTGACAAGTTTGTTTTGGTACGGAGTACTCAGTTTTCTAAAGCGTTTTTGAAAAATGGCATACCCCACTTTTAATGCTAGTTAAATAAGTCTATACTGCAGGCTGTTAAATGCTTAATTATGATGGGTTGGTGCATGTTTTAAGGTGTGCGATTATTTTCAAGTAATTCTAGGACTTTTGACTGCAAACTCCAAACACTATCTCTTGACTATATATACTATACTGTATGTGTGTATATATATATACTGTATATATATATATATATATATATATATATATATATATATATATATATATTAAGAAAATGAAATTAAAATTAATAATATAACAGTAATAATAACAACAACAATTATAATTACAGTTGTGCTTAAATTTCTTGTCACAATGCAATACAACAACAACATTGTAGTTGTTAGACTGATAGTTCCCATAGAATAATGAACCATATATTCCAACCATTACACTTCAAATTATATTACACTTCAGTCATTATGCTTTGCTATCGTCAGGTTATTCTCTAACAGCACAAAACATTCTGGATTCTTCTGATCCTCTGAACTCTCAATCAAAACACGAGCACCTGAGCGTGTCTCGCTGATTCACTGTAACATCACGTCCCCGACAGAGATCTCAAAAAAGCCAAAAGCCTGAGAGAGGTGTAGCCTCCCTGACTAGAGCCCTCGAGAGAGCCAGCAGACTGATTACACTTATATTCACCAATCACATACATATCTCACCCAAAAATAACCAAATTACTGGTGCAATCAGTTATGCAAATGACCATACGCTGCCTCGTCACGGCCCTGGTAATGATTCTGCTCACTACAAGTGGCTTTCGTGATGGTGGCATGATTGAACGAGTGAATGAGTCACGCTTCTCCTGGAGCACAGGTAATGTCACTGAAAGTCCATGAAACAAAGGAGTAATCAATGCTGTTGTGCGAGTGAATTATGTACTTCACACTGGTTACAGTTTATTTTTTAACTTCCATTATTAGTTGCTGAAGTGCGCTGTGTTTGCTTCACACAGACAAGAATAAAAGAGCAACAGGAGCGACCCATGAAACTTTGCTGTACTTCTTAATTCAGGCAATTTCCATTCTGTCAAAAATAGATGTACTGGCATTACACTGTACTTACCATATGAACACATAAGTCCCCTGCAGATTATGATTAGCTCCACACATACATCACTGAGTGAGTCATTACACTGATTCAAACTGATAACTCATAACATTTATACTGATTTTTTGTATTTTTAGTTATGTATAGCAAATAAGAGTCATATATTATTCTATAAAAATGCAATAAACAGTAATATTTCAAAATATTATTACAATTTAGAATAACTGTTTTCTAAAATGTAATTTACTCCTGTGATCAAAGCTGAATGTTCAGCATCATTACTCCAGTCTTCAGTGTCACATGATCCTTCAGAAATCATTATGATATGCTGATTTGATGCTCAAGAAATATGTATTACTTTAATCACAGTTATTTGATGAATAGAGAGTTCAACAACATATACAGTTTGTAACATTAAAATGTCTTTATTGCCACTTTTCATCAATTTGAATCACCCTTGCTAAATAAAGGTATACATTTATAAGTCAATCAATCAATCAATCAATCAATCAATCAATCAATCAATCAATCAATCAGTTCATTCCAATTATATATAAATATTAAAAGACAAGATTAGATGTTTTATCAAGCTATTATTATTATTAATATTATACTTTTAGATACATACTGTATGTAAAGCAGAAGGCCATGTGACAGAAAAATATTTTTCCTCTTGAACTCAGGACCATTTTTATATTTTGCTTAAGAAAACATAATCAAAATGCATTCATCATGACCAGAACACAAAGTTAATGGCAACACTTTATTTTAGGGCATCTTAACTAGTTGCTTATTAGCATGCATATTACTATAATATTAGCCATTTATTAGTAGTAACTGAGCACGTATTAACAGAGATGGAAACTCGAGTCTGAGACTTGGGGTGAATCCCATTTCTCTGTCTTCCCCTTCCCCTTACCCCTTCCCCTTAGTTTTGCACGTTCACGTGAGAGTAAGGGCTGTCCCAATTCTCATTTTGATCTAGGGGTAGGGCTAAGGGGAAGTGGTAGATACCCCTTAAAACCAAGCATTTTCGCGAGCTTACTTGAAACCAAGGGGTACCCAGAACACACTGCGCAACCGGCAACAATGTCGGCCAGATCATCCAGAGAGTCCCATTTTCGGCTTAAATAATTGATTTAAAAATTACGACAGTCTTGTTTTGTGCTCTACACAGTACTGTACATATATATTTGCAACCATGTTCTTAATTTAAACGTTTTAAAAAATCGCTAGTTTGCTACGCTAACGTTACATCGCTGATTTGCACAACAATCGCAAAAACATCACTAATAAAACCCATGCGATCGACATACACACACTTGCAGACGGCATCTTGGAAGTTTGTGATCAACACTTGTCGCCTCTGGTGACGAAGCAGCCAGCTAGCGATGATGTACGATGACATAACCGTAACCAAGTGGTGTCTCATTTCATAGGGGTATGTTTTCACCCCTAGCGCTTACCACTCGGTTTCGAGGGACAAGGGTTAGGGGTAAGACGAAGGGGTAGGGGAAGGAGAAGGGGTAAGACAGAGAAATGGGATTCACCCTTGGACTCGAGTCGCACTTAAGTCACATAAATAAAGACTTGGGACTTGACTTGGACTCGTGAACAGCTGAATCGAGACTTGACTTGGACTCATGACTCGTGTGACTCGTAAAAAAACGCAAGTCATTTGGTATAGGAGTTTATATGAATGTATCTCTGAGGGAAACTGGCTGTCTTAAAAAAAGTTTAGATGGTATTTTCCTTTCATCTTGCCTCCGTTTAATGCATATTAGTGTTCATAACCGCAGCTCTGCTTTGTTTACAGCGGCAACCAAGGAAACAATGTTTAATTGATGTTCAAGCGCCACCCGCTGGCAGAGAGTGAATCTGCATTAATTCAGCCTGTATGCTGTTTTGTGTCATAGGCTACAGATGTTTTATGTAGAATAGTTTCACAAAACGAAAGTCAGACCGTTTTGTTTTTGCTTCGAATTTCGAAATTATACAATCCAATTTAGATTAAAAACTGCTCATGCTGGATGTACAGGTACATCTCAGAAAATTTGAATATGGTGAAAAAGTTATTTTTTTTCTAGTAACTTATTTCAAAAACTGAAACTTTCAAATATTTTAGATTCATTACATGTAAAGTAAAACACTTCAAAAGTTTTTTTGTTTTAATTTTGATGATCAGAGCTTACAGCTAATGAAAGTCAAAAATCAGTATCTCAAAATATTTACATTTGAGTTTCAATAAATAACCATCAATACAGTATAAATTCTGGGTATCTCTTGTTCTTTGAAACCACAATAATGGGGTGTACATGAGATGATTACATGAGATGTACCTGTATGCAGCCTCTTTGTTTGGATTGTGTTGTTTCAAACACAGTGGTTGCCTCTCATTTTAAATTGAAAAAGAGCACAGACAAAGCCTTAATTTGTATATGAGATTTATTTATTTTGTGTAATTCATTTGATTAATTGGGGCTTGTTTTAAAATTTTGTTTTGTTGTTTGACATATTTCAATTTTACAAAGAAATGTGCTGCATTTTATCTGACAATTAATAAATGGACACCTTTTCATTTCTAATTTGTCTTAAATTTTGTTCAAGTTTTTTTTTTTGTTGTTGAGAAAATCATATTGTGAAATCAGTATTTCAAATCTGATTTAGCCTCAATAACAAGCTGAAAGAACTGTTGCTAATAAATAGAACAAAAACTTGAGATGTGACTTGGACTTCACCTCAAAGACTTAAGACTTGACTTGGACTCCGCTTTAAAGACTTGAGACTTGACTTAGACTTGACCTCAAAGACTTGAGACTTGACTTAGACTTGACCTCAAAGACTTGAGACTTGACTTGGACTTGGATCTCAGAGACTTGTGAACATGTCTGCATATTAATGCCTTATTCTACATAACCTTATTCTACATCCCTAATCCTACCCAATACCTTAACTTAACAACTACCTTACTAACTATTAAAAAGCAGAAAATTAGCAATTTATTGAGGGAAAAGTCATAGTCAATAGTAAATAAGTGTTAACTATTCTAAAGTGTTACCAAGTTGGCTAGTCATTTCAAAGTTTGTTGTCTTTCCTTGTGATCTACAAATAAGTTTCCCAATTTTAACAATTATGGGCCAAATTTACTAAACATGGCAAATTAGCGTTAGAGAGCAATTCCATAAAAATTCCAATGGGAGGGAACACTCTGCGGGTGATTTACTAACAATGCACAGATGATAACCAGTGCAATCTACCAAGAGCAGCACAAATTACTGCCTGCTTTAATACATGCTTTTTGGGCTGTTAAATAAAGGCACAAATACCAGTAATTTGAGGAGTGCAAACGTTAGTAAATCCCGTTGTGTGATTCATTTTAATATTCTCCTCCCATAAATTTTGTGTCTGAAAGGGAAACTCCTGCAAATACATATTCAATAAGGTCAGGTGCAAAAATAACTCTGTCCATGCCTTTTCAGTGCTAATTCTTCACTGCATGTCTTTAGTAAATCCTGACAGTACTATTTTAACGCTTAAAGGCCTTTCCACACTGAGCGCGAAAAAGTGAAACGAATATCGGACGTGCTGGAATAAAACAATAGATTTCTATGGATGCTTCCACATAGAACATTCGCACACCGAAAATGCTAATGTTTTTTTTTTCGCACAAATCTTTTCAGTTTCGCAAAGCGAAAACGCAGGTCGTCCAATAAGATTTGAGCTAGGATCACGTGACCGGAGCAGCTGCTGTTGCACAAAATAGTGAGAATGGTGGAGCTGTTTTGAAAACCAGTGTAAACAAACACTGAAGAAGAGAATCCCGGATAAGAGAAGAGAGTGGATGCTGAGTTCTTGTTATCGTTGGTATTTGAGAACCGATTTATTCTCACATGGTCTTCATACAGAATAACATTTCCATTTATTCTCCACTTAATCATGTGATCTGCAGAGCACCGTTCATTAGGCGCGTTCGACTTGAAGCAGCGCTCGTTCATTAGGCGCGTTCGACTTGAAGCAGCGCTGCGCAGAATGATCACTGTATGACATCAAAGTACCACGAGAGCGATAAGAAAGCAGTCGGATCCTATGCATACGAATCGCTCTCGCGGTACTTTGATGTCATAAGGTGATCATTCTGCTCAGCGCTGCTTCAAGTCGAATGCTCCTATTTTCTTCCACGTGTGCGAGTGTTGAGTCAGAGTGCATTCACTCTCTAGATCTTCCGTATTAAAAAAAATAAAAAAATAAGATTCAAGCGAAATATTTTTTCGACACATGAAATATGAAAGCAAATAGACATGATTATGACAATGTATTTTCTGTATGTGTTTTGTATGTAGCTCATGGTATTTTTATAGCAATAAAGGATGTTTATGATAAATATTATTAGTGTAGCATTATTAAACATACAAAGAGTGCATTTTTCTGCTTATTATAGAATCAAAATCAACTATAGATCACAATCTGAAGTTATTACAAGCGATGATGGTTTAAATTGGGTAAGCAAATACATTAATAACATACATTTTCAAGTGTAGCTTGATGCTAATTGTACTTCTAATTATATTTTAGGATGAAGCCTATTCTTGTAAGCATTATAGATAGTTTGTGTTTCTGGTGTAGAACCAAACTTTGTTTATCTTAATTTAATGCTGTATATTGAGCAGCGGACGATGTCAAATCCAAATACGAGATACATGTCTGAGGAAAAATTAATTGTCGGTCAGCGCCACCTAGCATGCAGGTGTGAATTAGCAGAAGGCTAAACAATTGTTTCATGCTTGGTGTGAAAGCAACGTTCGTCGGCAATTCGTCGGCCTCGCTCAGTGTGGAAAGGCCTTAAAGATGGTTTGCGCTGGAGCAAGCTGTTAGTAAATCTGGCCATAATTAAAATGCTCTTAAAGGGTTAGTTCATCCAAAAATGAAAATGAGCCCATGTTTAACTCACCCTCAAGGCATCCTAAGTGTATATGACTTTCTTCTTTCAGACGAAACTAATCAGAGAAATATAAAAAAATATCCTTGCTCTTCCAAGCTTTAGAATGGGAGTAGGCGGGTGTTTTTGTTCAACAGTCCAAAAGACGTCGCCTGTAGTGAATCGATGCGTTTTTGTAAAAAAATTAAAATAAAAAAAATCTATATTTAAAATATTAAACACTTTTCAATCACTTCCACTGACTGTCACCATTCCGGCGGATGACGTAGGATATATGCGTCGCACACACGCCTCACGAACTAGTCTCACGAGCTTGTTTACAGGAGCAAAGGAAACAAAGTTCCCTGTCGATACTCCACTCGTACTGCGTCTTGATAAAGACGCATATGGGAAAAAGCCTTTTTTTCTCCTGATCTGAAGTCTTATTCAATCACGCAGTGAAACTGCATGACTATTGGTTCGTGCAGTGAGTAAAAATCGGTCTCCCAGGGACCTGTGAGAAAAAAACAGCGGGGCAGAGGATTCAATTCAATTCAAGTTTATTTGTATAGCGCCTTTTACGATACAATCGTTGCAAAGCGCTTTACAGGAAATTTAGTTTCTACAATATATATATACATTGTAGAAACTTAATATTAACTTATGGCAAAATTTGTTAATTCTGCATGTTGTTGGGGGATCAGAGGTTGGCATCCTCTGAGGTCCTCCGAGGGGTCGGCATCATCTCTTCTCAGGTGTTTGGTCATCTCAGATCATTTAAGGGCTGGATCCAGACTGAAGCTTGTGTAACTCCTAGTTACCACGGGATATTAATCCCGTGGCAGAAACAGAGAAACAAAGAGACATAATTAGCTTAGCTGTTGTTCCATTCAAGCAAAAATTATTTGTTCAACCCAAGCTAAAGAATAATAATGTGCGTTTTGATCAGATATAACTGCAGTACAAGATTATGAGATGCATTATATGAATGCATTATGTGAATGCTTGGCTAAAGAGATGTGTCTTTAATCTAAATTTAAACAGAGAGAGCGTGTCTGAACCCCGAACGTTATCAGGAAGGCTATTCCAGAGTTTGGGAGCCAAATATGAAAAAGCTCTACCTCCTTTAGTGGACTTTGCTATTCTAGGTACTACCAAGAGTCCAGAGTTTTGCGACCTTAGGGAGCGTGATGGATTGTAGCGAGATAGAAGACTAGTTAGGTACGCAGGAGCTAAACCATTTAGGGCCTTATAGGTAAGTAATAATATTTTGTAACTGATACGGTACTTAATAGGTAGCCAGTGCAGAGACTGTAAAATTGGGGTAATATGATCATATTTTCTTGACCTGGTAAGGACTCTAGCCGCTGCATTTTGGACTACTTGTAGCTTGTTTATTGAATATGCAGGACAACCACCTAGCAGTGCATTACAATAGTCCAGTCTAGAGGTCATGAATGCGTGAACTAGCTTTTCTGCATCAGAAACAGGTAACATGTTCCTTAGCTTGGCAATGTTTCTAAGATGGAAGAATGCTGTTTTTGTAACATTGGAAATATGTTTTTCAAAAGACAAGTTGCTGTCTAATATAACACCCAGATTTTTGACTGTAGAGGAAGTAACAGGACATCCGTCTAGTTGCAAATTGTAATCCAAGAGATTCTGTGTACTGTTATTTGGTCCAATAAGTAATATCCCTGTCTTATCTGAATTTAATAGGAGAAAATTATTGGTCATCCAATCTTTTACATTTTTAACACACTCAGTTAACTTAGATAATTTAGAAGTTTCGTCTGGTCTTGTTGAGATATATAGTTGAGTATCATCAGCATAACAATGGAAACTAATCCCGTATTTTCTAATAATATTACCAAGGGGCAGCATGTATATTGAAAACAGCAGAGGACCTAGGACAGATCCTTGTGGTACTCCATACTTTACTGGTGATAATTGAGATGACTCCCCGTTTAAATAAACAAAGTGGTAGCGATCGGACAGGTAGGATCTAAACCATCTTAAAGCCTGCCCTTGAATACCTGTATAGTTTTGTAATCGATCTACGAGTATTTCATGATCTATAGTGTCGAACGCAGCACTAAGATCAAGTAAAACTAGCAATGAGATGCAGCCTTGGTCTGATGCAAGAAGCAAGTCATTTGTAATTTTAACAAGTGCAGTTTCTGTGCTATGGCGGGGCCTGAAACCTGACTGAAATTCTTCACAGAGATCATTTTTTTGCAAGAATGAGCACAATTGAGCAGACACAACTTTTTCTAAAATTTTAGACATAAACGGAAGATTTAAGATGGGTCTGTAATTTGCCAGATCACTAGGATCTAGTTGTGGCTTCTTAATAAGAGGCTTAATAACTGCCAGCTTGAATGGTTTAGGGACGTGACCTAAAGATATCGATGAGTTAATAATATTGAGAAGCGGTTCTTCTGCTACAGGTAACTCTTTCAGTAATTTAGTAGGTACAGGATCTAATAGACATGTTGTTGGTTTAGATGTGTTGATAAGTTTATTTAGCTCTTCCTGTCCTATAGTTGAAAAGCACTGCAGTTTTTCTTTGGGTGCGGTGAATGAGGCTGAAGTACTAGACGCCGTAGAATCTACATTAGTTATTGCATTTCTGATGTTATCTATTTTATCAGTGAAGAAATTCATAAAGTCATTACTATTAAACTGTGAGGGAATATTTAGATCGAGTGACGTCTGGTTATTTGTTAGTCTAGCCACTGTGCTAAATAAAAACCTTGGATTATTTTGGTTATTATCTATGAGTTTGCGGATATGCTCGGTCCTGGCAGCTTTTAGAGCATGTCTATAGCTGGACATACTGTTTTTCCATGCAATTCTAAAAGATTCCAAGTTAGTTTTTCGCCATTTGCGCTCAAGATTACGAGTTTCTTTCTTGAGAGAATGGGTATAACTGTTGTACCATGGCGCAGCACGTTTTCCTCTAACCTTTTTTAATTTGATGGGAGCAACAGTTTCTAACGTATTAGAGAGGATAGTGCCCATGTTGCTGGTCATTTTGTCAAGTTCATTTGTATTTATGGGTACACAGAGCAGCTGAGATAAATCAGGCAGGTTATTTGTGAATCTGTCTTTAGTGGCTGGAACAATAGTTCTGCCCGGACGATAACGTGGGGCCCTACAGTTAATATCAGTTATAAGCAGCATGCACGATACAAGGAAATGGTCAGTGACATCATCACTTTGAGGTATGATATCTATATCAGAAAGATCAATTCCATGCGATATAATTAAATCTAGCGTGTGATTATAACGATGAGTGGGCCCGGTGACGTTTTGCTTGACTCCAAAAGAGTTTATTAGGTCGGTAAACGCAAGTCCTAATGCATCATTTGGATTATCAACATGAATGTTAAAATCTCCGACAATTAGCGCTTTATCAGCATTAACCAATAGGTCTGAGAGGAAATCTGCAAATTCTTTTAGGAAATCTGTATATGGCCCTGGCGGTCTATATACAGTAGCCAGAGCAAGAGATAAGACAGATTTATTTTGCATATCTGACAGTGTAACATTAAGCATAAGTATTTCGAATGAGTTAAACCTGTATCCTGTTTTCTGAGTAACATTGAGAATATCACTATATATTGTTGCGACACCGCCGCCACGACCAGTCTGACGGGGCTCATGCATATAACAGTAGCTTGGTGGAGTAGACTCATTTAGACCAATATAATCATTTGGTTTAAGCCAGGTTTCAGTTAAACAGAGTACATCAAAACTATTATCTGTGATCATTTCATTTACAATTACTGCTTTAGGTGTGAGTGATCTAATGTTTAGGAGCCCAAGCTTTAAAAATAGTTTTTGTTCATTTATTTTGCATTTTTCTGATTTAATCACGATCAGATTATTTCTAGATCCTGTGTTAAATTTATATTTTGACCTCACTATTCGGGGAACAGGCACAGTATGTATAGATTGAGCAACGCAATTACTTCTATCATTTAAGTGGGTAGAACAAAAGTCATCATGGCAGTTATTTGAGAATTGGCTTACTAGTCAGATGGAGCGTAGTGTCTTGGAGATGTTGGAGGATCTCAGCGCCCGGTTGAGAGCGAGCTCACGTCGGTTCAGATCCCGCGTGCCTCACTCTCGCCACGCAGAGAGGTTTCTCCCGTCCTTTTTTCCCAACCTGACCAGCGTTCCTCTGCAAGCGCGAGCGATCTGGTCTCGTTCAGGGGAAGTGACGATGAGCTGGCTGATGACAGCATGTCACTGTCAGCTTCAGATGCTGAGGAGCTGTCGGGCTCGGTAGCTGACCCTGCCCCCTAACATTTGCCCGCGCCCAGCGCCGCCAAAGCCGGGATGGATGACGAACTTTTCCGTGTCCTCTCAAAAGCGGTTGAAGAGCTGGGATTGGAGTGGTCTCCACCAGAGGAGCCTTCTCGCAGCCGTCTAGATGAGTGGTTCCTGCCGGGGCGCCGTCAGGCCCCTCAGCAGTGACCCTCGCCGTTCTTCCCTGAAGTTCACGACGAGCTCACGAGATCTTGGCGCTCCCCTTACTCTGCCCGCCTTCGTACTTCCACTTCATCCGCCCTCACCACAATTGACGTCGCTGAAAAAAATGGGTATGAGAGGATGCCTCAACTAGATGAGTCAGAAGCTGCACATCTCTGCCCACTCACTGCCATTGGCTGGAAGGCGAAGGCCAGCCACCCGTCCAAGCCATGCAGGACCACTTCAGCGCTCGCTGGACGCTCCTACGCTTCAGCTGGACAGGCGGCTTCGGCGCTCCACTCTATGGCGGTTCTACATGTCTATCAGGCCAAACTCCTCTCTGCCATAGACGAGTCTGAGCCTGATCCTGCAACTCTCAGGGAGCTGAGAAGTGCAACAGACCTGGCTTTGCGAGCCACCACGACCACCGCCCAAGCCATAGGAAGGTCTATGGCCAGCCTGTTGGTGCTCGAGCGCCACCTGTGGCTCACGCTGATGGAGATTAAGGACGCGGACATGGTCTCCTTCCTTGACGCCCCGATTTCCCCCAGCGGCCTCTTTGGACCTGCGGTGGAAGGAGTCGCTGAGCGCTTCACAGAAGCACAGAAGGCGTCACTAGCTATGCGACACTTCCTGCCCAAGCGCTCCAGCTCAGCAGTTGCTCAGAGTCGCCCCAAACCTGCGCCGACTCAGCAGCCCACGAAGCCTGCACCTGCCGTTTCCACCCCTCAGCCTGCCAAGACTCATCAGACGCGAGGGCGTTCCCGCTCAGCCAGATGCCACCCTTTTATGAAGCGCCAGGGCCCCCGACCCAGGATAGTGTTGGACCCTGCGCCTCCGGTGTCCTCCTGATCTGCAGGACAGGTAGAGGAGAGGCTCGAGTCCCGCCACGGCCGGACCGCTCACCAAACAGCCTCTCTTAGAAAACCTCTTTTCACCCCGTTCTTTTCCGGGTGCAGAGGGAATTGTGTTTGTTGCAAATACAGGGCCCGTAAAAGCGCCCATGCAACCATCCGCTGTGATAGTGGAAAAAATAAAACACAAACATTCTCAAAAAGAGAGCTGTTTTCCTCTTCCGTCCCTCACGAGTGCCCTGCCTCCGTGCAGCCGCCCACTCGAGTTTATCCAACCCCTTGCCACGCGGGCCGAGGCCTGGCAGGCCATCCCCGGAGTGTCAGATTGGGTTATGGGGATAATAAAACGAGGTTATTCACTCCAATTCGCTCGAAGACCCCTGCGTTTCAGTGGCGTGGTCTCCACCTCGATGCAGGGCGAGATCGCTCGCGTTCTGCGCTCAGAGGTGATGACGTTGCTGGAAAAAGGAGCCATAGAAATGGTCCCTCCAGCTCTGAGCGAGACAGGCTTTTACAGCCGTTACTTCCTCGTCCCCAAAAAGGATGGCGGCCTCCGGCCCATCCTCGATCTCAGACGCCTGAATCACGCCCTCATGAGATGGCCATTCAGGATGATCATGCTGAAGCAGATCCTCTCGCAGATTCGCACAGGGGACTGGTTCTGTTCTCTGGACCTGAAAGACGCATACTTTCACATCCAGATAGCCCCCCATCACAGACAATTCTTGAGATTCGCCTTCGAGGGAGTGGCTTACCAGTACATGGTCCTACCCTTTGGACTGGCTCTGGCCCCCCATACTTTTACGAAGTGCATGGACGCAGCTCTTTCCCCTCTAAGACAGATGGGAATCCGCATTCTCAACTACCTCGACGACTGGCTCATTCTGGCCCAGTCAGAGGTGGAGCTACTTTCACACAGAACCCTCCTCGTCAGCCACTTAAGGGCTTTTCACACTTGAAATTGTTAACCCTGGGTCATCCTAAACCCCGGATAAAGGAATCCTGGGTTATCTGTAATCATGTTTCACACTGCTCATACTATACCTGGGGTTAACTGTTAACCCTGGGTATTCATTAACAGAAGTTTCACACTGTACATTCCCAAACCCCGGGTTAACGTTCTTATTTGCATATTTGCGGTGTCACTGTCACTGATTGGACGAACAGCAGGCAATCTGTTAACACGGCTTCTCCCGCGTCTTGCCAGTTATTAAAAACAACGTCGCCTCTTTTGTCTTTAGATCAGCGAAGATTGAGGAACAGCTGATCATAGCTGTACAGGCAGCAATAGCCATTTTTAAATAAATTTAGTAGCAGAGCTACTTCAAGCGATTTAGTGCTGGAAATCCATTTATCCTTTGCTGAACCTTCTGCGTCTTCATGAAGAGCGCGGGTCATGGTTGCTTAGCAACCACGGGAGCGCAAGCTACAGAGCGCTTTGGAAAGAAGGAGAAAGCGCCGCGCTTAGCGCGTTTTAGGCGCGACATCATGTGAACGGCGTCATGAGACGCATAAAGCCAAGAAAACAAAGTACAAAAGAAAGAAAACAAGGAGGTTCAAGGTTCTCAAGGTTCTTGTTTATTTGTCACATACACAATCATACAGGGTATAATCAGTAGTGAAATGTAGGTCAGGACAGGTCCGCTCAATGGACAGTGCAAAAAAAATAAAAAATAAAAGATGATACATAACACAGGAGCATATATATAAATATAGGTAGGAATAAGATAAAAAATAAAAGTAATAATAATAATAGTACAAACAAGAAATAAAATAAGGAGTAAAATGTGCAATGAACTAAAATGTGCAATACAGTCTACTGTGGGTTTAATAAATATTAATATAACCAGGGATGTGCAAGATGAATGTGCAAACAGGTTGTACCGGGTATGTACACATAGCAGCAATGCGGATGATGGAGAATGATGGGTGTTACAGTTAATTAAATTGAGTCCTGTAGATGTTATGAGACTGAGTTTAGGAGCCTGATGACCTGAGGGTAGAAGCTCCTTCTCAGTCTCTCAGTTTTTGCCATCACACTTCTGAAGCGCTTGCCCGATGGCAGTGTGATGAAAAGACGGTTTCCGGGGTGATTTGAGTCCTTGATTATTTTTGCAGCTCTGCTTTTGCAGCATTTCAGGTAGATGTCCTGCAGAGAGGGGAGGGCAGACCCAGAGATGCGCTCAGCTAAGCGCACGACTCTCTGCAGAGCTTTGCAGTCCTGATTTGTGGCGTTACTGTACCACACTGAAATACACTGAGTCAATACACTTTCTATGGCCCCTGAATAGAAAGTTTTCAGGATTGCTGGTGAGACCCTGAATTTCCTCAGCTGTCGCAGATGGTACAGTCTTTTCCTGGCTTTCTTGACCTGTGTTTGAATGTGTGCAGTCCAAGTCAGGTTCTCGGAGATGTTTACACCGAGGTACTTGAAGCTGCCCACCCTCTCCACAGGGGTCCCACTGATCATAAGAGGAGTGTAGGGCCGCTGCTGTCTCTTCCTGAAGTCTACAATCAGCTCTTTAGTTTTGCTCACGTTCAGAGAGAGACAGTTGTCCTGGCACCATGATGTTAGTCTCTCTACCTCACCCAAGTATGCGGTCTTATCATTGTTGGAAATGAGGCACAGAACCACAGTATCATCAGCAAATTTGACAATAGAAGTGGAGCTGTGAGAGGACACACAGTCGTGTGTGTAGAGAGAGTAGAGCAGGGGACTCAGAACGCAGCCCTGCGGGGCTCCTACGTTCAGGGTGATGGAGTTGGAGGTGAACTGGCCCATTTTCACCACTTGTGGTCTGCCGGTGAGGAAGTCTTGGATCCAGTCACAGAGTGAAGTGTTTAGGCCGAGGTCTGAGAGTTTGACAGCTAGCTTGGAGGGGACTATAGTGTTGAAAGCTGAGCTATAGTCAATGAATAACAGTCTGACATAGTTGCCATTTTTGCTGTCAATATGAGTGAGGGAGGAGTGCAGTACCTGAGAGATGGCATCATCAGTAGACCTATTTGGGCGATAGGCAAACTGAAGAGGGTCCAAGGTAGCAGGGATGGAGGAGCATATGTGTTTCTTTAAAAGTCTCTCAAAAACCTTCATGACTGTTGATGTGAGGGCAACTGGACGATAGTCATTCAGGCAAGAGGGTTTACTGTTCTTGGGCACAGGGATGATGACAGATTTCTTAAATGAGGTGGGAATCACAGAGGTAGCAAGGGACTCATTAAAGATGGAAGTAAACAAACCAGCAAGCTGGTCGGCGCACGATCTCAAGACGCGTCCGGTAATCCCATCAGGTCCGGCGGCTTTCCTGATGTTTACTCTCCTTAATTCTCTCCGGACCTCGTCCTCCGTCACGGTGATAACGTGATCAACATCGCTGCTCTGTCTGCTGCTTCCTGACGCGCTGATCGGCAGAGTCGCGCCGCCATTGCATTCAAAGCGGCCGTAGAAGGTGTTTAGCTCTTCGGCCAGCGATGGGTCTGCACTCACCTCGGCGGAGGAGTTATTTCCAGAGGAGCAGATGGTCTTCAGTCCCTGCCACATGCGTCGAGAGTCATTGAGCTGAAAGTGTGACTCAATTCTCTCTCTGTATCGGAGTTTAGCAGCTCTAACTGCCCGTCGGAGAGCATAACATGATGCTTTGTAATCGCTCATGTTTCCTGACAGAAGACGAGCGTTGTATGCGGCAGTGCGTTGGTTAACCGCAGCACGGATTGATCTGTCCACCCACGGTTTCTGATTAGAGAATGTCCTTATTGTTACCGTAAGGAGCAAAGTATGTGAATATTTCTTTGAATTTCTTTTAAGTGTGGAGAGACTAACTTTAGTGTTTACTTGTACAGTAGCATAAGAATAATACCGTCTCCTATTCACTCCAGTTCACACGCTTTCCGTCTTTTGATATTTCTTCTCACCGGCTGCAGTTTACACGACGCGCGTCTCGCTGCTCATTTCTGATTGGCTGTCTGTTGCCAGGCGTCCAGCAGCAACAAGCAAACACCGCTCAGTTTCACACTGAACAAACTTAGCACCGCAATGCGGGGATAACACCACAAATGCGGTGCTAACCCTGCTCCGGAGAAGGGTTTCATAACCCCGGGTAAAATGCGGTGCTAACACCGCTTTCAAATTACAGGTGTGAAACGTGTCTTTACCCGGGGTTAAAAGCGGTGTTTAGAACGACGATAACCCGGGGTTAAGCGCAGTGTGAAAAGCCCTTTAGAGTGCCTGGGGCTCAGGGTCAATTTTGCCAAGAGCGCCAACGAGTATCGTTCCTGGGAACAGTTCTGGACTCAGCTCACATGAGAACTGTGATAGTGCCAGAACGCACTCTGGCCATTCAGAAACTCGCGGCCACCTTCAAGAGCGGCACCGCTCGCCCTCTAACAGTGTTTCAGAGAATGCTGGGCCTCATGGCCGCAGCATCGCCAGTGTTACAGCTGGGCCTGCTCCGCATGCAGCCCCTTCAACGCTGGTTGAAACCACAGGTTCTACACAATGCATGGCGTCACGGACGCCTGCACATCAGGGTGAGTCAGGCCTGTGTGACAGCCCTGGCCCCCTGGAAGAACCCACGATGGATAAAGAAGGGCGTGGCCATGTGGTTGGTCTACAACAAGAAAGTTGTCACGACAGACGCCTCCAACACAAGTTGGGGGGTGCTGTGCGAAGGCAAACCGACCTTCGGCCATTGGTCGAAAGCGGAGAAGGGCTTCCACATCAACTGCTTGGAAATGTTAGCAGTTTGTCGAGCCTGCCAGTTTTTCCTGCCAGACCTAATAGGACGCCATCTGCTGATTCGCTCAGACAACATGTCCGTGGTGTCCTATATAAATCATCAGGGAGGTGTCACCGGCCTCCCAGAGCGAGTGTTAAACACCATTTCTGAGGCTAGAGCCCCGTCTACGAGACGCCTCTACGCCCTTAAGTGGTCTGTTTTCTCCACTTGGTGCCTCAACCGTGGTGAAAACCCCTCTACCTCTGAGCTAGTGGTGGTTCTGTCCTTTCTGCAGGAACTGCTAGATAAAGGATGCTCTCACTCCACACTCAGGGTGTTCGTAGCAGCTATAGCGGCCTTTCATGCCCCTATAGCGGGCCAATCGGTAGGCAAGGACAACTCAGTTGTCCGTTTTCTGAAGGGAGCCAAGAGGCTGAATCCACCTCGGCCCCTTACTGTCCCTACATGGGACCTGCCCACTGTACTGAGGGCCTTGAAGGGCCCTCCCTTTGAGCCGCTACAGTCTATGAACCTCCGGTCACTTTCGCTGAAAACTGCTCTGCTACTAGCACTAGCGTCGGTTAAACGAGTTGGAGACCTGCAGGTGCTCTCTATTAGCCCTGCCTGCCTGGAATTCGGGCCCAACGACTCCAAGGTCGTCCTGAAACCAAGGCATGGTTACGTACCTAAGGCACTTTCAACCCCGTTCAGAGCTCAGGTAATCACACTCTCCGCGCTTCCTCCGTCTGAGGAGGACCGGGAGTTATCCTTGTTATGCCCTGTCAGAGCTCTGAGGATCTACTTTGAGTGTTCCGTCCCCTATAGGCGTAAGCTATTTGGTAGGATTAGGGATGTGCAATATGGTCATGCAGAATATGTGCTTTGTAAGTACTAATAAACAGCCAATATGCTAGTAATATGCATTCTAATAAGCAACTAGTTAATAGTGAGAATTGGTCCCTGAACTAAAGTGTTACCATATGTTATGTTAACATTTACAATTGGTATTATTATTATTATTATTATTATTTATTCTTCCTGAAACAGAACTAAATTGCCCACAATACAATTTAAATATAGATTCAGTATGTTTTAAAAGTTGCTTTTTTAATACTTGAGACTAATATTTCCTAAAACAACAACACAAATATGTTAAATTAAATCTATGTTTACTGTACAGTTACTTTTACTGTTACTCTGTGAAAATTTGTGGTCAAAATCAAGGCATTTTAATAGGAATCTACATGTAAAGCATCCAGACATTTTATACAGTATATGACATTAAAGGGGACAAATTGAAATTAAAAAAAATATTCTTTGATATTTCTTAACAAAAGGTTTCAATGTACAATCAGGGATGGACAGTATTTCAAATACATGTATTTAAAATATGTATTTGAAATACAAAATACTATTTTGTATTTTGCATTTTAATATGTTTGAAAAAAATCTAATTTTGTATTTAAATACATTTCATCTTAGTATTTTTGTATTTTCAAAATAAAAAAATGTTCCTGTGGCTCAGTGGTAGAGCATTGCGTTAGCAGCGCAAAAGGTTGTGGGTTCGATTCCCAGGGAACACACATAGTGATAAAACATGTATAGCCTGAATGCACTGTAAGTCGCTTTGGATAAAAGCGTCTGTTAAATGCATAAATGTAAAATACTTTTTGCCAATCAACCTCTTTATTAGACTGCTGATTTCCTGTATCAACTAGTTCAGACATGCCACTTTCATGCATGTGAGCTGCAGCTGTATGACGCCATCCAGATTTGGGTAATTAAATTTTCTGGATTCCTGTAAGGAAATAAGGAATAATACTGCCTTCGTGTGCTATCAAAATGTCCTACTTCCAATTTCAGAATCCTGATTACAAGCGTGTCGCATTCAAGTGCTTTGCTGTTGAAAAGAACAGGAATCATGGGGGATGCCAGGTTTCATGGGAAAATCTTATTAAAGCCAAAATCGTAGATATTTAAAGCTGCAGTCCGTAACTTTTTGGGGTTAAAAATGATCCGAAATCAATATTTGAGAAAGTATATAACCAGCCAGTGTTCAAAACTATCGCCTTACTTTAGCCTGATTCACAACGGTTAGCTTATAATAATGTTTTCTAATTTGAGTGGTACAGGTAGGTGTCACGGTGCACAAACGAGGGAGGAACAAGGACACGCAGATGAGGACTTAAACTCAAATAATAGTCTTTAATCAGGACATCAAGGCAGGACAAGAAAAGGCAGAGAGACAGGATACACCGGGAAGTAACGAGTAGACCAGACAACATCAAACTGAACAGGCATGAACTAATATACACAGGTTAATTACAGATAACGAGACAAACATAGCTGGAACATACTTAACTCATAATGACATGAAACAAGGACAGGAAACAAACCAAATATGGACACAAGAGGCAGGAACAGATGACACACACACAACAGAACCCTGACATAACTCCCCCCTCCCAGAAGGCGTGTCCCTCGCCGTAACAGTTCCACCGGGGAGGTGGGTGGGGTGGGCGCTCTGGGGGCCCCTCAGGACAAACACGGACAGGAATAAAGGACGGGGACCTCCAGAGCGGAACAGACAACGGAGGCCATGGCGGAACTGGGAGCTCTGGAGGCCATGGCGGTATAGGGAGCTCAGGAGGCCATGGCAGGTGGTCATTCATGGCTGTGGCCTCGTCCCTCGGCCAGGCCACTCCAGCCGGAACCCTTCTACCCCCAAAATTTCCCTGGGGAAGTTAGGGGTTATCAGGAGCCCTCCGGGGCTGGACACACAGAACAGTACAAGACAAGACAGGAAAGCCCTCCGGGGCCAGACAGACAGGACAGGCCAGCCCACAGGAACAGGAAGCCCTCCAGGGCTAGCTAGGAAGCTGAGGCTTCCTTTGGGCATGACGAGTCAGGGGCCCTCACAGGGTCCCTCAGCAACCGCTTTCATATCTGCGACAAGGGAGGCAGATGAGTCTCCACGGACAAGACAAGGTTATTTAAAATGTTCCTGTGGGCACAACAAGACAGACACACGGCACTCATGGCCGTGACATGTGGACTTAATCCAAGGGGCTAGGGATAGCGGCGGCCGGCGGGAATGAGTCAGCGCCAATCCGGCAGGCTTGAGTCAGCGGCGATCCGGCGGGCTTGAGTCAGCGGCGATCCGGTGGGCATTGAGTCAGAGGTGGGTCGGTGGCGTGATCTCCCGCGAACGGCGCGCCTGGGGGAGCGGCAACCCGGGAACTAGGCAACCCGCTGGCGGGCTTGGGAGAGCCACGGTGGATATCTCCCGCGATCAGCGGGCATGAGGGCATCGTGGCCAGCGGACTCGCGGCACTCGCGGCGATCCCGCCGAACTCCGACGCCCCCTTGCAGTGGGCTATGGCGGGATTACGAGCGGCGACTTCCTTGCCGCGGGACAGACACACAAAAACACAGGAACAAAATAAAAACTTTTCAAAAAAACGAACAAAACAAAATGTGGTGAAGGGGCGCCAATTCTGTTAAAGAAATTGACACGTGACTGCGTTGATTCTGTTCAGGCAACTGCACGTGAGGATAGGAGGACAGTCACGGACTTAAGAAATCAGCTAGTGCGACTCACCGAGAAGATGACTGATATGGAGGATAAGAGCAGAAGAAATAACGTACGACTGGTGAGGTTACCAGAGGAGGTGGAGGGCTCTGACATGGCTGGTTTCCTCAAAGTTAATCTTTCTTTTTGTTATCAACAATTTTTTATTTATTTTTTTCACACACAACACAACATAATATCCAAAATACAACAAAACAACAGACACATACTCAACATCTCAAGGTCCAATCAAAAGGGAGGGGGAGAGGGAAGGACAACAAGAACTGCCAAGCATCAATGGTCGAAGGCCTGGCCCCACCAACTGGCGCCGTTGTACATTCACTTGACACAATTTGCAGGAGGCTACGGATCCAATATGTTTTTCTAAACATGTGTGGTGTAAACCAGTTCTGGATTATTGTCTTCTTCACAGCTCTAAAACCAGCAAACAACATTCTCTTTTGTATTGAACTAATACAGAGACCAGAATCATCATTAAGAAGACACAAACTTGGGTTAACAGACCAATCAATTCGCAGTAATGATGACAAAACCAGGTTTACATGTGTCCATAGACTGATGACGACAGGACATTCCCAAAACATATGCAGAAAAGTGCCCGATGATGTAGTGTTACATATATGGCAGTTCAAATTTGACTGCAGTTTCATTTTAAATCTTTTTAGAGGAGAGAAGAAAACGCAAAAAAACAGGTTCAGCAAGCGTCCATGTTCATCCTGCCATCATCCCTTCCTGGGCAGCTAGGACCAAGTCCATCCCGGCAAACAGCGGCCGCTGCTCCCCCATCGTCCCCCCGCAGAGCTGCGGCATACGACTTCTGCTAAGACATGGAGCTGATAAAATCCTCCGCTTTCTGAGGGGAATCGTAGCTTCTCTGTTCCCCTTTGTACCATAGCTTAATTACCGCCGAATAGATGAGGAAGGGCTGGAGACCAAGCGCTGTCATCTTCTTCAAAACCGGACCAAATGCCTTTCTCCTGATCGCAGTAGCCAGACTAAAGTCAGGAAAAAATAGCAGTGTGACATTGTTCTGTGCGCACTTCACCGGATAAGCCTGCCGAGCACCCTTCAGGATATCTGATCTGTCATGCCATCTCAGTACACGGAAGATGAGAGTGCGCGGCCGATCGGAGCCCCTCCCTCCGTCATACACGCGATGCGCCCGATCAATCTCAATGTCACGGCCCCTCAAGGAAGGAATCCACTTGGAAAGATTAGCTCGGAGGAAACCAGCTGCATCCGGACCCTCCATCCCTTCTGGGAGCCCCACCAGCCTAACGTTGTTCCTCCTACACCTGTCCTCCATATCTGTCATCTTCTCGGTGAGTCGCTCCAGCTGGTCCTTTAAGTCCTTTAACTGTTCTCTTATCTTCACTCGCCACTGCCTGAACAGAATCAACGCGGTCACGTGTCTGCTTCGTCCTGGTAACTATGGCCTCAAACTCCTCTCTTAGTTCTTTAACATACTTATTGGTCGCTTGTATGTCCTCACCCAATTCGCGCAATGCTGAGCCCATCGCATCTCTCACTGCCGAATTCACAACCGAGTTCAAAGTGCTTTGGTGTTCTTTAAATGCTAGTTCAGTGCGGTTAGCAATAGCATTGTCGAGGTCCTCACTGGAGATGGCTGAATCTCTGAATTTTTTCTTCATTGGCGATTGATCAATATCTCTTTTCCGATCTCCTTTGTCTGCCTTAGCACTCATGATGGGTCCAATGCAGAGTGGTTCAAATTTTACTGACAGGATCTTAAAATATGTGGTAAAGTAAGCGGAGCGAAAGACTAAGCCTGCATCACCATCGAGGGGTCACATGATCCTCCAGAGTTAATCTTTCCAAGTGGATTCCTTCCCTGAAAGGTCGTAACATTGAGATTGACAGGGCACATCGCGTGTATGATGGAAGGAAAAACTCTGATCGGCCGCACACTCTCATCTTCCGTGTGCTAAGATGGCATGACAGATCGGAGATTCTGAAAGGTGCTCGGCAGGCTTATCCGGTGAAAAGCACGAAGGACAATGTCTCGCTACTATTTTTTTCCTGACTTTAGTCCAGTTACAGCCGCCAAGAGAAAAAGCTTGGTTCCGGTTTTGAGGTCGATGACGGCGCTTGGTCTCCAGCCCTTCCTCGCCTATCCGGCGGTAATTAAGCTATGGCACGGGGGTGAACAGAGAAGCTTCGGAAAGCGGAGGATTTTGTCAGCTCCCTGTAACAGAATAGGACATTTGCTGCGGATCCACAAGGCAGCGGGAGGGCGGCGGCCGCCCTCTCTTCGGCCTGGTGGGAGGGGCTTGGTGGCCGGGATGGAGGAGATGCCGGCTGCCCGGAAGAAGATGGTGGCGGGAGGGATATGGATGCTTGCTAGATCTCTTTTTTTCTTTTTTCTTCTTTCCTCTCTCCTGCGATAGTGTTCAAATTTATTCAATGCAATTGTCTCTTTGCTGGTAAGACTAACCCCTCTCTTTTTTTTCTTTTTTTTCTGGAGGGGACTAATGGAGAGTAGGTTTAATTACAATAATGTTTTGTTTATGTGAGCCTTTTGGGAGGCTCGTTTTGCGCTGAAGTGGATCAGTCACGGATCATCACAAATTTTAACGTGTGGCCTGAGTTGTTTTTTGTCTATATTGATTATCTCTGTCTGTGTTGCTTTTATTTTTTACAACAGATATTCATACTTTTATTTACTTTACCTTATTTCTAAAGGAATTTTTCATCTAGGTGGTTTGATATCTAGAATGCACACTAATGTTTACATGTCATTTACAGAATGGGAGTGCTTTTGCTTTTCTTCATTTATTGAATACAATTTTGGGATTATGAATATTTTATGTATACTCTAAATATTTTATTACTGAATGTGACTGACTTAAATTCTGCTGTTAAACGAACCTGTGTGTTAGGATATTTACACCGTAAATCTATTTCTGGTGTCATGATATATAACACTGCGTAATCGGGTATTTTTCTTCATGTGTTTTGGGAGTGTCCTGTTGTCATGGATCTATGGACGCATGTAAACCTGGTTTTATCCTCCTCACTACGGACTGATTGCTTTGCAAAAACAAGTTTGTCTCTTCTTGATCTTGATTCTGGTCTCTCTATAAGCTTAATACAAAGGAAAAGGCTGTTTGCTGGTTTTGCGGCTGCGAGGAGGACAATGATGCAAAACTGGTGTGCACCACACGTGTGTGGAGAGGCATATTGGATTGCATATTATTATACTTTATTTCTATTTTTATTTTTTTTCTAACATATGTGATTATACAAAGGAAGGAACTGTTTTGTTGTTTCTTTTTCCCTCCCTCTCTCTCTCCCCTTTGATTGGACCTTTAAAATATGGAGTATGTGTCTGTTGTTTTCTTTTGTTTGTTTTAAGTGGATGTTATGTTGTGATGTTGTGTGTGAAAAGAAAAAAGAAATGTTGATAACAAAAAAAATTATAGCCTTCCCACAGCAACTAGAATAATTAAATGTATCATTTTGATGGCGGATTGTGATCCAGAAATGATTATGTGTTTATGAAACACGTGTGAATGAAATAAAATTATATTCCAGTCTTAAACGTGCTTCTGATTACAGATAGCCTGAGATTACACAAGATTTGTATTTTAAAGAAAACCATTTCGAAGGGAGCATAGTATGCTTTTTGGGGTTAAAAGAATTTCTTAATATGAAATTCGAATGGCATGACAATTAGATATTAGACTGTACATAAATTGAAATCTACACGCTAATACTAGTGTTGTTTTTGGCAGCCTGTTTTAATTTTAGTTTTAGTCTAGTCTTTGTGTGAAGCTGTCATTTTAGTTTTTATTAGTTTTAGTCACGTTCATACTCTTTTTAGTCTAGTCAAGTTTCAGTCAACTAAAAGTCTGAGCATTTTAGTCTTATTTTAGTCAGAATTATCCATGACTATTTTCATCTAGTTTTAGTCGACGAAAACTGATGACATTTTAGTCTAGCTTTAGTCAATGAAAATGGTATTTTAGTCTCTTTTTAATAATGCAATTCTATTTAACCCAGTCAATATAGTATAAGTACCTAGCAGTATAGGCGAAACCAAAATTTTCTTTTAGTCAAACCCATTTCAAACAAGGTTATCTTTTTATATTATTGTTACCTTAGACTCAAGAATACATCCAATCCAGACACGGAAGACGCTCTGATTTGAATTTACAACATTTATTTTACCAACCAAACATGTTAGAAGTACACACGTGTAAATTTAAATAAATAAAATAGCATCACATGACAATGCCAGAAAAAAAAATATATACATTCAAGTTAAACAAGGTGCTTGAATGCTCGAGCTACAATAACATACTAAAAAGTGCAAATAAAATGTGTGTGTCTGTTACTTGTATTGCTTGTAAACTGAAGTCAGATGAAGCCGGCCATCGGTCCCTTTCTCTGTGTCATACTTAACTTTGTTTGTTGTCGTCTTCTCTAAATAATGCCGCGAGTGAAGCTTGAGGAAGTGACGTCGCCTGCTTCTGCACAGAGTGTTGCCATGTCCGCGGTTTTCCTGCGGAATTGGGCTACTTTAACACTGTTGCCTCCGGTTGTTTTTCATGTCCGCGGGTTGAAGCGACCCCAATAACGTGATATTTAGCACCTGGAATGCGAACTTTACCGGGGAATCCCCCTCGAAATGCGATTGGCCTAGTTTTGAGTAGCAATTGGGCGGGTTTTGTTGCGAAAACCTGGCAACCCTGATGTCATCCCCTGAAGTGAGACCATGAGTGAGACACAGGAAACGCGACAAAACGAGACGAAATAACGTTATAACATTTCGTTTCGTCTCATTTTGGTCAAAGAAAATGAAGAGACATTTTAGCATAGTTTTTATTTTGTAAACCACATTTAGTCTCGTTTTTATTCGTCAATGATATTGCATTATACATTTAATTATCGTCATCGTCACATGACCAGCATTTACGTTGCATCTCGTCTCGTTTTCGTCACATGATTAAGGTTCGTTGACGACGATATTGTTGTGGTTGCTAACCAGTTCTTCATTATTATTATTTGTTGTAGTAATACTGTCGTGAAGTCATGCTGATGCGCACGCTTCACAGTTGTACCGTATTCCGTGCTGTTGCCGCCGAAGTTCTTTGAGTAAACTTGCATTCACCTGAAGCTCTGTTTGTACGTGTTTTTGTTGAACATAACATTTGGCGACGAGGATGGCTTTATCTCTGCCTCCCCCTGAGCCATTTCTGCCCCACGCTGGTGAACCTGTCGTGCCATGGGAGCGCTGGTATGTGTCGTTTCAGACGTACCTTGTAGCCGCGGGCTTGGATGATGTCCCGGACGGGAGAAAGCGCGCACTTCTCCTCCATTGTCTCGGCGCTGAGGGATTACGGATCTTCCAGACGCTCGGCGCTGCAAATGCATACTCTGATGCTGTTTCACGACTTAAGGGACATTTTCAAAAGACTCATAGCGTGTTGTTGAAATGCCTAAATTTCAGACAAAGATGCCAACGTTCGGGTGAGTCAGCCAGTCAGTTTGTCGCTGATTTAAAAAGCCTTGCTGAGCCATGCAAATTCGGTGCTCTCCGTGACGAACTAATTAGAGACCAACTTATTGAAAAAACTAACAGTGCACGGGTCAGAGAGAGGCTGCTTATGGAAGATGATAGACTTACTTTGGATAAGGCTTTCACTCTGGCACTCCAAATTGAAGAAGCTACACAGTGTGCAGCTAAAATAGCAGAGACGAATGCAGCTAAAACTGATGTCACCTCTGTACCTGCAAATACAGTCATGGATGAGGAGTTCCAGCCTGCAGGTGCAATCATCCAGCAAACACAGCCTCAGTCAAGTCAACAAAGATGGAAATGTGGCAACTGTGGCTCCATTCGTCATGCCAGCAGATCCCCAGACTGCCCAGCTATCGGCCAAAAGTGTAGACATTGTGGTAAGCTCAACCACTTTGCAAGGTGGTGCAGATCAAAGTCCAGTTCACAGCCTTCAGCAGCAGTAATTCATACAGTTGGTCCTCACTCAGTCACTTTCTCTACACGTGGTGTGCAGCTGAAAGACTGTTGCATTCCGCTGCTTCTTGACACAGGAGCTAAAGTGTCATTGCTTAATATGGCCACCTACAATAATTTTTTCTCTGATGTTGAGTTACAACCATCACCTTTGAAACTCTGTGGTTATGGACAAGCCAGCATATCAGTGACTGGAGTAGTTAAACTGCCAGTACAATATGGGCAAAAACGTCTACCAGAGTTTCCATTCTACATAACAAAGCATGGCGCTAATATCCTGGGTCTTGACCTGTTCCGTAGCCTTGACTTTTCTTTGCATGATAACAACGGTGCATCCATCCTTCAGGTGGACTCTCCATGGCAGACACAGTTTCCCGCTCTATTCAGTGGTTTAGGCTGCCTCTCTGCTTTTTCCCACAAACCCCTGCTTAACCCAGATGTACCGCCTGTAATCCAGCCACTGCGACGAGTGCCTCTCGCCATGCGCGACAAGGTCACCACTGAACTACAGGGCATGCTAGCTGCAGACCTCATTGAGCCCATTGATGCTTCCCCTTGGGTCTCAAATCTTGTGATTGTGCAAAAACGGTCTGGGGGCATACGTCTCTGCGTTGACCTTCGGGGGCCTAACAAGGCTGTGGTGCCAGACAAATACCCATTGCCGACAATTGAGGAACTCACAACACTCTTCTATGGCTCATCAGTGTTCACAAAGCTGGATCTTAAGCAAGGTTACATGCAGATACCCCTGCACGAGGACAGCAGAAACCTGACTGCATTCGTGACTCACATGGGGTTGTTCCATTTTAAGAGGATTCCTTTTGGCCTAAGTTCAGCACCTAGTTGCTTTCAGAAAGTCATGGCTACTGTCCTAGCAGGGCTCCCGGGTACGGCTGTGTACTTAGATGATATTGTAGTACATGGAAAGGACATGGCCACTCATGACGAATGCCTCAGAGGGGTGTTCACAGCTCTGTCTAGACACAATCTGACATTGAACACAGAAAAATGCGTGTTTGCCGTCCCAGCAATAGACTTTGTGGGTCTTCGGGTGTCCAGCTCAGGTATCACACCATTGCAGTCTAACGTAGAAGCCATTCTCAACCTTCCAGTGCCAACTTCAGCTGGACAGCTTGCATCCTTCCTCGGCATGACTGCATACTACCTCAGGTTCTTACCTCAGTATTCTGAAATCACTGCCCCTCTACGACAGCTACTTAAGCATAACACCCCCTGGGCATGGACAGCGGATTGTGAGCAGGCTATTCGACGACTCAAGCACCTTCTCACGTCACCTCCAACTCTAGCTCATTTTGATCTCCCCAGCCCCACCCTGGTGACATGTGACGCATCAGCAGTAGCAGTCGGAGCAGTCCTGTCACAGCTGCATGATGGCATTGAAAGGCCTATTGCTTTTGCTTCACGGGCTCTGAGTACTGCGGAACAGAAATACTCAGTGGGAGAGAGAGAGGCATTGGCGTGCATTTGGGCATGTGAGCGCTGGCACATGTACTTATATGGACGATCCTTTACTCTCAGAACAGACCACCAGGCTCTCACTACCCTCATGTCCTCTGCTGGAACGGGCCACAGGCCTCTCAGGCTTCACCGATGGGCTGACAGGTTGAATCAGTACAACTACCAGCTGCTGTTCACTCCTGGAAAAGACAACGTGGTTGCAGATTTCCTGTCACGTTCAGCTGCGGAGACAACTAGCGCAGCCAAGCAGCCAGAGGCAGATATAGAGAGTGACCTTGTGCAGTTAGTGTATGAGCCCTTACAGGCTGCAGTGTCTCTTGAAGAACTTAAGCGAGAGTCTGCAGCAGACCCACTCTTTGTTACCCTCAGCACGTACATTCAGAACGGCTGGCCAGCTCGGGTGAGCGCTGACCTGACAACTTTCTCCCGAGTCAAGGCAGAACTGACATGCTGGGGTGAGTCATGCATTGCACGGGGGCACCGAGCAGTCATTCCAATGTCCCTTAGGGGGCAGGTGCTGTCAATGGCACACGAGGGTCACGTGGGGGTAGTTAAACTAAAGCAGAGGTGCCGAGATTTGGTTTGGTGGCCAGGGATTGACAGAGAGCTAGAAGCTCTTGTACGTGACTGTGCACCTTGTCTGCTTAGTGGTAAAACAGGTGCTCCAGCACCGCCACCTTTGCAACCTGTTGACTGGCCCACCAAGCCATGGGAGCATTTACAGATGGACATTTGCGGGGAGCTCGCCTCTGTTCCTCACCATCAGCGGTTCTTAGTTGTGGTGTATGACCTCCACTCAAAGTGGCCCGAGGTTGTGCCTATGGGCTCAGTTACAGCCTCCGCAATGGTTGATTTCCTGGAGCAACTCTTTTCCCGATGGGGAATCCCACAGGCCATTACCACTGACAATGGGCCGCAATTCGTTTCCAGTGAGTTTTCATCGTACCTGGCTGCCAGGGGCATAGCCCATATACGCACCGCTTTCTACCATCCTCAAGCTAATGGCGGTGTGGAAAGATTTAATCAAAGTCTGAAAAATGGCATACGTGCACACCTTGTCCAAGGTTTCCCATTTAAGGCTGCTCTCTCCCAGACCCTCTTGCATTATCGCACTACCCAACATGCCACCACTGGGGTGTCCCCAGCCTGTCTCATGCTTGGCAGGGAACTAGAATTACCGTTGAGTAGGCTGCGCCCACCTCATCAGCTCCCAGTGAACACTTCGATTCAGGCACGGGTTCATCAATATCAGCGCAACATGAGAGCCAGATATGACAGCAAGCATCATGTTCATCCCACAAAGATAAGAGTGCAGGATTGGGTAAGAGCCCGTAGGCCACATCGCAGCAATAAATTGAGCTCTTTCCTATCTGAGCCCCTCCAGGTCAAACGGCAGCTTGGGCCAGTCACTTTTGAGCTAGCTAATGGATCCCGCTGGCATGCCAGTTGTCTTCGAAGAGTGCCCACCCCCTCTGTTATGGAGGAAAACTTGAACCGACCTATGGACCCCATTCTGCCACCACTAAATCTGGATCCTGGTGTAGTCACCGGACAGGAAGTGAGAACCGAACGCTGTCAGAGCCCTCAATCTGAAGATGCCCCTATGACAACTCGCCCTGAGAGGACAAGGGCACGTCCTGCACACTTCCAGGACTTTGAAGCTACGTTTCATACTTAAGCTTGGTGGGAGGGGGGAAAATGTTGTGGTTGCTAACCAGTTCTTCATTATTATTATTTGTTGTAGTAATACTGTCGTGAAGTCATGCTGACGCGCACGCTTCACAGTTGTACCGTATTCCGTGCTGTTGCCGCCGAAGTTCTTTGAGTAAACTTGCATTCACCTGAAGCTCTGTTTGTACGTGTTTTTGTTGAACATAACAGATATTTCGTCATAATTTTCGTTGACGAAAGCAACACTAGCTAATACACACTATACCCATAGTCACGCAATGCTGATGTTGTTAACATTAATAATTTGAGAATAAAGTAGAACAATAATAATTATTTGCACGGTTTGATGTGATATGAGCTAACCGATCGTTAGATTTAATCACCATTGGTAGCACGATTTATAGTAATGCTTTTTTCCCTCAGTTGGTCAGAACAAACGTTGCAGACTTGTTACTTGTTCAGATGGCTATATACGGTGAAAATTCTGATTTGTTTCATATATTCCAAGATGTAGGCTAGAATCTGTGATTACTAAGTGTTTGATTCACACCGGTGCGGTGACTGACAGCTACACATTCACCTCAAAACATTAAATTCATCCACGCTGAAGCCGTGCTGGAGTACTGCCCAGGTAATAAAGATAATTCTGCACCTGGCTGCAATACCAGGTTTTCAACAGAGAGGGCGACAAAGAGGCAAAACTTATGGACTGCAGCTTTAAGATATTTAATTTTTAATAAAATGTAGCATCCCATTCGTTGACAACTATATAAACATTCACAGATCTTTATAGCTTGTTGATGATTCTGGATTTTCAGTCAAATACATGCAGTTTTGCTGGGTATAAAACATACAAAATGCTTGAAATGGTTATTGCACTACTATGTGCATGACTTTAACATTAAAACAAAGTGATCTTGATTTTTTTGGGGGAAAAAAAGCATACCTGTCCCAGCAGCAAATGTTTTCCTCCACCATATTTAAAGTTTATGGCCTGCGCAACTCAGAAACTTGGGTATAAAAATTATAGTAGAAAGTAGAAAATATGAAAAAGGAATTCATGTCCAATTTCCAACTAGATAAGTCATATTTACAAATAAATAAATAAAAATTTAGCAAGGGAACATTAGCACTAGTCAGATTTTTGTTTTATCAACTAGCTAGTCAAATGTGTTCATTAAACTTTAATCGGTACTGCTTGCTATGAAATGACAATATATTTGTCGGCGATGATATAAAGTGTAAATCGATTGAACTTTTTCTATATCATTGATATATTGTCATGGTATGCAAATATGTCTGTGGAGCTTTTAGTGGGCAGGAGCTATTGACACGTCAGAGCGAAAAAGAAACTTGGATAAATGGGTAATAAGCAGCGTTCTGTGTGTGTGTACCCCAAGACAAAGATAACAATAATGCTAATAATAAAGATATAAAGTTAAAAAAAAAAATTCTAAGGGTATACTCACACTAGGCACAGTTGCCTTGCACTAAAGCCCAAGCGCCATTGTCCTTTTGCTAACAAACAGATATCACAGGATTGTTAATAGTTAATGGTGGAATTTGCCGTTTACAATACCTGTTCATCAAATGAGAACCAGACCCATTATGAATCTAAATGTTCTTGAAATTAAATTCATTGAAAAGTGTGATATCCAAGTAGTAATAAAGATTGTTGCTATCATAATGATAACAATAGCACATACAGAAATAGTAAATTAACTGTTCCATGCTCCGGCGCGGTTAGAGATCACACTACATGTGTACCGCACATGAGCCACCTCTTCAAGCGGGCCAGGGCGTGGTTAAACGAACTGAACTGGACATGGTAGAGCAGTCACACTTGTGAAATGAACTGGACTTTGGGGGTCAATCGCGCTCAAGAATGGATCAGAGCCCCTAGTGTGAGTACATCCTAAATCTAAGTGAATAGCAGATAGATAGCACCCCACAACTATAACCATAACAGCACAAAATATTATGAATGATAAAAACATTGACAGCCATTTGGAATCATTTCTGCTTTAAAGAGCTTGAGCATTTAAAGTGACAGATGACACAACTACAACCCCAAATCAGAAAAAAGTTGGGACAGTATGGAAAACGCAAATAAAAAAAGGAAAGTAGTGATTTCTAAATTTACTTTGACTTGTATTTCATTGCAGACAATATGAACACAAAATATTTCATGTTTTGTCTGGTCAACTTCATGTCATTTGTAAATATACATCCTTTCCTGTCATTCAGACTTGCAACACATTCCAAAAAAAGTTGGGACAGTAAAGCATTTACCACTTTGTAATGTTGCCATTCCTTTTCACAACACTTAAAAGCTGTTTAGGGACTGAAGACACCAAGTGTTGAAGTGTTTCAGGTGTAATTTTGTCCCATTCTTCCTGCAAACAAGTCTTAAGGTGGGCAACAGTACGTGGTCTTCGTTGTCGCATTTTGCGCTTCAAAATGTGCCACACATTCTCTATTGGAGACAGGTCGGGACTGCAGGCAGGCCAGTCAAGTACCCGTACCCTCTTCCTCCGCAGCCAGGACTTTGTAATTTGTGCAGAATGTGGTTTTGCATTGTCTTGTTGAAATATGCATGGACGTCCCTGGAAAAGATGTCTTCTTGAAGGCAGCATATTGTGCTCCAAAATCTCTATGTACTTTTCAGCATTAATGGTGCCATCACAGAAGTGCAAGTTACCTTTGCCAAGGGCACTGACACAACCCCATACCATGACAGACCCTGGCTCTTGGACTTGTTGCTGGTAACAGTCCGGATGATCCTTTTCTTCTTTGGTCCGGAGCACACAGCGTCCATTCCTCCCAAAAAATACCTGAAATACTGATTCATCTGACCACAGTACACATTTCCACTGTGTGATGGTCCATCCCAGATGCCTCCAAGCCCAGAGAAGTCGACGGCGCTTCTGGACACTGTTAACATAGGGCTTCCTTTTGGCACAGTACAGTTTTAACTGGCATTTGTGGATGTAACTACGTATTGTGGTACTTGACAAAGGTTTGCCAAAGTAGTCCTGAGCCCATGTGGTGATATCGCTTATAGATGAATGATGATTCTTGATGCTGTGAGGGATCGGAGATCACGGTTGTTCAGCTTAGGCTTGCGCCCTTGTCCTTTACGCACTGAAATTCCTCCAGATTCCTTGAATCTTTTAATTATGTTATGCACTGTTGAAGGTGAAATATCCAAATCTCTTCCTATCTTTCTTTGAGGAACATTGTTTTTAAATATTTCAATAATTTTCTCACGTATTTTTTTGGCAAACTGGTGATCCTCGGCCCATCTTTGCTCCTAAAGGACTAGACCTTTCTTGGATGCTGCTTTTGTACCAAATCATAATTACAATCACCTGTTGACATCAACTGTTTCAAATCACATCATTATTTAACCAATTTACCTCATTACTAGCCCTAAATTGCTCCTGTCCCAACTTTTTTTGGAATGTGTTGCAGGTCTGAATGACAGGAAAGGCTGTATATTTACAAATTACATGAAGTTGACCAGACAAAACATGAAATATTTTGTGTTCATATTGTCTGCAATGAAATACAAGTCAAAATATATTTAGAAATCACTACTTTCTTTTTTTATTTGCATTTTCCATACTGTCCCAACTTTTTCTGATTTGGGGTTGAACATTTTATACTTAGAATACACTAATATAGTGTATATTATATCTTTATAATTATCGTTCTTGGTGTAAACAGGCCTTAATAGTTTTACTTCACTCGATGGCCAATTTCACATGTATTTTGTGTATTTTCAAAATGCAAAATACTGTATTTGTATTTAAATACATTTTCCCACACAGTATTTTGTATTTGTATTTAAATAAATTTTTCCACACAGTATTTTGTATTTTTATTTTAAATACATTTTGATGTATTCGTGCCCATCTCTTTGTACAATGAAAATATACTGTAAGCACAGTCCAAAATGAATATTTATTAAAACTAAACAGCAAAAAGGATGCAAATTTGATGTTCAGAAACTTGGCTCATCTAGTGAAAGAATGCAATAGATATTATTAATACTAAACTTTTGGATTTGTTGATACAAGAGTTAAACATGGTAAAGTCAGTTAGATTTAGCACCAGCTGCTCTGCAGATCTTTCTCAAGAATCTCAACATTAGAAACAGTCTCTTGAAGTTTATTTTAAACACGATGCCTGATCATTTTAGTCTGATCTGAAAGTTTCATTGTGGGCTATTTTTGTTTTAATCAGCCAGAAAAAAAAGCGTGATTCCTGTCCACATGCATCCTGACTCAACACTTTTTCTTTATCTTCCTGTACTCTGTTATAGTCCCGCCCACACCGATAGCTCCGCCCCAGCTGCTGCGCTCTGGCCCCACCTATCTGATCATCCAGCTCAACACGAACTCTATAGTGGGCGATGGGCCGCTGATCCGCAGAGAGATCGTGTACCGGGCCAGCCACTCACCCTGGTCCGAAACTCATGGAGTCAACTCACTGACGTATAAAGTCTGGCACCTGGAGCCGGACACAGAATATCGCATCAGTGTCCTCCTCACCCGGCCCGGAGAGGGAGGAACCGGCCCGCCTGGACCCCCGCTGGTCAGCAGGACCAAGTGCGCAGGTGAGCGGACTCTCTTTTCTTCCTTTTTAGCCAGTTATTAAATGTTAAAGTAACATTTTTAGTATTAAAATGCACTTGAGGCTACTCAAGCTTGGAGTTGTGTGGATTCTTATGAAATCACTGGATTTGGCCTGTGATAAATGTGACCATTAGCTGTTTTCAGACAGATGTTCAGGATTTGAAGATGAGTGAGGTCTGGGGTGAGGTTAAGAATTGTGCTATAATGGGGGATCACGTGACCCTTTGATGACGATGCAGGCTTAGTCTTTCGCTCTGCTCACTTTGCCACATATTTTATGATCCTGTCAATAAAACTTAAACCACTCTGCATTGGACCCATCATGAGTGCTAAGGCAGACAAAGGGGATCGGAAAAGAGAGATTGAGCAATCGCCAATGAAGAAAAAATTCAGAGATTCAGCCATCTCTAGAGAAGACCTCAACGAGGCTATTGCTAACCGCATTGAACTAGCATTTAAAGAGCAGCAAAGCACTTTGAATTTGGTTGTGAATTCGGCAGTAAGAGATGCGATGGACTCTGTGCTGATTCCAGCATTGCGCGAACTGCGTGAGGACATACAAGCGACCAACAAGTCTGTTAAAGAGCTAAGAGAGGAATTTGAGGCCATAGCTACCGAGACGAAGCAGACACGGTGACCATGTTGATTCTATTCAGGCAGCGGCGTGTGAAGATAGGAGGACAGTCACAGACTTAAAGGATCAGCTGCAGCGACTCACAGAGAAGATGACAGATATGGAGGACAGGTGCAGAAGGAACAACGTAAGACTGGTGGGGCTGCCAGAAGGGATGGAGGGTCCCGACACAGCTGGTTTCCTCAGAGCTAATCTTTCCAAATGGATTCCTTCCTTGAGGGGCTGTGACATTGAGATTGATCGGGCGCATCGCGTGTATGACGGAGGGAGGGGCTCCGATCGGCCGCGCACTCTCATCTTCCGTGTACTAAGATGGCATGACAGATCGGAAATCCTGAAAGGTGCCAGGCAGGCTTATCCGGTGAAATGCGCACAGAACAATGTCACACTGCTATTTTTTCCCGACTTTAGTCCAGCTACAGCGATCAGGAGAAAGGCATTTGGTCCAGTTTTGAAGAAGATGACAGCGCTTGGTCTCCAGCCCTTCCTCATCTATCCGGCAGTAATTAAACTACGGCACAAGGGTGAGCAGAGGAGCTTAAATTCTCTTCAGAAAGCGGAGGATTTTGTCAGCTCCCTGTCTCAGCGGAGAACGTATGCCGCAGCTCTGCGGGGAGACGACGGGGGAGCAACGGCTGCTGTTTCTCCAGTCTGGCGGGAGGGACTTGATGGCCGGGATGGACATGGACGCTTGCTAAACCTATTTTTTGCTTTTTCTTCTCTCCTCTCTTCTACTGGGATATTGTCCCTATATATCCGGTACAACGATCTCTTTGCTGGTAAGACTGACACTCCTTTTCTTTCTTTTTTTGGAGGGGACTAATGGAGAGTAGGTTTAATTAAAAAAATATTTTTTTTTTGGCTGTGTGAGCCTTTTGGGAGACATGTCTTGCGTTGGAGTGGATCGGTCACGAACCATTGTTTGTTGCTCAGTCAGAACTGTGTCTTCCAGTCAACTTTGATTTTAATATGTTTTGATACAGCACTCTGTAAACAGCCACACCTTTCAGTAATGACCTTCTGTGACTTACCATCTTTGTAGAGGGTGTCAAAGTTCATCTTCTGGATCATTGCTAAGTCAGCAGTCTTCCCCATTATTGTGGTTTCAAAAGAACAACAGATACCCAGAATTTTATACTGTAGGGATGGTCATTAATTGAAACTCAAATGTAAATATTCGAATATTTTGAGATACTGGTTTTTGACTTTCATGAGCTGTAAGCTCTAATCATCAAAATTCAAACAAAAAAACTTTTGAAATGTTTTACTTTACATGCAATTAATCTTAAATATATGAACGTTTCACTTTTTGAAATAACTTACAAGAAAAAAAGAACTTTTTCACGCCATTCTAATTTATTGAGATGCACCTGTATGTAACATTACATCATCAGGCACTTTTCTGCATATGTTTTGGGAATGTTCTGTCATCATCAGTCTATGTCTCCTTAAAATTATGATTCTGGTCTCTGTATTAATTCAATGCAAAAGAGAATGTTGTTTGCTGGTTTCACAGCTGCGAAGAAGACAATAATCCAGAACTGGTTTACACCACACATGTGTAGAAAAACATATTGGATCTGTAGCCTCCTGCAAATAGTGTCATGTGAATGTACAACGGCGGGAGTTGGTGGGGCCAGGCCCTCGACCATTGATGCTTGGCAGTGTTTTTTGATGAATATACATGATTGTATAAAGGAGAGACTTTTGTGTTTTTATTGTCCTTCCCTCTCTCCCTCCCTTTTGATTGGACCTTGAGATGTTGAGTATGTGTCTGTTGTTTTGTTTTGTTATATTGTGGATGTTATTTTGTGTTATGTGTGAAAAAAATAAAAATAAAAAACTGTTGATAACAAAAAAAAGAAAAGAATTGTGCTATAATAACCCCTACAGATACAACTCATTAAATACACTACTAAACACTTTAAAAGAGGCAGACACGTACTGTAGATGTTTGTGAAAGATGTTTTCTCTGTTTTGGAGGCATGAACACATTTTACCATATTTATTGCATCAACATTTGTTAATATTTCACTATAGTTTAGGGGTGGATAATTTTATCAGTTGTTTATTAATCATGCAAAAATGCATAGTGATGTTATAGTTTTCATTAATAACAATGTTATAGTTTTCATTAATAATCATTGCTGTATAGATGATAACGTACTCGGTTACTTTCGTAACCTCGGTTCCCTGAGATACGGAACGAGTACTGCGTCTTGATAAAGACGCAAATGGGAAAAGTCTTTTTTCTCCTGAACTGAAGCCTTATTCAATCACGCAGTGAAACTGCATGACTATTGGTTCGTGCAGTGAGTAAAAAAACGAACCAATGGGTCGGCAGCGGAGCTGCACGAGCCTATGGCGACGAAACCCGCCAGATCCCGCCAGAATGGGTGGGACCATCTGACTATATCAGCGGCCGTTTCGCCATAGGATCCTCAGGTTACTTCGACTTGAAGCGACGACTGAGTCGTCCTCGGTTTCCTGAGATACGGAACGAGTACTGCGTACTTTGCGGTGCGCAGTACTCGTTCCGTATCTCAGGAAATCGAGGTTACGAAAGTAACCGAGTACATTCCCTGTCGATACTCCACTCGTACTGTGTCTTGATAAAGACGCATATGGGAACTCAATTCAATCTCGCCGTGCTAGGGTAGATGAACGACTGTATATACCTCCATAAGCATTAATGCCCATAGGGAAGTGAAATAGTATACCCCAGGCTAAAACGAGCTAAACTCATAGAAGTTATGCTCGGCCTGGGTGATAGTTCCATATGACTCCTCCATACTCAGTTGTCAAAACAGAAGTATGCAAGGTACCAATCAGAGAGCTTGAGCGCATTGCCGTCAAGAAGTCTCTGTCAGGATTGTTCCCACAGTGTATTAATATAAGCTCATCTAATCAGAGAGGACTCTGGCCTGTAAGGCCGGTATGTCCAGGTTATAAAACCTAGAAAATGTGGACGGCGAGGCCCAGCCAGCCACCACACAAATCTCTGTAATGGACACACCGCTAGACCACGCCCATGACGAGGCGATGCCTCTAGTCGAATGGGCTCGTACTCCAATGGGGCATTGTAGGCCCAAAGAAGAGTACGCCAGCGTAACAGCATCCACTATCCACTTAGAGAGTCTCTGCTTCATGACTGGATGCCCTTTGGCACGGTTACCGAAGCTAACAAAGAGCTGTTCCGTACGCCTAAAAGGGGCGGAACGCTCAAAGTAGATCCACAGAGCTCTGACAGGGCATAACAAGGATAACTCCCGGTCCTCCTCAGACGGAGGAAGCGCGGAGAGTGTGATGACCTGAGCTCTGAACGGGGTTGAAAGTACCTTAGGTACGTAACCATGCCTTGGTTTCAGGATGACCTTGGAGTCGTTGGGCCCGAATTCCAGGCAGGCAGGCAGGGCTAATAGAGAGCGCCTGCAGATCTTTAACTCGCTTAACCGACGCTAGTGCTAGTAGCAGAGCAGTCTTCAGCAAAAGTGACCGGAGGTTCATAGACTGTAGCAGCTCAAAGGCAGGTCCCATGTAGGGACGGTAAGGGGCCGAGGCGGATTCAGCCTCTTGGCTACCCTCAGAAAACGGACAACTGAGTTGTCTCTGCCCACCGATTGGCCCGCTATAGGGGCATGAAAGACCGTTATAGCTGCTACGAACACCCTGAGTGTGAAATGAGAACGTCCTTTATCCAGTAGTACGGGATATCCTGCAGGAAGGACAGAACCACCTCAAACTCAGAGATAGAGGGGTTTTCATCACGGTCGGGGCACCAAGTGGAGAAAACAGACCACTTAAGGGCATAGTGGCATCTCATAGATGGTGCTCTAGCCTCAGAAATGGTGTTTAACACTCGCTCTGGGAGGCCGGTAGGCTCCCGTCAAGCGGCCAAAAGGTGGAGAGCCCACAGCTCGGGTCGAGGGTGCCATATAGTTCCATTCGCCTGAGAGAGGAGATCCCGTCTTAGGGGCACGGGCCAGGGGGGCTGCTGTCAGCAGTTGAATCAGCTCTGACAACCAAGGTTGGTTCCTCCACAAGGGGGCCACCAATAGCACCTTGTGACCTTGTTCCCTGATATGCCTGACGACCTGTGGAAGCAGGGTGATCGGGGGGAATGCATAAAGGAGGAGTTTGGGCCAATTGTGTGCCAACGCGTTCCTGTCCTTCGAATAATATGTTGGGCAGTGAGAGCTGTCTTTGGAGGCGAAAAGTTCTACTTCGGCCTTGCCAAAGATCTTCCAGATCCTCTGAACCATCTGCGGATGGAGCATCCAATCCTCCGAGGGGACATTGCTCCGAGATAACATATCCGCTCCTTGGTTCAATCTGCCCTGCAGGTGTGCTGCCCTCAGCGAGCGCAGGTTGAGCTGAGCCCATTCCAGAAGGCGCTCTGCCAGAATGAAGAGGCGCTTCGAGAAGACACCTCCCTGATGATTTATATAGGTCACCACAGACATGTTGTCTGAGCGAATCAGCACATGGCGTCCTATTAGGTCTGGCAGGAAAAACTGGCAGGCTCGACAAACTGCTAGCATTTCCAAGCAGTTGATGTGGAAGCCCTTCTCTGCTTTCGATCAATGGCAGAAGGTCAGCTTGCCTTTGCACAGCTCTCCCCAACCTGTGTTGGAGGCGTCTGTCGTGACAACTTTCCTGTTGCAGACCAATCTCATGGCCACGCCCTTCTCCATCCATCATGGGTTCTTCCAGGGGGCCAGGGCTGTCACACAGGCCTGGCTCACCCTGATGTGCAGGCGTCCGTGACGCCATGTGTTGTGTGGAACCCGTGGTTTCAACCAGCAAGGGGCCGCATGCGGAGCAGGCCCAGCTGTAACACTGGCGATGCTGCGGCCATGAGGCCCAGCATTCTCTGAAACGCTTTGAGTGGGCGAACGGTGTCGCTCTTGAAGGTGGCCGTGAGTTTCTGAATGGCCAGACTGCGTTCTGGCACTATCACAGCTCTCATGCGAGCTGAGTCTAGAACTGTTCCCAGAAACAATACTCGTTGGCTGGGAGACAGTGCGCTCTTGGCGAAATTGACCCTGAGCCCCAGGCGCTCCAAGTGGCTGAGGAGGAGGGTTCTGTGTGAAAGTAGTTCCACCTCTGACTGGGCCAGAATGAGCCAGTCGTCGAGGTAGTTGAGAATGCGGATTCCCATCTGTCTTAGAGGGGAAAGAGCTGCGCCCATGCACTTCGTAAAAGTACAAGGGGCCAGAGACAGTCCAAAGGGTAGGACCGTGTACTGGTAAGCCACTCCCTCGAAGGCGAATCTCAAGAATCTTCTGTGGTGGGGGGCTATCTGGATGTGAAAGTATGCGTTTTTCAGGTCCAGAGAACAGAACCAGTCCCCTGTGCGAATCTGCGAGAGGATCTGCTTCAGCGTGATCATCCTTAACGACCGTCTCATGAGGGCGTGATTCAGGCGTCTGAGATTGGGGATGGGCCGGGCGCCGCCATCCTTTTTTGGGGACGAGGAAGTAACGGCTGTAAAAGCCTGACTCGGAGCATAGGATGCGAGCGTTCTCGCTCTGCACCGAGGTTGAGACCACGCCGCTGAAACGCGGGGGTCTTCGAGCGAATTGGAGTGAATAGCCTCATTTTATTATCCCCATGACCCAGTCTGACACTCCGGGGATGGCCAGCCAGGCCTCGGCCCGTGTGGCGAGGGGTTGAATCGTTTAGAGTGGCAGGCCGCCTAGCGGGGACCGGAAGCTCATGATAAGAGGGAGAGGAATGTGCTCCCTTTTGAAAATGTTATTTTCCTCGCCATAACAGCGATCAGTTGTGTGGGCGCTATATGAACGGGCCCAGTGTTCACAACAGTATTTACCACAAACACATTGCCGTCGGCACCCGGAGCTAAACGGGGTGCTTGGAGGTGTGACAGCGGATGTTTGGGGGCGATAGACTCGATGCTTTTGTAACGAGAGCATTCAGCTCCCGTGGGCACGGCCCAGAAGCGTCAGGAGTCTGAAGCTGTCAGTTATAATTTACATTTTCATTTACATTTAATCATTTAGCAGACGCTTTTATCCAAAGTGACGTACAAATGAGGAGAACAATAGAAGTAATCAGACCATCGAGAGAGCAACAGTATACAAGTGCCATGACAAGTCTCAGTTAGTCTAGCACAGTACACGTAGCTAGGAATTTTTTTTTTTTTTTTTTATTAAATAGAATAGGTAAGTGTTAGTATTAGTTAGTCAGGTGCTGGCGAAAAAGATGTGTCTTTAGATGTTTTTTGAAAATGGCTAAAGACTCAGCTGTTCGAATTGAGATCGGGAGGTCATTCCACCAGCTGGGCACAGTCCAGGAAAAGGTCCGTGAGAGTGGTTTGGTACCTCTTTGGGATGGCACCACAAGGCGTTGTTCACTTGCAGAACCCAAGCTTCTGGAGGGCGCATAAGTTTGAACTAGCAAGTTTAGGTATATTGGTGCAGTGCCAGTTGTGGTCTTGTAGGCAAACATCAGTACCTTGAATTTGATGCGAGCGGCTATTGGTAGCCAGTGTAACCTGATGAAGAGAGGGGTAACGTGAGCTTTTTTCGGCTCATTAAAGACCACTCTGGCTGCTGCATTCTGGATCAGTTGCAGAGGCTTGATAGTACATGCGGGAAGGCCCGCCAAGAGAGCATTACAATAGTCCTGTCTGGAGAGAACAAGAGCTTGGACAAAGGAGTTGTGCGGCTTGCTCTGACAGGAAGAGCCTAATCTTCCTAATGTTGTATAAGGCAAATCTGCAGGACTGGGCCGTTGTAGCAATATGGTCTGTGAAGCTTTACTGATCATCGATCACAACTCCAAGGTTCCTGGTTGTCCTGGAAGGAGTTATGGTTGACGAACCCAGCTGTATAGAGAAGTTGTGGTGAAGTGATGGGTTGGTCACGAGCAGTTCTGTCTTAGCAAAATTGAGCTGAAGGTGATGGTCCATTATACAGCTAGAAATGTCACTCAGACAGGCTGCAATGCGAGCAGTTACCGTCGGATCATCTAGTTGGAATGAGAAGTAGAGTTGAGTGTCATCAGCATAGCAGTGGTAGGAAAAGCCATGCTTCGGAATAACCGATCCTAATGACGACATGTAGATGGAGAAGAGAAGTGGTCCAAGCACTGAGCCTTGAGGAACTCCAGTAGCAAGAAGTTGTGACTTTGAAACCTCACCCCTCCAAGACACCCTGAAGGACCTATCTGAGAGGTAAGACTCGAACCACAGGAGGGTGGTTCCTGAGATGCCCATCTTTCTGAGGATGGACATGAGGATCTGGTGGTTAACTGTGTCAAAGGCAGCAGACAGATCCAGCAAGATGAGTACAGAGGATTTGGAAGCTGCTCTTGCCAGTCTCAGGGCCTCTGTAACCGAGAGTAGGGCAGTCTCAGTTGAGTGGCCACTTCTGAATCCAGATTGGTTGTTGTCCAGAATGTTGTTCTGTTCAAGAAACAGAGAGAGTTGGTTGAACACAACTCGCTCAAGTGTCTTTGCAATGAATGGAAAAAGGGATACCGGTCTGTAGTTTTCTAAAAGTGCTGGATTTAGAGCAGGTTGTTTAAGCAGTGGGCTTACCCGAGCCTGCTTAAATGCTGTGGGAAATGTACCAGTGTGAAGCGAGGTGTTGATAATGTGAGTAAGCGCAGGTATGACTGAAGAAGAAATGGCTTGAAGGAGGTGAGTGGGGATAGGAACTAGTGGACAAGTAGTGGGATGATTGGAAAGGATGAGTTTGGAAACCTCCGTCTCTGAGAGAGGAGAAAAGGAGGTGAGAGATTGTGTATTTGTCGTTATGAAGTTATTATTAGTTTGTGGTGTGAGGAATTGGTCACTGATGGTTTTTGTTTTATTTGTGAAGAAAGTTGCAAAGTCATCAGCTGTAAGAGTTGATGAAGGAGGAGGGGGAGGGGGAGAGAGAAGAGAAGAGAACGTTTTGAAGAGTGCGCGAGAGTCGGAACAGTTGTTAATTTTGTTGTGGTAGTATGTCATTTTAGCAGTGGAGACATTTGCAGAGAAGGAAGAGAGGTGTGACTGATACACACTAATGTCGGTAGAGTTTTTGGATTTGTGCCATTTCCTCTCTGCAGCCCTTAGTTTAGCACGATGTTCACGGAGAACATCGGACAACCAGGGGGCAGAGGGGGTAGCGCGTGCTGGTCTGGATGAAAGGGGGCAAAAGTTGTCTAAACAAGATGTTAGAGTGAAGCAAAGAGTGTCAGTAGCACTGTTTGTGTCGAGTGCTGAAAACTGAGAGGGTGAAGGTAGTGCGGATGAAACCATTGAGGATAGGCGAGAGGGAGAGAGTGAGCGTAGGTTACGCCGAAAGGTGACCTGCGGAGGAGCGTGTGCTATGTCAGGAGTTAGTGTGAGGTTAGAAGTGATGAGGAAGTGGTCTGAGGTGTGCAGTGGAGTTACTAATGTGTTGTCAGTGGAGCAGTAGCGTGTGTAGATGAGGTCCAGTTGGTTACCTGATTTGTGAGTAGCCGTAGTAGACACTCGTTTGAGGTCAAATGAAGTGAGAAGAGTGTTGAAGTCAGTAGCCTGGGGTTTTTCTAGGTGGATGTTGAAGTCGCCGAGCAGTACCAGAGGAGTACTATCCTCAGGAAAGTTTGACAGTAACACATCCAACTCCTCCAAGAAGTTACCCAGTTGACCTGGGGGACGATACACAACTACAAAGTGGATTTTAGCAGGGTGGGTAATAGTAATTGCATGAGATTCAAATGAACTGTTGCCTGTAGGAGATGGTAGAAGATCAAATTTCCATTCATTTGAAATAAGGAGACCAGTGCCTCCACCCCTCCCAATCGTGCGAGGGGTGTGGGAAAAAGTGAAATTAGTGGAGAGGGCTGCAGGAGTGGCAGTGTCCTCAGGTTTGATCCAAGTCTCAGTCAAAGACCAATTGGAACAGAGAGTAAAGTAGTAGCGGACAGAGGGACCTTTTGTAGATTATTAGGATTGGCCTGCCTCCAACGTACAGTGCGTGCTCTCCGAGTGTACAAACCAGTTTTATACTTGCCTAATTACTCGTCCCTGAAGTCAGCTGACCACGCCTTCCTACTTAGCAAACCGAAACTGGGAACTCCCGCGATAAGCACGAGAACAAATGCGACTTGCGAATGCGTTTACCAGGTAAAACACAGTATGCAAAACAATGTTTCCTAGCAACGACAACTGAGCTGAAATCTAATGAGAAAACAAGACAAAACACTTACAAACTGCTGTTCTCTTCTGCTGTTTGACTGCTTCTTCTAACAAGTGTCTTTGAATCAGGTAAATAAGTACTTTCATTGGCTTAGACCACGCCTTCCTACTTAGTAAACCGAAACTGGGAACTCCCGCGATAAGCACGAGAACAAACGCGACTTGCGAACACGTTTACCAGGTAAAACACAGTATGCAAAACAATGTTTCCTAGCAACGACAACTGAGCTGAAATCTAATGAGAAAACAAGACAAAACACTTACAAACTGCTGTTCTCTTCTGCTGTTCGTGTCTCTGAATGAGGTAAATAAGTACTTTCACTGGCTGTCATTATAATCATAATGACAGCCTTTTCTTTCGATCTGCCTTAAAAGATCAAACCACTCATTAGAAGAGGGGTATTGATTATCATTATGTGTAACACACCAGCAGATCAAAAGTGCTGCGCGCATCCTCTCAGATCCGCTCGTAGCGGACGATGGGAGGGCATAAATTCACTCAAGCTTGACTTTGCCGTTTCTTCTCCAAGATAACTGGGAGGAGAGAAACACTAGAGCAGGGGAGGCGGGGCCACCTTCATTGGGTGAGCGTGGCAGACTGACCCTTTCATAATGAAAGCAGCACTGGCAGATAAAAGAGTTGCAAGAGGTGCTAATCCTTAGTGTAAACACACTGGCAGATCAAAGGGCTGTGTGCAGAGTGAAAAATGCAGGGCTATGCCAGCGCGAAAAATCACTCAAGCATGAACTACCGTCTCTTGTCTGAGAGAAGAGAAACGTGAGAGGCGGGGCCGCCCAGCGCAGCATTCTACAATCTGTACAGAAGGATTGAACCACTCTAAGAGGGGCACTAATCCTCACGTGTTAAACACGCGCTGGCAGATTAACCCTCTGGGGTCTGAGGTGATTTTGGGGCCCTTGAGATGTTTTGACATGCCCTGATATTTGTGCTTATTTCAGCTACTTATAACATACTATTGACCAACATGTATTTGTTTTTGTATTCAGCACAAACTGTGCTACAATAACATGTGACCAAGATGGATGTACATGTTTGCATTTTTTAGAAAAAAAATATTATGCGTGGTTAGTAAGTTTTGGGAAACATTTTTTAGCTGAAATAAGGCCATAAAACCCACACTAAATAGTCCTGAATAAGACTTTTGAGTAATCAGTCTTGTAGGCTAGAATATTTACTTCACAATTATGTGAGAATCATTCTGCTTACTCATTCACAGAAAACAATATATTGATTTAAATTCAAATTAAATAAGACATGTTTTGTGATTGAAAGCTTATATGCGAGGGAGGGCCTTGAATATTAAGTGATTCTCACCTGCAGACACAAAGGGCCCTCCCCTAAAGGCTGCTAATGGCCCATCAGTGTGACTGTGACTTTGAGATAGGTAAGAGAGAATGTTTTTTATTATTTGTATTTTATTTACAAGACAGTATAATCAAAACATACATAATGAAGGTCAAATACACATTATTGTGCACACTGATCTAACCACAGAGATGTGAACAGACTTTGAGTTATTCCTGCAACAGATTCTGTTCAACAAGTGAAATAAATAAATCATACCTGATATTTGCGTGTTATTTGAGTGTTTCTGCTTATTTCCATGGAATCAAGAAGAAAAAAAAATACATAATCAGTAGTCAAGGATCTTGTTTTACCATAGAATATCAGTGTAGTTGAATATCTGATGTTGGTACAGCACTCTCAGAGGAAAACAGTTTGAAGAAAGTCATCAGGATTCATCATCTGTGGTGCAGGTATCTGATTCAATAAAATACAAACAACCAAAAAAAGCATTTGTGAGCATGTTAATATCAGGAGCATCTTTTTATGTATATTTATATACAGTATATAGGTTTTATAGACTCACGCATGCGTTGTACTATCATAAACAAAAAATACATTTTATATCTGAGAAACTAATTATTATTGTTTAGCACTTTATTAAAATCTATTTTTGAACAGTAGGCTATTTATAATAAACATGTTCTAAACATACTTAGACTCGTAGCATTCATCAAGTTACAGTGTACACTCATATTACTTTTATTGTTTTATATAGAGCATGAAAACATCATCGCGGGTAAGAAATTTAAATACAACGAATTGCCCATCAATTTCTACTACAAAAGGATGTACTTTATACTATAAAAAAAGGATATTTTATATCTGAGAAACTAATTATTATTGTTTAGCACGCTATTAAATCTATTTTTAAACAGAGTATTAATTATAAACATGGTCTAAAAATTCTTAGATGGTAACATTCATCATTTTGTCTTTTGGGAAAAACCCAAATAAACGTGTTTATGTCACAATAACACGTTAACTAATGCAAAAAAGAAACATTACTTACTCACCAGATAGATCTTCTCTTCTGGATGAACTCTTGCTCTTATTTTGAGGGAAATCCAGCCTTTATCAGCTCCTCTTTTTCCAGAAACTAACAGTATGATCTCCTCACTCTTTGTTTGTTGTTGGGCGTCTCCTTGAGCACGTGGCTCACGTGGTTATTTACATATGAACGGCGCGTGCCGCGATGGGGCGGGATCACATTAGAAATAATGAGTTAGACTGGAAAGACTGAACATCGTGTTGGTTTCATACGGATTACTTCATCACAGAATGTTTGTTTTCGATAAGATTTTTGCTGAGTTACAGTTCATTTTAGTGACGTATTTCAAAGAGCAGTTCGCGGAGACGGAGAAGACAGAGAGCGCATCATGTTTGTTTTCTTTTTTTTCAAAACCACAAAGTTTTTTTGTTATTGTGAGTGTACACAAAAAAATAGACACTTCAAAGTTTCAATTGATGTATAACACTTATCTGTATGACCAAAATCGACAGAGTATTTTTAGTGTCTTTTGCACTGGTCTTAAAAAAAAATTAGTTGGTATCGCCGGTGATACAGCCGTCCCTGGTTAAAGTGAGCAGGCGGGAAATGCTGGCATGCAGATCAGTCAACCTGATCACTCAGCCTCGCGAACTCATCGTTCTTGCCTCCGAGGTGACTGGGAGAAGAGAAACATGAGAGCGGGGGAGGCGGGGCCTGCTACATAGAGGACCTGCGAGTGAATCAGGGCGGAATCCGGCTTTCGGTGAAAGCAGGCTGCCTGTGTGAGCGCAGCTTCAGCGACGCGCACACATAGCTTTCCACTTCAAACCGCCCAAGAGGATAGAGCCGCTCAATAATGAGGAGCTCCGATTCTCACGTGTGAACACCGGCGGATCAGAGCGCTGCGGGAAAAATGAGCACGCTGGCTCTTGAGCCGGCGTGGGATCATTTAAACCGGTTGCTCAGCTCCGTGGCTCTGATGTTTCAATCTCCGAGCTTTGCTGAGAGAGGAGAAACGGGAGAGCGGAGCTGCCTTCGTAGAAGGCGGTCAGCGAGCGGAGAAGAGCGAGACTTATACTCTGAACGAGCATTCCATCTCGGTGAGCGCGCAGGCTTCTGTGGGCGTGACCCAGACTCACTCCTCTTCTGCATCGTGCAGGAGACTTGCTCTTTTCAGCCGGCGGAGAAAGTGTAGGCACTGTTGTGCCTTCTTGGAGTGACATGTTGTTGGTGGTCCAGGTGAGATCCTCCGTGATGTGCACCCCCAGGAATTTAGCGCTGCTGACTCTCTCCACAGTCGAGCTGTCGATGGTCAGTGGGGGGTGGTCAATAGAGTTCCTCCTCCTTAAATCCAACACAACCTCCTTTGTCTTCTCCACATTGAGGGACAGATTGTTAGCGCCACACCATTCAGCCAGCTGTGCCACTTCCTCTCTGTAGTGCGTTTCATCGTTGTTGCTGATGAGACCTACCTACCATTGTTGTGTCATCAGCGAACTTGATGATGTGGTTGGAGCTGAACTTGGCAGTGCAGTCGTGGGTCAGCAGCGTGAAGAGCAGCGGACTGAGCACACAGCCTTGTGGGGCGCCTGTGCTCAGTGTGGTAGTGCTTGAGGTGTTGTGGCCGACACGGACTGACTGAGGTCTTCCGGTTAAAAAGTCCAGGATCCAGTTACAAAGGGAGTTGTTAAGGCCCAGCAGGTTTAGTTTATTTATGAGCTGTTGTGGGATTATTGTATTGAATGCCGAGCTGAAGTCAATGAACAGCATTCTAACATAGGAGTATTTATTTTCTAGGTGGGTAAGAGCCAGGTGGAGGAAATTGCATTGTCCGTAGAGCGGTTTGGACGGTATGCAAACTGGAGCGGATCGAGTGTGTTGGGGAGGCTGTTTTTGATTTATTGCATGACTAACCTCTCAAAGAACTTCATCATGATTGGAGTCAGTGCTATGGGACGGTAGTCGTTTAGACAGGACACAGGTGATTTCTTTGGTACCGGTATGATTGTTGTGGATTTGAGACATATGGGGATGACTGCCTGGCTCAGCGAGGTGTTGAAGATATCTGTTAGGACATCCGTCAGCTGTGCAGCACAGTCTTTCAGTACATGGCCAGGTATGTTGTCAGGACCCGCAGCCTTTCGTGGGTTAATCCTGGATAGGGTCTTCCTTACGTCGACTGCAGACAGACAGAGCGCCTGGACGTTGGGAGGTGTGAGCAGTTTTTGTGCAGGTGTGTCATTCTGCATTTCAAACCGTGACTAAAAGTGGTTGAGTGTGTCGGGGAGGGATGGATCATCATCACAGGCCTGTGGCGGGGGCTTGTAGTCAGTGATGGTCTGAATGGCTTGCCACAGGCTCCGTGTGTCTCTGCTGTCTGTGGAGTGATTGTTGATTTTTTGTTTCAGTGTACTCCTGCAGGTCTGTGTGGTTATTGTTGGTGGGCGCCTCTTTAAACATGTTCCAGTCTGTGCACTGAAAGCAGTCCTGTAGTGTTGAGGTAGCATTCTCTGGCCAAATTGTGATGAGTTTTTGAACCGGTTTGGCGAGTTTCAGAAGTGGTCTATATGCTGGGATTAGCATAACATAGATGTGGTCCGAGTACCCGTGGTGGGGGCGGGGTACAGCCTTGAAAGCGTTCTTTACTGTTGTGTAAACAAAGTCCAGTGTATTATTTCCCCTTGTTGCAAAGTTTACATGTTGGTAGAACTTTGGCAAAACTGGCTTTAAATTTACGTGGTTGAAGTCACTGGCTATGATGAAAAATGCTCGGTAGCAGATTAGCCTGTTCAACTGAATGGCGGAGTCCAGGATGTTGTCGTTTAGCCATGTTTCAGTGAAAACAAACACACAACAATCCCTTGCCTCATGCTGTTTAGACCGACTGAGTTGAATTAAGTTCAGTTTGTTTTCCAGAGAGCGAACATTTGAGAGCATGAGTGTTGGGAGAGCTGGTCTTCTGGGATTAGCTCTTAGCCTAGCTCGTATACCTCCGCGCTTCCGTCCTCACTCACACCGCTTGCGACGCCGCCTTGTGCTGGTACTGTCAGTAGGCGAGGCCGCGGTCTCGAGGTCCGGCTTCAGCAGTAAACAAAGGCCTTGTAGCTTCTCAGAAGTCGCCGGTGAGAGTTCGTGTTTGTATGCGTTGCCGATATCCAAAAGGCTTTGGCGGTCATAGATGTGTTCTGGAGAGAATTCCTTATGAATTGCCGGTAAATCGACAATATTTTGAGACGAACAAACAACATTAAAAGACATTAAAGCACCGTCTTTGGGACCCGGAGCAGCCGCAGCGTCCGATCGCGCCGCCATCTTGGATCTGAGAATACTTGAACCATGAACCAAAATACTTGAAATCTACATTAAAATGAGCAGAACGCAAAATGTATAATATGACAATGATAAACCTAGAATCTAGAAACCTGAAACAACATAATTCTTCAATTTGAGTATCTTTGTGTGTGTCATGTTAATCAGACTAATCACCTTAAACACCGTTGTAGAATCGCTGCTGTCGCTTTATGAATGAATGGAATATTCATGCCAGACAATGTGGAGTGATAAATAGCAGTGGACGCTCGGATTAGGGGTGTCCTGGGATTTTACTCTAGTGCTCAGGCTACATGCTCTATAGTGAGAGAGGTGGGCACTGTTCGCTTTTTTTTCTTTTTTTAGCTTCTCCCAACCACCTTTATCTTCACGTTCTTTGCTTGCCATCACAAGCCCACTTTGCGTCCGTTTTGGTTAAGCAAAAATAGATTGCATTAGCGCCCCCCTTTTGTCGGCCGTCAACATTACTTAATCTGACACTTTTTCTTTTATGATGAACCAGCCAGGCCGACGGCCACTGAATTGACGGCCGTTCTAGACTTCTCCAGAACATCCAGATGGCCAGTCTGCCCCTGGCTCCAGCCCTCCAGGAACTGAGTTTGACACCCCTGCTCTAACAGATAGATGTGCTCAAAGATAACACAAATGGACTAAACATTTTGAAAACCACATTTTAATTTAGTTCAAATTGAATCAGTTATGAGCCAAACAGAGTCAAGTAGTCTGGTATAATCAGATTTTGGCTTTATTCTCTGGTCCTCTGAGGAGTGTGTGTTGTTTGTCTGCCTGAAGTAAACTGAACACAACTGTAGTATAAATGTACTTGTGTTGTAACCTTGCTTTTGGACTTCGTAATGTATCAATGTCAAAGGTGCTCTTAGACTCTATTCATCTTAGTCGCCAGCAGCAGCAGAACACGCCGGTCCTTGAACAAACTTTACACTGCACACATGTTGCTAATGTGGCAGACATCTTTTATTTTTGGCACCTGATGTTGAGGGTGGTTGGGTGCAGATGTAGAGGCATATTACTGCTGAATGTCTGTATTACTCTGCATAATTTTGTATGTACTGTATATCTGAATATTTATATTGTAATTATAATACTACTACTAATAAAAAGTTATTTTCATATATGTACTGTATATTGCTAACATACATATATCCTTATTATTACAAAACAAACAAATAAATAAATTCATTCATTCATCCATCCATCCATCCATCCATCCATCCATTCTTTCATCCATTCACACATACTTTTGTTCTATTTGGTCTTCCTCTTTTTTCAGGAGTGGGCTTCATCATTCATTGTTTGTTTTTTTTTGTTTTTTTTCCCTGTCTTTTGCCTTTGCCTTTGCTCTGTGTTTTTCTGTCACTGTATCTCTCTCGCAGTCCTGAGTGAAACAGATTACATTTATATCAGAAGTCAATCTTGAGTTCTCAGCGGACGTGTCTATCTGCTGCGTGTATGTGTGTGTGTGTGTGTCATATCCAGCAGTTAGGCCATTCCTCATCAGGCATGTGGGAGTTTCAGTAGATGTGTCTAATTAATTAGTGTAATCAGGTTGATTTGTCTGGAGGACTCTGAGGGAGGGCAGAGGTGTTGGTCTGCAGGCTTCACCGGACACTGACTGTCTCAGGCAGCGAAGACTCAAAACACCTCAGTCTCAGCAAAACACATTTCACCCCAAAGATCAAAAGAAGTAAACATAAGGCATTATGCTGCATTGAGCACAAAGAAAACTTAATGGTTTTCTTTAAGTAAAATATGATTTTCTTTGTTTTGTGGGTGAAATAGAAACTGGAGATGTTTTGACAGGACCTCTTTTTGTTCATGTTCAGGAGATGTTTTCATTTTTAAAGTGCAATGACAGTGTTAATTCATCAGTGTGCATTTGCTGTAGAGCTCCTCACGCTGTAATGCCAAGTGCATTTATATTTACAGACACGCAGGACTCTGGGCTCGTCTCTTGTCTGTCTTTCTGTCTTTCTGTCTGTCTGTCTGTCTGTCTGTCTGTCTGTCTGTCTCTCTCTCTCTCTCTGAGTGAGAGCGAGGGAATGAAACTGACAAGAAAGAGAGATGAGGACCCCTGCCTTCACACATAACATGTGTAATTAACTCATAGCAGCTCTAATCGCATCTGCACTGAGAGAGAGGAAGCAGAGCCTCATGAAATGCTAATTTATATGTTACAACTCTTTGAATGACCTATTAAATGTACTATATTGCTCTCTCGCATAACTTTATTGTTCATACTTGTTAGTGTTAGTGAGAAGTGTCAGCCGCTCTCTCTCAAGCTCTGTGACTGTCCATCTGTCAGTTCATGAATTTTTGTTCATGAAAAAAAAAAAAAAAAAAAAAAAAAATATTATGGTATGATTGTATAAAGAACCCGTTAAATCTAATTTGGAGATTTGTGTCTTATATCTGTTGGCTTTGAGTTATATGTTAGTGTACTAAATGCTGGAAATGTTTTCTAAACTTTTGTCAACTTAACTAATAAAAGCAACTAAAAGACTAAATAGTTAAATGTAATTCCATCTTCTCTCTCCCCAGAGCCCATGCGTCCGCTCAGAGGACTGACGGCGTCAGAGATTCAGTCCCGTCAGCTGCTGCTACAGTGGGAGCCGGTCGGCTACAACCTGACGCGCTGTCACACGTACTCGCTGTCACTCTGCTACCGCTACTCCACTGCCACGGGGGGCGGAGCCGGCGGGAACAACGCCACGGTGAGGGAGTGTCTGTCTGTGGAGCGGAACACCTCCCGCTTCACGCTCCGTGACCTACCTCCGTTCCATGCCGTTCATGTGCTGCTGGCACTGGCCAATCCTGAGGGCAAGAAGGAGAACCGAGAGGTGACCTTCCAGACCGAAGAAGACAGTGAGTTTTCATTCATTCATTAATTCATTCATGCAGTAACGTAATGGAAATTACTGTACCTTTTTCTAACATTTTACATGGTGCTTTTATGTATAATGCATTATAAAAGTATTTTAAATTGTGCATTAATGCAATAATTGTGCTTTCTAATGCAACTTGTAATGCATTGAATTGTCTCATGAATAATTATAAATGCAGTTATTATACAGTATAATATATAATAGTCATTCTTACACCCTTGGAAAATATAATGCAGTAATAACATATAATGCGGGGCAGTCGTGGCCTAATGGATAGAGAGTCGGACATGTAACCCGAAGGTCGTGGGTTCGAGTCTCAGGTCCGGCAGGGATTGTAGGTGGAGGGGGAGTGAATAACCCTCAATACCATGACTGAGGTGAGACCCTTGAGCAAGGCACTGAACCCCAACTGCTCCCCGGGCGCCGCAGCATTGGCTGCCCACTGCTCTGGGTGTGTTCACTGCTGTGTGTGTGCACTTGGATGGGTTAAATGCAGAGCACAAATTCCGAGTATGGGTCACCATATTTGGCCACACGTCACTTCACCTCAAAAAAATCCAAATACTATAATGCATTTTAACTTTGGTTACAATTATTTATGAAAAGATGGTATGTATTATAACTTATATCATGAATACCTTTGTAGTGCATTATAGTCTTCAAGTAAAGTGCAACTAGATTGTTTTGCATTATGGTGCCTTAAAAATCTCAGAAAACATTTTTTTGATATACTGTCACAGTTATATTTAGTTCATTGTTAATGGACTTTGTTTGTTCATGATCAGTTTCATTTTTCCTTTGTCTTATTTTCCTGCCACTAATCTGCAAATGTCTGCAAAATGTCTGCATGTCTACATCTAATCTTAAGCGTGACAGAATATTATATCCAAAGATGAGAAGAGAAAGGATTGCTGCCATTAATGAGGCACCTCAAAGCTGCCCAGGACTCAGGTGAGGAGTTTGTCACCATCAGCCACCAAGTGGCATTCGATGATGTCACCCTCATGGATGACATTGGTGTGGGCTAGATGAAGACATCCACTTCCTGATGCCCAGAGGGAGTTCATGTTGGAGTTTTGCGGAGTATGTCAACTTTGCCCTCTGGGTGGATGGGTCCTCCTTTGAGGTAGGAGAAGCCGAAGAGGAGGACAACAGCACAAGTGTCCAGCCCGACCCAACATCCACTGCCACGTCACCGATTCCAGTGCCCAGCCATCACACACACACACACGGAAATACAGCCAGAGCCCACCGTAGATGAGGAGGACACGCCTGCCGTGATGAGAGAGCCAGAGCCTGAGAGGACAGTGAGTGTTCTCATCTCATTGCCTGAGCCCCAAAAGGAGTCTGACCAGGTGTGTGAGCTGGCACCACTGTGTATTGCTGTGGGATGCTTGGTGGAGCACGAGCGTATGGAAAAGGACCCTACCCACTATCCCACCACTGAGGGTGAGCTGGAATGGAGTGTTTTGGATTGTTTAGAGCAGGGGTCACCATGTTTTTGGCTGTCCGTTTACACGTTCTTTCAATTGTGACCCATATTCATGTGTTTACACTTGCCATACCATCTGAAACATCGCGCATGCATTGTTGTCATTTAGCGCCTCCACCAGGGGCGGAGCCAGGGGGTGGCCAGGGGTGGCCGTGGCCACCACTGACCTAAGCTTGGCCACCTCTTTGGCCACCCCACTCAAAACTGCCGGTTTTGTCCCTTTTTTTTCTTGACAAGAAATACATTTTATTAAGACGCGGAACCACCATATATCTTTAGGATCACATAAAACGGGAGACTTTCAGACATGCACTTCAGCTTCGCCTCAGCGCCAGGCGCAGGTCAAACGAGCGTGGAGAGGAACAGGAACCAGATGAGCTTCAGTAGAACAACAGTGAACTGCGGTCGATGAGATGCTGTTAGGCTATATATCAGCAAAACAAACTTTCCTGTCCTGTCAGCGTCACTGTGCTCACGGCACACGCTCTTCAACTTTAAACGAATATAATGCGCACGCTCTATATCTTCACCATAAACAATGCGCAAAAGAAACTATGAGCTTACAAAGTTCTGTCGTCAGTTAAGTCATGAAACTATCAAAAAGGCAATTAGTGCATTCATGTATGTATAGCATCACATTAAAGAACGTCTCTCAAATGCATGTAGCCTACTAAAATATTGTGCAATTTGAGATGACAATATAAGGTGCAAGCTGATGTATTATTTTTTTTTTGTATGCACAAGTAAATATGAACACAGTGCACTTATACTAGAAAACGTGTGCTGTTTTTATTTTTTTAATTTGTAAAGTACAAACTAAAATGAAATCATTTAAATGTATAAAATAACTCATTTTGCTTGCATTTATGTGCTGTTGACTTCCAGCCTTTTTTTTCTCCTTTTTTTTTATTAAGCAATTCTTATCACTATCTGCATGTCTCATCACTGAGTATGCAATGATGGAGAACAAGCTTGTAGGGGGTTTGAGAACCAGAATCAAGCTGACTGAGAAATAAAACTATAGTGAACCCCTTTATTAAAATACCTGGAGGTGAGGAATAATACACAAGTTGTCATGTTCACTCAGCATTACTTGATCTAATTCACAAATATCTCAATTACAATTTAGTAGAAATTAATTGCATTCAGTTGTGTTTTAGGCACTCAAACAGTCCAATACAATATAGTCAATCACATTTTTATATTGAAATAATGAATATTTCTGTGCCACCCCAGGCTGGTTGCTGGCCCCTCCCTGGCCACCCCTATGAAACCCACCACCGCCACTGGCCTCCACACGTGCTTCCTCCCGAGAATAATGTGACCTGTGCTGCTGACAAAACGAGTCGACCAAATTTGAAAAATTAGTTATTTTTGTTTTTATTTTCACATTCTCCATTAAAAGACCTTAAAAATTATGTATGATTTTTTTTGGACAAAAAAACTGACTGCTACACCCGTTTAAAGTCGATATCAGCAAGGGTGATTATGAGAAAGATTAAAGTTTTCCTCCAGTTCTTTTCTTATTAATAATTAGGCTACTATATTAATATTCACAATATAGCTGTTTTTTTATACAGTGCCCTCCACTAATATTGGCACCCTTGATAAATATAAGCAAAGGCAGCTGTGAAAATAAATCGGCATTGTTTATCCTTTTGATCTTTCCCTCAAAAAATTTACAAAATTCTAACCTATCATTGAAGTAAAACAATTGAAAGTGGGGAGAAAATCTCATGATGAAATATATGTTTTTCTCCAATGGATGTTGGCCACAATTATTGGCACCCCTAGAAATTCTTGAGAGTAAAATATCTCTGAAGTATATTCCATTCATATTTAAATTTATTAGCACACCAGGGTGACTAGGAGCATGAAATTGTCCAGCCACGGCTTCCTGTTCCACAGGATTGTAAATATGAGGAACACAAAGACCAAATTCCCTTAATCATCCATCACAATGAGAAAAAACAAAGAATATATTTCTGATGTGCAGCAAAAGATAATTGAGCTTCACAAATTAGTGAAGTGGCTTTAAGAAAAGAGCTAGAGCAGTGAAAAATCCCATTTCCACCATCAGGGTAATAATTAAGAGTTTCCAATCAACAGAAAATGTTACGAAACTGCCTGGAAGAGGACGTGTGTCTATATCGTCCTAATGCACGGTGAGGAGGAGAGTTTGAGTGGCTAAAGACTCTCCAAGGATCACAGCTGTAGAATTGCAGAATATAGTTGAGTCTCGGGGTCAGAAAACATTCGAAAAAAATTGTCAAACAGTCCCTACATCACCACATGTTGTTTGGGAGGGTTTCAAGAAAAATTCTCCTAGCTCATCCAAAAACAATCTCCAGCATATTCAGTTATCAGACACGACTGGAACTTCAAATGAGACTGGCTTCTATGGTCAGATGAAACTGAAAAAAATAGCTTTTTAGCAGCAAACACTCAAGATGGGTTTGGTGCACACAGGGATAAAAAAGTACCCCATGTGTACAATGAAATATACTGCTGTATTTTTTTTGTTGTGGGCCTATTTTTCTGCTGGAGGTCCTGGACATCTTGTTTAGACACGTGGCATCATGGATTCTATTAAATACCAACATATAAAAAATCAATAAGTGACTGACCCTGTTAGAAATCTTATGATGTGCCATGTTTGGATCTTCCAACCGGACAATAATCCAAACACAAACCTCAAAAACAACACAAAAATGGGTCACTGAGCACAAAACCAAGCTTCTGCTATGGCCATTCCAGTCCTCTGACCTGAACCCTATAGAAAATGAGTGAGGTGAACTGAAGAGAAGAAGCACCATCATGGAGCTGTGAATCTGAAGGATCTGGAGAGATTCTGGATGAAGAAAATGTTCTCTGATCTCTTATCAGGTGTTCTCCAAACTCTTCAGGCATTATAGGAGAAAACTCAGAGCTGTTATCTTGGGAAAAGGACATTGCAATAATTGGGTGCCAATAATTGTGGCCAACATGAACTAGAGAAAGTATTTCTTACACAATGAGATTTCCCCCCATTTTCAATTGTTTTACTTCAATGATAGGTTGGAATTTTGTGAATTTTTGGAGTGAAAGATAAAAAGGATAAACAATGCAGATTTATTTTCACAGCTCATATTTATCAAGGGTGCCAATATTAGTGGAGGGCACCGTATATTTCCTATTATAAATAAGAACAGATGCAAAAAAAAAACAACAACAAAAAACAATATAGGAACAAATAGTCTAGAAAGAAACAAATAATGCATTACCTTTCTCATTTTACATCTAAACAAAAGCATTCATCTAGCTGGCGAAAAACAAATTATCAAATGTAAAAATCACTTCAGTGTGTTCATTACAAATAAATTGATTATTAAAACTACAAAAGCAGTTAAATGAGGTGCTACGAGTGATTCCCTCTTTTTTTTTTATTGATAGATAACATTGAGACAGACGGCCTACTGTAATGCACGAATCATATAAAAGTTACACATCAGATGTTTTTCCCCATCAGTTCCCCAAGCGTTCACTTAAAACAGAACATATTACGTTTGCGGGAATACTGAAATACTGTAATTCTGTGTATTTATCGGGATCGCGCGCCATCAGAAGCGCCGTTATGCGCGCTCTTCAGATGACAGTCAGCACGAGAAGCGAGTGGAGAAAAGTTCATCCTCTCAGAAAATATACAATTAAAGATACTTTTAGATGTTTAATTACTATGTGGAGCATTGGGATCGCTAAACGAGGGCTTAATGAACAAATTTTTGTGAAAACCTCAAATTCTATATTTTTCACGTTGTATTTTTATTTTTTTGCCTGTAACGTTAGCTCAAAATAGCCCGTGCGCATTTACACTCATTTTGCCAGCATGCATGGGTCCCACATAACGTCATTAAACCGCAGAGAAGTACCAAATTGTCAAGTTTTAATGACGTACAGAACGCGATGCCTCAGAAAATCCGATCTGCCTGTTTACATGACAGTCGCATTGGCACATATCCGATTTATATCCGATTTATTTCCACATATGATTGATGCCCGAATCCGATCTCGCTATATCCGAATGCATGCGTTTTTTTCCTGTTTACACTGTCATAGAACAGATCTGATCTGTGTCACATATGAGCAAAAAATTGGAATTGGGTCACATTTAACTGACAGTGTAAACGAGGCCTTTGTCATCACCGAGTTCAGAATTACCTGTGTTTTCATCATCATTGATTATGCTCAGCTCAGAATTGCCTGTATCTTCGTCATTGCTAGTGCTGCCTAGCTCAGAGAATCCTGTGTCTGCAGAGCACCCACCCAGCCTCCCTCTCCCACCTCCTCTTCACAATCCAGCCAGTCCTTCAGCCCTGCCTCTGCTGGTTCCCTCCAGTCCCTCGACATCTCCAGTTACCCCACACAAGTGTGTGGATTTGCCTTGGGTCCTCCAGTCGCCAGCTACATCCAGGCTAGAGGCTCCCAGAGCTCTGGCTTCGGCTTCTGGGCCATTCACTCCACCTCGGCTAGTCAAACCACCAGCTCTACCTTGGCTCCTCCCTCCCTCGGCTCCACCCGAAACCATCATCTTTCTGCCTCCTTCCGGGTTCCCTTGTCCCACCGGCTCCACCCTGGTCAATCGTCACTCCATCTTCACCACAGACTTCCGGGCCATCAGCTATGCTTAATCCCTCCATCCCTATGGCTTTACTCTGCGCCTCATTCCCTCAGGCTCCACCTCTGTCCTCAGTCTCCACGTCATCACCTCAGTCCTCAGGGAGCCTGACCTCCATCGCTCGTCGCGGTGGCTCCGCCGTGGTCTCCTATACCATCGGAGTCGTTCGGCCACTTCAGCTCTCCGTCTGTGCCCTTGTCCCCTCTACCAACGGCTCCATCTCTGTCCATCATCGCCATGGTCCCTTCGGGCCAAGCCTTCAGCATGATGGACCATCACCTTCAGCTCAATCTTACTAAGACAGAACTGCTCGTGTTCTCCGCCAACCCATCACTTCACCACAACTTCTCTATACAGCTGGGTTCGTCAACCATAACTCCTTCCAGGACTGCCAGGAATCTTGGAGTTGTGATCGATGACCAGTTAAGCTTCACAGACCATATTGCTACAACGGCCCGGTCCTGCAGATTTGCCTTATACAACATTAGGAAGATTAGGCCCTTCCTGCAAGAGCAAGCTGCACAACTCCTTGTCCAAGCTCTTGTTCTCTCCAGACTGGACTATTGTAATGCTCTCTTGGCGGGCCTTCCCGCATGTACTATCAAGCCTCTGCAACTGATCCAGAATGCAGCAGCCAGAGTGGTCTTTAATGAGCCAAAAAAAGCTCACGTTACCCCTCTCTTCATCAGGTTACACTGGCTACCAATAGCCGCTCGCATCAAATTCAAGGTACTGATGTTTGCCTACAAAACCACAACTGGCACTGCACCAATATACCTAAACTCGCTAGTTCAAACTTATGCGCCCTCCAGAAGCTTGCGTTCTGCAAGTGAACGACGTCTTGTGGTGCCATCCCAAAGAGGTACCAAATCACTCTCACGGACCTTTTCCTGGACTGTGCCCAGCTGGTGGAATGACCTCCCGATCTCAATTCGAACAGCTGAGTCTTTAGCCATTTTCAAAAAAACATCTAAAGACACATCTTTTTCGCCAGCACCTGACTAACTAATACTAACACTTACCTATTCTATTTAAAAAAATAATAATTCCTAGCTACGTGTACTGTGCTAGACTAACTGAAACTTGTCATGGCACTTGTATACTGTTGCTCTCTCGATGGTCTGATTGCTTCTATTGTTCTCCTCATTTGTACGTCGCTTTGGATAAAAGCGTCTGCTAAATGATTAAATGTAAATGTAAATGCTCCTCCCTCCATCAACTCCGCCGTGGGCTGTCATTCTGGCTGGGCTCTGGATCCCTGGTTGGCTACTCCTCCTAACCACTCTATTATGGATCCTACCACCTTTGGTTCCTCCCTGGTTTCTGCCACCATCTGCTCCGCCCTGGTTCCTCCATTTTGCCAGTTTCATACCCCTCGCCAGCCTCTCGTCTACCTTCTGTACCACCTCAGTTATTCTACGCCGTGAGGCCACGCCTTCCTGGAGGGGGGCATTCTGTCACAGTTATTTAGTTTAGTTCATTCTTAATGGACTTTTAGTTTGTTCATGTTTAATTTTAATTTTTAAAATTAAGGTTTAATTTTTCCTTTGTCTTAGTTTCCCGCCACTAATCTGTTGCCATGGACACTAATTCAATCATCACACCTCTTCATTATTAGCTCTTCATTACTGTGTATTTAAGTTAATCCTTGTGCACTCTTCATTTGTCTAGTATTATTTGTGTAAGCCACACTGTTTCGCTGGCTTTTTGGATCTGTTTGTCAAATTTAATAAAGACTTTTATATTGAACTTCATAATCTTCATATCTAACCTTAAGCGTGACATATACTACATCTACTATAATAACATTACAACTCCTCACTCCTTGATTTAGTAAGATTTTTTATAATTTAAGTTACATAACCAATAATTTCGACAGCAGCGGGGGAAAATTATTAAATTATTAAATCAAGCACTAAATGAACAGACATTGTCCAGATGCATTCATAGTAGGGATGTGCGCTATGACTAATTTTACTGTCATCTAAACGGAAGTTTTGTATCCGACTAGTCGACTAGTCTAAAAGCTAGTCTAAACCCCAAAAAATGGCAAAAGAAAAAAAACTGTGCGTGTGTCTATATAACAGCCTACACTTGAAATACTTAGGGCCCTATTTTAACGATCTAAGCGCATGGTCTAAAGCCGCCTGGATGAGTGATTCCTGCCGGGGCGCCGTCAGGCCCCTCGTCAGCGAGCTTCACCGTTCTTCCCGGAAGTTCACGAAGAACTCACCAGGTCTTCTTTTTCATCCGCCCTCACTTCGGTAGATGGCGCTGAGGAAAAGGGCTACGGGAAACTGCCTCCATTCGATGACAGAGACAGATCTTGTTCGGCTAGACGCCGCCCGCCTCTTAAGCGCCAAGGACCCCGGCCCAAGATTGTGCTGCACCCAGCAACCAAGGCATCTTCCTGATCTATGGGACAGGAAGAGGGAGGGGCCAAGTCCCGCGGTTGCCGGACCAACCCTCAAGCTGCCTCGGTTGAACCTCCAAGCACCCCGTTCAGTTCCGGGTGCCGAGAGCTATGTGTTTTTCGCAGTCACTGGGCCTGTACTAGCGTGCAAACAGCCTACCGCTGCTTTAGCGGATATAATAAAACAAAAACATTCTCAAAAAGAGAGCAGATTTCCTCTTCCACACAACACGAGTGGCCCGTCCCCACATGGCGACAAACCGCTCAAAGCAATCCAACCCCTTGTCATGCGGGCCGAGGCCTGGCAGGCCATCCCCGGGGTGTCAGATTTGGTTATGGGGATAATAAAATTAGGTTACTCACTACAGTTCGCTCGAAGACCGAGCTTCAGTGGCGTGGTCCCCACCCTTTTTCAGAGCAAGGACGCACACGTCCTGTGCTCCGAGGTGATGGCTTTGCTGGCAAAAGGCACCGTAGAAAGGGTCCCTCCAGCCCAGAGCGAGTCACGCTTCTACAGCCGTTACTTCCTCGTCCCCAAAAAGGATGGCGGCCTACGGCCCATCCTCGATCTCAGATACCTGAACCGCACTCTCATGAGACGGCTGTTCAGGATGATTATGTTGAAACAGATCATCTCGCAAATATGCCCAGGGGACTGGTTCTTTTCCCTGGATCTTAAAGATGCTTACTTTCACATCCAGATAGAATTCTTGAGATTCGCCTTCGAGGGTGTGGCTTATCAGTACACGGTCCTGCCCTTTGGACTGTCCCTGGCTCCGCGCACTTTTGGGAAGTGCATGGATGCTGCCCTTTCCCCTCTAAGACAGATGGGAATCCGCATTCTCAACTACCTTGATGACTGGCTCATTCTCTTCCAGTCAGAGATGGAATTGTTGTCGCACAAATCCCTCCTTCTCAGCCACTTGGAGTGCCTGGGACTCAGGGTCAACTTTGCCAAGAGCGCACTGTCTCCCAGCCAACAGATATCGTTCCTGGGAACAGTTTTTGACTCGGCCCAAATGAGGGCTGCGGTCACGCCAGAGCATGCTCTGGCCATACAGCGGCTCGCGGCCTCTTTCGCAACAGGAGCCTCTCGCCCTCTCAAATTGTTTCAGAGAATGCTGGGCCTCATGGCCTCCCCGTCCCCAGTGCTACAGCTGTGCCTGCTTCGTATGCGGCCCCTTCAGCGCTGACTGAAACCGAGGGTTCCATCCGACGCCTGGCGTCACGGACGCCTGCGAATCAAGGTCATCAGTGGATGGAACAGGGCGTACCCTTGGTAATGGTCTGCAGAAGGAAGCTGGTCTCGACAGATGCTTCCAACACGGGTTGGGGAAGGAAATCTCCACATCAACTGCCTGGAAATGCTAGCAGTGTGTCGAGCCCTTCATGCCTTTTTACCAGACCTGAAGGGGCACCACGTTCTGGTCCGCTCGGACAGCATGACCATGGTGGCCTACATAAACCACCAAGGAGGGCTCTCCTCGAGGCGCCTCTTCACTTTAGTGGAACGCCTCTTGTAACGGGCACAGCACAACCTGCGTTCGCTCAGAGCAACGCATGTGCCAGGCAAACTGAACCAGGGCGCAGACATGCTGTCATGGAGCAACTTCTCCTCATAAGAGTGGACTCTCCATCCTCAAGTGATTCAGGAAATATGGGAGATCTTTGGCAAGGCAGAGGTCGACCTCTTCGCCTCAAAAGACAACTCTCCCTGCCTAACGTACTATTCGAAGGACATAGATGCGTTGGCCCACGATTGGCCCAACCTCCTCCTTTATGCGCTTCCCCCGATCGCTCTGATCCCTCAGGTCATCAGACGAATCAGGGAACACAAACACAAATTTATTTTAGTGGTGCCGCTCTGGAGGAACCAGCATTGGTTCTCAGAGCTGTCTCAGCTGCTCATCGCAGCCCCCTGGCCCATTCCCTTGAGCCGGGACCTCCTCTCTCAGGCGAACAGAACAATGTGGCATCCCCAGCCTGAGCTGTGGGCCCTGCACCTTTGGCCTCTCGAGGGGAGCTCACAGACCTACCCGAGAGCGTTCAAAACACAATCACTCAGGCTAGAGCCCCATCTACGAGACGCCTCTATGCCCTTAAATGGTCTGTTTTCACCACCTTGGGCCTCATTTATAAAGCGTGCGTACGCCCAGATTTGATCTTAGACTGTGCGTACGCTTAAATCCACGCCAACGTTCATATTTATAAAAACGGTCTTTGACGTGGAAAAGTGCTTAGCGTAACGTCAGGGTCTGAGCAGACGTACGCACTTTTTATTGTCGGAGTATTGCAGGTTTTTTAAAATATAAGCTGTTCTTGCAGCTCGCTTTTCTAAATTATGATGATTGGTGATCTTTTATATGTTAATGATATTAATTAGGAGTCGTTTACAAGGCATAGAGCTGAAACCAGTCAATTGCGCGCAAGTTCAAGATCATTTGCGATTCATAGATTTCGCATCTGAAAGCGAGGCGTATGCGCGATTTCTGTTCGTACGTTCATTCTATGAATCGCACGTACGCATATTTTAGAAATGATCGTAAGATCAAATTTAGGATGGTTTCTGCGCAACATTTTATAAATGAGGCCCCTGGTGCTCAACCCGCGGCACAGACCCAGTTTCCTGTGACATTTCGCTGATATCAATTCCTACAAGAGCTGTTGGACAAGGGACGTTCTCCTTCCATGCTCAAGGTCTATGTAGCAGCTATAGCAGCCTCACATGCTCCTATAGTGGGCCAGTCTTTGGGCAGGAACAACCTAGTTGTTCGTTTTCTGAAAGGGTCCAGGAGGCTGAACCCCCCTCGCCCCTTCACAATCCCTACTTGGGATCTGCCCACTGTTCTGTGGGCTCTGTAGGGCCCTCCCTTTGAGCTGCTACAGGCTGTCAACCTACGATCCTTGTCGCTAAAGACTGCCCTGCTACTAGAGCTAGCATCGTTCAAGCGGAAGGGTGATTTACAGGCGCTCTCTGTGAGCCCAATTTGGGCCTAACGACTCCAAGGTCATCCTGAAGCCAAGGCATGGTTATGTACAAAAGGTGCTCTCGACTCCATTCAGAGCACAGGTCATTTCGCTCTCTACACTTCCTCCCTCAGACGAGGACCAGGAGTTGAATTTACTCTGCCCCATTAGGGCACTGAAAATCTACCTGGAGCGTTCCGCCCTCTTTAGGCAGTCAGACCAGCTCTTTGTTTACTTCGGTAACCGCACCGAAGGGCGTCCGGTCATGAAGCAGAGACTCTCAAGGTGGATAGTTGACGCTATTACGCTAGCTTACTCTTCCTTGGGTCTGCATTGCTCCATTGGAGTACAAGCACACTCCACGAGAGGCGTTGCCTCATCGTGGGCGTGGTCTAGCGGAGTGTCCATTGCAGAAATATGTGCAGCGGCCGGCTGGGCCTCACCGTCCACATTTGCTAGGTTTTATAACCTCGAAGTCCCTGCCTTACAGGCACGGGTCCTTTCTGCTTGAATGGACGAGAACCTTAACAGGTGGGACCGGCACTGAGCAAAGTTCGGCCGTATCACGCCCGACATACCAGTAGCTTACTTGTGTGCTCTCAACCCCCCCAGGGTGCCGAGGCAATTTAGGTCCCCCTCGGGATGATGGCCCGGGCCAGGTGTGGCCTCTATGAGCTCAGCCTGCGGCCTCGAGGGCTTCTACTACTTGTCCCCTGGGCCCTTCATTGCACATGGCAAGTTAGATGCAGTCGTCGTCCCACCATAGCACGGCGTGATTGTACTGGTTCCCCATATGCGTCTTAATAAAAAGATGCAGTACGAGTGAAGTATCGAAAGGGAACATACTCGGTTACTATCGTAACCTCAGTTCCCTGAGATACGGGAACGAGTACTGCGTACCTTGTCGTGCTATGGCACTGTACGACTCAGTCGTCGCTTCAGTCGATGTAAACCTGAGGATCCTATGGCGAAGCGGCCGCTTATATAGCCAGACGCCCCGCCCATTCTGACAGGCTGAAGCAAGGTTTGGCGGGCACCGCCACCATAGGCTCGTGCAGCACCGCTGCCGAACCATTGGTTCATTTTTACAGCACTGCACGGACCAATGGCCATGCAGTAACACTGCGTTATTGAAAAAGGCTTCAGTTATCGGCGAAAAGGGAGTTTTCACATATGCGCCTTAAATAAAAGACACAGTACTCATTCCCGTATCTCAGGGAACCGAGGTTACGATAGTAACCGAGTACGTTTACTTTATCTCAGCACATGCCGTGCAGCATCAACAGTCTTCTGCCAACTTCAGCGCAGTCAGAGACGCTTAAAAAAACACTCACGTCCCAGTTATTTAGAACAGATTTTTTTTGGGCCACAGTACCAAAATTGTTTACTGTACAAAATGAAAAATCCCTTAACCTGTTAACATGCACCAGGACACCGGCGCACTGAAAGCTTTTTGTTTGCACACGTCATTGTTTTCAAACAGATAAAGTAAAACAGGACAAAATTAATCTTGACAAACTATATATCATTTTGAAGGTCTAAGCCTCTAGCATCGACGACAGATAGCTGTTTTTCGATAGAAAGCTTATAAGGAATGTATTTGCTAAATTTGTGTAAGCAGTAAACATCAAAACATGTATAAAAAAATGCAGTACATATCAGATTAATCCTGATAAAGACACTTAAACGTATCCACTGCTGTAAATCCCGGTTTCGTTTCAGAGATAAGGGTCCACGGAACAACATCCCAAAGAGCACTTTTAGTCCAAAGAAACAACAACGTTGTAATTTGGATCGTTATTCATTTGTTTACGTCTCATCTCTTCAGGGAGAGTTATTGTTTGTGTCCGTTATGGAACAAATTACGCTCAAAAACAGCGTCTTGGTGGTAAAAAAACAGCATGATTTTGTAGCAGGCAATGTCCCAAACAGAATGAGTCCATCCAAAAAAAAAAAAGTCAAAGATACACGGAAGATTGTTTATTTGAATTCTGGCGCTCCCTCGCGACGGTGCATGACGCACGCTGTGACGCACCTGTCATCTGATGGGGCCGTAACTTAGCGATCTTTTTAGCACAAATAAACCTTTCTTTTTTTTTTCTTCTTCAACAGTTTTCATATATGTTTGCGTGTTTTGTGGGGAATTGCCTGTATCTGTATGATTAACATCTGTATGGCTGATAATCAGCATGTAATTACTGACTGTTCACAGATATCAGTGTGAATGCAGTCTATATAAAAGGCCATTATAATGTGATTATTGACTATATTGGGCGGACATCTGTATGATTAGCATCTGTATGAATGATCATCAGCATGTGATTACTAATGTATGAGCAGGAGCATCTGTATGTCAGGAAATCAGTATGTACTTAAGTTATTTTTTTTATTATTATTGTTTTTTTTCATCACTCAAAAATTATTATTATTGTATTTTTCTAGTGCTCAAATAAATCACTTATACGATGTCTAAGATTCTGTCTACTGTTTTATAATTGAAAAACTGCAGTGGCATGTATAATGACTAAATAGTTTGTAGTAGAACCCTTCAATAATTTGGTAAACAGTTTTCCTCAAACAGGGGGGGTGACTAGAGAAATGGCTGCAGGAATCTTATTTTTCATGGTATCTTCTTCAGATTTGAAATATAAACTCATGAGACATGTGACTTTCAACCCATTACTTTCCTGGATTGCTCCAGGACTGATTTCATGTATTTTTATATGAAATAAAAATTAAAAATCAATATGGTAAAATTTTTATCAAGGCACTTCAGTGTCTATAACTTTTTATATTTTTGAGCATTATCAACTCTGGATGATGGATAGTAAAGCCCAAAGGGTCTTCTTTCCAAAGACACCAAAATTGTGTGTGTGGCACACTGAAGTCAGGAGCTGTTACCATTTTAAGTTAGTTAGTCATTTTCAGCTGTGATTCCCAATATGGGGGGTGCTGGTTAACAGGTTAAAAAGTAATAGCACTGGCATGAACTGCATAAGCCAAACAATAACACACTTTCTAAAATAGCATATGCTGAATACGAAAATTGACAGTTTTGTAAATGCACAAACAACATTTACAGTCTTCAGAGTTTTGCAGCCAATAATTGAACACACAAAACAATGCAACATAATCAACAATTTGAATAAACTCAAACCGTATAATTTGATTGGATGTATAGCCTTTGACATCAACAATAAAAGATATGAGAAGTGTTTTCTTCTCTCTTTTAAAAGTTGACTAGTTTATTTAATTTGTTATTTTGCATTGTTTTCTGGTTGCACTTTTATTTTACAGTACATGCACTTACTGTCCACTTCCCCAAGAAATTACTAAGTAATATAAGGTAGCTACAATTTATAATTTGCTGCTTATTAATAGTGAGTATGGTAGTTGTTAAGTTAGGTATGGGGTGTATTAAGGGATCTAAAATATGGTCATGCAGAATAAGACGTTAATATGTGCTTTATCAGTACTAATAAACAGCCAATATGTTAGTAACATGCATGCTAATAAGCTACTAGTTATTAGTGAGAATTGGTCCTTAAAATAAACAACAACACTACTATTACTACTACTACTACTACCACTACTACTAGTAGTAATTTAGAACAAGCTCAACTAAAGTCACGTGATCTGTGACTAGTCGGCACAAACACTATGTCTAGATTTCAGTGATTCTTTTGATTCCATTAACAGTGTAGTACTTCTGTGGAAAGGGGGGAACATTTAGACAATATGTCCTTAATTGCAATCATGCCTTGAATTGAGTTTGTCTGAGAGCCGTCGGTGGAATTAAAGAAGAGAAAAAAAAAACCCTGTGGCATATTCCAATTTTATTCATATAGCTAGCATTGATGCATATTCACAGCAATATCAGTTGCTGTATGCCACATCTATATTAAAAAAAACATATATAGGTGATGTCCACATTTACCTGCACTTATTGTTGTACACTCGGGCCAATAGTTGCTTTTTGCAGTTAGATTTTTAACAATAGAACCAATTTTGCACTAGTTCTCAATTTCCATCTGTGTTCACATAAGGGAAATCATCTTTCCTTAACAATTATGCCCTCTTTTCTCAACACTATCCACATCTCTGCATTTTATTGTGGCAGTCAGTCTTCCTATAGCTCATAGCTGTCATGGTGCACACACGAGGAGAAAACAGGAACACGCTGACGAGGACTCAAAGAGAAAATGACGTAAACTCAAAATAATAGTCTTTAATGATGACATCAGGGCAAGACAGGGCAAGACAGGGCAGGGCAGACACAGACAGGAACACTGGGGAGTAACGAGTAGACCAGACGAAATCAAAGTGAACAGACAGGACTATAAATACACAGGTAAATCATAGATAACGAGACAAACACAGCTGGACCAGAATTAACTAATAAATCACATGAAACAAGGACAGGAAACAAACAAAATTAGGAAACATGAGGCGGGAACACATGACACACACGACAGAGGACTGACAATAGCATTCACTATTGCCTAAGTTTTCCTTACTTTTGTTCCCTAAAGAGATGACTTCAGCCTGTAGCCATGCTGGATGACTGTGGTCTGGATGGAAGTTAGATCCCTTTTTCGCTCTTAAAAAATGAGTCTAGCACCATGATGTCTCTCTTTCTCTCTCTCTGTTTTTTGCAATCTGCCCTATTTTCTTCCACACAGTGTGTTGGTAAATAAGACGGATCGTCTGTCGTGGCGTATAACGCTGCGCTCAGATATGAGATGGGTCTGTGGTCTCTTCCCCCCTCCTGTAGTCTCACCTCTACCTGTGGCATCTCCACCTTCATCTCAGCTGTTTCTGATACTCTGTGATTTGTAAGACCGTACGCTGACTCTTTCCTCTTGTTTCCTGCAGTCCCAGGAGGCATTGCACCCGAATCTTTAACCTTCACCCCACTGGACGATATGATCTTTCTGAAGTGGGAGGAACCATTGGAGCCCAATGGTTTGATCACTCAGTATGAGGTATTTAAAATGCATTATTATTTATAAGGCATTGTAAATGGAAAAATATGTACTGAAAGAGTAACATAAGGCTAAATAACTGGTGCATATCAATCTAATATTTAGCCTTTAAACTACATCTGAAGTGAAAAATATGAAAAAAAATATGATTTATATGTTTTAATGTGATACAGAGACAATGTAGATGTATTTAAATATATCATCAAAAAGCTTAGACCCATTACCATTGTGAAAAAGACTTTATAGTATTCAGTATTCAAAAACATCACCGTTTTGGAAATAATATAGTAAAAGACTATGGGCCCTATCATATACCAGGCGCAATGTGGCGCAAGGCGCAGGACGGGAAAATAACAAATGCATTTGTTTAAATAGCAAATGCATTTGCACCCATTTGTGCGCTCATGGGGGTGCTGGTCTAAAAAGGAGGTGTGTTCAGGCGCATTGTTGGCGCATTGCTATTTTGAGGAACTGAAAATAGACTGCGCCATAGACCAACTAAAACCTGGTCTAAAGTCTAAAGTCAATGGCGCAATATTTTTTTTGCTGTTTAAAGAGTGCGTTAGTAGAAAATGCGCCTCTGGGCTGGTCCACAACGCGCGTTCACTTTGCTCATTACACACAGGGACGCACAGCAGCACACAAACATGCCAAACATTGAAATTAAAGGATTACAGTGTAAAAGAATATTATTGTGTAGGCTACAAAAATGTCATACATGTCATAATGGATAGTCATTGCATGTATCAGAATTTAGCCTAACTATTTACTCACACATGAGCAGATCCATTTGCTCTCTGCTGGAGACGCGTTCAGTCTTTGTGCCTTAAAATTCCGCCGTTTAAATAGTGAATCCGCCATGACGTGAGCGCAACTCACTTTTAAAGGGAATGGGAGATAATACTCTGATTGGTTTATTGTACGTTATGCACAAAAAACACCCATTACACATTAAGAGAATAGGGACAACCCGTTTAGACCATGCGCCTAGGCGCGCCGACCGTTTTCCCATCGTTAAACTAGCAAAAGTGGATTCGGACACGCCCTGAGTGCACTTGCGCCGTGCGCATTAGACCATGCGCTTAGATCGTTAAAATAGGGCCCCATATGTGTGAACAGAATTTAAGGTTTTTGGACACTAAATTGCAAGATAACTGCATTAAAATGAAAATGTACTGTACATTATATTAAATGCACTTAGCTTACTTTAGAGTGCTTTTTGACTCACTTAAGTAGGACTTAATTATATATTTTCATCTAATATCATAAATATTTTTTGTATTGTCTTGGTAAAATTTGAATTGGTAAATTAATTATACTATTATTGGTAAATTAATTATACTTTAATGTCATTTTCTTTTAAAAACTTGCATGAGATGTATAGAAGTATTTGTAGTTACATGTTTGTAAAGAAGTTACAGTTTAGCTCTTTTAAATTATAACGTCAAATGTAATATTGATAACACACGGCAGTTTAAATTATAATCAAACACTTTACATGTGCTCTATGCAGTAAGTTAGTCAAAATAAGTGCACTTCTTTAAAGCATGACAAAAGATTATTAAAACATGATTTAATATGACATGATTACAAAGTGCACTTTTTAAAGTTGTTTTTGAGTGTTAAGGAACAGTCATAAAAGTGAGTTCTCTATAAGTACACTTAAGTGGCCTTTTCTTTCATTAAGTTTATATTATTTGCAAGCACAGTTAAAAAATAAATAAATATATAAAAAATTTGAAAAAACAGATTTGAAGTACAGTACAAGTGCCCATTCAGTACAGTTAAGTGCATTTCATTTTCATATGGGTATTTGCAGACAAAGCCTTTTTGGTGTTTTCCAGTATGTGTGTGTGGAGAGGCCCGACTGCACTGTGATATGCTGCTTTTTCTCTTTGTTAGATATTGAATTCCAATGTTAATGAAAGGGTCAAATATTGGCGTAATGTTGTGAAGAAAATGATTCAGGAACCCATTGTACTGATGACACAGTTTATTCTGCATTTGATTCAGTGGGGTGAGGCATATTTTAGTTCAGCTGTTATGCAGAATCACATATTCATACAGAATTTGAAGGTGGCAGTGTGGAGATTGTTTGAGGGCATTGTCTAAACTTTCAGGGTTTATTTTTGCAGTCATTAGTGTGTATAAACTCTATCCACTCTTCACAGAGTCTAGGTGTTCTTATGCTAATCATGTTGTAGTTCATTCTCCAGGCTCCAATTAGTCGGGGGACAAACATAATTGTTTACTTGACTTGCAGAGGCTGTCAGATGGGGCGATTGTGTTTAAGTGCTTTAGTCTGGTAATATTTCACTCTTCAGCTGTCAGCATGAACACATGTAAGCGTCTGCTTATGCTCCGTGCTCGTTTGGAAGTGACGTCTGTAGCTTTACTTCACTCTGCTGTTCGTTCTCTTGATGGATTGGTTCTCTTGAGGGTCTGGCTTTCTGTCTGCGGTGGGCTCTGGCAGCTCCGTGCCGTGGGGTGGTACTTGACTGGGCTCTGGGTCCCGAGTGGGGCTGGTGTCGTCGTTCGCGATGTCCATGGTCAGATGGGACTTGCAGGACACCAGCAACCACTCGATGAAGGTGACGATGCGCTCTCAAGTCAAGTTCAAGTCAAGTCAAGTTGAGCTTTATTGTCATTCCGCTACATGTGGGGACACACAGTGGAATGAAATGGTGTGCCTCACAGGACCACGGTGAGATGGTCCATGTTTCAGGAGGTAGGGGGTTTGTATGGGGTTTGTATGGGGTTTCGGAGGGGGGGCGGGGTGTTTTGAGTTCAGGGCTCTCACAGCCTGGGGGAAAAAGCTGTTGAGCAGTCTGGCGGAGCGGGCTCTGATGCTTCGGAACCGTCTTCCTGATGGTAGGAGCTGGAAGAGACTGTGGGAGGGATGGGTGGAGTCCTTCACGATACTGTTGGCTTTGCTGGAGCATCGTCTAAGGAAAATGTCCAGGATGGAGGGGAGAGGGTTACCGATGATCTTTACAGCTGTGTTCACTGTCCGCTGTAGGGTCTTGCGGTCTGCTGCACTACAGTTCCCGTACCAGACAGTGATGCAGCTGGTCAGCACACTCTCAACAGTTCCCCTGTAGAAAGTAGTGAGGATGGGTGGAGGGAGACTTGCTATTTTCAGCCAGCAGAGAAAGCGTAGGTGCTGTTGTGCATTCTTGGAGAGTGACATGGCATTGGTGGTTCAGGTAAGATCCTCTGTGATGTGCAACCTCAGGAATTTAGTGCTGCTGACTCTCTCCACAGTCGAGTTGTCGATGGTCAGTGGGGGGTGGTCAACAGAGCTTCCCCTGAAGTCCATCACAACCACCTTTGTCTTCCCCATATTGAGGGACAGGTTGTTAGTGCCACACCATTCATCCAGCTGTGCCACTTCCTCTCTGTAGTGCGTTTCGTTGTTGCTGATGAGACCTACCACTGTTGTGTCATCAGCGAGCTCGATGATGTGGTTGGAGCTGAACTTGGCAGTGCAGTCGTGGGTCAGCAGCGTGAATAGCAGCGGGCTGAGCACACAGCCCTGTGGGGCACCTGTGCTCAGTGCTCGAGGTGTTGTGGCCAACACGGACTGACTGAGGTCTTGCAGTTAAAAAGTCCAGGATCCAATTACAGAGGGAGGTGTTAAGGCCCAGCAGGTTTAGTTTATTAATAAGCTGTTGTGGGATTATTGTGTTGAATGCTGAGCTGAAGTCAATGAACAGCATTCTAACATAGGAGTCTTTATTTTCTAAGTGGGTACAAGCCAGGTGGAGGGTTTGGACGGTATGCAAACTGGAGTGAATCGAGTGTGTTGGGGAGGCTGGTTTTGATGTTGTGCATGACTTACCTCTCAAAGCACTTCATCATGATTGGAGTCAGTGCTGTGGGATGGTAGTCGTTTAGCCAGGACACATGTGATTTATTTGGTACCGGTATGATTGTTGTGGATTTTAGACATGTGGGGACGACTGCCTGGCTCAGCGAGGTGTTGAAGATATCTGTTAGGACATCTGTCAGCTGAGCAGCACAGTCTCTCAGTACACGGCCAGGTATGTTGTCAAGACCTGCATCCTTGCGTGGGTTAATCCTACATAGGGTCTTCCTCACGTCAGCTGGAGACAGACAGAGTGCCTGGTCGTTGGGAGGTGTGGGCAGTTTTTTTGTGCAGGTGTGTCATTCTGCATTTCAAACTGTGAATAAAAGTGGTTGAGTGCATCTGGGAGGGGCTCCGTGTGTCTCTGCTGTCTGTGAAGTGATTGTTGATTTTTGAGCATATGACCGTTTTGCATTTTTGATGCCACAGGACAGATTGGCTCTTGCTATTTTGAGGGCTGCTTTATCTCCTGATCTGAATGCTTCATCTCTAGTCTTTAGCAGCCCACGAACCTCTACTGTCATCCACGGCTTCTGGTTTGCATGTGTGGTGATGGTCTTGGTGACTGTCACATCATCAATGCACTTTTTGATGTAAGCAGTCACAGTTTCAGTGTACTCTTGCAGGTCTGTGTGTTTGTTGTAGGTGGCCGCCTCTTTAAACATATTTCAGTCTGTGCACTGAAAGCAGTGTCGAAGTTCTGTAGTGTCGAGGTAGCATCATCTGGCCAAATTGTGATGAGTTTTTGAACCGGTTTGGCAAGTTTCAGAAGTGGTCTGTATGCTGGGATTAGCATAACAGAGATGTGGTCTGAGTACCCGAGGTGGGGGCGGGGTACAGCCTTGTATGCATTCTTTCTGTTGTGTAAACAAAGTCCAGTGTGTTGTTTCCCCTTGTTGCAAAGTTCACATGTTGGTAGAACTTTGACAAAACTGTCTTTAAGTTTGCGTGGTTGAAGTCACCGGCTGTGATGGAAAAGCCATCGGGGTTATTTGTTTGTTGTTCGCTGATGGCGCTGTACAATTAACGAAGCGTGTCCTTAGCATTTGCACACGGGGGAATGTAAACCGCGACAATAACAATAGCCGTGAACACCCGTGGCAGATAGAACGGTCGACACTTCACAAACAAACTCCACCAGTGATGAACAGTGTTTTGTCACTACCACAGCATTGTTACACCATTCTTTGTTGACATACACACACAAGCCTCCTCTGCGAGCCTTACCAGACAGTGATGAATCTCTATCTGCTCTGTAGCTGGTTAGCCCGTGCTGCTGAATGGTGGAGTCCGGGATGTTGTCGTTTAGCCATGTTTCAGTGAAAATAAACACACAACAATCCCTTGCCTCATGCTGTGTAGACCGACTGAGTTGAATTAAGTCCAGATTGTTTTCCAGAGAGCGAACGTTTGAGAGCATGAGTGTTGGAAGAGCCGGTCTTGTGGGGTTAGCCCTTAGCCTAGCTCATATACCTCCATGCTCACCGCACTTCCATCCTCTCACACCGCTTGCGATGCCGCCTTGTGCGGGTAGCGTCAGTAGACGAGGCCGTGGTCTCGAGGTCCGGCTTCAGCAGTAAACAAAGGCCTCGTAGCTTCTCAGCAGAGGTGGGGGACTCAAGTCAGATGACTTGACTCGAGTCTGACTCGAGTCGCAAATTTAAGGACTTGTGACTTGCTTGACTAATTAAAGAAAATGACTTGACTTGGACTTGAGATCCAGTGACTTGAGACTTGACTTGACCTTCATGACTCGGCAGGACTTTACTTTATAACAACTATACTTACTATTATAAATCATTGCAACATAATTTGCTAAACAAAACGCAAGCCACTGAACCAGCGGCAGAAGTGATCCAAGTCTGCACAGTTAATGACACTGTACGAGCACAACAACACACACAGTGCGCCAAATACAGGGAGCAAGAAAATCTCCAGAGATGTTTGGATTAACACTTCAAAACTGTATGCATTTGCAAAGCCAGGACGTTACCACTTCATAAAGGAAAGTTATGTAAGCTTGTTCGTTAGTTAAAAACAGCATTGGTCTTAAAATTCAGCTTAGGTCTGTCATTAAATTAAAGCAATTATAAATTATTAATCTCGTGTTTGTAATTATTGATGTCAAACTTTAATTTCGCTGGCGTTTGCCTCTCAAGACAGTGCTTTAGTGTCGAGTATACCTCTTTGTAAATCAATATATGGAATTGTACCAAAGAAACGTCCCAGGTTACGTATGTAACCATGGTTCCCCGAGTTTCCCCGAGGGAACAAGATGCCCTGGAACACTGGCAGGGTTGGCAGACCGATCTCCTTAGGGCACTGAGAAGAGACGGGCACCGTGTGATGTGGTGTACACCACTCTTCCCCAGAGGGGGCCGTCCCTCAACATAGGCATCAGCCCCTGCTCCCGCCCAGCAGCCCTTGCTGACCACCTCAACCTCCTCGGAGGAAGAGAGGTAAACATCGTGCTCTCACTTGATAAATTATCCCAAGAGGCTCCTGTATACCCTATATACAGGTGCATCTCAATAAATTAGAATTTCGTGGAAAAGTTCATTTATTTCAGTGATTCAACTCAAATTGTGAAACTCGTGTATTAAATAAATTCAATGCACACAGACTGAACCAATTAGAATACTTCATAAGACCAATTTTTTTTTTTTTTAGTGAATTGTTGGCCTTCTGGAAAGTATGTTAATTTACTGTATATGTACTCAATACATGGTAGGGGCTCCGTTTGCTTTAATTACTGCCTCAATTCGGCATGGCATGGAGGTGATCAGTTTGTGGCACTGCTGAGGTGGTATGGAAGCCCAGGTTGCTTTGATAGCGGCCTTCAGGTCATCTGCATTGTTGGGTCTGGTGTCTCTCTTCTTCCTCTTGACAATACCCCATAGATTCTCTATGGGGTTCAGGTCAGGCGAGTTTGCTGGCCAATCAAGCACAGTAACACCATGGTCATTGAACCAGCTTTTGGTACCTTTGGCAGTGTGGGAAGGTGCCAAATCCTGCTGGAAAATGAAATCAGCATCTCCATAAAGCTTGTCAGAAGAAGGAAGCATGAAGTGCTCTAAAAATTCCTGGTATATGGCTGCATTGACTGTGGACTTCAGAAAACACAGTGGACCAACACCAGCAGATGACATGGCAGCCCAAATCATCACTGACTGTGGAAACTTCACACTGGACTTCAAGCAACATGGATTCTGTGCCTCTCCACTCTTCCTCCAGACTCTGGGACCTTGTTTCCAAATGAAATGTTAAATTTACTTTCATCTGAAAGAGGACTTTGGACCACTGAATTATTTTTCTCCACAGCCCAGGTAAGACGCTTCTGACTTTGTCTCTGGTTCAGAAGTGGCTTGGTAGCCCTTTTCCTGAAGACGTCTGAGCGTGGTGACTCTTGATGCAATGACTCCAGCTTCAGTCCACTCCTTGTGAAGCTCTCACAAGTGTTTGAATCAGCTTTGCTTGACAGTATTTTCAAGCTTGCATTCATCCCTGTTGCTTGTGCACCTTTTCCTACCCAAATTCTTCCTTCCAGTCAACTTTGCATTTAATATGCTTTGATACAGCACTCTGTAAATAGCCACACCTTTCAGTAATGACCCTTTGTGACTTACCCTCTTTGTGGAGGGCGTCAATGTTCATCTTCTGGATCATTGCCAAGTCAGCAGTCTTCTCCAATATTGTAGTTTCAAAGAACAAGAGATGCCCGAAATTTATACTGTAGGGATGGTCATTAATTGAAACTCTAATGTAAATATTCTAATATTTTGAGATACTGATTTTTGACTTTCATTAGCTGTAAGCTCTAAACATCAAAAATTAAAACAAAAAAAAAACTTTTGAAATGTTTTACTTTACATGCAATGAATATAAAATATATGAAAGTTTCACTTTTTGATGACATTCTAATTTATTGAGATGCACCTGTATATATATATATATATATATATATATAAACAACTTTACATAGTCAGATGAAGTACATCATTTAATCTGTCAAAATTAAATGCAGCCAAACAACCGGACAAGTAAACACGGTCTGATGTGAAAAGATTCAATATAATGAGCTGAGAATGACCGTAATGCACGCGTTGCCTCGGCAACACGCGAGCCACTCCGATAAAAAAAACAATATCAATCTCCTTGGAGAAAGATATCTGCAGCAGTGTGCTCTCACACAAAAGGGGGAAGAACCGCAACACGGGCTTCCGAACCCCGAGAGAGCGCTAGATCTGGGGAATGCAGGTGGAGATAGGGCGAGCCCGTCTCCAACCCGTCCGCCAGATCCATGTGCGATCCCCGCAATCTCAATCACCGCCATGTCTCAGCAGCAGCGGGACCGGTGTACCGACAAAACATGCTACCTATCAGGTTGTGCTACCAATAATATATTTGCATTGTTTTAAGGGTACAAGTTTAGGGTAACGGTAGGTGTGGATGGGTAGGTTTAGGGTAGGGGTAGGTATGGACATTAAAAAAAGCCTCAAACCACATGAATAAGATGCTGGTAGCACAATCTGATAGGCCGCATTTTCCGCTATCGATTTGTGCTACCTATCTTTTTAATGGGAGGTAGCACAATCGGAGCGGGTAGCACAAATCGTCAGAACACCGGAACCGCGAGATCACAGGCACGGACACACTCCACGGAGCATGCCTCGGCGGGAGCGGAACGTATTGCAGTGGGGAAAGCACAATCAGCCCCTCCTTTTCTTTTTTCCACGAGAGCTAACTGCGCGAGCTCCGCTCCCCAGACATGCTGCTCAAAATGTTTACATTTACATTTACATTTATGCATTTAGCAGACGCTTTTATCCAAAGCGACTTACATTGCATTCAAGTTACAGTCTTTACATTTTTATCAGCTCTTGCTTTCCCTGGGAATCGAACCCATGATCCTGGCATTGCTAGTGCCATGCTCTACCAGTTGAGCTACAGGAAAGCCCTCTAAACAAAAAATAAATGTTTATATTCGTTCACAATATGCTTATGCAAACAATATGCTTGTGCAACTGCTTTACGAAAGCTCATCGACGACCTCCGCGTCAACCTCCACGGAGGAAGACAGGCGGAGCATCGAGCCCTCTCTGAGGGGAAGAAACCGCGGGGCGGGCTTCCGACCCCAGAGAGCAGGCGCTGGATCTGATGGGAAAGGAAGAATGATCCATCTGCGATTCCCACGGGCACAGCCACTGCTCCGCCTCGGCGAAAGCAGGGCCGGCACCGCGAGGAACGCTGGTGAAGTCTCCCTCCTCAAAGAGAGCCTTCGGGGAGCGAAGCATACGCAGTGGAAACCGCTCACAATGCGGGCAGTCGGCCCCCTCGAGAGCCGACACTGCGTGCTTTGCTCCCAAGCAGACCACACACAAACTATGTATCCCTGCTCGTAACTTTTTGTAGATTGAGCATGGAGACACACACAATCTGTAATGTGAACTGCTTTCGCCCTTATGTTTTGTCTTTGCCTCAGTTTTAGACATACTGGAGCTTTATATGTTGCTGGATTTCTTGTAACTTGACAAACAACATTAAATAAGACTCACAGAACATAGATCGTGACTGACACACACAGAGAGCTTTGCTGAATGACAGAAAGCTGATGCCGGCTGCACCTCACGTGCTTTTAAGCTTTCTGTTCATGACGTCACCCACACCTAATGTCTCGCCATCAATTGGACTGATTACACATATGATTCAGAGCTTGATATCGCTGAAGGCGTTCCCCTAGCGTTTCCGACGCAGCTTGAGTTCCTGAAGGGGAACCACAGTGTTTTATCGATTAGTGATGTTTCTCTTGCACCCAAAATACAAGACATGTTATCAAAATGGCCGTAGTATGAGTTTTTATATTTATAACATACGATATTAAGTAATATTTTCAGCGCGGCTGCCAACAGTTCCATTCAGCCCACAGCTAGAGTTATATGTGTCACTAAGCAACACACTGAATACTGAACGAATCCAAGGATTTGAACGAATCGGTTGAGTGATTCAGTGGCCCATTCTTGCTTGTTCATGAACGAATCAACTGTTTTGAATGAATCAGTTCAATGAACGCTTCTGTGATAAAGCAGTGATTTGCCGCCACTTACTGGCGGCATTTAATGTCATAGAGTAGGTCTATCATTTAATTTCATATTTCTGTATTCAATATTTTTTATTATTATTATTTTTCCAACAGAAAAAACAGAAAACAAAAACGAAACAAAACAAAAAGCTTAGGCAGACCTTAAATGCACAGCTGTCAATTTAGTTCTTAAGATAAAATCAAAGAAATCGATAAGTTACAGGGGAAGATACATAAACATTAACAGCAATAGGCTTCTTGTTTTGAGTCATGATGGCAATAGTTTTCAAGAACAATGTAGGCAATCGTGCAAAGTGAAAGAAACAGTCCAAATAGCGTGTCTATATCCGATGACAATTTTAGGTCCATTTTATTTCAGATATAAGGGGTGATTTGTAGTCAGCATATTATTTTAAATTGAATTGCATGTTTTGTTGCACACTGAAATTCTTTAGTGTGCTCCCAGACTGAATCCCAGTCTTCACTGGAGATATTTATTGCAAAATAATTTTCAAACATCTGTTAAATATTATCTGTCTCTAGGATGGTCAAACTCAATATAACATAAATATGAGATACATATTTTTATCTTGTATTTTTATCATTTTTTTTCTCAATTTCAGACTTATCGGTATACAAAGTAGTATTTTGCCTATTTTCAAAATGTTATATTTAAAACATTATCATTTAAAAAGTATAATTAAAAAAGTTAATTTCTGAGGAAAAATTAATGAGTTCGTGTGACAAAAATATATTTGTTCCTGTTTGATACTGTGACTTGACCCTTATCAGGACTCGACTTGACTTGCTTGAGGTGAGCCACTGACTTTACTTGACTTGCTTGATTTGTTTGTACTGTGACTTGAGACTTGCTTGAGACTTGATGGTAGGGACTTGAGACTTGCTTGAGACTTGAACATATGTGACTTGCCCCCACCTCTGCTTCTCAGTATCTGCCGGCGAGAGTTGGTGTTTGTATGCTTTGCCGATATCCAAAAGGCTTTGGCGATCATAGATGTGTTTTGGAGTGATTTCCTTATGAATTAGTAGTAAATTGACAATATATGGAGACAAACAGATGACATTAAAAGACATAAAAGCACCGTCTTTGTGACCCGGAGTAGCCACTGCGTTTGACTGCGCCGCCATCTTGGATCTATCAGGATCTCGAGGACCGTCCCCGGACAACTGCACTCATGTGGTGGTGTTAAGTCCAGCATAATAGAAAGAGCAGAGGTCCAGGTAGTGTGTGAAGTTGGCCAGGAACACAAAGTCGTTAGTGTGGTCCACGAGAGAGCGGTCCCCCAGCTCCAGCAGGAGGACGAGGACGGCAGGGTCATTCATAATAAAAAAAATAAAAATGGAAAACAAAACGAGGGAAAGACGGCGCTTAATTTGTTTTAGTATGGTCCAGTATTCTGTAATGCTGCTGTCGAGGAAGGCACAATAAGATGAAAATAAATCCAAGAATTCGTTTAATAGCATCGAAGAAGAAGATAGCTCATTCAGACAAGGGGTAGACACACAACAATCCAAACGTAATACCAGACACCAACTAGCACAAAAGAGTGAGTTTAAATAAGGCAGGAAACTGATGACACACTGTATGAACAGTATGAACTAATAATGACAAAACGAGTACAGAAACAGGAACATAACCAAATATGGGCACAAATGGAGAAAACACTACAAGCAGTCCATGGGGTGTGACAATATCCTTATGCAGTCTTTTTTCTGACCCCTTTTTCCAAGGTTTATTGGCTTCCAACAAAAATAATTTCATACAAATGGAAAATTTGACATCATTAATAATTATAATTTAAAGCTTTTTTGGGTGCACTTTTGAATAGGAAGCTACTGATTTGATTGACCGATCCATCCATGCTGAATAGGGAGCTACTGTATTTAAATGATAGGTTCATGGTATGTCAAATTTATGTTTCACACCTTCAAATGTTAAAAGTTATGATTGCTACTTAAATCAGCTCCTCCATCAGTAGTGTGATCATCAGTTCTAATGGAGTGGTGGCTCAGTTGAAAGAGAAAGCTGGGACGTGCACCAACTGAATTGAGAATTGATTTATATTCAAAATTAATTCTAGAATTGAATTTTACCTGATATAGTGAATATTATACAAACTTTCAGTTTGGTTTAAATGTAAGGAAACTTTATCAGAATGCAAACAAATTTAAAACATGCAATTTTTAATTACAATCCCAAATCAGAAAAAGTTGGGACAGTATGGAAAACGCAAATAAAAAAAATAAGTAGTGATTTCTAAATTTACTTTGACTTGTATTTCATTGCAGACAATATGAACACAAAATATTTCATGTTTTGTCTGGTCAACTTCATGTCATTTGTAAATATACATCCTTTCCTGTCATTCAGACCGGCAACACATTCCAAAACAAGTTGGGACAGTAAAGCATTTACCAGTTTGTAATGTTGCCATTCCTTTTCACAACACTTAAAAGATGTTTAGGGACTGAAGACACCAAGTGATGAAGTGTTTCAGGTGTAATTTTGTCCCATTCTTCCTGCAAACATGTCTTAAGGTGGGCAACAGTACGGGGTCTTCGTTGTCGCATTTTGCGCTTCAAAATGGACTTGTTGCTGGTAACAGTCTGGATGATCCTTTTCTTCTTTGGTCCGGAGCACACGGCGTCCATTCCTCCCCAAAAATACCTGAAATACTGATTCATCTGACCACAGTACACGTTTCCACTGTGTGATGGTCCATCCCAGATGCCTCCGAGCCCAGAGAAGTCAACGGCGCTTCTGGACACTGTTAACATAGGGCTTCCTTTTGGCACAGTACAGTTTTAACTGGCATTTGTGGATGTAACTACGTATTGTGGTACTTGACAAAGGTTTGCCAAAGTAGTCCTGAGCCCATGTGGTGATATCGCTTATAGATGAATGACAATTCTTGATGCAGTGCCGCCTGAGGGATCGGAGATCACGGTTGTTCAGCTTAGGCTTGCGCCCTTGTCCTTTTACGCACTGAAATTCCTCCAGATTCCTTGAATCTTTTAATTATGTTATGCACTGTTGAAGGTGAAATATCCAAATATCTTCCTATCTTTCTTTGAGGAACATTGTTTTTAAACATTTCAATAATTTTCGTACGTATTTGTTGGCAAACTGGCGATCCTCGGCCCATCTTTTCTCCTAAAGGACTAGACCTTTCTTGGATGCTGCTTTTGTACCAAATCATAATCACCTGTTGACATCAACTGTTTCAAATCACATCATTATTTAACCAATTTACATCATTACTAGCCCTAAATTGCTCCTGTCCCAACTTTTTTTGGAATGTGTTGCAGGTCTGAATGACAGGAAAGGATGCATATTTACAAATGACATGAAGTTGACCAGACAAAACATGAAATATTTTGTGTTCATACTGTCTGCACTGAAATACAAGTCAAAGTAAATTTAGAAATCACTACTTTCTTTTTTTATTTGCATTTTCCATACTGTCCCAACTTTTTCTGATTTGGGGTTGTAAATGCAGAGACACAATTAATATTTTCTTGATAAAGCCTGTTTGAAAGTTAAAAAAATATATATTTTAGATTTATTTAGTGATAGACAGAGAGAACAATAGATTGGTATGCTTCAATGTCTCAGTTATTCTGCATCAAACTGGAACAGCCTCTGCTTCTGATATTTATTTATTGTGATGTCAAATACAAACACAGTTTCCTCTTCAGGAACTCGAGTTGCGTCCGGATACGCTTTGGGAACACCCCCAGCGTGACCGCGCTCTGAACACATGTGTAATCTATCCAACGGATGGTTGAGACGTCACGGGCGGGTGACGTAATCGGCCAGGCAGCATAAAAGCACGTGCGGTGGAACCAGCGTCAGCTTTTGTCATTCAGCAACCGCTACTCTGTGTGTGTCTGTCAATCTATGTTGTGAGTCTTATTTGGTGTTGTCTGTCTTCACAAGCACTCAGAATAAGCTCCACAATGGCTATAAGTGCAGGGAGCTGACTGCCCGTTGTCACTGTATATGCTCGCTCTCGGATGCGTTCTTTGAGAAAGGAGCCTTCACCTGCGTTCCTCGCGGTGCCGGTCTCGCTTTCGCGTAAAAAAGGCAGAGCGGTGGCTGCGCTCGTTGAAATCACAGATAGATCAGGTGGAGGGAACGAAGAAGAGCGAGCCCCTATCTTCTCCCGTTTCCCGTCAGATCCAACGTCCGCTCTCTGGGTTCGGAAGCCCGCCTTGTGGTTCTTCCCCCCGGAGAGAGGGCTCGAGGCTCCGTCTGCCTTCCTCCTCCGAGGTGGACGTGGAGGACGTCGATGAGCTTTGTAAAGCAGTAAGCATTGTTTCATGAACATGTTATGAACGAGAGAACGGAGTTTGCGCTGTCAGCCCATAGGGAAATAAGAATGGGCTGATTGTGCTCCTCGCCGCCGTATGATCTCGCGGTTCCGGTCCCGCTGTTGCTGAGGCACGGTGGCGACTGAGATTGCGGGTCATTGCACATGGATCTGGCGGATGGGTTGGAGACGGGCTCGCCCTATCTCCACCTGCATTCCTCAGATCTAGCGCTCTCGCTCGGGGCTAGAAGCCCGCGCTGCGGTTCTTCCCCCGTGGGTGAGAGTGTGCTGTTGTCGCCTCTGCAACACGCGCATTACGGTCATTCTCGGTTCATTATATGAAGCTTTTTGCGTGTGATCTCGCGGTCCCGCTGCTGCTGAGACACGCCGGTGATTTAGATCGTGGGGATCGCACATATATCTGGCGGACGGGTTGGAGACGGGCTCGCCCTATCTCCACCTGCATTCCTCAGAGCTAGCGCTCTCTCGGGGTTCGAAAGCCCGCGCTGCAGCCCTCCCCCCCCTTTTTTGAGTAAGAGCCCGCTGCTGCAACACGCGCTGCCGAGGCAACGCATGCATTGTAACTTTCTCAGGTTTTAGATGAATCTTTCATATCATATCAGACCGTGTTACTTGTCTGGTTGTTTGGCTGCATTTAATTTTGAGGAATTGAATGCTGTATTTCATCTAACTTGGGAAGGTTTATATATATATATTATATTATATATATATATATATATATATATATATATATACACAGGTAAGTATTGGAGCACGATGTGTGACCTCTCTTCCTCCGAGGAGGTTGAGGTGGTCAGCAGGAGCTGCTGGGCGGAGCCCCTTCCGGGGTCTCTAGAGCAGCTAGTTCGGCTTTCTCCTGCCTGTGTGCCATTCCAGGATACCGAACTAGCCGCTCTTATTACACCAGAGGCCAGTCTCCAGAGACTGGTTCCCTTAGTAGGCACCTGGTGGTGTGGGAGCCCCTGCCAAGCATGTCTCATAGTGTCCTGCCTTGCAGGCTCTGGTTTTACCAGTCTAGTCTTCCTAGAAGATGACGCGGGTCTGAGGACAGTCGCTTCAATAGGAGACTTCGGCTGAGGCAGTCCTGGTGCCCATTGCCCAGGACTTATGAGTGTAGGCCCTGCTGGGGAAGAGCGGCGTACACCGCGGTATACGGAGCCTGTCTCTCCTCAGTGCCCTTTAGGAGATCGGTCTGCCAACCCTGCCACGTACTGTGTTCCAGGGCGCAGCGATCTCCAGCGAGCACACATCTCAGTTTCTTCCACCCAGAAACGTAGCGGAGCAGAGATGCTCGCCACCCCTTCGGGGATCTCTAGAGCAGCTAGTTCGGCTTTCTCCTGCCGGTGTGCCGTTCCAGGATACCGGACTAGCCGCTCTGATTACACCAGAGGCCAGTCTCAAGAGACTGGTTCCCTTAGTAGACTAGTTGGCAGCGTGGAAACTACTGCCAAGTGTGTCTCGGTGGGTCCTGCACACTGTAGAGAGAGGCTACAGAATCCAGTTCGGTTCTCCTCCGCCTCGATACAACGGGGTGAATGCCACTCTGGTGGGACCCGAGCAGGCTCTGGTAATGGAACGAGAGGTAGATACTCTCTTAAGGAAGGGGGCCATCGAGATGGTTCCTCCTCACGAAAGAGAGTCCGGGTTCTGCAGCCGGTACTTCATAGTTCCAAAGAAGGATGGAGGGTTGCGTCCCATTTTAGATCTGCGTCAGTTTGAACCGCTCAGTCAGCAGACTGAAGTTCAAGATGCTCAAACAGGTCTTGTCTCAGATCAAGTCCGAGGACTGGTTTGTCACGATCGATCTAAAAGACGTATACTTCCATATATCCATCCTTCCCACTCACAGGGAGTTCCTGAGGTTTGCTTTCGAGTGCGAAGCTTACCTATACCGGTTTCTTCCCATCGGCCTAGCACTCTCACCCCGCACTTTTACAAAGTGTGTGGATGCCGCGTTAGCTCCGTTGCGAGTTGATCGAGTTGATCAGATCGAGTTGATCTTCGCGACAGTCAGGAGAGTGAAAGAAGGTCAGTCACTCACTGTCAAGCAGTTTCAGAGGCTGCTTGGTCTGATGGCAGCTGCGTCCAATATGATACCTATTGGCCTGCTGTACATGAGACCCCTACAGTGGTGGCTCAAGACCAAGGGGTTCTCCCCGAGGGGAAACCCACTTTGCATGATAAAGGTCATGCAGCGGTGCCTATGTGCCTTAGACATGTGGAGACAACCTTGTTCTTGTCTCAGGGCCCGGTGTTGGGAGCTCTGTGTCGCCGCGTAACGCTAGTGATGGATGCATCCCTCACCGGTTGGGGTGTGGTCATGAGTGGCCACCTTCCCTGTGGTCTGTGGAGTGGTCACCATCTCACCTGGCACATAACAATTGGCTGGAGATGCTGGCTGTGTTTCAGGCTCTGAAACACTTTCTCTCAGACCTAAGAGATCACCATGTGTTGGTGCGTACCGACAACACAGCGGTGGTCTCTTACATCAACCACCAAGGAGGTCTGCATTCACGCCCCCTTTACAGGCTGGCGTACACAGATCCTTGGGTGGTCCCAGGACAAACTCCTCTCGCTGAGAGCAGTTCACATTCCTGGGCATCTCAATATGGGATCGCTCTGCTCCCAGGAGTTCTGGCGAGAGTGCGCCGGGACGCGGTCAGTCTACTTATGGTAGCACCGTTCTGGCCGGGCCGTGTATGGTTCTCGGACCTGATTTCTCTCCTCGACGGCTCTCCATGGGAGATTTCCGTCAGGAGGGATCTCCTCTCACAAGTGAAAGTTGTGGGGGTGGCCCCTGTGGGGGCGCAACTCATAGCTTCCGGTCTCTCAACCGAGGTTGTTGAGACCATCCTCCAAACCAGAGCTCCCTCAACGAGGAAACTGTACGCCTTGAAGTGGGAACTTTCACTTCATTGTGCGGAGACCGCACGCTCGACCCAGTCAACTGACCGATTGGTACAGTTCTGGAGTTCCTGCAGGCCCGACTCTCTGCAGGGTTGACCCACTCCACCTTGAAGGTTCACGTGGCGGCAATTAGGCCTACCACACCTCTCTTGGTGGGCAATCAGTGGGTAGACACCCCCTAGTTACACGTTTCTGCCACAGCATGAGGAAATTGTACGCCCTGAAGTGGTAACTTTCACTCCATGGTGCGAAGGTTGCCAGCTCAACCCAGTCAACTGCTCGATTGGTACAGTTCTGGAGTTCGTGCAGGCCTGTTCCTCCACAGGGTTAACCCACTCCACCTTGAAGGTTACGTGGTGGCAATTCGGCCTACCAAACCTCTCTTGGTGGGCAATCAGTGGGCATACACCCCCTGGGTACACATTTCCTCCACAGCAGAGCTGTGTGTATGTTAGGTGAGCCTCCTCTCAATACGAGTAAACTGTATGCCCTGAAATGTAGCACTTCATGGTGCGGAGGTCATCAGCTCGACCCAGCCAATTGCCCGATTGGTACAGTTCTGGAATTCATGCAGGTCCATTCCTTCGCAGGGTTAACCCCCTCCACCCTTAAGGCCTACGTGGCGGCTTTACCGGCTTACTGCTCCACTCTCGGTGGCCTATCTGTGGGTAGACACCCCTTAGTTACACATTTCCTCCAGAAACTGAGGCCTCCGGCCAGACGGCATATGATGTGTGGTGGATCAGGACGCTATTCCATAGCCTCGAGTCCTCTGCTCTCCCCACTTGGGGATCAAGACTCACTTCTCAGAAGTTGGCCTTCGGGACGCAGGCCCCGCCCTCTTAGCCACTCTGTCTTTCTCTCGGCCTAGCTGTGCTCCATTCACACTAGGCAGGGATTTGTCAGTCTGGAGGCATGGGTATCTCATTCCCAAAGCGTCTCCGGATGCAGCTCGAGTTCCTGAAGAGGAACGTCTCAGGTTACGTATGTAACCCTAGTTCTTAGAGGGAACGAGACGCTGTGTCTCGGGGCCATACTTCCGGCATCCCTGCGAGCGGTTGCTTCATTCCTGAAGCTGACGCCGGTTCCACCGCACGTGCTTTTATGCTGCCTGGCCGATTAAGTCACCCGCCCGTGACATCTCGCCCATCCGTTGGACAGATTACACATGAGTTCAGAGTGCGGTCACGCTGGGGGCATTCCCAAACGCAGCGTCTCGTTCCCTCGAGGAACTAGGATTACATACGTAACCTGAGACGATTTCAGATCACACATATGTATGATGTAAGTAGAGAGGTTCAAGAAGTTATTGTGCAATATTCATTTTATTTTAATTATGAGTCACACTTTGTAGGTGGCTTCCCTGACTTTCCTGAAGAGTATTGCAGAGTGAGGGCGGCAGCGAAGCAGTTTCAACAGATTATTCAAACAACTTGTCGTTGACACAGTAATTTAAATCTGAAGTGTGAACTACCGGTACTAAAATGGGGGGGGGTTCATTGCACCGTAAAGTGTTTACACAAACACTTGGATATGCGACTAAAATTGCACATTTATCTAGTTAACATTAGAGCAAGCAGTCAGGTAAAGTTGCTACTACTTATATGTTTCACTTTAAATATGATAAGCCATATTGTTGGGGGAGGGGTGGGGCATTTTATCATTTAATTCAGACAGAATTAGAAATTGGTTATTCTTTGAATCATTGTCATTAGAAGCATGTGCAGTTACCAAAATCATGTCCTTAACTCTGGATGAAATCATACATGCCTGCTGAGTTACATTTTACATTACATATCTTCAATGGTACAGATTTTATATATATACATATATATATATATATATATATATAAGAATGTGACTCCTCTTGCATGGATGGAAATGGAACCGTAAAATCTCAGCTGGGGTTAATTGACTCGAAAAATATACTGTAATTTCTGAATGTAATAAGACTCCCTGATTGCTACTGTTAAAAACATCATGTTTTGTTGTGGGTAAAGTAAAGCTGGACTCTATAGGACAGAGATGCATCAACACTGATCACTCTTTTCCTCTGGGTTCACTGTCTGTTTCCTGTTTTTAGATCAGCTACCAGAGCATCGAATCGTCAGATCCCAACATCAATGTTCCTGGCCCACGGCGCACTGTCTCCAAACTAAAGAACGAGACGTATCACATGTTCTCCGGACTTCACCCCGGCACCACATACCTGGTGTCTGTTCGTGCCCACACAGCCAAGGGCTTTGGGCAGGCTGCCCTTACCGAAATCACCACCAATATCTCAGGTGAGGAAATGCGCATCGCCACAAGGAATTCTGGGATATGAGAGGCATCAGAAAACCTACAACTTTGCAGGCTTTCAGCCGCGTCTCTCTCTGAATCTAAAGTACTTAATTATAAGTTTTCCACTAGAAGCTAGATGGGCTTTGGTTTTATCTCTGGAATGAATGTAAGATGCCTGTGAGGGCCTTTTAATTGGTTCAGGATTTATTCAGACTTTATTTGGACTTCATTTAGACGTAATCGCAGCCAGGCAAAAGCTACTCTTTTGGCGAGATTGACTCTCTGAACAGTAGAAATATTGATACCAAGGTTTACCCATGCATAAGTCGACAAACTGAGGGGATAACTGAGTAAACTGAAAGGAAAATGGCAGATCCTTTTGGGAAATCATTATTCCACCAATTAACTTATAGGCTTTTGGTAAAAGTCTCTGACTGCATTTTGCGGCTCAATAAACTGAAAATTAAAGAGAAACTGATTAGTCTCGGCCCCTTTGGTGGTTTTGACCAAACAATGAACATTATTTGGACAATCCTGTTTAAACATTTAGTCATTTGGCAGACACTTTTATCCAAAGCGACTTACAATTGGGGAATACATAAAGCGATTGATCTTGAAGAGGCAATCAGACAGAGGAAGTGCTCATAACACCAAGTCTCAGACATTGTTCAAATAAGTACAAGCTAGCAAGGGAAGGAGAGAAAGATAAAGGGAAAGGTTTTTTTTTAATTTATTTTTTTTAGAACAATTTAGGATGAAGTCAAGTAGTGCCAAAAGACATGAGTTTTCAGTTGTTGCTTGAAGATTGATAGGGATCCAGCATTCCGGATAGGGGTGGGAAGATTATTCCACCATCCAGGAATGGTGAATGAGAATGTTCTGGAGAGTGATTTTGAGCCTCTCTGTGATGGTACCACAAGGCGTCGCTCACTAACAGATCTCAGACTTCTGGAGGGGATGTAGATTCGTAATAGTGAGTGGAAGTAGGAGGGTGCTGAGCCTGTGGTCGTTCTGTATGCAAGCATCAGTGTCTTGAACTTGATGCGAGCTGCCACTTGTACCCAGTGCAATGAGATGAAGAGAAGTGTAACATGGGTCCTTTTGGGCTCGTTGAAGACCAGTCGTGCCACTGCATTCTGAATCATTTCTAGAGGTTTGATTGTGTTTGATGGAAGTCCAGCCAGAAGAGCATTGCAGTAGTCCAGCCTAGAAACGACAAGGAAGTTGTGCAGCATGCTCTGTCAGAAAGGGCCTGATTTTTCTGATGTTGTGTAGCGCAAACCTGCAAGATCGAGCAGTCTTTGCTATGTGCTCTTTGAAGGTCAGCTGGTCATCAAAGATTACACCAAGATTTCTGACCGAAGTTGATGGGGTAATTATTGATGTGCCTAACTGAATCGAGAAGTCATGCTGTAGAGTCGGAGTGGCAGGGACGAAAAGAAGCTCAGTCTTTGCCAGGTTGAGCTGTAGGTGATGTTCTTTCATCCATGCCATAAACAGCCTCATAATAGTAATAGTAATAGTTCACCCAAAAATTCGGCCATTTTTTTATATACGCTACTTCAAGCATGCTCATTTATTGACCACGTCAAGCTCCAAAGAGTCAAAAAAGCAAAACAGTTGTTATTTCATGCACTGGTCAATTTTGAGATTTGGGGCTTGTCACATAGGCACTCACACGATGTCTGCAAACTCTTGAGATTTTATTGAGAACAACAGCTCAACTCAGTCTCACATGCAAAACTTTTATATTTTTAATACAACTGACATAATGTATCCCAAAAGCCTTATGGGTAATGTAGTGTAAGACACACCCCAACAGAGGGCTATTTTGCTTCCACAATTTGTCTTCATTCAGACTAGTGGAAAGAAAACATCTAAAATGCATATTTAGGTGCATATTTTATTACATTATATCTATTTTGATTATATTACGTTCAGTTTTTCCCCTCATGCACTGAGCCTAAAACACTTCAGTAGCACTTGCAGTTTTAGAAAAAACAGTTACTAAAGGGTTTGTTCATATAACATTTGTCAGATTTATATAACATTTCACTCCTAAAACATGGTGCTCTATTATTTTATTTTATTTTACGAATTTTTATTTATTTATTTTTATCTTGCTATTGACAATATTTTCTACGGGAGCCCATTTCTGCCACTGATTAAAAAAATAAAACAAGGTAATTGTGATGTTTTATCTAACAATTTTAGCCCCCCCCACACACACACACAGACACAATTTAGTTTACATTAAAATGTTGTTTACATCTCGAAATTCTGACTACTTTTCTCAGAATTGTGATATATAAACTCGCAAGTGTGAGTTATAAGGTCTAATTTTGAGGACAAAAAGATGGACTATTTCAATATGTGACTATTTCAATTCAATATGGACTTGCAAATGTATATCTCACAATTCTGACTTTATTTATCGCAATGAAAGTTCATTGAGATATTACTATGGCGTTTTAGTGCCATGTTAAAAAATAAAATAAATCTAAGATTACGAGATTAAAGTCGTAATATTTCGAGAATAAAGTCGAAATTATGAGAATAAAGTCGAAATGTTTCGAGAATAAAGTTGAAATGTTTCGAGAATAAAGTCGAAATACTACGAGAATAAAGTCGAAATGTTTCGAGAATAAAGTCGAAATATTACGAGAATAAAGTTGAAATGTTTCGAGAGTAAAGTCGAAATGTTTCGAGAATTTAAATCGTAGAAATTAAAGTTATAATATTTTGAGAGTATAGCCTATATCACACATGCAAATGGCCCGCATTGAGAGCACCTGGAGAAGTTGCCAGGCCAACGGAATAGATTTGAATATTGTTGCGTCCGAGCGGCCGCATCATTTTACTGGGATGCGGAAGAGTCAATTTTAAGGACTCGCGGAAACAGCTTAATATCAAGAATATGATATTTATTAACAGACTGAACAGGAACAACTGCTTATCTTAACATCAGCTCACACACTCAATCGACATTCCTTTGGGGGGGGGGGGCTGTAGCTCTCTTATTTAAGTAAGGAATAATTGACGACGGGCCATTGAATTGTTAGAAAAATAATGCTTCGCTTCGCGTCATGGCCGCATCAACACCTCGGGTGTGCATTATTTTTCTAATGATTCAATGGTCCGGAGCCAATTATTCTGCTTACACTACGGTTGCCACACCTCAACACATCGATCAGATGATATATTTCAAGGGATTCGTCCGTTTTTTGTACTTAAATCGCTATTGTGAGTAGGATTATTTATTCCGCATCTCATTCATCGCCTCCGTTGCTAATTCCAAAATGTCATTTTAGACCTAGTAACGGAGGCTTGAGCCGTTGACAACAAACAAATGCAGCTAATAACTAAGTTATGAGAGAGACAGAGAGAAAGCGAGAGTTTGATCGTGCGTGAATTAGCCTACCTCTCTGAGTCTGTCTCTCATCAGTGTTCGGCAGCAGCGTCCCTACTAGTGAAACTTTAAGTTCATTTTCCTCACGAACAGTGCCGTTGTTATCTCGATTCGCTTGTGAGAAATGTCATGTCCTCTTAAGTTGCTAAACTATTTACTGACAAATTCGTCAAAGCAGCGCTAACAACATTAGCGCGTATGTTTTCATGTGTGTAAACCAGTAGGGATTTCTTTAAGACTGCAAGGGAAGCTCTGCTTCCCCTATAATGTCAAAAAATTAATGGTCAAATTACTATTGTGTTAACATTTTATTGACTAAAAAAATGCGTTAGAACACGTTCATCTCGAAGAGAGTTCGTTCAGAATCAGCTACATATAGCAGGTTGGCTGACTCGATTTCCTTCTCATACATTCCCGTAGCGTCAGTGTATTTCCCTGTTGAAGCCTAGCGTCCATTGACTTCAATGGGGCTGCTTTGAACATTTTTTTTCAGTGCTTCGAAACTAGACAGTCATTGGATAAATGCTGCGATTATGTCCCGCCCACCGATGCTCAGCGTCTCTGGGGGTGAATGGAGGAGTGGGCTGGCCTGGACTCCGGGCTTCTGCGTGATGATTGGAGGGTCTGTCGAAAGACTGCATCTCCTTTTGATTGACAGCGATTTTGTACTATAAAAAGTCGCTGACGCTGACGCTGAAGCACAGTTGACAAGTCTGCGTATTATACACGACTTTGGGCTTCTTTTTTTGTAAAGTTGCAGGAAAAAATCCCTGGTCGCGGGTTGCGGTTTTCTGGGCTTATTTAAAAAAATATGGTTGCTTGTTAGGGAAATCTGACAAGAAATTTTGTTTCTTTATTTATGTTCGCCGTATTCTCCAATGCATTGATTGACACGCTGTCTGCTCGCAGTTAATAGCCAACCAGTGCAATAATACCCGTGTGTTAGAATATTTAAACCGTAAATCTATTTCCTGTGCCTTAATACAAGAGACACATTTAAAACAATCTGATGTGGCACGTTTCCAGAATAAGTATTAAAAATTAGCAGCTTTTTCCAGCACTCAAAATAAAACTAAGAATATGATTTTAAAACTAAAATCATATTCTTCTTTTAAAGAGGACAGCTGTGTAGCCTGTTGCTCAGTAAAATGTTGTTTTTGTAGGTTTTGTAATGATTGGATTTTATTTTCTAATTGTGTAAACTGGTGAGTTTTCGCTTTGGCGAGAGTAGAAGAGAAAGATATACATAAACCTCGTATAGCACACTTAGTCGTTTCCCACAGTATTTGAGGATCCACATCAGAGGGCATATTAATTTCAAGAAATTCCTTAATATATTCTTTTAGGGAAGTAATGAAAGTCTGATTACTTAATAATGATACGTTATTAAGTTATTACGCCATCTAGGGGACTTGGCTTTAACATCGGAAAGAGGAACACTGCACAACACAGCAGAATGATCAGATAATAAAATTGGTAATATAGAGATGGAGGAATTAGACGAAATTAAAGATGGGCTGAGAAATATGTAGTCTATCCTAGAGAAAGTATTGTGTCTATTATAAAAAAAGTGAAGTCCTTAGCTTTAGTATTCTGAATTCTCCATAGATCGATTAAGTTGAGCTCAGTGATAAATTTATTCAATAATTTAGAGGATGGATTGCCTGTTGTATCAGATTAAGATTTATCTAAAGCAGGATTTATGACAGCATTAGAATCACCACACACCACTAGAGGGCAATCAGTCTCCTCAAGTAGAGTTTTGGAAATCTGTGTAAGGAATGCACTGTCTGTCTCATTCGGACCATAAATAGAGACCAATGCTAACCTATTATTATATATTTTGCATCGGATAAAAACAAATTTACCCTTCTCATCAATACCAAGTTGTTCAATCGTTAAATTTAACTTCCTGTTAACAAGGATAAGCACCCCCTTAGTTTTATTTTGAGTGCTGGAAAAAGCTGCTAATTTTTAATACTTATTCTGGAAACGTGCCACATCAGATTGTTTTAAATGTGTCTCTTTTATTAAGGCACAGGAAATAGATTTACGGTTTAAATATTCTAACACACGGGTTCGTTTAACAGCAGAATTTAAACCATTCACATTCAGTGATAAAATATTTAGAGTATGCATTGAATATTCATAATCCCAAGATTGTACTCAATAAATGAAAAAAAAGCAGAAGCACTTCCATTCTGTAAATAACATGTAAACGCTGATGTGCATTTTAGATACCAAACCTCCTAGATGAAAAATCCCTTTAGAAATAAGGTAAAATACGTAAAAGTATAAATGTCTGCTGTAAAAAACAAAAACAAAAATATGAACATCCCACAACCATAAACAAAGAACCACTCAGACAGCACATTACCGAGAACATAGGTCTGACTGAGCAGCAAACAACAGTGATAGTTCGTGACCGATCCACTCCAACGCAAGACATGTCTCCCGAAAGGCTCACGCAGCCAAAAAAAATATTTTTTTTATTAATTAAACCTACTCTCCATTAGTCCCCTTCAAAAAAGAAAAAAAAGAGTGTCAGTCTTACCAGCAAAGAGATTGTTGTACCGGATAAATAAGGACAATATCCCAGTAGGAGAGAGGAGAGAAGAAAACGCAAGAAATAGGTTTAGCAAGCATCCATGTTCATCCTGCCATCATCCCCTCCTGGGCAGCTAGGGCCAAGTCCATCCTGGCCGTCTCGCCCCTCCCGTCGAGCTGGAGAAACAGCGGCCGCTGCTCCCCCGTCGTCCCCCCGCAGAGCTGCGGCATACGACTTCTGTTGAGACATGGAGGTGATAAAATCCTCTGCTTTCTGAGGGGAATCGTAGCTTCTCTGTTCCCCTTTGAGCCATAGCTTAATTACCGCCGGATAGATGAGGAAGGGCTGAAGCCCAAGCACTGTCATCTTCTTCAAAACCGGACCAAATGCCTTTCTCCTGATCGCTGTAGCCGGACTAAAGTCGGGAAAAAATAGCAGTTTGACATTGCTCTGTGAGTCTTTCACCGGATAAGCCTGCCGAGCACCTTTTAGGATATCTGATCTGTCATGCCATCTCAGTACACGGAAGATGAGAGTGCGTGGCCGATCGGAGCCCCTCCCTCCGTCATAGACGCGGTGCGCCCGATCAATCTCAATGTCACGGCCCCTCAAGGAAGGAATCCACTTGGAAAGATTAGCTCTGAGCAAACCAGCTGTGTTGGGACCCTCCATCCCTTCTGGGAGCCCCACCAGTCTTAGGTTGTTCCTCCTGCACCTGTCCTCCATATCTGTCATCTTCTCGGTGAGTCGCTCCAGTTGATCCTTTAAGTCTGTGACTGTCCTCTTATCTTCACGCTCCGCTGCCTGAACAGAATCATTGCGGTCATGTGTATGCTTCGCCGTGGTAACTATGGCCTCAAACTCCTCTCTTAGCTCTTTAACAGACTTGTTGGTCGCTTGCATGTCCTCACGCAGTCCGCTCAATGCTGGAATCAGCACAGAGTCCATAGCATCTCTTACTGCCGAATTCACAACCGAATTCAAAGTGATTTGCTGCTCTTTAAATGCTAGTTCAATGCGGTTAGCAATAGCCTCGTCGAGTTCTTCTCTGGAGATGGCTGAATCTCTGAATTTTTTCTTTATTGGCGATTGCTCAATCTCTCTATTCCGATCCCCTTTGTCTGCCTTAGCACTCATGATGGGTCCAATGCAGAGTGGTTTAAATTTTACTGACAGGATCATAAAATATGTGGCAAAGTGAGCGGAGCGAAAGACTGAGCCTGCATCACCGTCGAGGGGTCACGTGATCCTCTTTAGCCAATTGTTTTACAATGTTTTTGTAATGTATTAATTATCACGGGCTATAATAAAAAACAAGTAGTCATACTGAGTAAATACATTTGGTTTGAATAGCCTGGTATGGCAAGATGTCTTAAAATGTATTTATTTTTTTAACATTTAAACTTAGACCATATTATTAGATTACCTTTTGACTTCATGAATACACATAAATGACAGCTTACTGATTTTTAAAAATATATATTTTTATCTTTTTAATAATATTATATAATATTTTACTTTTTAATAAAATATATATTATAATTTAATATAATATTTTATATATTTTCTATGACATTTATGTGGCATTTTGCTTTTTTATGTCATTTATTTGATAGTTATGTATACATTATTTTATTTTAAATGGAAGAAAAACCTGTTTTTGACCTCAAAATAAAGCATGTTCCCTCTGTACATGGCTGTGGGGACGAGCAGTTTTGTGGTGCTTGGAATTCTTTATAATTAATTAAAAACAAATATTGCCACATTGATGGCTCAAGAAGGTGTAATTGTTCAAATAACACATCGTTTCATTTTAATATATATAAAAAATGTAACCAAGTGTTTTTCAAGTGTTATATTTCTGTAAAGGCTAGGGACAGAAAAATGGACATTTCCATAGAATGACCCCTATATATTTTAGGCAATAAATATGTGGCTCATGTATAAATAATTTATAATAAGTAATACTGAAGATAGTAAATCATAAATAAAATATTGGGCTTGTTTTGGGCTTGCTTTTGAAGCTGCGGTTGCTTATTTGGAGACTGAGGTCTGAACTTCAAGTCCTGTATTCAGATCAGGACTTGCAGGGTAACAGGGGAAAGCTGTGTGATTACTTGGTGTTCCTTAAAGACATGGAGTTGGACAGTGCAATGCCTCAGCTTTACAAACTGTTCTGATTAGTGGCAACAATTGGAGCTACATCTGCAGGTGTAGAAAGAAGCTTCTCCTGTTTAAAGCGGCTCAAGTCCTACACCCGTTTCAATAGTTCTTGAAAAGGAATGTAGGGCAGAATTTACGTATAAATAAGTGGACAATTTTTATGATGTAGGCCGAAAATGAGCTTCCCCTCTTTGAAAGACCAGCAGCCGCCACTGGTGTAAATTGTGTGTGTCTGTAAGGGAGAGAGAGCGGGAGAAATAGAGTGTGTGCTTTACGTACATAATAAAATGTAATTCTGTGGCAAAACATGGAAATGATCTGTCGTTTTTATCCCATTGCTTACTATATTTATGTATTTGGCCAGTGACTTGTTGGTTTTGGTTGTATTGCTGTTGTAAGACCTTTTGAAATAACTGAACTCATTTGCCGAAGTGATACGGAACTGTAATGCGGTAGAGAGCTGCCTGGAACTACAAACCCGATTCCAAAAAAGTTGGGACACTGTACAAATTGTGAATAAATACAGAATGCAATGATGTGGAAGTTTCAAATTTCAATATTTTATTCAGAATACAACATAGATGACATATCAAATGTTTAAACTGAGAAAATGTATAATTGTAAGGGAAATATAAGTTGATTTTAAATTTCATGGCATCAACACATCTCAAAAAAGTTGGGACAAGGCCATGTTTACCACTGTGTGGCATCCCCTCTTCTTTTTATAACAGTCTGCAAACGTCTGGGGACTGAGGAGACAAGTTGCTCAAGTTTAGGAATAGGAATGTTGTCCCATTCTTGTCTAATACAGGCTTCTAGTTGCTCAACTGTCTTAGGTCTTCTTTGTCGCATCTTCCTCTTTATGATGCGCCAAATGTTTTCTATGGGTGAAAGATCTGGACTGCAGGCTGGCCATTTCAGTACCTGGATCCTTCTTCTACGCAGCCATGATGTTGTAATTGATGCAGTATGTGGTCTGGCATTGTCATGTTGGAAAATGCAAGGTCTTCCCTGAAAGAGACGACGTCTGGATGGGAGCATATGTTGTTCTAGAACTTGGATATACCTTTCAGCATTGATGGTGCCTTTCCAGATGTGTAAGCTGCCCATGCCACGCGCACTCATGCAACCCCATACCATCAGAGATGCAGGCTTCTGAACTGAGCGCTTATAACAACTTGGGTTGTCCTTGTCCTCTTTAGTCCAGATGACATGGTGTCCCAGTTTTCCAAAAAGAACTTAAAATTTTGATTCGTCTGACCACAGAACAGTTTTACACTTTGCCACAGTCCATTTTAAATGAGCCTTGGCCCAGAGAAAACGCCTGCGCTTCTGGATCATGTTTAGATATGGCTTCTTTTTTGACCTATAGAGTTTTAGCCGGCAACGGCGAATGGCACGGTGGATTGTGTTCACTGACAATGTTTTCTGGAAGTATTCCTGAGCCCATGTTGTGATTTCCATTACAGTAGCATTCCTGTATGTGATGCAGTGCCGTCTAAGGGCCCGAAGATCACGGGCATCTAGTATGGTTTTCCGGCCTTGACCCTTACGCACAGAGATTGTTCCAGATTCTCTGAATCTTTGGATGATTAAATGATGATAACTTCAAACTCTTTGCAATTTTTCTCTGATAAACTCCTTTCTGATATTGCTCCACTATTTTTCGCCGCAGCATTGGGGGAATTGGTGATCCTCTTCCCATCTTGACTTCTGAGAGACACTGCCACTCTGAGAGGCTCTTTTTATACCCAATCATGTTGCCAATTGACCTAATAAGTTACAAATTGGTCCTCCAGCTGTTCCTTATATGTACATTTAACTTTTCCGGCCTCTTATTACTACCTGTCCCAACTTTTTTGGAATGTGTAGCTCTCATGAAATCCAAAATGAGCCAATATTTGGCATGACATTTCAAAATGTCTCACTTTCAACATTTGATATGTTATCTACAGTTCCCTCCACTAATATTGGCACCCTTGATAAATATGAGCAAAGGCAGCTGTGAAAAGAAATCGGCATTGTTTATCCTTTTGATCTTTCCCTCAAAAAATTTACAAAATTCTAACCTATCATTGAAGTAAAACAATTGAAAGTGGGGAGAAAATCTCATGATGAAATAAATGTTTTTCTCCAATGGATGTTGGCCACAATTATTGGCACCCCTAGAAATTATTGTGAGTAAAATATCTCTTAAGTATATTCCATTCATATTTAAAAGAAATTAGCACACCAGGGTGACTAGGAGCATGAAATTGTCCAGCCATGTCTTCCTGTTCCACAGGATTATAAATTATAAACACAAAGACCAAATTCCCTTAATCATCCATCACAATGAGAAAAACCAAAGAATATATTTCTTATGTGCAGCAAAAGATAATTGAGCTTCACAAATTAATGAAGTGGCTTTAAGAAAAGAGCTAGAGCAGTGAAAAATCCCATTTCCACCATCAGGGCAATAATTAAGAATTTCCAATCAACAGAAAATGTTACGAAACTGCCTGGAAGAGGACGTGTGTCTATATCGTCCTAATGCACGGTGAGGAGGAGAGTTTGAGTGGCTTAAGACTCTCCAAGGATCACAGCTGTAGAATTGCAGAATATAGTTGAGTCTCGGGGTCAGAAAACATTCGAAAAAAATTGTCAAACAGTCCCTACATCACCACATGTTGTTTGGGAGGGTTTCAAGAAAAATTCTCCTAGCTCATCCAAAAACAAACTCCAGCATATTCAGTTATCAGACATGACTGTAACTTCAAATGGGACTGGCTTCTATGATCAGATGAAACTAAAAAATGAGCTTTTTAGCAGAAAACACTCAATATGGGTTTGGTGCACACAGGGATAAAAAGTACCCCATGTGTACAATGAAATATACTGCTGTATTTTTTATGTTGTGGGCCTATTTTTCTGCTGGAGGTCCTGAACATCTTGTTTAGACACATGGCATCATGGATTCTATTAAATACCAACATATAAAAAATCAATAAGTGACTGACCCTGTTAGAAATCTTATAATGGGCCATGTTTGGATCTTCCAACCGGACAATAATCCAAACACAAACCTCAAAAACAACACAAAAATGGGTCACTGAGCACAAAACCAAGCTTCTGCTATGGCCATTCCAGTCCTCTGACCTGAACCCTGTAGAAAATGAGTGGGGTGAACTGAAGAGGAGAAGCACCAACATGGAGCTGTGAATCTGAAGGATCTGGAGAGATTCTGTATGAAGGAATGGTCTCTGATCTCTTTTCAGTTGTTCTCCAAACTCTTCAGGCATTATAGGAGAAAACTCAGAGCTGTTACCCTGGGAAAAGAACATTGCAATAATTGGGTGCCAATAATTGTGGCCAACATGAACTAGAGAAAGTATTCCTTACACAATGAGATTTCCCCCCATTTTCAATTGTTTTACTTCAATGATATGTTGGAATTTTGTGAATTTCTTGGAATGAAAGATAAAAAGGATAAACAATGCAGATTTATTTTCACAGCCGCCTTTGCTCATATTTATCAAGGGTGCCAATATTAGTGGAGGGCACTGTATATTCTATTGTGAATAAAATATAAGTTTATGAGATTTGTAAATTATTGCATTCCTTTTTTATTCACAATTTGTACAGTGTCCCAACTTTTTTGGAATCGGGTTTATACGTTCGCCGTGCGTTTCGCTGAAAATAATTGCACACCTTAGAACGTTCGTCAGCCAATCAGATTCAAGCATTCAATGGCCCCGTAGTATAACCCTTTTTTAATACACTACAAATATATGTGGGATTATTAGCAGAAATCATACCATGTGTCATAGTATGCTAGACAGTATGCTTGGAAATAATATTTCTTGTCTTCCATTGCATTCGTTATTTGTAGTGTGCCAGCCACCCAATAGCAATAGCCTAAGCTTTGTGCTTTCAGTGCTTTTAATATAAAACAAAGTCTCAGCTTTCAAAATCAGTTTTATGGCGAAAACACAAATTATGTGTCTTACAACATTGGTTCTCAACCACATTCCTGGAGGACCCCAACACTGCACATTTTGCATGTCTCCTTAATCAAACACACCTGATTCAGGTCACCTGCTCATTAGTAGAGACTCACAGACTTGAAATGGGTGTGCCAGACAAAGGAGACATGCAAAATGTGCAGTTTGGGGGTCCTCCAGCAATGTGGTTGAGAACCACTGTCTTACAATAATGTGATTTTCAAGCTCTTTAATGTGGCGTGACAGATCGCTGTATTTATGTGAATCAATTCATTAAATTATTGTGAAAATTCCACCACCTACTCCGCAAAAACGTCTGTGGCGTCTAAACGTTCATTCCTCACATAGCCTGTTTAATTAAATTATGTTTTATTAACAAAGTTCGGGAGGAGCACGTTCAGATAATTAACCTAATTAACACGAGAGGAGAACAATCAGTAATCAATCCAGTTAACGAGATAAGAGGTGTGTATACTGTATATACACAGCAGACTTACCTCTGTTCAGTGGCAGTTTTCCAGCATCCCTCTGCACTTACTACTATTCCTGTCCTAACCTGTAGGGGGGGTACTCTGGGTTCGGGCCAAAATTCCGAGCTCGGAGCCCTCCCCTCGGACAGCACACCAAATACACATAAACTTTATTCTATTTATTATATGTAAGTGTGAACTCGTGAAACAGCAATAAAACGTTCTAAAGGTTGAAGTGGACTAAAATTTGTTAACATAAGTCATATTGTTGTCTTTCCTGCTGTAAACGCTAAGTGACTATTCACAAACTGTTTTATTCATGGTATAATACAGTAAATGTTTGGACATAATAGTTAACGTCTTCCATTCATTATTTGTAGTGTGCCAGCCAACCAGTAATCGCAACAATTTTGTGCTTTGTTGCTTTTACACACAGCTCAGCTTTCGAATTATGTCAGTTTTATAACGAAATACAAATTATAAATGTGTTTTTGCTCTTTATTTTAAGTTTATAGCAAGATATAAAAGTGAAGGAACATCATAAGGCATGAAAGAAAAAACAGTTTATCCTAATTTATAATGAAAATAATGTCTCATCGTTCATTGTAATCGGAAAAATTATTGACTCACATGCCACTTGACATTATTATTACATTATTGCAATATAGCCTACATATTGTTTGTATTTCGCTATAAAACTGACATATTTTGAAAGCTGAGACGAATATCTCCCGGTGCTCCCAATCCGGGCCATTTGCATGTGCAAAAGGCTAGAATAGCCTATCTCAAAATATTATAAATATAATCTTTATTCTCTAAACATTTCGACTTTATTCTTAAAACATTTCGACTTTAATCTTGAAACATTTCGACTTTATTCTCAAAAAATTTCGACTTTATTCTCGTAATATTTCGAATTTATTCTTATAATTTCGACTTTATTCTCGTAATATCGACTTTATACTCTAAATATTATGACTTTAATCTCATAAATTTAGTTTTTTTTTTTACGTGACACTAAAACGTCGTCGGAAGATATAAGCAATTGTTACTTTTTTTTTTTTCAAACTGCGAGATAAGATGTCACATTTCTGTGTTGAAAGTTGGAATTGTGAGGAAAAAAGTATATGAGATATTATTATGACATAAAGAAAAGTCACAATTACCTTATTTATTTATTTCAGTGGCGGAATTGGGCTTCCATACTTTTCTGATTTATGGAGTTATAGAGATCTCAAATCCTTCCTGGAAACACCTTTAACTCTAATATGTCAACAAAAAGAAATAGGAATTTTGAACTTGGCTTTGTTCATTGTTCAGGTTTCTGTTCAGGTTATCTGTGCAAACATTATGGCATATTTAATTAGATAATGGTGCATGTATATATTTAAACACAACATTTCAGAGAATGTATAGAATTATTTTATTTTTTTAATGTACTGTGATTAGTCAACTGTGGATGTATGGTGATGTCACGGGTTGCCGCGGAATGAGGACAACAAATGAAGATTCATACTTTCAAATATACTTTACTGAGAATACCAAGGCGGTACAACACAACACCAAATAATCACAGACAATGGAGAGAACAGAATGCGGATTATAAATACACACATGGGCTGTATCCGAAATCGCCCCCCTATACCCTCATTCACTATTCACTACATTAGTCCACTCATTCAGTTCACTTAAAGGAGTGAAGGAAAACGAGTGAGTGAATTCAGACACTGAGTGCACCGGAAGGACTGCCGCTTTTGCATAGTTTGCTTGCTGTTTAATAATCATTTGAAACGGGCAGCTCCAGTGGTAAGATTGAAGGATTTATCTTGAACTCTGTCACAGAAATTATGTATAAACCCTAATAGTCAATTTACAATTAATTTGCACCTGTGTTGTATCACGCTGTATTGCGCCGTGGACGAGCGCTTCTAAAATAAATGAATGGATGATTCAGCTGCGGGCGCCATCTTTTGGCGAGACGTGGGAATTCATTCTGCGCGTGACTCTCACAGTGCATTATGGGGATTCTCTAGCCGTTGAGTGTACATCAGTTGTACACTCGTTTTTTTTGCGGTGAATTGTGGGATTGAATGAGTGCACTCGAGAACATCCACTATGGTTTCGAACTTCACTTAACGCTTCCCCGCCAAAAATGAGTTTTTACGGCAATCCGTGTTCTAGGTATATTACGGTAAGGAAAGCGCTAGCGCATGTCCTGAATGAGTTACGGCACTTCCGGGTCTTGCAGGTCCGAATACAAGACGATCGGCATAAATGGAAGGATCAGAGAACATGTAGATCATATATATGTAGATCATGTTTTGAGCATTTTGAATCTGATCGGGACAAGGTAGTCAGTGAGAGAGATGCCTTTACAGACACAGAAACATCTCTAGTTGTGTCGTGGATGGACTGATAACCCGTCAATCTGAATATATGTGTGTGTGTGTGTGTGTGTACAGTATGTATGTATGTATGTATGTATGTAGCCTATATGTGTGTGTTTGTGTGTATAAACGTGTGTGTGTCTGTCTGTTCTGTTTATTGAATGCAATTTCAGTTATTCATATAATTATTTACAGGTGAAAGAATATGACATTTGAATGTATTTTGCTTGAAAAATGCACTTCTTTGATAAAAATGCTTTTTTTCTCATTTTTTTGTCCAAAATGTTGTATTTCTGATGAAATCTATGTGCATTCAAGTGGTGATAAAACATAAGCACATGAAGATAGAATAAAATAGTTTATTTTTAATTAAAAGCAGAGGCTCGGTTCTTTATTTTGATATATAATATGTTCATATATTCATAGCAGAAAATATTCTGAGGGCTGTCAAATTTAGGTGAAAATCATAAAAAATGCTGGCGGTGGCTGGCAATTTAAAAAAAAAAATGCTGGTGGGGAAAGAGTTGAAATGGTTGTCCCCTCAAATAGTACAATATTTGAGGGTATAGGGGGCGATTTCGGATACAGCCATGGTAAATGAGGGAACTAAACAGGAACAGCTGGACAAGGATTAACTAATCAGAAACCATGGTAACTAATGAGAGCTCATAACCGACATGACAGGAACTGAACTAAACTGAACATAATCATGATATTTGCTCCCGCTTTCGGAAGGCATGACCTCACGCCACAACAGTAGATAATAGAAAAGAGGAAAGAGGGTGGAGGGCGTGGTGCTGGTGAAGGACAGGAAACCGGAGAAGTCAGAGACCAACACCATGGTGGAGCTGATGGTGGGAGGAACCAGGGAGGAGCTTTGGCTGAAAGACTGGGTGACACCCAGAAGCAGATCCATGGAGGCGGAACCAGGGTGAGTGGAGGAACCGACGGAGCAGAGAGGCCAACGGACCAGGGCGACATCGAAGGCCTGGAAGCCCAAGGTGGAGCGGTTGGCTCGTGTGACTGAGGCGGAGCCGGGGATTCGGCTGACCGGGTCGACGATGGAGCGAGCGAGGATGAAGGGGAAACCAGAGGGAGGGAGGAGCCCGGTGAAGCAGAAGGGGTGGAGGGTCAAGGCACAGCCGGAGAGCCGGAAGTCTGTGGCGGAAGCTGAGCGATGACTGACCGAGGTTTGTCCGGATGTACGAGGGAGCCCAATGGAGTCCAAGGGCAGACGGGCCTCGGTGGAGACGAAGGAATGCAGAGCCGAGGCGGAGTCGGCGGGCTGACAGGCCGAGGTGGAGACATGGACCTGGAGGGCCAAAGTGCAGCGGGGGACTCTGCGCAATACCGAGCTGGTGGAGGGGAAGCCTGAGTCGAGGCTGATGAGCCGCACGGAGATAGCGGTGGAGCTGGACGACACCAGTGGAACCGACGAATCCAGGGGACTGGCTGAAACCAGCGGAGGAGATGGGACCAGGAAATCTGACAGAGGAGGAATATCTCCGGACGGGACCGGAGCCTCTGACAATCCGGATAGGCAAAGACAAAGGTTTGAGGGTGGGTACTTAGGTGGGAACTGGATCCGTGGACCACAGATCTATGAGGTTCATGTCCGCTCCTGGCTTTACAGTGGACTGAACAGCACGCTTAGTCTCCGGGGCTTTGGTGGTATCCGGCTCTGGTTCTTGGATGAGCCCTGTTGGTGTCTTGGGCTCGCTGACTGTGAGGGAGAGGCCACCGTTCTGGAGCATCCAGCCCAAATACTCTAGCCACCTTCGGCTTTCTGGTCTGAGGAAGAGACGTAATGCTGGTGAGTCCATCTTTTCAGTTTGTTTTCTTTTGCAGTCGGTGATTCTGTCACAGGTTGTCGCGAAATGAGGACAGCAAACGAAGATTCATACTTTCAAATAGACTTTACTGAGAATACCAAGGTGGTACAACACATAACACCAAATAATCACAGACAATGGAGAGAACAGAATGAGGAGTATAAATACACACATGGTAAATTAGGGAACTAAACAGGAACAGCTGGACAAGGATTAACTAATCAGAAACCATGGTAACTAATGAGAGCTCATAACCGACATGACAGGAACTGAACTAAACTGTGCGATCTATTAGTTAAAATGTTGGCCCTATTAACTTGTGGTGTCTTAAAAAAAAAAAAAAAAAAAAAATAAATAAATAATAATAATCAGACAGACAGACAGACAGATAAATAAATAAATATTGCTGCAATTAGTTATCACAACTTAAAATTGAACATTAGACTAAGTAATGTGTTGTTCAACAAAAGTGTGTTTAAGTATGCATAAGTGTAGTTAACTTTAGTTTAGTTTAGTTAAGTTGGATACGTTATCTCAAAACTTAAATTGTTATAACTGATTGCAGCAGCATTATTTATTTATTTACTTACTTACTTATTGTTTGCCTTAAATGCTTGTCTATATAACTCATGTACAGCATTCCAAGTCTTCTGAAATCATTCAGTAGCTTCCCTGCTTTACATTAAATGGGTTTGTGGGTGAATAGGGGATTTTCGCATGAACGTTTCTTTAAATATCTCCACACACACACACGGTAATCCAGCTGAGAGAAACTTGTATGTGTGTTTATTTCTGTGCTTCTTTTTGTTCCTATAAGCAAGTCAATTGTAACATCCCTCAGTCCTCAGATCTAACACTAGCACTGTGATGGCGGCTCTCGTTCTTTCGACTCTAGATTGTCTGCTTGTTTTGGTATGCTGAAGGCTGAGACATTGACCCGTTTCCCTGTACCGGCTCACTAACTGACTTACGATAATAAGCAGGAATGGGAGCAGGAGCTCTGTTCTACGCTCACCCCTCAAGAGACTTTATAAAGGACTGTGGATCACTCTCATCTGCCCCCATTACTGTGTTTCATTGCCCTTGTGTTGTGCGCTCTGTCTGGGACAGGTTTTATTCTCTGTGGAGCAAAGCATTCAAGTCAGTGGAAAACCAAGACTAATTTGAAAGATTTTTGTGTTACAGTTGCTGGGTGTTTTTTTTTTTTTTTTCAAAATAATAGATCAAATATGCAACTTCTGTCATTATTTACTCATCCTCATGTCATTCTAAACCTGTATTTTAGGTCTTTGTTTACTGATATTCTTCCCCTCCAGTGAGCTGTTAACGGCAAACGAATCACAGAGTTGAACTGACTGACTGATTGAGTCAGTAAGATGAACAATATAAAAATAAATCGTGCAATACAGTTTGCGGACCAGCACGAAAGAGTAGTTCACTGGTCCAGTTCTCAAGTCACTCATGCTGGCATATAAATCAGTTTCTTAATCACATCTACAACAACAGATCAGATATTGATTGTTCTTTCGTTCCCCTCACAGCACCTGAATTTGATTATGAAGACGTCCCCTCTCCACTGAGTGAATCTGAGAGCACCATAACCATACTCTTGCGTCCAGCCTTGGGGAGAGGAGCACCTGTTAGGTAATAAACACAATCTATAAAGCATTTATATATATATATATATATATATATATATATATATATATATACGTATATGTCCAAAAATTAATGAACGAGAATTAAGTTCATATGCTTGAGAAGGGCTCTGTGAAGAGAGAGGCTGGCCGAGGTCACTTAGGGTGAGGTGCCAGGTATATATGTTGGAGCACTAATCAGTTGCATTCCAGCACTGTCAAAGTTGAAACACTCTTTTTTGCTTCCTATAGTGTTCTGTCTGGCATTGATTTTATTTTTATTTTTTTATTTTTTTACATCCCATGATATAAACATGTTTTATTTAGTGATTGTTTCACTAAGCTCCTGAAGTCACGTGTTACAGTGAGTGCAAATACAGTGTGGTTCAGTGTGTGAAGTCTGCTCCATCTTCCTGTGTAGCGCCTATCATGTGGTTGTGGTGAAGGAGGACGGCTCCAGGCAGGTGAGGTGGAGGGAGCTGGGTCACATGGAGTGTTTCCCTGCTCCTTCTTCCCATGGGGATAGTCCCCGTGGAGTTGGAGGGGCAAGTGGTGCTCCGCCTCATTACTATACCGCTGAACTCACACCCAGCAGCTTGCCTGAGGCTACACCATTCACTGTAGGGGACAACCACACCTACAACGGCTACTGGAACACACCTCTGGACCCCAGCAAGAACTATCTCGTCTACTTCCAGGCCTCCAGCAAATTCAGAGGGGTGAGTGCCCAATCACATCTGCCCAATAAACACTCATATGCACTCCTTGTTAGTACAAGTTTTCTTGGAGAAAGCTTGGGAAGAGAAGCCAATGAAAATGACCAAATAGATAGAAGCATTCCATGAACGTAACTGATTGATTGATTGATTTTGGTAATTTTGATGTTCAAGAAGAATTGGGAAATAGTTTGGAGAGTTTGGTTTATTCCAAACATACCCATTGCAAAGTGATAGCCATGCAAAATGCTTTAAACAGAGGTGTAGTTTATTTCATTCATTCATTCGTTCATTTAGAAAAGTGTTAACATGCCTTAAAACTGGGCCAAGCAATAATGCAAACCTGTATCCTGAGATAAAGAGAGAAGGCAGCGTCTATTAGGAATACTATAACTGAATGATAAATTGTTGGCCACCCCATCAGATATTATGTATTCAAGCATAATATACTTGTTTGAGCTTTGATCCTCCATCTTGTAATCTATGTTGGGGTATAAAAAACATATGCAGTCAATAATACGTTTGCAAACCCTTTGAACGTCTTTTTTTTTTTCCTTGCTTGCTTATAAAATGTTTTCTGATCTAAGACATAATGACTTAGCTAACAGCACACAAACAGCTGTATTTTCAAACCTGTGTTTTTTTTAATCCACGTAATGATACTGTCACGGTGCACACACGAGAGAGGTACAGGAACACGGAGACGAGGATATAAACTCAAATAATAGTCTTTAATCAGGACATCAAGGCAGGACAAGACAAGGCTGAGAGACAGGATACACCGGGAAGTAACGAGTAGACCAGACGAAATCAAACTCAAAAGACAGGAACTAAATACACAGGGTAATTAACACATAATCACATAAACACACCTGAACACGAATTAACTGATAATCACTTCTGACGAGGACAGGAAACAAACCAAATATGGACACAAGAGGCGGGAACACATGACACACACGACAGAGGACTGACATTACTCCCCCCTCCAGAAAGGCTCGACTCGAGCCTTAACAGTTCCATCAAGGAGGGGGGGTGGGCGCTCTGGAGGCCCCACAGGACAGACAGGAACGCAGGACGGGGACCTCCAGAGCAGAACAGACAGACAGGGACAATGGTGGAGCTGGGTCTCAGGAGGCCATGGCGGTGCAGGGAGCTCAGGTGGCCATGGCAGGGCTGGGAGCTCTGGAGGCCATGGCCCTCACAGGGTCCCTCAGCGACCGCCTCCACTTCAGCGACAAGGGGGCAGGCGGCTGGGAATGGCCTCCGTGGCCACTACAAGAAGAGCCGCCTGCCCCAGATGAGTCTCCATGGACCAGACAAGACAAGGTAAGTTTAAAATGTTCCTGTGGGCACAACAAGACAACACGGCATTCCTGGCCGTGACATGTGGACTTGATCCACGGGGCTAGGGATTGCGGTAGCCGGTGGGCTTGAGTCAGCGGCGATCCGGCCGGCTTGAGTCAGCGGCGATCTGGTCAGCGGGCATTTAGTCAGCGGCAGGCCGTCGGGCATTGAGGCAGCGGCGGGCATTGAGTCAGAGGCGGGCATTGAGACAGAGGCGATGCCAGTGGGCATTGGTCAGCGGCGATCCGGCGGGCACTGAGTCAGAGGCGGGCCGGCGGACATTGAGTCAGAGGCGGGCTGGCGGGCATTGAGTCAGCGGCGATCCGGTGGCGTGATCTCCCGCAAACGGCACACCTGGGGGAGCGGCAACCCGGGAACTAGGCAACTAGCGGTGGATATCTCCCGCGATCGGCGGGCATGAGGGCTCACGGCCAGTGGACTCGCGGCACTCGCGGCGATCCCGCCGAACTCCCATGCCAACTTGCATTGGGCTATGGTGGGAATAACGAGCGGCGACTTCCATGCTGCGGGACAAACAGACGGGAACAAAAAAAAAAAAAAACTCTTCAAAAAACAGAAAACAAAATGAGGTGAAGGGGCGCCGCTTACTGTTTAGTTCTGGTCTTCTGTCACAGTGGACACACGAGGGAGGTTCAGGAACACGGAGACGAAGATATAAACTCAAATAATAGTATTTAATCAGGACATCAAGGCAGGACAAGACAAGGCTGAGAGACAGGATACACCGGGAAGTAACGAGTAGACCAGACGAAATCAAACTCAAAAGAAAAACTGTTCTGTGGACAGGTGAACATTGGGGGGGAAAAAAACAATAAAATTTCAGAAGAGTATCAAAACAAAGCACAAAAGTAAATCAACTAAAGAAAATAAGTATTTTAGCCAATTAATATACTGTGACATAAATGAAAGAGGGCTGTACTACTGTACCAAGACAACCCAGAAATACTGATAGACTGAAACTGAAACTGTGAGGTGGGATTTTTATAAGCAGCTGCAGGAAATATTTTCCTGCTAAATAAGGATCTACAGCAGGGGTGCCCAAACTCGTTCCTGGAGGGCCGGTGTCCTGCAGAGTTTAGCTCCAACTTGCCTCAACACACCTGCCGGGAAGTTTCTAATATGCCTAGTAAGAGATTGATTAGCTGGTTCAAGTGTATTCAATTAGGGTTAGAGCTAAACTCAGCAGGACACCGGCCCTCCAGGATCGAGTTTGGGCACCCCTGATCTACAAGTTACTAAATTATAGGGTTCAAGTCAAGTCAAGTCACCTTTATTTATATAGCACTTTTAACAATACAGATTGTGTCAAAGCACTTAACAGTATCAAGTTGGAGGATAGAGTGTCAGTAATGTATAATAATAGGATTAAACACTCAATTTTCAGTTAAAGGCATTTCATTATTGAATTCAAAGATGTCATTGTCTAGCTAAGTTTAGTATAAATAATAACTATGAAATTAAATTGACGATAATCGCTAGAAATTAAGTGTCCCCAACTGAGCAAGCCAGAGGCGACAGCGGCAAGGAACCAAAACTCCCTCTGTGACAGAGTGGAGAAAACTTACTTCACTTACTTTTTCCAGCCTTCGTTGCAAATGATTAATGTATTAAATAAACAAAATAAATAAATAAATAAAAGTGTAGTAGTGTGTGTTATTAGTTATGTCAGATTGTGTTTATCTATAATTGTAATTTAAATTACGATCAATGCAGAAATACAGCAAATACAGAAAAGGGGTGCATAAACTTTTTTTTGACTGTACAAATGCTTGAAGTCAGTTGAACTTCCCTTTTACAATAATAATATAAAAAAATGGTAAAATATCCAGTCTACACTTTAAATAAGAATCTGGAGTATATATTTTTTTCACCTCAATATAAGCAGCACACTAAAAAACTAAAATAATGCATTGGTGTCAGCTATGCTGCTGTAATTCTACAATAATAATGAGAAACAATTACATTCTTGTCATGAATAAATTGAAATTAATTTACAGAAGAGGCCCCCAAGCTGTACAACACCTGGTTCATTTGAGACATCTTGTGCATCATCACACATCAAGTTTTCCCAGCCCTGTTGTCACCACTGCTGGTGTCGCTTACCTAAATAACTCAAGATGACTGCCTTGATTTTATGCCCCAGAGGCATTTTCTCTGCTCCTTGATGTAAATATAGCAGCTTCATCCAGCAGGGAATAGCCTTTTGCTGGCATCCTCTGGTTGTTTTTCTTGCATTACCTCACCAAGAATATAGCAACTTCCCATGGATTCCCAACAGAAGCCCTATAATATCTATCAATGGCTGAGCATTCATCAGCTTGTTCAGGAGTGTGCAAACAGTGAATGTTTTCTATTGCTTTACAGGTGATGGAGTCTGCGACAATTTGTTGACTCTTTGACAAGATCCATTTGATCTGAATCATATAAGTGTCATGCTCTTTTGGCCATGGCCAGTTCATTCTATGGGTCGAAAAGCTTAGAGATACTATAGGTGACTCAATTCATTTTGAAAGAGATTTAAAAGTTGAATAGGTCATCGGCTTCTATAGTGTGCTTTCAGAACAGGTCTTATTAAGGTCTATTCAGCTCAAGGCAGCACATAATACCCTCTTCAGTTCATCAACTCTTTAAGACCAGACTGGTGGTTCTTTCCTGGTATTCTCATCAGATCATTTTCCATTTAATTTTCTCACTTGAGACATCAGCACAAGAACCCATCTCATCATCAGACATCTCACCTCAGTCAGAATTTCCAAGAGCCTCCCGCATATTGATAGAAACTCCCTTATGCCTGCAAATTATATAAAATACCCCAGAAACCCTGTTTCCACCTTGTATTAAGATGCATTTCGGTGCAAGTCGTCAACCAAAATATGCATTACTGTTTCCATCTGAGAATAAGAAGTGCATCTCCTGTGACCACTTATGTTCAAATTTTAAAACACTCCCTTTTTATTTTACATAATTTTAGTGGCAGCAACAAGTGTGATGGAGAAATGCTATTAAATGAACGATTTATGATGGAAAGAAAAAGCGGTAACACTTTATTTTAGGGTCTCTTAACTAGTTGCTTATTAGCATGCATATTACTAGAATATTAGCCATTTATTAGTACTAATTAAGCACATATTAATGCCTTATTCTATATGACCTTATTCTACATCCCTAATTCTACCCAATACCTAAACTTAACAACTACCTTACTAACTATTAATAAGCAGCAAATTAGTAATTTATTGAGGGAAACATTGTAGTTAATAGTGAATATCTGTTGGGGGGATCATGTGACCCTTCGACGGCGATGCAGACTTAGTCTTTCGCTCTACTCACTTTGCCACACAATGTATGATCCTGTCAGTAAAATTTAAACCACTCTGCATTGAACCCATCATGAGTGTTTCGGCAGACAAAGGGGATCGGAAAAGAGAGATTGAGCAATCGCCAATGAAGAAAAAATTCAGAGATTCCACCATCTCCAGAGAGAACCTCGACGAGGCTATTGCTAACGGTGTTAAGCTGGCACTTAAAGAACAGCAAAGCACTTTGAATTCGGTTGTGAATTTGGCAGTAAGAGATGCGATGGACTCGATGCTGATTCCAGCATTGCGCGAACTGCGTGAGGACATGCAAGTGACCAACAATCTGTTAAAGAGCTGAGAGAGGAGTTTGAGGCCATGGTTACCACGGCGAAGCAGACACGTGACCGCGTTGATTCAGTTCAAGCAGATACACGTGAGGATAGAAGGACAGTCATTGACTTAAGAAATAAGATGGAACGACTCACCGAGAAGATGACGGATATTGAAGACAGGGGCAGGAGGAACAATGTTCGTCTGGTGGGGCTGCCAGAGGGAAAAGAGGGTACCAATGCAGCAAGTTTCCGCAGAGTTAATCTTTCCAAGTGGATTCCTTCCTTGAGGGCCGGGACATTGAGATTGATCGGGCGCATCGCGTGTATGATGGAGGGAGGGGCTCCGATCGGCCGCTCACTCTCATCTTCCGTGTACTAAGATGGCATGACAGATCGGAAATCCTGAAAGGTGCCAGGCAGGCTTATCCGGTGAAATGCGCACAGGACAATGTCACACTTCTATTTTTTCCCGACTTTAGTCCAGCTACAGCGATCAGGAGAAAGGCATTTAATCCGGTTTTGAAGAAGATGACAGCGCTTGGTCTCCAGCCCTTCCTCATCTATCCGGCGGTAATTAAACTACGGCACAAAGGGGAACAGAAGAGCTTCGATTCCCCTCAGAAAGCGGAGGATTTTATCAGCTCCCTGTCTCAGCAGCAGACGCATGCTGATGCTCTGTGGGGCGGCGGCAGGGGAACAGCGGCTGCTGTTTCTCCGGCCCTGCGGGAGGGGCTTGTTGGCCGGGATGGAGGCGGTCCTAGCTGCCCAGGGGGGGATGGTGGCAGGATGGATTTGGACACTTGCTAGACCTGTTTTTTGCTTTTTCTTCTCCCCTCTCTCCTACTGGGATATTGTCCCTATATATCCGGTACAACGATCTCATTGCTGGTAAGACTGACACTCCTTTTTTTTTTTTGGAGGGGACTAATGGATTGTAGGTTTAATTAAAAATATATATTTTTTTGGCTGTGTGAGCCTTTCGGGAGACATGTCTTGCGTTGGAGTGGATCGGTCACGATCCATCACTATGTTTTGTTGCTCAGTCAGACCTATGTTCTCGGTAATGTGCGGTCTGAATTGTTCCTTGTTTATGGTTGTCAGTTGTTCATGTTTTTATGTTGTTTTTATTTTTATTTTTTTTACAATAGACATTTATACTTTTATTTATTTTACCTTTTTTCTAAAGGGATTTTTCATCTAGGAGGTTTGGTATCTAAAATGCACATCAGTGTTTACATGCTATTTACAGAATGGAGATGCTTCTGTTTTTTTTCATTTATTGAATACAATCTTGGGATTACGACTATTCAATGCATACTCTAAATATTTTATCACTGAATGTGAATGCTTTAAATTCTGCTGTTAAACGAACTCGTGTGTTAGAATATTTACACCGTAAATCTATTTTCTGTGCCCTAATTCAAGAGACACTTTTAAAACCATCTGACGTGGCACGTTTCCAGAATAAGTATTATAAATTAGCAGCTTTTTCCAAATAAAACTAAGGGGGTGCGTATCCTTGTTAACCAGAAGTTGAATTTAATGATTTAACACCTAGGTAGTGATGAGAAGGGTCAATTTGTTTTTTCCGATGCAAGATATATAATAATAGGTTAGCATTGGTCTCTATTTATGGTCCGAATGAGACAGACAACAGCCAATCCATCCTCTAAATTGCTGAATAAATTTATCAATGAGCTTAACTTAATCGATCTTTGGAGAATTCAGAATACTAAAGCTAAGGACTTCACTTTTTTTCTAATAGACACAAGACTTTCTCTAGGACAGACTACATATTTCTCAGCCCATCTTTAATTTCGTCTAATTCCTCCATCTCTATATTACCAATTTTATTATCTGATCATTCTGCTGTGTTGTGCAGTGTTCCTCTTTCCGATGTGAAAGCCAAGTCCCCTAGATGGCGCTTTAACATATCATTATTAAGTAATCAGACTTTCATTACTTCTCTAAAAGAATATATTAAGGAATTTCTTGAAATTAATATGCCCTCTGATGTGGATCCTCAAATAATGTGGGAAACGACTTAGTGGGCTATACGAGGTTTCTGTATATCTTTCTCTTCTACTCTTGCCAAAGGAAAAACTCACCAGTTTACACAATTAGAAAATACAATCCAATCATTACAAAATCTACAAAAACAACATTTTACTGAGCAACAGGCTACACAGCTGTCCTCTTTAAAAGAAAAATATGATTTACTTTCACACAGAAATTCACGGCGGAATTTATTTTACATAGGACTAGGCAAAATTATTATTTCGAATCAGAGAGACCTAGTCATTTATTGGCCCTTAGGTGGAAAGAATGCGAGTCTAAGGCATATATTACTGCAATAAAATCATCGGATGATCAGGTCACCACGAATCCTGTGGCAATTAATGACATATTTAAAGGTTTTTACACAAATCTGTATAAAGCCGAAACAGATTTTGATTAACCAATTTGTAAGCAGTATTTAGATAAATTGGAACTGCCTCAGATCTCACAGATAGATAAAGAATCTTTGGAGGCCCCATTAAGTTTGGAGGAACTCCATGTCTCTCTAAAAAGCCTTCAAAAGGGCAAATCGCTAGGTCTAGATGGTCTCCCCCCTGAATTATATTTAGAAATTTGGGATTTGGTAGGGATACTTATGCTTAACTCATTTAATTTTGCAGTTGAACATGGGGTATTTCATAGAGATCAAAAAACATCACCGATTTCATTACTTCTTAAAAAATGGAAAGATCTATTAGATTGTTCCAGCTACAGACCGATTTCGCTTATCCCATGTGATCTAAAAATCTATGATAAAGTTTTTGCTTCTCGTCTGGAGAAGGTAATTCATAGTCTGATCAAGGAGTACCAAACTGGTTTCATCAAGGGGTGCAATGCTTCTGACAATATTCGTCGACTCCTTCATATTCTTGACTTTGTGGACTCCCACCCAACCCCTTGTGCGGTCTTTTCAATTGATGCAGAAAAAGCCTTTGACAGGCTAGAGTGGAATTATATGTGGGCAGTTCTGCAATGTTTCGGCTTCGGTGAGCACTTCGTTTCTATGATTAAGACATTATACCACTCACCTGCAGCATCAGTCATAACTGGTAATATTATTTCCCCCTCATTCCCTTTACAGCGGGGAACAAGGCAGGGGTGTCCGCTTTCCCCCTTATTGTTTTGTCTATCTCTTGAACCCTTAGCACAAGCCATCAGGAAATCTGAAGTATCGATTAAGATTCTCAATCATAATCATAGTATTTCATTATACCATGATGATATTATTCTATATTTAGACCACTTTGATGTTTCAGTCTCTAGTATAATTAAGGAATTTGATAATTTTAGTAGCCTATCAGGATATAAAATAAATTGGAGCAAATCTGCTTTAATGCCAATTAACAATGTTAAGGTTAATTCTTCTATTCCCTCATTTATCCCTATTAAGGTATCTTTCATCTATTTGGGCATTACCATATATAAAAACATTCATAAGATTGCCAGAGACAATTTTAATAACATTTTAGTTAAGGTCAAAAATGACATTCAAAGATGGAAGAATCTTAAAGTCTCTCTCCAAGGAAGGATCTCCACTGTTAAGATGAATTTGTTACCTCGATTTAATTTTTTTTTTCTCTATGCTACCACTTTCCCCCCCCCCAGGTTACTTTAAGGAGATCAACTCCATAATTTATAAGTTTATCTGGAATGATAAATGTCCCAGAATTAAACTTACCACATTACAACATCCTAATAGTGCAGGAGGACTGGCTGTACCAAATTTTGAATTATATTATTGGTCGTTCCATCTTAAGGCTCTTCATAATTGGGTTGATCCTCAATCTACAGTTTCATGGTGGGTGATTGAAGCTGACAAGGTTAAACCAAATAGACTTCAAGATGTTTTATTTACTGGCACAGGAAAAAAAGGGGATAATTATAATTTTGGTCCGGTTGTGGCTAACTCTATTAAAATCTGGAAAACAGTTGAACGTCGGATAGGTGGACCCTTCAAATTTTGTAACAGTACTCCTTTATGGCACAATTTTAATTTTGTATGCGGAAATCGTCCATTTGTCCAACCCTCTTGGTCATCTTTAGGTGTAAACACGTGCGGTGATATGTATGATAACCAGGGCCTCTGTTCATTTCAGATATTAAGAACCAAATTTTGTTTACCAGCATCAGCATATTTTGTCTTTCTTCAATTACGTTCTGCTCTCAAAGTGTATGGTGTTCCGTAGACATCTTCTATTTCCTCCCATCCTATGCGGGACTGGATTACACCATCTGCTGGTCGGCCATCTGTTTCCTTAATATATTATAATAAAATTATTGATTGCATTACAAAACCTCTTTCTATTAAAACTATTTGGAATAGGGAATTATCTGACCTTAATTTATCTGTCGACTGGAAGAGAGTGTGGTCTAATCTCAGCTTAACATCTAAATATCTGTCTCCTCGTCTTATTCACTTCAAAGTTATTCATAGAACATACATAACTCCTTACAAAAGATTTAAAATGAAACTACAGTCAAATTTGAACTGCCATATATGTAACACTACATCATCAGGCACTTTTCTGCATATGTTTTGGGAATGTCCTTTCGTCATCAGTTTATGGACACATGTAAACCTGGTTTCGTCATCATTACTGCGAATTGATTGGTCTGTTAACCCAAGTTTGTGTCTTCTTAATGATCATTCTGGTCTCTGTATTAGTTCAATGCAAAAGAGAATGTTGTTTTCTGGTTTTACAGCTGCGAAGAAGACAATAATTCAGAACTGGTTTACACCACACATGTGTGGAAAAACATTGGATCCATAGCCTCCTGCAAATAGTGACTTGTGAATGTGCAATGGCGTGAATCGGTGGGGCTAGGCCCTCGACCATTGATGCTTGGCAATGTTTTTTGTTTGATATACGTGATTATATAAAGGAGTGACTTTTGTGTTTTTATTGTCCTTCCCTCTCTCCCTCCCTTTTGACTGGACTTTGAGATGTTGAGTATCAAAGTTGTTTTGTTTTGTTATATTTTGAATGCTGTGTTGTGTTATGTGTGAAAAAAAAAAAAATGTTGATAACAAAAAAATAGTGAATATGTGTTCACTATTTTAAAGTTTTACCAAAAAAGCAAATGGAAAGGATAAGAAAGGTAGCTGCAATTTTTGGTAATAATGTTTAAATAGAGTTTTATACCAGCTGCTTACCTACTAAGGAACTACTCTCTTGCTATCTTACGAAGAGGCCAAACTCCCACGTTTGATTGGATCACATATGTCTTGTATATAGTTGTATAATTTATATGGTTCAACGCTATTTCAGGCATTGTGGTTTTCCCAATTTTTTTTAATTTTATTTTATTTAATCAAAATCGGATTGCACTGCATCATACTGGGGATGAATCGTATCACATCACATCACTAACTGCTTTTTAATGTATCGTATCGTCATCAATATGCGTATCACATCAGCCTCAGTTATGGAGTTGCATAACTTCTACATCCTACTTAGCAACATGAAAACATACTCAGACTCAGGTATCATTACTTTGTCTTTTATGTCATTCTGACCAATAATATATTATTACCTGTAGATCACCTGCCTACTACATAGGCCTTCAACCCTGCTCCTGGAAATCCACTGTCATGCTAGGTTTAGTTCAGAAGGGGTGGTACGGGCTGGCCTGGAAGATAAGGGGCAGAAAGTATCTAAACAAGACATCAGAGTGGAACAGAAAGTATCAGTAGCACTGTTAGCATCAAGAGATGATAACTGTTTAGGGGGAGGAAGCGAAGATGAAACCATAGCAGATAGCAGGGAGGGTGAGAGTGAGTGTAAGTTACATCGAAAAGTGACATGTGGAGGGGTATGTTTTGTTTGAGGAATCATGTTGAGGTTAAGAGTGAGGAGGAAGTGATCCGAGGTGTGCAGTGGAGTAACTAGCACATGTTCAGTTGAGCAGTGTCGTGTGTAAATAAGGTCCAGTTGGTTGCCTGATTTGTGAGTAGCCGTAGTTAACACTCTCTTGAGATCAAAAGAGGCAAGTAGAGTGTGGAAGTCTGCAGCCTGGGGTTTATCTAGGTGGATGTTGAAGTCTCCAAGTATAACTAAGGGAGTACCATCCTCAGGAAAGGTTGAGAGCAACACATCTAATTCTTCCACAAAGTTACCTAGTGGTCCTGGAGGTTGATAAACAACTACAAAATGAATTTTTAGAGGGTAGGTAATAGTAACCAAATGTGATTCAAAGGAGCTGTTGATACTCTGAGATGGTAAAGGAGCAAATTTCCAATTATTAGAGATGAGCAGACCAGTACCTCCACCTCTTCCAGTCAAACGGGGGGTATGGGAAAAGGAGAAGTTATTGGAGAGTGCAGCAGGTGTAGCATTGTCCTCTGGTTTGGGCCATGAGGTTTAGTCTTGAGTGACTAGTAATGGAAGTAATGAAATCAGCTTTATTGACAGCAGACTGACAATTCCAGAGACCAATTGAAAAAGAAAGTAGTGTATTAGTAGACATAGGCAAAGTGCGCAGGTTGTTAGGATCGCGCGGCCTACAGTGTGTGATGTGTGGTTTGCGAGTGGTAGTGATAGTAGTGATCTGAAAACACATAGTAAGAATTGGTTATAAAAACTAAAACTTAAACAGAAGTGAAGCCAGGTATAGAAAAGATGATAAATCAAAAGCGATACTTATATCCCTTGCCGGTGTCCCTGCCCGGTGGAGTCGCACGGTAGAGTCGATGGTCTTTATACTCTTCGGTCTACACACTAGGAGGGCTTCACACGACGACTGCCGTGACCGCTGCCTCGGAATAATAACCTTTTTTATACCCGTCCAACAAATCACTAATTGAATTCAGCTGGACACACTTTCCTGTTATCACACCAACTGGCCAAGCAAGCGCAGACACTGACAAGATACGCGATACAGTACGAGACCAAACGCGATATCAGCAAGTCTCTACACAGTAAACAAAACAAGCGTTTCCTAGCAACGGCAACTGTACTAAACACTAATGAAACAAGTAAATACATTTACGAGCTGCTTTAAACTTCCGCTGATAGACTGCTTCTCTCAAAAAATATTTCTTTACACTGTCTTCTGCTGGCGCTTGAACACACTTTCCTGTTATCACACCAAATGGCCAAGCAAGCGCAGACACTGACAAGATACGCGATACAGTACGAGACCAAACGCAATTTCAGCAAGTCATCAGACTTCAGGATTTCAGATTCAAAAGCAACAAAAAATTACTGAAATCAAAAAGATTCACCTAGTGAATTCTAGTTATCCTGAATACCTTGATTAGCTGGTTCAGATGTGTTTAAATAGGGCAAGACATAAACTCTGTTGGAAGATGGCCCTTCCTGGTCTAAGACTTTTTACAAGTCCAGCAGTATCAGCTTGCTTAATGCAACAAAACCAGTTATTCGTTTTCAGTCAACTTTGATGTTGGGTGGAGAATTGGGAAATAGACGGCAGACAAGTAAACTATATACAGTGATAAATTATGAATGCTTATATAATTAATGAGAATAAATAACTACCACTGAAGATATAATCTGCCTCGGTAGCAACCTTGGGAAGCTATTTAAGGACATGATTAATTTGAGCACAACATAACATCCTATTTACTTCTATTAGGATGCTGCTTATTTAGTTGTTTGATGTATTGAGGCGATATTCAGAGATCCAGACTGCGGTACATGAAAGTTCCTCTGCAAGCACAGTAGAGAGAAGCATTCGATAACCAATTGTCATTTTCATGAGGCCTGTGGAGTTGTATTCTGTCTCCTTGCCATGGAAATGACTCTGTAGTGTCCCTGAAGTAAAAAGGGGGGTTATAGATTTAGAGAACAAGACAAACACACTCGGTTTGACTCAAGTAGGGTGGGCTGTCTCATCGCTACAAACAAAACAAAGGTACCATTGTATCCAATAATAGGATTGCCTTGAAAATCCATCCTCTAATGGGAAGTAATGAATACATAATAGGCCATAAACAGCAGCATCAACCACTCAACGCTGTCTGACACTTACCGCTCAAAGTAAGTTTATTCTAGCACAAGATTTATTCTAGCACTCGTCATTCATGTTATTGTTTGTCTGACCCACACGCATTTCCATCTTAATCAGCCTAAATAAATATTTTTAACATAAGCGATGCTGAATGCTCGGCTGTGCTGTTGCTTATTATTTTGACAATTATTTATGATAATTAGGTGCAGGCTCGCTCTATTAGACTTGCACTGAATTTAAACAGTAATTACTCTGACTAAAGTGGCTTACTGCAGCTCAGTAGGCAAATGCGTTGGGTTTTAAAATAGACAAATGCATTTTAGAATAAAACAGAATTTATTAGTAGGAGAGGCAAGCTTCACTATTACTGTTGCTCCAAAACTTTAATACCGCTAATAAGTTTTAAACTTCACTACATAATTCATCCCGCATTGTTTGCACTGTAGACTTGAGAGCACCTAAAATTATGCAGCAACGTTTGCACTCCACTGACATTTTCTTCAGTGAATTATGAATGCAGTGGCTGTTCACCCCTCCTATTCACATTCCCACGGACACATAAAAGTCAATCCCATTTGTGGGTGTGACAGACAGATGCATTTTCACTCTGAATATTGACCATATTTAATTGTGGGAAAATGCTGGGCATTACCACCTTTAACAGCCACTTGTAAAGCAGTATTGAGCGTGACCTGCAAATCATATCGTATATCATCTGACAGCGATTAATTTCAGCGCTGCCCCTCAGTGCCCCACAACCTCGACAGAGGACTGCCGAACACATGTTTTAATGACATGTTAAAATATGGTGGTAAATATGTCACATCTCCCCCGGTGAAAGAGAGGAGAAAGCAACTCGGGACTGATTTTCAATTTAAACGGCAATTTACAGGCAGTTTGTGTGAGAAAGGTTTCGACCTTTTAGTTATGAATAAAGGTTGTTCCTCTAATGTTAATTTTTGTTCAGAGTTATGTTGTTTTTAACAACATTCTCAAAATATTAGCACAACAATATAATTTGTACATTGTTAATTTATTTTTTTAAACCCTTTATTTAAAGGTCCTGGTTACATGTCACATGTACGTACTATTATAATAACATTATAATAACAATAAATTATGCATAATTACATGCAAGAGTACTAATTAATATTACTCAATACTTAAATGTTTAATTACACTGTAACAAGGACACTTATAAAGTGTAATATTTTTTTTTTTTAACTGAATTCAGTTTTAGTTGAATATTTGTCTACTGTTTTTAAACATTGAAAACGTACCACTTGTAAGCACTTACTACTCATTTCAGAATATTCAGAGAACTTGCGTCGCCATACTGCATGCAAAACAAAAATAAATGGAAAGCTCCCTCCTCTAATTTTTACAAAACCAAAAATATGTGCGTATATAAAGTGGGGGCCAAAATTGTTAGAACACCTGACAGATCTGAAAATATTAACTTTTTTTTTTTGCCTCCAAAGCATGATTTAATTTCATAATGTTCATGAAACATGCAGATGGTTGCTCTGAGCACAGAGCTGAAGACCACCCAGCTGAAACATAAGGAGCAGAGACAGACAACATAGACAGGGCAGAGGACCAACAGGTTGGAGTGGTCATAAGCAGAGACCACCACAGCGGTCGGCACAGAGTAGACGACCTCCAGGGCAGGCCCGACTGGTTGAGACACCATGAGAGACACAGAGGCCTAGGTGAAACAGAGACAAAAGATACAGACTTGGCATTCACGGCCCCAAGGACTGAGGCAGGGAACCCAGAGAATCCATCAAATATCTCCCAGGTGACCACTGAACAAACAAACAATTCATAATTCAGCTCACAGGTGAAGAGTTCAGAATATGGTAATACCCCAGTAGATACGTTAAAGTCAGATTCAGTGGGAACATGACAAACAGACTGTTCAGAGGGACATTCTTTGGTCAAGACTGGCTGAGTAAGTTGTTCATGTTTAGTGTGACTGTTGGTGGAGGAGCAAACAGACAGTCCATTAGTGTTCTTTGTGGCAGTCGCAGGTGAAATCGAGGGCTCTTGACTGGCCTCCCTGGTCAGTTCAACGTAAGATGAGAATTCAGAAACGGCCTCCATGGCCGTGGCGGAGCAGGACAATGAACTGCTAACGACTTCCATAGCCATTGCCGGGCAGGTCGATGAACAGTAAACGACCTCCATAGCCGTGGCAGGACCAACCATGGCCTGAGGAAAGACCACCACTGACACCTCTGGAGTTTGGCAGCGAGAGTCGCTACCTCCAGAGGATCCACAGTGGTGTCATCGGGGCATGACGAGAGCTCAGAGACGGTTACCTTGACCGTAACATGATTGGCTGGAGGAGCGTCGTTGCTTAGTGCCCTCCCCTCACTTTGCTCTGAAGTGAGCACCGCCACTTGAGGAGGTTCTGCAGCAAGTGCTGCCACCTCTGGGGAAACCGCGGCGGTAGACACCACTTCTGATGACACAGCAGCCGATGCTACTGCCCTGGGAGGTTCTGCAGATTCAGCTGCCACCTCGGAAGGCAAAATTATAGCTGCTGCCGTCTCTGACAGTTCATGGGTGATGTAGGCCGCCCAGACGCAACATAGGGCAACTCCCATCCAATTGAGTGTTTCAGCCAGGGAAAACAGTTCAGGAACAGGAGGGTTGGAGTAAATGGGTTTGGGGATGCCAGCTGCACGTGCCGACACCAGCTGTGCATCCCTCACACTGGACATCAGACTGGGAAATCGAAACACTGAGCTAGGAGCAGTTGACAGTAAGTGACCAGACTTTGGATGAACAGGCGAGACGTGACGAACTTCTAGATGATCAGCTGAGACGTGACAATGCTCTGGACGATCAGCTGAGATGTGACGATAAGCATTGACTGGACCTGACTGGTGAAAATCAACAGTGACTTGACTTGACTTGTGCAGCTCAGTAATGAATTGATTTGAATCATGAAGATCTATGAAAGTTTGACTTAACTTGTGAAGATCAGCGATGACCTGATTCGACTCCTGAAGATTAGTAATGCCATGGCCTGGCTCAGGGAGGTCTGTGGAGACGTGAAGAGACTCTGGGTGATCAGCTGTGATGTGACGTGACTCCGGACGGTCTGCTGTGTCTTTACTTGACTCAGAAAGATCAACAGTGACATGACTGAGCGTTGTTGTGGCCGCCATTTTGTGATCGCCCTCTGGTGCAGCCACCATTTCAGTCATAGACACGGTGTCGAGTTCTTCCTCCGCAACACCCACAGTGAACAGAGAGCCAACGGTCAACAAAGCATAATCTAAAAACTGACCGAGTGATGAACGTGGGCCTTCGCGTCTAAGCCTAGACCGTAAGGGTTGATTGATGCCATCACAGAAAACCTCCATCAAAACAATGTCCGGCAAATCAGAATAGTCAACGATGGCCAAAAAATCTTGTATATGGTCCTCCAGTGAGCGCGTGCCTTGCTTAAGAGCAAATAATAATGTTGTAGTGTCCATACCTGGCCAGAGTTCCTTAGAAAAGCCGCTGGATCCTCGTTTGGCGAAGTCTTCTGTAAAGTACAAGACAGAGGCGTGCGGATCCATTTGCAGGTTTTATTAAGCACAGGTAAACAACAACAGAGTCAATACTAGGGGCTAGGCAGAGGCAGAAACGATATCCAGGCTGAGGTCGGGGCAGGCAGAAAACGATCATAAACCAGATAAACAGTCCAAGGTCAGGGAAGCCAAATGGAAACTAGACAGGGTAAACAGGGAAAACGCTCGGAATAGATAGACTTAGCAAATCAAGACTTCGCCCGGAATAGACGGTGCGAGTGGTTTATATTCAGGTCCGTAAATGTGGTGCAGGTGTGAATGTTAATGAGCTGCAGGTGTGACTGTGAGAATGTGATTAGCAAATGCAGTGCCGGCTGGGGAATGTAATTTGGGGTGTAGTGCAATGTCCATGTGCTGTGAGAGCGACCTCGTGTGGCTGATGAGTGGAAGGTCCTTGGCCGGATCATGACAGCTGGCTTCTGGACGACTGCTGCTGCTTCTCACCACAAGTTGTAGGTCTATCGTTGCAAAGCGCAGCATTCCAGCTTTGTGAATATTCATATCGAATTCTCCATGACATGAGTCCAATCCAGTGAAATATTATTTTTAAACCCATGCTGATGAAAACAAAACGATCGCGCTGACTGACATTTGCAAAATGCGTGCATAAGACGCGCCTTTCCGCGAGCGCGCAATCTCCCTTATAAAGAACATTATTGTGAAATATGTCTTGGTGAGATTCACAAAATCATAATCTATTATTTCTTACATGAACGTTTAGTTAATGGTTGTGGGGAAATCTGATGTGTAACATTATATTTGATCCATGTATTACAATAGGTCTTAATATAGATCTGTCTCAATGCTAATCATACATTAAAAGAAAAGATGGAATCACTCGCTGCTCTTGATTGAACTACTGTTTATTTGCATCTTTGTTCTTATTTTTAATAACAAAGATATAATAAAAATAGCTATATTGTGATTAATAATATAGTAATTATTATTTAGAAAAGGATTGGAGGAAAATATGCAAGGTTGCTTGCTGATTTTGCTTTGGAATCTGATTTTCTCGAAATCAGAGTTGAAATCTGCTGCCTCTATTGCCTTCAAACGGCTGTAGCTCAGTATTTTTTTTTTCCGATTCCAACAAGTCATATATAATTTTGAAGGTATTTCAATGGAGAATGAAAATAAAAAGAACTCATTTTTTAAAATTTGCGCATTTTGCCAGAACGGGTCACATATTCTTCTGGAGGTGAGGCTGGGTCATGAATGATGTGCGCGAACATAGACATATTTGGGTAGATCGGGGCGCATCCCTTCAAAAACACTGCGTCTTCAGCGGCCCAGATGTTGGGAGTAAATGACGACTGCTATGTTCATTATTACGTCAAACAACAGAACACCTCAATCTCTTAGGAGACATTCTTGTCTACAATTGCTCCGGCGGTTATACAATGGCAGTTGGAATGATCAAGCTCTCTCAGGGTGGGTCTAAGGTAAGACGGCCGTGTCAATCAACTATCGTGGGAGGGGCCTGGGTCCTTGTGACATCACACAGCCAAGAATCTGAGAACGGCTTGATTTGAAAAAGGGCATATCATTTATCTGGATTTAAATAGGGTTGTTTTGTACACACACTGCCAACCAGAGCATGTGAGTGGAGCGGAGCGGGGAGCAAGCGGAGCGTGCGAAATATAGTCGGAGCGCGGAGCGGGTTTTTATCCAAAGGCCGGAGTGATCGCTTTGTCTCGCTCCGGTTCCGCTCCGATACCGCTCACACCACGAGCCTAGTGCATGCACAAATCCACCCAGAATTCACCTGTGCCTTCAACAATTAACAAAACTGTCAGCCAACACTTCAAAAATCGTTCGTTGTGAAGGAGAGATGGAGTTCGTGAAATATTTCCAAAAGCAAACTGACAGGTCATACAGGTGCACAATTCCTGTCAAAAAACTAGATGATAACGATGTTGAACATGAACAGGAATGTGGTGATATGATTTCAGTAAGTAAGGATTCGTATGGTGTACGCGTCGCGGAGCGGGTTTCCTGAGTGTTGATTTTCCTTTCCGCGCCTATGTTAACAGATTAGAGCAGCCACACTGCCTGCGGAATACGCGCGTATCAGGTGTGCGGTCCAACCACACCGCAACCGCGGCCCCGCGACAGAATAGAAGTTAAGTGATTTTTTTCCGCAGCAGTCACACACAAACCCGCTCCACGTCCGCCACGCAGACAGTGTGTCCCAGGCATAAGGCTTCGGTTGAAAATGGCAGGTGTTAGGCATGCAGAGGAATTTTAAATTTGAGCGAGCGTGGAGTGATTTCACCGGAGTGGGATGAAATTGTAGGTGAGCGAGGAGCGGAATTGAGCGGAGCGGAATTGAGCGGAGCGGTCTGCTGCGACTTTGAGCGGTGGAGCAGGGGAGCGAACACCCACGTGAGTGGAGAGCGGAAATTCTCACCGCTCAGCTCCGCTCACATGCTCTGCTGCCAACACACATTTCAGTTCAAACAACATGTAAAAGCGAATTTTGCATCTGATGACCACTTTAAGGTATTTAGGTGCTAAGGTACTTTAAGGGACTTTTTAGGGGTAAATAAGATACAAAGAGGTCAAACACCATTTCTTGTGAGAAAAGCTGTTTGTACTTTATGTTGCTGATTGTGTAGAGCATTCCAATTATGTCACTTCTGATGTTTTATTCATTTTGGATGTAGACTTAGCAGACAATGTATGTCAACTGTAGACAGCATAACAGCTCGACTGAGCCTTCGTGTCCAGCTGATGTTCTCATTAATTTTCTAGTACATGTCATCAAAGGCATTTCTATTTACTTCTTACTGCCTGTGGATATTCACATAAATCACACACACGCTATGCTCTCACCCTCAGATAGCCCTGATAACTTGTATCCATTCTCTGTTTTATCCTCAGGAGACGCGGATCAACTGCATTCGGATCGCTCGTAAAGGTAATTAATTTTCTTTATCTGCACTGTTTACACGCTTGAGGGCATGTCTCATTGACAGCACATATACATCAACGCTAACCAAATGTCCCTGCTACGGACTCACTCACACTTTAGCAAGAGATGAATGTGTATTTGTTACCTTAATGTGGCTCTTTCTCAAAACGCCAGTGGTGATAGTTGGGCACAATCCACCTAGTATTATAATTCAAATATTACAAAATATCATTCAAGTTTGGCACAGTGAGCCAACATAATAGAAATAGACTGACGAACAAAAAATAGATAAAGCGGTAAAGCCAAAAAGAGGTAGGAGGAAACAGACTAAAGAACACGGGCTTTATCCCAAAAACTGGTCATCTGCCTGCTCAGACATTTTAAAGCATCATAGATGCACTTGATGCAATGTAAACCAATGAATTCACAGGCAGCGATTGCTTTTAAATTTACCTCCAGAAACTGATTTCAAACAGACTTCTGACACAGCATGATGGTCTAATGATCTGCCACAAAGAGAGAGAGTTTTGGTGATAATGTGACTTTCATTATCACAATATGAATTACTTGCAGAAGAAAAAAAAAAGTTGAAAGAAGTAAATCAGCCACAACACTTTTTTTTCTTATTTAGCTCAGGTGTCACAGAATCACATTCACAAAATAGCTGGATATCATTAACACACTCACACACATGGAAGCGTACATGTGCACTGAAATGTTATCACCACTTTCCTGCATCTTTATCGAATAAATATTTTTGCAACTAAAAAGCTACTTGACATTTCTTAGTAGCAAGGTTTCCTGTAGCTCAAATAGTAGAGCATGGCGCTAGCAACGCCAATATCATGGGTTGGATTACCAGGGAAAGCAAGAGCTGATAAATTGTAAAAACTGTAACTTGAATGCAATGTAAGTCTCTTTGGATAAAAGCGTTTGCTAAATGCATAAATGTAAAAGTAAGGTGGCAATGTCAAAATCAAATCAAAAATCAAATCACTTTTATTGTCACATCATCACAGCACATGTGCCTTGATGAGTGAAATTCTTGAGAGCGTGCTCCATACAGTGCAGAAACAATTAACATATAGACAGTACCATTACATACTTACAGACGTATACAGATGACAATGTGCAATATACACATACATATACTCAGTACACACAGTGTACTGTTAGACATACTTACAGTTATCAATACACATTATACACCGTATGTAGCCGTTCTACATTATGTACACATATATACATACACAGTAATATGCAAAGGTGCAGTAGATTGTACATAAGCTGGATACGCAAATGTCATGGATGTGCATTGGAAGGTATCCAGTGGTAGCAGATAGATTGTTGTATTTGTGCAGTGTGTACGTGTAGTCCAGTTTGAATTGTGGAGATAAAGTGCAGTGCGTGGCATATCGTAAAGTGGGAGTGTGCTGTAGGGTGTATTAGTTCTGACTGTTCATTAGCCTGATAGCCTGAGGGAAAAAGCTATCCCTCAGTCGGCTAGTGCGGGATCGGATGCTGTGGAGACGTCTTCCTGAGGGCAGCAGAGAGAACAGTCTGTGGGACGGGTGGCTGGAGTCATTGGTGATCCTCCGGGCTTTCCTTATACACCGCCTGGTGTAGATATCTTGGAGGGAGGGAAGCTCACCTCCAACAATGTGGCGGGCAGTTCGCACAACCCTTTGCAGAGCTTTGCGGTTGCCAGCAGTGCTGTTTCCAAACCAGGCGGTGATGCAGTCGGTCAGGATGCTCTCCACAGTGCAGGTGTAGAATGATCTGAGGATGCTAGGGCTCATTCCAAACTTCCTCAGCCGTCTCAGGAAGAAGAGGCGTTGATGTGTCTTCTTCAGCACTGCATCTGTGTGAGCGGACCATGTGAGATCCTCGGTGATGTGAACGCCGAGGAACTTAAAGCTGTTTACCCGCTCCACAGGTGTCTTGTCGATGCTGATGGGTGTGTGTTCTCTGCTCTGTCTCCTGAAGTCCACCACCAGCTCCTTGGTCTTGTCGATGTTGAGTGAGAGGTGGTTCTCCTGACACCATTTAGTCAGGGTACTCACCTCCGCTCTGTAGGCCGTCTCATTGTTGCCAGTGATCAGGCCTATCACCGTTGTGTCATCAGCGAATTTGACGATGACGTTGGAGCTGTGTGTGGCTGTACAGTCATGTGTGTACAGGGAGTACAGGAGTGGGCTGAGAACGCAGCCCTGCGGAGCACCAGTGTTGAGGGTCAGCGGAGATGAAGTGTTGTTGCCCATTCTGACCACCTGTCTTCTGCCTGTCAGAACCAGCCCACCATCTCCCTGTGGTGCGGAGCATCAGCCCGAGCCCACCGATGACGGAGAGCCATTTCCCGCTGCGATCTGCGAGCCAGCGCGAAGCCGAGCGACTGAGCGGATGATCGCAACGGAAGTTGAGCCCAACCCGTCAGACCAGGTGCGAGAGCCGGCGACAATGCCCACCATGAGGGAGCCAGCCGTGGACGGTGTGAGCGCGGAGTGGAGCTCCGCCCCCTTCACCGTGGCTGAGGGTGAGCTGATTGTACATCTGGGTCTGCTGGACATGGAGGGGAATTTAATTGACTGGAGTGCTGAACTGGAGATCGAACTGCCCCCTCTCCTCTCTCCTTCATCTCCGCTGGTGCCAGCTCCGCGCCTGCAGAGCGCTCTCCAGTGCCTGCTCCCCAAAAGCGTTCTCCAAAATGCCCTCCAGTGCCCACTCCTCGAAAATTACCACCCTCCCACCCGCTCCTGCCTCCTCCACCGCTGTCGTCTGGCAGCCCCTCTGCTCGCCCTCAGCCCTCCATCAATGCGGTGCGAGCCCCACGGGACTGCCATCCTCCAGCGTCACCAGGCTCCCTCGTCCCACCGGCTCCGCCTTGGTCGGGCGTCAACCCGCCATCGCCTCAGGACTCCTCTTCTCTGGCTGCGCCTCGTCGCTCCGTCCCACCGGCTCCGTTGGGCTCCTTCCTCCCTTCAGCTCCACCTGGGTCCTCAGTTGCTCAGGCTCCGCCGTGGATCTCCGGAGCTCCGCCTTCGCCTTGGTCGCCAGAGCCCTCGGCTCCACCCTGGCCCCCCGGATCCTCGGCATCCCCCTGGCTCGTTGGCTCTCCGCCTCGGACTCCTCCACCACCTGCTCCGCCACCGTTGGTCGGCCCCCTGGAGTCGGCGGCCATCACTCCTCCATGGCTCCTCCCTCCGTCAGCTCCACCGTGGGCCATCATGTCTGTGGCCTGGGTCCAGCTATGTGCCTCCTGCTCCGGGTCCCTCCTGTCTCTTTCCTGGCTCCTCCCTCCTTCGTCACCTCTCTGGTCTCTGTCAGCCGGCCCCCTCCCGGATGTCCGTCCTCCTCCTGAGCCGCCTCCCAAGTTCCCACCCGCCCCTCCCCTGTGGATGTTTCAACGGTGCGAGGACGCACCTTCCAGGAGGGGGGCGATATGTCAGGATCCTGGACTGTTTTGTTGTGGTTTTTCTTCCCATATGTTCCCTGTGACCCAGTTTTTCCTTTATGTTGATTGTTTAATTTGCTCCCAGGTGTGACTCCTTAGCTCCCTCGTCAACCTGTCTTTAAAAGCCCCAGTCCTTTCAGTTAGTGTTTGGTCGGTCCTTAAACGTCATCCCTGGTGTTCCTGTGTCTCCTATGTTCTCCTTTGGATTATTAAAGACTCTTGTTTATGTATTCCTTGTCTCCTCGTTCCGTGTTTCCGTGCTCCGTGTGTGTCGTGACACAAACAAAGTTATTTATTTGTTTATATATTTTTATAGAATAATAGACATCATAATAAAGTGTGATTATACTATAAAAGTTTTAAAATAAAAAGGGAGTATTAAATAATAATAAATATATATATATATATATATATATATATATATATATATATATATATATATATATATATTTTATAGTAAATTTAAAAATGAAATGCTAATATTAATTTTTTTTAAATATGAATTTTCATAATTTTCAAACTTCAGGAAGCTTTCATTTTAGCAGGTTGCTTGCAAGTAAGTATATGCGCTGCCGGTTATAACTCTGCCGACTGAAGAGCGTCAGTAAATGAAATGTCACGGTTTTGCATTGTGCTTTAAAAACTGCAGCTGATAGCCTATATTTATGCTTTTAGTTTGAATAAAAATATTTTACAGTGTTACAGTTTGTCGATCTAAATGGTAATTGTGCATTAACAGCTGTCAACCATGTCAGCAGTCTGAACTTATTTACCCAGTACATTTTTATTTTGGTTGTGCATGTGCACCTGCGTTCCACTTATGTCCACCACTGCTTATAAACAACCTTATAATATGTTGTATCATATGATAAATAATCATAATAACAGTAAAAATACAATATAATACTTACCTATCTGTGGCTGTAGAGTATGATGCATTATAACACTAGACAGCAAAGGTTTATATATCCCACCTTTTTGTATCTTTTACTTTCATCTTGATATTGTTTACTAAAAGTCAAAGTCAAAGTCTGCTTTATTGTCAATTCTGCCACATGTACCGTACATACATACAGAGAACTGAAATTGCGTTACTCTCTTACTCCCTGGTGCATACAGATAACACTAAACACTAACAATAGAACGCAAAAATATATATATACAGTATATATACATATATACATACATGCATACATGCATTTATATATATATATATATATATATATACATGTACATACATGCATACGTACACAAAATGCAACTATTACAAATATACAAATAAGGACATTTAGAAAAAAATTAAAATATAATAATAATAATATAAAAAATAGATAAAGTGGCATAAGGCACATGGTAGATAGAGTGCAAACCAGTGAAATAAATAAACAAACAAACAGTGCAGAATATAAATGGTGTAGTGCAAAGAGCTTATTAAGTCTATTCTATTTAAAGTGACAAAGAGCAGTCTTTTATTCAGACTGTCAGAAGAGACAGTCTGAATAAAAGACTACATCCATTACTACATACTCCATCCATTTTAAGCAAAGTGACAAATCAAAATATTTATAATATTTTCTTTGACCATTTTTACCAGAAATAGACAAGTATTAATACTATTGTTAAGATTATTCATGATATGCTACAGCATATTATAGGATTGTTTATGAGGCATTATGTATGCATTATAATGCATAAAGAATACCCTTATAATGCATTATAAATGCAGGCTTCATAGGAAGTGTTACCGAAACCTCATTTTGAGTAAGCTTTTTACGTGTGCATATGATGCAGACATGTTTTGTAGGAAGGCTTTGAAAGTCTCTGACTTACTGCTATGCGAGGAAATGAAAAAAAATAAAATTTACAAAATGTCAAAATGCTATGGAGTAAAAATAAGATGCAAGCTTTTGTTCAAAGCTAGCAGTTGAGTGACTGGCTATTTTATGAAAGCAGTAATTACTTCATTATTTTGGTAATTAGCTTGCAAGTTCATCTTTATAAAACGATTAAAGAATTGAATTACATGCTGCAAAAAGTTGTTACTACCATACTGTCATAGCCCACCTATGTCCCTTTGTCCTCCTTGTTTTAAGTGTTGTATTCTATTATTTGGGAATTTATTTCATCAATGATATTGTAATTAATGTCCCTACAGCAGATGGCATAATGATGCACTTCCATCCCTGTGATTTTTCAAATGGCGATTTCTGCTTTTGGAAGCACCACAGGGGCTTAAATTAATCGAGAGAGAGATTTCATGCTGTTCTCTGGAGCTGTTTGGAAATTGACTGCATTTACAGAGAGAGAAAATGGAGATGCAGAGAGCCACAAAACCGGAGGAACATGTTCAAAATGGCTGCCAGTTTCAGTTTGTGACTCTCTTGGTCAAGTTTGCAATCAGTAGGCGCAGCCGTCATCAATGGACTCTCAAGTGGTCGAATGCTGGGCTTGCTGAAATGTTGCCAGATTGTGTATGTGCAGACTGTTTCTTTCTGAACTGGATTGAATAAAAAAAATAAAAAAATAACTGTTGCTCTTGCCAAACCTGTTTGGAACGAGACATCCAAATCCTCGGTTGTTTTTCAGAGTGGGCAACTTTCTAAAATGTGTTGAATTTAAGACACTAGATTGTCAGCACTGTATGTTCCAGCCTGTTACCATATCATTTTTGAGTTGAAATCTGTGCTATTTTCAAGGCACAGGAAGCCCGTATGGCATCATACTATTTGGGAAAGGAGACAAAGTTGGCTGTAAAAACTTGATTTTGAAAGTTCCTCCAGTATGCTCAGCTTTGGGAGCTGGACCGTTGATAATTTAACCAAAAACTGGCACCCGTGCATCGCTGACCTGACCCCAATTTTCCAGAGACCCGGTCTGCCCTTTCTCCAAGGGCACCCCAGGTTGAGCTTCTCCCCCGTGGCTTGTTCATGTCCTGCTTCATGCTGATAAACAGTTTCTTCATCTCCCTCCAACCGTTGCGATACCTTCAGCAGATTAACATGCAGTCGTGCATTGCCAGCGTTACCTGACCTCTGTTCTAATCTTCTAATGCTCATCTGCTGGTTGAGATAATGCGCTGTGCTGGAGTATTATGGCTTTGACTGGGCAAATTATATCTAAGTATTTTCAGTGTTTTGATGATATTCAAATAAATCTCTGGATGTAAATTTTTTCGGTGTTTTGATTATATTTTTTTTAATGAACCAATATTTCAGCCTATGTTACCAAGCAGATACACTACCATTCATGAGTTTGGGTAGATTTATTTTTTCTTGAAAGAAGTCTATTCTGCTCACCAAGACTGCATTTATTTGATCAAAAATACAGTGATAACAGCAATATTGTGAACAATTATTACAATTTAAAATAGGCCTAACTCTTGTATCATTACTGCAGTCTTCAGTTTCACACGATTCTTCAGAAATCATTATAATATCCTGATTAGCTGCTTAACCTGTTAACTAGCACCCCCCATATTGGGAATCACAGCTGAAAATGACTAACTAACTTAAAATGGTAACAGTTCCTGACTTCAGTGTGCCACACACACAATTGTGGTGTTTTTGGAAAGAAGACCCTTTGACCTTTACTATCCATCATCCAGAGTTGATGATGCTCAAAAATATAAAAAGTTATAGACACTGAAGTGCCTTGATAAAAATTGTACCACACTGAATTTTTTTAAAATTTAATATAAAAATACATGAAATAAATCCTGGAGAAATCCAGAAAAGTAATGGGCTGAAAGCCACATGTCTCATGAGTTTATATTTCAAATCTGAAGAAGATACCATGAAAAATGAGATTCCTGCAGCCATTTTTCTAGTCCCCCCCCCCCCCTGTTTGAGGAAAAATATTTACCAAATTATTGAAGGGTTCTACTACAAACTATTAGTCTTTATACATGCCACTGCAGTTTTTCAATTATAAAACAGTAGACAGAATCTTAGACATCGTATAAGTGATTTATTTGAGCACTAGAAAAATACAATAATAATAATTTTTGAGTGATGAAAAAAAAAACAATAATAATAATAAAAAAATAACTTAAGTACATACTGATTTCCTGACAAACAGATGCTCTCCTGTTCATACATTAGTAATCACTTGCTGAAGATCATTCATACAGATGCTAATCATACTGATGGCTGCCCAATATAGTCAATATTCACATTATAATGGACTTTTATATAGACTGCATTCACACTGATATCTGTGAACAGTCAGTAATCAGATGCTGATTATCAGCTATACGGATGTTAATCACACAGATACAGGCCCATTCTCCACAAAACACGCAAACATATATGAAAACTGCTGCTGAAGAAAAAAAAAATGTTTTTTCTTTTTTTTTTATAGTGCTAAAAGATCGCTAAGTTACGCCCCATCAGATGACAGGTGCGTCACAGCGTGCGTCACGCGCTGTCGCGAGGGAGCGCCAGAATTCAAATAATCAATCTTCCGTGTATCTTTGACTTTTTTTTTTTTGGATGGTTTCATTCTGTTTGGGACATTGTCTGCTACAAAATCGTGCTGTTTTTTTTACCACCAAGACGCTGTTTTTGAGCGTAATTTGTTCCATAACGGACACAAACAATAGCTCTCCCTCAAGAGATGAGACGTAAACAAAGGATTACGATCTAAATTACAGCGTTGTTGTTTCTTTGGACTAAAAGTGCTCGATGGGATGTTGTTCACTGGACTCTCATCTTTCAAACAAAACCAGGATTTACAGAGAGCCCCCCGGTGGCTGCTCCACGCCAATGCCCTCCAGTGGCTTCTCCTCACCAGTGCCCTCCAGTGGCAGCTCCACGCCAGTGCCCTCCAGTGGCAGCTCCACGCCAGTGCCCTCCAGTGGCTGCTCCACGCCAGTGCCCTCCAGTGGCTGCTCCACGCCAGTGCCCTCCAGTGGCTGCTCCACGCCAGTGCCCTCCAGTGCCTTCTCCTCGCCAGAGCCCTCCAGTGGCTGCTCCACGCCAGAGCCCTCCAGTGGCTGCTCCACGCCAGAGCCCTCCAGTGGCTGCTCCACGCCAGAGCCCTCCAGTGGCTGCTCCACGCCAATGCCCTCCAGTGGCTTCTCCTCACCAGTGCCCTCCAGTGGCAGCTCCGCGCCAGTGCCCTCCAGTGGCAGCTCCACGCCAGTGCCCTCCAGTGGCAGCTCCACGCCAGTGCCCTCCAGTGGCAGCTCCACGCCAGTGCCCTCCAGTGGCAGCTCCACGCCAGAGCCCTCCAGTGGCTGCTCCACGCCAATGCCCTCCAGTGGCTTCTCCTCACCAGTGCCCTCCAGTGGCTGCTCCTCGCCAGCGCACCCCAGAGCCCGCTCCTCGCCAGCGCACCCCAGAGCCCGCTCCTCGCCAGCGCACCCCAGAGCCCGCTCCTCGCCAGCGCACCCCAGAGCCCGCTCCTCGCCAGCGCCCTCTGGTGCCCGCGCCTGCCGAGCGCCCCCTAGTGCCCGCTCCTCCAGAGCGCCCCCTAGTGCCCGCTCCTCCAGAGCGCCCCCTAGTGCCCGCTCCTCCAGAGCGCCCCCTAGTGCCCGCTCCTCCAGAGCGCCCCCTAGTGCCCACTCCTCCAGAGCGCCCCCTAGTGCCCGCTCCTCCAGAGCGCCCCCTAGTGCCCGCTCCTCCAGTGCGCCCCCTAGTGCCCGCTCCTCCAGTGCGCCCCCTAGTGCCCGCGCCTCCAGTGCGCCCCCTAGTGCCCGCGCCTCCAGTGCGCCCCCTAGTGCCTGCTCCGCCAGAATGGCCCCTAGAGGGGAACCTCCCCAAGAAAATTTTGGGGGGGGGCCATATACCCCTAGGCTGTGTGGTCGGGCCTAGGACCAAGGCCACGGAGTCCCCGGATCCACCATGGCCTCCGGAGCTCCCTGCTCCGCCATGGCCTCCCGAGCTCCCTGCTCCGCCATGGCCTCCCGAGCTGCCTGACCCGCCATGGCCTCCCGATTCTCCTACTCCACCATGGCCTCCCGAGTCCCCGGACCCGCCATGGCCTCCTGAGTTCCTGGATCCGCCATGGCCTCCTGAGTCCCCTGACCCGCCATGGTCTCCTGAGTCCCCGGATCCACCATGGCCTCCCGAGTCCCCGGATCCACCATGGCCTCCCGAGTCCCCGGATCCACCATGGCCTCCCGAGTCCCCGGACCCGCCATGGCCTCCCGAGTCCCCGGACCCGCCATGGCCTCCCGAGTCCCCGGACCCGCCATGGCCTCCTGAGTTCCTGGATCCGCCATGGCCTCCTGAGTCCCCTGACCCGCCATGGTCTCCTGAGTCCCCGGATCCACCATGGCCTCCCGACATCCCCGCTCCGCCATGGCTCCCAGAATGGGCGCCGCCCTGGAGGCCTCCTGTCCTGTCCTGTCTCCATGTCCCTTAAGGCCTCCAGGGCGCCCACCCCCCCTCCCCGTTGGATGGTGTACGGTGCGGGACGCACCGTTCGGGAGGGGGGAGTACTGTCAGACCTGTGTTCCCCATGTCATGTGTTTCCCCTCCTCTTGTGACCTTATTTGGTGTTTCCTGTCGTTTGTAATTATCAGTTCCCAGCCCTGTGTCTTTAGTCTCCACCTGTGTTTTGATTACTCCCCACCTGTTTCAGTTCTCCTCGTTTGATTTCCTTGTTTAAAAGCCCAGTGTCTCCAGCGTCCTGGGTCCGTGAATGTATGTCTACCTTGTTTCATTAAAATCTATGTTTGTAGCATCTCCGTGTCTCCTCGCTCCTTGCTCCTGGCTCTCCCCTCCGAGAGCGTGACACATGTATTTTTACTAAACCATCTTAAAATGGAAAAGGCCACATAGGTTCTTATCACTTTCAGACTTCTACATTGTCTAAAGTAAACATAATTATAATTATGTTTTTGAAATTTCACACAGCCCTAAATAGCAGAATTAAATTTGTGTAGTTGTACTGTAATACTAATGTACTAATGCTAATACTAATACTAATGGCTGATGGGTCGTTAACGCAAACTGGTGATATTCAAAGCATTAAACTTGGCACAAGCTGATTGGTCCATGTTGCATACAGAGCCAATGAGCTTACTGCTTTACATTTAAAAGGCTGGTTAGCATTCACTAGAGCAGTTCACAGCACACTTCCAGGGTTCCTCTGAAACCCTCCATCTCCCCAGCTCCACCTGTATAGATCTGCTACGGGTTGTTATATACAGTATGCCATTTGTGCAGCAGCAGTATGTCTTAAATGCTCACAGCACCGTATCGCCATATGCATTGGCAGTAGCAAGTTCCTGTTCTTGCTTTGCAGCTGATCTATTCCGCCAAGACCAAATACCGTAACATATCCATGCTAAAATCATGATAGAAATTATATGAAGTCATTGCTCTTTCTCTCACTTTCATTTATTGCCTCTTTGTCTTTCTCCTCTCAGAGGCCTGTAAGGACCATAAGCGAGCTCTGGAGGTTTCCCAGCATTCCGAGGACATGGGGCTGATCTTGGGGGCCTGTGCCGGGGGACTGGTTGTTCTCATCCTCCTGCTGGGAGCCATCGTAGTTATTGTCAAGAAAGGGTGAGCATCTGTGCGCTCAGATCCAATTAAAATCAAATCCAATTCTAGATGTTCTTCGCAGCATCACATCACACCAGCAGCAGCGGCAGCCAGACACAGTAATAAACCAGTGCGCAAAATACTTTAACACAAAGGTTCAAAGGTTTAAAGGTTTAACTGAGTAAATTAGAGCCGGCTCCCAACTCACAGCTGAAATATTGCTCAGACATGACAAATTCTAACAGAATCTTCTGTTATGCTTTGGGAACAGCGGGGGCAGTTACATTAAGTACCTCAGAACTGCATTATTCACTATTATTACATGGCTCTTTGGAATACTTCGTCCTGAATTGCAGTATTCTGCAGATGCGTAATAATAAACACTATAATGTACAGTCAGCTGGTCATATCTGCAAAGTAAAGGCCTTAAGTTTCATACAAGTAACCTCCACACTATGCTGATGTTTATTTGGCTGTAATGACTGGCTGAATGTGTGGAAATTTTTATTTTTCCCAGACTGAAATTGAATGACTCATGTTGAATGTGAAGTACAGCTACCGGTTGATTTACTCTCCGAGATATAATAAGTGTTTTCACACATACAGGTAATGCTCATGTGTTAATAACAGCCCCCCCCCCCCTTAAATGCTGGTAAATCATCTCCAGCATGGCTAAAAAGTTGCATTTTAACACTGCATGTGAACAAAACCACAACATTAAAGTGAACTATTTTCTACCAAAAATCAGTCATAATTTTAATTAACATGGTCATTTTCAAATTGTTTCTGACATTTATAAATAAAAGTGACCACTTGTATATGTGAAATGCTTACATGACTCCAAAGCACAACATATAAATGTATGTTGTGATCTTATGATCCCACTGGTCCCCTGTGGAGAGGGTGAGCAGCTTCAAGTACCTCGGTGTAAACATCTCCAAGGACCTGACTTGGACTACACACATTCAAACACAGGTTAAGAAAGCCAGGCAAAGACTGTACCATCTGCGACAGCTGAGGAAATTCAGGGTCTCACTAACAATCCTGAAAACTTTCTATTCAGGGACCACAAAAAGTGTATTGACTCAGTGTATTTCAGTGTGGTATGGAAACAGCTCCAGTCAAGACTGCAAAGACTGGGAGAGAGTTGTGCGCTTAGCTGAGCACATCTCAGGGTCTGCTCTCCCCTCTCTGCAGGACATCTACCTCAAACACTGCAGAAGCAGAGCTGTCAAAATCATCAAGGACTCGAATCACCCTAGTAACTGTCTTTTTACTTTGCTGCCATCTGGTAAGCGCTTCCGCAGCCTGATGGCAAAAACTGAGAGACTTAGGAGGAGCGTCTTCCCCCAGGCCATCAGGCTCCTAAACTCAAACTCAGCCTCTTAACATCACATGACTCCACTTTATAATCACTAACAATCAGTAAGATATTCATTATTCTCTACCTCATACTGACAGTGTCATTTGCACATAACACTTTCTGTGTTTTGGTATTTTTATTTTTTATTTTTTTTGGTATTGCTGCTACATGACAACCATGTTCAACCTGTTTGCACATTCCTCTCTTGTACATTCCTGCTTATCTTAATATTTAAGTCTACAGTATACTGTCATGCACATTCTTTTATATTTTATATTTTGTTCTTTATATCTTATTTTTTACTCATTTTATGTATATTTCTTCTGTGTTGTATTCTATAATATTTGCACTGTCCATGGAGCAGACCAGACTCACATTTCACTGCTGGTTATATACTCTATATAATGGTGTATGTGACAAATAAAAATCTTGAATGTAGCTAACAAAATAAAAAACAGCTCATTAAGCATATTACTTTTTAAGGATGTATTTTTTTATTACTTGTAAGGGTGAATCACTTTGTGACACATTTACAAATCAGTGAGTGCTAAACCATGCCATTCAAACGGTTGATATCTGATTGAAATCAGGGACCTTGTTCAAAATAAACTCTAAACCTCTTGTTTCAAAAGTTATGAATTTTCTCAGGGATCTGCAGAGCAGCGGGTGCTACACACAGACAATATTTGATATAAAGCTCTATTAAACTTGTTTATCATCTTTGTGACATTAGAAAGTTCTAGAAGTTCAGATGTTTTGTGTTCTGAAAGTAAAAATGCTTTCATAATACGTAGGTGTCACAAATTGAGCCAGAAAAAAACAGGTAAGTGAAATAACAGGATGATTTATTGACAGGATCGGGAGCAGATCGTGAGGAGCAATTGGCAGGTGAGAATATAGGACTGAGAATCAGTTCAAGGGGTCTTAGCGGAATGCTGATGATAGTTTTCGTTGCAGGATCATTGGAGAACAGGAACTAACGAGTACTTCGCTGGGGATTCACAGGATGATCGTTTGGAGTCCAAAAGGTAAGTATACACAGGTAGGTACACACTGGGTCTGGGAACAGTTCAGGTTAGTGAACTGTAGACCGGACGGTGAGTAACGGAGAGGAACGTGATCTTATAGTGGGACTTGATTGGTGACAGAAGGTGCGGGTGATCAGAACTCAGGTGATTGTAATCTGGTGATTGTCCTGGATGGTGACTGTGACGAATCCCTGACATTACCCCCTCCCCCAGGGGAGCTCCTGACGCCCTCAAGTGGCGACGGTTGCGGCCACGGCCTCTGGGTGCGGGCCGATCAGGATGGACACGATGAAATTCCTCCAGTAGCATGGGATCAAGGATGTCTTCCCGGACCACCCAGGAATGTTCCTCTGGTCCATATCCATATCAATTAAGTATTCAAGCCGGCCACCCCGTCGCCGCGAGTCCATGATGTCTCTGACCTTATATACGGATGGTTGTTCCAGGATCTCTGGAGGAGGAGGCTCGTCTGGCTCATGGGGTTCTGGAGTGGAAGGAGAGAAAGGTTTAAGGAGGGAAACATGAAATGTGGGGTGAATTCGATACCTGGGTGGCAGTTGGAGCTGGTAGGTAACCTCCTTGTTCTGCCTCTGAATGGACCAATGCTGCGGGGACTCAGCTTTCTGCAGGGTAGGCGGAGGTGCAGATCCCGGGTGGACAGCCATACCTTGTCTCCTGGATGGTAAGTGGGAGTTGAGGCACGCCGGGCATCGACAAAGGTCTTATGTCTCCGCACTGCATGCTGGAGGTGGACATGAGCTGAGTCCCACACTCTCTCGTTTGCTCTGAACCAGTAATCTACAGCTGGAACCTCCGATGGCTCTTCTGTCCAGTAGGGGTTGGTAGCAGAGTATGCACTGGAAGGGCGTGAGGCCGGTGGTGTTCTGTCGGAGGGAGTTCTGTGCATACTCGGCCCAAGGGAGGAAGGGGCTCCAGCTGTATTGATCTAATTGGCAGTATGCCCGGAGGTAACGTCCGAGTTCTTGGATCTTCCGCTCAGTCTGGCCGTTCGTCTGTGGATGGTAGCCAGAGGACAAGCTCACCGTGACCCCTAGTAGACGGAAGAAGGCTTTCCACACATGGGAGATAAATTGAGGGCCCCGGTCAGAGACGATATCTTCTGGTATACCAAAGTTCCTAAAGACATGGGTGAACAGCTGTTTCTAGGGCAGTTGGCAATCCACGGAGGGGAATTAGCTTGCAGGCTTTTGAGAAATGATCCACTGCCACTAGGATACATGTGTTACCATCTGAGTCTGGTAAGTCAGTTACAAAATCAATTCCCATGTGTAACCAGGGCCGGCGAGGAATGGGTAGGGGCACGAGCTTGCCCACAGGAAGGTGACGAGTCGTCGAAGACATGGCACAGACTGAGCATGCCGGGGATTGAGCCTCTTGGCTTCACAGAGATATTGGAGATTTTTGTGGTTGGTGATGACAGTGAAGGGATGGTTAGCTCCCTCCAGCCAATGCCGCCACTCCTCTAGTGCTAGTTTGATGGCAAGCAGCTCCCTGTTACCGATATCATAAATCTGCTCCGCTGGGGTCAGTTTCTTGGAATAGTATGCGCAAGGCTGGAGGCTTGGTGGCTCACCAAATTGCTGGACAGCAGGGCTCTGACTCCAGTGCTGGAGGCGTCCGCTTCTACCACAAACGGTACATGGGGGTCAGGATGACGAAGGATGGGAGCCGTGCTGAAGGCGGTCTTGAGCTTCTCGAAGGCTTTGTGGGTGCTGGAGTTCCAGGACAGGGACTTGGGCTTTCCACGGAGCATGGTGGTCAACGGGGCAATATGCAGGCTGAAATCCTTGATGAAGTGGCGATAGAAATGAGCAAATCCCAGGAATCTCTGAAGCTCCTTTACAGACTGGGGAATCGGCCACTCTGTGATGGCTGTCACCTTCCCCTGGTCCATCTGAATTCCCTCCTGGCCAATGATGTAGCCAAGAAACTGCACAGTGGGGCAATGGAATTTGCACTTCTCCAGCTTGAGGTACAGATGGTGCTGGCGGAGCCTCTGAAGGACCTGCTTAACGTGGTGGCGATGGTTGGCCAGGTTCCGGGAGTAGATGAGTATATGATCGATGTAGACAATCACGAAGTTGTGGAGGAACTCCCGGAACACCTCGTTCATAAATCCCTGGAATACGGATGGGGTTTTGGCAAGGCCATACGGCATGATGAGGTACTCATAGTGGCTGGAAGGGGTAATGAAGGCCTTCTTCCATTCAGCACCTTCCTTGATTCGAACGAGATTATACATGCTCCGCAGGTCCAGCTTGGAGAAGATGCGTGCCCCACGGAGTTCCCGAGAGCGGCAGGGACCAGGGGAAGTGGATAAGGGAGTTTGACTGTCTGGGAATTCAGAGCTCGATAATCAATACAGGGCCGCAAGCCCCCATCCTTCTTACCCACGAAGAAGAAACTCGAGGCAGCTGGTGAGGTGGATGGCTGGATGAATCCTTGGTTCAGAGCCTCCTTGATGTACTCCTCCATAGCCTTGCACTCCGGGATGGACAGCGGGTAAACTCTACCCTTGGACAGTTTATTTCCAGGCAGCAAGTCGATGGTGCAGCCCCATGGCCGATGAGGTGGTAAGTGGGTGGCTGCCTGCTTACTGAAAACATCCTGGAACGCCACATAATCAGATGGGACAGAGGGAGCCACACTAGGCTCGGGACTTTCAATATGCGTGGATGCAATCTGGACAGCAGGTCTGTGGAGTGGTCGTGGAAGTGCAGTGAAGCAGTGATGGTGGCAGAATTCGCTCCAGCGAATAACCTCACAGGTCCCATCTGATCTCTGGAGAATGGAGGATGAGCCAGGGGTGTGCCAGGATGATGTCCACCGTTGGTCCCTCCAGTACCAGAAATGTGATTTCCTCTTCATGCAAATTACTGATCTTGAGTTTCAAAGGGGGAGCCTTATACTTCACCTGCCCACGTCCTAGCGGTTTTCCTTGGATTGTTTTGACTCGGAGCTCCTGGGCACGACGGCCTTTGCCCATAACAATGCTTGACCCGAAAGGAGTGAAATTAAAAATGCTACCTTGGAGCGCTCTGTTGTGAACTTCTGCGGCTGCATCTCAATATACAGCGCTACTTGGAGGACGCCGCCACACTCAGCATAATCACCCGCGTTGGAAGCAGGCATAGCCATGGGACTGGCAGAGGCAGATGGAGGATCGGGATCTGGCATGAGAGAGTCCCGAAGAGTGTTGACCAGCTCCTCCAGAATATCAGCAGATGAGGGAGACCGAGGATCCATAGAAGTGTCAGTGCAGGTCCGGTCTTCTGTCACAAATTGAGCCAGAAACAACAGGTAAGTGAAATAACAGGTAGGTGCACACTGGGTCTGGGAACAGTTCAGGGTCGTGAACGGTAGACCGGACGGTGAGTAACTGAGAGGTGCTTGTTCTTATATTGAGACTTGATTGGTGACAGCAGGTGTGGGTGATCTGAACTCAGGTGATTGTGATCTGGTGATTGTCCTTGATGGTGACTGTGGTGACTGTGACGAATCCCTGACAATAGGACTCTGATATTTGAGACTATTTTTTTTTTTATCTTTAACACATCAGTTAAAATGTCATTTGTCAGCATATGACCAAGAGGAAACATCAAGAAACATGCCAAAATAAAGGCACAGTCACATAAATAATTGCTCTGCGAAATTTGCATAGAGATATATTTTATAAAACCTTGTTTTATCAGCTTGTTTTTAAAGTGACTTGTGTGAGCGATGTTTTGTGCAATACTACAATATTATGTCTTTAAGGCATTGCGATGTATGAAAATGAAGAGTTTAAGCGATAACTAAGTTCTAAAGGAGCCAACACAATTGCATCAAATAATTAACTAATATGAAACTCAAAAATAATAAACAATTGTTCATTCAGATTCAGATCAATTGTGACTACCTACTACAGTAGATTACCAGCACATTATTTGAGAGAGTCGTAGTCAAGTCGAAGCCAAGTAGTGAAACCAGTTGGGAACCAGTGTGCATTCATATGTGTCATAAACTGGCATGAAGCTAAAGACAGATGTTAATATCAACATCTTTGAGTAAATAACTTGGTAACTTGCCTGATAACTTGTAGATTGAACACTTGAGCATGATTCTAGCAAAAGCACAGGTCAGTGGGCTGATTCCCAGAAAATGCATGCATTTAAAACATGTAAAGCTTGAATTCAGTGTAAGATGCTTCGGATAAAAGTAGTTGCCAAGTGCATAGATGTAAATGTATTAGAAGAAAGGCTAACCTATATGTTTTTTTTGTTGTTGTTTGTTTGTAATTTGTCTCTCTTCATGCTCTCCAGAAGGGACATCTATTCGTACCCTTACTACCCGTAAGTCATTCCCTCATCAGGTTCCATTATTTTCTAATCAGCCGCTATTGTTTAGCTTTGATGTATTGGAGATTAGCCAAATTCTCAATATGCATATGTTTTTACCATCCTCTCTGTAAGATACTTGAATGACAGGAGGAGACTGTTGTAATCTGAAAACCTTTACTGAATTTGATGCAATGCAGAACAGAACATACATCTTCAGCCAGCACTTAGAACAAACTGAAAAACTCCACTCTCTACCCCCTTCATGGGGGACGATGCTCTCTCACGGGGTACCTCCTAGAAGGAGCGGACTCTGACATACTCTCAGCCGCAGCAATTTCCTCACCAGGGTTTTCCAGCTCTATTGCGGGTGGCTGTAACTCAGGCATTTCAGCCTCTGAGGGCTCTGGTAGAGAGACAGTGTAGCCATCTGGCTTGGGCCTTGATGGACCCACTGAGGGTACCACTCTGTCCAGCAGATGATCAACGTGCCGTCTGTGCACCTGCCCATCACCGGTCCTGACCTAATACGACAATGGGCCTGTGACGTCAATGATGACTCGCAGAATCCACCTAGAACCCCTTGTGTAACTTCTCATGTACACCAAGTCATGCGGCAAGTCATAAACTCTCTTACAGTGCCAGGGCATTTTTCAGCAATCAGCTCCTGTTTGCGGAGCATATCACCTCCATGGTCAGGATGTAAACGATCCAGGGCAGTGGTCAGTCGCCGATTCATTAGCAACTCAGCAGGACATTTTCCAGTTGATGAATTGGGTGTAACGTGCTGTGACAGCAAGAAACGAACAAGTCGGGTCTGCCACTCGCCTTGAGTGATACGAGACAGGGCCTCCTTGATTGTCTGTACCATGCGTTCAGCTTGACCATTCGAGTTTGGGTGATATGGTGCGGTCTGCAAACTCTTGGAACTCTGTGGATGTGAAAGCAGCACCATTGTCTGAAACGATGACATCGTGCAACCCATGCCTTGCAAAAAGCAGTCTCAGTGTGTTAATAACTGCTGACGATGACATGGAACTCATCAGAGACACCTCTAGCCACTGGCTGTGCGCATCAACCACTATGAGGAATACTTTGCCTTGGAAAGGGCCAGCAAAGTCAATGTGCAGCCGGGACCATCTTTTTCTTGTCCACTCCCAAGGGTGCACTTTTGCCTTAGGGCATGACGTGACATCTGACAGGTTTTGCATACCTTGACAGTTTCCTCTATATCTCCATCCATTCCCGGCCACCACACATACAGGTAAATCTCAAATTAGAATGTAGTGGAAAAGTTCATTTATTTCAGTAATTCAACTCAAATTGTGAAATTTGTGTATTAAATAAATTCAATGCACACAGACTGAAGTAGTTTAAGTCTTTGGTTCTTTTAATTGTGATGATTTAGGATCACATTTAACAAAAACCCACCAATTCACTATCTCAACAAATTAGAATACTTCATAAGACCAATAAAAAAAAATGTTTAGGGAATTGTTTGCCTTCTGGAAAGTATGTGTCAAGGTTCATGGGCTCTCGGTCCCATCCTCGCTCTGTTGTGTGTGTGTGTGTGTGCAGGTGTCTGTGTATGGGTGTATCTGATTGAGGCTGATTCGCTCCAGCTGAGGATCATTAACAGGGGCTATATTATATCATGTCACACTGTCTTGTGTTTTCAGATCCTCAGATTGTCTGCCTGTGTCATGGTCAGTGGTTTTCGTCCGTTCCTGCTTCCTGCTCCCGTGATTCCTGATCTCTGCCGTTTCCTGGACTCTGAACACCGGACTCTTGGCTGCCCATTGCTTCTCTGCCCCAACCTACGGAGAGCTCAACCTTGTTTCCTCAGTTTCACCTGTCTGACGTTTTTGCAATAAACCGTTCTTGTTTCCGCAACTTGAATCCTCCAGTCTTTATTCATGACAGCATGTTCATTTACTTTATATGTACTCAATACTTGGTAGGGGCTCCTTTTGCTTTAATTACTGCCTCAATTCGACGTGGCATGGAGGTGATCAGTTTGTGGCACTGCTGAGGTGGTATGGAAGCCCAGGTTTCTTTGACAGTGGCCTTCAGCTCATCTGCATTTTTTGGTCTCTTGTTTCTCATTTTCCTCTTGACAATACCCCATAGATTCTCTATGGGGTTCAGGTCTGGTGAGTTTGCTGGCCAGTCAAGCACACTAACACCATGGTCATTTAACCAACTTTTGGTGCTTTTGGCAGTGTGGGCAGGTGCCAAATCCTGCTGGAAAATTAAATCAGCATCTTTAATAAGCTGTTCAGCAAAAGGAAGCATGAAGTGCTCCAAAATTACTTGGTAAACGGGTGCAGTGACGTTGGTTTTCAAAAAACACAATGGACCAACACCAGCAGATGACATTGCACCCCAAATCATCACAGACTGTGGAAACTTAACACTGGACTTCATGCAACTTGTGCTATGAGCTTCTCCACCCTTCCTCCAGACTCTAGGACCTTGGATTCCAAATGAAATAAAAAAACTTGCTCTCATCTGAAAAGAGGACTTTGGACCACTGGGCAACAGTCCAGTTCTTCTTCTCCTTAGCCCAGGTAAGACGCCTCTGACGTTGTCTGTGGTTCAGGAGTGGCTTAACAAGAGGAATACGACAACTGTAGCCACATTCCTTGACACGTCTGTGTGTGGTGGCTCTTGATGCCTTGACCCCAGCCTCAGTTCATTCCTTGTGAAGTTCACCCAAATTCTTGAATCGATTTTGCTTGACAATCCTCATAAGGCTGCGGTTCTCTTGGTTGGTTTTGCATCTCTTTCTTCCACACTTTTTCCTTCCACTCAACTCTCTGTTAACATGCTTGGATACAGCACTCTGTGAAGAGCCAACTTCTTTGGCAATGAATGTTTGTGGCTTACCCTCCTTGTGAAGGGTGTCAATGATTGTCTTCTGGACAACTGTCAGATCAGCAGTCTTCCCCATGATTGTGTAGCCTAGTGAACCAAACTGAGAGACCATTTTGAAGGCTCAGGAAACCTTTGCAGGTGTTTTAAGTTGATTAGCTGATTGGCATGTCACCATATTCTAATTTGTTGAGATTTAGTGAATTGGTGGGTTTTTGTTAAATGTGAGCCTAAATCATCACAATTAAAAGAACCAAATACTTAAACTACTTCAGTCTGTGTGCATTGAATTTATTTAATACACGAGTTTCACAATTTGAGTTGAATTACTGAAATAAATGAACTTTTCCATGACATTCTAATTTATTGAGATGCACCTGTAACTCCTTGCAAGTCCCTTCATGTGTACGATGCCCGGATGTGCATCATGCAGCATAGCCAGTACCTCTCTCCGCGCCGAGCTAGGAACAACCACACGGCTTCCCCAAAGCACACAGTTCTTATGCGTGCAGTTCATGACGGCGCAAAATGAATGGTCTGAACCGGCTATCTGGTATGTCAGCCGGCCACCCATGTAGTACCCAGCGTAGTACACATGACATGACAGGGTCCTTAAGTGTAAGGTTAGAAATCCTTTCAGCATGCATTGGTGCATCTGGCACCATTTCCAGTAGCAATACTTCCAACGGTGGTGGCATAACTGCGTCAAATGCTGGCAGAGATTAGCGACTCAGGGCGTCAGCGTTGCCCATTTGCTTGCCAGGTTTGTAACACAGCTCATAGTCATAAGTAAAGTCATAATGCCATAAAGCTCCAATGATCAAACTCCAATGTAGCATCCGTGGTGAAAGGATGGCAGGCATTGGCTTGGAATGGTGCAAAAGTCCAAGCTGGGGCTTATGGTCTGTAAAAATCACGAAGTGGCGGCCTGCTAGGTACTGGTAAAACTTTTTGACAGTGAAAACAACCGCCAATGCTTCCTTATCGATCTGGAAATAATTCTGCTCAGTGGTGGTCATTGTTCTGGAGGCGAAGCAAATGGGCTTTTCCTGGCCATCACGCTCCAAGTGAAACAATAAAGCCCCAAGCCCATAGGTCGAGGCATCGCAAACCACTGCCAGGGGCCTCTTTTCATCGTAATGCGTCAGCACCTTATCCGTTTGCAGCAACTGTTTCGCACGAACGTATGCCGACTCATGCTTCGCTCCCCACTGCCAAGTAGCGGACTGGTGAAGGAGACGATGCAGGGGCTCCAGGACAGTGGCCTTGTTAGGAAGAAAACAGCTGTAAAAATTAAGAAGCCCCAATAATTCCTGGAGCTCTGTCTTGTTCTGTGGAGTCGGGGCCTTTTGGATAGCTTCCACTTTTTCACAGGTTGGTTTAATGCCATCCTTATCCACCCGAAACCTCAAAAACTCCACTTGTGCAGCTGCAAAAATGCTTTTCTCTTTTTTTAGTCTCAAACCAGCTTCAGCAAAGCACTGCAGTACAGCCCTTTGCCGTGCGTTGTGTTCCTCCATGGTTTTGCCTGAAATTAGGATGTCATCCAGGTATGGCTGGACACCTGGGATTCCTGCGAGCAGGGTGTCCATAAATCTTTGAAATATTGAAAAGGCTGTTGACACTTTGCTTTGTCATCCAATGGAAGCTGCTGATAAGCTTGTTTCAAATCAAGTTTAGTGAAAACTACTCCTCCTGCTAGTTTTGAGAATAGTTCAGACGCTGTGGGTATGGGGTACACATCAGGCTTAACAGCCATATTGACAGTACAACGATAATCACCGCAAATCCTCAAGCCCCCGTCTTTTTTTGCTATAGCCACTATGGGCCACCAATTTATCCAGCTCCTCATCAAGCTGTGGCTGTAAAGCGAAAGGAACTGGGCGGGCTTTGAAGAAATGTGGCGTAATTGTGGAATCGATGTTAATTGAGATTGGGGCCTCCGGCAAACCCCAATGTCCTGAAATACCTCAGAATATTCAGTCAGTATTTCCTCTATGGACTGAAGCTGTACTCTGTGGACTCCTTCAACCGATATTCCAAGGGCATCATATCAGTCCCGTCCCAGCAGACTAGGGCCCTGGCCCCTGATGACAAACAAAGGCAGTGTGTTTCGCATTGCTTTGTACATTTTTCCTTTCACGTCCAAAGTTGCTTGTGACCACCACCACTTTAGTACTGTCTGCATGCATTTCAGGGTTTTGAGAGGGCCACAGTGAGTAATAAGTATGCTCACTAATCAAGGAGCATGCTGCTCCTGAATCCACTTCCATTGTGTGTGCTTGTCTGTTCAGTATCACAGTGTCAAGTCAAGTCACCTTTATTTATATAGCGCTTTTAACAATACAAATTGTGTCAAAGCAACTGCACAATATCAAAATAGGAAAATAGTGTGTCAATAATGAATAATGTAAAATGACAAGATTAAACACTCAATTTTCAGTTAAAGGCATTTCATTATTGAATTCAGTGATGGCATCGTCCAGCTCAGTTCAGTTCAAAAAGTTTCTGTTCAATCAAGTCGATGATATCGCTGGAAATGAAGTGTCCCCAACTAAGCAAGCCAGAGGCGACAGCGGCAAGGAACCAAAACTCCATCGGTGACAGAACGGAGAAAAAAACCTTGGGAGAAACCAGGATCAGTCGGGGGGCCATTTCTCCTCTGGCCAGTGGCCAAATATGGCTTCTGCCCCCTTTTTTTTGATTTGGTAGTGGAGCTGTAAACAGAGTACTCATTCTGCTGATCGTGAGTTATAATGTTTGTATGTCGTTCTGATGAGATACCGGCTGAATCCTTGTCACTACTGTGTCTAGTCTTTGTTAAACACACCCGAGCAATGTGTCCTCTTTTTTTGCAATAATGGCATACAGCATTGGAAAGCTTACAGGCTTGTGGGATGTGCTGGCCGCCACACTTGTAGCATGGTTTATCACGCTTTTGATAGTCACTTGTAGCTGCTAAAAAACTAGTAACGCCCCTCCCAGTCTTTTGTCCTCTTAAAGGGACCTCATTATTCCAATATCTTTAGCCAATACACTACACTTTCTATTGCTGTCTTACTTTCTTTGTCTCTGTGCTGTCAATATCTCCCGTTTTTAATATAGTGTTGTTGTATAATAATGCATGTGTTATTGATCAAGTTATGTGTCTTGAGGAGAGGTTTGTTAATGATTTTATACATGTTTCCCATCAAATAAATGGATACGATTCCCCTAGACTTACATTGGAGGTGCAACCACTGTCACATCTAGAAGTAGAGATGATAATGATAAGTCTCACCTACATTTTCTCTACATTTAAAGCTGTAGATCATATTACTGCTGATGGCATATACCTGTCACGAATCCTGGCCATGAACTTTCCGTCATCCACCACTAGAGGTCACTCTCCCATCACATGGACTTTCACTCAGTTACAGATCACTCAAGGACTGCATTTCCCATCATCCACTGCACCAACACGACTGTTTGCACTGATCACGCACACACCTGTTTTCCATCTCACAATCACCATCACCCAATCTCACACACACACACACACACTATTTAAGCTCTGGACTTTCTGCCACTCACTGCCGAATATTGTTAGCCCCGCTGCATACAAAGTGTTTCCCTAGTATTCTTAGTTTGATTTCCTGTGTTCTGATTCTGCCCGTGTTCCTGGATTATTCTCTCTGCCTAGCCCTCTGGATTAAGTTTGCCGATCGCCGACCTACGCTTGCCTAAGGATTACTCTTGTGTCTTGCCCATGCCATACATGTTTGCTTCTGCCTGACCCTGCCTGTTTTGACCATGTTTTCTAATAAAGAGCTTGCATTTGGATCCGCATGTCTCACGTCTCGTCAACCCTATCACAGAATACTCGGCCCACTGGGATCCAGCAGCTTCTCAGACGGTCATTCAGAAGGTATGGACACGACAAGAATTCTGTTTGCCCTTAAACAGGGTCCTCGATCACTGGAGCAACATATCAGAGAGTTTTTAGCCATCGCGAACTATTCAGATTTGCCGGACATTTTGCTAATTGAGATTTTTTGCGATGGCATTAATCAACCATTGAAATCTGAGTTTAGACGCGAGGGTACGCGTGCTTCACTCGCTCAGTTTTTGGACTACGCTCTACTGACCGTTGGGTCAACGTTCACTGTGGGAGTCGCGGAGGAACGAGACACCGCACCCAATTGTGTGGACACAGCCACGCTAGAGCACGCTCACAAAATGGCGGCAACAACAACACCCCGTAGCGTCATTGCTGCCAATCACAAGCCAAGTCAAGTCACCGCTGATGTTAAAGAGTCAAGTCAAGTCACCGCTGATGTTAAAGAGTCAAGTCAAGTCACCGCTGATGTTAAAGAGTCAAGTCAAGTCACCGCTGATGTTAAGGAGTCAAGTCAAGTCACCGCTGATGTTAAGGAGTCAAGTCAAGTCACCGCTGATGTTAAGGAGTCAAGTCAAGTCACCGCTGATGTTAAAGAGTCAAGTCAAGTCACAGCCTATGTTAAAAGGTCAAGTCAAGCCACAGTTGATCGTCACAAGTCAAGCCAGAGCACAGTTGATCATCACAAGTCAAGCCAAGCCACAGTTGATCGTCACGAGTCCAACCAAAGCACAGTTGATCATCACAAGTCAAGCCAAGCCACCAGTGATCTCCGTGAGTCAAGCCAAGCCACAGTTGATCGTCACGAGTCAAGCCAAGCCACCTGTGATCTCCGTGAGTCAAGCCAAGCCACAGTTGATCGTCACGAGTCACGCCAAGCCACAGTTGATCGTCACGAGTCACACCACGTTTCAGCTCTCCAGCCAGAGTCACACCACGTCTCAGCTCTCCAGCCAGAGTCACACCAAGCCACTGTGGATCATCATGAACACACCCAACTCACAGCTGACCAGCCAGAGTCGCGCCACGTCACAGCTGACCAGCCAGAGTCGCGCCACGTCACAGCTGACCAGCCAGAGTCGCGCCACGTCACAGCTGACCAGCCAGAGTCGCGCCACGTCACAGCTGACCAGCCAGAGTCGCGCCACGTCACAGCTGACCAGCCAGAGTCGCGCCACGTCACAGCTGACCAGCCAGAGTCGCGCCACGTCACAGCTGACCAGCCAGAGTCACGCCACGTCACAGCTGACCAGCCAGAGTCACGCCACGTCACAGCTGACCAGCCAGAGTCAGACCACGTCACAGTTGACCAGCCAGAGTCAGACCACGTCACAGTTGACCAGCCAGAGTCTGACCACGTCACAGTTGACCAGTCAGAGTCAGACCACGTCACAGTGGAACTGCCAGAGTCTCTTCAAGTCTCAGCCGAACTGCCAGAGTCTCCTCACGTCTCAGCGGAACTGCCAGACTCTGTCACACCGAGAGATTTAAGGTCAGTCCTTCGAGTTCCCCGGTTGATCTCCAGCTTGAGGGATGCACCGCTGGTGTCTGTACGCACTGCTGGTATCCCCAAATCCACTCACTTTGACCCTCCTGTCCATGAACTTTTTACCCTGTCTGAAGCGCTTCCCAGGGTGGGGATCGCACTATGTTGCATTTGGGCCACATACACCACCACTGTACTGCCCCAGGGAAAGGCATCTGCTGCAGAACCTCCCCAAGCGGTGGTGCGAGCCTCAGCCCCTGGCAAGGTGGTGGCGCCCAGCAATATACTCTCACCCGGTCAGGTTACCACCGTAGAACCTCCAGAGGTGGCGGCGTTAGCTGCAGAACCTCCAGAGGTGTCGGTGGTATCCTCCTGTAAACTCTCACCCCATCCTGTCACAGCTATGGAGGCAGTCTATGAGCTCTCACCCTGTCCTATCACGGCTAGGAAGGCCGTCTGTGAGCTCTCACCCTGTCCTGTCACGGCCATGGAGGCCGTCTATGAACTCTCACCCTGTCCTGTCACGGCTAGGAAGGCCGTCTATGAACTCTCGCCCTGTCCTGACACGACTAAGGAGGCCGTCGGTGATTCCCTGTCCGGCCCTGTCATGGCTACGGAGGCCGTCTGGGATTCCCTGTCCTGCCCTGGCACGGCCCCTGAGATCGGGAAGGCTCTCCCTGTGTTGTCTGTCTCTGTTCTCCCAGTGTTGTCTGTCTCTGCTCTCCCTGTGTTGTTTGTCCTTGTTCTCCTCTGCTTCCAGGTTCTGTCAGGGCTACCTGCCCAGTCTGCTTCCCTGCGGTGGTCTCTGGTCCCGTCTGTTCCGCCCTGGTGGGTCCTGGTCCCGTCTGCCCTACCCTGGTGGGCTCCAGGTCCATCTGCTCCGCCCTGGTGGGCTCCGGGTCTGTCTGCCCTACCCTGGTGGGCCCCAGGTCCGTCTGCTCCGCCCTGGCGGGTTCTGGTCCCATCTGTTCCGCCCTGGGGGGCTCCAGTTCCATCCTCTCCGCCCTGGCTTCCACATGGACCTGGCCCTCCGTCCCTCCCCCTGTTCCGCCTCCGTTCCACCGCCCACCTAGGATTGTTTAGGAGCGTCTGGAAGCCGCTCCTTGGGGGGGGGGGGCTATGTCACGAATCCTGGCCATGAACTTTCCGTCATCCACCACTAGAGGTCACTCTCCCATCACATGGACTTTCACTCAGTTACAGATCACTCAAGGACTGCATTTCCCATCATCCACTGCACCAACACGGCTGTTTGCACTGATCACGCACACACCTGTTTTCCATCTCACAATCACCATCACCCAATCACACACACACACACACACTATTTAAACTCTGGACTTTCTGCCACTCACTGCCGAGTATTGTTAGCCCCGCTGCATACAAAGCGTTTCCCTAGTATTCTTAGTTTGATTTCCTGTGTTCTGATTCTGCCCGTGTTCCTGGATTATTCTCTCTGCCTAGCCCTCTGGATTAAGTTTGCCGATCGCCGACCTACGCTTGCCTAAGGATTACTCTTGTGTCTTGCCCATGCCATACCTGTTTGCTACTGCCCGACCCTGCCTGTTTTGACCATGTTTTCTAATAAAGAGCTTGCATTTGGATCCGCATGTCTCACGTCTCGTCAACCCTATCACAATACCCCACAATCCTCTTCTATTATTAATCCTTTCCAACCATTTTTTATGTATTTTATCTTTTCCTTTCAGTTACAGTCCTTGCAGTATCTCTTCATTTGTTGTCTTTCATACTCTGCAGCAGGAAGAAGGTGAACATAAACAAGGCGGTGATGACGTATCGTCAGGAGAAGACGCGTAAGCTGGGCTCACTGGACTGCAGTACGACAGAGCACAGTACACTGCAACAGGACGATCGCACCGCACACACCTTCATGAACTCACATAACTGCACTGCTAGAAGTGAGTACAAAAACACACACAGCGGAAAGAGTTGCACCTTACATGTACAAACTTTAATCTTCAGACGAAGGGTAGGGGAAATGACCAATGTCTATTTCAATATCAGTAATCAGGCCCAGTTACAGAAACATGTATGATAAATAAATAAATAAATAAATAAATAAATGAATGAATTAAAAAATAAATAAATTGTTAAGACCTGTTTTTGATCATTCAAACCCTCCACCTCCCCCAGTTCCACATGTCTAGATCTATATATATAATTGTAAATAATCCAGTGCCAGTTACTGCATCTAGTTGACACTTCAGCATTGTAGGTGATGGTATTGCACCTTATTGCTGCCACCCATAACATAGAAAAAAAAGGTATATGAAGAGACAGTCATGGTCAGAATAATTGGCACTCTTGGTAAATATGATCAAAGAAGGCTCTGAAAATAAACCTGCATTATTAATCATTTTGAGCTTTTATTTTTTTTAAATCACAAAAATCTAACGTTTCATTGAACTAAAACAATTGAAAATTGTGAAAATCTCATTATAAAATAAATCTTTTTCTCAAATACACGTTGGACACAATTATTGGTACCCCTAGAAATTCTTATGAGTAAAATATCTCTGAAGTATATTCCCATTCATATTCACAATTTTGAGCACTCCAGGATGATTATGAACATGAAATTATCCAGCCATTTCTCCCTGTTCCACAGAAATATAAATTGGAGGGAAAACAAAGCCCAAATTCTCTTAATCATCCAACACAATGAGAAAAAACAAATAATATATTTCTTATGTGCAGCAAACGATAATTGAACTTCACAAATTAGTGAATGTCATTCTCAGGTCACTCAACCCCCCCCCCCCCCCCCCCCCCCCCACCCCACACACACACTCCAAATTCACCCCGAATAGCCTTGTTTGTTTGTGCTTCGTTTGTGCTGGTTTGTGCCGCTGAAAGTTTCGTTTGTGCTGCTTCGGTTTTTAAAATATTAGACATTACATTATAGGCGATGATGTCATCAGCCCCCCTACACGCTCCAAACTCACCTAAAATAGGCTTAAACGTTAGTGCTTAGTTTGTGCTGGTTTGTGCCGTAACAATTTTTGTTTATGCTGCTTCAGTTTTTAAAATATTAGATATTAAATTTTAGGGTCGATGACGTCACCAGCCCCCCAACACGCTCCAAATTCACCCAAAATACTCATGTTTGTTTGTGCTCCGTTTGTGCTGGTTTGTGCCGTAAAAAAATCGTTTGTGCTGCTTCAGTTTTTTTAGATATTAAAATAATATTTAATGGCCATTCTGAGGTCACTTAGCCCCCCCACATGCTCCAAATTCACCCCAAATAGCCTCGTTTGTTTGTGCTTTGTTTGTTTGTGCTGGTTTGTGCCGCTGAAAGTTTCGTAGGTGCTGCTTCGGTTTTTAAAATAATATACATTACGTTATAGGCGATGACGTCACCAGCCCCCCTACATGCTCCAAACTCACCTAAAATAGGCTCAAACGTTAGTGCTTCATTTGTGCTGGTTTGTGCTGGTAGAAGTTTTGTTTGTGCGGCTTTTTATTTTGCTTTGATTTAGCATTTTATTTTGGGTTCCTCACTTATTTACTTTCTTACCAAATTGTTAGATTCAAGTGATGTTTTAATACAACAACAACTCTTTATCAATGTTTTTGTTAGTCGTTGTGGTGTTTATTAAAAGCAGCTAAATATTAGTCTGCTGTCGGACTATTTTCTGTCACATTCTCTCACTTAAAATGGTTTTGTGCACGAGCGCCATCAAGTCATAGCTTTATGTAACTTCAGCGCTTTTGTTCTCACCTGATTGACCTTATTTACAAGGAGTATCATCTGATACACTTCACTCCCACCACGAGGTGACACTTCTGTTCAAGATGCTCTTGTGGAAATTGAGTTAGTAGAGTTAGTGTAGGAAAAGTTGATGCAGTTACAAACTCAAATTTCTGGCCAATGTAAGTATGTTTTAACAGTGTGAGTTCAGTGTTATTAGTTACCCTTACAAAAAATAACCATGGTGTTACTACAAATAAAACCATGGTTACTATAGTTAAACCATGGTGATCATAAATTAACCATGATTTTGCTAACAATAGTTTAACCATGGTATTTGTAGTAATGTAATGAATATGCCAAATAATAAAAATATGACTGAAAATACTTGGTTGCTACTCTTTTACTAAAACAATGGTTAATTTTTGTAAGGGTAACTTCAAGAACAACGGTAGAGCAGTGAGCTAAAATTGCTAATGATTATTGCTAATACTTATATCACTAACCTCATTGCTAATACTTATCACTTATATCACTAGCAATTAAATGCTAATTACAGTTGCACATATGACCCATGTTAGTTTTTAGAATATGTTGTGCATTTAGGGATCAACATTACCGAAATGTTAGTAATATAAGATATAACGTTGTTATTTATTATTAATATACAGGTGCATCTCAATAAATTAGAATGTCGTGGAAAAGTTAATTTATTTCAGTAATTCAACTCAAATTGTTAAACGTGTGTATTAAATATATTAAATGCACACAGACTGAAGTAGTTCTTTGGTTCTTTTAATTGTGATGATTTAGGCTCACATTTAACAAAAACCCACCAATTCACTATCTCAGCAAATTAGAATACTTCATAAGACCAATAAAAAAAAAATTTTTTAGTGAATTGTTGGCCTTCTGGAAAGTATGTTCATTTACAGTATATGTACTCAATACTTGGTAGGGGCTCCTTTTGCTTTAATTACTACCTCAATTCGGCGTGGCATGGAGGTGATCAGTTTGTGGCACTGCTGAGGTGATATGGAAGCCCAGGTTTCTTTGACAGTGGCCTTCAGCTCATCTGCATTTTTTGGTCTCTTGTTTCTCATTTTCCCCTTGACAATACCCCATAGATTCTCTATGGGGTTCAGGTCTGGTGAGTTTGCTGGCCAGTCAAGCACACCAACACCATGGTCATTTAACCAACTTTTGGTGCTTTTGGCAGTGTGGGCAGGTGCCAAATCCAGCTGGAAAATGAAATCAGCATCTTTAAAAAGCTGGTCAGCAGAAGGAAGCATGAAGTGCTCCAAGATTTCTTGGTAAACGGGTGTAGTGACGTTAGTTTTCAAAAAACACAATTGACCAACACCAGCAGATGACATTGCACCCCAAACCATCACAGACTGTGGAAACTTAACACTGGACTTCATGCAACTTGGACTATGAGCTTATCCACCCTTCCTCCAGACTCTAGGACCTTGGTTTCCAAATGAAATACAAAACTTGCTCTCATCTGATAAGAGGACTTTGGACCACTGGGCAACAGTCCAGTTCTTCTTCTCCTTAGCCCAGGTAAGATGCCTCTGACATTGTCTGTGGTTCAGAAGAGCCTAATGAAGAGGAATACGACAACTATAGCCAAATTCCTTGACACGTCTGTGTGTGGTGGCTCTTGATGCCTTGACCCCAGCCTCAGTCCATTCCTTGTGAAGTTCACCCAAATTCTTGAATTGATTTTGCTTGACAATCCTCATAAGGCTGCGGTTCTCTCGGTTGGTTGTGCATCTTTTTCTTCCACACTTTTTCCTTCCACTCAACTTTCTGTTAACATGCTTGGATACAGCAATCTGCGAACAGCCAGCTTCTTTGGCAATGAATGTTTGTGGCTTACCCTCCTCGTGAAGGGTGTCAATGATTGTCTTCTGGACAACTGTCAGATTAGCAGTCTTCCCCATGATTGTTTAGCCTAGTGAACCAAACGGAGAGACCGTTTTGAAGGCTCAGGAAACCTTTGCAGGTGTTTTGAGTTGATTAGCTGACTGGCATGTCACCATATTCTAATTTATTGAGATTTAGTGAATTGGTGGGTTTTTGTTAAATGTGAGCTTAAATCATCACAGTTAAAAAAACCAAAGACTTAAACTACTTCAGTCTGTGTGCATTGAATTTATTTAATACACGAGTTTCACTATTTGAGTTGAATTACTGAAATAAATGAACTTTTCCATGACATTCTAATTTATTGAGATGCACCTGTTTTATCCTTATATTCGGGACAATACAGTAATACAGGTTTATACTATACATTACATTTTTGGAGTCAGGATTATTTAAGTGGGTAATTATGTCTTGCTTATGCCAGATGCCAAAGAAACCAGCAGTCGACAGGGATTGCATTTTCACAGTCCTGTGTTCATCAAAAGAGGCCATAGTCAAAAATGGCAACATACTGTAACTACTCCTAATCAAAGCATCTGGACAGAGCTTAGTAAGCAGCTAGAGAACAAGATCACCGCAAAGGCTCTATACACTTTTGTTAAGTTAAACAGACACAACATCTGGACTGCTTTAGGGTTTACTCATGAAAGTGATAATGAAACAAGTGGCAGTAGTGATGACACTGACTTTGAGCCAGGGTCCCTTTTTTTCCAGACCAAAAGATTGCTGGACTTTTGATCTTGAAGTTCCATTTCAGAAATTGATTGAATTTATGCCTGAAACAGTTGAATACAAAAACAAGATCTCTAAAACACAAAAAAGGGAATACACAATTTTGAAGCCTGGCATCTGCAATCAGATGAGGGGTGTTCGCATATCTAGTCTCAGAATGGCAGCCACAGCGGACAGAAAGGCTACCAAAACGCGAACTAGCGATCTGAAACAAAGGCCCGTTTCGTTTTTCCCGGGAGTCACAATTCGTTGTTGAATAACTTAAAGGTTATGAAGGCGGGATAGGCGGAATCGTGCTGATAGAAGTGCTCTCTCTCTCACTCTCTTGCTTGCGCGCACGCTCCACTTCTTCAGGTCTTCTTCTTGCGCGCGATCAGTTCTCAGTGCTCAAATACACACACAGCAGTCCAAATGTCTGTAGAGTATCTCATGTAAATACAGTCGGTTATGGCTTAAATGAGCGTATAACAGGTGGGTGAAAACTCAATGCGTGCCAGTATTACATGCATACCTTTCGTCTTAAAGGGACAGCGTTCCTAAATAAATACCTGTATGTGTCATCAATGTTAACCAACAAAAGATGTTAAATAAATGTATACTTGTTAAGTAAACCTACTGTATCTGAAAAAATTGTTTAATTTGTATTTCTACCAAAAAAATGAAAATTAATTCCAGTTTTTCCAAATTCAATCCTTGATTCAAATTTATCATATACTTAATTGATTTGGTCTAAAGAGAGAAGAATTAATGACTATTTTTGTTTGAATACTACATATAAAATAGCTACCGAAATAAATGTTGGTAACTGCAGTTTGACTAAAAGTTATGACAAAAAAATGCAATGACTTTTCGTCGACTAAAACTATGAAAGACTCAAATGACTAAAATGTGACTAATACTATTAAGCATTTTCGTCTCAACATAAAGACTAAGACTAAATCAAAAAAGTCTGCCAAAATTAACACTGCTGGAGAGGCCTAACTCTTCCACCCAAAAAGAGAAAGCGGAATTCCTACCTCTCTCCGTGTCCTGAATGGCTCCATGCAGATCCATCTGTGAGGGGGAAAAACTGAAAGTGGAACTGTTGAAAAATGGAAATAATCAACAACCTGTTAAACTCAGGAAATCAAGAATGTCTGTGCTGAACACATGTGAATTTGATGCTTTTTGTCAATGCTTATATTGTGCTATCTGTGATAGTGTCAACCTTTGCAAATTTTGTTTGTGGTGAGGACTCCAACAGCCTCATCCAGCTAGTGAAAACCATCAGCACAAAGGGTCTGAATGTACAGGCCTACATACAGAGGGCAGAGCCGCTGAATGGAATATTCAAACCTGTCCAACTGAAGTCTGGTGCTCTCCAAATAGATGCACAGTGCCACATCTCCACAATCATTGAAAAATCAATGACAAAACATGCATGTGTTTACTTCACAAAACAGTGCTCCTCACAGCATTTCAGTCTCAGCACACAAGTCACAAGGGGAATACCATTTGTTTGTACTTCTGTTGCTGTACTGCAGGCTTCTGGCATCGCTCATCTTCAGACCGCAGTGGAAGAAGGCCTTAACCTTCCGGAGTCCCCCTGCCTCAGGCCAATCCAAAGTCCATCACAGTGTCCCTCTGCATTCAAGACAGACTCTACATCAGGAACAGAGCTCTGTGCAGGGAATGTTTCTCAGTTACAGTCTGGGAGAACTTCTGTGGATTGACACTGACCTGGGAAGCAACTCCATAGAATTTCCTTTGAGGGAATTTCCCTCCAATCTGATGCTCCAAGGAGAGAAATTTACTTTAAGGGCAGTCATCGCTTTCAAAGGAGGCTTAACCCAGGATGCTCTTGGACATTATGTGGCCTACTGCAGGAGGTCTCCATGTGTCTGGGAGATGTATGACGACCTGAGAAGTGGAGTGACAGGAGTGTCAGAAAAAAACAAAATATGCCCACATGCAGTGTTATAAACTGTAATGCACTGTTTAAATTTAATCTCACAAGTATTTTTGTTGTACGCCACACACCCTTGTTTTCCCACTCCTGTTTGGAGAAGTTGTTTCTGCTCTTCGGGAAGTCAGGCTTGATGGAGTTTGCACTTAAGTCTATTATTCTGTGTGGCACTTTTGGTTTGAAGACCAATGTTTAAGTTTTAAAGGTCCATTATTTGTGTTAATGGATGTTCGATAGAACACTTTAATTCAGTTTCACAAGTAAAATAATTTTGGCTTAATTCATTAAGTCATGGGTTTCCACATACATGTCACGGTTCTTGGACTCACGGTCCCATCCTCGCTCTGTTGTGTGTGTGTGTGTGTGTGTGTGTGTGTGCAGGTGTCTGTGTGTCGGTGTGTTTGATTGAGGCTGATTCGCTCCAGCTGAGGATCATTTACAGGGGCTATATTAGATCCTGTCACGCTGTCTTGTGTTGTCAGATCCTCAGATTGTCTACCGTGTCATGGTCAGTGGTTTTCGTCCGTTCCTGCTTCCTGCTTCAGTGATTCCTGATCTCTGCCGTTTCCTGGACTATATCACCGGACACTTGGCTGCCCATTGTTTCCCTGCGCTACCTGCCCCAACCTATGGAGAGCTCAACCTCGTTTTCCTCAGTTTCACCTGTCTGACGTTTTGGCAATAAACCGTTCTTGTTTCCGCAACTTGAATCCTCCAGTTTTTATTTATGACAGAAGGATCTGACCACAGTATGGATTCAGCGGAGGCTTGTGGTTTTCAGGAACTGTTAGCCAACAACAACGCTCGTATGGATCAACAGGAGGAGAATATGTTGAACACCGGACAAGCTGTGCAGGCGTTAGTAGCGCAGGTGTCCGAGCTCACCACCCAGTTGCAACTATTAAGATCACCCGCTGCGCCACCCACACCGCCGATTCTCCCAGTCCCCAGGAACAACAACCCTCAGCACAAACCTAGACTCCCTACACCGGAAGTGTAAGCCGGAGATCCTAACCTCTGCAGAGCGTTCCTGACTAAATGTTCTCTGTTTTTCTCCCTCCAGCCCCAGACTTTCGCCACGGAGGCATCTAAGGTGGCTTTAGTGCTGACGTTGCTGTCAGGGAAGGCAGCATTGTGGGGAACGGCGGTGTGGGAGAATTGCCATCCATGTTGTTTCTCGTTCCGCTCACTTTCCCAGGAGATGAGGAGAGTGTTTGATCGTGCTGGTCGTGCGCGAGGCAGCGCGCATGCAGGCCGATCTCCGCCAGGGGGAGCGATCTGTTTCCGACTATTCCATTCAGTTCAGGACCCTGGCGGCGGAGTGTGAGTGGAACGAGAAGGCGCAGTGGGATATGTTCCTGCATGGGCTGGCTGACCGTATCCAACAGGCAATTTATACGGTGGAGTTACCCACCGGATTGGACGAGCTTGTGAATCTAGCCTTACGTGTGGATGCGCGGCTTCAGCAACGCGATCTGCGTGGTCGACGCAAATTTACACCAGAAAATCCCTCCCTCGACACTGGCGATACGGTCAGTCACGTGTCGGTTGACGAACCCATGCAGGTGGGTAGAGCTCGGCTCTCCCGGGAGAAGAGAGATCGTAGGAGGATGAGGGGACTATCTATTTACTGAGGCGCGGCTGGCCATTTCCTGGTGAGCTGCCCAGTAAAAGATCAAGCCCGACAGTAGGTCTGAGGTTACTGTCGGGTGGAGTGTCTCTTAACAAAGCCTCATCCACTACCCTCCTCCCAGTGAGGTTGCAATGGGCAGACGGGCGACACGATGGGACAGCGCTGTTAGACTCCGGAGCCGAGGGTAACCTGTTGGACATTTCCCTGGCACAACTTCTTCACATCCCTATGGTTTCACTCCATCACAAGTTCTCTGTCAGTGCCCTTAATGGACAATCACTTCCTGAGATCAGCCTCTCCACGGTACCCATCACCCTCATCACCTCAGGCAATCACTCAGAGACTATCACGTTTCTCGTCACCCACTCACCACTGGCTCCGGTTGTGTTAGGTCACCCCTGGCTCACACAACACAATCATCGGGTGGATTGGTGTCGCAACACCATCTCTGAGTGGAGTAAAGCCTGTTATGCCTTTTGTCTTGTGTCTGCTGGTTTTTCTGTTTCTTGTTCTTTGTTGCAGGATGAGATGGGGAGCCTGTCAAACGTGCCCGAGGAGTATCTCGACCTGAAGGAAGTGTTCAGTAAGTCCAGGGCCGCTTCTCTCCCTCCTCATCGTCCCTACGACTGTGCTATAGAGTTAGTACCAGGTATGTCTCCGCCTAAAGGCAGATTATACACGCTTTCTGTTCCTGAAAGGGAGGCCATGGAGAAATATATTTCTGATTCTCTGACAGCCGGGATCATCCGCCCCTCTTCTTCTCCAGCGGGGGCAGGATTTTTTTTTGTCGCGAATAAGGATGGCTCTCTGCGACCTTGTATTGACTACCGAGGCTTGAACAACATCACGGTAAAGAATACTTATCCTTTGCCGTTGATGTCTTCAGCTTTCGAGAGGTTGCAGGGAGCATCCATCTTCACCAAGTTAGATCTTAGAAACGCATCATTTGGTTCGCATAAGAGAGGGGGATGAGTGGAAGACCGCGTTTAATACCCCCAGAGGGCACTTTGAATATTTGGTTATGCCGTTCGGGCTTTCTAACTCTCCCGCGGTCTTCCAGGCACTCGTCAATGACGTGTTGAGAGATATGGTCGATCAGTTCATATATGTCTACCTGGATGACATATTGATTTTTTTCTTCTTCTCTCCAGGAACATGTTCAACACGTCAGGCGAGTGCTCCAGAGGCTGTTAGAGAATGGGCTTTTTGTCAAGGCGGAGAAATGCGCGTTCCATGCACAGTCGGTTCCGTTCTTGGGCTTCATAGTGTCGCCTGAGGGGGTTCGCATGGATCCTGACAAAGTTAAGGCTGTGGTAAGTTGGCCAACCCCTGATTCCCGCAAGGCCCTGCAGAGGTTTCTGGGGTTCGCTAATTTTTACCGGCGTTTTATTCGCATTTTCAGCCAACTAGCCGCTCCTCTGACTGCCTTGACCTCCACCAAGACGGCGTTCAGGTGGTCGAATGCAGCCGAGGCTGCATTCTCCGAACTCAGAAGCCGCTTCATTTCGGCGTCTCTTCTCCGGGCCCCTGATCCCACATGTCAGTTTGTGGTGGAGTTCGACGCGTCAGAGGTGGGGGAAGGTGCAGTGCTATTCCAGCGTGCCACCTCGGATGACAAGATGCATCCCTGTGCGTTTTTTTCCCATCGATTGTCCCCTGCCGAACGCAATTACGACATCGGTAACAGAGAGTTGATGGCCGTCAAGCTAGCGTTGGAGGAATGGCGTCATTGGTTAGAGGGTTCGGGGGTTCCTTTCGTGGTTTGGACCGACCATAAGAATCTCGAATATATTCAGTCCGCTAAACGTCTTAATTCCAGGCAGGCTCGTTGGGCACTATTTTTCGGACGTTTTGATTTTTCCATCTCCTATCGGCCGGGTTCTAAGAACATCAAACCTGATGCTTTGTCACGCATTTTTGATCATTCGGACTGCCCGGTGTCTCGCCCGGTGTCTCGTAGTGCATCGTACCTGAGAGGTTGGTTGTCTCTGCAGTCACTTGGGAGATCGAATCGAAGGTCCACAAGGCCTTAGAAGGGGTAACGCCCCCGCCCAGATGCCCAACGGGCCGGTTGTTTGTGCCGGAGAGGTTACGGTCCAACGTCATTCAATGGGGTCATTGTTCCAATGTGGCTTGTCATCCAGGAATCGGTCGCACCATGATTTTGGTTAAACAACGATTCTGGTGGCGGGCCATGGCTCGCGATATCCGAGAGTTTGTTTTGGCCTGCTCAGTCTGTGCTCGGGTTAAGACTTCCAATCGACCTCCAGAGGGGTTACTTCAGCCGCTGTCAGTCCCTTCGAGACCCTGGTCCCATATCGCGCTAGATTTCGTTACTGCCCTCCCTGGGTAATACGGTTGTTTTAACAGTAGTGGACCGGTTCTCGAAGACGGCTCATTTTATTCCCTTGCCCAAATTGCCCTCTGCCAAGGAGACAGCGGCTACTGTAGTTAATCACGTCTTTCGCATTCATGGCCTCCCGGTAGATGTGGTTTCCGACAGGGGTCCCCAATTCGTGTCCAAATTTTGGAGAGAGTTTTGTCGACTACTGGGGGCGACTGTTAGTTTGTCTTCTGGGTTTCACCCTCAGACCAACGGTCAAACTGAGCGGGCCAACCAGGATCTCGAGAGGGTGTTGCGATGTTTGGTCACTCAGAATCCCACTTCCTGGTGTCAGCAACTATCACGGGTTGAGTACGCTCATAACTCATTACCGGTGTCGTCCACGGGCCTCTCACCGTTTGAGTGTAGTTTAGGTTACCAGCCACCTCTTTTCCCTAGTATGGAATCCGAAGTCGCGGTCCCCTCTGCTCACGCCTTCGTCCAGAGGTGTCACCATACCTGGACGAGAGCCCGAGAGACTCTCCTCCGGGTGGGGGCGTGAACCAAGGCTAAGGCTGATCGCCACCGGTCGAAGCCTTCCGTCTACGTCGTTGGTCAAAAAGTGTGGCTTTCTACCAACAACAATCCACTCTGATCCGTGTGTAATAAATTGGCTCCCAAATTTATTGGCCCGTTTCCTGTCACTAAAATTATTAGTTCAGTGACAGTCCGCCTCAAACTCCCTCCTGCGTACAGGAGAATTCATCCCGTGTTTCATGTGTCCAAGATTAAACCCGTTTTTCGGTCTCATCTTAATCCGCCTACTCCGGTTCCTCCCCCGCCGCAACTCGTAGATGGGGAACCCACCTATTCGGTAAATCGTATTCTGGACTCGAGGCGGAGGGGACGAGGATTCCAATACTTGGTTGACTGGGAGGGTTACGGTCCGGAGGAGAGAAGCTGGGTTCCGGCCAGGGACATATTGGATCACTCCCTTATTGATGATTACAATCCACAGGTAAGATCGACTGACAGCGCCGAGAGGCACTCCTAGGGGGAGGGGTACTGTCACGGTTCATGGGCTCACGGTCCCATCCTCGCTCTGTTGTGTGTGTGTGTGCCGGTGTCTGTGTGTGGGTGTGTCTGATTGAGGCTGATTCGCTCCAGCTGAGGATCATTTACAGGGGCTATATTAGATCCTGTCACGCTGTCTTGTGTTGTCAGATCCTCAGATCGTCTACCGTGTCGTGGTCAGTGATTTTCGTCCGTTCCTGCTTCAGTGATTCCTGATCTCTGCCGTTTCCTGGACTATATCACCGGAAACTTGGCTGCCCATTGTTTCCCTGCGCTACCTGCCCCAACCTACGGAGAGCTCAACCTCGTTTTCCTCAGATTCACCTGTCTGACGTGTTGGCAATAAACCGTTCTTGTTTCCGCAACTTGAATCCTCCAGTTTTTATTTATGACAATACATGCATGCACATACATAAAAAAAAATATCTTTCTCTTTATTTATTCCTTCCCTCGCTAGCTTGTACTTATTTGAACAATGCATGAGACTTGTTGTTACGAGCACTTCCTCTGTCTGTTTGCCTCTTTAAGATGAATCGCTTTATGTATTCCCCAATTATAAGTCACTTTGGATAAAAGCGTCTGCAAAATGACTAAATATAAATGTAAATATAATATACACACATAGCTTATGTATAAGCACAGAGATACAGCAAACATTTTATGGTGCGTGTATTTATGACATACTATTGTTATTCACATAATGACATACAGTAACAAGTAAAAACATTTACCTTGGAGTTGGTGTTACATTCCACACCTTGTGATTCGCTGTGTCTGTTATAAGTTGTAAACACACAGTCGATTGGTAACTTAACCAAGTTAGGATCCGGTTTGATCTTACTTCAACTGTATTGTTAAAAAAACTAAAAAACAAAGCCGCACAATTTTTTTCTACGGCACAAACCAGCACAAACAAACATGAGTATTTTGGGTGAATTTGGAGAGTGTTGGGGGCTGGTGATGTCATCGACCCTAAAATTCAATATATAATATTTTAAAAACTGAAGCAGCATAAACAAAAATTGTTACGGCACAAACCAGCACAAACTAAGCACTAACGTTTGAGCCTATTTTAGGTGAGTTTGGAGCGTGTAGGGGGCTGGTGACATCATCGCCTATAATGTAATGTCTACTATTTTAAAAACCGAAGCAGCACAAATGAAACTTTCAGCGGCACAAACCAGCACAAACAAACAAGGCTATTCGGGGTGAATTTGGAGCATGGGGGGTGGGGGCTGAGTGACCTGAGAATGACCTTTAAATAAATATTTTATATCTAACAAACCAAAACAGCACAAACTATTTTTTTTTACAGCACAAACCAGCACAGACGGAGCACAAACGAATGAGACTATTTTTGTGACGTTTTGCATTGGGTGGGGGGGCCAACTTCACGGAGGTATTAAAAAGGTGTCCTGTGCCGCACTCTGTTGGGTCGTGTGCCGCGGATCCCATGGGATTGCAGACCTTTATTTCAAAGCTTTTTGCAAACACTTTTGACTGATTAGTTCAATAGTGATTAATTTGCAAATCATGCATTGCTAGTGAAACAGCTGACAGAAATTGATTTCTGAAGGTGATCACACTTTATTTCAGTAGTCTATTTTAGACATTCTACTAACTATAAGTAACTTTGCAACGTCATTTAACTCTTATTGGAGTATTAGTAGACTGTCAGGTTATGGTTAGGGTTAGCAAAAATAGTTAGGAGAGTGTGTAATGTAGACTATCAAATAAAGTCTTACCCGATACTATCATGAGGGAAAATGATTCTCTGATCAGTATATTGTTATCTCCATAACCAGACTAGGATTTACCAGTAATATTTTACTGGGACACAGCAGTATATCTCTGGAGCTCGTGCCTCAATAATAGAATCTGGCAACACCCCTACATGGAAGGCAGATAGTTCACAAATGAATCTATGCAGGTCATTTTCATCAAGTTGGACCAGCACAGCTTGTCTGATTCCTATAACACCTTTCTAATATCTCTACCCCTGTAGTTTTGCTTCAATTCACACTCTCACAGCCACAGCGATTTACAGTGTCAGGAAGACAAACTCCCTCAGCCGTTGATTCACACCTTCAGTGAAGTTGCTTCCGCTGCAATTTGCAAGCTACATTTGAGTGCATTGTAGCTTCTTCCCTTTGCGCCACGGTCTGTTTGTGTTTATCTTTCTCTCTCTTCTTCTTCTCGCTCCTCAGATGAGCAGCGCAGCACAGTGAACGAGTCCAGCAGCCTGCTGGGTGGTTCTCCCAGAAGGCACTGGAGAAGGAAGAGTTCTCCGTACCACACAGGGCAGCTGCATCCGGCTGTGAGAGTGGCAGACCTGCTCCAGCACATCGACCAGATGAAGACAGCAGAGGGCTATGGCTTCAAGCAGGAGTATGAGGTGAGAGTCCGTTGAGGTTATAGGGGTTTTGAATTCTGAAAGCATATGCCTGCTGGGTTAAATATAAAAGACAATGGCTTGGACTGATAAGAAACTTAGGGAACTTGGGAGAGACTTGAAGCAAAAGTGTTATTAGCCAAAAAAAAAATAAAAAATATTGATTTAATTAATGATTTATTGGCTTAGGCGATATTTGAAGAACCTACATTGGCTCCAAATGTATTTAGACACTTAACACTTAAAATTAATGTCTGCAATAGACATATATATCTATTAGATAGATCAGCATACTAGGATGAGTTCTGAAGGATCATGTGACACTGAAGACTGGAGTAATGATGCTGACAATTCAGCTTTGATCAATATTTTCAATTAGAAAACAGTTGTTTTGTTTTTTTAATTGCAATATTTCACAACATTATTGTGTATCTATTTTTGATTAAATAAATGCAGCTTTGGTGACCAGACAGGACTTCTTTCATAAACGTTAAAACTGTATGTATATTCTTGAATATATTCAATAAGAAGCTCTTTGCCCTTATGCTATAAAGTGTGTTTTATAATAACATAGATTGTTCCAGAATGTGACTCGTCATATGTGAGTGAAGTGCTGCCAAACCTTTCAAAGTTCTTTCATATCAGCCCTTCACAAAAAGGCATGTCTCATTCAAAATATTCCACTTATGTATTAATAATACCTCCAGTTCTTCTTTGCCCTCACCACGCTTTCTCAATAGAATATAGATATTATTTTTGAGTCATTAATCTAAGCCCCTCCTGTAGAATCCATGCTTCAGATTTTTCTCTTCATTCTGACACTGGAAAAGGACTGTGGCTGTGAAACTCTAGTATGGTTGCTGTGGCCATCTCTTATATTTCTTCTGAAAACATCTTTAGTGTTTTTTGCTAAACACGTTAGTAGATACAGGCTGATAGTAACATCATAGGTGGCTCAGAGAGTTGCCTGATGGTCAACATTCACACATTACAAAACTGAAGCTTGTCCCTCTTAGATGTTTTAAGTCTGTAACTAGTATAATTTCTATTGTTACCACCATGACAACTATCATGAGCTCAGGAGTGACTCCTGTATATCATAACATACTAAAGCACATGAAGTACTGGATGGTAACACTTTATTTGAAGGTGTCCTTGTTACATGTTACATGCACTTACTATTATAATAACAATAAATTATGCATAATTACATGCAAGTAACTCTAAACCAAACCCTAATCCTAACTCTAAACATAAAGTAAGTACATGTAGTTAATTAAAATTGTTCAGTACTTAAATGTATAATTACACTGCAACAAGGACACCTTAAAATAAAGTGTAACCTACTGGACAATAACTACTTGTAGTGTGCTATTTATTATTACAAATGTGTAATTACAAATATATTTAATTACGTCACATGCAAGTCCTACTTAAGTGGGTGAGAAAAGCACTCTAAAGTTCAACTTATTGCATTGTCAGTTTAAACTATCATGTGTTTCATTAAATTATAAATAACATGCAATTAAGTGCCCAAAAACTTTACATTCATTTCACATTGAAGTGTTTTCTTTTAACCCCTTAACTGTCACCGTCCCGTATACGGGACGCCTAAGTTTACTTCACTATATTACACTTAAATCATGACAAACTATACATCATTGGAAAGGTCTAAGTCTCCTAAATAGACATATTACCATTTTTTGTTGTTACAAATTATGTAGGAACAGTAATAGATTAATTTATGACAAGAGTGCACCAAGCGTCTATGATAAATCAACATCATAACGGGAGTTCTGACCTTTGTCACAAAACGTCTTTATATCCTTGCCTTTTTGCTCATCACAAGTTTTAGCAATCATCATAAGTTATATACCATTTGAAAGCTTAAAATCTAAGAATTCATCCTGTGAAAACCATTTTGAAATCGGACATTGCGTTACCATAGAAATGGTACTTCAAAATGTTTTGGCTGTCTCCTCCCCCTTAGCGGCGGTGTCATATTACAAAATGTATTACGGTCTTTTAGAATCAAAACTTTTTATAATCTTGACAAAATACATATCGTTGGAAAGGTCTGAGTCTCAAGATTCCATATTTGGTGGTTATTTTGTTATAGATGTAATATTGAGAGAGAAATTGATAGATTTGTGACAGAAATGCAAAAAAATAATAATTCAATGGCGTTTCAATGGCACCCGGTGGCTGTTTTTGGTATAACGCCTAAACAAAATTGCATATGAACCTCAATTTTTTATATATCAACTTCAAATTTGGAACACAACTTATGTAGACATATGGCTTTAATTTTATAGCAATTTTGGATTTTTAACTATTTTTTTTTAATATTTATTTTATATAAAATATAATAAAAATAGTATAATACATTTTCTTTACAGTAAATTTAAACTTCTATAACTTTTTAATACTTTAATTTTATTAAATTATTTCACTTCTGTAATAATCTGCTAATTGTCTTTTTTAAAAAGAGACCAACCTTAGGTCTGTATTCAAAAGCGTTCATGAATTATAATAATTCAAGTTTGGATACTGCACTTTCTCGTGAATTTTCAAAAATGGGGGTGACAGATAAGGGGTTAAAGTACATTATTTCCATGATAAATACTATTTTTAAAAGGATGCTTAAATGTACTTTTTCACAAGGGGGTGGATGTGGTATTCCATTTATAGATTATTCATCAATGGCAAAGCATGTGCTGACATTTATTTTACTGTCTCGGTGTTTGCAATGCTGCTCCCAAAAGCTGATTCTCAACCTACTAAACAGTGGAATTACACTCTTAAAATAAAGGTGCTTCATGATGCCATAGAATAAACTTTTTGTCTAAATGGTTCCATTAAAGGTGGGGTAAGTGATTTCTGGTAGCCAATGTTGATATTTGAAATCACCAAAACAGACACGCCCTACCCCAAAAGGGTCTTGCGCCTATTTTGTTAGCTCCACCCCACACATATGTACACAACCCAGGCAACGATTAGTTCTGGGAAACAAAGCAAAACCAATGTTACTCACCTATCGAGAAGAAACAAAGCAACCTCAGTGTCTGATCGCAGGCCTTCCTGCTCCTTGAGTTCTCTACAGCGCTGGAAAGCTGATCCGATATTTACAATGGTCCTACTTCTTGCCTTATCATAACACCGTTTCTACACCAGACACAAGCGGCGCGGCGCTACAAAATACTATAGAACTCATTATAATCAGTGATGCTGACTACACTGGATGGGACACGACACGACAAATCTCCAACAGTAAACTGCTGCCGCGTTCTATTTATGACGTGTTGACATAAATTTCAAATGATTTTCAATGGTCACTTTGTCACGTCCAGTGTAGACAGACCGTGACAGGACAACTGTCGCATCCTTTGATGACACGGTATAAGCCTTCTTTTGTTCCGCAGACGTTTTCCTATTTGGTTTTTATCCGCCATCTCTATCTTTCTGTCGTTTCTAGGCTCGGCTAATGTCCGTCATGTGCACTGATGAGCGCTCTCTCCTCTGGATCATGAGTAGACATGCCCCTTACTGCTGATTGGGTACAAGTTTGTTTTGGTACTGGGCCCGACTCAGTTTTCTAAAGCGTTTTTGAAAAAATACCCACCTTTAAGAACCTTTAACATCCGAAGACGCTTTCTGTTTCACAAAAGGTTATTTGTGGCGAAAGAAGGTTATTCAGATTATAAAAAGGTAAGAAAGTGATGGTTCTTTAAAGAACCTTTGACTGAATGGTTCTTTGTGGAACACAAATGGTTCTTCTATGGTATCGATGTGAAGAACCTTTTGAAGCACCTTTATTTTTAAGAGTGTACTTAAAAATAACTGACAAAGATTAGAATCATACAGTAAGTCATTTGTATCAAAATGGACCATAGTGGAGTTTACATGAACTGTATCCTAAACAACATTTTAGCCGACTTGGGTACGGTTTGCAATCACATCATCCAAACAAACACAAGCATGCAAAGGTTCTAGTGTGAAAGCACCCTTAGTGAGTTTATAAATGTATGTCAATTCAAAGAGCAATGTGATAGTGGAACTGCATGGGGTATATTTTGTTTGACAGTCTACTGTCCCAAAATTATGCTAGAATGAGAATGAGAATGAGCTTTATTGCCAGGTATGTTTACACATACGAGGAATTTGTTATAGTGACAGAAGCTCCACAGTGCTACAGAATGACAGCGACAGGACACAGATAATAAAAAAGAATAATATACAAATATAGAAAATAGACAATGTACAAAATAGCAAAAACACAATATATAATATAGACAATTATGTATGTACAGGTATGAGATGTGCAAATTTGAAATGTAAATAAGTATGTGTGATTAATTATTAATGTATAATAGTGTTGTGTGTTCCACGTTTATTGTCAAGTGTTTATGAGATGGATTGTCTGAGGGAAGAAACTGTTCCTGTGCCTGGTCGTTCTGGTGCTCAGAGCTCTGTAGCGTCGACCAGACGGCAACAGTTCAAAGAGGGAGTGTGCTGGGTGTGAGGGGTCCAGAGTGATTTTGCCAGCCCTTTTGCTCACTCTGGATGAGTACAGTTCTTGGAGAGTGGGGAGGGTTGTACCAATGATTCGCTCAGCAGTCCGGACTACCCTCTGTAGTCTTCTGAGGTCAGATTTGGTAGCTGAGCTGAACCAGACAGTTATTGACGTGCAGAGGACAGAGCAGCTCATGTGGCAGGTTGAACTTCCTCAGCTGGTAAAGGAAGTACCAACTATGCTGACCCTTTTTAACAATGGAGACTATGTGAGTGTCCCACTTCAGGTCCTGGGAGATGGTGGTGCCCAAGAACCTGAATGACTCCACTGTTGTTACAGTGCTGTTCATGATGGTGAGTGGGGGGAGAGCATGGGTGGTTCCTCCTGAAGTCCACGATCATCTCCACTGTTTTGAGCGTGTTGAGCTCCAGGTTGTTAAGACTGCACCAGACAGCCAGCTCCTTATCCTCCAGTCTGTAAGTAGACTCGTCACTGGATGAGGCCAATGAGTGTGGTGTCATCTGCAAACTTTAGGAGCTTGACAGAGGGGTATTTAGATGTGCAGTCGTTGGTGTAGAGGGAGAAGAGCAGTGGGGAGAGAACACAGCCCTGGGTAGCTCCAGTGCTGATCATACGGGTGCTGGATGAGAATTTTCCCAGCCTCACTAGCTGCTGCCTGTCTGTCAGGAAGCTGGTGATCCACTGACAGATGGAGGTGGGCACGGAGAGCTGTGTCAGTATATTCTGAAGGGATGATGGTGTTAAAAGCGGAGCTGAAGTCTGCAAACAGGATCCTCACATAAGTCCCTGGTCTGTCTAGATGTTGTAGGATGTAGTGCAGTCCCATGTTGACTGCATCATCCACAGACAACGTGCGATTTCCCCATTGATTCTGCATCGCGGTCAGATCAGATCAGCTGAAAGCTCGGCAGATGTAAGGCGGTGTCAGGAATGGCATCATTGGAGGATCACGTGACCCCTCGACAGCAATGCAGCTTAGTCTTTCGCTCCGCTCACTTTGCCACATATTTTACGATTTAAACCACTCTGCATAGGACCCATCATGAGTGCTAAGGCAGACAAAGGGGATCGGAATAGAGAGATTGAGCAATCGCCAATGAAGAAAAAATTCAGAGATTCAGCCATCTCCAGAGAAGACCTCGACGAGGCTATTGCTAACCGCATTGAACTAGCATTTAAAGAGCAGCAAAGCACTTTGAATTTGGTTGTGAATTCGGCCGTAAGAGATGCGATGGACTCTATGCTGATTCCAGCATTGCGCGAACTGCGTGAGGACATACAAGCGACCAACAAGTCTGTTAAAGAGCTAAGAGAGGAGTTTGAGGCCATAGTTACCATGGCGAAGCAGACACGTGACCACGTTGATTCTGTTCAGGCAGCGGCGCGTGAAGATAAGAGGACAGTCACGGACTTAAAGGATCAGCTGGAGCGACTCACCGAGAAGATGACAGATATGGAGGACAGGTGTAGGAGGAACAACATAAGACTGGTGGGGCTCCCAGAAGGGATGGAGGGTCCACACGCAGCTGGTTTCCTCAGAGCTAATCTTTCCAAGTGGATTCCTTCCTTGAGGGGCTGTGACATTGAGATTGATCGGGCGCATCGCGTGTATGACGGAGGGAGGGGCTCCGATCGGCCGCGCACTCTCATCTTCCATGTACTGAGATGGCATGACAGATCAGCTATCCTGAAGGGTGCTTGGCAGGCGTATCCGGTGAAATGCTCACAGAGCAATGTCACACTGGTATTTTTTCCAGACTTTAGTCCGGCTACAACGATGAGGAGAAAGGCATTTGGTCCGGTTTTGAAGAAAATGACAGCGTTTGGTCTCCAGCGTTTGGTCTCCTCATCTATCCGGCGGTAATTAAGCTATGGCACAAAGGGGAACAGAGAAGCTACGATTCCCCTCAGAAAGCGGAGGATTTTATCAGATCCATGTCTCAGCAGAAGTCGTATGCCGCAGCTATGCGGGGGGGGGGACGGGGGAGCAGTGGCCGCTGTTTCTCCAGCTCGACGGGAGGGGCGTGACGGCCGGGATGGACTTTGCCCTAGCTGCCCATGAGGGGATGATGGCAGGATGAACATGGACGCTTGCTAAACCTATTTTTTGCATTTTCTTCTCTCCTCTCTCCTACTAGGATATTGTCCTTATTTATCCGGTACAACGATCTCTTTGCTGGTAAGACTGACACTTTTTCTTTTTTGGAGGGGACTAATGGAGAGTAGGTTTAATTAATACAAATATATATATTTTTTTGGCTGTGTGAGCCTTTCGGGAGACATGTCTTGCTTTGAAGTGGATCGGTCACGACCTATCACTGTTTTTTGTTGCTCAGTCAGACCTATGTTCTCGGTAATGTGCGGTCTGAGTTGTTCCTTGTTTATGGTTGTCGGTTGTTCATATTTTTATGTTGTTTTTGCTTTTTACAGCAGACATTTATACTTTTATTTATTTTACCTTATTTCTAAATGGATTTTTCATCTAGAAGGTTTGGTATCTAAAATGCACATCAATGTTTACATGTTATTTACAGAATGGAAGTGCTTCTGTTTTTTTTTTTCATTTATTGAGTACAATCTTGAGATTATGAATATTCAATGCATACTCTAAATATTTTATCACTGAATGTGAATGGTTTAAATTCTTCTGTTAAACGAACCCGTGTGTTAGAATATTTACACCGTAAATCTATTTCCTGTGCCCTAATACAAGAGACACATTTAAAACAATCTGACGTGGCACGTTTCCAGAATAAGTATTACAAATGAATAGCTTTTTCCTGTGTTCAAAATAAAACTAAGGGGGTGCTTATCCTTGTTAACCGGAAGTTAAATTTAACGATTGAACACCTTGGTAGTGATGAGAAGGGTAGATTTGTTTTTATCCAATGCAAAATATATAATAATAGGTTAGCATTGGTCTCTATTTATGGTCCGAATGAGACAGACAGTGCATTCCTTACACAGATTTCCAAAACTTTACTTGAGGAGATTGATTGCCCTCTAGTGGTGGGTGGTGATTTTAATGCTGTCATAAATCCTGCTTTAGATAAATCTCAATCTGATACAACAGCCAATCCATCCTCTAAATTACTGAATAAATTTATCACTGAGCTCAACTTAATCGATCTATGGAGAATTCAGAATACTAAAGCTAAGGACTTCACTTTTTTTTCTAATAGACACAAGACTTTCTCTAGGATAGACTACATATTTCTCAGTCCATCTTTAATTTCATCTAATTCCTCCATCTCTATATTACCAATTTTATTATCTGATCATTCTGCTGTGTTGTGCAGTGTTCCTCTTTCCGATGTTAAAGCCAAGTCCCCTAGATGGCGCTTTGACATATCATTATTAAGTAATCAGACTTTCATTACTTCTCTAAAATAATATATTAAGGAATTTCTTGAAATTAATATGCCCTCTGATGTGGATCCTCAAATACTGTGGGAAACGACTAAGTGTGCTATATGAGGTTTCTGTATATCTTTCTCTTCTACTCTTGCCAAAGCGAAAACTCACCAGTTTACACAATTAGAAAATAAAATCCAATCATTACAAAACCTTCACAAACAACATTTTACTGAGCAACAGGCTACACAGCTGTCCTCTTTAAATGAAGAATATGATTTAATTTCACACTCAAAGGCAGAATTTATTTACATAGGACTAGACAAAAATATTATTTTGAATCAAAGAGACCTAGTCATTTATTGGCCCTTAGGTTGAAAGAATGCGAGTCTAAGGCATATATTAGCGCAATAAAATCATCAGATGATCAGGTCACCACGAACCCTGTGGCAATTAATGACATATTTAAAGGTTTTTACACAAATCTGTATAAAGCCGAAACAGATTTTGATGAACCAATTTGTAAGCAGTATTTAGATAAATTGGAACTGCCTTGGATCTCACAGATGGATAAAGAATCTTTGGAGGCCCCATTAAGTTTGGAGGAACTTCACGTCTCTCTAAAAAGCCTTCAAAAGGGCAAATCGCCTGGTCTAGATGGTCTCCCCCCTGAATTACATTTAGAAATTTGGGATTTGGTAGGGATACTTATGCTTAACTCATTTAATTTTGCAATTGAACATGGGGTATTTCATAGAGATCAAAAAACATCACTGATTTCATTACTTCTTAAAAAAGGGAAAGATCCATTAGATTGTTCCAGCTACAGACCGATTTCTCTTATCCCATGTGATGTAAAAATCTATGCTAAAGTTTTTGCTTCTCGTATGGAGAAGGTAATTCACAGTCTGATCAAAGAGGACCAAACTGGTTTCATCAAGGGGCGCAATGCATCTGACAATATGCGTCGACTCCTTCATATTCTTGACTTTGCGGACTCCCACCCAACTCCTTGTGCGGTCTTTTCACTCGATGCAGAAAAAGTCTCGGTGAACACTTCGCTTCTATGATTAAGACATTATACCACTCACCTGCAGCATCAGTCATAACTGGTAATATTATTTCCCCCTCATTCCCTTTACAGCGGGGAACGAGGCAGGGGTGTCCACTTTCTCCCTTATTGTTTTGTCTATCTCTTGAACCCTTAGCGCAAGTCATCAGGAAATCTGAAGTATCGATTAATATTCATGACCATAATCATAGTATTTCATAATACGCTGATTATATTATTCTATATTTAGACCACTTTGATGTTTCAGTCTCTAGTATAATTAAGGAATTTGATAATTTTAGTAGCCTATCAGGATATAAAATAAATTGGAGCAAATCTGCTTTAATGCCAATTAACAATGTTAAGGTTAATTTTTCTATTCCCTCATTTATCCCTATTAAGGAATCGTTCATCTATTTGGGCATTACCATATATAAAAACATTCATAAGATTTCCAGAGACAATTTTAATAACATTTTAGTTAAGGTCAAAAATGACATTCAAAGATGGAAGAATCTTAAAGTCTCTCTCCAAGGAAGAATCTCCACTGTTAAGATGAATTTGTTACCTTGATTTTTTTTTTCCTCAATGCTACCACTTTATCCTCCTCCAGATTACTTTAAGGAGATCAACTCCATAATTTCTAAGTTCATCTGGAATGATAAATGTCCCAGAATTAAACTTACCACATTACAACATCCTAATAGCGCAGGAGGACTGGCTGTACCAAATTTTGAATTATATTATTGGTCGTTCCAGCTTAAGGCTCTTCATAATTGGGTTGATCCTCAATCTACAGTTTCATGGAGGGTGATTGAAGCTGACAAGGTTAAACCAAATAGACTTCAAGATATTTTATTTACTGGAATAGGAAAAAAAGGGGATAATTATAAATTTGGTCCGGTTGTGGCTAACTCTATTAAAATCTGGAAAACGGTTGAACATCGGATAGGTGGACCCTTCAAATTCTGTAACAGTAAACCTTTATGGCACAAATTTAATTTTGTATGTGGAAATCGTCCATTTGTCCAACCCTCTTGGTCTTCTTTGGGACCAAGTGTGTAAACACGTGCGGTGATATATATGATAACCAGGGCCTCTGTTCATTTCAGACATTAAGAACCAAATTTTGTCTACCAGCATCTGCATATTTTGTTTTACTTCAATTACGTTCTGCTCTCAAAGCGTATGGCGTTCCTTGGTCTTCTTCCATTTCCTCTCATCCTATGCGGGACTGGATTGCACCATCTGCTGGTCGGCCATCTTGTTTCCTTAATATATAATACAATTATTGATTGTATTACAAAACCTCTTTCTATTAAAACTATTTGGAATAGGGAATTATCTAACCTTAATTTATCTGTCGACTGGGAGAGAGTGTGGTCTAATCTCAGCTTAACATCTAAAAATCTGGCTCATCGTCTTATTCACTTCAAAGTCATTCATAGAGCATACATAACTCCTTACAAAAGATTTGAAATGAAACTACAGTCAAATTTGAACTGCCATATATGTAACACTACATTATCAGGCACTTTTCTGCATATGTTTTGGGAATGTCCTGTCATCATCAGTCTATGGAGACATGTAAACCTGGTTTTGTCATCATTACTGCGAATTGATTGGTCTGTTAACCCAAGTTTGTGTCTTCTTAATGATGATTCTGGTCTCTGTTTTAGTTCAATGCAAAAGAGAATGTTGTTTGCTGGTTTTACAGCTGCGAAGAAGACAATAATCCAGAACTGGTTTAGACCACACATGTGTAGAAAACATATTGGATCTGTAGCCTCCTGCAAATAGTGTCATGTGAATGTACAACGGCGAGAGTTGGTGGGGCCAGGCCTTCGACCATTGATGCTTGGCAGTGTTTTTTGTTGGACATACGTGATTGTATAGAGGAGTGACTTTTGTGTTCTTGTTGTCCTTCCCTCTCCCCCTCCCTTTTGATTGGACCTTGAGATGTTGAGTATGTGTCTGTTGTTTTGTTTTGTTGTATTTTGGATATTATGTTGTGTTGTGTGTGAAAAAAATAAAACAATAAAAATAGTTGATAACAAAAAAAAGGAATGGCATCATTTAGCCAGGTTTCCATGAAACACAGAGCAGCAGAGTTTAAAAAATCCTTATTTGTCCGGGAGAGCAGAAGAAGTTTGACCGTTTTGTTGGGTAGAGAGCAGATATTTGCCAGATGAATGCTAGGCAACGCCGTTCTAAATCCGTGCTGACGAAGCTTCACGAGCGCGCCGGCTCGCTTCCCCGTCCTGAAGCCTCTGAACAGTGCCGCAGCTCCGCCGACTACTATGTTCAGCAAAGCATCAGAATAATCGAAATTTTTGTGATTGTAATCGAAGATTTTGTGGTGTGTTCTGCCGAATGTTCAGCAGTTCATCCCTTGTAAAACCGATCATGTTTGAGAAACAAAAAACAGGAAACACTAACAAAAACAGTACAAACACTGGAGAGCTAAGCACTGTAGCTGCCATGTGTGGCACCATCTTACTATCTTATCTATTATAATCTGAACAATTATCTAGTAAAATCTGAACAATCTTTCTCATCTCTTTATTTTTTTTTTTAAATTTTCATTGTTGCTGGGTAGCTTTAAAGTTCAAGGAATCACTATCTTCAAGAGATGAGTGAGAGCATGATAAATGTTTTGAGGTGGAGACAGAAATATTGATTATGTGATTTGGTTGAGGAAGAACGTAATAATGGCGGTCTTTGATGAAAATGTCATGCTGTGTGGCAGCTGAGCCTGGGGTGATCTTCAATTACAACAGGACCGATGAACGCAGAGAGAGAGAAGAGATGGCAATTGAAAGGGAGGTTAAACTACAGAAATACCAAAAACTGTGCCCTAACCAGGCAAAGTGTCCAGCATCAAGTGTTTTTGTCTGTCCTCACTGAAAGCAAATTCTGAGTGAAGCGACAATCACAGCCAATCAGAACTCATTTCATATCCAATACAGCTGTGGCTCAAATGCTGCCTGTACAGACATCCCAGCCCTTTTCAAATATGGTGACCCGCTCTGCTTCTCAGACACTAGACCACAAGTACACATCATTTGTGCCATCACTATGAAAACCCAGTGTGATATGGGATTTTGGATCAAGGTGGTCTGTAATACTCAGAGAAAGCTAGAATTTGTATTCCCCTCAGTAGCACTTTTTGGACAATTGAAACACTCAAGAGCATTGCAAGAAATATTGTTTCCCTCAGAAACAACCCTCTGTCACCTTCTACAAGTAACTTTAGTGCACTTGATGTCAGAGCACAGGATCTGTTTAGCCTTTTAAGTGAACTGAAGTGTTCAAAGGCAGTAGGAGCTGACCAGTATCTCCAGCCACATTAAAGACAACCAGGCTCAAGAAAATGAAGGACATAAATTTAGAATTTAGAAAATATTTCTATAAAAAAAACAATAAAAAAAATCCATCCATTTGGATCACAGTTTTAACACAAACACATAATAAACTTAATGTGATACTTATTTGTTCGGTAATACATAAATTACATTGTTTATTGTTATTTAAATATTATTTGTATATTATATGTTTTATTCAAATAATCATATTTTAAAAATGGGTAAATATTTAAATAACAGCATACATTAACATGGTTAAAATATGGTTAACTGTGGAACAAACAGTATTCAGTAAGTTAAAAGGTATGAGATTGAAATAAATTGGATTCATTGATGATAAATATATAAACCTGTTTTTTTATGCATTGTTTATTAATTGGTATGAGTTTAAATTGTATGCAATTCAAATACAAATATCTTAAATGTAGACCTACTTTTTTTGTCTTCAATCTTCATAGTCATTTCAACTAATCATTACACTAATCTGTCTGAAATCTTCTGGTATGGTTTCATTTCCAAAAAAAAAAAAAGAAAAAAAAAAAGTTATTGCAGTGCTTGTTATGCTTATTTGAATACTTTGTTCAATAGTCAGTATCTGTATCAGGGATCAGCAGACTCAGTCCTGGAGGGCCAATGTCCTGCATAGTTTAGCACCAACACTAACCCAAACACACCTGAACCAGCTAGTCAAACTCTTACGAGATATCCTTGAAATTTCCAGACAGGTGTGTTGAAGAAAGTTGGATCTAAACTCTGCAGGACACTGGCTCTCCAGGACTGAGTCTGTTGATCCCTGCTCTGGATAATGCTGTGAAAATATAATTGCCTTAAATTTTGTTCTACAACATCTGGGTCTTAGAGACATGCAGAATAGTTTATGAACATTAGCTCAGGGTTTTATCCGATCGTCCTAGATCTATTAACCAATCTCTTGGACATGGATGTCTTCCTGACAAATCAGAAGCAGTATGTTCTGCTCTTTTCAAATGCCAAACCATTAGCACAAATGCACCGCAAAGATGTGTATGGTCTCCTTTGACTTCACTTCTAGAGATTTCTTAGTCAAACTAAAGAAGTTTGCAGAAATTGTCATTGGTCTGTTTAAAAAGGGAAATTGTAAGTTTTGACATCAGCAGCACTAAGGGTGTTGAAATGATCATTGATTTTAGGAAACACACTGCATCACTGGCTCAGCTCTACAGGTCCAGAACAGCCAACAGGACATAAACATTATTGAAGATCCCTTGTACCCTGGTCACTGCTTGTTCCAAAGGCTTCCCTCAATAGTGTGCAATCTAAACATATACTGGCACAACTTTATCAGCACTGTATCCCTGTTGCCCTCAGTTATAGCAGTGACTCCATGAGAAATAAGATTGAAAGAGGTAGATTTTACAGTAATGTCTATTATGTAATGTGTACACAAAGATCAGAAATTGAAGTGACTGACGAAATGGCTTTTTTTTGTATCTGCAGCTGTGGCTTGTTAAAAAAAAAAAACATGGGAGGAGCTAGGATTTTAGATCACATTTAGATAAACAGCATACATCATAAATTTAGATATCATCAAAAATTGGATTTTCTGATGATAAAAAAAGCATTTTTTGTGCATTCAGTTTATTAATTTAGATTAATTTACTTTTTTGGCTTCAATCTTTATAGTCATTTTAATGAATTACTCTCAATCTGTACAGTACTACACTGATTGAAATCTTATGGTATTGTTTCATGTCCATCCAAACAAATAAATAAATAAATAAATGCCTCTGTGGTTGCAGTGCTGTTACACTCATTTGGATGCCTTGTTCTAGTCAGTATCTAGGATTTTAGATCACGTTTAGATAACATTTTAGAATGATTGAAATTTCAATGGTAAAAGACTAAAAATGCTGTGGTTAAAAAAATAAAAATAAAATGTTAATGACACGTTCCCTTTACACTGTACTTAATCAAATGGGATATTCCTTGTAATTTTACAGTAAAATATAGTTTTTGGGAGTGAACATGTCATATTTTAATATATAGTGAAAATCTTTAAATTGACATTCCCAGAATTCTCTGGATGACAGCTCACACTTTCACTGATACTGCCCCCCCCCCCTCTCTCTCTCCCTCTCTCTCCCTATATCAGTTATGCACGTTAGGGTTTTATGCTACATCTTGCTGCATATTGTTAAAGCTGCAGTCCGTAACTTTGTTTGGTTAAAGATGATAACCAGTACATAAAGTACATAACCAGCCAGAGTTCAAAACTATCGCCTTACTATAGCCCGATTCACAACAGTTATCTTATAATAATGTTTTCTAATTTGAGTAGGTTTTCGTGGGAAATTCATGTCTGTAAACATAAAGAAGTTGTCCCTGCTAGTAGGCTATCGCATGTGAGGATCCTGCAGGTGGCAGATCGTTTATAGCCTTTTCTCACAGCAGCTAGATTAATTAAATGTATAATTTTGATGGCGGATTGTAATCCAGAAATTATTGTGTTTATGAAACACATGTGAATGAAATTAAATTATATTCCAGTTTTAAATGTGCTTCTGATTACAGATACCCTAGGGTTACACAATATTTGTATTTTAAAGAAAACCAGTTTGAAGGGAGCATAATTTGATTTTTGGGTTAGAAGAGTTTCTTAATATAAAATTCGAATGGCATGACAATTAGATTAGACTGTACAGAAATTGAAATCTACACATTAATAAACACTATACTCATAGTCACGCAATGCTGATGTTGTTAACATTAATAATTTGAGAATGAAGTATAACAATAATTATAATTTGCAAGGTTTGATGTGATATGAGCTAACCGATCTTTAGCAGATCACCATTGGTAGCACAATTTATTGTAATGTTTTTTTCCTCAGTTGGTCAGAACAAACGTGGCAGACTTGTTACTTACTTGTTCAGATGGCAATATATGGTGAAAATTCTTATTTGGGTCATATATTCCAAGATGTAGGCTAGAGTCTGTGATTGCGAAGTACAGTAAACATCCACACCAGTGTGTGACTGACTGACACACATTCACCTCAAAACATTAAATTAATCCACGCTGGAGCCATGCCGGAGCGCAACCCATGCAAGGAAGATAATTCCGCACACAGCTGCAATTTCAGGCTTTCAAACAGAGATGGTGACAAAGAGGCAAAACATACGGACTACAGCTTTAATGTATATTGTGTTATTTTAGTGTCATGTCTGCTACCATGGTGTTGTTTTGTATTTGTTTTTATGACACTGTGAACCTTCTATATTTAATATTTAATCAATCATTTAAGTTTTTGTTAAAGTTATTTGTGATCCACAAATTTATCTTTACCAGTGTTGGGGAAAGTTACTTTCAAAAGTAATGCAGTACAATACTGCATTACTCAATAAAAAATAACTAGTGGTAACACTTTATTTCGATAATCCACTTTAGACATTATACTAACCGTAAGTAATATTGCAACTACATGTCAACTAGCAGTCATTAGAACATTAGTAGACTGTCTGCTTAATAACTTCTAACACTTTATTTTGATGGGTCCACAACATACAACATACTCACTATGAGAAACTTTGCAAGTATATGTCAACTTATTCTACTAACCCTAAACCTACCCTACTGAGAGTTAGTGGACATGTAGTTGCAAATTAATGAGAATTAGTTGACATGTAGTTGACATTTAGTTACAAATTTACTTATAGTTAGTAGAATGTCTAAAGTGGACTATTGAAATAAAGTGTAACCTAACTAACTTCATTAAAATAAATAAATTAGTTTTTATGGAAAGTGATGTATTACGTTACTTTTGTGTTGGGCTTTTGTTCTATATGGGCTTGCTTGTTTGTTGTTTAATAAAAAAAAAAGTATCTGCACTCTCAACATGGCGACAGGAGAGGAGTCAATGAATAAAGGGGGAAAATTAACTTTCATTACTTTACTAGTTACTAGCCTTGTATTGCATGACCCCCAACATTGCTTTGTGCCACTTTTGTTTTTAAGGTGTTTGTCAGTATATACAGTGCCCTCCAAAAGTATTGGAACAGTAAAGATACAATTGCTCTGTTGGCTGTGGAGTCAAGACATTTACAAATATGATTAAAAGATGAATATGAGACAAAACTACAGAATGTCACATTTTATTATTGGGTGATTCAACACATAGATGTTTTACCAGCTAAGAAGTTCAGCACTTTTGGAGTTTCATCCCCCTATCTGATGTGAGCATAAGTATTGGAACAGTTGCCTCACAGGTCTTTCTAAGTGATCAGCTGTGTCCTGTTGCATTAATTCTTCAGATATTAAAAGAAGGGAATGTGTTGTATCAGTTATGTCCATTACTAATGCATTCTGAATCTTGCATTCGATGCTAAAAGAAAAGAGGTTGTCAATTAGAGCTATAGCAAAAACAAAGGGCATGGAGAAATCAAGAATTTGGAAACCACCAGCAACCAACATCGACCTGATCGGCTGAGAAAACAACAGCAGTTGATGACAGAGAGATCATAAAAGCTGTGAAAATGAACCCTAAAAGACGTGTCTGTAAAATCTTCAACAACTTCCAGAAAGCTGGGGTGATGCTCTGACAATCTACTGTCCTCAGGAGACTTTGACACAGAATTACAGAGGCGACACAGCAAGATGCAAACCTCTGACCAGCACCAAAGATAGAAAGGCAAGATTAGAGTTTGCAAAAAAGCACAAAGGTGAGCCAGAAGAGTTTTGGAACTGTGTTTATGGACCGATGACACAAAGATGAACCTTTATCTAAGTGATGGGATATGGGATTAACTTTGTGCCAATTAAAATGAATGTAATGTTTCAAGAAACGTATGAAAATATAAATTGAAACGGAATAAAATGTCTTTGAAACTGAAAAAAATAAATAATTGCATGCAAAAATTTTGACTTCGTTTTTAATACACTACATGTTTTGCAATGGTTTTCTCCTCTTTCATTTGTTGATCTGTACTTACAAATACGCTTCCAGAGTCTTCATTTACGCTTCTAAAGTTTTCGTTTACGATTCTGAAGTTTTCGTTCGCCCTTCTGGCACAAATCTCTCGTGGGGGCGGTGCTAGCAGTGGTGTGTTCTCATTGGCTACTGAGTTTTTGATTGACAGCTTCTTGACCTGGAAGTGAAGACGTCAGTGTTGTGCCCCCAGTGTTGTGCCCCCAGTCTTAGCGGCTTCCTATTTCATTTTAATGATATAAAATATTATTTTATCAGTATTGTTTTGCTGCTACACTACATTGTTGAGATGATTTCTTAGGAATAGCACAGCGAATGATACCATCATCATCATCATCAATAATCATCGTCGTTATCAGGATACTCACGGTAAGTTGTCTTGAATTAGCCCAATCATTACTGGACCTGGTTCTCTACATACAGTTATAGCCTTCAATTAGATAATATTTGCTTCGATTAGTTCATATTTCCCCCCAGCACATAGCATAATGTACAGTACTAAATATACTGTATCTGAGAATGACCGATGATATTTTACAAGTGCACTGTCAGTCACTGTGCTGTCAACTTTGGCAATGTAAAGCCTTTTTAACCATGCTTTTTCTGTGTCCAGATTTGACTAATAATTAGGGATGGGCGGATCGATCCTAAAGTATCGATACTTTCGATACTGATGTTGTATCGAAAGGATCGATCCTCACATAAAAATATCGATTCTAAAGTGCATTTTTTTGTAACCACTAATTTTATTTATTAAGAAACTCGGTGCATGAAGTAAGCTTCTAAATGGAAAAATAGACTGTATTAGCGAACAATTGTGTTGGATAGAGCTATTTCTCCTGCTCATCAGAACACACGCAAATGCTGAAAGACAGAACCAATCAATCACAGACAGCGTTCGCTGCGGACGCATGGCTCAGTCACAGTTCAAATAGAGCTGTGTTTCCCAAAAGCATCAGAAGCATAAGTAGATCACAAGAAACCATTGCCACATTATTACATTATATTACATATCATTATTACTATATATAAAATTAATTCTGAAAAATGCATCACGATTTCTACACAAATATGACGCAGCAATAATAATCAGAAATGTTTCCTGAGCAGCAAATTATATTAGATTTATTTCTGAAGGATTATGTGACACTGAAGACTGGAATAATGATGCTGAAAATTCAGCTTTGATCACAGATGCATTTAAAATGATATTTTAAAAATAGGCCTACATTAAAATAGAAAATACATTTCACAATATTGTTGTTTTTACTGTATTTTTGTTCAAATAAGTGCAGCCTTGGTGAGCATGAGACTTATTTAAAAAATATTACAAAATCTTACTAACCCCAAACTTTTGTGTACATGTAGCCTAATATTTATTTTAAATAGGTAATTGTGTAAGTAAATTTAAACTGTTGTTAAAAGTTCAAATGAATTCTGTTATGTTCTGTAATTGCTGTTAATAAATCTGTCAGAAAAAAATATGCTAAAGTTTCACCTTTAGGAGTACAGCATTCTGGCAGCCTTTTAAAAAAATGAACCATGGTTTTATTACAGTAACCACAGTTTACCACAATATTTGTAGTAAAACTGTAACCACAAACTTACCATTATGGCGCTTATAATGATAATACATTTTAGTACTTACTGTATGTAACACCATGTTTATTTTTTCATGAGGTACCCTCAAAGGTGCACCTTTGTAACTTATCTATACCCTTAAATCATGCATACTTGTATGGTATATATGCTCCCTTTTAGGGGTATAGGTGCAACTTTGAGGTTACTGCCCCAGTAAAGGGCTAAAATACAATTTTAGTATTTAATTTCTGACTGTGTAAACAAAAAAAGGCCTGTGAAATGTTTAAAAAAATGGCTTTAAATATTAATTATAATTACTGATTATATTCTTATAAATCATATATTTAATAATTTAAAAAATCATTTTAGTTTACAAGTATCGGTATCGGTATCGATATCGACGATACTGGGCTTGAAAATATCGGTATCGGATCGAAAATAAAATAAGAGGTATCGCCCATCCCTACTAATAATATTGCAAAAATGGTCACTTCAGATAAACTTTTTTTGGGGGGGCTCTTACTCAAAACAAACTTTGACAAAAATTATAGTCTTTAATATTGCCTAAATATATATCCAAATGCTAAACCTTATACATACAAATAATTATGACTGAAATCAGTTTCCAGCCACTATACACAGTCATGGATATATAGGGCTATACAGCTATCTAGTGGTTACACAACGGTATTACAGATGATAAATGGTGCCTAATTGTGATGTATTTATTACTAAGTTAAAATTACTAATATATATCAAATTAAATAATTATATTGTGTATTTATTTGTTTGAAATATTTTAAGTTTGAAATGTGTCATGGGAGTTCAAAGCAGCTGGTATCGTTAGACTATAATGCATCTTTCTCAATTTCCAGGGAGTGAAGCACCTTTTCATAAACACACTTCTGATGCTGACCCAGAGGATGCAGTGGTAGTACCAGAGATCCATTGCCCTCATCAGACAAGAATCTTATTTTGTTCAGACATATCACCTTTGAACGACTGGGATCTTGATCTTCAGACACCTGACATTATGCAAATATTTTAATTTCTTTGGAGCTCTAGATTAAAACAAACACAGTTCACACGTACACAAGAGGTTGCACTTTATTCTTATTAGTCTACGCTGATCTTGAATTAGCATACCAACAGCATATGATTGTTAAGGGGATAGTTCACCCAAAAAAAAACTTCTCTCATCTTTTACTCACCCTCATGCTGTCCCAAATGCATATTACTTTCTTTTTCCTGGACAGGTAAACACAAATTAAGATTTTTAGGCAAATAATCCATCTTTGTGAGTCCTAAAGATGCTTTAAAAACCACACACAGTGACCGTGACAGTAATCCATCTGACCTTAGTGGTTAAAAAGTAAAACAACAGATAAGAAAAACACTAATAATTAAAACTTTTGACTATTAACAATCGCTTCCGTTCAGCTGTCATAGGTGCATGGGTTACAATCCACTTGTGTCATTAGGATTCTCAGAGATGGATTATTTTCTTAAAAATCTTTGTGTTTATGTCAAGAAAGAAAGTCATAAACATCTGGAATGGCATAAAGGTGAGTAAATAATTATAGAATTTTTATTTTTTTGGATGGACTATCCCCATAAAGACTGATATTGCACTCCATTATAACATACTCATTCACTGTTTTGTAACTTATACTGTAACTGTTGAAAGGATCATTGCAGTGTTTAAAACATATAATGAATTTTAAACATATTCTGTATATTATGTTCTTGTGCATTTTGTGTAGTAATGTAAATTATGAGAATACAGTGCATTACATGTAGACTATGCAGTTAGTGTTTTGTGGATTCTGGTCTTTCCTGTCACAACATAATTGCATCCAAGACTTTCACTTTGATACTTGTGTATATGCTATAGTGACAATAAAGAATGTAAATTTATTTGAATTATTTCATATTTAATTTACATTCATTCAACAGGTTTATAAAAGTCACAATTGAAAGAGTTGATGATTGTTAAAAATGTATTTCCAATTTTAAATGTTAGATGATAATGTTAACTAAATAAAATAACTAAACAAAATTATCAGCATGATAGAAACAATTGGCAGCAAGAACATTCTTTTGTGTGGAATATGTAATAAAATGAGCTTGATTGTCAGGTTGGAGTGAGACTTTCTTGACGTCTGAATATATCACACATATATATGATAGTATCTTTCAAATGTAACAGCTCAACCGAATTAGACCCTACAATGCAAAAGAATCATGAGCAATAAACAAATATCCTACGAGAACATTGGACATTATATACAATATTTCCAGTATTATATACAGTACTTTAATAATTAACCCTCAGTATGATCTTTTTCTCTCGCGCTCCTAAAAGCTTATGTTGACAGAGTAGTAGCAACAGATAAATACAGATTGAATTCAAAAACAAAACTCCTAACTTTATATCATTAAAATGAAATAGGAAGCAGCTAAGAGACGCTCACATCCACACTGGGGGCACAACACTGACGTCTTCACTTCCAGGTCAAGATGCTGTCAATCAAAAACTCAGTAGCCAATGAGAACACACCACTGCTAGCACCGCCCCCACGAGAGTTTTGTGCCAGAAGGGCGAACGAAAACTTCAGAATCGTAAACGAAAACTTTAGAAGCGTAAATGAAAACTCTGGAAGCGTATTTGTAAGTACAGATCAATGAATGAAAGAGGAGAAAACCATTGCAAAACATGTAGTGTATTAAAAACGAAGTCAAACATTTTGCATGCAATTATTTATTTTTTCAGTTTCAAAGACATTTTATTCCGTTTTAATTTATATTTTCATACGTTTCTTGAAAAATCACATTCATTTTAATTGGCACATATCTGATCCCATAATGGGAAAGCAAAAGTGTGGAGAAAAAAAGGGAACTGCAAAAGATCCCAAGCATACAGCCTCATCTGTAAAGCATGGTGGAGGTGGTGTCATGACATGGGCATGCATGGCTGTCTCTGCAACAGGCCCTCTCAACTTTACTGATGACTTAATGTATGATGACAGTAGCAGAATGAATTTGGAAGGGTACAAAACCATCTTGGCTACCAATATTCAAGAAAATGCCACCAGATTCATTGGGAAGTGCTTCATATTGCATCAGAACAATGACCCAAATCACCCTGCCAGTTCAGTCAAGGAGTTTATAAGGGCAAAGAAATGGAAAGTCTTAGATTGCTCAAGTCAATCTCCAGATTTAAATTCGATTGAACATGAATTTCACCAGCTGAAGAGGAGAGTAAAGGCAAAAACTCCCCAAAACAAGCAACAATTGGAATTGGCTGCATTAAAGGCTGGGAAAAGTATTTCAAAGGATGAGACCAAGAGTCTGGAGATGTCTATGGGTCACAGACTCACTGCTGTGATTGTGCGCAAGGGATCTGCAACTAAATAATAGCTTTTAATCTTTTATATCTGCTTTATGTTCAACTGTCCCAATACATGGGATACTTGGGATCTTTTGCACAGTAAATGAGCAAGCTACAGAAACAATGACTGTAAGGACCTTTCCAAATCAGAAACCGTGGGTGGACAGAACAATCCGTGCTGCGGTTAACAAACGCACTGCCGCATACAATGCCGGTCTTTTGTCGGGGAACATGAGCGAGTACAAAGCATCGTGCTATTTTCTCCGACGTGCAGTAAGAGCTGCCAAACTCCGATACAGGGAGAGAATTCAGTCTCATTTTCAGCTCAATGATTCTCAACGCATGTGGCAGGGACTAAGGACCATCTGTGCCTTTGGAAACAAATCCTCTGCGGAGGTGAGAGCAGACCCGTTGCTGTCCGATGAGTTAAATACCTTCTATGGCCGATTTGAATGCAATGGCGGCAGCGCAATTCTGCCGATCAGCGCGTCAGGAAGCAGCAGGCAGAGCAGTGATAATCATGTGATCACCGTGTCGGAGGACGAGGTTCGGAGGGCCCTTAAGAGAGTGAACGTAAGGAAAGCTGCTGGACCTGACGGGATTACTGGCCGTGTCCTGAGGTCCTGCGCTGATCAGCTTGCTGGTTTGTTCACTTCTATCTTTAATGAGTCCCTTGCTACCTCTGTGGCTCCCACCTCCTTTAAAAAATCTATCATCATCCCTGTGCCTAAGAACAATAAACCCTCCTGCCTGAATGACTATCGTCCAGTTGCCCTCACATCAATAGTCATGAAGGTTTTTGAGAGACTTGTAAAGAGCCACATTTGCTCCTCCATCCCTGTTACTTTGGACCCTCTTCAGTTTGCCTATCGTCCCAATAGATCTACTGATGATGCCATCTCTCACATACTCCACTCCTCCCTCACACACATTGACAGCAGCAATAGGAACTTTGCAAGGCTGCTATTCATTGACTATAGCTCAGCTTTCAACACTATAGTCCCCATCAAGCTAGCTTCTAAACTCACAGACCTCGGCCTAAACTCTTCACTCTGCGGCTGGATTCAAGATTTCCTCACCGGCAGACCTCAAGTGGTGAAAGTAGGCCAGTTCACCTCAAACTCCATCACCCTGAACGTAGGAGCCCCACAGGGTTGTGTCCTGAGTCCCCTGCTCTACTCTTTCTACACACATGACTGTGTGTCCTCTCACAGCTCCACATCTATTATCAAATTTGCTGATTATACCGTGGTTCTGGGCCTCATTTCCAACAATGATGAGACCGCATACTTGGATGAGGTAGAGAGACTTACATCATGGTGCCAGGACAACTTTCTCTCTCTGAATGTGAGCAAAACTAAAGAGCTGATTGTGGACTTCAGAAAGAGACACCTGCGGCCCTACACTCCTCTTATGATCAGTGGGATCCCTGTGGAGAGGGTAAGCAGCTTCAAATACCTCGGTGTAAACATCTCCGAGGACCTGACTTGGACTACACACATTCAAACACAGGTTAAGAAAGCCAGGCAAAGACTGTACCATCTGCGACAGCTGAGGAAATTCAGGGTCTCACCAACAATCCTGAAAACTTTCTATTCAGGGACCATAGAAAGTGTATTGACTCAGTGTATTTCAGTGTGGTATGGAAACAGCTCCAGTCAAGACTGCAAAGCCTGCAGAGAGTTGTGCGCTTAGCTGAGCGCATCTCAGGGTCTGCTCTCCCCTCTCTGCAGGACATCTACCTCAAACACTGCAGAAGCAGAGCTGTCAAAATCATCAAGGACTCAAATCACCCTGGTAACTGTCTTTTCACTTTGCTGCCATCTGGTAAGCGCTTCCGCAGCCTGATGGCAAAAAATGAGAGACTTAGGAGGATTTTCTTCCCCCAGGCCATCAGGCTCCTGAACTCAAACTCAGCCTCTTAACATCATCATGACTTAACTTATTAATCACTTACAATCAGTAAGATATTCACACTCATTATTCTCTACCTCATACTGACAGTGTCATTTGCACACAACACTTTCTGTGTTTTGGCATCTTATTTTCTTATTTATTTTTTGAGATTGCTGCTACATGTCAGCCATGTACAACGTGTTTGCACATTCCTCTCTTGTACAGTCATGCTTATCTTAATATTTAAGTCTACATTATACTGTCATGCACATTCTTTTATACTTTATATTTTATATTTTGTTCTTTATATCTTAATTTTTATTCATTTCATTTTATGTATATTTCCTTTGTGTTGTATTCTATAATATTTGCACTGTCCATAGAGCGGACCTGACTCACATTTCACTGCTGGTAATATACTCTCTGTATAATTGTGTATGTGACAAATAAATCTTGAACTTGAATTTGAACTTGAACTTGAACCTAAGTCTTAAACTACTTCAGTCTGTGTGCATTGAATTTATTTAATACACGAGTTTCACAATTTGAGTTGAATTACTGAAATAAATTAACTTTTCACCTGTATATATATATATATATATATGAAATGTTATATATTAACATTATTCAGTTAATGTTCAATTCAGTAATTAATTTCTAGAATGAATTCTAATATATTCCTAATTACATTTTCTCTAACTTTGGTTTTAGTCTCTAACTCTTTTAATTTTGGTTTTAGATCAAGGTAAAACTTTTAGTTAACAGGAAATTAACATCAGCATCCTGATAATGCATCTGCTCTCTTAACTGCTTCTGACTTGCTAAAATGTGAGCGCAAAGGGGACTTAATGGATGAGTGGGAAAACGTGACTTGCACTTATTTTGGGGGGGTCTTTTTTTAAATTACAGTCATTTTGATGTAATTACCAGGTGCTGCGCTTCACCTGCTTTCGGGGGGGGGGGGGGGGGGGGGGGGTGTAGTTTTTGTACTCAAAAACTACATGGCATTAGGAAGTACTTAAACAGCTGGAGTACACAGGCAGGGCTCAGTGCGTACATGCACACACAAAACTACCAGCTATGCTTTTCTTGAGTTTGACAGAGAGCAACTAATACGCTTTTATTACATTAAAGAAATATAAATGTATATTTCTATTTCACAGTTAGGAAGTACTTAAACAGCTGGAGTACACAGGCAGGGCTCAGTGCGTACATGCACACACAAAACTACCAGCTATGCTTTTCTTGAGTTTGACAGAGAGCAACTAATACGCTTTTATTACATTAAAGAAATATAAATGTATTATTATCTCATTCAAAATAAATAAACAGTGCCTGCAAAGGTGACAGGGATGCAAAGCTATATATGCTGGCAATCTAGGCTCAAGCCCCTGCCCCTTTAAGGTCTGACGCTAAAGTGCCCTTGCGGTCCGGTCTGTGCGATATGAACGATATCGTGGCCGAAATCAGTACCGCCACAGTTTGTGTAGGGCCAGGGCCGGATTTAAGCACAGGCATTCTAGGCATGTGCCTATGCTCGCTCGTCCAGGGGGGCCCAAACACAATGAAGATATATAATATTTTTTTGTTATACTATGAGCTATCTACAAGAGTAAAATAACAAAACACGAGAAGACATTGAGCAAATAAATATAACAAACTATTTCCATGTTTTCCACCTTTTTTATGTACAGAAACCACACTTTCTCCAGTTCTCTCTCACAGATGCACACACACAGGTCTCGCGCACACACGCGGAGACGCGCACAGAAACGTGTCATCTCTGCCTCGTGAAATTATCAGTAAAATAGATTCGCAGCTAAAAAGCTGCATGACATTTTTCAGTAGCAAGGTTCTTGAAGCAGTTCAACTTAAAGATTCGCTATTAGTAGACGCTTAACACTGCTGAGAGACGCACAGACTCAGGTATTCACACAGGCTTAATCTCTCTCTCTCTCTCAATTTCAATTTCAATTTAAGTGTGCTTTATTGGCATGACAAAAGCTATACATTTGTATTGCCAAAGCAATTGCAGCTGGGCTGCTCACAAATAGTGCACATTTGAATTAACAGAAAGGGAAATAATAATAAAATACAAATAAAAAAAAATAAAAAAAAGTATTAAGCATGTAGTGCAAAATAAATGGCTAGTGTAAGTATGTGTTAAAATAAAATTAAATAGATAAAGTATAAGATATACAGAGGCAAAATATACATTTAAGTAATATAGCATAATATAATGTAGATGTGCTGGGAGCATCAGCTCAGGGCAGGTGGAGTGTCTTCTCTTCTGTGCTGACAGAGAGACACATATTGAGCAGCAAACACACAGCAGCTCTTGTGTTCTCTCTCTCTCTCTCTCTCTCTCTCTCTCTCTCTCACACACACACACTGGGAGCATCAGCTCAGGGCAGGTGTGTGTCTTCTCTTCTGTGCTGACAGAGAGACACATATTGAGCAGCAAACACACAGCAGCTCTTGTGTTCTCCGAGCAGATACGCTAGTTTCTCCTGGTCTGGAAGAGTTTTAAATGTGGGATGGATCTGCTGTATTTTGTTGTAGAACACTGTCCGTATATCTGTGTATTTGGAGCATTCTGTTAGGAAGTGCAGTTCAGTTTCAGTCTGATTCAGATCACAGTGTGAACACAATCTCTGCTCGGGGGGCAGCCATGTTTGTCTGTGTCTGCCCGTCTCTATCATCAGCTTGTGTCCGCTGAGTCTGTATCTGGTCAACGTGCTTCTCAGTTTCTTATCTGACACTGTGTACAGATACTCTGCCATACTGTACTCTCTCTTTAGGGACAGATAGCATTGCATTTTACTCTGTTGTTGAGTTTGGGTTTGCCAATGAGTGATGTAACTCTGTTTGATTTGTGCAGTGATCTGATTGGTTCTGATGTTGTGAGTCAGAGCATCAGTAGATGTTAGTGAAGCATCAGGACTGAAGCTCTGGATCAGATGGAGGAAGGGCTTGCTTTCTTTGCTCATCTCTTGGTATTGCAGGGCTTTATAATGGTATGATTGGGGGTCACTGAGCTTCAGATGTTTCCAGAATTTAATAGCCCTTTTTTGTATCTTTATGATTAGAGGATATTTGCCTAATTCTGCCCTGCATGCGTTATTTGTTGTGTGCCGGTGCACGTGTAGTATATTTTTACAGAGTTCTGCATGCAGGGTCTCAATCGGGTGTTTTTCCCATTTAGTGAGATCTTGACTTGGGTTTGTGAGCGGACCCCACACCTCACTGCCATATAGTGCAATGGGCTCAATTACTGATTCTAATATTTTCAGCCAAATTCTAATAGGGATTTCTATAGGACATTGCCGTTTTATGGCGTAGAAGGCCCTGCGTGCTTTATCTCTCAGTTCATTCACAGCGTGATTAAAGTTTCCAGTGGGTGTGATTTTCAAACCCAGGTAGTTGTAGTGTGATGTGTGTGCTATCTGGTTCGTGCCTAATGAAAATGTGTGTTGTGTTCCTTGGGATCTGGGTCTCTTCTGAAAGATCATAATGTTGGTTTTCTTCAGATTGACTGTCAGGGCCCAGGTCTGGCAGTATTGCTCCAGCAGGTCCAGGTTCTGCTGTAGACCATGTTGAGTGGGAGACAGCAGAACCAGATCATCTGCATACAGCAGGCATTTGATCTCTGAGTCGTGTAGAGTGAGGCCAGGAGCTGCAGATCGCTCCAGACTGAGCGCCAGTTCATTTATATAGATGTTAAATAATGTTGGGCTTAAGCAGCAGCCCTGTCTCACTCCACGCTCCTGGGAGAGATACCTTGTACGTTTGGTGTTGATTTTTACGCCACATTTACTTTCAGTGTACATTGATTTGATGAGGTCATAGGTTTTACCTCCTATTCCACTTTCAATAAGTTTGTAGAATAGTCCTTGGTGCCAAATTGAGTCAAAAGCTTTTTTAAAGTCAATAAAGCATGCATATATTTTACCTTTATCTTGGTTAACGTGTTTTTCAATTAGAGTATGTAGTGTATAGATTTGATCAGATGTACGGTAATTTGGTAGAAATCCGATTTGACTTCTGCTCAGTACATTGTGTGTGGTGATGAAGTCTAATAGTCGAGCGTTTATTATGCTACAGAATAACTTTCCCAGGTTGCTGCTCACACAGATTCCTCTGTAGTTGTTAGGATCAAATTTATCTCCATTTTTAAAGATTGGTGTTATCAAGCCTTGATTCCAGATGTCGGGGAAGTACCCTACACTCAGGATCACATTGAATAGTTTTAGAACGGCTAATTGGAGCTTGCTGCTTGTGTGTTTTATCATTTCATTTAATATCCCATCAGGTCCTGATGCTTTTTTGAGTTGGAGGTTTTTGATTTTTTCTGTAAGTTCTTTATCAGTTATTGGGAAATCTAATGGGTTTTGGTTGTCTTTGATTGTTAATTCTAGTTTTTCTAATTGGTTGATTATTTGGTTTTGCTTACAGTTTGTGTCTGTTTGTACTTTATTAAACAATGTTTGGAAATGACTTTCCCATATTTCTCCGTTTTGTATTGGCAATTCTTCATGATCAGTTTTTTTCAGATTGTTCCAATTATCCCAAAATTGGTTTGTGTTCACGGAGTTCTCGATTATTGCCAGTTGTTTTTGGGTGTATTGTGCTTTTTTGGTTCTGAGTGTGTGTTTGTATTGTTTTAGTGTTTCGCAGTAAAGAAGACGGATCTCTGCATTATTTGGATCGTTATGTTTCTGATTTGACAAAGTTCTCAGCTTTTTGCGAATATTTTGACAGTTCTGATCAAACCAATTTTTGTCATTTTTGAGTATTTGATTTTTTCCATTTTTTGTTTTCAATTTGGACTGTTTTGCTGATTTTTCAAATATGTAATTTATATCTTTAACAGCCAGATTGACCCCTTCATTAGTGTGAGCATAGGTGTTATTTAGGAAGTTATCTATCAGCGCTTGTATTTTTTGGCTGCTAAGTGCTTTCTGATATTCTTCAGCACTGTTTTCAGCCCATCTGTATGGGTTTCTGATGTTGTACAGCTTACTGGGCTTTGTGTTAATGTTATTTTCCGTCTTTTTGAGATATGCAGTGATTTGACTGTGATCAGACAGAGGGGTCAGTTCTCTAACAGTGAATGATCTGAGAGATGAAGGATCTATGTCTGTTATCATATAATCAACAGTGCTATTCCCAAGAGGTGAGCAAAATGTGAATCTCCCTAAAGTGTCCCCTCGTAACCTACCGTTGATGATATACAGACCCAGGCTTCGACAGAGCTGCAGGAGGTCTTTCCCATTCTTGTTTACTGTATGATCATGGTTATTTCTGTGGATATGGGAGAATGTGTTGTTAATAACAGTCAGTTTGTTGTTGATGTATTTGCTCCCTTGTGTGTCGGTGAAGTCCGGCTGTAGTCCTGTTCTTGCGTTCAGGTCCCCGCAGATGAGCACGTTTCCCTGGGCCTGGAAGTGGCTCGTCTCTTCCTCTAATGTGGAGAACGTGTCTTCACTGTAGTAGGGGGACTCTGATGGAGGGATGTATATAGCACACAGGAATGTATCTTTTCTGGATGAGAGCAGTTCCTTGTGGATTTTAAGCCAGGTGTAGTATTTGCCTTGCTTTACTGTGTTGATGTGGTTGTGGAATTTTGATTTGTACCAGATTATTACTCCTCCTGAGTCTCTTCCTTGACGGACTGTGTTGAGTTTTTGTGATGGTAGGATGATTTCTCTGTAGTTGGGTGGGCAGTGGGTGATTGCGTCTGCCCTGCTCCATGTCTCCTGTAGAATTATAATGTCCATCTCCTTGATGCTCTTCTGGAATTCTGTGTTTAAACTCTTTAGCCCAAATGCTGTTGAGTTCAAGCCTTGAATATTCCACATTGATATTGAGAGAGTCATTTCAAGAGTTCAAGGTATAGAGTTCTTGTTTTCAAAAATAGAGGTAATCCTTTTCTAATGTAATACAATATATTGAAGAAAATAAAAATATATATATTTCTTCTCATTGTTAGGCAGATGTTTTTATGCTGTGTGGACCCTCATGCTGTCAGCTGGGCACTGATGTAGTTCAGCAGCTGTCTGATCTCGCTCATCTCCAGTGTTTTTGCTGGTCCTTTCAGGGCCTGAGCGTAGCTCCTGGAGTGTGGGAGTGGTGCTGAGATCAGTGTGTTATCAGCTGAGGGTGCATGAGCGGGTGGGAGGCTGGATGCTGCTGGTGATGGGCCCATCCTAGTGTCGCTCCTCTGCCTGGAGTGATGTTTTTGTGGTTGGGGGTGTCTTGGATGATCATCTGGTGCAGACTGGGGGTTCTGCTTATGGACTGGTGTAGGTCTGTGGTGGTGTAGCGTTGGTGCATGGGTTGTTTTGATGGGGGGTTTAGCATGGTGTGGGGGTCCCCCGTATTGTGCAGCCAGCGGGGGTCGTTCTCTGTGATGAGACTGTGTGTTTCTGCTGGGTGTCTGGGTTTGTGTTCTGTGGGTTGGCAAGTGTGCTGTTTTAAGGGGTGTATAGGTGGTTTGTCTGCCCCATGCTATGTCTTTCAGTGTTTTTGCAAACACATTGACTTTGTCCTTCTTTATGTGTACATGGTCATATAGGTCTCTGATTGTGAGGTAGGGGTGATGAGCCAGGTGCACATTGGGCAGGCGAGCGCATCCTTTGGAGATGTCAGCGTTGACTCGCTGGATGGTGTCTGGGTGAATGTCTCTGCGGGGTAGGAGGGTAGATATGGTGATCTTGGTGTTGGGGTAGATCTCTGTTGCCTTCTCTGCTACTCTGCAGATCAGCTGCCCAACTCTCTCCTGTTCCCTTCTCAGGTCGTTAGTGCCTGTGTGGATGATGATGTGTGAGGGTGTGCCAAAGCTGGGGTCAGAAAGTATTCTGAGGGCATCTCCTGTTTTTGGGCACCAGAGTTTTGTTGTTTTACGGCCTGGAAACAGTTTTTCTCCTTGTAGGAATTTTCCATTGGAGTCCATTAGGATGGCAATGTCAGCCTCTGTTTTCACTGTCTGTTTCTCAGCTGGGGTTGTAGCTGTAGTGTTTTTCTGAGGGGGTTTTGGGTTTCTGGGGGTTGCAGGTGTTTCTGCTTCCCTTTGGCTGTTGCTGGGCTGTGATGGTTCGGTGGATGCCGGAGATGTGTTGCTGGGGTTTGGTTGTGTAGGTGTCGGTGAGGTTGGGGGGACTTTTGGGGCATTTGCAGGGTTAGAGAGACACCTCATCTGTGTTGATAGGGTCTCTATCTGTCTGTCCCTTTGCTGTAGCTCAACTTTGAAGCTTGAGAGCTCCCTCCCCATGTAGTCTTTCATTTCTGAAAGTTCCTTCCCCATAATCCGTTTAAGTTCTTTGCTGTCTTTTTTTAGCATTTCCCTGTCTTGATGCAGAGTGTCCATTTCTCCCTTAAGTTCTTGGATGGACATTTTCAGCTGGTTTCTTATCTGGTCCAGCTGTTCTCTGAGTTGTTCAGTGTCTTTAGTGGTCAGGGCGTGGACTTGCTCACTCAGCTCCACTATTTCCATTTCAAGCAGTGCTAAGCTGTGTTGTAGCTGAATAACTGTGTTGTGTAATCCTGTGCTTGGGGGGATGCTGATGTTCTCTGTGGTTTCTGGAGTGGTCTTGTTCTTTGTGTTGTTATGGGTTGAGGGCTCATTCTGGCCAGTGACTTCTACTGTGTTTGTGTGGTTTGCTTCATCTCTTTCCACCATTTCTTTTAAGCAGTGGAAGGTCTGCTCAAAGTTTGTGAGGGCAGCATTGTTTCCCTGTACCATTACAGTTCCATTTTGATAAAGGTTTATCGTCAGGTGTCTGTTCTCTGGGTCTTTGTCTGAGTCCTCATAAATGCACAGTTGTCTGCCTTTACAGATTCCATGTTTGGTGTGGTATGGGAACAGTGTGCAGGAAGCTGTGTGCCATGCGGTTGGGCGTTCTGTGTAGAAGAGCAGGTTTGTGGTGATGGCTTTGCCCTTGCTGTTTGAACTGTCTTTATACAGTGTCTCTGGGTTTTCTTTCTTTATTTTGAGCTTGTGATGTTGTCTGCTCTTCTCAGACTGGATTTCTGGGGGGTAGGAAAAGGTGTGAGCTCCAGTCCCCATTGCTGGTGTTGCCATGGTGATGCCGTTTACAGGTCTTTGGTATTGATGGTGATGGCTCACTTAATCCAATCAAAAGGTGTGAATGACAACGGCCCTCTTTTGTTATTTTAAGTTGCTATGCAGTTCTACAGCTGTAGTATGCCAGGAAACTTTTGCTCAAGTTTGTTTGCAGAGTTTATAAAAATCCAGTTTTTAGTTAAATCTCTCTTGACAAGTTGATTTATAAAAATTTATTTTAGTTGAATTAGAGCACTTGTTGTCTTACCTCCACCAAATGGATAGTTGAGGGCCTATTGATTGGCTCTTTTCCAGTAGTGTGCTGTGTTTGTTTCCTTCTGAAGCCTTGTTGTAGGGTCCAGTTCAGTGTCCTTTTGTTTAGGTTCCAAAAGCTTTCCTTGTTTTCATAAGATTTTCTCCTAATTTCTTTTTAAAAAACTTTCTTTTTTGAGTGAACTTGTGTTCACTAGCACATTTTTGTTAATTTTGTGTTTTTATCTTTGGTTTACCTCATATTCGAAGCAAGAAACTCTAAAAGGTTCAGGAGCTCTTGTTGTCCATGTCCTCTCTCTACGAAGTCTCTCTCTCTCTCTCTCTCTCTCTCTCTCTCTCTCTCTCTCTCTCTCTCTCTCTCTCTAATAACTGCATTAAACTACATTAATAACTGCATTAGCCTGCATATCAATGGCCAAAGCCTCTGTTATTAGCTCTAAAATGACATTTTTAAATTTGCAATGTAAGGCAGGGCTCTAGACTCATTCTTCCCACTGGTCGCACTTGTGCGACTAACTTTCTCAGTTGGTCGCATGAGCACATCATTTGGTCGCAATTGTGTTATTTTTTTTTAAACAACATTTGATTAATCAATGCATGCTGATGAACTTTTATCATAGTTTATAGTTATATGGTAACGAAAGTGTTCAACATTCAACCCGTTCTTTTTCATCAGTATTATTTGTGATTTCAATTTTGTGACAGGAATTCCTCTTTTTGTGTGCTTTCACTTTCACGATCTTGGTGTCACGCTTTACAAGAAAAGATAATTGTCTGTTTTGCTTATATCTATACACCTTTCACTTTTTAAGACTAAAACAAAAGATGGATTCATTGTTATTCTTAAGTAAAAAGCACAACAACAATAAAACAGTAGGTTACAATGACAAACTAGCTTACATAACATTTATTAACAAAAACGAATAAGAGGAGGCATAGGACACATCACATGCTGTATTATACCGACTAATACATAACAGAATGTTTAGCAAACACTGAGGAATCAAATAATAATAATATAAAAAATAAGGAAAGCCTCCATTGTGTAACGTGAGGTAAACAGCAAAGATAACAAGCTTTTCAAAAAAAAAAGTTTTAGAAAACAAAAACTAAACTGGCTGTCGCTGACTGGACTTGCATGTTTTCTCTACAAGAATACCAACATGTTCATCTTCTCTGGTTTAAGAAGCGGTCTTTTACTTTAGTTTTAATACCAAATCCTCTGTTGCGCTCCGTCCGCGGCGTGCACCTTTGCGCTCGTGCTGACGCAGCGAGTGAAAGCACAATGGGCGTGCGCTGCTCCCGCTCTGCATACGCGCCGCTTCTGCGCTGCCTCTGCTCTGCTTAACGCGTGAAACGGGTGTAAACCAGGCTCTACTGAAGCGCTTGCGCTGAAAGTGCCTCTCTTTACGTTATCAGTGAAATCTTTCTCCTGCTACAATGTGCTGCGGCTGGCAGCGCGCACTGTATGAAGAGCAGCGCAGACCATACACTTGCACAAGTGCGACCACGTCAAATTTGTACTCGCACACTCTCAAAAAATGGTCGCAAATGCAGACATTGATTTCATAAATGAAATTAAGACATTCGATTTTTATTGACTGAAGGAAAGCGCTTATTGCGATAGAAAACACTGTAACGGTTTCCACTGATTATGAAATATTTTTGTTTGCTGGGGTGGTAATATTATATAGGCCTATTAATAACGAAGGGGGGCCCAAAAAATTGTTTTGCCTATGTCACGATAAGAGGTAATCCGGCCCTGGTAGGGCACCAAGTCCCAGGGGGGCACCCCAGTTGCTCAAAAAAAAAAAAAAAAAAAACGTGACGCGTCATTCCCGCGAACGCTCACACCTCATGCTTGCGGCTGAATGCAGATGATCATAATTGATGGACAACTATGCCTGTGAAAAGACATCAGCAGTTCGGCGCCAAAGAATAAAATAAAAAAAAGATGAAAACGAAGCCAGCACGTCACTTTCAGGTAGGCTATATTCATAATCAAAGAAGTATTAAGACAATATATATATATATATATATTTGTGGTTATAAAAACAGACCTAAGCCAACAACAGCATTTAAAATGACTTAAAATGAATTATATAAAAACAATGAGGCAACCCTGCTGAAAAACAACAATAGAAACATCACAGAAAATTCTAATACCATCACAAATAAATCACAAATGCCATTACAAACCATCAACTTTTAACCATTAAAACCATAAAAAAAATGGTTTTCTGTAGAATGTTTTGGGACATATTCCATTAGGATTTATTGGTTTTAACAAACCACCAATAGAAGGAGACCAATTACCAGCAGAGACACACAGGGTCCATTATGTTTCCATTAAAACTAATACACGTCCCATTATAACCAGTAAAACCATTACTAATTTTGTGATGTGTCTATTGTTTTTTTCAACATTACATGTTATAAATGCCTGTAAACGGCGCCAAAGGCCTGGTCATTGCTGCTGTTATACTTACAGGCAGGGGCGGAGCCAGGGGCTGGCCAGGGGGGGCCGTGGCCACCACTGACCTAAGCTTGGCCACCTCTTTGGCCACCCCACTCAAAACTGCCGTTTTTGTCCCTTATTTTTCTTGACAAGAAATACATTTATTAAGACGCGGAACCGGCGTATCTCTTTATGACCACGTAAAACTGGAGACTTTTCAGACGCGCACTTCAGCTTCACCTCAGCGCCAGGCGCAGGTCAAACGAGCGTCGGAATAGGAACCAAATGAGCTTCAGTAGAACAACAGTGAACTGCGGTCTGATGAGATGCTGTTAGGCTATATATCAGCAAAACAAACTTTCCTGTCCTGTCTCCGTCACTGTGCTCACGGCGCACACTCTTCAACTTTACGCGAATATAAGGCGCATGCTCTATATCTTCATCATAAATAATGCGCGCAAGAAACTATGAGCATACAACGTTCTGTCGTCAGTTAAGTCATGAAACTATCAAAAAGGCAATTAGTGCATTCATGTATCTATAGAAGCACATTAAAGAACGTCTCTCAAATGCAGGTAGCCTACTAAAATATTGTGCAATTCAAGATCACAATATAACGTGCAAGCTGATGTATTATATATTTTTTTTAATTATTTTTTTTTTGTATGCACAAGTAAATATGAACACAGTGCACTTATACTAGAAAATATGCGCTGTTTTTATTTTTTAATTTGTAAAGTACAAACGAAAATTAAACCATTTAAATGCATAAAATAATACAGTTTACTGGCATTTATGTGCTGTTGACTTCCGGCCTTTTTTTTTTTCTTCTCTTTTTTTTTTAATTAACCAATTCTTATCACTATCTGCATGTATCATCACTGAGTATGCAATGATGGAGAACAAGCTTTTAGGGGTTTTGAGAACCAGAATCAAGCTGACTGAGAAATAAAGCTATAGTGATCCCCTTTATTAAAATAACTGGAGGTGAGGAATAATACACAAGTTGTCATGTTCACTCAGCATTACTTGATCTAATTCACAAATATCTCAATTACAATTTAGTAGAAATTAATTGTATTCCATTGTGTTTTAGGCACTCAAACAGTCCAATACTTTATAGTCAATCACATTTTTATATTGAAATAATGTATATTTCTGTGCCACCCCAGACTGGTTGCTGGCCCCTCCCTGGTCACCCCTATAAAAACATCCTGGCTCCGCCACTGCTTACAGGACGATCATATCCCTGTCTAATAGGCTATTGACCAAACATTTAATTCAAATATCCACTTAATCTTTAATTTCTGGCCACCTTTTTGCTATAGATGACACAGCCTCTATAATTTCTTCAACAAAAAACATGTGGACATCACAATCCTTACAAAAATTAACCATGGTTTTCTTAGTAAAACTGCTTAATTTTCTTTTGTGTGATTTCTGAATTCTTGAGACCATAAAATTAATCAGACAACTGTATTACTGCCATAGGTTTAATTACAATTTATTTACTTTTATATTTTATTAAAGTTCTATTTTGACCCCTATGGGAGGTGTGTTTTTTTTTTACTTCCATAATATTTGAGGGAGGGGGCACATCAATAAAATCCTGCTTAGGGCACCCATTTGGCCAGCAGCGGCCCTGATAAAAATGTCTCCACGATCTGCTTTTGAAGAAATATCGTAGTATCGTGCTACAGCACACATTCTATAAGCTGCAGTTCTGGCGCCTCCGTATCAATATACTGTACAGCACCACATACATTCACATCAGTAAGAATATATTTTGAAGAATCTAGGTAACCAAATAGCTGCTGGTCCACATTGACTTTGACAGTAGGGGAAAAAATATACTATGGAAGTCACCGTGGACCAGCAACTGCTTGGTTTTCCACCTTCTTCAAAATAGCATTTATGTTTAGCAGAAGAAAGAAACTCAGGTTTAAAACAACTTTTGAGTTAGTAAATGAAGGTATAAAAATAAAACACTAGCCTATTTTAATTCTTGGGTGAATTATTCATTTAATGTTAATAAAACACCAAACACAAAGAGAAAAATCAATCACTACTCTTGACTGAAAAACTTTAATACAATTTGGCGGATCAGGGAGCTCAAAACGCCATGGCGGATAGACAGTCCGGGGAGCCATGGTGAAGCTGGGAGCTCAGGGAGCCATGGTGGGATAGATAGTCTGGGGAGCCGTGGCAGGCCAGCCTCTGTGGCCTTGGCCTTAACCCTCGGCCCGGCCAAAACAGCCGGATTCTATTAGCCCCCAAAAAAAATTACTTTAGAGTCTAGAGGCCCTCCCTGGGCTTTGGGGACTGGAGCTCTCTCAGGGCCGGATCCAGGGACTGGAGCCCTCCGTGGGCTAAACTCAGGAACAGGAGGCCTCCTTGGGCCAAACTCAGGAACAGGAGCCCTCCTTGGGCCAAACTCAGGAACAAAAGCCGTCCTTGGCCAAACTCAGGAACAGAAATTCTCCTTGGGTTGAATTCAGGAACAGGAGCCCTCCATGGTCTAAACTCAAGAACAGAAGCCCTCCTTGGGCTAAACTCAGGAACAGGAGCCCTCCTTGGGCTAAACTCAGGAACAGGAGCCGCTAAACTCAGGAACAGGAGCCCTCTCTGGGCTAGGCTCGGAATCTGAGGACCTCTCTGGGCCGGACACGAGACCAACAGCTCTCCTTGGGCTGAACGTGGTGACAGGGGCCCTCTCAGGGGTGAACTCAGGAACCGCTTCCATCGAGGCAACAAGAGAATCAAGCGCCTTGGGAATGGCCTCCGTAGCCATGACAGGAGAAGCAGCCTGCTTCTGAAGAACCCCAACAGACAAGACAAGACCGACAAGATTGACTAGAATTGTTCCTGTGGACAATACTTCAGGGGACATGACTTGACTTTGTCAGGGGCTGGAGGCTGCACTGGACTCAGTTCAGGGGCTTGGAGCCTGCACTGGACTCTGGTCAGGGGCTTGGAGCGAACTCCGGGGCTGGAGTAAGCCGCGGCCGGTGGGCTTGACTTCGTAGTGGCCGGCGGGCTTGAGGGAGCCATGGCCGGCGGGATGAAGAGAGCTGTGGCCGGCGGGCTTGACTTTGTAGCGGCTGGTGAACTTAACTGATGAGCGGCCAGCGGACTTGCAGTACTTGCAGTGATCCAGCTGAATTCCCACGCTTACTCTCTGTGGGCTAGGGTGGAACAGCGAGCGGTTACTTCCATGCCACGGGGAATAAAATAACAAGAAATCAAAATGAGGAGAATGGGCGCCGCTTACTGTAATAGTCTGGTCTTCTGTCATGAAATGTAGGAGCAGGGAGAACGCAGGAGGCAGGAAATAACTCAAAAAGTTTTTAATGACCACACACAGGTCAAAATCCAACATAGAACAGAGTCCAAACTCACGAACATAACTTGGTGACAAAGAAACGAGTAACAAGTAGACAAGACAAAGGAGAACTGAACAGACAGGAACTAATATACACAGGATAATTACAAAAATACAGGTGCAGGGAATTAATCAATGAAACTAAACAAGAACAGGAACAGCAAAATAAGGACATTAAGAACACGGGGAAAAAACTAGAACATGGAACACATGGAAAACAAAACCAAAACAGACCATAAACGTGACAGTAATAGCGCCTAAGGTGTTTGCCTAAACAGGTTTGAAAACTTAAAACGTTTGAAATTGGTAAGATTTTTCGATGTTTCTGAAAGAAGTCTCTTATGCTCATCAAAGCTGCATCTAGTAAAAAAAAACAGTAAGATATTGTTTCTTTTGAAATATAATTCAAAATGTAATTTATTCCTGTGGTCAAAGCTGAATTCTCAGCATCATTACTCCAGTCTTCAGTGTAACATGATCCTTCAGAAATCATTCTAATATGCCATCCTTACTGCAAATTGTTTGGTCTGTTAACCCAAGTTTGTGTCTTCTTAATGATGATTCTTGTCTCTGTATAAGTTCAATGCAAAAGAGAATGTTGTTTGTTGGTTTTACATCGCACATGTGTGGAAAAACATATTGGATCCGTAGCCTCCAGCAAATAGTGACTTGTGAATGTACAACGGCGCGAGTTGGTGGGGCCAGGCCTTCGACCATTGATGCTTGGCAGTGTTTTTTGTTTGATATACGTGATTGTATGGAGGAGTGACTTTTGTGTTTTTGTTGTCCTTCCCTCTCTCCCTCCCTTTTGACTGGACTTTGAGATGTTGAGTATGTGTCTGTTGTTTTGTTTTGTTATATTTTGGATGCTGTGTTGTGTTATGTGTGAAAAAAAAAAAAAAATGTTGATACCAAAAAAATAAATCATTCTAATATGCCGATTGCTTACTCAAAAATCTGATTATTATCTGATTATTACTAATATTGAAAATATTTGTGCTGTTTCATATTTGTATGGAAACCTTGATACTTTTTTAGGATCATTTGAGAAATTCAGAAGAAAGTTAAGAACAACATTTCTTTGAAATAGAAATTTTGTGTAACATTATAAAAGATTTTGATGTCACTTTCGATTAAATATAATGCATCCTCACTGTATGTACTAATTCCTTCTTGAATGTTAGTATATATACTTATATGTCCAGCACATACAATCATTTCTATATTTCTGCTTGTGTATCTGCAGAGTTTTTTCGATGGCTGGGACATAAACGACAAGAAGGACAAGACCAAGGGCCGACAAGACACCCTTCTGGATCGTAAGTGTTATTCAAAACAGCGATTATACAGTAGTTTAATGTTATAGTTACAGCACGATGCAAAGATGATACTCTAATGTACTTATAATACTCTTACTCTAATATGTGTATACACACACACACACACACACACACACACACACACACACACACACACACACACACACACACACACACACACACACACACACACATAAACCATACACAAATATTTGGTACAACAGTCAGTTTAGTTGAAATTAGATAAAAATAGAGCACAGCTATCATAGCCTACGTAGGTGGCCCATCAATATTTATTCAATATTTATTATTATTTAATTATTCATCTTAAAATGTTATTATTATCATCACTGACTAGCATTGTTCTGAATTTTTAATCCCTATCAGAAGACCGTCACCGTGTGAAAATGCATTCTCTCCTGGCCGATCCTAACTCAGACTATGTCAATGCAAACTACATCGATGTAAGTTTTCCATCTCTGGACATGTTTCCTTCAAGTAAGAGGTGTTTCTCTCACTATAGCTTTCAGTGAAGGTGTACACCTTAACACGTTTGTATGGCTTATATGGTAATTCCTTTTCTCACTGAGTGATGACTTTGCTGTCACTTTCTTGTTTTGACACTTCCTTTATTTTATTACAGTATTTCAGCTATTCATGCGACTGCATTGTCCTGCCTCCCTAATAACCTGCCAAACGTCTGATTTTAGTGCAGACGTGTCTTGTCTTTTCCCAGAAAGGTCTGTTAGCACAAATCTTATGCGTGTGACACTTTCCTGTCAGGCAGATTCTGAACACTTTGCTCTTAATCCTAACCGTTTGATAGATAACGGCTTTCAAACATACATTCCCGTCCCACATAAGAAGCATCAATTTTCTCAAAAATCTCAGATTTCTGCTGGAATCTCAGTAAATCCATTTTTGCCGTCTTTTGGTGGGAAGGTTATCCAGTGGAATTGAGCAATCAAAACATCCGCAGTGTGAAGAACTCGAAAGATCTTAAGACTAACTTTTAGGTGTTTTGGCAATTTTTATACGGCTCTTTTACAGTTTTTATTATAAGTTTGAATAGCATTTATTTCTATTCAAGGCAGAAGCCTCTCTGGAGCTGTTGTTATGATCAGCGCTTTCAAAATGAACATACCTGTATTGCTCTTTCTGCTTAGGCTGCACTTGAGGCGCAGGTTTGGGGTGTTGAGAAATGTGTTCTGATTATAGAGGTCTGATAATAAAATGTAAAGCTGTGTCACTTCACCTTTATAAAAAACAGATGTCTTGATTTTCTCTTCTCCTCAATAGAGATTCACACTCAAGAATCAAATCCCCATGTGATTAATGAAAACAGTGGATTGGCTTTTTAATTATTGAATGTGAGTCACTATTGAGGTAATTGTCACCATAGCACCATTGATGCAAGTTAAATGGATTTTCTCTGCTTCATGAAATTTAGCATGTGCACCAAAAGATTGCTACAAAAATGTACAGTGTTTAATGTACTGTTTTTGGCAATTCTGTTTTTAATGCAAACAAAAAAAAAATCTAACTCCAGACTGCCTAAAATTCCCACTCTTAGTCTGTATGAAATATGATGTAGTAAGTGGCAAAATTATTTTTATACTAGCTTATTAACTGTGCTGCTAAAACACATTGATTTAAACACTAAAGAGCTGAACAATAGACTATTTGAGGATTTTTTTGGACAATGCATGGCAACCCTGAACTGTAATTTGCAGTCAGTTTGAAGTGATTTCCTCACTGCAGGTGGGCAGGACAGAGGATTTGACTTCTGATGTCTTTATTTATTTCCTCTTTAGTCTAATCATCTTAATTATCCTGTTTCTCTTTCACTCTTCTTTCACCCATTCCTCTTTCTCTGTGTCTGGGATCTCTTAGATTCGGATAAACAGGGAAGTAAGTACTTGTCTTTCTCTTGTCTTCTGTCATCATCTGTCCATCGCTCATTTATTCCTACTATCGTGGCTCTGCGCTCAGAAACATGCTATCGTTGTTCTGGACTTCCTAAGTCTTCCCAAGTAATCTTGTCTTATGCATGGGACCAGGTTCAAGTCCTGTTGTAATGTAATCTCTTATAATGAATCAAGCAACACTTCAACTGAACTCAACTGCCAGTGATCATTTTTCATTTACACCTATGGAAAACAGCAGAACTGATTTTAAAAAATAAATACTGTTTGTGTTTCACTGGAAAAGCTGAAGCCTGGATAAAAATAACTATCATTATTTATAATAAAACTTTTCTTAATCTTTAATTTAATTTGCAATGTATTCAGACTCAGTCATATACTTTTTGAGTTATGAACTGAAGTAAGAACATGCATTTAAGGCACAGTAGATAAATATATAAAAAAAATGTGCTGCACAATATTCTCTCAGTAACAAAATTATTATTATTTTGCATTCTTATTCTGCATTATTTTGTGAGAAAACAGCAGTTCGGAAAGCATCTGATCACAGTTATGGATGTTTGCACACGTTCTGCAATTTGGCACTCCAGTAAATCAGCCATCCTTTCAGAAGTGAGTGTAAAAAGAAATGTATTTTTCTCCAAATTGACAGGTTATTATTATTATTGTTTAGTAATTTATTTATTTATTTATTAATTGTTATTATCTCTTACTTTTAATTTGCTTAGAAATTAAATACACTGCTGGACAATAACCAATAAATTGTATTCTATAATATTGTTCCCCTGTATTTCCACAATGACAATGTTATGATTGGTTTATATTAGTGCTGTCAAAAGATTAATCATGATTAATCGCATCCAGAATAAAAGTTTTTATTTACATAATATATCTGTGTGTACTGTGTATATTTATTATGCATATATAAATACACACACATACAGTATATATTTTGAAAATATTTACATGTATACATTTATACTCATATAATTTATATTATATATAAATATATTTAATATATAAATGTAACATATTTGTCTTAAAATATACATGCATGGGTGTTTATTTATATATATATATATATATAATAAATATACTGTTACGGGGCTGACAAGACGTGAGACATGCAGATCTATATGCAAAGCTTTATTATAAGACATGGTCAATACAGACAGGGTCGGACAGTAACAAACAGGTATAACAAAGACAGGGCAGAGAATAATCCAGGAGCACGGGCAGGAATCAGAACGCAGGAATCTAACAAGGTAAACTAGAAAACGCTTTGTAAGATAGCTAGGCTAAACAATACTCGGCAGAGAGCAAGGGAAAGTCCAGAGCTTAAATAGTGTGTGTGTGATTGGGTGATGGTGATTGTGAGATGGTTCTCAGGTGCAAGCGTGATCAGTGTGAACAGCTGTGTTGGTGCAGTAGATGATGGGAAATGCAGTCCTTGAGTGATCTGTGGCTGACTGTGTGGTGTGAAAGTCAATGTGAGTGACCTCTAGTGTTGAATGAACAGAAGTTCATGGCCAGTATTTGTGACATATACACAGTGCACACACATATATTATATGAAAAAAAAACTTTTATTTTGGATGTGATTAATCGCGATTAATCATTTGGACAGCACTAGTTTATATACTACAAGCATTTTCCCCTCATTTTTATCACATAATAAGGCAGAAAAGATATTTATAGTTTATATACTGTAATAAATGCTTTGTCAGTAGAACTAATTTATTTATTTATTTATTTTTTATTTCCTGGAGATGACTTAAGAAACACACATAAACCATATATTGACACAATTGTGTATTTATTGTCTTCACGTTTCATCTATCAAAACGTTTCTGCTTTTTGCATTTTTTTTTTGTTATCAACATTTTTTTATTTTTTCACACACAACACAACATAATATCCAAAATACAACAAAACAAAACAACAGACACATACTCAACATCTCAAGGTCCAATCAAAAGGGAGGGGGAGAGGGAAGGACAACAAGAACTCAAAAGTCACTCCTTTATATAATCACGTATATTCAACAACAAGCACTGCCAAGCATCGATGGTCGAAGGCTTGGCCCCACCAACTCGCGCCGTTGTACATTCACATGACACTATTTGCAGGAAGTTACGGATCCAATATGTTTTTCTACACATGTGCGGTGTAAACCAGTTCTGGATTATTGTCTTCTTCACAGCTGTAAAACCAGCAAACAACATTCTCTTTTGCATTGAACTAATACATAGACCAGAATCATCATTAAGAAGACACAAACTTGGGTTAACAGACCAATCAATTCGCAGTAATGATGACAAAACCAGGTTTACATGTGTCCATAGACTGATGACGACAGGACATTCCCAAAACATATGCAGAAAAGTGCCTGATGATGTAGTGTTACATATATGGCAGTTCAAATTTGACTGTAGTTTAATTTTAAATCTTTTGTAAGGAGTTATGTATGCTCTATGAATGACTTTGAAGTGAATAAGACGATGAGCCAGATTTTTAGATGTTAAACTGAGATTAGACCACACTCTCTCCCAGTCGACAGATAAATTAAGGTCAGATAATTCCCTATTCCAAATAGTTTTAATAGAAAGAGGTTTTGTAATACAATCAATAATTTTATTATATATTAAGGAAACAGATGGCCGACCAGCAGATGGTGCAATCCAGTCCCGCATAGGATGAGAGGAAATGGAAGAAGACCAAGGAACGCCATACGCTTTGAGAGCAGAACGTAATTGAAGAAAAACAAAATATGCAGATGCTGGTAGACAAAATTTGGTTCTTAATGTCTGAAATGAACAGAGGCCCTGGTTATCATATACAACCCCAAATCAGAAAAAGTTGGGACAGTATGGAAAACGCAAATAAAAAAAGAAAGTAGTGATTTCAAAATTTACTTTGACTTGTATTTCATTGCAGACAATATGAACATAACATTTTTCATGTTTTGTCTGGTCAACTTCATGTCATTTGTAAATATAAATCCTTTCCTGTCATTCAGACCTGCAACACATTCCAAAAAAAGTTGGGACAGGAGCAATTTAAGGCTAGTAATGCGGTAAATTGGTTAAATAATGTTGTGATTTGAAACAGTTGATGTCAACAGGTGATTGTAATTATGATTTGGTACAAAAGCAGCATCCAAGAAAGGTCTAGTCCTTTAGGAGCAAAGATGGGCCGAGGATCGCCAGTTTGCCAACAAATACATGAGAAAATAATTGAAATGTTTAAAAACAATGTTCCTCAAAGAAAGATAGGAAGATATTTGGATATTTCACCTTCAACAGTGCATAACATAATTAAAAGATTCAAGGAATCTGGAGGAATTTCAGTGCGTAAAGGTTAAGGGTGCAAGCCTAAGCTGAACAACCGTGATCTCCGATCCCTCAGGCATCACTGCATCAAGAATCGTCATTCATCTATAAGCGATATCACCACATGGGCTCAGGACTACTTTGGCAAACCTTTGTCAAGTACCACAATACGTAGTTACATCCACAAATGCCAGTTAAAACTGTACTGTGCCAAAAGGAAGCCCTATGTTAACAGTGTCCAGAAGCGCCGTCGACTTCTCTGGGCTCGGAGGCATCTGGGATGGACCATCACATAGCGGTAACATGTACTGTGGTCAGATGAATCAGTATTTCAGGTATTTTTTGAGAGGAATGGACGCCGTGTGCTCCGGACCAAAGAAGAAAAGGATCATCCAGACTGTTACCAGCAACAAGTCCAAAAGCCAGGGTCTGTCATGGTATGTGGTTGTGTCAGTGCCCTTGGCAAAGGTAACTTGCACTTCTGTGATGGCACCATTAATGCTGAAAAGTACATAGAGATTTTGGAGCACAATATGCTGCCTTCAAGAAGACATCTTTTCCAGGGACGTCCATGCATATTTCAACAAGACAATGCAAAACCACATTCTGCACACATTACAAAGTCCTGGCTGCGGAGGAAGAGGGTACGGGTACTTGACTGGCCTGCCTGCAGTCCCGACCTGTCTCCAATAGAGAATGTGTGGTGCATTTTGAAGTGCAAAATGCAACAACGAAGACCCCGTACTGTTGCCCACCTTAAGACTTGTTTGCAGGAAGAATGGGATAAAATTACACCTGAAACACTTCATCACTTGGTGTCTTCAGTCCCTAAACGTCTTTTAAGTGTTGTGAAAAGGAATGGCAACATTACAAAGTGGTAAATGCTTGACTGTCCCAACTTTTTTTGGAATGTGTTGCAGGTCTGAATGACAGGAAATTATGTATATTTACAAATGACATGAAGTTGACCAGACAAAACATTAAATATTTTGTGTTCATATTGTCTGCAATGAAATACAATTCAAAGTAAATTTAGAAATCACTACTTTCTTTTTTTATTTGCGTTTTCCATACTGTCCCAACTTTTTCTGATTTGGGGTTGTATATCACCGCACGTGTTTACACCCAAAGAAGACCAAGAGGGTTGGACAAATGGATGATTTCCACATACAAAATTAAAATTGTGCCATAAAGGTGTGCTGTTACAGAATTTGAAGGGTCCACCTATCCGACATTCAACCGTTTTCCAGATTTTAATAGAGTTAGCCACAACCGGACCAAATTTATAATTATCCCCTTTTTTTCCTGTGCCAGTAAATAAAATATCTTGAAGTCTATTTGGTTTAACCTTGTCAGCTTCAATCACCCTCCATGAAACTGTAGATTGAGGATCAACCCAATTATGAAGAGCCTTAAGCTGGAACGACCAATAATATAATTCAAAATTTGGTACAGCCAGTCCTCCTGCGCTATTAGAATGTTGTAATGTGGTAAGTTTAATTCTGGGACATTTATCATTCCAGATAAACTTAGAAATTATGGAGTTGATCTCCTTAAAGTAACCTGGGGGGGGGGGGTAGCATAGAGAAAAAAAATTAAATCGTGGTAACAAATTCATCTTAACAGTGGAGATTATTCCTTGGAGAGAGACTTTAAGATGTTATTAAAATAGTCTCTGGCAATCTTATGAATGTTTTTATATATGGTAATGCCCAAAGAGATGAAAGATTCCTTAATAGGGATAAATGAGGGAATAGAAAAATTAACCTTAACATTGTTAATTGGCATAAAAGCAGATTTGCTCAAATTTATTTTATATCCTGATAGGCTGTTTCTGCCTTTTATTCAGCTCAGCCACAGCGATAGCTGGATGCCTTTGTCCATATTAGTGATTTTTTTGGCATTCGTAAATTATTACTTCCATGAGTCCATTTTGGACTTTCTAAGAGCACCTATATATATACCTGTATATATATATATATATATATATATATATATATATATATATATATATATATTTGCAGTGTATATATTGTTGGGGAATTACAGTTAAAAACCATGGACCAGGTATGATGAACAAAGACCAGGAGTTAAAGATGCGATGAATTAAAGAAATTTACTGAAGAACATAGTTTGCAGTTTCATCAGCAGAAGTCAGCTTCAACACTCGTGATGGAGTTTGTAGTCTGCTCTGCGTACATGTTCTAGACACCAATAGTTATACTCAAACAGAGGTCACTAATTACGTCAATACATAGGAAAGCAAGATTCTGGTTGGTAGATAAACTTGGAAAATCTCCACACATGGACATAAAACTCAAAGCATATCTTCTAGTGATTATTTTGGTGAAAATTGATCAAAGATCAGACGCAATAGGTCTCTCCAGAGACGTATATCTGATACCCTGGACATCAGGGTGACGGCAAATGAAGATTTCCTCCTAGAGCTCTCTCTCTGCATCTAGCTGCAAAGATAGACATTCACACACATACGCAGAGAACACTTATCTGTACTTCAAGGTCGCCGGGCTCTGCCCTGAATCTTATCAAATACGGTTAACTACACACACACAATGAGATCAGAACACAAAAAGGCATAAAGGCACAAAAAGAACACAAAAAGGCAGACTAAAGCCATATTTAACTTATTTTCTAACACGCATAAATGTAACTGTGATAAATAATTAATCAAGAAATATTATAATTAACATTATTATGAGGGCCATTGTAGATCTGCAATCCACTCATTCAGTATATATATATATAGTTTTTTTTTGTTTTATGTTTTTTACCCATGTATGCCCTCAATGGACTACACAGAAGTAATGCTACAGAGATTTCCATTTAAACAGCAGCTACAAACATAACAAACTCCCAAAACAAATGCAAAGCCAACTAACTTTGTTTTAGCTTGATTCTGTTGAAAATTGTCACACCAGTTCTTTCTTCAGTTTTGCTTGAAATATATTGTTATTCTATTAGTGATTTTGGTGTACTATTCATTTTGTATCTCTAATAATTGTGGAATCTAGTCAGTCTGGTCTGGTGTAACTACAAGTTTACACCACTGGTGACCCAGAGTTGGTTGTCTGATATCTCATGCTGTCGAATGTGGCATTTCATGCTTTGCATTTTGTGTTTGGCATTTAGAAAGCAGCATTGGGATGCATGTTTGAACAGAGATAACAGCATCTAGGATTTCTAGACATGAGTAAATGAAATTCTTAAAGCTTAAAAATCAATATCAGATGATGTACACATACTGCAGGTACTATAAATGATATTTGCTTGTTTTATCCAATGTCTAGAAGAAACACTTTCATTTTTGAGATACAGAGATGCATGTTCTGCTGTCACATTCTCAGCCCCACTCATGAATCATACACTTCATATAAGCTTTTCCTCTATATGATTTTGTGTTTCTGTCAGAGACAGTACATTAGACAGTACATTAGGGCTTTGAGGTTGTTATATATTATCATCCATCTCTACGCTGTGCTTTTTATTTTTCATTTTATTACAGAAACATATAACATATTCAGTAACTGTAGAGTAGCTTGCTGGTAATGGTATAGAAAGCGTTTAGCCGGATAGCTTTGCAATTTAGTTTGGTGATGCAAGTGGCACAGAAATGACTCACTTTAAATGGAATTAGTCAGAATATAGACTGTTGTAAGAATGTTGCTGAAATGTAATTAACATGACATTAATTGATAATAATGCATGCTTTCTCTGTCTCTGTCTCTCTCTCTTTCTCAGGGGTATCAGCGCTCCAACCATTTCATTGCCACACAAGGTGAGCCTTTATAATTCTGTTGTTCTGAAATCACTTGTGTATTTGTATTGTCTGCTGTATTATAGTTGTTGATAATAATGTACCTTCAAATGGGTGTGTGCGTGCGTGCCCCAATTCTACTACAAAGGTCTGAATGATTCATATGCAGATATTGTTTTTGCCATTTGATCTTATTTTTCTCTCTTGGCATCCAAACACAGCAGAACTTGCATCTGATTAACTGCTCTTTATGTCGCTCTCTTTCTTTGTGAGGGTGACTGATTAGGATGCTTCTTTTTTGTGTATTCAAATACAGTTGATCAGAGTCTAGAATTGAATCTTAATCATTACACATTTGGGTAACACTTTAGAATACTGTTTCTTACTTACTGCATAACTAATAAGGAATTATTGAAGAACTAACAGGTAATTAATCATTAACACTTAACTCACTACTGTTAACTACTAAGGAAGTTGTATTAACTAATCAGTATGTAATACAATTTTATGATTGTGTTAAGTAACAGTTAGCTAATCAATAACTAATGTATTCTTTCATACCTCCTTAAGAACTACTATTAATTATCTACTAGTTAAGTTTTAAGAAAAATAACTATGAAGTAATTACTAATGAACAGTCTTACACAATTACATTGTGTTGTGACCCGGTCATATAAATGTTATTAGCAGTAGTAGTAGTAGTAGTATGAAAATGTAATATTAATAAATGCAATAAATTTTATAGAGGTTTTCCCTGTGTAGTGAATTTTTGTGAGTATGTTTTGTAAGAAATCAGCTTCAGATAGGAACCCCACCACCACTCCAGTGCCATGCGATAACTTACCTTAGTTTTTATATTTTATATACAGTACTGTATGTGTACCTCCTCACCATATACCATTAATTCAATTCCTGTATGTAAGGACTGAGGGGAAATGAAAATACAAGAATTAATAAAGAATTATCAAATAATTCTACAGGACTTATTTTGAACCTGAAACAGTGGGCCTATTCTAAAGTGAAAATATTGGGAACCCATTAGTAATTAATAAAGAATTATTAGATAATTCTGCAATAATTACTTAGAACCTGAAACAGTATTCTAAAGTGAAAATATAGGGAACTCATTAGTAATTAATTAAGAATTATCAGATAATTCTGCAATAATTACTTAGAACCTGAAACAGTATTCTAAAGTGAAAATATAGGGAACTCGTTAGTAATTAATAAATAATTATCAAATGATTCTGCAGGACTTATTTCGAACCTGAAACTGTAGGCCTATTCTAAAGTGAAAATATAGTGAAACCTATAGTAATTAATTAAGAATTATCAGATAATTCCGCAGGAATTACTTAGAACCTGAAACAGTATTCTAAAGTGAAAATATAGGGAACTCATTAGTAATTAATAAAGAATTATCAAATGATTCTGCAGGACTTATTTCGAACCTGAAACAGTAGGCCTATTCTAAAGTGAAAATATAGTGAAACCTATAGTAATTAATTAAGAATTATCAGATAATTCCGCAGGAATTACTTAGAACCTGAAACAGTATTCTAAAGTGAAAATATAGTGAAACCTATAGTAATTAATTAAGAATTATCAGATAATTCCGCAGGAATTACTTAGAACCTGAAACAGTATTCTAAAGTGAAAATATAGGGAACTCATTAGTAATTAATAAATAATTATCAAATGATTCTGCAAGACTTATTTCGAACCTGAAACAGTAGGCCTATTCTAAAGTGAAAATATAGTGAAACCTATAGTAATTAATTAAGAATTATCAGATAATTCCGCAGGAATTACTTAGAACCTGAAACAGTATTCTAAAGTGAAAATATAGGGAACTCATTAGTAATTAATAAATAATTATCAAATATTTCTGCAGGACTTATTTCGAACCTAGAACAGTAGGCCTTCTAAAGTGAAAATATAGTGAAACCTTTAAGTTGGATAGTTATGGCAAGACAGTGGAGTTGGGGTTCCTTTCCGAAGCACATTTCCTACAGAACATGCGCACAATGCAATTATTTAAGATACAGGCAAAAGTATAAGGGGTGAGAACCAGAACGGCGTAAGTGACATTTCACCTACTTAACAGGAGGGCCAAAACAAAAATTTACCATTGGTTGATCTGACTTTGTGCACTGATTTCAATCGTTTATAATACAAATTTGTACACTCATGGATACATTTGTCAGTAGAAGGTGCTCATCAAGAGTTTTCTTTTGATATATATATATATATATATATACACACACATCTCACCCAAAATGTCTCTTATGCCCTTCTGGTTCTCACCCCTCGTTATGTACAATTATAGTAATGAGTCATTTTGGGAGTGCATCAAACAAAATGCATATGTCATTTCCATTATAGGCTAATAATAGTAGTAGTGGACTGTAACAAAGTTGCTACTGTAGTAGTACTTTGTACTTGTCCTTTTACTCAAGTAATTTTGAAAATGAATAGGCCTTCTTATAAATTTACTAGAGTAATAATTTAATGGGGTATCTGTACTTTTACTCAAGTACTTGATTTGTGGGCCATGACAATTATAGTGATTATTTGCGTATAACTGGTCAGTAGTAGTTATTTCATAGTTATTTTTCTTGAACCTTAACTAGTAGATAATTAATAGTAGTTCTTCAGGAGGTATGACATAATACATTAGTTATTGATTAGCTAACTGTTATTTAACACAATAATAAAATTGTATTACATACTGATTAGTTAATACAACTTCCTTAGTAGTTAACAGTAGTGAGTTAAGTGTTAATGTATAATTACACGTTAGTTCTTCAATAATTCCTTATTAGTTATGCAGTAAGTAAGAAACAGTATTCTAAAGTGTTACCCACATTTGTTTGTGCAATCTTCTGATCCAGGGCACAACAGCTGTAGTTCATGAGTTAAGGCATGGACTGTCAACTGAAAATGTAATATATATTTACATTTTACATTTATGCATTTAGCAGACGCTTTTATCCAAAGCGACTTACATTGCATTCAAGTTACAGTTTTACATTTGACCAGCTCTTGCTTTCCCTGGGAAACAAACCCATGATCTTGGCGTTGTTAGCGCCATGCTCTACCAGTTGAGCTACAGGAAAGCCTGTAGCATATGGTAATATGGTAATATGGTATATTATATAACATAAAGCATCAGCATCATAAACATCAGTGTCAGCCAGATAGGAAAAATCTTGCTGATATGTCATTGTGTGCCAGCAGTGTGGTCATTCTTGAAGCAGACTTTCGCCTGGAAGGTTTGCGGTCATGAGTCAGTTTTAATTTAAAGCTGTAGTTTGCATGAATAAAAATCACAAACATTACACAAGATTTATTAACCAATGTGTATATATATATATATATACAGTGGCATGCAAAAGTTTGGGAACCCCTTGTAGAATCTGTGAAAATGTGAATAATTTTAACAAAATAAGAGAGATCATACAAAATGCATGTTATTTTTTTTATTTAGTACTGTCCTGAGTAAGATATTTTACATAAAATATGTTTACATATAGTCCACAAGACAAAAAAATAGCTGAAATTATTCAAATAACCCCCTTCAAAAGTTTGGGAACCCTTGGTTCTTAATACTGTGTGAGGTTACCTGGATGATCCACGACTGTTCTTTTGTTTTGTGTTGGTTGTTCATGAGTCCCTTGTTTGTTCTGAACAGTTGAACTGAGCACTGTTCTTCAGACAAATCCTCCACGTTCTGTAGATTCTGCAGTTTTCCAGCATTTTTGCATATTTGAACCCTTTCCAGCAGTGACTGTATGATTTTGAGATCCATCTTTTCACACTGAGGACAATTGATGGACTCAAACACAACTATAAAAAAAGGTTCAAACATTCACTGATGCTCCAGAAGGAAACACGATGCATTAAGAGACGGGGGGTAGAAGTGCAGAGAGGATCAAATTAATACTCATGGCTCCTGGCGATATATTGAGGTCTTATGAAGTGAAACGATCAGACTGTGCAAGAAACTGAACATTATTTACAACATTATTACTTTTAATCCACAGCCTGGGCAAACGGTTCTTAGTGCATTCACGACTGTCTGGAGTGCGAACTTCCTCTGTCGAAAGCCGATGACACTGTTTGTTTACAGTGGAGAGTGAGGACTTGTGTGCAAACTGAGAGAGACGACCAACACACGTGATCTGATGCTGTTTGTTTACAAAAGACAGCGAGGACTCGTTCTTTCATTGTTTGATGAAATGGCACTTACCTGTGCTTATCCTGGCTGCTGGAACCAATTAAAAAAAGATTACGTTTGCGTGTACAATCCCATTGGGGACGTTTGACTTTTCACAGATGTCTGATCCACTGCTTCTTCTGTTATGTGGACCTTCAGAAAATGAAGAGAGGGATTCAATAGCGGATGAACAGACAGTTTATTTAAACAGGTAGAGAAGGTAACAGATGAATTCGGAGCTCGTGCACAGCGTAGATGGAAGCCGGGCGCAGGGACACAATGGGCAGCAAAGTCCAGCTCTAGGTCCACCGAAGTCCGCGGAAAGACCAGTAACTCCAGAGACATGCCAGGGAAGAAGACAGGAACACAGAGCAACTCTGACGATCTGACAATGAGAGCAGTGTTAGCAGATCTTTAAATAGCCCCCGGTAATGAGTCCCAGCTGGCGCTGATCAGCCCGTAATCATGAGCTCAGACACACCCACTCACGTAACACACCACACAGACAAGCATGAATGAGACAGTGACTCCAGCAACCGTGACAGTACCCCTCCTCCTAGGAGCGCCCCCTGGCGCTCCCAGCCAACCTTACCCGTTGATTGTAATCATCAATAAGGGAATGATCCAGAATGTCCCTGGCAGGAACCCAACTTCTCTCCTCCGGACTGTAACCTTCCCAGTCCACCAAGTACTGGAATCCGCGTCCCCTCCGCCTCGAGTCCAGAATACGATTTACCGAATACGTTGGTTCCCCGTCTACGAGACGCGGAGGTGGGGGAACCGGGGCAGGCGGATTAAGGGGTGAACGAAAAACGGGCTTTAATTTAGAAACATGAAACACGGGATGAATTCTCCTGTACGCAGGAGGGAGTTTGAGGCGGACTGCCACCGGACTAAGGACTTTGGTGACAGGAAACGGGCCAATGAATTTGGGAGCAAGCTTATTACAGACGGAACGGAGCGGAATGTTCTTGGAAGAAAGCCACACCTTTTGACCAACGACGTATACGGGAGGCCTCAACCGGTGGCGATCGGCCTGAGCCTTAGTGCGCGCTCCCACTCGGAGGAGAGTCTCACGGGCTCTTCTCCAAGTGCGACGACACCTCTGGACGAAGGCGTGGGCAGAGGGGACCGCGACTTCGGTTTCCAGACTAGGAAAAATAGGTGGCTGGTAACCTAAACTACACTCAAAAGGCGAAAGGCCCGTGGACGACACTGGTAACGAGTTATGTGCGTACTCAACCCATGAGAGATGCTGGCTCCAGGAAGCGGGATTCTGAGTGACCAAACATCGCAACACTCTCTCAAGATCCTGGTTGGCCCGCTCCGTTTGGCCATTGCTCTGAGGATGAAACCCAGAGGACAGACTGACACTCGCCCCCAGTAACCGACAGAACTCTCTCCAAAATTTGGACACGAATTGGGGTCCCCTATCGGAAACCACGTCCATCGGGAGGCCATGAATGCGAAAGACGTGATCAACGATAGTAACCACTGTCTCCTTGGCAGACGGTAATTTGGGCAAGGGAATGAAATGGGCCGCCTTCGAGAATCGGTCCACTACGGTCAAAACGACCGTGTTGCCCTGGGAGGGCGGGAGGGCAGTGACGAAATCGAGTGCGATGTGGGACCAGGGTCTCGAAGGAACCGACAGCGGTTGAAGTAACCCTTCCGGGGGTCGATTGGAATTCTTACCACGAGCACAAACTGAACAGGCCAAAACAAAATCTCGGATGTCACGAGCCATGGAACTCCACCAGAATCGCTGTTTGACCAGAAATCTGGTGCGGTTCATTCCTGGATGACACGCCACATTGGAGCAGTGACCCCACCGAATGACGTCGGACCTCAATCTCTCCGGCACAAACAACCGACTTGGTGGGCACCCGGGCGGAGGCGTTACCCCTTCTAAGGCTGTGCGAACCTTCGATTCGACCTCCCATGTGAGTGTAGAGACCACCAGTCTCTCAGGTATAATACACTCGGGAGTGGACAGGCGCTCGGAACGATCAAAAATGCGAGATAACGCATCGGGTTTGATGTTCTTGGAACCCGGACGGTAGGACAGCGAAAACTCAAAACGACCAAAAAAAAGTGCCCACCGAGCCTGCCTGGAGTTAAGACGTTTAGCGGATCTGATATACTCGAGATTCTTATGGTCAGTCCAGACAATAAAGGGTACCCCCGAACCCTCCAACCAATGACGCCACTCCTCCAAGGCTAACTTGACTGCCAGCAACTCTCTGTTACCAATGTCGTAGTTACGTTCGGCGGACGACAAACGATGAGAAAAAAATGCGCAAGGGTGCATCTTGTCGTCCGAGGCGGAGCGCTGGGAAAGAACCGCACCTACCCCCACCTCCGACGCATCGACCTCCACCACAAACTGACGTGTGGGATCAGGGGTAATGAGAATAGGAGCTGAAACAAAGCGGCTCTTGAGGTTGGTGAATGCGGCCTCAGCTGCATCAGACCACCTGAACGTCGTCTTGGTGGAGGTCAAGGCAGTCAGAGGAGCGGCTAGTTGGCTGAAATTGCGAATAAAACGCCTGTAGAAATTGGCAAACCCCAGAAACCTCTGCAGGGCCTTACGGGAATCTGGGGTTGGCCAGTCCACCACAGCCTTAACCTTGTCGGGATCCATGCGCATCCCCTCGGACGATATGATGTAACCCAAAAATGGAACAGACTGTGCATGAAACTCGCACTTCTCCGCCTTGACAAAAAGCCCATTCTCGAGCAGCCTCTGGAGCACTCGCCTGACGTGCTGAACATGTTCCTGGAGAGAAGAAGAAAATATCAATATGTCATCCAGGTAGACATATATGAACTGATCTACCATGTCTCTCAACACGTCATTGACGAGTGCTTGAAAAACCGCGGGGGAGTTGGACAGCCCGAAGGGCATAACCAGATATTCAAAGTGCCCCCTGGGGGTATTAAACGCGGTCTTCCACTCATCCCCCTCCCTGATGCGGACCAAATGATAAGCGTTACGCAAATCTAATTTACTAAAGATGGATGCTCCCTGCAACCGCTCGAAAGCTGAAGACATCAACGGCAAAGGATAAGTATTCTTTACCGTGATGTTGTTCAACCCTCGATAATCAATGCAAGGTCGCAGAGAGCCATCCTTCTTTCCCACGAAAAAAAACCCTGCCCCAGCGGGAGAAGAGGAAGGACGAATGAGCCCGGCTGCTAGAGAATCAGAAATATATTTCTCCATGGCCTCCCTTTCTGGAACCGAAAGCGAGTATAATCTGCCCTTGGGCGGAGACATACCTGGCACTAGATCTATGGCACAGTCATAGGGACGATGTGGAGGAAGAGAAGCAGCCCTGGACTTACTGAACACTTCCTTCAGGTCGAGATACTCCTCCGGCACGTTTGAAAGATCCACCGCCTCATCCTGCAAGGACACACAAGACACAGGGGAACAAGCAGACACAAGACAGGACGCATGACATCTCTCACTCCACATGGAAACAGAATTAAGGCCCCAATTATTTCTGGGGTTGTGCTGGACGAGCCAGGGATGACCCAGCACCACCGGGGCCAGGGGAGAGTCAGTGACATAAAACGCTATGGTCTCTGTGTGGTTACCAGACGTGATGAGCGTGACGGGTAGCGTGGAGTGAGTGATGTCTGGAAGTGACTGTCCATTTAGTGCACTGACCGGAATCTTGTGGCGGAGGGAGGTAGTGGACATCTGGAGTTGGTGAACCAGATTCCGGTCGATAAAACTGCCCTCAGCTCCCGAATCCAGCAGAGCTGACCCGTCGTACACTCCTGCCGCCCATTGTAGTCTTACCGGGAGGAGAGTGGTGTTGGAGGATTGGTTAAGAGACACCGCACCCGACAGTAACCTCTGTTCTACTGCCGGGCTTGTGTTTTTACCGGGCATCCCACCAGGAAGTGTCCCGACGCCCCACAGTAAAGACACAATCCTCCCCTGCGTCGGCGTTCTCTCTCCTCCCGGGAAAGCCGAGCTCTACCAACCTGCATGGGTTCGCTGTCAGGCCGGTGGCTGATCGTAGGTCCAGACTCGATGGGGTGATAATCCTGTGTAACAGGCCATGACTGATGATCTCGCTGGTCACGTTGCTGTAGTCGTGAGTCCACACGGAGAGCTAGATCCACAAGTCCATCTAAGCTAGTGGGTAGCTCTCGGCTAAATATCTCCCCCTGAATACGGTCAGCCAACCCATGCAGGAACATGTCCCACTGCGCCTCCTCGTTCCACTTGCACTCTGCCGCCAGGGTTCGGAACTCGATGGAAAAGTCCGAAACAGATCTTTCACCCTGGCGGAGATCGGCCAGCCTGCGCGCTGCCTCGCGCCCAACTACCGCACGGTCGAAGACCCTTCTCATCTCCTCGGACAGTGCGTGGAACGAGGAACAGCAGGGATGATGATTCTCCCACACCGCCGTTCCCCACAACGCAGCCTTCCCGGACAGCAGCGTGAGAACCAACGCCACCCTGGACTCCTCTGTGGCGAACGTCTGTGGTTGCAGGGAGAAAAACATGGAGCATTTGACAAGGAAGGCTCGACACAGATTGGGCTCACCCTTGTAGACTTCCGGTGTCGGCAGCCGCGGCTCACGCTGTGTTAGGCTGCTCGAAGGCGCTGGGGGAATCGGCGGGGGGGGTGGCATCTTCTCTCCATCTGTGTTGCACCATAGCGACACACACTCATAACATTTTAGCAAGCACATACAGGGCTCCAGACTGCGACTAAAATGGTTGCATTTGCGACCAAAAATCTAAATTTGCGAGTGAAGATTTTGCTGAAGACGCCACTGGCGACTACATGCTATGACTTACAAATTTGCATGTAATGCCTTTTTTCCTAATTGTTTTGCTATAACATATTTTGGTATGTTCACGTATTAAACTGAGACGATGCGCATTAAAGTTTTAGTGGAAAAAAGTTTCAAACAGTCCTCGTCTCTGCAGCACAGCAGCATTGACGGCACACCTGCTAAACGCAGCTCAGTTATGCAGCGGGAGAGAGATGTGCAAGTAAAAGAAACACAAAAGCAGTGTCTATTTCGTGCACAACTTGAAAAACTACAACAGGTAAAGCTGTCAGCTGTGTGGATATTGGCAATTATAATAATTACTAATATGGCTTTTTCTTATCAAGGTTCTTAGTCTATATGCTGTGTTCTGTTAATGCGTGAACTTCATATTATTTTTAGTGCACTTGCCATCCAGTAATTGCAAACATCTTTGTGCTTTGTTACTTTTTAATAAACAAAGTATCACCTTTAAAATTATGCCAAATTCATAACGAATTTCAAACAATAAATACGGTTTTGGCGCTCTTTAATTGGGAAGGCGTGATCGCTTTAGCGCCTCAGTTCAAGCAACAAGTGAATCCATTATTTCTTTCTCTTTACTAGTATAGTACATAATGAACATGAATTAACATCAAAAGGTAGGCTATTTTATAAGAGTGCCTATAGTACAACTTAATGAAATGTCTCATGTAAAAGCTCCTTCAGTGTTTCAAACTGCAGAAAACATGTAAAGCGTGTAAACATTGCAACTAATAATACATTTACCTCAGAATAACCATTCGGCATCCATAAGCGCATCAGTCAGCTAGAATACTATCTATAAAGAGGAGCATTTTGCTATATTTATGCGCTATTGCATATTAATATTTTTACTTAACCTGTTGTCTATATCGGTGGTTCTCAAAGTGTGGTACGCGTACCACTAGTGGTACGTGAGCTCCCTCTAGTGGGACGCAGAGGAATCTCTGAATTAAATATAAATTAGACGGTGTGTCCACCAGAGCATGTGAGCGGAGCTGAGCGGTGAGAATTCCCACTCCCCGCTCACGTGGGTGTTCACTCCACCGCTCAAAGTCACAGCAGACCGCTCCGCTCAATTCCGCTCCCCGCTCACCTACAATTGCATCCCGCTCTGGTGAAATCGCTCCACGCTCGCTCACATTTAAAATTCCTCTGCATGCCTAACACCTGCCGTTTTCAACCGAAGCCTTGGGACACACTGTCTGCGTGGCGGACCTGGAGCGGGTTTGTTGTATAACTGTTGCGGAAAAATCTGCTTCACTTCGATTCTGTCGCGGGGCCGCGGCTGCGGTGTGTTTGGACCGCGCACCTGATACGCGCATATTCCGCAGGCAGTGTGGCTGCTCTAATCTGTTAACATAGGCGCGGAAAGGAAAATCAACACGCAGCAAACCCTCTCCGCGACGCGTACGCCACGCAGCCTATATCCTATAAAGAACTCACAGCAACATCAGTCAAAATAGAACATATATTTATATCTCTTTCTCTGTGAAATAAAAAATCACGGACAGGGTTAAGTAGGCTACATTAAAATATTCGTATGACAACTTATTTAATTGATTATTAGCCAATATTTCCTATTTCAACCATATTCAAAATACTCACGTTTTGTTCTGGCCTCCCCATGTTCGCGCAGCACATTGTCATGTTTCCGCATGATGTGTCTTTTTAGATTAAAATATGAATCCTTACTTACTGAAATCGTATCACCACATTCCTGATCATGTTCAACATCGTTATCATCTATTTTTTTACAGGAATTGTGCACCTGTGTGACCTGTCGGTTTGCATTTGGAAATATTTCACGAACTCCATCTCTCTCCTTCACAACGAATGATTTTTGAAGTGTAGGCTGACAGTTTTGTTAATTGTTGAAGGTACAGGTGAATTCTGGGTGGATTTGTGCATGCCCTAGACTTGTGGTGTGAGCGGTATTGGAGCGGAACAGGAGCGAGACAGAGCGATCGCTCTGGCCTTTGTATAAAAACCCGCTCCGCGCTCCGACTATATTTCGCACGCTCCGTGGCTCGCTCCACGCTCCGCTCCGCTCACATGCTCTGGTGTCCACCAGTGTTTTGTTTTTTTTTCTCGAGGCTAGCGAATTTTTTTTAATTGTTTTAAATGGGAGCGTCTTTTTCATGCTGAGCACTCGGGCATTTTTTTCTCGGCGCCAAGAGTTGAAGAATGTTCAACTTTGGGTAAAACAGCGCTCATCACTGTCACTTTTTAGTCAGCTAACCAATCACAGTGGAGGAGAGGCGGGACAAATATGTCACACCCAGCTTGTACTACGACTGAACAACAATGGAGAAGTTAATATTGCTTGTCTCCTAGTATTTATGTCTTTACCAGATGGAATTGCGGGAGTACAATAATATTGTTATGAAAAATAGTGCTTGGATAAACATTTCATTCACGATGCGTCTGCCATATTACTTCAGCGGATATTCCATATCATAACAACCACAGCATCTCAACTGAAAAAAACAAAAATACGCTGCCCTCTCAAGCGCTCACAGCTGGGCGTTTTCAGCTGGCTTTGGTGGTCACGTGGCCTGATTGTTGTTACACATACAGCCTGTTATTTTTTAATGAAGTACTTTTTTCATTTAAAAGTTAAATAAAAACTGTAAGTTACTGTAATTAAATGTTAAGTACGATACATTTTCATTTAATCTTTAAGTACATTTTTTAACATTTAAGTACTGCAGTTTTTAGTTCACTTTTAGGTACAATATATTTTAATTTTATAATTACGTTTTTTTATTTACCTAGAAATAAGCACAGTGCAGCGTTAATGTTCAAACTGTGTATTTACAATGTTTTAAGAGGCTGACAATAATAAACATTCTTATTAGGAATAAAACTGACTCATTTTTTTAACTGTGCATAGTGCTACTGCATTTTAATGTTGGTCATAATGGTGGTACTTGGAAAGCCAAATAGTTTCTGAGGTGGTACTTGGTGTAAAAAGTTTGAGAACCACTGGTCTACATGATTCAACTCCTCCTATAAAATTGCATTTTACTAATGAAGAAAAACAGACTGAATGTGTGAAAGACATATCAAAATCCCTTTCAGTCTTTGGACATATGACAACATTTATAGCATGCATTGAGGAGGAGCCCGAATTACACTCAGTGGCCAAGTGATGCTTATGGTCCATGATATTGGTACAGATTCTGTGTAATGAACAATTCTTTGTGACTGTATATTTCAAGTTGGAAAAGACATTTAGTTCTCACTTTAAGTGAACCTTAGTTCCCAGGTCATCTACAAGATTGATTAAAATGCTGATAAAGTCAACAAAAGGTGAGACATAAACACATGATTGAAATGTTAAAATGTGTGTATATATATATATATATATATATATATATATATATATATATATATATATATTACTGTATATATATATATATATATATATATATATATATATTACTGTATATATAAAATAAATAAAACATGTTTATTCTGTGGCACCTAAAAAAATAATTTGCGCACCTAAGTTTTTTTCTTATAGGAGCCAATGGCTCCTTACTCTATTTTTTTTTTGTCTGGAGCTCTGACATAGCAGCGCACTGAAAACACCCGCCTTAGTAACTGTCTAGCATCCTGCAATCACTTACTCTACATTTCTTCAGAAAAAGTTCAAACTCTAGTTTCTTGCTGCAATCACTCACTGGATTTTCACTGCCAGCAGTTTCTCCATTCGTTGTCTTCTATATGAACCGATAGCTCTCTTGTCCCAGCAGCTCGCCGTCTCTGTTTTCTCTTTTCTTATATAATCCTTGTGGATGTCGCAACCCGCTATTTCACAAAACCACCTCTATCCTCTCTTTATCCTGTGTTCAAATCATTCACCTCCCACAATTCTCCATGAAAGCTCATTGCTCTGTCTCTCTCTCCGCAGGGCCCAAGCAGGACATGATCTATGACTTCTGGCGCATGGTTTGGCAGGAGAACTGCTACAGCATCGTGATGATCACCAAACTGGTGGAGGTGGGGAGAGTGAGTAGAATAAGTCTACCTCAGCCTCGGGCTGCCCGGCCGCCCCCCTCTGCCCACTAATGGACACCATCCATTACTGAACACTGACCCACTGCTGACCATTACTGAAGATAAACTTTACCAAGAAACCCCATTAGCCAGAGAACATTCTGTCTGATGAATGATTTTTATCGGCCAGCCATCTTTAGCATTTAATTGAGCTTTTCTTTGTCCCCTTTCCTCCACATTACCATGGTTACTACAGTTGTTGATAGTACTGTGACATCATAGTTATTATAGGATCTCTTAGAGAAGGACTTTAAGAATATTTTGGTAATTTGGCTTATTTATTCATTGGGTTTTGCCAAGTTACCACAGTTTTATTGTCGTATAACAGTTCTATGTAGAAACTGTTGCAACGTTGATATTTTGGTGGAATATATAGTTACTGCATGGCAAATGTTAGTATTCCTCAACAGACTCATTCACAATCATATATTGTACATGGATTCTAATGATTAGTTTCCCCTTTATAGAAAATCATGGGTTTGTTTTGTTTAGTTTGGCTAAAAGTGTCTATTATTATTATTATTATTATTTACATAAAATATGTAGTATTTAAAAAAAAAAATGAAATCAAGATTTTAAAGAGATATTACAATAAACATTAAAGGAACACTTCACTATTTTTGAAAATAGGCTCATTTTCCAACTCCCCAAGAGTTAAACAGTTGAGTTTTACCATTTTTGAATCCATTCAGCCGATCTCCGGGTCAAGGAACTTTGCTGCCGTACCATGGGTGCAGCAGGCGCAATGATATTGCACAGCGCCTGAAAATAGTCCCCAGCTAGGTAACTGTCACGCTCTCGGAGGGGAGAGCAAGGAGCGAGGAGACCAGGAGATATCGTCAGACATGGAACTTTATTTCAAACACAAGGAAGACATTTAATCACGGACACAGGACACTGGAGACACTGGGCTTTTTAACACAAGGGAATCAACGAGGAGAACTGAAACAGGTGGGGAGCAATCAAAACACAGGTGGAGACTAATGACACAGGGCTGGGAACTGATAATAACAAATGACAGGAAACACCAAATAAGGTCACAAGAGGAGGGGAAACACATGACATGGGGAACACAGGTCTGACAGTACTCCCCCCTCCCGAACGGTGCGTCCCGCACCGTACACCATCCAACGGGGAGGGGGGGTGGGCGCTCTGGAGGCCTTAAGAGACATGGAGACAGGACAGGACAGGAGGCCTCCAGGGCGGCGCCCATTCTGGGAGCCATGGCGGAGCGGGGGACTCGGGAGGCCATGGCGGGTCAGGGGACTCGGGAGGCCATGGCGGGTCAGGGGACTCGGGAGGCCATGGCGGAGCAGGGAGCTCGGGAGGCCATGGTGGAGCAGGGAGCTCGGGAGGCCATGGCGGAGCAGGGAGCTCCGTGGCCTTGGTCCTAGGCCAGACCACACAGCCTAGGGGTATATGGCCCCCCCCAAAAATTTTCTTGGGGAGGTTCCCCTCTAGGGGCCATTCTTGCGGAGTAGGCACTAGATGGCGCTCTGGAGGAGCGGGCGCTAGATGGCGCTCTGGAGGAGCGGGCGCTAGATGGCGCTCAGGAGGAGCGGGCACTAGGGGGCGCTCTGGAGGAGCGGGCACTAGGGGGCGCTCTGGAGGAGCGGGCTCTGGGGTGCGCTGGCGAGGAGCGGGCTCTGGGGTGCGCTGGCGAGGAGCGGGCTCTGGGGTGCGCACTGGAGGGCACTTGCGAGGAGCAGGCACTGGAGGGCACCCGCGAGGAGCAGGCACTGGAGGGCACTTGCGAGGAGCAGCCACTGGAGGGCACTGGCGTGGAGCAGCCACTGGAGGGCACTGGCGTGGAGCAGCCACTGGAGGGCACTGGCGTGGAGCAGCCACTGGAGGGCGCTCTTGAGAGCTGGACGGAACCAGCAGGGGCTCTGGTGAGCTAGACGGAACCAGCAAGGGCTCTGGAGAGCTGGACGGAACCAGCAGGGGCTCTGGAGAGCTGGACGGAACCAGCAGGGGCTCTGGAGAGCTGGACGGAACCAGCAGGGGCTCTGGAGAGCTGGACGGGACCAGCAGGGGCTCTGGAGAGCTGGACGGGACCAGCAGGGGCTCTGGAGAGCTGGACGGAAACAGCACGGGCTCTGGAGAGCTGGACGGAAACAGCACGGGCTCTGGAGAGCTGGACGGGACCAGCACGGGCTCTGGAGAGCTGGACGGGACCAGCAGGGGCGGAGGGCTGAGTCCTGCACCTCCGTCACCGCAGCGAGCCCACAAAATTCCCCAGCGTACTCCATGAAGGGGAGGTCCTTCCCGATGAGGGCAAAGAGGCGGGCGGCGAACTCCATTGCCACGGAGAGGGGGAAAAAACAGAAAACAAAAACTTCTCAAAACGGAAAACAAAACCGAGAGAGGAGTAGCGCCGCTTACTTCAATCTTTGGGTCCGTGATTCTGTCACGCTCTCGGAGGGGAGAGCAAGGAGCAAGGAGCGAGGAGACCAGGAGATATCGTCAGACATGGAACTTTATTTCAAACACAAGGAAGACATTTAATCACGGACACAGGACACTGGAGACACTGGGCTTTTTAACACAAGGGAATCAACGAGGAGAACTGAAACAGGTGGGGAGCAATCAAAACACAGGTGGAGACTAATGACACAGGGCTGGGAACTGATAATAACAAATGACAGGAAACACCAAATAAGGTCACAAGAGGAGGGGAAACACGTGACATTGGGAACACAGGTCTGACAGTAACTAGATATAGCTGGGGACTATTTTCAGGCGCTGCGTAATATCATTGCGCCTTCTGCACCCATGGTACGTCAGCAAAGTTCTTTGATTATTACGCCGGAATGAGAGTATAGTTCCTAGCAACTTTTCATTTTCCGTCAGTCTTAGTACACAATGTAACTATGTACAATGTAACTACAGAAGAGTCAAGTTTTAAATAGGAAAAGTATCAACTCTTTGGTCATTTTTTGAGCGAGATGCTAATGGTTTAATAAGATTCAATGATCTATGCTAAGCTAGGCTAAAAGTGCTACCGCCAGACCTGGAGTCATTATTATTATTATTTTCTATTTATAATAGTATTGACCTAGATTAAGTAACATTGTGTCTTGTGTCTAAAGAAAATATATTGACTAAGTATGGTAAGGTCTTTAAATATTGGATCATGGATTAACTTTTTTTGTTTTTTAATTTGTATGAATGTTTTTGTCTTTTGGAATATATATATATATGTTAGTGTTGTCAAAATTAGCGCGTTAAAGCAGGGACTAGGCCCCCTAGGGTTGGCCACCCCACTCATAACTGCTAATTCTGTCTCTTTTTTTTCTTGACAAGAAGTGCATTTATTCAATCACAGAAAGTCTTTACGAGCACATCAAACATAAGACATTTTAGACACGCGCTTCATCTTCACTTCAGTGTCAGGCGTGAGTCAAACGTGCGCGGAAACTGTGCTCGCAGTGCGTGCTCTTCAATACGTGGACAAAGGTGCCGGCGCGCGAATAGCCTGTATCATTTCATATCAAATCGCGAAAGAAACTACGAGCATGCAATGTCGTGATCAGTTAAGTCATGAAGTTACCAAAAAGGCGATTAAAGCTGCCATAAAACTGTGCATGCATGTAATATGTTATATATGAGTTACATTAAGAACATGTCTCTGAAATGGTTTTCAAAACTGTCATGGAGAATCCTAGCACAGTCTCCCTCATCTAACACACTCGATTCAACTCATCAGTCAACTCATCAACTCAAAATACAATGCATGTCAGATCCGCATCATGTTCAGCAGCAGCAGCTCTTAAAGAAATAGCTGCCAAAACAACCTAATAACCAGCTGCTGTGATGTCTGTTCATCAAGAACAAAAGAAAAAAGGAGGAAATCAATAACTTTTATTATTGAAAATCCTTAGTTTTAAGGATTCACCTGTATTTAGTTTAGAATTTAGTGTTTGATAACTTTATTCAATTTCTGTATATTTCTGCTGTGGGGCACAGGTAGATAATATGACACTTATTATGGGTTTATGTGAAGATTGTTTTGAGGTTCACTTAAATTAGAAGTTATTTTTAAAGTCTAATAAATGTTAAAATCGATAGCTCTTAATTATAATGTAAAGTTGAATGGCTATAGTCAATGGTTAAATATTACGGGGAAACATTTTTATAGGGAAATTAATTGGTATCAGTGATACTGGCCTTCAGTCATAAAAATGATGCCATTAAACAACTATTAAAATTATACTGTCTTTATGATGTTTGTACATTAGTTTGAAGATCGAATGTGAAATTATTGCAATATAAAAATATATTCAAAAATTTTAATGTTAGGTGGGGTTAATCGCAATTAATTTCAGAAAAAAGTGCGATTAATTCGTTTTTTGTTTTTTTTTACATTTTTTATTTTCCTTTTTCACACACAACATCACAACATAACATCATAACATCAACTCAAAACAAACAAAACAAAACAACAGACACACACTCCACATTCCAAAGGTCCAATCAAAGGGGAGAGAGGGAGGGAGGGAAAAAGCAACACCAAAACAGGTCATTCCTTTATATAATCACACATGCCAGAAAAATATAAAAATAGAAATAAAGTAATAATAATAATAATAATAATAATAATATGCAATCCAATATGCCTCTCCACACACGTGCGGCTCACATCAGTTCTACATCATCGTCCTCCTCGCAGCCGCAAAACCAGCAAACAGCCTTCTCCTTTGCATTAAGTTTCAAGAAGACACACACACGTATCAGCAAAGCAATCAGTCCGCAGTGAGGAAGACAAAACCAGGTCTACATGCGTCCACAGATCCATGACCAGGACACTCCCAAAACACATGGAGAAAAATACCCGATGACGGAGTGTTACATGTCAGGGCACCAGAAATAGATTTACGGTGTAAATATTCTAACACACAGGTTCGTTTAACAGCAGAATTTAAGCCTGTCACGTTCAGTAATAAAATATTTAGAGTATACATTAAATGTTCATAATCTCAGAATTGCATTCAACAAATGAAGAAAAGTAAAAGCACTAGTGTGCGTTCTAGATATCAAAACACCTAGATGAAAAATCCCCTTAAAAATCAAAAACAAAAGGTAAGGTAAATAAAAGCATGAATATCTGTTGTAGAAAATAAAAACAACACAGACAGAGATGACCAACAACTATAAACAAAAAAAAACAATTCAGGCCGCACGTTACCGACAACATAGGTCTGATTGAACAACAAAAACTTGTGATGATCCGTGACCGATCCACTTCAGCCCACAACGAGCCTCCCAAAAGGCTCACATAACCAAAACATTATTGTAGTGAAACCTACTCTCCATTAGTCCCCTCCAGAAAAAAAAAAAAAGAAAGAAAAAAAGGGGGGGTTAGTCTTACCGGCAAGGGGACAATTGTATCGAATAAAATATAAATACTATCCCAGGAGGAGAGAGGAAAGAAGAAAAAAGAGAGAAAGGGATCTAGTAATCATTCATATCCCTCCCACCACCATCTCCTCCATATCGACCACCAAGCCCCTCCCGTCGGGTCAAAGAAAGGGCGGCCGCAGCAAATGTCCCACTCTGTGACAGGGAGCCTCCGCTTTCCGAAGTGAATTGAAGCATCTCTGTTCACCCCCGTGCCGTAGTTTAATTATCGCAGGATAAGCGAGGAAGGGCTGGAGACCAAGCGCTGTCATCGACCTCAAAACCAGAACCAAGCTTTTTCTCTTGGCGGCTGTAACTGGACTGAAGTCAGGAAAAAATTGTAGCGTGATATTGTCCTGCGTGCATTTTACCGGATAAGCCTGCCGAGCACCTTTCAGAATCTCCAATCTGTCATGCCATCTCAGCACACGGAAGATGAGAGTACGTGCCCGATCAGAGTTTTTCCTTCCATCATATACGCGGTGTGCCCAGTCAATCTTGATGCCACGACCCTTCAGGGAAGGAATTAAGATTAAGATTAACTCTGAGGAAACCAGCCACATCGGATCCCTCCATCCCCTCTGGTAACCCCACCAGTCGTATGTTATTTCTCCTGCTTTTATCCTCCATATCCGTCATCTTCTCGGTGAGTCACTCCAGCTGATTTCTTAAATCCGTGACTGCATTCCGATCCTCACGTGTATCTGCCCGAACAGAAACAATTCGGTCACGTGTCTGCTTCGCTGCGGTAGCTATGGCCTCAAACTCCTCTCTTAGCTCTCCAACAGAATTGTTAGTCGCTGGTATCTCCTCACGTAGTTTACGTAATGCTGGAATCAGCACAGAGTCCACAGCATCTCTTACTGCCGAAGTCACAACCGAATACAAAGTGCTTTGTTGTTTTTTAAATGCAAGCTCGATACCGTTAGTAATAGCCTCGTCGATATCCTCTCTGGAGATGGTGGAATCCCTGAATTTTTTCTTTATTGGCGATTGCCCAATCTCTCTTTTCCGATCGCCTTTGACTGTTGAAACACTCATGATGAGTCCGATGCAAAATGGTTCGAAATTTACTGACAGGATAATAAAATATTTGACAAAGTCAGCAGAGCGAAAGACTACGCGTGCATCGAAGCCGAAGGGTCACGTGATCTCCGTTGTTATTTTTTTTTTTTATCGATTGACAGCACTAATATATATATATATATATATATATATATATATATATATACACACATTATATACGTATTGAAGAGCACGCGCTGCGAGCACAGTACAGTTTCCGTGCTCGTTTGACTCGCGCCTGACGCTGAAGTGAAGTTGAAGCGAGCGTCTGAAACGTTTCCTGTTTGATGTGCTCGTAAATACGTTCTGCGACTGAATAAATGCACTTCTTGTCAAGAAAAATGAGACAGAATTAGCAGTTATGAGTGGGTTCAAATTGTTCAAATTCCCTCAACACAAGGGAATTTGAACAGAATCACTGTTTTACGGCTGATCACTGAGTCGGCCAGCGATTCGAGCCGTATAACATCTGCACTGGATATTACAATCCAAAATATAGTGAAAACGCTATTAATTAGCAAAGTAACAAGATCGGCAGTTTAAGACCTTAACTTGTAAGCACAAAACACAAGATACTTTTCGTTTCAATATAAATACCACTTTATTGGATAATACTAAGACATGTACACTAATCTAACACATGAACACAGGCATTCACACAAGTTGCAGAAAGAGACAAAATGAGGAAAGGATGAGTTTAAGAGAATGAAAATGTGAAATCCCAAGTTTATAGCAATATGTGCAATTGCATAGTCATAGACCTGAACAACCATCAATCACTTATTTAACCCTCACATTGAGTTTCTCAATGAGGCTAACATTTATATTAAATGCACCAATTCAGCTAGAATCTGGAGTTGTATTACTTGCGTTGCCTTTGTTTTAAGGGATTCCCTTTTGTTGTCTCTTTGCAGAAAAGGGGGTTTCCCGAGGTTGCTGATTGGTTGGAAGTTCGGTAGTCGTTGAAGTGATGTCTCGGGAAGCCAATGGTTGGGCGTTGGCTGACGAATGGTTTCGGAGTCAGTTGCTAGTTGAAGTTTGAAGCGGGCACTGTCGGAGCTGGATTTTGCGGCAAACTTAGAACACGAAACTCAACAGAAAGAAAATAAACTATAGTAAAATAATAAAAGGATGTAACGAGACTAGGTGGCTTTTCTTCTTATCATGGTTAGGTAGCAGCTGGCGTGCAGGCCGAAGCATGCTCAAAGAGCACTAAAAGTGATGACAAAAAGCATGGCCAAAAAGCAGAAGAGAGAGCAAAAAGCTAAAAAGAGAGAGGGTTTGATGGTGTCCTGAGTTTTTAAACTCGGCTTTTAGACACATCCCAACTGGTGTCTTGACCAATTAGATACTGTCTTAGCTTGGGGTGTTGCTCTGTTTCTCCTCCCAATAAATAAATCAACATGTTATCTGATCAGTCACATGGTCCGAGTTTTCCAGCTCTTTGCAGAGTATAATTTTGGAAATATGAACACATTTGACAAAGTATTGATTGAAAGAAGCGTTTCAAGCTAGAATTGTCACACACATACATACCAAACATGAATATAAACCCTTAAGATATTCAATAGTTATTAAAAAGACATACACAATGAGTAATTAGAACATGATAGTCAAGTGTGTGGGTTACATACTTAATATGGAGTTATGCATAGAAATGATTAGTTGCTCATAAGTCCTTTTAAGATGATTTTAGGTGCATATGGAAAAGACAGTCTCTGTGTAGTTCTGTGTAGAACAAAAAGGTCAAACGGGGTTTAGAAGGAATTTCAGTCTGGTCTTGGTCCTCTAGGTGGGGGAAAACAATCTAAGGAAGCTCATGATTTCTATCATGGATTTACATGTGATGGCTATGCTGTGCATCTCTTTGACCATCAATCTTGATTACTTGCCTCAAATTTGACAATCTCCTTCCTGAGTTGGGATTATCAATGTGTTGTAAGTTGTTCTGTGAAAGAGGCTTGTTGGTTAGGCTTGCTTCAGACGGGCTGGCGCTAGGGATCTGATTTATGGCATCCTGTTATCTGGGGCCTTTTTGTGGAATTTGCTCTTTTGGTGGTTCTAACACCAATCTGATCGAATCTTAAATTCTCTGATTCACTCTGATATCCCACAAACCATAGTTATAATTTGAAAAAAAATAAAAAATAATAATATACATATACATATATACATATACATATACAGGTGCATCTCAATAAATTAGAATGGCGTGAAAAAGTTCATTTTTTCTTGTAAGTTATTTCAAAAAGTGAAACTTTCATATATTTTAGATTCATTGCATGTAAAGTAAAACGTTTCAAAAGTTTTTTTTGTTTTAATTTTGATGATTAGAGCTTACAGCTTACAGCTCATGAAAATCAAGAATCAGTATCTCAAAATATTAGAATATTTACATTTGAGTTTCAATAAATGACCATCCCTACAGTATAAATTCTGGGTATCTCTTGTTCTTTGAAACCACAATAATGGAGAAGACTGCTGACTTGGAAATGGTCCAGAAGACGATCATTGACACCCTCCACAAAGAGGGTAAGTCACAGAGGGTCATTACTGAAAGGTGTGGCTGTTTACAGAGTGCTGTATAAAAGCATATTAAATGCAAAGTTGACTGGAAGGAAGAATTTGGGTAGGAAAAGGTGCACAAGCAACAGGGCTGACCGCAAGCTTGAGAATACAGTCAAGCAAAGCTGATTCAAACACTTGGGAGAGCTTCACAAGGAGTGGACTGAAGCTGGAGTCAGTGCATCAAGAGTCACCACACTCAGACATCTTCAGGCAAAGGGCTACCAAGCCACTTCTGAACCAGAGACAACGTCAGAAGCATCTTACCTGGGCTGTGGAGAAAAAGAACTCAGTGGTCCAAAGTCCTCTTTTCAGATGAAAGTAAATTTTGCATTTCATTTGGAAACAAGGTCCCAGAGTCTGGAGGAAGACTGGAGAGGCACAGAATCCATGTTGCTTGAAGTCCAGTGTGAAGTTTCCACAGTCAGTGATGATTTGGGCTGCCATGTCATCTGCTGGTGTTGGTCCACTGTGTTTTCTGAAGTCCACAGTCAACGCAGCCATCTACCAGGAAATTTTAGAGCACTTCATGCTTCCTTCTGCTGACAAGCTTTATGGAGATGCTGATTTCATTTTCCAGCAGGACTTGGCACCTGCCCACACTGCCAAAGGTACCAAAAGCTGGTTCAGTGACCATGGTGTTACTGTGCTTGATTGGCCAGCAAACTCGCCTGAACTGAACCCCATAGAGAATCTACTGTATGGGGTATTGTCAAGAGGAAGATGAGAGACACCAGACCCAACAATGCAGATGAGCTGAAGGCCACTGTCAAAGAAACCTGGGCTTCCATTGCACCTCAGCAGTGCCACAAACTGATCACCTCCATGCCATACCGAATTGAGGCAGTAATTAAAGCAAAATGAGCCCCTACCAAGTATTGAGTGCATATAGAGTAAATGAACATACTTTCCAGAAGGCCAACAATTCACTAAAAATGTTTTTTATGGGTCTTCTGAAGTATTCTAATTTGTTGAGATAGTGAATTGGTGGGTTTTTGTTAAATGTGAGCCTAAATCATCACAATTAAAAGAACCAAAGACTTAAACTACTTCAGTCTATGTGCATTGAATTTATTTAATACACAAGTTTCACAATTTGAGTTGAATTACTGAAATAAATGAACTTTTCCACGACATTCTAATTTTTTGAGATGCACCTGTGTATATATATATATATATATATATATAATATATTTTTAGCTGTAACAACTTTCATTCATTCATTCATTTTATTAATTTATTTATTTTGATTGTAATGTAGTATTTGTAACAGATTGTATAACTGTATAAAGCTGTTGATTGCAGTTGTTGCTGTCATGTGTTAATTGTATATGTGTGTGTGTGTGGTTCAGATGAAGTGCTGTAAATACTGGCCTGATGACAGTGAGTTCTATGGAGACATTAAAATCACTCTGCTGAAAACAGAAACGCTGGCAGAATACACCGTACGCACCTTTGCCATGGAACGGGTGAGACTGTTTGTCAATATTCAGCAAACATTTTGTGCTATTAAATGTAAATTAGTTAATAGCTATTGTCCATGTTATTTTGATAAAATTGTGAAATCATGGAAAAATGTATAAGAACATTTTAGTAAGAACATTCTAATGAGTAAATGTTGTTTCTAATGTTTTCCTAACGAGTAACTTTGTCCTGTATCAGCGGGGTTACCCAGCTAAACATGAAGTTTGCCAGTTCCACTTCACAAACTGGCCAGAGCATGGTGTCCCGTATCATGCCACAGGACTGCTGGTATTCCTCCGACGGGTCAAGGCTTCCACGCCGCCCGACGCTGGCCCAGTGGTGGTCCACTGCAGGTAATGAAGCACTGCTTCCTGTTTGTGCACCATTTTTATGTTAAATGTGGTCAGTGAAAATATCCCACTAGTGATAAACCTTATAACACGTGGAGAACTAACAGTTAAAGATCTCCATCACCAAAAATGACATTTTAGAAGCTTTCTCAGATGTGTATTTTTCCCCTAACATTTACAACTAAGATTACAACTGGATACAAGTTGTTACTCCAGCTGTTAGTTAAGGTGATGTTAATATGTCGTAAGCAACCTCCTGTGAGTTTCTGTGCCTCCACTTCACCTTTAAAAAAACAACAAAAAACAAAAAAACCTTAAGGCAGTATCGATGCTTTCAGATCTCAAATATGAAAGCATGTTTTTGCTTTTGATAAACTGCAGATATTTGATATTTTCAATGCATCTGCTGCCTATTATAAACAGAAAAATGCTCACCAGTTCACCAGTCCAAGGATGCGTTTCTGCCCCACAATCTCACTTACTCATGCGGAAGACATCCATGTATCAGATAAAACTAAATTTTACAGAAAACCAATTCAATGAATCATCCCTGAACACTGCTGAAATGTTCATCAGTCCCTAAAGACTCATTGGTCCACATTCATTCAACCATATTTTCCGCCAGTCACATGATCTAATGTGTTCCTCAATTTATCTCTCCATTTTAAGTGTTTTAACATTATCACTTTATCTTTTAATTAAACTGCAGCAGTGCTTCATTCAAGATTGTCTGGGATATTTGTCTCTTTTTTTTTTAAAGCATACTTCATTAGTATGCTTCACTGTCATGATGGCCAGTCCAACCCACATTACATTTTCTTACTGGCATCTGCATAAAGCACCATCATGTTTATTACCTAAATAGTGTTACAACAGAATTTAAATACATTGAAATACTTTGCAAATACTATTGTTTATTATACAGATGCCAGTAAGAAAATCTGATTCTAAATTATTAAATGGCTTTCCATTTAACAATAGTCAATCATTTCCGTATACTGTACCATAAAAGTGACCTCAGACATCTGACAGATATCAAACAACTGATGCATAATACTGTACTCACGCTCTCAAGTTAAAGCTTGCAGTCTAAAACAGTGAATCTAATCACTAGTATACAGGCACAACTTAATTTCAATAATATATTTAAATAAAGGTGTATGCACACTCATAGAAAACAATGTGTTTGATTAGATGAGGCTCTTCTTGTTCAGTGTGTTTTACCCTTGTTACACTTTGTTTTGCTAACGTTGGAGGCTACTGGTTGTAGGATATGGTTTATTCATAATAACCCACCAAATTGACATTTGAGTTGATATGTTTTACCCACCATGACTGATTTGTACCCCCATTTGTTTGGTTTGGTTTGGTGGGTCTTAATTTCAGTATATCAAAGTAACACGTTATTGCCAACTGATAATATCACCGTACCATGGAATAGCGTGTAGACTCAGGCTCATCTACTGAAGTTCAAGCTTCGAGAGGACTCATGTTGGGAGCCGGGTTAATTGACTGTGGCAGTATCCGGTTGTTTTAGTAATTCCTGGAATGTTCTGCTTGAAAGAGCTGTGGTAGTAGTTTCATCTAACCCTGCATGTATATTTAGCAACTGACTGAACTCAATTTGTGAAGTACTCCTACTTAAAACAGCCCATTTACTAGCATGTACCCAGAGCTGCATTAGAGCGGTGCCATCTCCACATAAAAAAATCTCTTTGTTTGCTCACTCTCATTTCATTCTAGGCCCATGTATTGATATTTGTTATTTATTTTAAGAAGCTCAACAGTACACTGAGATATTGTTCCTTCAGCTGTCTCATTTGTCTGTCTGCAGTATGGGTGCCGGCCGCACCGGCTGTTACATCGTAATGGATGTGATGCTGGATATGGCGGAGTGTGAGGGTGTGGTGGACATTTATAACTGTGTGAAGACGCTCTGCTCTCGACGTATCAACATGATCCAGACTGAGGTAAGAAACATAATTATCAGAAAAAAAGGATGGGTCACAATGATCCATTAATCATCCAACTAAACCAGGCTGACTATTTATTCTAGGATTTTTTTTTTCCTTCACACAAGCACTTTTGGTGCTTAACCCAGTTCATTTGACATCAGAGTTTGTTTCATATGGATGATTTGAACACTGTTTTCTAAATTCCAAAATATCCATAAAATCCTGATGGATGAAATTGAGTCCCACATTTGTTCTCATTGAATATCCTGTTTCAGTTGTAAATACAAAGTAAAATGGTTTACAAATGCTAATTGTTGCTTTGTAATGTTAATATCTCTAATACAAGTGCAGTAGGAGGATGAATGCTACATTTTATCATATATTCTATGGCAACTTCCAGTTTTCTGTTTTGCCTTGCTTTCAACTTCTGTATATTCTTTACAGAAACAAGTATTTAAAAACAATGGACTACAACTCAAAGTTTGGTAAACGAGATTTAGAAATATTAAAAGTGTGTTTTGTTTAAAACTTTTGAATAATTTATATTCTCGTTTTATTCTATTCCCTCAAATTCATTCAATTATGTAACTCGTGCAGCTGGTCTGCAGAGAATGAGTTGGCAAACTGCATGTTAATAAACTGATGGACAAAAGCAGCTGTGAATTTTTCCCTTTCAAGTCAACCCTCAACAAAGAGGAAACCATAATTCAGTGTATAATCACTGTTCACTTAATGTCACAAGAATGCTTTCAAGAGGCGATGAAACACATCTTGCCATATTGTCTACACTTCTTTATAATGCATAAGAAATCTCTGGCCTTAAAGTTACACACTGTTGCTGATTATATATGAATTGAGGACGGAAAGCTGAAGGTCAGTCTAGTGTAATCCCTTAACAGAGATAAAATGGCTGATGCCTGACCTTTAACCTCCTGCTATACCAATAGAGTTAAAGAGTAAGCCAGAATCAAAATAAAACAATTTAGATATTAATAGTGACACTGTCTCTATGATGCTTGTTTGATATGGCAATCACTATTTTTATTGCAGTCTTTCGGATGAGACGTTAAACCGAGGTCCTGACTCTCTGTGGTCATTAAAAATCCCATGACACTCATCGTAAAGTGTAGGGGTGTAACCCCGGTGTCCTGGCCAAATTCCCTCCACTGGCCCTTGTCAGTCATGGCCTCCCAATAATCCCCATCCAATAATCCCCATCCTCCTCTCCACCTGTAGCTGGTGTGTGGTGAGAGCACTGGCGCCGTTGTGCTGTGGCTGCCGTCGCATCATCCAGGTGGATGCTGCACACTGGTGGTGGTTGAGGAGAGACCCCCCCACATGATTGTAAAGCGCTTTGGGTGTATAGCAATACACAATAAAGCGATATATAAATGCATCATTCATTTATTCATTCATATTTAAGGTTATAGATAGTTTTTTTTAATTATGAACTTAATTAGACTTCATTATGCAATCCATCCTGAACAGCACCTCAAATCATATGAATAGTTGAGGAGAGATATTAAATAGATTGTAGAAATATGAGAAACTGGATTTTCAATTATAAAAGATCTGACAAAAAAATTGGCAAAATATTAAAATAAAAAATAAATATCCCATTTTACATAGACATGGGACCCAAGTCATGTCAAGAGACCAGTATAGACTTGAGTTGAACCTTTGAATCACTGGACTCAATATCTGTACTGTAAAAATACTGTTACAGTTACATGTCTGTAAATATGTGTTTGAGTTTTCTGATAAAGTAAACTTGCTCGGTAGCACACCTGGTACATCGAGTTATTTTATTGCGAGTGCAAAAACTTGTAGAAGGAAGCTAAAATGTCATGGTTCCTTTAGCAAATGCATTTTTATGTTATGTTTGCTTTTTGTTAATGCTGTCGTGTAGGTTTAGGGTAGCGTTTATCGTAAGTGGTATGTTGTTTGTAAATGCGAAACAGCATTAACCATGTAGTACCACTTGCCGAACATTTTATTTCCAAACTGCTGCAGTGCATACAACATGCAACATATTAAAGCATTGCCAGATTTCATTTTGAAAGTGTTGCAAATGTTCAAGAAGCAACACATTATAATTTTCAGAAATGTTGCCATGCCAATGGCACGTTTTTCCGATGAGCCTGCATTACTTAGGTCAGTAAGCAACTACCCAAAAATACACTCTAAACACTTTAACTACCCCCATGCAACACTCTGGCAACCACCCAGAAAAGCATAGCACCATGGCAGCTTGTTTGCATGAGCAAGTATAACTCACATTTTCTTCAGCAAATTTCTGTAATTATTTCTAGTGATAACTATTGTCATATAGCCCAGTTTCTTAAATCTAAAGTCATTCTGCTTATGGCCATTTGTAGATGAGTGCAAAATGGTTTTACATCTTTACGTGGGAATATAGATTTGATTGACTTTGACATTTCCCTCCTACACTGCTAAATTATGCTAATATTTGCCCCCTCAATTAATCTTTCTGACATTTTGTCACATCGTTTTTAATTAAATCCAGATAAAAGCAAATAATTGGACACTACATCGTGCATGTTTTGACATGGCCTCATTTCTTTGGAGTTGTTTTCTGTCCTGAGCTGACTCTTTCTATGTCAATGTCTCTTTCAGGAGCAGTATATATTCATCCACGATGCCATACTAGAGGCCTGTCTGTGCGGAGAGACCGCCATCCCCATCAGCGAGTTTGCACTCACCTATAAGGACATGTTGAGTGTGGATTCTCAGACCAACACCTCTCAACTGCGAGAAGAGTTTCAGGTGAGTGAGGACAAAAGACTCATAAAATACTATCCTCACTTTCGTTGTTGGCCATAGAGTCTGAAGTGGTTAGCAGATTTCCAGGATGCTGCTGACTTGATTGGTGTCATGTTTTAGTCACTTAGGCTTAGTTATATTTTAGTTAATATACTCTACAAAGAATGCAAAAAAATGCGTTTGCTTTTGCTCACCAGGGCTGTATATATTAGATCAAAAATACAGTAAAAACAGTACTATTGTCAAATATTCTAACAATCTAAAATAACTTTTCTATTTGAATATATTTTAAAATGTAAAGCTTAATCATTACTCCAGTCTTCAGCGTCACATGATCCTTCAGAAATTGTTCTGTTATGTTGATTTGCTGCTCAAGAAACATTTCTGATTATCAATGTTGAAAACAGTTGTGCTGCTTCATGTTTTTGTGGAAACTTGATACTTAACCATTCAAAAGTTTGGGGTAAGAAATTACCCCAAAAGTAAGAAAATACTTTTATTCTGCAAGAATGCATTAAACTGGTGTAACAAATACAGTAAAAATAAAGTAAATTAAAAATAAATTAAAATTTATAATTTTAATTATCTTAATGCTGGGCCCCGATTGTGGGGTGGGGGGCCTTTGGGTCTCCGGGCCCAGGGCCCGGTCCGCCCTGGTGTGGTCGGCTGCCGGTGGAGCCTGCGGGCTTGCCGCCACGGCACCCTGGGGCGTCTACACTGTGGCTGTCGGAGGTCCCACCTTCGGGCTCTCCTCTGCCCTTTTCTGGGTGGGGGCCGCGGTTGTCCCTGCGGTGGTTCTCCTGGGGGTCCCGTGCCCTGGGGGGCCTCCGGATGTTTGGGGCCCGGGTCTTTTCCATGCCTGCTTCATGCCTTGCGGGATGGGGCTGTTGTTCCCCACACACACTATTAACCCTCTAAGCGCCAAAGTCGCAAAATTGCGACAAGACGTCATACTTGATCAAATAGACCGTAGTTCCTTATCTGGTGTAATATCTCATTTGTATTCCCTACCACTAGATGGCAGACATGTAGTACTTCGATTCTAGACCAAAATTCCGTCCTCTTCCTATTCAAAGTGTTCGAGGAAATAGCAGAGAAAGTGAGCGATCGTGTCATTGATGCGGAAGCAGTTCAGTTCACAGTGACACGGGTGAATTGTGAGATTTGTGAGAGAAAATCGCCAAATGGCTAATAGAAAGTTATACCGTGAGGATGTGTTGTAAATGTTATTCGCTGATTCTGACTCTGAAGGGGAATATTTGCCTTTTGGAAATGACGATCGGCCGTCTAATGATCGCGCTTCTCCCGGTACATCTTTGCAGCGCAATGGTTCCGCCATGCAAGGCGAGAGAGTTCATGAAGCACAAACAAGTGATCATTTGACCTTTTGCCCAACGGGGATGGGGGTGGCAGGGGTGGACGTGGTCGTAGTGTCCATAGGAGAGCTGCTCTGAGCTCACGGAGCGCCGCTGGCTCCGCGCCGCGGTGCTGATGATCGGCCTGATTGCGTCTTTTTTTCTGATCGCGCGCGCTCTACGGGCCGCCGGTACAGGTGCAGTCAGTGTGGGGCTGGTCTACCATACTCTCAAGAACTATAAACTGTGTCACTTAGATACCTGAATGGGCAGATAGCTGGTCAACTGATCACAAAATAGACACATGTATTTTACTATGGCCGAGGAATATAGTAATAATTTACTACTTTCTCCTGTTTTACTGTTGATTTCCTCTTTTCCTGATCATTTGGAATGAGGATAAAAAGACAAAAAACAAAACAAACATGCAAATAAGCTCAAACATCCATTCAATATCTATTATTTCCTGAATATTACTGATGAACTGATCAAAAAGTAGGCTACTGTTCACATGAGTTTTACTACTACATAGTATAGTAATATAGTAATAATTTAGTACTTTCTCCTGTTTTATTGTTGATTTCCTCTTTTCTGATCATTTGGAATGAGGATAAAAAGACAAAAAAACAAACAAACATGCAAATAAGTTCAAACATCAATTTAATATCTACTATCTCCTGAATATTATGAAATTCAAGAGGGCCGCCCCCCTGTTGACGTCATAATATGCAAATTAGATGAGTATATTTACACCCCACATAAACTTTAGGTCATGCCCAACATTTTTCTAATTTACAGTAGATCTCTATCTTTAAGCCTTTTCAAGCCACAAGCTTTTGAAATCTTGATGTCAAAATCCAGCATTTTTTAAAAAAAACCCTGGCGCCTAAAGGGTTAAACATTTACATGGAGGAACCTTATGAACACAAGCGCGCTCACACACACAGGTGTACACTCAAGCATTCACATTGGTATAAAAACAGGTGCTCACAGACACACATTGTCTTGATCTGCTGTTGCTTCAAAACTTATTTTGTAATATTAGTTATGTGTGCTGCTCAATAACATTTAACATTTAGAATTTATTGTGATTCATACAGATGTTGGTTGTTGCTGCAGTCTCTTTGATGTTGTGTCTTCGGTTGTTTTCTTCTGTTGTTTTCTCTTTTTGTCAGCAGGTATTGAAGCAAATTGTCTGTTTTTTTTTTGTTTTTTTCCCTCTCTCTCTCTCTATCCCCCATTCTCCTTTTTTCTCTCTCTCTCTCCCCCTTCTTTGTTGACTTTCCCCACAACCTTTTTTTTTTTCTTTTTTTTCCTTTCTTCTTTCTTCTTTCCTCTTTCTCTCTCTTGTTTTCTCTGTCCCCTGGTCTTGTCTGTCACAGTGTGGTTAAGTAAAAGGGTATATAAAATTAAATTAATTAATATAAAAAAATAAATAAATATATTTAATTAAGGAAAAAAAAAAGGAAAAAAGGCTGTTAATGATGATAGCATAGCCACGCATATGTACTGTCATGTGTTATCTGTGCTACTGACAGGCCCAAAAAAAAAAAAAAAAAAAAATTAAAATAATGCTGTTCTTTTGAACTTTTCATCAAAGAATCCTGAAAAATATATCATGGTTTCCACACAAATATTAAACAGCAAAAACACATATAAAACTAATATTTGAGCAGTAAATCAGCATATTAGAATGATTTCTGAAGCATCATGTGACACTAAAGAAGGGAGTAATGATGCTGAAAATTCAGCTTTGACATCACAGACATAAAATTCATTTTAAAAGTATGTTTAAAAATAAATCAGTTCTTATAAATTGCATTATCATTTCACTTTTCAAATAGAGATGTCAACCAGCTGAGTTTATAAGTTCCAGGGTCATTTTATTCACAAGATTCTCACAAAACTGACCCCAGATCTCTCAAACTGTGAATAGAGTCACTGATCACATTTTTTACAAATTCACTCTTATTATTTTTTTTTTCCAGTAAATATAAGGATGTATTCTTTTTGTGACCCATGAGCTGAGACAACCATTATCATGCCTATTGCTTATTACTTTCTTAGCAAGTTAATATCCAGCAATATTACTGCTGATTGCAGTCTAACAGCCCAATTTAATGTTGTGGACTCTGCTAATGCACTGTGGATGTCACTTGTTCAAGTACATTGACTGCATCCCATTGCTTAGACCCAGGAAGAGACTGTGTGCTGAGATTGGTCCAAGTGGGAGGTACTGCTGAAACACACTGACACATTGAAACAGTTCTCTAAGTGATCTCAGCAAGCAAAACGCCCAAGAAATAGTGTAGGAAAACTTCTGACCATATTAGGAGACCAAACATAATATATGCATAATCGTTTAAGTGAAAAAATTAGCGAAGATTGTGTGATGTATGGTGTGTAATTGGGAAAATTAGGAGCACTGATTGAAGCAAGAGATTAAAACCTCATGCATTTTAATATTTTTTCGCTCTTTCTTTTTACTGTAGGCCAAAAGAGAACACTGTAAAAAGTGGTAATCTGCGGTTATTACCTGATTTAACCCATTAAAATTAGCTTTATTGGTATAAATGAATGTATTTAGCTCTAATCAGTTAAATGATATTTTGACTTGAAAAAAACAAAAAAAAACAAGTTTGCTTAGAAACAAGTAAAACAATGCCACAGACTTACACAGAAGAAGGGGTTCAAGTCATGTAGAGAACTTATTTTTAACTAAAACCACTAAAAAAAAAAAGATTTAATGTAATAAAGTTAAAATAAAATGAATTATAAATATCAGATGAATCAAGAAAAATCACAGATGCTTCATTGGCAACTAAATGAAATAACATGTTTATTTTAAATAAATACATACATGCATACTAACTAACTACTGTAGAGACCAGACTATCATAGAGCCTTGGGTTTGTATGAACTGTATTCATTTTATGATATTTCCATTGGGGCTTTATGCAAATCATGTAATTTTGTTTCATTCAGGTTAAGTGCTGCATACTAACTCCCAGCTCAAACCGAGATGGTCAACCAGCTGTAGAGTCTATTTTCATTCATTTAGAGAGGGTTTAATGAGGTGTTTCCTCACCTTACAGTTCCACTCGTGTGTGTTTTTAGCATTAAGCTATTAATGGCTTCATGCCTGCTGCTCTGAGACTGTGTACCTGTCCCTGTCCTCCTCACATCCAATGTAAACTTTATAATCATAATTGTAATGTCCCATTTGTGCTGTCAGAACCAATCGGGATTGACGCACTTTACCCATCAAGTGTAATAATCTGCATAATTCTCAGTCTGATTCATTCACCTCAAGGCTCATAGCAGAAGTATTAATATGTGACCAGTGTGCATTTACTCTCAGCCATTAAGCTTTGTAGACATTATTTGCCTGAGACAAAATCATTTCAGCTTCCAAAGCTTTTCACTGCATCTGTCTACACTTGAGGTTGTTTGTTTACATACATCTTACATAACCTAAAAATGTTAACAGTTAAAAAAGAGGGGTCATAACATAGTTTTAATTTTATTTTTACAATATTTAGTACTGCCTTAAATAAGCTATTTAAATCAACAGATGTTTGCATACAGTGCACAAGACAAAATAATAATAAAATAAAATAAAATAATACATTTCTCACTATTATCTAGTTGCTTATTAGCATGCATTTTACTAGCATATTGGCGGATTATTAGTACTTATAAAGCATATATTAATACCTTATTCTGCATGACAATATTTTAGATCCCTTAATCAATCCAATACCAATTTTTTTTTTTCTTATATAGATTTTTATACAATACTGATTGTCAAAGCAGCTTTACCGCGTTTACAACTTTATAAGCTTTACAACTACCTTACTAACTATTAATAAGCAGCACATAGAAGTCTACTGAGGCAAAAGTAGCAGTAGACCAAATTTACACAAATGAAGAGTTCAAAAGGTTACATGCTGATTCTCGAAATACAATATGTTGTTAACCGAATTATCAATGCAGTGTTGTTATTGCTAATCAAAACTATAATAATAATAATAATTCACTAAATATAATCATTAGATGAAAATGTAAACAAAAAAAATTAAAGTAACTAGTTACTAGTAAATGTACTTAAATTACTAAAACTAAGACTAAAATAAAATAAAGCCAAATAGAATAATAATAATAATGCCAAAAGCATATTGAAAAATTACTAAAACATAAGCGAAAAAAAAGAAAAGAAAAGTGAAAATATAAAAAAAATATTTCAAAATGATAAATAATATAATGGTAAGTAAATAATTAGTGCTGCCCAGTGCCCTCGACTAAGGACTTTTCTGGTCGACTAGTAATCGTTCATTTTAAGCATTAGTCGACTAATCGCACATTTATTAATAAACCATTTAAATAATTATAATGAGCCTTTAATTGATTACGTAGCCTAATAAGTGCTCAAGCGCACACATGAAGCCTGCCACAGTGCACCGGCAGAAGCTAATATTAGGAAAGTGCCAGGAAAAAAACAGTAAGGAGACTGCATCAACATTTTAATAATTCACTGATAAACAAGTGCTTTCTTTGTTTTCAGTTTAACCCTTAAAGACCTAGAACATTTTTGGGGCACCTGACACGTCTGCACTTTTCTTTGTTTTTTAGCAGTCAGCATCAAGTTCCATATATCATCACTTGGACTACACACATTCAAACACAGGTCAAGAAAGCCAGGCAAAGACTGTACCATCTGCGACAGCTGAGGAAATTCAGGGTCTCACCAGCAATCCTGAAAACTTTCTATTAAGGGACCATAGAAAGTGTATTGACTCGGTGTATTTCAGTGTGGTATGGAAACAGCTCCAGTCAAGACTGCAAAACCTTGCAGAGAGTTGTGCGCTTAGCTGAGCGCATCTCAGGGTCTGCTCTCCCCTCCCTTCAGGACATCTACCTCAAACACTGTAGAGGCAGAGCTGTCAAAATAATCAAGGACTCGAACCACCCTAGTAACTGTCTTTTCACTCTGCTACCATCTGGTAAGCGCTTCCGTTGCCTGATGGCAAAAAACTGAGAGTCTTAGGAGGAGCTTCTTCCCCCAGGCCATCAGACTCCTAAACTCAAACTCAGCCTCTTAACATCATATGACTCCACTTTATAATAACTTAACAATCAGTAAGATATTCATTATTCTCTACCTCACACTGACAGTGTCATTTGCAGACAGCACTTTCTGTGTTTTTTATTTTTTATTTTTTTGGTATTGCTGCTACATGACAACCATGTACAACCTGTTTGCACATTCCTCTCTTGTACATTCCTGCTTATCCTAATATTTAAGTCTACAGTATACTGTCATGCACACTTTATATCTTATTCCTTACTTATTTCATTTTATGTATATTTCCTCTGTGTTTGTATTCTATAATATTAGCACTGTCCATGGAGCGGACCTGACTCACATGCTGGTTATATACTCTCTATATAATCGTGTATGTAAGATACAAATCTTGAATCATTATAAACAGGAGATCTTGAAGTTTCAGTCTAGCTAATTTAAAGTCCCAATTTTCCTTTTATTTTCTCTAAGAATTAATGAATTTCCAGAATTTTAAGAAAAACGCAAGCAACAATTGTGTGTTTTTTACTGTGTACTCAAACAGAAAAACCTGAAGTTTGGATTTTTTTCTTTGGAAAGTTGTATCTGGGTGTGTTACACTTCCAAATACAATTTTGACTACATATAACTTTCCCCAATCAAATTATAGCCATTTATTACAATATTGTTATAAGAGATTTTCAGTGAAAGAAAACAGGTCTATATAGTTTACTAACAATATTGATGTGTCAATATCTATATAAAAAACTTTTAGGGTGTAAAGAAAATGGAATCATTGTTATATAATAACAAAAAACAGAGTTGTGACGAGTCAGCTGCCTCCCCCCTAATTATCAGCACTCCCCGTCCCTTAATCGCCGCCCTTCACCAGGCTCCCGACTGGAGTGGGTGTGTGAGAGAGGAGGGGCGCTTGAACAGCCAGGGCTGGCGGCGTGTGATGAGGCACACCTGAAGGGAATGGAGCCTCATCACCGCCGCTGATATAGGCCGGCTGCGCCTCTCCTCGGGAGACCGGTCTCTTCCCCCGTGCATGCACGCTGGTGTCCTCGTGGGTCCAGGAAGGGAGCGTCGAGTGGGAGGACCGCACCCCCCCCGAGAGACGGCTGACGGGCCAGGATGCCGGGCCGCACACCTGGGAGCGCCGCGGGCCCATAGAAGGACGAAGCCGCTAGATGGAAGCCGCCGCCCTCGCGCCCCCGGACCCAGGTGGGGAGCGCGTGCGGCCACCGGACTCCGCCCCTTACCTGGACCCTTCCTTCCAGAACACTGCCCCTCCTTCACACTCCGCGCTTCACGACGAGGACACCAGATCCCCCTGTTTATTTTGGACACTTTAATCCCCCTTTGGACACTTTTAGTTATTATTTCTGTTGAATAAAAGCCTCTCCGAGGCATGACGCCACACCCACTGTGTCTGTCGTTTGCTCCTCCCGCCACACAGTAAAACAAGTTACTTTTTTCAGAGAAATATATTTTCAATCTGAGTATGAACAACAACAAACACAAACGGTGCAGCTAATGGTTAAAACAATTGCACAAATTCTTCTGCAACAAAAATACAAACAGTACAAATGATTCACAAACTACACACAAAATGAGTGAGAAATATACAGAGTGCAACAGAAAAAAAATAGTGAAAATGATCTTTATGAACTATATAATTATTGTTTACCTAATATACATAATATAAATGGATCGATCCGCTGGCTGTACTCTGCCTCGGAATCGATTTTACCGGGACATCGCATTACGACGCGAAGACTTTCCAGTGCTTTATCCGATATGTACCACTGATTAATCCTTGTTTTTGCTTTGTTTTATGTCAAAGTACTCAGTTGTGTGTTTTTCTGAGCTTTTTCAGAGAGTTCTCTCATGCAAATGTGTTATTTTGTGTTTGTTTTCATGCACACACGATATTTACTTTCACTTTGCGTTTGTTCAAATTTCCAATGAAACACCATAAATGGTGGTTCAAAAGACCAAAACCTATGTTTATTGGTTGAATATGTGACAGTTTGAACCAATCTGGGCATGGGGGGTGGGACTAAGCATCAACAATAATTCCTGTTTGGCTCAGAAGGATGAAATGCATTGGTTTCTTCTGACGAATCAATGTTGTCAAAATGTGATGACGTAATCACATACGCTACGGAGCCTCTGAATATCTGAGTCTGAGACAAATGAGAATCTCCGCTTTACAACACTTTTTAAAGCATTCAGATAGGATTAGCGGCTCAAAAGTTATGAAACATTTAAGAACAATAGTTATTTTTAGCCGCGCTCGGCTGTCTCGGTCTTTGAGGGTTAAGAGATGAAGTTGGCGACACACTCATCATCGCCACAGTAATTCATATGGATTACATAATCTGAGAATATTTGTTTTCCATTTGAATTGGTTCATTTGAAAGTAGACATTTCACTCTCTATAGATATATTTTTAATGTCTGTAAGGCAAAGATATAGACGGAGTTTCGCGCTCAAGTTCACAGAGACCGAGACAGCAGAAAGCGCATCCTGTTTGCTTTAATTTTTTTACAAAAGCGCCATGTTTTGTTGTTATTGTGAGTGCACACAAATAAACGTAAAGTCTTTACAGATTTGAAAGATGTATTACTCCAAAAATTATGGAGTATTTAAAGAGCAAGTGAGCGCACCGGCACCATCTGTCCTGCAGTGAGCACGCTGCTGTTCAGCTTCCGCACAGACACTGAATAGCGCACATTTATCTTGGTTAACATTAGATTGAGATACTTACATATTTCAGATGATAAACCATATTTGTGTTGGATGAATGATAGGCGAGTGTTTGGATGTCCTGTTGGATGTGCTGTATTACCATAGACCAGCCGTTAACGATCTGCGTGACTTCACCAATGTGGAGTTAGTTTTTTTTCTGTGACTAAGCGACTAATAAAATTTTGGTCGACCAAGCCTCTTCTGGTCGACTAACGATTGGTCAACTATTAGGGGGTAGGCCTATAATTAATACTAAAATATAATAATAATAATAAAAATAAAAACTTAATCAACAACTGTTTCTATGTTTTGTGATAGTTGATCTTGTGTGCAGTAGCTCTGATGTCAAAACCCTAACAAAAAAAAAACATTCCACATGGGTTCAAATTATGGGTTGATTTTTTGAGTAGCACAAAGACTACTGGTGGTAAGTGGTGTATGTAAATTGACAATTTTGGACATTTTACTCTACAATGTAAATTACACACAACCATACTGTATGAATGTTTGGGCTCTGAGTTAGTGTGTTGTGCATTGCACAACAAGATGCAAAGAATTTGGTTCCAAAACTCTATAAATCCATTTTGATTAATTTGAGTAAAAATGTGTTTTCTTTACCAAGAAAGTGGAAAGATGAAAACCACTATTTTCTGTTTCAAACTTTCACATAGCATATTTAGGTTATAATAGCATTAAAAATTCAAATCCAGATTTAGATTTTCAAAGATTTATTATAAAAACTGATAAATTGTTTTCCCCAAAATACAATAAATCCACGACACTTTCTTTTTCTTCAAAATGCAATGAATCCATTGAATCAATATAAAATTTATTTTTCATATTGAAACTGTTGAAAATACACAACAAAGTAAGTTGATGCACATATGATAGCCTCTGAACTTGGTCAATATAATCTTATATACAGGCACTGGACTAAAAATACATTCAATCAGTCATCGCTCCCAAAATGAATTCAACGGGTCATCTTGTTTATGCTATGATTTAATTACAACAATAAAATAAAATTTCATCATGAACAAGAACATGAGCAACAATATTACATTAGACCACAGAAATTCCAAAATGACATTTCCCTTACATTCAACTTCCAAAAGTGCATTCATCTTTGCCATGTTACATTCATTTAGGCCCTGTTTACACTGTCAGTTAAATGTGATCCAATTCCGATTTTTTTGCTCATATGTGACACAGATCAGATCTGTTCTATGACAGTGTAAACAGGAAAAAAAAACGTATGCATTCGGATATAGCAAGATCGGTTTCAGGCCACATTCATATGTGGAAATAAATCGGATATAAATCGGATATGTGCCAATGTGACTGTCATGTAAACAGGCAGATCAGATTTTCTGAAGCATCACGTTCTGTACGTCATTAAAACTGCGACAATTTAGTACTTTGCCGTGGTTTAATGACGTCATATGGGAACCATGCTGGCAAAATGAGTGTAAATGCGCAAAGAAAAAAAAAAGTGAAAAAATGTCAATTTTAGTCATATTTGAGGTTTTCACAATAAATAAGTTAATTAAGCCCTCGTTTAGCGATCCCAATGCTTCAAATAGTAATTAAACATCTAAAAGTATCTTTAATGGTATATTTTCTGAGAGGATTACCTTTTCTCCGCTCGCTTCTCGCACTGACTGTCATCTGAAGCACGTGCAAAACGGCGCGCGATCCCAATAAATACACAGAATTACAGTATTTCAATATTCCCGCAAACCTAATCTGTTCTGTCTTAAGTGAACGCTTGGGGAACTGATGGGGAAAAACATCTGATGTGTAACTCTATATCATTCGTGCATTACAGTAGGCCGTCTGTCTCAATATTATCTATCAATAGTCTAAAAGAAAAGGAATCACTCGTAGCACTTCATTTAACTGCTTTTTTAGTTTTAATAATCAATTTATTTGTAATGAACACACTAAAGTGATTTTAACATTTGCTAATTTGTTTTTCGTAGGCTATATGAATGCTTTTGTTTAGATGTAAAATGATAAAGGTAATGCATTATTTGTTTCTTTCTAGGCTATTTGTTCCTATACTGTTTTTTGTTTGTTTGTTGTCTTGCATCTGTTCTTATTTATAATAGGAAAGAAAATAGAAAAAAACAGCTATATTGTGATTATTAATATAGTAGCTTAATTATTTATAAGAAAAGAACTGGAGGGAAACTTTAATGTTTCTCATAATCAACATTGCTGACTCTATATCGACATTAAATGGGTGTAGCAGTCATTTTTTTTTTTGTCCGATTCCAAAAAAATCTCAAATTTGCTCGGCTCCTTTTGTCAGCACAGGCAGGGCCATTGCTAGTGGGGTGAAAGGTGGTGACAATTCTAGGGGCCCCCACAAAATCCAGGAATTTTACTATATAGGCCCATTGTCACAAACAGAGCACGGAGAAACAGGTAAGTAGCAAACAGAGGATTTATTGACAGGGTTGAATTGCGTGAGGTGAGAGGAGCAGGTGAGTGACTTGTCTGGTAATCCAATCCAAGGGAAGTGGCAGTGAACTGATCAGAGTCTCTTTAGCAGGAATCGTGGAGCAGGGAAACACAGGAGAACAGGAAACACACTGGAGGATCGTTGGAGGGGTTCTGGGAGACAACAAGGTAAGTTAAACACAGGTAAGAATAGCAATGGAGTCAGGTACTGTTCAGGGTAGTGAACCGTAGACCGGACGATGAGTGTCAGAGAGCGTGTGGTACTTATGGGAGTGCTGATGAGGGGTTGCAGGTGCGGGTGATTAGAACTCAGGTGACTGTGATCTGGTGATTGTTGTTGGCGGCGGTGACTGAGACTGTGACTCTCTGACACTACCCCCTCCTCCAGGGGCTGCTCCTGACGCCCTTACACGGCGACGGGGGCGACCCCGGCCTCTGGGTGCGGGACGATTTGGATGGATGCGGTGGAACTCCTGTAACAGCATGGGGTCTAGGATATCGTCCCGGGCCACCCAGGACTGCTCCTCAGGTCCGTACCCCTCCCAGTCTACAAGGTACTACAGCCGGCCACCCCGTCGCCGCGAGTCCATGATGTTGCGGACCTGGTAGACTGACGGCTGATCCAGGATTTCTGGAGGAGGAGGCTCGTCCGGCTCACGTTGATCTGGGGTAGGAGAAGAGCATGGTTTAAGTAGGGAAACATGGAACGTGGGATGGATACGATACCTGGGGGGGGGAGTTGGAGCTGGTAGGTAACCTCATTAATCTGCCTCTGGATCTTGAACGGACCAATGTAGCGGGGACTCAGCTTCTTGCAGGGCAGGCGGAGTCGCAGGTCTCAGGTGGACAACCACACCCGGTCTCCCGGATGGTAGAGGGGAGTTGGAGCGCGTCGGGCATCAGCAAAGTCCTTGTGTCTCCGCACTGCCCGTTGGAGGTGGATATGAGCTGAGTCCCACACTCTCTCGCTCGCTCGGAACCAGTGGTCTACAGCTGGAACCTCCGATGGCTCTCCAGTCCATGGGAAGAGCGGGGGTTGGTAGCCGAGTATGCACTGGAACGGGGTTAGGCCTGTGGTGTTCTGGCGGAGAGAATTTTGTGCATACTCGGCCCACAGGAGGAATCGGCTCCAGCTGTGCTGATCTTCCTGGCAGTATGCCCGGAGGTACCGTCCGAGTTCTTGGATCTTCCGCTCAGTCTGGCCGTTTGTCTGTGGATGATAACCGGAGGACAAGCTCACCGTGACTCCTAGCAGGTGGAAGAAGGCTTTCCACACATGGGAGATGAATTGTGGGCCGCGATCCGACACAATGTTCTCGGGCACCCCGAAGTTCCGGAAGACCTGCTGAAACAGGTGTTCGGCAGTTTCTAAGGCCGTGGGTAATACCCGGAGGGGAATTAGCTTGCATGCTTTTGAGAAGCGGTCCACTGCCACGAGGATGCAGGTCCTTCCTTCAGATTCGGGGAGGTCAGTCACAAAATCTATTCCCATGTGTGACCAGGGTCGCTGAGGAATGGGGAGAGGTACAAGCTTGCCCACCGGTAGATGACGGGGAGTTGAGGACATGGCACAGACTGAGCAACTGCGGACGTACCTGATGGTGTCATGGGACATACTGGGCCACCAGTACCGAGCTTGGAGGAGCGAGAGGGTCCGTTGGCTGCCTGGATGTCCAGAGCCCGGTACTTTGTGCACGGAGTCAAGAAGGGATTGCCGTATGGAAACTGGAACGAAAGTTTTCCCTTCTGGACCTCCCAGCGGAGCAGGTTCCGTAAGAGTGGCGGCTCTGATGTCCTGATCAATGTTCCAGATGATGGGGTTGACAATGAGGGCTGGAGGGAGAATTGGCTCGGGTTCCGTGGGAGAATCGGGTGAGTGTACTCGGGATAGAGCGTCAGCTTTACAGTTCCGGTTACCAGGTCGGTATGTGATGGTGAAATGAAATCTGGTAAAGAACAAGGCCCAATGGGCCTGTCTGGGGTTGAGCCTCTTCGCTTGCCGGAGGTATTGGAGGTTTTTATCCAGGCAGCAGATCTATAGCACAGTCCCATGCCCGATGAGGTGGTAACTGGGTGGCTGCCTGCTTGCTGAAGACATCCTGGAACGCCCTGTAATCAAATGGGATCGTAGGAATCACACTGGCCTCGGGACTCTCAACCCGCGTGGAGGCGACCTGAGCTGCAGGTAACCTGTGAAGAGGACGTGGAATTTCCCTGAGACAGTGTTGGTGGCAAAATTCGCTCCAGCGAATTATCTCACTTGATTCCCATTTGATTTCTGGAGAATGGAGTATGAGCCAGGGGCATCCCAGGACGATATCCACTGTGAGTCCCTCCAGTACCAGAAATTTGATCTCCTCCTCATGCAGGTTGCCAATCTTCAGCTTTATCAGGGGAGACTCGAACTTAACATTCCCACATCCTATCGGTTTGCCGTTGATGTTTTCGACTCGGAGCTCCCGGGCATGCCGGCGGCGGGGCAGGTGTAAACGGCTCAGGAGGTCTTGGGAGATGAAGTTGCCCGAGGAGCCTGAGTCGACCAGGGCAGAGGCTGTAACGGATTGGATTGGGGTGAGTAGTTGAACATTCAGCACAGAAAGCATGGAAATTACAGGATCGATATGGAGAGTACTCACCGCTGGACGTGGGGCTTTGTTGGGGCATGACCTGATGAAGTGATCGGCTGAAGCACAGTAAAGACACAGCCCCGCTGCCATCCAGCGAGCACGTTCTTGACTGGAGAGGCGAGCTGTGTCCACTTCCATGGGTGCTGGTGCTGGGGAACCGTTGGCGGGTGAAACAGGCTGGTGGGTGGCTTCGGCGGTATGGCAGGCAGACAAGCGTTGGGCGATTCGGTTGGCCTTTAGCATAAAGCTCTCCAACCCAATGGAGTCATCGAAAATCGCCATCTGAGCGCGGATACTGGTTTCCAGTCCCTGCCGATAAGCGCTGAGGAGAGCTGCCTCATTCCAACCGCTAGCTGCCGCCAGTGTATGGAACTGCAATGTGTACTCGTGAGTCGAGGAAGTCCCTTGACGCAGGCGCAGCAGCTGATCTGACGCCGAGAGCGCTCCGGTAGCTAGTTCAAAGACTTCCTTGAAATGTTTAGTGAATGCATCATATGAGTTGATTATGGATGAATTAGCGTTCCATATGGCTCTGGCCCAGGATAATGCTCGATCGGAGAGAAGGGAATTAAGAATGCTACCTTGGAGCGCTCGGTGGGAAACTTCTGCGGTTGCATTTCCATATACAAGGCCAGTTGTAATAGAAAGCCACCATACTCAGCCGAATCACCCGTGTAGGCAGCCGGTAAGGCCATGGGACTGGCAGAGGCAGATTGAGGAGATGATGGTGGCAGGAGTGAGACCCGCAGAGTGTTGACCAGCTCCTCCAGGATTTTGGAAGGTGAGGAAGGTCGGGGATCCATGGGAGTGACGGTGTTGGTCCGGTCTTCTGTCACAAACAGAGCACGGAGAAACAGGTAAGTAGCAAACAGAGGATTTATTGACAGGTTTGAATTGCGTGAGGTGAGAGGAGCAGGTGAGTGACTTGTCTGGTAATCCAATCCAAGGGAAGTGGCAGTGAACTGATCAGAGTCTCTTTAGCAGGAATCGTGGAGCAGGGAAACACAGGAGAACAGGAAACACACTGGAGGATCGTTGGAGGGGTTCTGGGAGACAACAAAGTAAGTTAAACACAGGTAAGAATAGCAATGGAGTCAGGTACTGTTCAGGGTAGTGAACCGTAGACCAGACGATGAGTGTCAGAGTGTGTGGTACTTATGGGAGTGCTGATGAGGGGTTGCAGGTGCGGGTGATTAGAACTCAGGTGACTGTGATCTGGTGATTGTTGTTGGCGGCGGTGACTGAGACTGTGACTCTCTGACACCCATGTTCTGTGAATAATTCTAATATTTTATTAGTTGTATAACTGAGATATTATGAAAACCACAAAAAAGCATGCAATTTGGTTCCATGCTTGTATATTGTACAGTATATGATGTGTGTGTGTGGGGGGCCCACATCAATATTTTTTCAGGGGGCCCCCAATCCTCTAGCTACGGCCCTGAGCACAGGTCACATTATTCAGGTCATATTATTCATGCGCTAAATGACAACAATGCATGCGGAATGTTTCAGATGGTATGGCAAATGTAAACGCATGAATCGGATATGGGTCACAATTGAAAGAACGTGTAAACTGACAGCCAAAAAAATTGGATATTGGCAACAAATCGGAATTGAGCATCAAGACCTGCAGTGTAAACGAGGCCTTAGTTGACTAGTGCTATACGCTGTATTAACAAAAACATTAATGACATTAATAAAAACACTTACACTGACAAGCTACGCAATATCGCGTTCATAATCGAATGCGATTCATCTGCGATTATGAATGCGATATTGCATAGCTTGTCAGTGATCTATGGCTCTGTGTAGCCGCTCCATCTGAAAGCACGTGATGGAGATTTAGCCAATCACATGCGATTTATCATGCAGCCCTATTTTTTTTTGTTTGTTTGTTGATAGTAGATGAGGAAAACTAGGATGCCGGGTGTATTCAAAGCTCCGCCATTACGGTACTGTTTACAATGCGTGGAATGGTGCGATGTGATTGGTTGAGCGGATGGATCGCATTCTGCAGAGAAGGGAGACTGGCATTTGTCGCGGTTTGGAAAGATAGGGAGAAAACATGACAGAATAACACAGCGGATATCGCATTTTGCGTAAAATTAAAAATTAAATTTTCAATACAGACCAGATACAATACTGATTTTGGCTGAATAAAAATATATATATAATAAATAGTAGCCTATTTATCCCGTTTTGGAACCAAACTCTTCATAGTATCATCAATAGTATCATCAAGTTATATTTACCATAGAAAATATATTTTACTCGTGAATTGAATCTGTCTTCTGGGTTTTCCCATGATTTTCTTGAGCAGTTAAACTGCCAATTGATATGTAAAAAACTTATTCAAGGCAATAATCTGTCATCTTGTGCTCTGTTTTAGTGGCTGAAGGAGAATTTCATTAACTTTCACAGGATTTTACACTTCTTCCATTTTTGCTCTGTTGGTTATTTTTGCCTCTAGCATTTTCTGCATAGTTTTACTTCATAACCATCACGTTGTCTCACTTAGTTATATCATTGGTCATCCTTTGAGTGCATTCAGTCACCCATTGATCCCTTGTCTTTTCTCTGTGTCTGATTTCTGTCTCTTCAGACTCTGAACTCTGTGACTCCTCACCTGGATGTGGAGGAGTGCCGCATCTCTCTGCTGCCCCGTAACCGTGAGAAGAACCGGAGCATGGACGTGCTGCCGCCTGACCGCGCACTGGCGTTCCTCGTCTCCACCGAGGGTGACGGCAACAACTACATAAACGCCGCACTAATGGACAGCTTCCTGCAGCCGGCTGCATTCGTGGTGACCCCTCACCCCCTGCCCACCACCACCGCGGACTTCTGGAGACTGGTGTTTGACTACGGATGCACCTCCATCGTCATGCTCAACCAGCTCAACCAGTCCAACTCAGCCTGGGTAAGAGAACCAGGTTAACACCCCACAATATTTACAATACTCACTATGAGATTCACACAATGGCACTCATTCATAAAACTGTTCAGGTCTATACCCTTTACTGAACTTTTATTTCCAGAAATACCTGCATTTTTGTTCAAACTAAAATGGGGAGCAAAGTGTGTGTGTGTGTGTGTGTGTGTGTGTGTGTGTGTGTGTGTGTGTGTGTGTGTGTGTGGACTGTGCCTCATTTACATAAAATCTGCAGTCCAAACAAACATATAATCCTCCGACATGATTCAGAACACCAAATTCCATGTATATATATAAAGGTTTTGCAGCCAGCATAATAGAGTAAATAAAACATGCAGTTTTAACAAATGTTTAAAAAATGACATGAGCTAGGCTACATTGCAAAATTTGTTTCCACGTTGTCCAGAATACAATAAAAAAAAATGTTAGATTCACTGTGATTTGTTATGTTTTTACTTTTTATTCCACATGTGAGAAAAGAAAAGTCAGAATGGGCCAGAGACGAAAATAACCTGCATATTTTAAGACCCCATACACCCGTTTGTTTTGAAGTCTTTAAGGATTTTCAAGCTATTTTTTGGTATTTCTGCTATGTCAGATAACCTCAGAGCCCATAATTATTACTCTGGGTGAACAGCAAACACACAACATGCCTTTCATTTGAGACTCCCCACATTGATAATGTGTTTGTCTTGTCTAAATTGGCAATGGAAAGGACAAACTCACCGAGATGCCAACCTACCCGTGTTTTTTGCTCCTCTCCCCCCTGCAGGCAAGCACTGTGACCCGTTCTCCATGATAAAGCATCTCTGGTGCACATTATTCCACTGAATGCAAAATTAGAGTGTGTCATCTTCAGTGTTGGGCACATTACTTTAAAAAAGTAATTAGTTATAGTTACTAGTTACTTCTCACAAATAGTAACTGAGTTAGTAACTGAATTACATCATTATAAAAGTAACTAATTACCAGGGAAAGTAACTATTGCGTTACTTTTTTTTTTTTTTTTCAAATATCAAATAACTTGGATGAATGAAATGGACACTAAATAGAATCAATTATTATTATAAAACATTGTACATTAATCGACACTATTTATCTACTGACACTTAGCATCAGTTAGTCAAGCATTATAATATGATATTGTGATAATTTAGCATTATATGATGATAGAACTTTAGTAATTAGAATAACCAAGTATGAATTCATATTTGTCATGTTGACTGGTGGTGCTATTGTTTGTCAATTAGTGTTTCTATAAAAAAAAGGGGGAAAAAATGTATAAGATAACAAAACTACTACGAATTATACCTCTGCACTGAGGATAAAGGAGCTGCTGGGTTCATGACTATTAATCAGGTTGTCTGTGTTCGCTCGAATTGATTCGCTGAAATCAAAACAGGGATGATAATAGGTGAGCGCCGGCCAATGAGATTGTCGTTTGCGCATTAGCTCCGCCCACTAACAGGGAACCCGGCAGTTCTTAAAAGCTGAAGAATTCCAAAGGAACTCCGTTATTTTGACGGGAAAATACAACAAAGAATATCGTTTACATGTAGCGTGTCAATTCTGCATGTTATGCAAGACTCTCTCGCTCTGTGTCTTTCTTTGCGGGATTGTGAGACAAAGCTACGGCGAGCTGTGCGCTTCACACTACAGTTTACGGTATGTCAAATACAGCTACACTGCGCATCCATTCAGATGAACTGAAAAAATAAAATGATAATAATATTATAATAAATTATAGTAACGCCGCATTTTATTGTCAGTAACGGTAACGGCGTTGTAATGGGGGAAACAGTAATTAGTTTGATTACTCGTTACTGAAAACAATAATGCCGTTAGTAACGCCGTTTATTTATAACGCCGTTAATCCCATCACTGGTCATCTTTAAGACTCACCTGATAAAACCTGTGTGTGTGTGTGTGTGTGTGTGTGTGTGTGCGCGTGTGCTTTTGCATAAGTGGTCAGCACAAGATTATTTTATAGTTATTTCAGTTTTCTGCCTTCCAACTGATGTGTGCGAATATTTTTCCAGACATTATCACACTCCGTTAGTCATCTAACTTTCTAGAAATATTTCTCTGTTCTCCTTCTGCTACAGTCACCCTTTTCTGATCTGTCTGAGTGTTCGGATGAATATTTATCTTCTTTGGCACAGTGTCACTCTGTTAATACACATCACTGTGACAAGGATTTATCAATTTCTATATCATCTATATCAACATCTCTGTCTCTCATTGGAAATACATGGCTGAAGCTGTTTCACACCTGCTCGTTTCAAGTAACACTGCGCTGGATTAGATCTGTCTGCAACTGGCGTGAGCGAAAATGAATTGACACATTGAGCAAATGCTAATCTAGTGGGCGATTGGACTAGAAAATTCAGGTGATATGGAGAAATGAGAAAGGATTATTTATCTTGGTGGGCCGCAATTGGATTTTCAGTGCTGATTAGCCTATCTCTGACATTTCCTTGACTCCATTATCCTTTCACTCTCTATCTTCAGCCTTGGTCTAATCACAAGTTGCCCATTTTCTCTGTCTGCTAGCTATTTTTTTTTTTTTTTTCAGACATTGACTTTAATATGTATCTTCTATGATTATTTGCATCATAATATTAGGTGAAAAAAAAAAAAAAAAAAAACCTTTAGGGTGGTATTTCCAAGATCATAATGTGGGAAAATGAATGAATGAATGAATGAAACACGGACATAAATAAAAGCTGTTTTGTTTTAAAATGTAATTAGGCTAATAGGTACAAATTTATACTTTACAATACAGTTCCATTAGTTAACATTAACTTCAGTAGTTGACATAAACAATGAAAGATACTATCTTTGTTCTAAATACTGTAAAAATGCATTGCTGATTGTAAATTATTGTTAGTTAATGCATTAACTAGATTAATGCAGATCAAATGCATTAAACTGACACCTTATTGTAAAGTTTACAGGCATGCAGGGTGCCATTGTGTCTGTCATTTGACCCAAATAAATAAATACATACATACATACATATTGTGCATAAATGCATAATTACATACATTTTAAAAAAGCCATAAAATAAATTATATCAAAGAGAGTACAAATATGGGGGAGGTTAAATCACATTGTCAAATATGATATATTTAAAAATGTAATACTAAAAATTTTATATTAATATAAAAAATAGGTATGTTTTAAATATTATATTATTTACCAGTAATTAAAAAAATATGTTGGTTGGTTGATTTGTTTGTAAACCAACTGAAAACATGAATTCGTGAAAAACATGAATTTATTTAACATGAATTCAAAAATAAAATAAAATATAAATTGGCCCTTCAAACTAGATTTTTGAAAATCATTGTGGAAATAATTGTTGGTCACATTTATGTCAATAATTGGTCACTGCCCCGTTGTTAAACAACACATTTGATCTATCTTGTGTACAGGATAGAATTAAAATAGCAATTTACATGTGTAATCTATTCTTTTCTTTCAGCCCTGTCTTCAGTACTGGCCTGAAACAGGCATGCAGCAGTTTGGACCCATGACGGTGGAGCTGCTCTCCAGATCCACCGACGACAACGTCATCACTCGCCTATTCAGGGTGACCAACATCACACAGGTGAGTCTATAGGGCCAAAGAAGGCATCTTCAAATGTATGTTATCCCCTGTTTGTGCCTTCCAATCATGAGCTCGCCCAGTGTTAGCACTGACATTTATTACAGTACCTCATTAAAATCAGACCTCATTAGATGAATGACCTGTCTTCTAATGTCCATCTTTTTTTATAAGATTGGAGATTGTCTGAGTTCAGGGCCACTCCGGAAAGGTTAATTAACTGAGGCTAATGGCTAAATGATCTTTTCAGAGACTTTTAGAAAATGAATTCAATACCGATCAAATTAAAGCAAAGGTATAAAAGTGTGGTCAGTCATTATAAGTCTCCATTTCACAAACTAACGCTGGTGGGCTTCTGATATTGACTTGTCTGAATAAAAAGGCACATTCTCACACCTCTAGCTGACCTTAGTCCTCCCTGATGGCTTCATTGTCAACATCCTGTCTCTTTGAAATCTTGTCCCAAGTGTTGCACCTCTCATTGCTAGCCCCCTTTAGCACTCTTGTCAGCCAGGCTGTCAACCTTTAACCGTGTTCCCATCCGTGCCTTTGTCAGTTTGGCTAGCCCCTGTCAGTCCCCACATCCCCTCTGTCTCTTTGAGACTCTGCAAGCCAGGCAAACAGTCCATGTCGGTGTCAGAAAATGTCCCATACTGCCTCTTCACAGGACCCCAGAGAGAACCACCCGTGTTGGAACTATGAGTCTCACTTCCCCAAAAAGGTACAAGACGTAGAGTTTTATTGATAGATCATGTTGCTAAATGGCGCCATCCCTAGATAAAGCAAAATAGACAGCCCCAAGACAGAACAATGTTTTTATCATTTGTTACAGAGTAATTTAGATGCTAATTAATGCTCAGAGGATCCAGCTGTTTGGTAATGAGTGTTTGACGTACAGTAGATATTCCATGAATAGGATGCAAAATAGTTCCTAAAAAAATGAGTGAAAGGAGGTGCTTAAGATTCAGTTTCAACCTAGGCACATTGAAAAACAATAACAAAAAAGTGCACATGGTGACATTTCTGTGAAATTATATTGTAATGCTTCTTCCACATTTTGTGATGCTTTCAAAGCGAAATGGTGCTAAAAGTGTGTTCCGTTGTATGTAAAACTGATGAAAGTGAATTTAGAAATTTCAAAATGAATTGTGCATTGAGTGGCTCTAAAAGCACCTACACTAAACCTGACCTAAGTCCTCATGCTTCTTTATCGTGACTTGTACCCAGTTGCAATGCTCTACCAGGTGGGCTACCAAGCAAGTTTACTATGTTAGTAAAGCCATACATATGGAGTTGGTTGTTTGCAAACATCAAAACACAGGGACCCACTTTATATCAAGTGTCTTTAACTGCTATGTACTTACTTTTTAAAATAATAATTTGATACAATGCACTTAATGTGTACGTACATGTTTTTACATAGTACTTATATAAAAATAAAATAAAAAACAACTTCCTGTATTTACATCTGTAATTACAAGTACACTATAATTACACTGTTGACCCATCCCTTACACCTTGACCCACCGTTAAGCCTACCCATACCACCAAACCTGACCCTAACCTTATATATATTCCACCTTCATAGCAGCAAATGTATTTTGCAATTCAATATGAACACAATAAGTACATTTTACAAAACTAAATATTTCCGCAAGTACATAGTAGTTAAAGACACCTAATATATAGTGGGATGGGTAGCACTTTATTGTACTGTTCCACGTGAACTCCTTACAGTAATTACAATTAATGGGTAACAACTAGGTAGTAACCCTGCCCCTAAACCTAACCTTAACATAGGTATTTACCTTGTAATACCCAGTACTTTCTAAGGTAAGTACACTGTAAGTTCACGTAAGTGCATATACTGTAAAATAAATTGCAGCCATGGGACCCATATTAGTTTACAAATCATGCACTATGGTAAAAGTGTTTTGATGTTGTATTCTGCAAGGAACCGTGCTAAAATTAATTTTAATTAATCACTAATATGCCCCGTAATTATAATTTGTGTACAAAGTAAATGCTGGTGTTTTACTGCCTCTAGTGTTTATTTAATCTGGAAATAGTGATACATTGTACGTGTAGGTACTTTTATTGGAGTTTTGAAAAACTAGGTAAATGTGTTTTGTCCAGTGAGAAAGTGTTGTTCAGATAATATTGCTTATTCATTTCAGGAGGTCAAACTAAATACTAGCCTATGTGAACTGTTTCAGTTTACTTTTATTGTTTGTGAGTTTTACCATTTCTTCAACCCTGTTAACTAGGTCTACATGTGGAACTAACCTTGAAAAAAAAAAAAAAAATATATATATATAAATTGAACAGAAGGTTGGGTTACAGGGTTGCATATTCTGTCTACATTAAAGTTATGTGTAGAATGTGTACATTTTTAGCTATCATAATTAACAATTATCAATAATCAAAGCAGAACAATCACTTGATGATTTGGTTAACAAGTATAAATGGTTGAGTTTAACAAATGTAATCAACATTTCAAAACTTATTTAAACAAAAATTGTTAAAACATGATTAATATGATTATTTCCTATCATACTGCAGAAAGGGTTCAAAATAACTTATTTGCTTAACATATTTTGTCATTTCAAATAGTTAATAGTTAAAATAACTTTTATGTACAATAATTTATTAAATATAATGTTTTTGTATTGTTTTTATTGTAATAGGATATTAAAGTGCCCCCTATCTGTAGAAAACAGCAGCAAAATTATTTGACCCGTTGCTGTACTTCTCTTTTATTCTTATTAATGTTTTCTCTTTCCTCTGCTCTTGTTCTCTCTGTCTTTATCATTCAGTTGCAGGAAGGTCATCTGGTAGTGCAACATTTCCAGTTCCTGCGGTGGTCGGCTTATCGTGAAATCCCAGACTCTGAGAAGGCCTTTCTCAACCTTCTGGCACAAGTACAGAAGTGGCAGAGGGAGTGCGGCGACAGTCACACTGTAGTGCATTGCCTGTAAGTTTCACACGGCTCCGCTTCCAAATGCTAATTGGAGAGCAATTACACTTCATTGTGTTGATTATACAACCCAGGTCTCTTTTGCTCCTGGCCACCCAACAGTGAAAATCTGCTTAAAGTGCTTAATCTCCGGCCACTGTTTCATGTCTTCATTTTCCTCAGTATTAGACTTCTTAGCGCTCTGGCCTCAGGATTCATACCTACCACCTGCACTTGCCTGTAGTTTAATACGTCTATCCACTATTAATGAGAGTGCGGCACAGACGCAGTGTATCGCTCTTCAAAGCATCTGCGCTGGGGTGCCCTTCCTCTATCAGTAGCCCAAGGGAAACAATCTTAGCTCAGTAGGATGTGACATTTTTATTGCATGACTTTTCCCCAGAGCGCACTGGTACTTTCCATTCCTTCATGCATAGAAGTATTGCAGATTTCTGTGGTGGCACAAATATGCCTCTTTCACAGCTATCCCCTCCAGGCATATCTAATACAATAATTCACACAAGCTCTGAAAGTTCCCTCTCCTTCATGTGTTCAAGCCGCTGCTTTTCTTGAAGATGCTAATGAAACCACGTATTTATGTCTTTAAGGAATGGCGGTGGACGCAGTGGCACTTTCTGCGCTTGCACCATGATAATGGAGATGGTGCATCATCACAACATGGTGGATGTGTTCTACGCAGTCAAGACTCTCCGCAACTCCAAGCCCAACATGGTGGAGTCTATGGTTAGTGTGCTTACTTTTGTCAATATCTAATTAGTTGTGTTAGTTTGTGCACTATTGCTAACCTTAGGCACCTCTAGCCTACACTATTGCTATTGAAGGCTGTAGCAATTTTGTTTTAATGAAGTGTAAAGAAATAGAACAGGAAAGAAGATTCTAGGTCTATTTCTAGTTGGGAAGTAATCATTTTGAACTATTTGCAAGTAATATTTTAAAATATGCACACATTCACTCTTTTGATCATACAAATAATCAAAATGCAAAACGTTTAATTTCTCATCACATTCAAATTGGAATAACATCACAAATTATACCATATTTGCAATTCACTGGATCAGTTTTTTTTAACAATTTTATTGCAAAACAGTTGTCAAATATTAAATATTTAGTTACTTTTATCTCACCTCGCTCTCTCTTGATGTTTTGGGCTGGAATTCACGCTCTGCTTCTGTTAACAGTAAGCCACGCCTACTTTGATTTGATTGGCTATTGCAATCATATTAACATCGCTGTCAGACCGCTGAGGAAGAGCAGCCAAAAAAATAATTAGGGTTCCCTATCTGTCGGTCACTACGAGTTATGTCGTGACGACATAGGGGATTTACTTGGAAGCCCCAAACATCTCTGACTTAAGAGAAAACGCCAATGAATATTGGCTAGTGGATTTTGCATACCTGAGCCACTCCCCGTGCATACGGGTATAAAAGGGCGACAGGTGCATCCACTCATCAGATTTTTGCTTCGGAGCTGAGTGGATAAACGTGTTGATATCCACAAAGCCATTCATCATCTGTCTGGAAGCTGTTCTGGTTGGCGTTACGGTGCGAACAGCGATTGCAGCGATTGCCCTGGGCACTTCAACTAAAAGAGCAGATTTCCTAAAAGAGCAAAATCACGGTCGGCTCGCGTCTTTTTAAAGACGCCGTTCCACTGTGTCCTCTTGGTTGTGGTCGTTTCCTATCCTTCGTCGACAGCCACAATCGTTGTCTTCAGTGTATGGGCATACAGCGCGCTGAAGCTGCGTTTGTCGATGGTTTAAGCATTCGTTCTGAGCGTGTAACCATGGCAGCGCTGCGATCGCGCCTCTCTCTCCTCACGGGGATGGGAGGGGCTCCCTCTGTCACTACCCGCGCTGGCTTCTCTGCCACGAGCAGAGAACCATCGGCTAGTGCTCTGGGCGATCTGAGGGTTACAGTGAGAGCCTTCTCCGGGCCAGTCCCCACAGACCTTTCACTCCTCCCGCAGCAGCTGTTGCGACCCCCGAGGGGGCAGCCCCACCGAACCGGACCCAGAATTGACGGCCGTGCTTTCCCGGGTCGCCGCGAGATCGGGCTGGATGCATGCACACCTCCCAGTTCCGAGCCCTCGCAGTGAGATGATTGGCTCCTCGGCACGAGTTGTGGTTCGCGACCACGCCCTGCCCTGGTTCCTTTTTTCCCAGAAGTGTACGAGGAGCTGATGAAGTCGTGGACGGCCCCTTTTTACGGCCAGAAGCGGCTCGTCTGCCTCCTCCATCCTCGCTACCCTCGATGGCGGGGTGGCTAGGGGGTACGTTGACATTCCCCAGTTGGCGAGTGCGGTTGCAGTGCACTTGTGCCTGCAAAACTCCGCCACTTGGAGGAATCGTCCTGTCTCCCGTCCAAAGCCTGTAAGCTGACGGCCGCTCTCGTGGCCAAAGTTTACAGTGCTGCGGGCCAATCCGCCTCTGCTCTGCATGCCATGGCTATCCTGCGAGTACACCAAGCCAAGGCATTAAAATGCATGAGGGCAGTACCAACCCGAGGTTGAAGCAGGAACTGCGCTCGGCGACTGACCTCGCCCTATGGGCGACGGAAGTCACAGCGCAGTCCCTCGGGAAGGCGATGTCCACATTTGTGGTTCAAGAGCGCCATCTGTGGCTCAGCCTTGCTGAGAGGAGCGATATCGACAAAGCGCACTTTCTCGATGCTCTCGTCTCCCAGGTTTGTTCAACGACACTGTTGACGACTGTGTCCAGCAGTTCTCGGCAGTACAGAAGCAGACCGAGGCTATCCAACACATCTTGCCCCAGCGTGAGGCACCATCTGCCGCCGCTCCGCCGCAGGGCAAGCCCCAGTCTGCTCGTCACCGTGGGCGCCCTCCTGTGTCCTCCAGAGCTGCTCCGCCCCGTGGTGAATTGTCACCTAGGCCGGCACGTCGAGCCTCTCGCAGGAGCGCGGCGCCCCCTGTGTTCCAGCTGGCCCCGATATCGTCCAGGGAGGCGATAAAGCGGCCCTGACACGGGCAACCCGGAGATGTGGGAAGCTGCTCGATCTCAGGAGATGGCAAGGACAGTGCAGCTCCTTCCCCCGAAGTAGGGCAGGGGGAGAATCATTCATTCTGTTCCGGTACCCACATTGTCAAAGAAAGAGCAATTTCCCTTTCCTCCGAGTTCTCAGGCTCGTGGGCCGACAGTGTGCGACGCACTGCCTCCTCACTCTTGCCCACGATCTATCTTGCCAGCGGCCAAGAGAGTGCGGTTGGGGGACGCAGGGCCTCACCACGCACCTCTAGCCAGTCCCTACGGGGACTCAGGGAGTTCTGCGAGGATGAGTCAGAACGTAGGGCCTTCTGTACCATCCAGCTCTACTCCCCTTCGCTGCACCACCGCGGGTATGCCGATTGTGCCGTTGGAGCCACTTGTATGGCGTCTGGAAGCGTGGCTTGCGCTGCCCAGCCTGTCTCGTTGGCTCACGCGCACAATTCGACACGGCTACGCGATTCACTTCGCCAGGCGACCTCCCAAGTTCAGCGCCATTCTCGAGACTTCGGTGGCAGCTCGGAAAGCTCCTGTCTTGCGCGAGGAGATTGCTGTCCTCCAGGCAAAGGATGCAATCGAGCCGGTCCCTCCAGCTGAGATGAGGTAGGGGTTTTACAGCCCTTATTTCATCATACCCAAGAAAGGTGGTGGTCTTCGACCAATCCTGGATTGTGACTCCTGAACCGGGCCCTGCACAGGCTCCCGTTCAAGATGTTGACGCACAGGTGCATGATCAAATGCATACAGCCCTGGGATTTGTTTGCAGCGATCGACCTGAAAGATGCTTACTTTCATGTTTCGATCCTTCCGCGACACAGACCGTTCCTATGGTTTGCGTCCAAGGGTCGGGCATGGCAGTACAGGGTCTCCCCTTCGGTCTATCCCTGTCCCCCCGTGTCTTCACGAAGGCTGATCTGGAGTCAATTCGGGGAAGTTCAGGTAGACCTGTTTGCTTCCCGCGAGTCCTCCCACTGCCAGCTGTATTTCTCCCTGACCGAGGGCCCCCTCGGCACGGACGCACTGGCACACAGCTGGCCTCGGGCTCTATGCAAGTATGCATTTCCCCCAGTGAGCCTGCTCGCACAGACACTGTGCAAGGTCAGGGAGGACGAGGAGCAGGTCCTACTGGTCGCGCCGTTCTGGCCCACCCGGACCTGGTTAGCCAAACTCATTCTCCTCGCGACAGCCCCTTCCTGGCGCATTCCTCTGAGGAAGGACCTCCTTTCACAGGGGCTCGGCACCATTTGGCACCCGCGTCCAGATCTGTGCAACCTTCATTTGTGGCTCCTGGACGGGATGCAGCAGACTTGAGTGGTCTCCCACAGGCGGTGGTAGAGACCATCACTCAGGCTAGAGCTCCTTCTACAAGGCAAGCCAATGCACTGAAGTGGAGTCTGTTCGCGAACTGGTGTTCTTCTCGCCAAGAAGACCCCCGAAGATGCACGATTGGAGTAGTGTTTTCTTTCCTGCAAGAAAGGTTGGAGCGTAGGCTGTCACCCTCCACCTTGAAATTGTATGTGGCTGCTATCGCGGCCCATCACGATGCAGTGGACGGCCGGTCCCTTGGAAAGCATGATGTCATCGTGAGATTCCTGAGGGGTGCCAGGAGGTTGAATCCCCCTAGGTCACCCCTGATGCCCTCCTGGGACCTCTCTATCGTCCTGGCTGGACTTCAGAGAGGTCCCTTTGAGTCGATGGACTCAATCGAGCTGAAATACCTGTCGGCTAAGACAGCGCTCCTGACCGTGCTCACTTCCATCAAGAGGGTCGGGGACCTCCAAGCATTTTCTGTGAGCGAATAGTGCCTTGTGTTCCCACCACGCCCTTCCGCGATCAGGTGGTGAACCTGCAAGCACTGCCTTCGGAGGAGGCAGACCCAGCTTGGAGTTGCTGTGTCCCGTAAGAGCATTGCGCATATACGTGGACCGCACCCGGAGCTTCAGAAACTCTGAGCAGCTCTTTGTCTGTTACGGAGGTCAGCAGAAAGGGAAGGCTGTCTCCAAGCAGAGGTTGGCCCACTGGATAGTGGATGCCATCGCCTTGGCGTACCAATCCCAAGGCGAGCCGTGCCCCATGGGGGTGAGGGCTCACTCCACACGGAGTGTTGCCTCCTCCTATGCATTGGCACACGGCGCATCTCTGGCAGACATCTGTAGAGCAGCGGGCTGGGCGACACTGAACACCTTCGTGGGATTCTACAGTCTCCGCGTTGAGCCAGTTTCGTCCCGTGTGTTGGGTAACAGGTAAGTGGTGGGAAGAACTGGCCGGTGTCACGCTTGCTGCACCATTCCCCCTCACCCGGGCATACGAGTGCCTGTTTTTCTCCTCCAGTTTAGTTCCCCGGACGGCGAGGCCTGGTGGAGTTCCTCCAGCACCCCCGGCGGTCAGACTGGGCAGAGCAGTCTGACGCCAGGCCCAATACTGGTGCTAGCTCGCCCAGGTCTCCGGTCAGCCCCTGAACTCGGCTAGGTGTCCGTATGGCTTTGATTCCCTTCGGGTAATCCCATACGTGTATTCTTCCACGGTAAGGTTTCCCTCACGGTAAACCTGTGTCTTCCCTTTGACAGAGCTCTCTGTCAGGCCCTGCTGGCAGCTCTCCTCCCTACTCCTAGGTAGGATCTGCCCCAGAGTCCAGTCGTATGTAGCACTGCCCCAGGCCTGGGTCGATCCATATCAGTGTCTCCACATGGTACCTCCCTTCGGGCAGGATGTGGCCTCCGCAGCACCCTTCTCCGGAAGGCTCGCTTCCCCGTCATTACTGCCAAGCTGTAACAACAAACAGGAAAGACGTGAAGCATCTTTCATTGAAGGTCGAAATCCCTTCCGACTTCTGGGGAAAGGAACAGCGGCTTGGATATCTCCAGCAGTGATGTGCTATGTGGTCCCTGCGGGCACCAAGGTTAGCGAATTTGCACTGGGGCGATTGGAAGGTTACGACCTTTCGCATGGCATTTGTTTGTCACGCGCTCGCTTGTCAGCATCTGCATGCCACAAGGTCGTGACGGGGTTCAGGTTGTGGCACTTTCCATAGGACCCCTATGTCGTCACGACATAACTCGTAGTGACCGACAGATAGGGAACGTCTTGGATCTGTACATAACCCTCGTTCCATGATGGAGGGAACGGAGACGTTATGTCCCCATGCCACAATCTTGAAACCATCGCTGGGTGCCAGGGACACGTTCTCGGCTCCTCAGTGTAAAACCTGATGAGTGGATGCACCTGTCGCCCTTTTATACCCATATGCACGGGGAGTGGCTCAGGTATGCAAAATCCACTAGCCAATATTCATTGGCATTTTCTCTTAAGTCAGAGATGTTTGGGGCTTCCAAGTAAAACCCCTATGTCGTCACGACATAATGTCTCCGTTCCCTCCATCAGGGAAAGAGGGTTACGTACGTAACCGAGACGTTCATTTCTAAATATTGGATGGGACTTGTGCCCCTCAATCTTGTGGTGTTTACAGACCTGCTATTGCCCATACTTAGACAAAACCCCTAACCAATATGTATCACACTTTGATGTACAACTTTTGATATACAACTTTTGATGTACAACTTTTTTTGATGTACAGCCTGTGATAATTTATGTTGCATGCATGTACAATTGTGCTTATAAGTTTACATACCCTTGCATAATGTGCAAAATGTTAATAATGGAAACATATCAAAATAATTATAATAATGAAAACTACATGTGTTTTTTTAGTACTGTCCTGAATAAGCTATTTCAGATAACAGATGTTTACATACTCCACAAGACAAAGTAATAACTGAATTTATAAAAATGACCCCATTCAAAAGTTTACATACCCTTGAATCTTAATACTACTGTATGTGTCATTTACTGGATGATCCAGATGATGTTCATGAGTCTCTTGTTTGTCCTGAGCAGTTCAATTGCCTGCTGTTCTTCAGAAAAAATCCTCCAGCTCCTGCACATTCTTTGGTTTTCCAGCATCTTCTGCATATTTGAACCATTTCCAAAATTTACTGTATGATTTTGAGATCCATATTTTCACAGTGAGGACAACTGAGGGACTCATACACAACTATTATGAGCACAACTGTATACCTGAAATCACACTCGAAAAGAGGTGGTTTTATTTTATTTGGCAAATGATACAATGGACACAGGCAATCCTGTATGGGATTTACCATTTACCAATTGGTAAATATTTGTTCTTGCAATGATTTGATTACAGTTCCTTAACTTATGATTAAGATGCATAGTGAAGTCTGTAACTCATAATTATGAATAAAATTAAAAAAATAATAATAAAATAAAATGCTAGGACAAAAATGAACTTGAGAGACAGTTTGTACTACAGGCAAATATTGACACAGTCTTAAAAATTTAATTTGAATACTAAATTATCAATGTACATTTAGTATTGATTGAGTAAAAATAAAATAAAAAAGGATGATGCCTAAGCAAACTAACACAAATAACACATATAGACATTAGGTTGAGTGTTAAGTATGTATAGACTTTCAAATCTTAAATATGATATTCATTTTATTAATACTAAAGAACATTAAAGTCTTAAAGTATGTCATGTAAATATATATGTCAGTCTTTCTGCTTCAAAGTTTCACCTTTAATTCATTGTGTTGTTGCCATTTATTTTGTATGTATTTGTGAAATTTACTAGAATTTTTTTGTAAATACTAAACTTTTTTTTTTATGTGTATATTTCTAAATGTATATTCCCATATATACATGATTTGAAGTTAGAAGGAACACAACAGCAGTTAACTTACATTTTTCATAATGGATGTGCATAATGATGCAGAACCTGGACTCATTTCTTTAAAGTGTGCATTTGTTTCCTCAGTCTCTCATGTTCTGTATCTGTCGTGAGAAATCTGAGACAGCCTCTGTAACACATTTTTTATAGTCATTAATTATAATATAATATATCGTAATAATCAGATTGTTATTAATGGATTAATGATGCACAGGCCGATATTTTCTTCAAATATAAAAATCTAGTAGCATTATAAAGTTGATACAGTCTGAATGTTCTCAGAGAAACTGTTGTGGCCTCGCTGTTGTTGGCAGGAGCAGTACAGGTTCTGCTATGAGCTGGCTCTGGAGTACCTGGACTGCCTGGAGGTCAGATAACACGAGAGCTCCAGACCCGATCGACACCGGCTTCAACCTCTTCACCTTGCCTCCTCTGTTTCCTTTCGCTTGGGCCGATCCAGCCCACCTGAATGAGCCTTCTGTCCTCCAGTGAGAATGCACATCTACATCAAGAGTGGGAATGCAAGACTCGGCACATTTATTTAACCTGCAACCTCTATTGTCCTCTGTGCACTTTCTGTTTTGACATTTTTCTCCTCCACGACCTTCTGTGCCAGATATTCCTGCCAAACCCATGAGGGACTCAATGAGATTTCAGCAGCTTTGAGATTATGAAATGCGTCTCTGATCACGTGACTGGCTCTCTTCTTTACGCACCAAGAGAGGGGAAAACACGCTGAATTTTAACGAAACCATGCAACGTCATGGGTGATATTGTGTTTGTACATTACGTCTAATTGTTAAACTCTGTACAAGGGGCGATCTACTGTACTGATGCACCTGATTTTACCGGAAAGCATACCTTGAATGTAAGAATGTGATGGCAGATGGAGGTTTTCTTTTCATTGAATTCTTAAAGGTGATGTGTATAATTGACGTTAATCTCCTATCCCAGCTTCTCATCTAAAGTGTAACACTGTGGCGCTATCAAAACATTGCTCTGTTTGAACAGCATTGACTCAACCAGTGGCATGAGTTTGGGGTGGGACTGTCTTTTTGGCTGACCTGGTGCCATGTTCAGGACTTTTTTTTGAAAACAGTGACATTTTCTTGCAAATCTTGCAAATGTATGGTGATGCTAGTGGTGCAAAAATTACACCACCTATAAATTTTAAAGTCACACTCTAAAGTGTCTAAAGTGTTTTGACAGGTGAGAGATGCAAAGATGGTTTCTGGGTTTAATTCTGTTTTTTATGTATATATATAATATCTATTTTGCAAAACAAACAAAATGTTTCTAGATGTCTTTAATGTGCCAACTAATTTGTGTGTGTGTGTGGGCGCGAAGAGGATCACTCATGGATCTGCATGCCTGTTTCGTGTTTCATTGCAATCCATTGTGAGCCGTCTGCTTTGGGTGCCGCTACCCGCTGTCATTGAGAGCAGTAAAAAAAATTAGAAAATACAAAACTATATAAAAGAAACAGAAATGCTACTATTGGAATAAAATGATAGTCGCCAAAAACTTGCTTTTTATCTTTGTATTTATTGGTTGTGTTTTATTTAAAAAAAAATGTAACATGAATGAATAAAACATTTCAATGTTGCTTTAATCTGATTGTCATTATTGTTGTTCATTTTGTATCACATTTGTTTTCCAAATATAAATATACATAAAAAAAAAGAAAAAAAAAAAGATCTTCCAGCTCTGTGCTGGATATCCTTAGCATTTCTGCCACGGCACTGTGTTTATTTACATATGAGCAATTCATGATCCGTTGTTTTCAGTGCAGCTCTGTTACATTAACACATTTGGCAAAGCGACTTGCATTGCATTCAAGGTGCACATTTATCAATCCTTGCTTTCTTTGGAAATCAAACCCATGATCTTTGTTTGCAAGCACCATGCTCTACTGTGTGAGCTACAGGAAGGCCATTAAATGCTGTTCCTTGCTCATAAAGAGCATTTTAAAATTCTTCATCCGGAAACCATCTTCTAAAATTTATGAGTATTGAAAATGGATCTCTTGTCAATAAAAGAGAAACGTTAAGGTCTCCTGCTGGTTTCTAGTTAAATAAAAGTGTAGAGGATTAATGTTTGAAAGCAATTAGAAAGAAATTAATAGAGCCATACAAATTATATTTTATTATATTAGTATGTTCTGTAAAACAAAAAAAAAATATTTATATCTTGGTTATTATTATTATTATTATTATTATCATCATATTTTAACTTTTGCAGTGCTGTTGGAAGCATTCTGTGCTGATGAAAAACGAAATGTATTTGAAATTTAGTTCCAAGTTTAGTTTACAGTACAGTAGAAGGTGGCTCAGGTTTTCCTTCTTTTTTTCTCCTGCTTTTGGGATGTATCTCCTCAGATGCTAGTAATCTCATGCGTCTCTTTTTGAGTTTTTGAAGAAATCTATACTCTTTACTCACTGCCAACAATGAGATTTTCTAGAAATTACACAGAGTTTGTCCTAAGACAAAAAGATTATATTAAAATGCAATCTCCATTAAGTGTTCTGATCCATGAAAGAGCCACATCTGAGTAATAACATCACATCCTCTGGGTGGCAGTGTAACCGTGAACAACAAAAGAGTAAATTAGACTCATTATTACTTGACCCTCTTGGTCTGTTTGCTTTTCATTAAAATCTTATTTATCATAGCCTACTTGTAATTGATCAGATGACAAGAAGCTGCTTCAATGAGCTAATTGTTTTATTACGCTTCATAAGACTGCAGTGTGGAGATAAGTTTATTCTCTGTGGTTCATCTGACCCATCTTGACCTTCTTAACTTATATATCTTAGTTGTAAAGTGTCAGGGATGGGTGAAGGGATAGAGCGAGGACTCAACTGCAGGAGGCAAAAGGGCTTTATTAATACAAAAAAGAAATAAACAAACAAAACTACCACGTAGGGGAAAACAGACTGGCAAGGCAAGGCAGGACAGGACAGGACAGGACAGGACTTCAAACGGTAACATCGATGACGAACTCGCCCGGGACTGCAAACAAAAGGAGATTATAAAGGGAGCAAATGAGGAGGGTAACGAGAAAACACAGGTGGGGCAAATTAACCAATAATCAGGAAACAAGGTGGGTGGGGTCAAGATAATTGACATGAGAGCACATGGCACATGGAACCAAACAAGACAAGCCCGAGCGAACTCGAGACCGCACGCTCCCGCAGCAAGACCAACCTGGAGTGTGAGTGTCCGAACCCCGACACGAACCAGAACTGAGCCTGAACAAGACAAGAGTGCCGGGATCCAAACACCACGCCCCAACATTAAACAGATAACGCAGATGAGAGAGCGCGCGGCTCAAGCACACTCGAAGCCGCGCGCTCACCAGAAAACTCTCCGTCACAAAACCATGAATAAACTAGACCGAAGTGACAGAACCCTGACACTACCCCCTCCCCAAAGGGACGCCACCTGGCGTCCCTAATGAGGACACCAAAACAAGACACAACACAAGACTAGCACAAACATGGGAACACAAGACGGACAGGGGTCAACACACAGAGACAAGGAAGGGTGGGAGGGAGGGAAGCCAATCCAGAGCCAGTAAATAAGCCCAGGAAGTCTTAAAGGATGGTCCAGGGAGTGATGGGAGGGTTGTGCCCGGGAGGCTCAGGCAGTTTAGGAGACCTGGCTGAGGGCCAGGGTGGAGCTGGAGGGACGGACCAGTGAGGCTTCAGCAGTTCAGGAGACCTGGCTTAGGGCCAGGGTGGAGCTGGAGGGATGGACCAGGCAGGCTCTTGCGCTTCTGGAACCCCGGCAGGAGGCCAAAGCGGGACCAGCAGCTTGGCAGGCAGCAAGGGCGGCCCCAGCAGGACAGGAAGCAAGGGTGGAGCCATCAGAGCAAGGAGCTTGAGCTTGGGTGGAGCCGGCAGGGCAAGGAGCCTGAGCTTGGGCAGAGCCGGCAGGGCAAGGAGCTTGGGTGGAACCGGCAAGGCAGGGAGCTTGGGTGGAGCCGGCAGGGCAAGGAGGTTGGACGGCACCGGCAGGGCAAGGAGCCTGGGTGGAGCCAGCATCAGGGCAAGGAGGTTGGGCGGGACCGGCAGGGCAAGGAGCTTGCGTGGAGCTGGCATCAAGGCAAGGAGCTTGGGCGGCGCCGGCAGGGCAAGGAGCTTGGGCGGCGCCGGCAGGGCAAGGAGTTTGGGCTGCACCAGCAGGGCAAGGAGCTTGGGCGGAGCAGGCAGGGCAAGGAGCGTGGCAGGTTTTGGAATGGCCTCTTGGCCAGCAGTGAGCTCCTCGATGGCCTCCCGGCCTTGAGGGATGGAGGAAGCCTTCTTCCGCCGCCTCCTCCGTTTCTGAGAGCGAGGTGGTGGCATTACAGCCTCTTCAGCCACCACCGGGGGTGCTGCAGCATCATCAGGTGCCTCTGGGGGCATAGCAACAACATCTGCCACCACTGGGGGAGCTGCGGCATCTTTGGCCACCTTTGGGGAAGCTGCAACTTTGTCGGCCACCTTTGGGGGAGCTGCAGTTTTGCTGCAACCTCTATGGCCACCACTGGGGGTGCTGCAGCCCTTTCTGCCACCTCAGGGATGCTGCAGCATGTTCAGCCACCACTGGTGGCGCTGCAGTCTCTTCAGCTGGAGGATTCCCCTGACGAGCTAGGAAATCGATGAACCCCACAAACGTCAGGTGATCCAGCCCTCTCATCCTCCACCAGTTGAGGGGCTCATCAAGGGCATAATTAAAAAGGTCCTTGAGAGTTGCATCATTGAAATCCAGTCCCTCTGCAGTAATGCTGAACCTCAGCGCAAACTCCCTCAGGTCAGCCCCCTGTTGATGGAGGGAGCTCAAGGTCTTAAATTGGAGCATGTAAATTGGAGTACAGAGGGCTGGAGAGTGTGGCTCGAGCACACTCGAAGCCGCGCGCTCACCAGAAAACAAGACAAGAAGGGAGTGTCAGGGCTCCGTCACAAAACCATGAATAAACTAGACCGAAGTGACAGAACCCTGACAGTAAAGTACTGATATCTCAGAACATGCCAGGACTCGACCTGTCACGACACATCATATAATCCAATTAGCCTCAATATATATAAAATATATATATAAAAGTCAAATCAATTTGCGTGGTGACTATCGCATGCTGCTGTGCCTATACACTTGTGTTTGTTTGTGATTATTAGATGGCCCACGATCGCTTGTTGCTCCATGAGGTGGTTACTGCAAATCTTTCCAACCTGTGATTTCATTTGAGCTTATCATTAAATTAGATATGCTTTAATGGACTTTTTATCAAATAATTAAACAGGCCAAAGGCTTTCAATGGTGGCGATGGATGACTCTTGCTGTGCATTGATCTCCTTCTTATCTCCCACAATGCTGTTTATTTAGAACGCTCTGATAAGGTCAGATGAATGATTGCTTTCTAAACCTTGTCTCACCAGACAGCATTTATCTTTGTTGAAAGCCAAAACCCTTCATGTCATTGATTATATGCGAGTTCAGACTAGTTGATTTGTGTTATGATTTATAATTAGCATGTAATTAGAATTTTATGATTTATAATTAGCATGTAATTAGAATTTTGCTCACTGCCCAAGTACTTCCTCCATGCGTATATCATGAAATCTGAATGAAGATGTCCAGATCATGTCAAAACTTGAAAGAAATAAGACATTTTATATTGCATGAAGATGGCTTATACATATATATATATATATATATATATCAAAGTTTATTGGGGGAATGCAAGAGAACACAGATTTGCAAGCAAATTGCAAGCACTTTGTTTTACATAAATCATTTATTTTAATTTTTTGCATAAGAAGCAGCCTCATCCATTCTTCAATGTGTAAACCGCAACGAGTTCAGTAAAATTGTTCACATATAGAAATATTACAGATAATTGTCAGGTACATTGGTTAAAACTAATGTAATCTGAAATGCAATACAATGATACTGTGAACTTGTGTTTGCATTTGCACTATGAGATTAGGTTTTAGATTTCTTACTTGCAAGTTCTATGTTGAGATGTTGTTTGCATTTTAAAGTCAGATTTATTCATTTAGCAGATGCTTTTATCCATAATAAATAGGAATAACAAATGGGAGACATGATGAAGTGCTTGAATACAACAGTCTGGAATTATTCAGAAAATAATTAAAGTGCCTAGATGTAGATAAGACACTGGAGAAATAATATTACAGGCTTTTTAAAGAGTTTAATTAGCACATTAATAATAAAGTCAAGCGCTCACAGAAGAGTCATGTCCATGCGTTTTGAGAGGGATTTGGCTGTATATCATTCCACCATAAAGCTACAGTGGAAATTTAATTTTCTAAAAATATTTGTTGGTTAAACAGAATACAGTTGATCAAAATATGTAAATCTGAACATGAATATGCAATTTGTGGCTGATGTCATATTCAGAATTTCAATGAATTACATCATACAACCAGCAAATCACAATTTATATGGCTTGAGGATGTAAAACTCTCAGGAAGAGTTGAAAACAATAAAGGTATATAGTCATCACTGATTCTACCTCATGTACTTCATGTATGACACTATTTCACAAAAACAAAAAGAGATGTCTGCAGAATGTTCAACCTGACAAGAAAATGAATTGATGATCAAACTATTGTTTAATAAGATATCGAAAATAATTGCTTTCTTAATGTGTAAACGTTAAGTCATGATTCAATGTATCTCTAATTTCCAGTGAATATTGTTTATAGGAACATCTGAAGTATAGCCTATATGTTTTGGCTTTGTGCTCACAGCACAAGTGCCTTGGTGAGTGAAATTCTTGAGAGCGTGCTCCAGACAGTGCAAAAAAACAAAACAATTTACATATAGACAGTACATATTTACAGACTGTACAGAAGACAATGTGCATAATACACATACACATACTCAATATACACAGTGTACTATAAAGACAGTCTTAGTTACCAATACACTGTATGTACACATTTTACATTATGTACACATCTATACATAGTAATATGTTAAGGTGCAACAGATTATACATTTACAACAGATTAGTTGTGCAAAGGTGCAACAGATTATACATATGGCTGGAGTCCTTGATGATCCTCCTGGCTTTCCTTATACACAGCCTGGTGTAGATGTCCTGGAGGGAGGGAAGCTCACCTCCAACAATGTGGCGGGCAGTTTGCACGACCCTTTGCAGAGTTTTGCGGTTGCCAGCGGTGCTGTTTCCAAACCAGGCGGTGATGCAGCCGGTCAGGATGCTCTCCACAGTGCAGGTGTAGAAGGATCTGAGGATGCTGGGGCTCATTCCAAACTTCCTCAGCCGTCTCAGGAAGAAGAGGCGCTGATGTGACTTCTTCAGCACTGCGTCTGTGTGAGCAGACCATGTGAGATCCTCGGTGATGTGAACGCAGAGGAACTTAAAGCTGTTTACCCGCTCCACAGGTGTCTTGTCGATGGAGATGGGTGTGTGTTCTCTGCTCTGTCTCCTGAAATTCACCACCAGCTCCTTGGTCTTGTCGATGTTGAGTGAGAGGTGGTTCTCCTGGCACCATTTAGTCAGGGTACTCACCTCCTCTCTATAGGCCGTCTCATCGTTGTCGGTGATCAGGCCTATCACCGTTGTGTCATCGGCAAATTTGACGATGACGTTGGAGCTGTGTGTACCTGTACAGTCGTGTGTGTACAGGGAGTACAGGAGTGGGCTGAGGATGCAGCCCTGCGGGGCACCAGTGTTGAGGATCAGGGGAGATGAGGTGTTGTTGCCCATTCTGACCACCTGACTTCTGCCTGTCAGGAAGTCCAGGATCCAGCTGCACAGAGATCTGTTCAGTCCCAGAGTCTGTAGCTTCTCAACCAGTGTGGCAGGCACTATGGTGTTAAATGCTGAACTATAATCCACGAACAGCATCCTTACATAGGTGTTCTTATTTTCCAGGTGGGAGAGAGCAGTGTGCAGGGTGAAGGCAATAGCGTTGTCTGTGGAACGGTTTCTGCGGTATGCAAATTGTAGTGGGTCCAGTGAGGCAGGCAGCACAGAGCAGATGTGGTCTCTGATGAGCTTCTCAAAACACTTGCTGAAGATGGGTGTCAGAGCAACGGGCCTCCAGTCATTCAAGCATGTAATTTTATTTTTCTTAGGTATGGGCACAATGGTGGATTTTTTGAAGCATGAGGGAACCACAGACAGAGAGAGGGACAGATTGAAGATGTCTGTAAAAACCCCGGCTAGTTGGTAAGCGCATGCTTTGAGCACACAGGCCATCCGGGCCCACAGCTTTGCGAATGTTTACCCGTTTGAAGGATCGAGTTACATCCGCGACAGAAAGGGAGAGTGGACTCACCTCTTCTGCAGCAGCCGTGGGAGCGCACTCTGTGTGGGCGGTGTTATGAGCCTCGAAACGAGCATAAAAGGTATTCAGCTCATCCGGTGCCGCAATGTTCACAGTAGCTGGTTTATTTCCTTTAAAACCTTTTGTGTTGTTGATGCCCTGCCACATGCTTCTTGGGTTGTTGTTGTTGAATTGTTCTTCAACTTTGTTTTTATATTGTCGTTTGGCTGCTTTGATGGATCTCCTGAGATTGTAACTGGCTTGTTTCCGATCGTCAGTGTTTCCGGATTTAAAGGCAGATGTCCGCGCTGACAAGGCTGATCGAACATCGCTGTTAATCCACGGTTTTTGGTTGGGGTAGATGCGTATTATTTTGGTCGGAATTACATCCTCTATACACTTCCGTATGAAACACGTTACAGAATCTGAGTACTCCTCTATGTCGTCATCAGACGCTGCCCGGAACATGTCCCAGTCCACGTGATCAAAACAGTCCTGTAGTATAGCGTCCGATTGGTCCGACCAGCATTGAATTGTCCTGAGGGCGGATGCTTCACGTTTCAGTTTCTGCCTATAAGCAGGCAGAAGCAGAACGGAGGAGTGATCCGATTTGCTGAAAGGTGGGCGGGGGAGGGAGTAGCAATGGTTCAGTACACGATCACCACGCGTGTTGATGGTGATGTGTCGAAAGTATTTTGGAGCTATTGTTCTGAAGTTGGCTTTATTAGTCCCCCGTAATAACAAACGCTGCATCTGGGTGCGCGGTTTCCTGATCACTTATATTCCCGTACAGTTCCCTGAGTGCCTGCTCTGTGTTGGCTTGAGGGGGAATGTAAACAGCCGTGATTATGATCGCTGTAAATTCCCTCGGTAGCCAGAATGGTCGACACAGAAGCATATGAAATTCCAGATCAGGGGAGCAGAAGGATTTAATAGAGTGTAGATTCCTTTCATCACACCACGAGTTGTTGATAAAGAAACAAACGCCCCCACCTCTGCTTTTCCCTGTGAGCTCTTTCGTTCTGTCCGAGCGGTGCACGGAGAAGCCCGCGAGCTCGATGGCTGAGTCTGGAACCATTGCAGACATCCAGGTTTCTGTGAGGCAAATAACGCAGCATTCCCTTGTTTCTCGTTGGTATGAGATGCGTGCACGCAGTTCACAGAGTTTGTTGTCCAGTGACTGAATGTTAGCCAGCAAAATGGTTGGGAGAGGAGGTCGAAAGGCACGGCGTCTCAGTCTGACGAGAACGCCAGCTCTCTTCCCTCTTTTCCGGCTACGTTTCTTTCGTTGTGGTCGTGCGTTCCAGACAAACGGCTCTGATGCAGTGTCTGTAAACAATCCGCCGGCGTTCAGGAACTCAAAGTCCGGTTTGCGTTGAGCGATGGAAGAACCGATGTTTAAAAGTGTGTCTCTATCGTAGACAGTTATACTAACAACATCTAACACGTAAAACAACAAAAAAACAAACAAAACATACGAAAGCCAGCAGAGTTTTCTCGGAGCTCGCAACACGGCTGCCATCCTCGGCGCCATCTTGACTCATAATTCATTATGAACCAAGTTAAATTCAGCTATAAACAGCTGTACAGGAGACTGTAGTGTTATTATTCATCTTACGTCCTTGTTGATTCAATACAGGGCTGTGTTTCCAAAAGCATTGCATTAAATTGATTCTAGCTCCATTGGTGACAAGGTTATGCAATTAACTTAAGCTTACGATGCTTTTGGGAAACGCAACCCAGATCAATAACAGTGTTGATGTTGCACAATTCAAATCTATGAAAAAAATCATTTCAGCTACAAAGCATGAAAGACAACAGTTCAATAGCTCAATTCAGTTCAAGTTTTGTTCTCACCCAATAGTGTCAGTAGCATCAAATTGATAATAATAATAATAATAATAAGTGTCTTTTAAACATCGACTAAGCAAGTTAGGGTGTCAGTGGCAAGGAACCCCAAACCCAATAAGGTGACAGAAATAGAGAAAATAAACTTTGGGAGAAAACAGTTGGAGGACCAGTTCTCCTCTGGCCTAAATGAAGACACAGTGTGATATTGATTGCGGTACATCACACTGGGATTCACTAAATCCCAGGGGTTTCATTACCACGACGTAAAATGGGCGTTTCTGAAGGTTTTGGGAAAACGCCCCCTTTCCAAAAATAAAAATTTAAAAGAGAGGTCACCGATCATGCGCAGAATGCTGTTTTTTTCTTTTTGCGCGGGCATTTCAAATCCCAGGATCAGCTCAGATGGATAATGGAGAAAATCATACCTACGATGGATAATGAAAAACAAAACAGTCATACAGGTTATTTTTTTATGTTTTATAACCTTACATTTAAACGATTTTCGAAAACAAACAGCCAGAAGAAATGTAAAACGTGCAGTAACCGTCAATAGCGTGATTACGTTTTAATGTAACGTTAAGTTGTAGCCAGTCTCCTTTCGAAAATGGTTTTTATGCATGGTTTTACAACAACAATAAACAAAAACCCAGTTTTTTTGGACTTCCATGGTAACAAAATAATAATGGTTGTGGTAAACTAACCTAGTTTAAACGTGTTATTTGTAGTAAAACTGGTTAACGAATACAGTGGTAATAAATCCGGTAAAAAAAAAAAAAAACATTGTTACCACACTTTTACTTTTAATTTTAGTACTGACCCAATCTTAATTAATTAATTTGTGTTTTTATATATACGTATATATATATATATATATATATATATATATATATATATATATATATATATAAATATACTTTGTTTTTATCAGACTGGCTCCCATCAAATTTCAAAATATGTACATCATCAAAAGAATACTTCAAAGGAATTGTTTCTTCTTCAGAAGAACTGAGACATCTACTGGAAAGCCACAAGTGTGCATCTGGCACATCTTACACTGTTTGGTAATTTAACATTCATATATTTACTGCATGTTTTACTCCTTATGGCAAATATTTCTGTACCTATTACTGTATTATGGAAATATCTAGTGAATTTTATTTGCCATGATATAAGGAATTTGTCTTGTTTCAGATTCACTACAGAAAACACATTAACACAAATACAGTATAACTCTGTATAGAAAAATATGCAATGTAAGAAGATAATATGTAGCAGAGGGTAACACTTTACAGCAACGCCTCATTTAATAACATAAGTTAAAGCATTAACTAACATGAGCTTACAGTGAGCAATAAATTAATTACTACAGTATTTATTTATATTAATAATTATATTATTTATTAATGCTGTGCTTGTCCTATAATTTTCAGTTTTTCTTTAATTTTTAACGTTAATTGTCTTTTTCCTTATAAGGGGGAAGGGGAGGGGGAAGGGGAAGTGGTGTGTGGCCAAGTATGGTGACCCATACTCGGAATTTGTCCTCTGCATTTAACCCATCCAAGTGCACACTCACAGCAGTGAACACACACCCGGAGCAGTGGTCTGATGGTCTGATGACAGTAACAAAAAACAGAAAGTGACTCCACGATGTCTATGGCGAGTGGAAGACTATTCAGAACATGTCCCACTCTCTGTGAAAAGAGTGATATATGCTTGTCAGCATGGAAAGAACTACAAGAAGACTCCCACAACAGATGATTTGGTATGTACCGCTACACATTTTGTTCACCACACTGGTGATGAATTCAGTGTGGAGGTGTCTAATTCTGTTCCTGGAGGGCCACTAACCCTAACACTTTTCCACAGATTTTAGTGATTTTGAATACCTTTATTAGCTGATATAAAGCTAATACACAATCACAGCTTAGGGGTGTAAATAAACTTCTGTAAGGTGGCCCTGCAGGTGCTGGTTTGGACACCCATGGTTTAGTTTGTTATGCTAAAGTAGTAAAAAAAAGTTTTACACTACCGGACAAATGTTTGAGCACACCAAAAGTGTTTTTTCTTATTTGCTTAAAACCTGTTAACTGTCACGGGTCCATTTGCCATTACATGTTTTAAACAGTAATATCTTAGTCTGAACCTAAAGCAATCTTGACAAACTATATATCGTTTGAAAGCTTAAAGACTCTAGTTTTCATATTTGGTGACTGATTTTTTAAATATTTTACAGAGCAACTGTAATTTGTTAATTTGTAAGAAGAGTACTCATCAGAGTCAGAGAGCGAGTCCTAAGCTTTACTTTGAAATAGTGATACATATATAAAAACATGAAAAATCTGTAAAAATCTCTATTTATGTTCATGTCAAGTGTTTAAAAGTTAAAATCCATTCTATTTTTTTTGAGGAAAAAAAAGGTCTAAAAGTGTTTTGAATATAAAGCAAAAACAATAGGTTCTCAATTGTTGATGCAGCATGAACTATAACGTACGTACCGGGTTCTTATTGCATGTCTTGTATGTGTTTTTTAGAGGTTGAATTTAAATCAAATACTGCCATACTACCCTTAATACTTCTGAATGTGATGTCTGCATCATAAATATTGAGAAAAGTATGGAAAAACATGTTTTAGATAACTCAAACCATATATGGAAATGGAGCTGCCCTTATATGGTCAGTAATGGGGTTTGATGGTCATCTAGTGGAAAAGCTTGGTACTATGCCCAAAGAAAATCTCACTGAAAGCTCATTTTTTGAGATATCAACCTCAAATTTGGAACACAACTTCTTCAGATTTTTGGTTTTGATTTTCTAGCAGTTTTAGAGTAAAACAGGTTATGTAAAATGTATATTTACATTCTATATTTTCATAAACTTAAACTTCCATAACTTTTTTGTAATATAATTTTTTATAACTTTTTTCACCTCTACAATAATCTGCCAAGTGCCTTCTTTAAAAAGAGACAAACCTTAAGTCGCTGCTCCAAAACATTCAAAATTTATAATAATTTAAGTTGAATATGGCATTTTCAGGCCTATACTCAAAAAGTGGAACCGACAGTTAACAGGTTAAAATTGTGTCTAGGCAATTCCTAAACAGGTGAATGGAGATGACTGTGGTGTTTTTGCCTGTAAATATGCAGACTTCCTTTCTCAAGGAAAGCCACTCACTTTCAGACAGGTACATGATCAAGCAACAGTAGTTATGTTAACATTAATTGTCAAACATTTTATTATATATTTTTTTTCTTATTCGTCTCTGTTTCTCTGTAGTGTGACATTCCACTGTTCAGGAAAGTGATGGTTTGGGAGATTATACATGAGAAGATCCTGTAAGCCTTGAATCAACCAGTTCTTCAAATATCTTCATGTCAAGTTCTTTCTGTGTAAATTAAATTGAGTATGGAATTATGGATAATTATAAGGTTATTTTTTTACAGGCAAGAGCTGTGGAAAATATTCTGAGATTAATAAAAAAAATGGTCTAACAGCAAATTTGACCTGTGTGATAGGACACATGATAATAATAATATGTTTAATATATATAGCGCCTTTACCAAGCTCAAGGACGCTGTACAAAAGCAGAAACACAATAGACAGTCAATTCACATAATCGTAACAGTCCTTTCACAATCAATTAATCGGTTAAGTGGACAGTAGACAGTTGCCCAGTCCAGGGATAGACATGATTGCAGTTGCATATCATGGTACAATTATGTAAAGAAAATAGAGATACAGACATAGTATAAGTAACAATAGAAAAAATAAGATAATTTTAATAAGTAACAAACAAAGAATAGAAAATGCAACAAAAAATACACAATAAGCATGCACTTATGATTCAGCATCTTTTGGAGAAACATATGATCGAAGTTGGGCTAAACGACGAAGATGGAAAAATGCAGCTTTGGATAGTTTACTAATGTAAGCATCCAGAGTCAGTGCAGGATCATGAGTAATGCCTACATTTCTGACAGTAGCAGCTGGAAAAACTGTTGTAGCATCAAGGTGGAAGCATTTACTATATTTTTTGTTAGTGAAGGGGGGGCAGTAATTTAAATTTCAGTTTTGTTTAAATTCAAAATGAGAAAATTAGAACTCAGTTATGATAGAATTGATGTGAAGTCAGTAAGCTTATTAAAGTGAAATAGGTGTATAATACTGTATATGAATATAAAAGGTATTTGACATGAAACCCCTGTGATCAGGACAGGTATCTCAAGGTACTGTATATGAATATAAAAGGTATTTGACACGAAACACTTGAGATCAATACAGTTATCTCAAGGTACTGTATATGAATATAAAAGGTATTTGACACGAAACACCTGAGATCAATACAGTTATCTCAAGGTACTGTATATGAATATAAAAGGTATTTGACATGAAACACCTGAGATCAGGACAGGTATCTCAAGGTACTGTATATAATATAAAAGGTATTTGACACGAAACACCTGAGATCAGGACAGGTATCTCAAGGTACTGTATATAATATAAAATGTATTTCACACGAAACACCTGAGATCAGCACAGTTATCTGAAGTTACTGTATATAATAAAAAAAGGTATTTGACATGAAACACCTGAGATCAGGACAGGTATCTGAAGTTAGAACAGTATGAATGTAATCTGACATGAAACCCCTGAGATCAGGACAGGTATCTCAATGTACTGTATGTGAATATAAAATGCATTCGACATGAAACACCTGAGATCAGGACAGGTATCTGAAGGTACTGTATATAATATAAAATGTATTTGACATGAAACACCTGAGAGCAGTACAGGTATCTGAAGTTATAACAGTAAGAATGTAATCTGACACGAAACACCTGAGATCAATACAGATATCTCAAGGTACTGTATGTAATATAAAAGGTATTTGACACGAAACACCTGAGATCAGGACAGGTATCTCAAGGTACTGTATATAATATAAAATGTATTTCACACGAAACACCTGAGATCAGCACAGTTATCTGAAGTTACTGTATATAATAAAAAAAGGTATTTGACATGAAACACCTGAGATCAGGACAGATATCTGAAGTTAGAACAGTATGAATGTAATCTGACACGAAACCCCTGAGATCAGGACAGGTATCTCAATTTACTGTATGTGAATATAAAATGCATTCGACATGAAACACCTGAGATCAGGACAGGTATCTCAAGGTACTGTATATAATATAACATGCATTTGACCGAAACACCTGCGATCAGGACAGGTATCTCAAGGCACTGTATATATTATAATAAATATTTGACATGAAACACCTGTGATCAGGACAGGTATCTGAAGGTACTGTATATAATATAAAATGTATTTGACACGAAACACCTGAGATCAGGACAGGTATCTGAAGTTAATGTATATAGCCTAATATAATAGGTATGTGACACGAAACCCCTGAGACCAGGAGAGGTATCTGAAGTAAATGGCTTTTCCACAACTGCGCATGATCGGTGACCTATGCAGATTCTCAAATAGGCCACGCCTACCTGACGACGCAGTTTCGATTACGCTGTTCTGAAACCCCTGGAAAAAAGTGCATCCCACTTCACATTGGTGTTAGGTGGGAAAAGGAAGAGTTGTAGTCTGTTCAACTGGATTAAACATGAAAATAGAGCTGCTGTTTAGCCTGCAAAAGATAACTGGCTTATCAATGGGTTTAAGCAGAATGAACATCAATTTCTTGCATTTCAGTCCCAGTTGGTCCTTTGACACTAGCAGATGTCTTTAAGAAACTTGATTCCATTTATTTCCTTATTTATCCTGATTACGTCCTTGTAAGAATAGCTCTGGTGGAAAATTGTTTGTGTGTGTGGCTTCTGGAGGGAGAATTTTCTCTAGCCAAAAGTGATTTGTCTACATGACACACATTGTAATGTTGTGATGTTTGATGACGGCTGAGGCCTGAGCTTCATTCCTCCAGCCTGGCTGAGCTAGCTGGAGGTTTGGATGATATTCCCAAAATAGTGGAAGCTGTTTTTTGCAATGCAATTAAAAAAACAAAAAAAGAAATGTTCAACATGACACAAAAGCAACATTGAGGTCATGTTTAACGAAACTGGAAGCACACAGTTTGTAAGCTGTCCCAGAGAATAAAGGGATCATATACAATTAAAAATAACAGGAATTAATTTTCAACAACACTTCAAATACAATACAATACAATACATTACATATTGTAAAAAAAAAAAAAAACAGGTTTAAATTACATTTAACAACACATCTGACTGTATGGAAGCCCGTTCCCGCCACCTTAAGAAAAAATATAATTCTGTAAGTCATAATAATGAGATACTTTCTCATAATAATGACTTAGTATCTCGTTATATTGAGAAACTTTCTCGTAATAATGACTTAGTTTCTCATAATAATGACTTAGTATCTCGTTATATTGAGAAACTTTCTCGTAATAATGACTTAATTTCTCATAATAATGAGAAACTTTCTCATAATAATGACTTAGTTTCTCATAATAATGACTTAGTTTCTCATAATAATGAGAAACTTTCTCATAATAATGACTTACTCCTTAAGAAAAAAAAAAAAAAAAAAAAAAAAAAAAACTTACTCTACGCATGCGCAATGCATGAGTGACGGCACGCTAGCGACATCTGCTGGTCAAAGCCATGCAGGAACACCGCAAACATTGCTTGTTCTGTAATCTAAAACTGTATAATCTATCTTTAAATAGTATTCTTCCCGCAGTCAAAACGCAGATCTAGCTGAATGCTAATGTACTGTACTGCACTTATGCTGTTATTTACATACATTACATGCTTCAGGACTGTCCATCTGTGACCCTCTGCTTGTGAATAGACTACCAGCATCCCTGATCATACTGTAGCTTACAGTCCGCAAGATGTATTTTTTTTATTTTTTTTGTCTCAGAGGACTAATGTTTAATGGTTGTACCATATGGTACTGTGATATTAATATTCAAAGGATGCCATTGTCAGGGAATCACAGTCACCACAGTCACCACCAACGACATACACCAGATCACAATCACCTGATTACTGAGCACCGCCACCTGTCTACAATCATCAAGAGCACTATATCAACGCACTCCTCCCAAGCCGTCACTGTCTGGTCTCAAACATTATATGTGTTACTTACCTGACTCACTAACCTTTTTCCACCTCCTAGTTGTTCCCGTGTTCCGATCTCCGTTCTCCACTGGTCTCCCCGTTCCTGTGTTCCACCGTCTCCACGCTCTTTTGTTCCCACTGGATCCCCCCTGGAAAAGGAATAAGGACTTGTTACGCTCAGATAAGATTCCATTGAACACTGCCATTCCCTGCGCACTCACCTGGACTCTCCACCTTGCTTCACTCCACTGCCACAGATCAATAAACCTACAGTTGTTTGCACTTTTTTTTTTTTGGCTATTTATGATGACCATGTCGGCCTTGAGAGCTTCATGCAAAGGGCTGTGAAGATTTCCCAGCGACTCACAGCCTGCCTGACGAAACCGCTCATTCACAAGCCTCACCCACTGCCTGTCCTCCAGTACCAGAACCCATGCAGCTGGACTCCAACCGACTCACTCTCACGGAAAGTGCGCGACGTCTCGCCACTGGTCTATGCCTATATTGTGGAGCATCGAGGCACTTCATCCAAAAGTGCCATTCTCGTCCCCCATGCCCAGCGGTGGGTACACTCCAGGTTGACCCTGATATCTCCATCTTGCCGTTGTTGACAGTACAACTACTCACCCCACATCATTCCATTTCAGTATCTGCCCTTATTGACTCTTTGTCCTCTGGGAATTTCATCTCCCAAAACCTTAAGGCGGCTTGACCTACCCCACAAGCGGCAAGCTCAGGAGCTCAAGATTGAGACTATTCAAGGAAAACCGCTTGGGCGTGGGCACATCAAGTACCGATCTCCACTCGTCAATCTCCAAGTTGGATGCTTTCACCGGGAAACCCCTTCCTTTCTGTTACTGGAGGGACCCACCATCGACGTCATCCTGGGATGCCCGTGGCTTTCACAACATTCTCCCATAGTCAGATGGGAGTCCAGCGAGATCCTCCAATGGAGTGAATCCTGTTTCCAGAATTGTCTCTCCAACGTCCCAGTACCCCCTGTCTGTCATTCCAGTCTCCAGGTTAACTCCACCCTTGTGGAGAGCCCCGAACCCCTTGAACAGCACTCCATCCCATCTGACTACGCAGCGTTCCAGGATGTGTTCAGCAAACAACCCAGTTACCACCTCACCGGCCATGGGACTGCGAGATTAACCTGCTGCTTGGAGCCACACTCCCCAAAGGTAGTGTACCCCCTGTCCATCCCAGAGCGCAAGGCAATGGAGGACTACATCCAGGAGGCTCTCCAACAAAGATTTATCCGCCCTTCCACCTCTCCGGCCGCCTAAGGCTTCTTCTTCGTGGGCAAGAAAGACTTTCTGTATTGATTACCGGACCCTCAATGCTCACACCGTAAAACTCCTCTGGACTTCCTCTGGTCCCGGCCGCACTCGAGAAACTCCGTGGGGCTCGCATCTTATCTAAGCTGGACCTGCAGAGTGCGTACTACCTCGTTCGTATCCAGGAGGGCGACGAGTGGAAGACTGGATTCATAACTCCCTCAGGTCACTACGAGTATCAGGTTATGCCGTATGGCCTTTGAAACTCACCGTCAGTCTTCCAGGGGTTCATGAACGAGGTGTTCTGGGAGTTCCTTCATAAATTCGTCTTAGTCTACATTGACGACATCCTAATTTACTCCCGGAACCTGGCCGAACATCGCCACCATGTCATGCAGGTCCTGGAACAACTCAAGAAACGCCATCTCTACCTGAAGCTCGAGAAGTGTGAGTTCCAGTTCCTCGGATACATCGTCAGTGCGGATGGCATCCAAATGGACCAGGGGAAGGTCCAGGCTATCCGTGACTGGCCCCAACCGCAGTCAGTTAAGGAACTCCAACGATTCCTAGGATTCACCAACTTCTATCGCAGATTCATTCAGAACTTCAGTCTCCTCTCCGCTCACCTCACTTCAATGCTCCACCAGAAACCCAAGTCTCTGTCATGGAACACCGAGGCTCGGGCGGCCTACCAGAAGCTCCAGGAGGCCTTCTGCACTGCTCCCATCCTCACCCATTCGGATCCCCAGCTCCCGTTTGTTGTGGAAGTAGACGCCTCCACCACCGGCGTGGGAGCAGTGCTATCCCAACACCACGGAGAGACTCCTCGTCTCCATCCTTGTGCTTTCTTCTCCAAGAAGCTTTCCCTGGCGGAGCGCAACTACGACATAGGGAACAGGGAATTGCTCGCTATCAAGCTGGCGTTGGAGGAGTGGCAATATCTCAGGAGCGCCAATAGGCTAAATCCCTGCCAGACACATTGGGCGCTCTTCTTCACTCGGTTCATATTCACCATCACCTATCGACCAGGAGAAAAGAATGTCAAGGCAGATTCCCTCTCTCGCATCCAAGCTACTGAGGAACCCTCCACTCCAGAACCCATCCTCCCTCCAGCCATTCTCGTCAGCCCTCGGTACTGGTGGCCCCAGATGACCTGGGATGTCTCCCTGTATGTCAGCGGATGCTCAGTCTGCACCATCTCAAAATCCCCATGTCCTCTACCTGCTGGAAAGTTGGTGCCCCTACTGATTCCCCATCGTCCATGGTCCCACCTCGGAGTCTATTTTGTCACCGATCTCCCCAACTCTGAGGGTTTCACCTGTATCCTCATCGCAGTAGATCGGTTCTCCAAGGCCTGTAGACTAATCCCCCTCAAGGGTCTCCCCACAGCCCTGGAAACAGCCGAGGCTCTGTTTCACCACGTATTCCGCAATTATGGGATCCCCGAAGATATCGTCTCCGACCGTGGGCCCCAATGCATTTCCCATGTATGGAAGGCTTTCCTGAAGCTCCTAGGAATCTCTGTCAGCCTGACCTCCGGATAACACCCCCACACCAACGGCCAGACTGAGCGGAAGATACAAGTAATTGGGAGGTATCTCCGGGCCTACTGCCATGACAACCAGCACAGCTGGAACTGTTTCCTTCCATGGGCCGAGTATGCACAGAACTCCCTCCAGCAGACCACCATGGGACTCACCCCGTTCCAGTGCATACTCTGCTACCAACCCCCTCTGTTCCCCTATACTGAAGAGCCCACCGACGTTCCAGCTGTGGACCACTGGTTTCGGGCGAGTGAGTTTGGGACTCAGCCCATATCTATCTCCAGCAGGCAGTGCGGATACACAAGACCTTCACAGATGCCCGCCGGTCTCACTCCCCTGTCTATCGCCCAGGAGATCAAGTCTGGCTCTTGCCCCGGGATCTGCAACTCCGCCGTAAGCTGAGTCCCCGCTACATAGGTCCCTTCACCATCGAGAGGCAGATAAATGAGGTCACATTCCTCCTCCAGCTCCCAGTATGGTATCGTATTCACCCTGCATTCCACGTTTCACTTCTCAAGCTCTTCTCTCCCTCTGTCCCAGGCACTGAGGAACCGGCAGCACCTCCTCTTCCCGAAGTCCAAGCAGAGCCCTCCATCTACCGAGTATGGGACATCCTGGACTCCCGCCGATGGGCCGGCCACCTTGAATATCTTATCGACTGGGAGGGTTACGGGCCGGAGGAAAGATCCTGGGTGGCCCGGGACGATGTTCTGGACCCCTCCATCCTAGCCGAATTCTATCAGAACCCCCCAGACCGGCCCGCACCCAGAGGCCGTGACCGGACCCGTCGCCGTCGTGGGTCATCAGGAGCCTCCCCTGGAGGAGGGGGTACTCTCAGGGAATCACAGTCACCACCAACGACATACACCAGATCACAATCACCTGATTACTGAGCACCGCCACCTGTCTACAATCAAGAGCACTATATCAACGCACTCCTCCCAAGCTGTCACTGTGTCTCAAACATTATATGTGTTACTTACCTGACTCGCCTACCTTTGTCTACCTCCTAGTTGTTCCGTTCTCCACTGGTCTCCCCTGTTCCTGTGCTCCACCGTCTCCATGCTCTTTTGTTCCCACTGGATCCCCTGGAAAAGGAATAATGACTTGTTACGCTCAGATAAGATTCCATTGAGCATTGCCATTCCCTGCGCACTCACCTGGACTCTCCACCATGCTTCACTCCACTGCCACAGATCAATAAACCTACTGTTGTTCGCATTTACCTCTGTGTCTGTTTTCTATCTGCTGATAGCCATGGTATTACAATAGTACAATAACAAAAAAAATGGTACATTAGGCAAAGTGAGGCCAGTATGCTTAATGCTATTTTGCCATTTCAGTATCTCAATCTCAATCACTGATGTTTGTTTTTTGTTATTATGATAATGTCAGATGAATTTTGCAACATTTGAACAATGTCCCTGTCAAACTAAATAAATAAAGTAAAATATGCTATATAGTCTCATTTCATTAAGGCACATTATTTTAAATGACCTGCTTTTGACCAAAACTCAGAATGAAGCGCTCAGTTTTTAGTAAAAATAGTACAAATTATGAATATAATCAATTTGAATTAACTCTGAACTTCAGACCAGAACACACAAAATGAGAATAATAATTTAATAAGAAAACATTATCAATAGCAGTGTAAAACAAAGCATATAATTCAATGTCCCAGAGAATAATTGGAGCATACGCAATTAAAAATAACAGGAATTAATTTTCAACAACACTTCAAATACAATACAATATATTACTATATTGTAATATAGTAATATAGTAGAGAAGTGAAATGTGGCTTCCGCTTCCGGCGCTGCTCTGTACAGTCGACGTTAAGGATGGCTCCGCTCAATTTGTGCTTTTATATACTTTTTTACGTATTTTTACTTTCTCTTTTTACACACATAACGTCTGCACTATTTATATATGACAAAAGAACACTTTTGGACATTGGACACTGCTGCACTAACCTGCTTCAGGACATTTTATCCAAGGCGGATCCAGCGTGGCCATTGGAGATACTTCGGAACACCGAGGTTAACAAAGGCCGCCTGATTAATGCCAGGAGGCAAAAGAAACACCGCGGGCGACGAGCTGGAATTCGTGACAGACTGAGAAAAAGGGCTCACAGTCCTCCTCTACCGAGTATTCTGCTCGCTAATGTCCAATCCTTGGAAAATAAGAGGGACGATCTTAGAGCCAGGATAAGTTTCCAACGGGACATTAGAGACTGTAACATCCTTTGTTTGACTAAAACATGGCTCACTCCCTCGGTCCCGGACACCGCTGCAACACCGTCTGATAACTTTTCTGTTTTACGGATGGACAGAACAGCCGAGGCTGGAAAAACCAAAGGTGGTGGAGTGTGTTTCATGATTAACAAGAAATGGTGTGACCCCAGGAATATCTCCATTCTGTCGCATTCCTGCTCGCCTCATCTGGAACATCTCTCCATTATCTACCGCCCATTCTATCTGCCCCGAGAGTTCCCAGCGATCATCGCTACTGCCGTTTACATTCCACCTCAGGCAGACACTGGCTTGGCCTTGTCCAAACTACACGATGAGCTCAGCGGCTACATAAACAAACACCCTGACACTGCCTCTATCATCGCGGGGGACTTTAACAAAGCCAACCTCAGGAAGGTCATGACGACCTTCCATCAGCATGTATCCTGTCCAACTAGAGGACCGAATACACTGGATCATGGCTACACTCAGTTTAAGAATGCCTACAAAGCTCGTTCCCTGCCGGCTTTCGGTAAATCGGACCATGCCGCCCTTTTCCTCACACCGGAATATAAACAAAGGATCGTTCAGGAATCCCCGAGGGAGAGGGAAGTGACGTGCTGGTCCTCCCACTCTGAAACTCTTGATGACGACGACTGGGACATGTTCCGGGCGAGTTCAGCTGACGTCAGCGAGTTCACGGATGTAGCTTTAAGCTTTGTCAACATGCTAACCGACCAAGCCACTGAAACGGTAACAATAAGGACATTCTCAAATCAGAAACCGTGGGTGGACAGAACAATCCGTGCTGCGGTTAACCAACGCACTGCCGCATACAACGCCGGTCTTTTGTCAGGAAACATGAGCGAGTACAAAGCAGCATGCTATGCTCTCCGACGGGCAGTTAGAGCTGCTAAACTCCGATACAGGGAGAGAATTGAGTTACATTTTCAGCTCAATGACTCTCGACGCATGTGACAGGGACTGAAGACCATCTGTTCCTCTGGAAATAACTCCTCCACCGAGGTGAGTGCAGATCCATTGTTGGCCGAAGAGTTAAACACTTTCTACAGCCGCTTCGAATGTAATGGCGGCGCGACTCTGCCGATCAGCGCGTCAGGAAGCAGCAGACAGAGCAGCATTGATGATCATGTTATCACCGTGTCAGAGGACGAAGTTCGGAGAAAACTAAGGAGAGTAAACGTCAGGAAAGCCGCCGGACCTGATGGGATTACTGGCCGCGTTCTGAGATCCTGCGCCGACCAGCTTGCTGGTTTGTTTACTTCTATCTTTAATGAGTCCCTTGCTACCTCTGTGGTTCCCACATCATTTAAGAAATCTGTCATCATCCCTTTGCCTAAGAACAGTAAACCCTCTTGCCTGAATGACTATTGCCCAGTTGCCCTCACATCAACAGTCATGAACGTTTTTGAGAGACTTTTAAAGAAACACATATGCTCCTCCATCCCTGCTACTTTGGACCCTCTTCAGTTTGCCTATCGCCCAAATAGGTCTACTGATGATGCCATCTCTCAGGTACTGCACTCTTCCCTCACACATATTGACAGCAAAAATGGAAACTATGTCAGACTGCTATTCATTGACTATAGCTCAGCCTTCAACACTATAGTCCCCACCAAGCTAGCTGTCAAACTCTCAGACCTCGGCTTAAACACTTCACTCTGTGACTGGATTCAAGACTTCCTCACCGGCAGACCACAAGTGGTGAAAATGGGCCAGTTCACCTCCAACTCCATCACCCTGAACGTAGGAGCCCCGCAGGGCTGTGTCCTGATTCCCCTGCTCTACTCTCTCTACAGACACGACTGTGTGTCCTCTCACAACTCCACTTCTATTGTTAAATTTGCTGATGATACTGTGGTTCTGGGCCTCATTTCCAACAATGATGAGACCGCATACTTGGGTGAGGTAGAGAGACTTTCATCGTGGTGCCAGGACAACTGTCTCTCTCTGAACGTGAGCAAAACTAAAGAGCTGATTGTAGACTTCAGGAAGAGACAGCAGCGGCCCTACACTCCTCTTATGATCAGCGGGACCCCTGTGGAGAGGGTGAGCAGCTTCAAGTACCTCGGTGTAAACATCTCCGAGGACCTGACTTGGACTGCACAGATTCAAACACAGGTCAAGAAAGCCAGGCAAAGACTGTACCATCTGCGACAGCTGAGGAAATTCAGGGTCTCACCAGCAATCCTGAAAACTTTCTATTCAGAGGCCATAGAAAGTGTATTGACTCAGTGCATATCAGTGTGGTATAGTAACGCCACAAATCAGGACTGCAAAGCTCTGCAGAGAGTCGTGCGCTTAGCTGAGCGCATCTCAGGGTCTGCCCTCCCCTCTCTGCAGGACATCTACCTCAAACGCTGCAAAAGCAGAGCTGTAAAAATAATCAAGGACTCAAATCACCCCGGTAACCATCTTTTCATCACACTGCCATCTGGCAAGCGCTTCAGGAGCATGATGGCAAAAACTGAGAGACTGAGGAGGAGCTTCTTCCCTCAGGCCATCAGGCTCCTAAACTCAGTCTCATAACATCTACAGGACTCAACTTAATAAACAGTAAAAACATTCATTATTCTCCATCATCCACATTGCTGCTATGTGTATATACCCGGTACAACCTGTAAATCCACAGTAGACTGTATTGCACATTTTATTTAATTTCATTGCACATTTTACTCCTTATTTTATTTTTATTTTATTTTATTTTATCTTTTTTTCATATTTTTTTTATCTTACTCTTACCTATATTTATATATATTCTCTTGTGTTATGTTTCATTTTTTATTTAATTTTTTTGCACTGTCCATTGAGCGGACCTGTCCTGACCTACATTTCACTACTGATTATACCCTGTATGATTGTGTATGTGAAAAATAATAAAGAACCTTGAACTTTGAATTACATATTGTAAAAAAAGAAAAAAAAATCAGGTTTAAATTACATTTAACAATGCATCTGTATAAAAAAACTGTAAAACACATTAAATATATACTGTATGTTGTTATTACTGTGACTCTCAATGATGAGCATGCTCTGATTTTTTTTTTTTTTCAGAAACATCATTCATATTACAGGCACATCCATCAGCCAAGAAAATATGTTAGTTGCTTATTTATGGGATGATATAGATTCAAAATGAATAATAGATGCATGCACAATTATCCATGTAGGCTACATTTTATGCGTGTATCTTACTAACCACAAACAAATGCCTTTCAATTTGAGTCTGTGGAATTCGGGATTAAATGATTGTGCAGCTATTTGTACAAATACAGACATGTTTGCGACTAAAAATTGTATGTTCTGCATTAATATATCATAAATTGCTCATGAAAAAGGAATCCATGCATTTGTGGATAAGGTGATACGTGTGCATTTATCGACGTCTTGTTTGAGTCAATCTTGTTCTGTTCATCTGGATTATGAGACTTCATTTTCGCAGCATTTCACGACGCCCACACACACAACTACGAAGGAACAAGGCCCAGTGCAATTCATTTACGTATACACGATTTGACAAATTCGCAAATGTGCGTCACTACACTGAAACAAATGCTTTTCAACCGATGTCTGCAGAGTTAAAGGGGTGGTTGACTGTTTTTTTTCTAGGCTTGATTGTGTTTATGGGGTGCAGTCTAGCATGTGTTCATGCTTGTTTTTTTTAAAAAACGCATTATTTTTCACATAATTTACCTTTATTCCACACCTCTCTGTCCCTTCTCTGACAAACGCCTCGATTTATTTCCTGGTTTTATGAAGCTCCTCATTCAGAAATACGCGATGGGCTGAGATTGGTTAGCTGGCTCAGTGTGTTGTGATTGGCTAAACCGCCTCTACTGCACGTCTGAACGTCCCGCCCCTCTCCTCAGTTGCATGTGCACGGTTGAATTGTAAACAGTGGCGTTGTCTATAATGCTTATCAATTTGAGCCCGATTGAGACCCAGAGGATATTAGTGAAGAGGATCGTGCAGAACCTGTGCAAGCACGGCTCTTAATGGTATGTTTGGTTGTTGTTGTCTCATACTTTTAAATACGCTGCTATTTGTAAGTGCTACTGCTTCTGTTAGCTTTTAATATACGGTTTTATCCTGATTAAAGCTTTAATACAGCACAGCAACCGCACGCGTGTCCATTTATAATGCTTCTCATAGCTGTGTGAAAATAAGTGTATAATTGGAACAGTTTGTTGGAGCTGATCTGAATGAGAGAGAGAGAAAGAGAGAGATGCAGAGCAGGGCTACAGAGTAACAGTATTAAAAACTGCTGCTTTAATGATTTTGAAACTTGAGAATCCATTAGAATCGTTAGAAGACAGAATCGAGATTCATGTGAATAGATTTTTACGTGCATCCCTAGTTTTCTCTTCCTCTTCTCTAAAGCAGCGCAGCATGGCCTCGCCCCCTTTGCTGCGTGTTCCCGGGGGCAGGGTTTATCTGGGTCTGTGACGTATCAGACCCGGGAAGTAACTCGTTGTAGTCCCTTACCTGTCGTTTTTGTAGGCATTAAACTGTCAGAATTTTAATAGACGATATCTCCGTTTGCATTGAACTTTCAGCGCCGCAACTCTGCAGATATTGTTTATGCTCAAACAGCAACATTACACACTAACTAATATTAAAAAAGTGAAATCGCAATCAACCACCCCTTTAAGAATTACATTAATGTGCAGAATTTTGTTCAAATAGAGACATATTTGTGAATACAAATGTTATAGTTTGTATTAAAGTATCAACATTTGTGCATGTAGCGATTAAAATATGCATTTGTGGATCAGGCGACAGGCGTGCATTCATTCACATCTCTTTTGAGTCAATTCTATTTGATTCATTTGAATTTTGAGACTTTCGTTCCGCCCTTTTAGCCTTGCCCAGTCCACACACACACACAGCTCGTGATCCACACGCAGCAAGTAGCCCCAGAGTGCACTTTGGACGATGGGGTGGGGCGACACATTAAGGTGGGGCGACACGTGTCACTCCGCCCACCCCCAATTTCATTGGTTTATAATACAGCAGAGCTTATTGGTGTAGACGTTTGAGCATGAGCATTCTTTTACATACGTTTTTATGAATGATCTACGCTGTTTGGCTGTACTATTACGTGCTAACAACAGTGATTTCAGTTAGAATCAATTAGCGATTTTAATTTTTTTTAACTTATGATGAATTAGTTCGATTAAGTTCCTATCAAACGCTTGGTAGCGGCATCTCCGAGTATTTCGGGCAGAACAGAGCTGTGTAATATGAGCGGCTCACGAATTAAGTCTGAGGAACAAATTCTTAATTGGTGGCCATGATATAGTCCTACCTATGCTATAGCATGTTAAATTAAGTCAGATATTATTGCACTTTTCACAGTACACGAAGCAGACATACTTTAACATTGAGCAGTTTTATCTGGGCGAAGTTGATAAAAATGATCCATTTGAGATTGTTTTGTATAATGTATAGCCTATTTATATGTAGCCTATATTCTTTATTTTAGGATCGGTGGATAAGCAAAAACTTGATATGATGATAATTCACTGTAGTTCAGTAAGACATAGGACAAACCTGCAAATGGTTTTATTTTAAAGAACAACTGCGGTGACAAATAAGACAATAATACTAAATAGCCCATCAGCGTGAACTGTGGTTTTATGTTTGGATAATGGGAATAAAAACCTTGCTGAAACAATTTTTTTTTTTTTTTTTTTTTTTTTTGCATATAGGCCTATGTGAACTAAATGAACCATTAAAAGTGCTCACGTACCTGTTGCACAGATTTACAGCTCTGAGTGATTTAATATTCAATAGTTATGCAGGTCTATTTGGCTGCAATGATCAAGTGTTAATAACTGAATCTAAATTCATCCCGTACACAGATTAGAACACACACACACAATGAGGGTGTCGGTGCACACACGAGGGAGGAACAAGGACACGCAGACGAGGACGTAAACTCAAATAATATTATTTAATGATGACAAGGCAGGACTGACATGGACAGAAACACCGGGGAATAACGAGTAGACCAGACGAAATCAAACTCAAAAGACAGGACTAATATACACAGGGTAATTAACACATAACGAGACAAACACAGCTGGAACATACTTAACTAATAATGACATGAAACAAGGACAGGAAACAAACCAAATATGGACACAAGAGGCGGGAACACATGACACACACGACAGAACCCTGACATAACTCCCCCCTCCCGAAAAGGCTCGTCCCGAGCCTTAACAGTTCCATCGGGGAGGGGGGGTGGGCGCTCTGGAGGCCCCTCAGGACAAATACGGACAAGAACACAGGACGGGGACCTCCAGAGTGGAACAGACAGACAGGGACCATGGTGGAGCTGGGAGCTCTGGAAGCCATGGCGGTGCAGGGAGCTCAGGAGGCCATGGTGGAGCTGGGAGCTCTGGAGGCCATGGTGGAGCTGGGAGCTCTGGAGACCATGGCAGATGGTCTTCGGGCCTTGGCCTCGGTCCCTACAGCCGGAACTCTTACTACCCCCCCCCCCCCCCACAAATAATTTCCTTGGGGAAGTGAGGGAGTATCAGGAGCCCTCCGGGGCTAAACAGACAAGACAGTACAAAACAAGACAGGAACGCCCTCCAGGGCCAGACCGGCAGGACAGGACAGCCCACAGGAACCAGAAGCCCTCCTGGGCTGGCTTGGAGGCTGAGGCTTCTTCTGGGCATGACCAGGAGTCAGAGGCCCAAACAGAGTCCCTCAGCAACCGCCTCCATTTCCTCGACAAGGGGCAGGCGGCTAGAATGGCCTCCATGGCCACAACAAGAGGAGCCGCCTGCCCCAGACGAGTCTCCATGGACAAGACAAGACAAGGTAAGTTTAAAATGTTCCTGTGGGCACAACAAAACAGACACACGGCACTCCTGGCCATGACATGTGAACTTGATCCACGGGGCTAGGGATAGCGGCGGCCAGCGGGCATGAGTCAGCGTCAATCCGGTGGGCTTGACTCAGCGGCAATCCGGCGGGCATGAGTCAGCGGCGATCCGGCGGGCATTGAGTCAGCGGCGATCCGGCGGGCATTGAGTAAGAGGCGGGCCGGCGGGCACTGAGTCAGAGGTGGGCAGGCGGGCATTGAGTCAGTGGCGATCCGGTGGCGTGATCTCCCGCAAATGTCGCGCCTGGTGGAGCGACAATCCGGGAACCAGCCGGCAGGCTTGGGAGAGCCACCGCCGGCGGCAGATATCTCCCACGATCGGCGTGCATGAAGGCATCGCGGCCTTTAGACTCGCGGCACTCGTGGCGATCCCGCCGAACTCCCACGCCATCCTGCAGTGGGCTAAGGTGGGAGGACGAGTGGCGACTTCCTTGCCACGGGACAGACAAACAGGAACAAATAAAAACTTTTCAAAAAAACGAACAAAACAAAACAAGGTGAAGGGGCGCCACTTACGGTTAGGTCTGGTCTTCTGTCATGGTGCACACAAGAGGGAGGAACAAGGGCACACAGACGAGGACGTAAACTCAAATAATAGTATTTAATGACGACAAGACAGGACTGACATGGACAGAAACACCGGGGAATAACGAGTAGACCAGACGAAATCAAACTCAAAAGACAGGACTAATATACACAGGGTAATTAACACATAACGAGACAAACACAGCTGGAACATACTTAACTAATAATGACATGAAACAAGGACAGGAAACAAACCAAATATGGACACAAGAGGCGGGAACACATGACACACACAACAGAACCCTGACAGAGGGCGTGGATACATAAATAATTGGATTTTTAATATCTTATGTCATGGACACTTATTTACTATAATATAAGGAACCTTTAAAAACTTTAAGAGAATCAATATAGGCTCAAATATTTTATTAAGATATAACGTTAAACAAGGAAAGATTGAGCTTTCCATGAAAACATTTATTAGCACTTTATAACCTACAAGTTTGTGACGCATTGAGCAACGTAGGCTATAACTCATCTCTTTAAACAACAACAATATAATGGTTGTGCTTTAAAACGTAAAATCAGCCGCTTATGTTCGTGTTTGTCCATTTCTAAAATACAGTAAATTATCATCATTTGCGTTTAAAATCCCAACTTAGTGCTGATCCACGGTCTGCCGATCCTCAAGGAAATATGAATGAAGTGCTATATTCAGCCTGAAGAACCCAGAGGTGCTGTCATCAAGAGTTTATTTGCTAACAATGACTTTATCTGACTAAAATTGCCATGGTTACTAAACAGATAATAATTAAGATAGGCATATGATTCTAGAGTTAGCACGAAATATTTCTGTAATATGGCCAAATCAATTGCAAAATCGTACACAAAGGAATGCGCATGCTCGAGTCTACACCAATAAGATTTGCCGTGTTATAAACCAATGGAATTGGGGGTGGGCAGAGCGACACGTGTCGCCCCGCCCCAATCGTCCAGATTGCACTCTGGAGTACTTGCATGCAGCTGAGCCTAATGCCGGGCTCACACTGTGCGATTTTTTACCGGCGTATTTAAGAAGAATAGTGTACGCAGCTCTACACACCCACATGAAAACAGTGGCACAATCAGTGTTTATATAGAAAAGGCAACATATCAGATGAATTCCGTGAGTGGAAGACGGGAGCGCCGGAGTTTATGGCTGATTGAAAAATTATCTAGCATTAATTCTGCTCTTAGCTTGTCTTGAAAATGGAGACAGTTTTACATTCATCGTAGGGGTAGTCACACTGCAGGACTGTGCGGCAAACCTTCTGGCACTGCCAGAATTTCGTCGGAGTTGAAATTTGATCGCAACAGCCATTAATCGGCTGTCGGTGAACATGTCAAACCAGCGATCAAAGACTACAGATTTTAGCCTAGGATTATAGGAATCTTTTAAGATTTTCAAAATTTGTCTCAGACAACCAAATCGTGGCCAAAATCGCACATTGTGAGCCGGGCTTAAGAAAATCAGTGACCACTAGATGGCACTAGAGACATATGTGCGCAGTCCATTGTGTACAGTTTAAAGAATGTGACATTGTGTTTTAGTTTCTTTTTGGTTTGGCTGTTCTCCTCTGCCCGTAGAAATATAATAACAATGTTTTATTGAACTTGTTCTAACTTAACTTGTCTTAAGACACAGAATAGCTTATATTAATTTTGCCAAAAAAGAAATTTGTGACGATACCTTGTTTTTTGTAATTCAATGGCACGCTGTGTTACAGGTGCTATGCTCTAAAAGCGCATGACATGGGAGTATTCAAAATAATAGTCTTTTAATAATAATCCACAGAAGAAACAGATGAAATCCAGGAGCAGGGCCGTTGCTACTGGGGTGAAAGGTGGTGACAATTCTAGGGGCCCCCACTGCCCAGGGGGCCCCACAAAATCCAGGAATTTTACTATATAGGCCCATTGTCACAAACAGAGCACAGAGAAACAGGTAAGTAGCAAACAGAGGATTTATTGACAGGGTTGAATTGCGTGAGGTGAGAGGAGCAGGTGAGTGACTTGTCTGGTAATCCAATCCAAGGGAAGTGACATTGAACAGATCAGAGTCTCTTTAGCAGGAATCATGGAGCAGGGAAACACAGGAGAACAGGAAACACACTGGAGGATCGTTGGAGGGGTTCTGGGAGACAACAAGGTAAGTTAAACACAGGTAAGAATAGCAATGGAGTCAGGTACTGTTCAGGGTAGTGAACCGTAGACCGGACGATGAGTGTCAGAGAGCGTGTGGTACTTATGGGAGTGCTGATGAGGGGTTGCAGGTGCGGGTGATTAGAACTCAGGTGACTGTGATCTGGTGATTGTTGTTGGCGGCGTTGACTGAGACTGTGACTCTCTGACACTACCCCCTCCTCCAGGGGCGGCTCCTGACGCCCTTACACGGCGACGGGGGCGACCCCGGCCTCTGGGTGCGGGACGATTTGGATGGATGCGGTGGAACTCCTGTAACAGCATGGGGTCTAGGATATCGTCCCGAGCCACCCAGGACTGCTCCTCGGATCCGTACCCCTCCCAGTCTACGAGGTACTCCAGCCGGCCACCCCGTCGCCGCGAGTCCATGATGTTGCGGACCTGGTAGACTGACGGCTGATCCAGGATTTCTGGAGGAGGAGGCTCGTCCGGCTCACGTTGATCTGGGGTAGGAGAAGAGCATGGTTTAAGTAGGGAAACGTGGAATGTGGGATGGATACGATACCTGGGGGGGAGTAATAGCTACAAAAGAAATCTAAAAAGTAATCAAATGTAAATGAACACTGCATAGTTTTCACTGTATGTATTGATAGATTAATGCTTATTAAAGCTATACCGTTATTCAGATTAAGAGCTGTGGGGGATTTTCTCTCACATTTTGTTCTTTGATTAACATTGATGAAGCGCCAGTCTGTCACTTTAAGATAATATATTGACACGCATCGGATTTTCTCCCAACTGTTCTGGTCCACTTAAGACATAAACTATGTTTAAGTGAATACTCTCGTAGCCGGCCATTTGGACATATTTTGTGTGTATTTGATCGTTTGGACGCGCCCGAAGCTCAAACTGTAATTTCCCTGTCCATTTTGGAGAGCTCCGCGCAGGCACACACACACACACACACACACACATTACAACGGCTTTTTTTATGTTGGTCCCTAAACAGGGTTGTAACACCCCAGCAAGAGAGAAATAATCTGTTGTTCAAACAGGACTCAATACTGTATATGATTAATAATACTGACACTCCAAATATGCAAATAACTCATGTACAGCGTAAAACCCCCAAACCTGAATAACCAAGACTAATTGAACAGTGGCTGAATGGTGTAAACATGGGAAAAGATAATCCACAATACTGTTATTCAAAACACATTATATGTATGACTGATATGGCTAAAATACATTATTTATAACTAAATTTATTCTCTGTTTATTTAAAAAGTCAAATCAGGTGCAACCAATGTGAAAAGAAAGAAAAAAACATAAAACAAGAATATACAGTATATATCATAAGGACTCAGGGTTGATTATTTGACCATGTTATTAGAAGGCAAGGTTAATTCAAGTTGTAAAATAAAATGTAAATTATATTTACTAAGCAATAAATAATTTGTCTGTAAATAAATAAATTTAGTGTCATTTTACATTTAAAAACTAAGATGAAGATGTGTACACTAACGTATTCAATGTGTAAGAAAAAAACTATTATTTATTTTTACTTAATGTTACAACACAGCATTTTAAAGTTTAGATATTAATTGAAACTGCTATTTAAAGTTCACCATGTGAAATCAACATGAATACAGATAGCACATTTCTAAGCTGTTTTAAATTAGCTTTTACAAAGATTTGTCCTTTTCTTTATCATGAAAGCTCGCACTGTACTGTGTGAATCTGAAAGGTTTGCTATCAGAGTGTGTGTTGGAAAGGTAAATAGACTGGAAAAAAAGCTCTGAAAAAAGCTGAAGGGACATAGCCTGCAGTGATTATAACCTTCAGTTCATTCGCTGCTGGGACTGCTCCAGACATTATCATGAAACACCGAGAGCCGTGTTGCTGCATTGACGTTACACTGACCCCAGCAATAGACCTTTGACCTCCGTGTTGACTCCTCATGAAAATGTATTGGATATGCTTTACAAAGACACCTACACAGCGGTGTAGGGCAAGGAATACGATTTCTTTTTCAGTTCTCTTACAGATTAGGGCACATTAGAGAAGCAATCCAGGATCAAATCTGACATAGTGAGTGTGAGTTGCTAATGTTAGCACAGCAGCCAAATGAAGAGGTATTTGACAGGCCTGTCAGGAACTGCAATGCAGTGTTGCCAACTGCTTTCAATTGAAAGTAGCTAAAACTGGTGGCTAAATGTCACTAGATGACATCATAATGGCAAATTCACTGATCTTTATAAAGATGAATATAGATCAGTGGGCAAGATAAAAACTTAGATAAGGTTTGTCCAAGAAGTTGCTATATTTGTTCCAAAACGTAAGTAGCTAGATCTTGCTACTTAATTGGCAATACTGCTGCAATGGTGCATTTTGTCAGTGTGTCAACATAACAGCATCTGCCTTATATTGGAAGTGCTTGTGCAATGCTCCCCCCAGTGGATCAAGCTGTTATTAAAATACTGAACACCATCATTCTGTAGATACACTTCTCAGAAACTTTCAAAATGCTTTACATTTAAAAGGTCCAATAGAATCAAACTTCAAAAATACACCAATAAATAAATTCAAATCAGTTGGAGTACATTTGTTGCCATACATACTTGTACTTATATATTGAACCTGTACTTACCTATATATTGATAAGCTTTAAGAGTTTCATATTACTGGCCTATAATGGTATTGGTATCCAATGTTGAAACTACATTTGAATGCATTTTAATTTAACATTTAAAAGGACAATTCACCCAAAAATGAAACTGTCATTTACTATCCCTCGTGTTGTACCAAATGTGTATGAGTTTCTTTCTTCTGATAAACAAAGAAGATATTTTGAAGAATATGGGTAACCAGTTTCTGGTAGCCATTGACCTCCATATTTTCATTAATTTGCATATTGTTTAGTTACCCACTTTAAGACAACTAAATGGCATTGAGTGCAGGGAAGAGCTCAGAAAATTAAATACAAGAAACTTGAAACAAACTTAAACTTCAATAATAACGTGGGAGTAATTTGTACACGCAGTTAAAAGGGACACCACTCACCAAAGACAATGCAGATGTTAAAGGACAGCCTTAGGTTTCTTTCACCTTCAAAATCTCATTCACCCCACGGAGTTAAAATTAGCATAGAGTGCATAACACCCTCCAGTCAGAATAAAAGATAAAAATCTCCCCAATGTTTCCAAGCATCTGCATTGATACACAAATACAGTCTATATACACTATCTACTCAGGACAGACGTTTAGAAATAGATGTCAAAGACATGACTATCACTTCAGGCAAGACATCTTTGACTTTTTTTTTTTTGGACAGCTCGTTAATACTTACTTTCAGGTGTCCAAAAATTTCAGATCTTAGACAGGAAAAAAAAAACAAGGGAATGTAGTTCCAGAAATGTCCCGATTCATGGGAATCAACATAAGATGAGCTATGATTATTACCAGCCCAAAATAAAGGTGTCAATTTGTTGTATTGCTTTCACTACATCATAAACCTTAATAAAATGCCCAAAACCAATTGTTTGAAGTAATAACTGTGCATACCCTCAAATATGGTCACCTGTGATACTTAAATGATCAAATGCCACTTAACTCACTGAATATCAGGGAAAATTACTTGCTTGAGCTGGGGGAAAAACACTTTGCAAACTGGTTCACGTCGAGATACATGTTAAAGAACGTATTGGTGGCGCAGGAAAACACTTTCCACACTAGAGGGAGACACAATCCATGTTATACCTGCTCTTCTGAGACAGCTGACACTGGAATGGGTTTCTCAGGTGAGCTGAAAAATTATCTACAACTTCAACCTTTACTAGATTTATCACAAGTTTTACTAAGTCAACATGAGTACAGACTTCTCTCTTAAGGCACGATATGTAATACTTTGTGAAACTGCTTTAAAAATAAATAGTCACCAGTTTTCCATAATGTAACACTTGAAAGCCAGAACTAGTTTTAGTACTTTTTATTTGGTACAACTGTTAAGTTGACAAGTTAACAGTCAAAGATGTCAACATGTATTGCTATTTTTGCATTTCACATGTAAAGCCCTCCAATATCCAGTCTAAACATGTACAAAGAACAGTCATGTGCTTGAAGCGAAAAGAACACACAAACAAGCTCCTAACCTTAAGAAAAGCAAAAAGCTCAAGAAATGCAGTACACCGGCATGTTAAGCACATCATACACGAGTCCCTACCAGCTTGAGAAGACAGCTAATATCAGACAATGACAAAGCTGCAGTCTGAATAGCGCACAGATAAGTGAAGGAGAGTTAATCAATGTATAAATCCACTGCTGTATAAAAACCAAAACCTGCACTTCTTTGTTTTCCGAACATGGACCCATGATGACACCTAATTTTTTCCTCTCATGTGAACTCAAAAGAAAAAAAAAAATCTTTGGATAAGTAAAAAACCCCATCAGAATCCCTTATAACTGTAGGTTTCAGTTTTCTTCACAGTTGACCACTTTGTTTTTTCGAACCTCTTCCAGCTTCTTGTCCTAAAATAGAAGCAACAAGTAATCATTATTTTTGTCACCATAAAAACTCATCTATGAAAACACTGTCACCTTTACCTTCTCTTTGAACTTCTCGTTCATGGCTGCCATGATGGCTGAACGGTTTTCTTTGTTGGCTTCCATTTTCTGGTTCAGTTTCTCTTCTGCCATCTTGCTAAAATTGTCATTTTCTTCTAGAGCTTTCTGAAGCACCACCTTCTCATGCTCACGCTTCTCTGCTAAGTGTTTCAGAACCTCGGCTTCATGAGACTAGAGAAAAGGGGAAGAAAATCAGCATTTAGTTATCTATGACTCTTTGAAGCTAGGAATATAAAATTGTCAGATTACAAGCAGTCAATTATTCAAAGAATAGATTGAACAGAAAACCCCCTTGTGCTGTATGTATGTATGTGTACACACACACACACACACGTAGGTGCTGGTCATATAATTAGAATATCATCAAAAAGTTGATTTATTTCACTAATTCCATTCAAAAAGTTAAACTTGTATAATGTATACATTCATTCCACACAGGCTGATATATTTCAAGCGTTTATTTCTTTTAATTTTGATGATAAGTGACAACTAATGAAAACCCCAAATTCAGTATCTCAGAAAATTACAATATTGTGAAAAGGTTCAATATTGAAGACACCTGGTGCCACACTCTAATCAGCTAATTAACTCAAAACACCTGCAAAGGCCTTTAAATGGTCTCTCAGTCTAGTTCTGTAGGCTACACAATCATGGGGAAGACTGCTGACTTGACAGTTGTCCAAAAGACGACCATTGACACCTTGCACAAGGAGGGCAAGACACAAAAGGTCATTGCAAAAGAGGCTGGCTGTTCACAGAGCTCTGTGTCCAAGCACATTAATAGAGAGGCGAAGGGAAGGAAAGATGTGGTAGAAAAAAAAAAGTGTACAAGCAATAGGGATAACCGCACCCTGGAGAGGATTGTGAAACAAAACCCATTCAAAAATGTGGGGGAGATTCACAAAGAGTGGACTGCAGCTGGAGTCACTGCTTCAAGAACCACTACGCACAGATGTATGCAAGACATGGGTTTCAGGGTCCATGTCAAGCCACTCTTGAACAACAGACAGCGTCAGAAGCGTCTCGCCTGGGCTAAAGACAAAAAGGACTGGACTGCTGCTGAGTGGTCCAAAGTTATGTTCTCTGATGAAAGTAAATTTTGCATTTCCTTTGGAAATCAGGGTCCCAGAGTCTGGAGGAAGAGAGGAGAGGCACAGAATCCACGTTGCTTGAGGTCCAGTGTAAAGTTTCCACAGTCAGTGATAGTTTGGGGTGCCATGTCATCTGCTGGTGTTGGTCCACTGTGTTTTCTGAGGTCCAAGGTCAACACAGCCGTATACCAGGAAGTTTTAGAGCACTTCATGCTTCTTGCTGCGGACCAACTTTATGGAGATGCAGATTTCATTTTCCAACAGGCCTTGGCACCTGCACACAGTGCCAAAGCTACCAGTACCTGGTTTAAGGACCATGGTATCCCTGTTCTTAATTGGCCAGCAAACTTGCCTTACCTTAACCCCATAGAAAATCTATGGGGTATTGTGAAGAGGAAGATGCGATATGCCAGACCCAACAATGCAGAAGAGCTGAAGGCCACTATCAGAGCAACCTGGGCTCTCATAACACCTGAGCAGTGCCACAGACTGATCGACTCCATGCCACGCCGCATTGCTGCAGTAATTCAGGCAAAAGGAGCCCCAACTAAGTATTGAGTGCTGTACATGCTCATACTTTTCAGTTGGCCAAGATTTCTAAAAATCCTTTCTTTGTATTGGTCTTAAGTAATATTCTAATTTTCTGAGATACTGAATTTGGGGTTTTCATTAGTTGTCAGTTATAATCATCAAAATTAAAAGAAACACTTGAAATATATCAGTCTGTGTGGATTGAATGTATACATTATACAAGTTTCACTTTTTGAATGGAACTAGTGAAATAAATCAACTTTTTGATATTCTAATTATACATACATGCATATGACCCTTTACAAGTGAACTCTTAGCTTCTGGAGAAAGTTCCATACATTTATTATTGTCTACCATGTTTTATATAGACTAAAATGTTAACTAGCATGTCTTCAATATTTTATAAAATGTCAGTGAGAAGAATAGGGATGCACCTTGCGCCTCTCTTCTGCAGCCTCTAGTTTTCTCCGGATCTCCTCCAAGGAAAGGTCCTTCTTCTTCGGAGGGGAGAGAAGGAATTCACCCTTGGCTACTGGAACAGGACTCCCAAGGATGACCTCAAAAGCTTGTCCTGAGGCACGCTTGTCCAGCTCCTTAACTTGAATATCTGAAGACAAGCTTTTCTTGTTACCTGCAGAATTCAAGGATCATTTCTGCCTCATCTGCTACAAATATATCCACATGCCTATGTTTTACACATGTATAAATACAGGCCTTACCACTTGAAGATGCCATTGTTACAGAAGACTAGAGGGTCGACGTATGCCTGAAAACCAAATCAGCGTCATTAGTGTTCCACGCAATACTGTTAAACATCTTGTTTGTTCAATAACACACACATAATCCTGGTCATACTGCACACAATGTTACTTGGCTACATCTAAAAGAGGAAATATAACAGATATATATTCATACACGCATACATACACGTGTGCGTATATGTGCATATGTATATATATATTTTTCAGTTTTGTTTAAGATAATTAAAGCAACAGTTTTTAAACAACGAAAGAATGTAAAAGTATGGTGTCTGGGGTAAAAAAGCACCCCTGTTGTCGGGGCTAAAGGCGCACAGTACTTAACATGATAATTAATAGATGGCTGACTTTTCCATTTGTTGACATGACATGGTTAGATTCAGATAGTAAATATTATATATTATGTTCGGTGTCCATATTGGAGATAATCACCATGTTTAGGATGAAACCATCATATTTAAATACATGATATTAATAATCATATAATAAAATATAATTTGTTACTGGGCCATTCCACCGAATGGGTGCCATTTCTGTCCCCAGGACATTATAGGTACAAACATGCATAAAAATTAACTATAAAATACATTTTATTATTAAGCAAAGTGTCCCACACATTAATCTGACTGCACATTTAAAATATATAATTTAAAAAAATATTTAAAAACTACCTGAAACACTAAAAATATAGCATTTGTGCATGTCCCCAGTGTCTAACGCTACATTTGAACATTAAATATAATGTTTAAAATCTTTCAGAAATCTTTTTTATTTTGCATTTTTGTGTACCTCCATATCCCATCTGTGCTTTAAATACATTTATTTCAAAATAAATTTATAATATTTTGGATAAAATACACATTTTAGTCGTGTCCCCAGGTTTTCACTCAATCCTGTTACCCTAACATATTCTCCCTCTAAAAAACTGAGAAAATTCCACAAGAAAACATTTTCAACATAATTCTGCAACATCTGGATCTTCTGAAGGCAATGAAATGATCAAAAAGCATGTGGTCTTATTCTCTTTTCTGTATATTTGATGATATTGTAACGGTGGCTGGGTGCGTCATTATAAATATACTGTCCTGTTACCTAAATTATTTCTTAGATGTTACTGGTTTATTTTAAAAATACAAATCTGTGGTGAATCACTATAATTTGCTGAGTATTCTCATAATATTAGCATGTACTTCATGTGGCTAGATTATATGTATTTGCTGATTTTATCCTAAAATCTCAATCCTGTTACTTTCAGTCCTGTTACTCATACACTCATATATCATATGCTTATATATAGAAACTGAGTAAAAGTAACAGGAGTGAGTAGTGTAATCAGATTTATTAATGTAAATATTAGGGGTGTAACGATACGCGTATCGTGTATCGTACGATTCACAATGGTTCATGAACCAGTTCCAAATGGAAGTGATCATCCCTATCCCCTTGGAGTGTGGACTTTGGAGTGAACATAGCACGTGCGTGTCGTTATTTAGTCGTTTGGAATGCACTTGGTGAAGGGAGCGATCTAATTTCCTCATTATCTTCAGCTGGGATGTTCCCGTGACAACGCAGCACGGTGTCAGTCAGCAGATTCACTGTTTAAATGTCAAAGGTCTTTTTATTTTTGTTATCATAACTGTTGCAAATAAACATACATTTTATATTTTTAAAATATGCTATATAATATATAAAAAATAATATATATAAAACTTTTTAAAATGTATATATTTTTTTATGCTGGTGTCCATCAGCGAATCTGCTGACTGACACGGTGCTGTGTTGTCACGGGAACATCCCAGCTGAAGATAATGAGGAAATTAGATCGCTCCCTTCACCAAGTGCATTCCAAACGACTAAATAGCGACACGCACGTGCCCTGTTCACTCCGAAGTCCCCACTCCAAGGGGATAGGGATGATCACTTCCATTTGGAACTGCCCGTGAATCGTTCGATACACGATACGCGTATCGTTACACCCCTAGTAAATATTAGGCTACATCCATATTAATCTAGATAATTTTGAATAGGCATCTTTTTCACAAAGTATTGGCCTTCTATCCACACTGAGACAATGCTTTTGCCCAGAGAAAACCTATTGTTGTTCCTGCATTGTTGTTTTATATTTCTTTCCTCCAAGTATGACAGAAAATGTACTTGAAATTTCTGTCCTGTGGCAATTATGTATTAGACTCATATATAGAATGGCGTTTGAGTGTGAGCTGCACTATAAGAAAACAATATCCAAAGAAAAACTGAAATATTATTTAAGTTTGTTATTTTTAATATAAATTATAATTTAATATTTGTTATTTATATCTTATCTCATAACCCGTCCTCTACCACTAAACATAACCCTAACAAAAACCTCTGCAGACCACTAACAATACACTAAAGACCTCACTGGCCTTTTTAAGCAGTGAGGTCATCTCACAAGTCAATGTTCAACACTTTCACTATATCGGTGCGGGCATTTCTACCTCACATGTGTAGTCAAACCTGTATACTAATATAATGAATACTCATTCCTGTTACTGAATAGTTTTTTCTTTAAAAAATAAAGTTAAACCACTATTTTTTAAATTAAGTTTGGTCCATAATTTATCCCATTGTTTAATAAGTTGCATCATAGAAAATTGATAAGGTTTGAGTCGCCTTTAAAATTAAAAAAATGGGCTTGTGTACTTTAGAAAAATACACCTTGTGTAGATAAATAGTGATTTTTTAATGATAAAAATTATATTTTTTTATCATGAAACTTCAAAATAAACATCTGCGTGAGGGGGAAATGAAGGAATTTGTTGACATAATTTTAAACATGCTTTTTAAAAGACATTAGAGTTTTGGTAACAGGACCGAGAAAAATGCATCCATCTTCTACTTAAAAATTGTGTAAAAAATTAAATAAAGTTACCTGAAATGGACCAGTACAGATTTTGAATAGTTAAATATGTGTATTACTAGATACAGTCTTTAAAAAAGATAGAATTTTTTTTTTTTTCTTCTGAAGAGTTTTGGAAGCAAATGGCACCCTTTCGGTGGAATGGCCCTACTACTGTAAATAGACATTCAATTATTATTGGATCTCCTTCAATGCTTTCAGAATCTTTACTTAAAATGATTTTGTTTCTGTATTTTAAAATATAGATTTTTATTTTAACATTTTAATGACAGTATATTTATTGAACATATTAATTTTATTTTTCAAAATAAGCAGAAAACAGTACAGACTTTGCTAAAGTGATTGTTTTGAACGAGTATCAACTTAGACATTTAAAAAACGGTATTTTAGCTGAAGTATTTGTATCAATACCATGTGCCTTTTACCCCGTGTGTGCGACCCCTTGCCACCTCATACATTTATAAGATTTTTAAACAATAAACAACATGAATTATTTATTTTCACAAAAAAAAAAAAAAAAAAAAAGTTGCTCCATTAAATGTTCAATACAACGTATATATATTTTTTTCGTAAGGTGGGCCTTTAGCCCCGTTGTACCATACATATACACACACACACGCATATACATATATATGTGTGTGTATATATACACACCTTTTTATACATTGCATTTATTTATTAATATTATTATTTATTTATTTTAAGAAAATAAATCATTTTCTCGATGCCTCCTGATGTGCCCAACAGGTCTTGACACCTTTTCGGAAAACTGGTTTCCTGAAGTACAGCCAACCAATTAAATACATTTAAATGACCACATGTTGTGAATTTAGCGCGCAAAGGTTTGCTACAACTTCGCGGGGAAAAAAAATGGCGCGTTTTCTTCAAAAACACATACAGCCCCCTCCCCTAAACACTCCACCTGCATGTGTGGAAAAACACAGACTTGGGGAGAAAGAAAAACTACACTTTGTCGTTATAAAGCATGCTATTCTTGTGTGTTCTTGCTGTAAAATGACCAAAGATACTGAAGTGCATTTTGTGGAGAGGCAAAGGCGCTTTTATTAGCGACAAGAGAGAACAGATCCAAACAAAGACGAGCGTGCACAGCTCCGCCCTGTTCTACATCTCCATGATAACTCCTGCACACTACAGAAAACATTATGCAATCTGGCCATTCGCGCTGTCCTCGGACCTGCAAAGGTTTGATGCACGAACAATGCATTACTAATGCAAAACCATGGTGGCATAAATATGGAGACGAAGATGCAGGAGAAAGCTTAGATCAAATATCGTGACTTCTCAATATTCTTATCAGATTATATATTTACTTAAACGTGACTTAAATTAAGACATCAATCTTTAAAGCGAGTCGGAGTAAACCATACAGGTGTTGGATAAACTTCAGGCATTAATAATGAAAACACACGGAGTAGACCAGGGACAAACATGCCTCCCTTAACTCTTAATGATATGTATGCAACAGAAATATAAACCTACACTTCAATAATCCTACACATCGCACAAATTAATACAAAATCATGTCCATTTTACCATTGCAGGCGCACCCACCTTCACACAAACAGGTCCAGGTTTGAATGATGACAGAGCTCGCCTCGCGCCGTTTTCTCACTTCAACGCATGTCAAGTTCGCGCATAAAAGGATCGAATTTATGTCGTCACATCATGTTCTTGACGCCCATTGGCTGCGCTCACTGGCTCCCGGATAATGTAGTTCTGTCTCAAACAAGACGCTTAAACAAAACCACGGCGGATTAGTTGTATTTTTTATTTATTTTTGCAACTACTGATATTTAATAGGCAGAATATTGGCAAGAATAAATCTCCTCAAATTGTGTCTGTTCAAACCAGTCTCTTCTGTTGATGAAGAATGTTTTGAGTGGTATGACGGCTGCTCTTGTTTTATTGAGAGGGTTATGTAACAGCGGCTGATGCTGGCTGATGGTGGTGAACCATGGTGTATTATGTCTACTCACAAACTTGACTTTGGTAGTGAATAAAACACATGCAAATGGATGTTTATGTGAAAGGAAAGTCTGTAAGTTTGCTCTTTTAATAGTATTTTAAATAATAAGCCTAAATGCTTACCAGTGCATCTGCAACAAATAAATAAATTAAATAATTAACTGTTGTTGCAAGCATTTCAAATAGTAATCTATCGTGTCAGTGTCAGTCAATATGATCAGTGTTACAGCAACAACAACAACAAAAAAGATGGTTGTTGTCACTCATGCACACAGTACATGAATTATAATAACCAGTAACAACTGATTGAATAAACTGATTTGTATTCTGGCAGTATTTCATGTCATGTTACAGGCCAAGTCTGCCATCTTTTTTTTCATCCACATGTCATAAACCGTGACTGATTGCCTAATTTTCCACATTTAGAACTGCACGATGTTGCAGGGCAAAGGGAAGTGATCATATCAGCATGAAATAATTCCAGCACAGGGATTTAGAATAATATCTTTACCTGAGCATGCTTAAATTTAGTCACCTTGCACTCACTGATTTGAGTCTGGAATCTATTTTGAGACCATAGAGGAAAACATTAATGCTGTGTTGTTCAAATATCTGAAATTAAATACAAATGGATTGTGAATGTCCATGCTATGTTCTCAGTGTGACATGTGTCTGTTAGAAAATGGGCTGGAAATCTGAAAATAGCTCCTGGTTATTCTTAAGCTCTTCACACTCTCTGACAGTTGTTACATATGAGTTTGGGAGAGAAGGGTGAAAGTAGAATTTGTAGCTTTTTAAAACAAAGCATTTTAATGTTAGGATATATTTAGCATCTCCTCCTGTTCCCAGACACAGCACAGCGAAGTTCAGTATATTGTGCGAGTCATGATGCTGTGAATATTTACAGTAAAATCTCTTCACTTCGCTTCTGATTTTGTTCTCAGTTCACGTCTGAAGCACAATGAATGTAGAACAAGTTATGCACTGAAGTTAAAGACTCAAAGCTATTAAACTAGAGGCATGAGCAATTTATGCTTGCCTTAGCAAGTGGCAGTAATCAGTTTATATGCATATACATTCATGTATATATTATAATTATCCCCGGTTCTTTTTTCTGTCAGTCTACTGTGGCAGTCAACATCTAGTACTGCTGCATTCATATGTAATCGTCTGAGAAATGCTGATCAATATAATGTGTATGTGTCTCCAGGCACACTGGTGGAGGAACAGATGGTGTTGGGCAGCTCCATGCCAACAAACCACAAGCCCTGTCTGTGTGGGGCAAAAACTGGCAGGCATGAAGGGACGGGTGAATTTTTGTGACCTAAAACAGCAGATGGTAGTCTATTATACAATCAATGCAAACAAAATGTACATGAAATCAATCATAAAATGTATTATTTTTATGTAAACACCATGAGACATTATCATATGTGATATCAGATGAAGTCTGGGTTATAATTTTCAGTAAATAATAAAATGGTAAACAGAGGCATTGGAAGCCAAATGGCAGGTGATATGACCAGGGCCCGATGAGGAAGGGTCTCCCACTGATTAATCAATTCTGTACATCTGCACTATAAGTATTGTTATACTCTTCAAAATCACCATCATTGTAAGTGCAACAGGTCAGAAAAATCTGGTGGAGAAGAGAGATGCCATTATGTAAAGCCTGAGTAAAACCGTGTGAAAATTAACATACAATATGATGTCTCCTAACAAATTACTCTGCAGCTGGGAGGAAAAGGGAAAAGTAAATGTGTGTGTGTGCAGGGCCGTGCACAGGGGGGTGGCCTGGTGGCTAGAGCCACTGCCCCTCTGCCCTCAATAAATAAATATACAAAGAAAAGTAAAAAAAAAAAACCTAAAATAAATAATTATGTATTTTCTTATGTATTTCTTAATTCTTTTCATTTTTTTTTTTTATTTCTACATTTATTTATTTCTACTTTTATTTATTTATTTATGTATATATTTCCACATTTATTTATTTCTACATTCATTTATTTTCACAATTATTTATTTCTACATTTAGGGTAATGAGGAGGGCGTGTTTTACGCAGGAATAGCAATCGAGCCAGAGTAGTCGAGGGGCAAGCTTTGAGGCCACAGTTACACCTTGTGGTGCCCAAACGAAGTACAAGAAGTGTAGCTTACATGACGCGCCTGCTGATAGTATGTGATGAATGACTTAGATGGGCAATATGGGCAAAATATCACAGGTTATTATTTCAGTTTCACGTGGGCAGGGCCGGATTATCCAAAGGGCATCATGGGCACGGGCCCAGGGGCCCATGCGCACTTGGGGCCCAAGCGAGGGGAAGAAAAAAAGTGCAAAGTGTCGTTAAGTGCAAATAGCGCACTTGTTGGCAAACGCTATTTATGGTAACTCTGTCTGGTTGACATTCAAGATGAAAAAAAGATGCACTCATTCCAATGTTCTCAGTGGTGTAAGCAGTAGAGCGTCAGGCTTGCAGTTTTATCTTTTAACGCGATCGACCCGGGTTCAAATCCGAAGTTTGCCGAGCAATATAATTTACTGTACACCAGGGATGGGCAACTGGCGGTATACGGCCCGCAATGTCTTTTAGTACAGCCCTGTACAGTTTAGTACAGATTGCTGGATCATTACAGCGTAGTAGGATGTGCACTAACATTAGCAAACAATAAATGAAAAACTGACCATGAAAACAGTAGTTTCCAGTCGAGATGGTAAACAGATAACATTTTTACCAAGTTCAAGGGGATACCTATACGTTTGGAAATCTGTATTTTTATTTAAATCGCCATCACACCACTGCACAGACACCAGAGTTGAACTTCTCTCAAATTTCAAAGGTAAAATTCATAGTCAACAAAACCTTTTTGCCAAATGCATTACAGAAATGTTTGCACTGAACAATGTTCTTAGGGTTTAAGGAGAAATATGTTCTCCTTAAAAAGTCTTCAAATCAAATCACTTTTATTGTCACATCATCACAGCACATGTGCCTTGATGAGTGAAATTCTTGAGAGCGTGCTCCATACAGTGCAGAAACAATTAACATATAGACAGTACCATTACATACTTACAGACTTATACAGATGACAATGTGCAATATACACATACATATACTCAGTTCACACAGTGTACTGTTAGACATACTTACAGTTATCAATACACATTATACACCATATGTACACATTCTACATTATGTACACATATATACATACACAGAAATATGCAAAGGTGCAGTAGATTGTGCATAAGCTGGATACGCAAATTTCATGGATGTGCATTCACACAGAAAAAGAAGGGTTTAAAACAGCTTGTCCCTGGAGCAGTACCCTTAAAAGGACTTATTTGTACCTTTTTTTACCCCAATAGGTACATATTAGTACTTTAGAGTAGTAATACGTACCCTTAACTGTCACCCCCCATTTTTGAACATATACGTGAGAGTGCACTATCCAAACTTAAACTCTTATAATTCATGAATGCTTTAGAATACAGATATAAATGTGGTCTCTTTTTTAAGAAGACAATCAGCAGATTACTGTAGAAGTGGAATTATTTTAAAATATGACAGTAACAAAAAGTTATAGAAGTTTAAATTTACTGTAAAGAAAATACACAGTATTAAATTTTTTATATTTTATATAAAATAAATATTTTACATAACAGGTTTTACTCTAAAATTGATATAAAATTAAAGCCTTATGTCTAAATAAGTTATGTTCCAAATTTGAAGTTGATATGAAAAAAATTGAGGTTCCTGTGAGATTTTATTTAGGGTGTCGTACTTCAAACAGCCACCGGGGGCCATTCAAACTCCATTGAATTGTTTTTTATGCATTTTTCTGTCACAAATGTCTAAATTTCTCTGTCAATATTACTCCGATCACATAAAGACCACCAAATATGGAATCCTGAGAGTCAGACCTTTCCGGCGATATGTATTCTGTCAAGATTATAAAAAGTTATGATTCTAAAAGACCGTAATGCATTGTGTAATATGACACTTGACACCGCCCACTAAGGGGGAGGAGAACGCCAACATATTTTAAAGTACCATTTCCATGGTAACGCAATATCCAATTTCAAAATGGTTTTCATAGGATGAATTTTGAGCTTTTAAGCTTTCAAATGATATATAATTTATGATGATTACTAAAATATTTGATAGGAAAAAAAGACAGCGAAAAAAAGAGTGCCAAGCGTCCCACAGGTGGGACGGTGACAGTTAAGGAGGTACTAATATGTACCTATTAGGGGTAAAAAAGGTGCAAATATGTCCTTTTAAGGGTACTGCTCCAGGGACAAGCTGCTGTACCCAAAAAGGTACAATTTGAAACCCTTATTTTTCTGTGTGTTGGATGGTATCCAGTGGTAGCAGATAGATTGATGTATTAGTGCAGTGTGTACGTGTAGTCCAGTTTGAACTGTGGAGTTAAAGTGCAGTGCGTGGCATATCGTAAAGTGGGAGTGTGCTGTAGGGTGTAATAGTTCTGACTGTTCATAAGCCTGATAGCCTGAGGGAAAAAGCTATCCCTCAGTCGGCTAGTGCGGGATCGGATGCTGCGGAGACGTCTTCCTGAGGGCAGCAGAGAGAACAGTCTGTGGGACGGGTGGCAGGAGTCATTGATGATCCTCTGGGCTTTCCTTATACACCGCCTGGTGTAGATGTCCTGGAGGGAGGGAAGCTCGCCTCCAACAATGTGGCGGGCAGTTCGCACAACCCTTAGCAGAGCTTTGCGGTTGCCAGCGGTGCTGTTTCCAAACCAGGCGGTGATGCAGCCGGTCAGGATGCTCTCCACAGTGCAGGTGTAAAATGATCTGAGGATGCTGGGGCTCATTCCAACTTTCCTCAGCCATCTCAGGAAGAAGAAGTGTTGATGTGACTTCTTCAGCACTGCATCTGTGTGAGCGGACCATGTGAGATCCTCAGTGATGTGAACGCCGAGGAACTTAAAGCTGTTTACCTGCTCTACAGGTGTCTTGTCGATGGTGATGGGTGTGTGTTCTCTGCTCTGTCTCCTGAAATCCACCACCAGCTCCTTGGTTTTGTCGATGTTGAGTGAGAGGTGGTTCTCCTGACACCATTTAGTCAGGGTACTCACCTCCGCTCTGTAGGCCGTCTCATCATTGTCAGTGATCAGGCCTATCACCGTTGTGTCGTCAGCGAATTTGACGATGACTTTGGAGCTGTGTGTGGCTGTACAGTCATGTGTGTACAGGGAGTACAGGAGTGCAGACATGTTCACAAGTCTCTGATGTCCAAGTCCAAGTCAAGTCTCAAGTCTTTGAGGTCAAGTCTAAGTCAAGTCTCAAGTCTTTAAAGCAGAGTCCAAGTCAAGTCTCAAGTCTTTAAAGTGGAGTCCAAGTCACGTCTCAAGTCTTTTTGTGGAGTCCAAGTCACGTCTCAAGTCTCTTTGTGGAGTCCAAGTCACGTCTCAAGTCTCTTTGTGGAGTCCAAGTCACGTCTCAAGTCTCTTTGTGGAGTCCAAGTCACGTCTCAAGTCTCTTTGTGGAGTCCAAGTCACGTCTCAAGTCTCTTTGTGGAGTCCAAGTCACGTCTCAAGTCTTTGTTCTATTTATTAGCAACAGTTCTTTCAGCTTGTTATTGAGGCTAAATCAGTTTTGAAATACTGATTTCACGATATGATTTTCTCAACAACAACACAAAAAACTTGAACAAAATTTAAGACAAATTAGAAATGAAAAGGTGTCCATTTATTAATTGTCAGATAAAATGCAGCACATTTCTTTGTAAAATTGAAATGTCAAACAACAAAACAAAATTTTAAAACAAACCCCAATTAATCAAATTAATTACACAAATTAAATAAATCTCATATAAACAAACTAAGGCTTTGTGCTCTTTTTCAATATAAAATTAGAGGCAACCACTGTATTTTAAACAACACAATCCAAACAAAGAGGCTGCATACAGGTACATCTCATGTAATCATCTCATGTACACCCCATTATTGTGGTTTCAAAGAACAAGAGATACCCAGAATTTATACTGTATGGATGGTTATTTATTGAAACTCAAATGTAAATATTTTGAGATACTGATTTTTGACTTTCATTAGCTGTAAGCTCTAATCATCAAAATTAAAACAAAAAAAACTTTTGAAGTGTTTTACTTTACATGTAATGAATCTAAAATATTTGAAAGTTTCAGTTTTTGAAATAAGTTACAAGAAAAAATGAACTTTTTCACCATATTCTAATTTTCTGAGATGTACCTGTACATCCAGCATGAGCAGTTTCTAATCTAAATTGGATTGTATAATTTCGAAATTTGAAGCAAATACAAAATGGTCTGACTTTAGTTTTGTGAAACTATTCTACATAAAACCGCACAGGCTGAATTAATGCAGATTCACTCTCTGCCAGCGGGTGGCGCTTGAACATCATTTAAACATTGTTTCCTTGGTTGCCGCTGTAAACAAAGCAGAGCTGCGGTTATGAACACTAATATGCATTACACGGAGGCAAGATGAAAAGAAAATACCATCTAAACTTTTTTTAAGACAGCCGGTTTCCCTCAGAGATACATTCATATAAACTCCTATACCAAATGACTCGTTTTTTACGAGTCTCACGAGTCACGAGTCCAAGTCAAGTCTCAAGTCAGCTGTTCACGAGTCCAAGTCAAGTCTCGAGTCAGCTGTTCACGAGTCCAAGTCAAGTCTCGAGTCTTTATTTTTGCGACTTAAGTGCGACTCGAGTCCAAGTCTCTGACTCGAGTTTCCATCTCTGCAGGAGTGGGCTGAGAACGCAGCCCTGCGAAGTACCAGTGTTGAGGGTCAGCGGAGATGAAGTGTTGTTGCCCATTCTGATCACTGCCTGTCAGAAAGTCCAGGATCCAGCTGCACAGAGATCTGTTTAGTCCTAGAGTCTGGAGCTTCGCAACCAGTGTGGCAGGCACTATGGTATTGAATGCGGAGCTGTAGTCCACAAACAGCATCCTCACATAGGCGTTCTTGTTTTCCAGGTGGGAGAGAGCAGTATGCAGGGTGAAGGCAATAGCATTGTCTGTGGAACGGTTGCTGCGATATGCAAATTGCAGCGGAACCAGTGAGGCAGGCAGCACAGAGCAGATGTAGTCTCTGATGAGTTTCTCAAAACACTTGCTGAAGATGGGTGTCAGAGCAACGGGCCTCCAGTCATTCAAGCATGTGATTTTATTTTTCTTTGGTATGGGCACAATGGTGAATTTTTTAAGCATAAGGGAACCACAGACAGAGAGAGGGAGAGGTTAAAAATGTCTGTGAAAACCCCGGCTAGCTGGAATGCACATGCTCGGAGCACACGGCCTGGGATGCCATCAGGACCCACAGCCTTGTGGATATTCACCCGTTTGAAGGATCGGGTTACATCAGCGACAGAAATGGAAACTGCACTTGCCTCTTCTGCAACAGCCGCGGGAGCACACTGTGTGTGGGCGGGGTTGTGGGCCTCAAAACGAGCATAAAAAAGATTAAGCTCGTCCGGTAGAGAGGCAGCAATGTTCACTGTCGCTGGTTTATTCCCTTTACAATCAGTGATGTTATTGATGCCCTGCCACATGCTTCTTGCATTGTTGGTGTTGAATTGTTCTTCAACTTTGTTTTTATATTGTCGTTTGGCGGCTTTGATGGATTTCCTGAGATCGTAACTGGCTTGTTTTCGATCGTCAAAGTTCCCGGATTTAAAAGCAGATGTCCGGCTGACAAGGCTGCTTGAACATCGCTGTTAATCCATGGTTTTTGGTTGGGGTAGATACAAATTGTTTTGGTCAGAACCATGTCCTCTACGCACTTCCTGATGAAACACGTTACAGAATCTGAGTACGCCTCTATGTCGTCATCAGATGCTGCCCGGAACATGTCCCAGTCGACGTGATCAAAACAGTCCTGCAGTATAGCGTCCGATTGGTCCGACCAGCATTGAATTGTCCTGAGGGCGGGTGCTTCTCGTTTCAGTTTCTTTAGTTTCTTTCTTTAGTTTTCTTCAGTTTCTTTAGTTTAATTGTTTAAATTTAAGGCCATGAACACTCTTAAATGGTTCAAAAGTCTTAATTATAAGAGGTCCTAAATTTGAGAATGTAAGGATAAGAATTGCTATATAGATTAATAATATGATTAAATAAAAAAAGGCTAGGATTTCACTGAATAAATATGAGCGCTGCACATTTCAAAGTCAGGAGCTGCGCTGTTTTGTGTACTGCGGTCAGGGCCGTAGCTAGAGGATTGGGGGCCCCCTGAAAAAAATATTGATGTGGGCCCCCCACACACACACATATCATATACTGTACAATATACAAGCATGGAACCAAATTGCATGCTTTTTTTGTGGTTTTCATAATATCTCAGTTATACAACTAATAAAATATTAAAATTACTCACAGAACATGGGCCTATATAGTATAATTCCTGGATTTTGTGGGGCCCCCTGGGCAGTGGGGGCCCCTAGAATTGTCACCACCTTTCACCCCACTAGCAACGGCCCTGACTGCTGTTACCGGGGAAACCGCTATATTTCTGCAGTTCTGAAAGTGACACCTGCTGGCAGAGAACGAAATTTCATTTTCAATAAGCCCGTCTGCTATTTTTGCTATACATTTTTAAATGTGAACCGGTGGATTGACAAGAATCTAATGCATTATAAAAATCTAAACAATTAAGTCACTAAGATATATGTTATTTAATATTTTGATAATTGATTGATAATAATTGTTTAAATTAATATAATAATTGATACTTTTGACTCATTCCTTTTATTAAAAATTGTTTAAAGGCTGAAATGTGAAGTGCAGGTCTTAAAAAGGTCTTAAATTTGATTTTAAAAATACCTGATTATATTATGGTACCATTTGGAATAACTTTTTTTTCTTAATAAGCCCTTTTTAACTGTAGGCCTACTCTTAGGTTATTTTGAGAATGTTCTGTAGGCCACTAACAAAAAAATAGGACCTCTGTAAATTAGTTTTTTGCCGTTTTACAGACAACAGTTTTACAGCAGTTTTACAGTGCAAGTGAGATTGGCTTGTTGGGGTAATATTGCTGTCAACTGACAACAAAGTTTCTCTTCTGAATTAGCATAATTGCACAAGTTTTATAGTAAATAAAATCTTTAAAAACAAATTAATTTAATTATACTTTAATTTCTTTCAATAAAAAGGAAGTTGAGTAAGTCGGTGTAAAAGGTGTGTGGACGTGGATTAGTAATTTGGACCCTTGGTATAAAAGATAAAAAACGCTGGCCCTCGTCACTATCAAAGTTACCATCCCTGCTGTACACTCTATGGGCCTCATTCATGAAACATGAGCAGAAAGAATTATTGTGTAAATCGTTCATAAAGCTGTTCTGACGTGAACTTTTGAATTTATGAAAATGTTCGTATTTTCAAAATGTTAGTTAGTACGAAAGAAACCCCTGCTCCTTACCACGTGTAAATATGTGCGTAAAACGTTCTGTGTTCTTTTTGGCAAACTGATGACACTGCATTTTGATGCACTGCCATATTTTATAAGGTAATTTGCTCTGTGTTTTTTTTTTTTTTTTTTTTTGTAGTTGAGAGTTGATAACTGTTCAACTTTGTGTAAAACGCAGCGCTCGGCACTGTCACTTAAGCTGTCCAATCAATGGAGTTATTATTAATACATTACTGCCGTGGATATTCTTCATCATAGCAACCAAATCATACCATTTACACTTATTGCAAAGATTCCTGCTGGTCCAGGAAAGCATTATTGCAATTATGTGATGTAAATCCTGTATGATGGTGGATGTGTACAGATGATCATAGGCTATAACCTGACCGTGTAAATCCTGTATAAGAAATAGGTGTTTCCAATAAAGTACACTATATTTTAAAACCTTGATTGTGCGCATGTGTGTGTGGGGGTGCCTGACAAGACATTGTGCCCAAGGGCCTCTGGATTCTTAATCCAGGCCTGGAAGCGTTCAATCTGTGATCGTGTGCATTTGCTGATGCTCGTGAAAGCGTGCAATCGCTTTCTTATGCACACTGTTTTTTTAGGTTTCACTTTCAATGCATAGCCTACAAAGCATGTTTACAAGATTCGGAATAGGAGGAGGCATCAGTTACTGTAGAAGATTTGTCACCTCGCGCCACTTACCGTGTGGACAGTCACTGCATCAAATGATTATAATGGGTTCTCTTGGTGTAGACATGGCTTTAGATACAGATTAATCACACGTCTTAGGCTGGAAATATCCAGAATTAGGTCAAACAAAAGGTGTCCATGGGAACGAAGCTAGTGAAACACACACGCCATGCATTGAACATACAAGCATCATGCTCATCCAAACAGCGCCTTTCGTGTGCCCTCAGCTTTTTGAGCTAACTGCATTTTTTTAATGTAACCAAATACCAAAACCAACATTGACAGCATCAGAAACAAACCCATAATCTGATGTCCAGGAGCGTTTTTAAACCGTATTAAATGCATGCATCATGAATATGGAATGTCACGTTCTTAATTCCAATCGATAAATTCAGTTAAAATAATAAAGGCTTGTTTCTAGTAAAAATCCAATCAGTGTCAACAAAAGCCATCAGAGTCATCATTACTGAATGCATTTACACTGCAATTAGCCTACAAATGCATAAAATGTTATGAGATTCATGATTTAAATTTTGAAGGCAGAAATATGTCAATATGTCAATCAATCAAATTAAATGGTATGGTAACTGTAAAAAGTTTTTCAAGTTAACCTGTGCTTCATCTAAATGATCTACTTTCACTTATGACTGACAGTCACATTAATGACCGTCATTATAAAAGCCCAAATCAGGTTGAAATCACTCCTTAAAAGCATTTTTTTTTTTTATCGTTCAAGTTTGTTATATAATATTATGATAACATGTACTGTATTGAAAGGAAGGCTAACAGTACAGTTATTTTTTTAATAAACCAAGCAAATTAACATTTTGAGATTATCTCCTAATGTGATTACAGCCACCTTTTCTCACAGACACAGTTCTTGACGTTTTTGAGCTGTTTCTATTGAAATACAAAACCTTACAAACAGCTAAAGATGAAACTTGCAGTCACAGATCAAAACAGCCAACATGTGGTGGCTCTACACACTATAAATCTTAATTTTGCGAAACATAAAAATATGGAGCAATGATTTGAATAGACGTGGTTATTAATGAAACTGCCATGAAAGCACTTAAGAAAGCACTCTTAATTAGCAATATCATCCTGTAATATGAACACTTCATCCAGTAAGGCTGCTATTTATCCAGTCCGATGGTTTTCAGTGATGTGTCAGTGAGCTCAAACTTACAACCAGTGCTCCTCTTAACATTTATCCATGTTCAGCGATACTGGTATTATTACTGAGACATTGTTCTATTGCATGGATATAATGAATATGAATATTTTGCTAAATAATTCACCTCTAATTTGGCCCATTTACTAAATTCATCAAAGTCAGAAATCAATTTTTATGTTTTTATGCCCATGCAGGACATGCTAGTTCAGTGTGTGCTTGACTTGTTTGAAAACATTGTTTCTTCAAGTTTGCATAAGTCAAGACAAGTCCTAGCGGATTAGGAATAAGAGTCTTTCCATCATTTCTGTGATTCCTTTTGAGAGGAATTCATTTGAAAGGTCAAACTCACAGACAAGAGCCACATACAGTGGCTTCAAAAATGATTTGGACATTTACAACACTCTTAAAAAATATACCTTGCATTGCATACAAAATATCAAAGAAAGTGTTGTTTATTTTAAAGAAAGAAAACACATGCACATTTTTAAGCAAATGTTCAGGCTTGAAATGATAAAGCAGTAAAATTAATATGACAACAGTTGAACAATTTAACAAAAAGAAAAAGCATAGAAAGTAGTACACTTTTGGTATACTTAAAAAAAAAAGAGTGGCTATCTAGTGTGGAAATAATATACTTTAAAAGTATATACTTTTACTATATAAGTGTGAACTGAATGTGATGTTTTCAAACATATAACTGCATGTTTTGTTTTAGCTAAAATGTATTATAGTTTACATTTGCAGTTGATTGCACATAAGAGTGCCTTTTGACCAACTTATAGGACTTAAGTATATTATCTTTGAAATGTCGTTAAGTGTACTGCTGAACTGTACTGACAAGCATTTATGGTAAAGCAATATTAAAAAAACAAAACAAAAACAAAAACAAAAAAATAGCAACAACAAAAAAAACTTGTATATCATGTATTTTTAAATATATTTGTAATTACACATTTGTAATGATGAAGTTTTGATACATCACAAATATATTTACTTGAAATATAATATTAGTACAACAGTTTAAATGATAATCGTTAGCATTTAAACTGTTGTATTGATATTATATTTCAAGTAAATATATTTGTGATGTATCAAAACTTCATCATTACATACTTGTTCGTGTGCTTTAGTATGTTAGTCAGCACATTAAAATAAGTGTACTTCTTTAATGCATAACAAACGATTACAACATAATGACTGTGGTTACTCTGTTAACAACTGCTGAAACTTGCTGTGAGATTTCTTTTAAACCTATGCAGTGACATCTAGACATTTTAGGCGTGTGTCAAGTGTCCAAATACACTAATAACACAGGGGTTGCTATACATTCCCTTGAAGTAGTTTCAATGAAAGTTTGACTAGAAAACATCAGTTTACCTTAAAATATCTGAAAGAAATAGTTGATTATGGCTTGAGCCTAAATAGGCAGAATCAGACATGCAGACAGAGCAATAAACATACTTTCACTAATATCTAAATATCAATTCTGATTTTTGAGAAATTCACTATAAACAGACAACCTGTTGTAGTTTGCATCTGTAAAATATTGAATATAAACATGAAGGACATTTAATCTCCTAAATGTATAAATGAATGCAAATACCCCTCATCCTACCCCAAATCACACTATGTACAAAAGTTCATGCAGATCAGTGACGGCTCGTGCCAGCGAGCGCAGTCCCGTTTGTAAGGTCACGTCTGTGGTCTCTAGATTGGCACGTCTGCTAATAGCTGTGAACAGATGAACTGTCTCAAGCTGCTGACTGGCAGAAGGTGACATTGAAAGCTGTGTTTTCAGACATGATGCATACTGTGTGGCAACAGCAGAGACGGTGCCAGTTCCCCCAACATATGCTGATGACACACTACCACTGTCTGCTGTCAATAAACACATATCCCATACGATTCTTTCAAAGAGTTTCAAATCTCTGTGAGAGGAAACCTGCCTCTACCTTGATTATTACACTTCATAACTGTAGTATTTAACATTAAAAGAAAGCTTTTAGTGCTATAACACCTATTCTGATATGTGAAGAGATAATTAATATAGTAGGACAGACCAGGGTCAATTGAAACACAAAATGTCTTCAGTTGCAAATCTGGCAACATGTTTACTCAGCATAACAATAGATTTCCCTTTTTCCTGAAAAAATAAATAAATAAAAAATGTGTATATTTTTTTTCTGCTGTCTTTAATTATTTCTTGAATTAGGTATTTATTTATAAATCTTTTTATCTCAAGTTTATTGGATATAAGTCAACATTAAAAGGGTTAGTTCACCCCAAAATGAAATTATGTCATTAATTACTCACCCTCATGTCGTTCCAAACCCGTAAGACCTTCGTTCATCTTCGGAACACAAATTAAGTGTTTACAAAATTAATCCATAGACAGCAACACAACTGAAATGTTCCCAGGTCCAGAAACGTAGTAAATACATCAGTAAAACAGTCCATGTGACATCAGTGGCTCAACTTCAGTTTTGCGACGCTACGAGAATATTTTTTTTTGTGCAATAAAAAAACAAAAATAACAATTTACGCAAACATTCTTATCCCCCGAGTTACATTGTCCGCCATTTTAGACAGTGCCCAAGAATGTATTTGACGTAATCAGCGTTGTTTACGTTCGGGGGAAAGCATGCGCAAGAACGAAATCTGCGTATCGTTGTTTACGCTTAGGGGTAAGCATGTGTACGCGTTGTGATACTCTCTAAAATGGCGGAAGACGTAACTCGGGGGAGAAGAATGGTTGAGTAAATTGTTATTTTTGTTTTCTTTGCGCAAAAAAAAAAATATTCTCATAGCGTCGCAAAACTGAATTTGAGCTACTGATGACACATGGACTGTTTTACTCATGTATTTACTACGTTTATGGACCTGGGAACATTTCAGTGGTGCTGCTGTCTATGGAGGGTCTGATAGCTCTCCGATTTCATCAAAAACATCTTCATTTGTGTTTTGAAGATGAACGAAGGTCTTACGGGTTTGGAACGACATGAGGGCGAGTAATTAATGACATAATTTTCATTTTGGGGTGAACTAACCCTTTAACAACATCGCTGGATGCTACCATACAAAATGTCATTATGGCAATGGGGTTGGAGGCCATTGTACAGATTATTTTGAAAATAGGGACTGAATATAAAATATTTAAAATACATTATTTCATTAAAGGTTGCATACATTTGTCAACTTACAAATATATTTCAGTAAAAAAGGAATTAAAAAAAATATACATACTACTTAGATTTACATTAAAACGACACTTAAAAGGTTAAGTAAATATTTGAAAGTAAATATTATATTAATATAAATATTATAATATATGCTTACAATTTATGGCACCTAAAAAGTACTTGTTTTTCAAATGATCTGGGCTGCATTAGTGGATATTAGGGAGTATTAGTGCCAGTGGTTTCTACAATCTTGGGAAACGCAGCCTTGGTTTAGTCGCTCCTTCTCTTCAGAGATTCATAGCCTCTGGCTTCATGAATGCAGGTATGTGTGTCTGTGTAAGTGTGTTTTCCACATGGCTTACTAAAAGGCCGAAATGCACAGATGAATCATCATTGACAACAAGCCTGCCTGCTTATGTTCATCAATAAAGTTGAAATGAAAATGATTTCTGTGCATTTCATCTACATAAACTAGATCACGTCCATCATAATTAGCAGATCTGTCCACAGTGAGACATGCCAGACAGATGCCCATTTTCCATTTTGACATGCTACAGCTACTCCAATCACTTTTATTTGCCTGTCTATTTGAAATAAAATGAGTTTAGTTACAAATATTATATGTATGAAGTGATTCTTGTGTATTTTAGTCATTTATGGCCATGGCTTCAAGTGTAGGATTACTATAGTAATAATACTATTAGTATTTCTTAATTTAAATTTTGGCTAGTATTTAATATTTTCAGTTTTCATTTATGTTAGTAATTTTTTGTTATGTCTTTTTGTCATCTTTATTTGTTTTTGCTTTTTAATATATATTTCTATTGATTGACTGATTGTAACTGTAATACTTCAACTTATTTTAATTGCCAAAGCAACTTCTTTAATTTTCATTTTAATTTATTTATTAAGTTTTAGTTTTTCACATAATAATTACATTTTATTTTATTTCTCCTTTATTTTATTACAAAAATTATGGACTGACTTTATATTAATTGTTTTAAATTATGATGTTCTTCCATTTAAATTAATTATTTGATACAATATGTTTTTTACATTGCACTTACATATAAAAATATCTTCCTGTAATTACATCTGTATTTGATTTCTGTAGTTGCATCTATAATTAATTGGGAAATGAAGTAAAAATGAGCGCAATAAGTATTTTTATTTATTTATTTATTTATTTCATGAGCACATTGTAGTTAAAGACACCTAATATAAAGTGGGACCAAAATTATTTTTTATATTTTACATTTTAGCTTTAGTTAAAAATAATTAACTGATGTTTCTGCTCATTTAATGTTACTCCTACCTTCTTATCTGCAGTGAGAGTTTGACTGACCATAGACGGACAACACCATGTGACTAGTGACCAAGTACCAAGTCATCTGCCCTATTGTCTCACTGGAATAACACACACACAGCGTGTGCAGTAATCCAGTCTTGTCCCTGAGGAATCGCCACCTTTATATTTCCGTTTCTTTCTCTCTCCATTATTAATGTTGGACAGGCATTCACTTAGGGAGGTGAGGAGGAGTTTTCAGGATCCCTGTTTCTCCTCTGAGCTCTCTGGGGGGAGCGGAGCCTCCTGTGATGTTGGAGACCGAGCTGCTCCGGGACCGTCTGCAGAGCAAACGCCAGGTTAATGCTCAGAGCCCCAAATCTGTGTGTGTGTGTGTGTGTGTGTGTATACTTGTTTATGCTACGTTGTGCGGACCAAATGTCCCCACAAGGATAGTAAAACCTGAAATTGTTGACATAGCGGTCCCCACGAGGGGAATTTTTATTTTGTTTTTAAATAGTAAATTATGTTTATATAAAAGTGTAACAATGCAAACAGGTTTTCTGTAAGGGGTAGGTTTAGGGTTATGGGATAGAAAATATAGTTTGGTCAGTATAAAAGAAATATAAGTCTATGGAAAGTCCCCACAATTCACAGAAACAAACATGTGTGTGTGTGTGTGTGTGTGTATATATGTGTCTGTCAGTGAATCTGTCTGACCTGTGAGCGAGAGCTCGGCTAGTTTGAGGGGCAGGTCCGAGGGACTGACACCGGCAGGAGAGCCCAGGATGTCAGGCAGAGCATTACGTCGACCTGATCGACCCGACGATGCAAAATCCAATGCCGGCTCCACCTCCGTCATCTCACCACTGCCATTCTTCAATCAAAAACAGTCGATTTCATCAAGAACAATAAAAGCTGTTTCAAAAAGTAGTGGGTCACATAAGAGTTTCTTTAAGTGCTTTAAAAGCAACAATGTAATGAGTTTGCAAAACAAAATGCAGTGAAACAGAACAAAATAAAACAAAAAGCAAGCAAAAAAAAAAAAAAATCTAAATAAAAACAACTTTAATGCAACACATTCTGTTTGTTTATTAATTATACACTGAAAAATGGTAACCTAAAAATGGTAATATATAAATTAACAGTTTTTTTGTTTGTTTGTTTTTTCAAACATTGAACCAACGTGTATAGATTAATTTATACCAGCAGGTTTTATAGGTTAAAGGGATATTCCATTAATCACTTACCCCCATGTCGTTCCAAACCCATAAAAGCTTTGTTCGTCTTCGGAACCCAATTTAAGATATTTTGGATGAAAACTAGGAGGCTTGTGACTGTCCTATTGACTGCCAAGTAAATTGCACCTACATTTCACTACTAATTATACCCTGTATGATTGTGTATGTGACAAATAATAAAGAACCTTGAACACGGTCAAGGTCCAGAAAAGTATGAAAAGCATCGCCAGGATACTCCATCTGCCATCAGTGATTCAATCGTAATGTTATGAAGCGATGAGAATACTTTTTGTACGGAAATAAAAAAAAAATAATGACTTTATTCAACAATTAGGCACCGTAACGTCTCCTCTGCGTCCGCGTAGCGCCATTTTGGAGATTATCCCCTGGATGCAAAATGCGTACACTCTTCTGTTTCAGCCTCGACACAGCGATGCATCTTCTACGTCGATTTACACCTTGATTTGAATGCAAACAGCACATCCTTGTGGCCCGGCTTATACAAGTGTACGCAATTTTATTTTTCTGAGCCTTGATAGTGTAATTTACTTGGCAGTCAATGGGACAGTCACAAGCCTCCCGGTTTTCTATGGAGGACGAGAAATGACTTAAGTATAAATAAATAAATAAATGAATAAACACATAAATGCAGAAATAAATAAATGTAGAAATACATAAATAAATACATGAATAAACAAATAAATGAAGAAATAAATAGAAATACATAAATAAATGAATAAACAAATAAATTAATAAATAAATAATTAAATGTTGAAATAAATAAATGTAGAAATACATAAATTAATAAATAAATAAATAATTAAATGCTGAAATAAATAAATAAATTTAGATATGCATAAATGAATGAATTATTTTGTGAAAAGTGTCATTTTAATTGTACTATTTCTGTACCATTTGGGTTATACTGCATTTATTTATGTATTTCTACATTTATTTATGCATTTCTACATTTATTTATTTATATATTTCTGTGTCCGTATGTTAATAAGGTAGGCAGTCCTAACCTCTCTCAATGCAGGATTGGTTAAACTGGATCGTTATTGTTATGGTTGTGCTGCTGTGGATACTACCATTGCTAATGATTTGCGTTTAATAGCAAGTGATGTAGATCACGCACCAAGCGACTGCCTTCTATGTTTCGTATGGAACGTGTAGTCGATGAATTAGTTATCAGCTCAGTGCTGATATGGATATATCAGATATATCTGGACCTTGATCCAGCTGTGTTCGCCGGTCTGCAAGACGCAGCAGGCCAGCTTCACCTGTGCTCGAAACACTGCGGTCAGCCGCGTCTTGAAAATAAACGGTCAAGCCAGCCGCCCAATTTTTTTATTTTTATTTTTTCCGCGTCTAATCGCGCACTTACGGTATAGGTGCTGGGAGCGGTCAAAATGGATGTGAAGACGCTGTCGTAACGGCGTCATTACACAAACCCAACACCTAAACCTACCCCTTACAGGAAACTTTCTGCTATTTCAGATTTTGATGCCATGATTTTCGTACTGAAGTTGCGCATGCGCTGTGAGGGGGAAACAGGGAAACTGAATTCACCGGAAAACCGGACTTGCGTCCTCCTGTCCTTGGGAGTTCACTCTCCGGAGTCGAATTTGTGAAGTCGGAACACTACCAAGGGCGCAAGTCCGAATACCGATGCGTACTTGGTATTGAGAAACAGCTTATGTGTTTTCAAGACGCGGCTTGCTTGACCTCAGTTAATAAAGTTAGCAGGCTAAATAGGCTAATTGCTGTTTCGTGTTCTTTCATAACAGAAAAGGTTGTTCTGACTGGTTTGTCTAATTGACCAATCCTGCATTGAGAGAGGTTAGGGCCGCCTACCTTATTAACATACGGACACAGAAATACATAAATAAATAAATGTATAAATACATAAATAAATGCAGAAATAAATGTAGTTTAACACAAACGGTACAAAAATAGTACAGTTAAAAATGACACTTGACAAAATAAATTATTCATATCTGCATTTATTTATTTATTTCAGCATTTAATTAATTATTCATTTATGTATTTCTACGTTTATTTATTTATTTCAGCATTTAATTATTTATTTATTTATTCATTCATTTATTTATGTATTTCTATATTTATTTCTTCATTTATTTATTTATGTATTTCTAAATGTATTTATTTATTTCTGCATTTATGTATTTATTCATTCATTTATTTATTTATACTTAAGTCATTTCTCGTCCTCCATAGTTTTCATCCAAAATATCTTAAATTGTGTTCCGAAGACGAACTAAGCTTTTACGTGTTTGGAACGACATGGGGGTAAGTGATTAATGACACAATTTTCCTTTTGGGGTGGAGTATCCCTTTAAATCAGGTAAACATATCTCTACAGGATTACAATTGCAAGTTACCACTTTTTACAGTATGATACTTATTTAATGTGTTATTGCATATAGTGATATATCTGTTCACACCAAAGCCTACTGAGGATAGTACACATACTTGAATAAATGCAGAAACTGTTGTTTCTATGGTAATGGATAAAAAAAGCTCTGCTAGGCAAACATGTAACCATCTCTCTTCCTGTTTAGTGGCTCTTTGTGAACCCTCTGCCCTTGTGTGTTTTCACCGATTGTTTTGCTTTATGGCAACGAGAATTGGGGGAAATGTTCATAAAAATAGTAATGTAAAAAAATGCTCATAGAAAAGTAAGAATGTAGTAAAAAAAAAAAAAGTAACAAGGCTTAGGATTTGGTGCAAAAACATGAACTATATAGACAATATGTTTATGTTTTATTTGTTTGTATTTTTGATTTATATTTTCTTTTTTTTGTCATTTTGAAGCTTGACGCTTCAATTGCCATGCATTGTAATCGCATGGAAAAGGGTGACCAGTGGTTTTCTTTTTTTTTTACACCGTTGAAAGCAAAGCAGGTTTGGAACTACATGAAAATGGCTTAAATATGAACATATATATAGTATAACAACTTGCCAAATCAACAAAAAAAAAAGAAAAAAAGTTGACCGGGACAGTTGAAATTTAGCTTAGGAGCATTCATATTGCTTTTAGAGTGAAGTAAACCCATGGCAAATTCAATTGAATGGGTATTATTTGGAAAGGCATACACAACTTAATAAAAGGGCTAACAGCTGAAAATGTATATCAGTGCAAGAATCAAGCTCTTGAGTTTAAAAAAAAAATGCCTGTAAAGAAAAATGGCCACACATTTGGGGAAGAGTTCAGCAAAATATCTGTTGCATTTAAGGCTCACAGAAACATTTAGCAATCTAAGCCATTACCCTTAATGGAAGATGTTTGAAACAACCAGGATTCTTCCAAACTGAGCAAATGATGGAGAAGGGCCTTGTCTAGACTGGTGACCAAGAACCTGATGGTCACTCTAGTTGAGCTCCATAATCATATATGCAGATGGGAGAAACCTACAGAAGGATAAACATTAATGCAACACTCAACCAATCTGGGCTTTATGGTGGTGTGGCAAGACTCAATCCTCTCCTCAGTGAAGACACATGAAAACACACTTGGATTTTGCAAAAAAAAAAAAGCACCTAAAGGACCCTCAGACTGTGACAAACAAGATTATCTGGTCTGATGAAGCTCAATTCCAAGCATCATGTTTGAAGGAAACCAGCTCTGCTCATCACCTGCAGAGTAGCATCCCAAAAGTAAAGTGTGCTGGTAGCAGCCTCATGATGTGGGGCTGTTTTTCAGCGGCAGGGACTGAGGGACTTGTCAGAGTAGAAGAAAAGCTTAATGCACCAAAATATAGAGATAGCCTTAATGAAAACCCAGTCCAGAGCATTTAGAGCCTCAGACTGGGAGAAGGTTCACCTTCCAACAGGACAAAGACCCTAAGCACACAGCAAGAGTGGCTTATAAACAACTCTGTGAATGTCCTTGAGTGACCCAGCCACAGCCTGAGATTGAACCCAATCAAATATTTCTGGAGAAACCAGAAAATGTAAGTCTGCCCCCATCCAACCTGACAGAGCTTGAGAGGTGAAGAGGTGAGGAGAAGAATGGCAGATAATTGCCAAATGATGATGAGCAAAGCTTGTCACATACTCAAAAAGACCTGAGGCTGTAAATGTGCTTCAACTAAGTACTGAGTTAAGGGTATATTATGCAATGTACTTATTTCAGTTTTTTTTTTAAAATGTATTAAAATTATGAAGTTGTGACAGTTCTGTTTTTGCTTTGCCATTATGGTGTATCGAGTGTCAATTGGTGGTGGTGGTGGTGGTGGGGGGGGGGGGGGGTAATTTAAAGCAGTTTAACATAAGGCAGCTGTCAGGGTTCTGCCCTGACAGTCTTGTCTTTGTTTCATGTCTCTTTGTTTGTTTTGTGCCTGGGCACATGGCTGTGTGTTTGTTTGTGCTGGCCATGTGCTCCTCTTGTCTTGCCTCCTTGGATATGTGCCAATGCGACTGTAATGTAAACAGGTAGTCTCAGCCTCAGACATCACGCCCATGGAACATTGGCTAAACGTCTGATGCATATGGCACACTTTTCTGGAAACACTTCAGGAATGTCAAAGTCGTCATCTGACTGGTTGAATTAAACCGGAATTCCGGGAGATGCGAGTGTCGCGTTTATTTTTGGTCCGCCCGGAAACAAAGATGCGGTGGCACCAAACCCCCTCATGAAAGAAGAAAGCCGTTGTGTTTACAACTGTGATGACGAACGCTTATCAGGGTCAACTAAACGCTGGAGTTTCAAAAGTATGTGAAATATTTAAAGTTCGCGGCATAGAATCTGAGAGTTTCATCTGAGAGTTTCACACACCGGTCTGTTATTGTGATGACATTTCCATGCCCCGAAACGTGACGCTGAATGAAATGAACTATGATTGGTTGTTTGACATGTAGGTCAGACGGCCTCATGGGCGGGCCTTGGCCAATGAAAGCGGAGATCTATTCCAGACCTTCAGCCGTCAGTCTGAAGGTCTGGCTACGCAAGACTAGTAAACAGGCAGATCAGATTTTCTGAGGCATCGCGTTCTGTACGTCATTACAACTTGACAATTTGGTACTTCTCCACGGTTTAATGACGTTATATGGGACCCATGCTGGCAAAATGAGTGTAAATGCGCACAGGCTATTTTGAGCTACAGGCAAAAAGAAAAGTACAAAATGTCGATTTTATTCGAATTTGAGGTTTTCACAAAAATTTGTTCTTTAAGCCCTCTTTTAGCTATCCCAATGCTCCAAATAGTAATTAAACATCTAAAAGTATCTTTAATTGTATATTTTCTGAGGATTACCTTTTCTCCACTCGCTTCTTGCACTGACTGTCATCTGAAGAGTGTGCATAACGGCACTTCTGACGGCGCACAATCCTGATAAATACACTTACAGTATTTCAGTATTCACACAAACATAATCTGTTCTGTCTTAAGTGAACGCTCGGGGAACTGATGGGGAAAAACATCTGATGTGTAACTTCATATGATTCGTGCATGTTGGGCACGTTACTTTAAAAAAGTAATTAGTTATAGTTACTAGTTACTTCTCACAAATAGTAACTGAGTTAATAACTGAGTTACATCATTATAAAAGTAACTAATTACCAGGGAAAGTAACTATTGCGTTACTTTTTTTTTTTTAAATCAAATGTCAAATAACTTGGATGCCCCAATATTAAATATGTTAAATTAATGAAATGGACACTAAATAGAATAAATTATTATTATAAAACATTGTACATTAATCGACACTATTTATCTACTGACACTTAGCATCAGTTAGTCAATCATTATAATATGATATTATGATAATTTAGCATTATATGATGATAGAACTTTAGTAATTAGAATATCCAAGTATGAATTCATATTTGTCATGTTGACTGAACTTAGGACCGGTGGTGGTGCTTAAGATATTGTTTGTAATTTAGTGTTTCTTTCGCTGAAATCAAAACAGGGATGATAATAGGTGAGCGCCGGCCAATGAGATTGTCGTTTGCGCAGTAGCTCCGCCCACTAGCGGAGTTCTTAAAAGCTGAAGAATTCCAAAGGAACTTTTATTGTCAGTAACGGTAACGGCGTTGTAACGGGGGAAACAGTAATTAGTTTGATTACTCGTTACTGAAAACAATAACGCCGTTATTCCCATCACTGTGCATTACAGTAGGCCATCTGTCTGTCTCCATGTTATAAAAGAAAAGAGGGAATCACTCGTAGCATTTCATTGAACTGCTTTAGTAGTTTTAATAATCAATGTAGCCTATTTGTAATGAACACACTGAAGTGATTTTTACATTTGATAATTTGTTTTTCGTAGGCTATATGAATGCTTTTGTTTAGATGTAAAATGATAAAAGGTAATGCATTATTTGTTTCTTTCTAGACTATTTGTTCATATACCATTTTATTTTTTTTTGCATCTGTTCTTATTTATAATAGGAAAGATAAAATAAAAAAAATCAGCTATATTGTGATTATTAATAGAGCAGACTAATTATTAATAAGAAAAGAACTGGAGGAAAACTTTAATCTTTCTCATTATCAACCTTGCTGACACTATATCCACTTTAAACGGGTGTAGCAGTCATTTTTTTGTCCAATTCCAAAAAATCATACATAATTTTGAAGGTCTTTTAATGAAGAATGTGAAACTAAAAATAAAAGTAACTTTTTTCAAATTTGCTCGACTCGTTTTGTCAGCACTGGTCACATTATTCTTGGGAGGAAGCACGTGTGGAGGTGCTAAATGACAACAATGCATGCGGAATGTTTCAGATGGTATGGCAAGTGTAAACACATGAATCGGATATGGGTCACAATTGAAAGAACATGTAAACGAACAGCCACAAAAATCGGATATAGGTAACAAATCGGAATTGAGCATCAAGACCTGCAGTGTAAACGAGGCCTTTGTCTCTGTCTGTGGATGTGGCTGAGTATGTGTCCCTGTCTCCCTGCCTAGTTGGTATTGTGCCCTTGTCTTGTCTAGTCCTTTGTAGTTCCATGTTCTTGTGTTGCTCATTGTTCTAGCAATTTGTCTGTTCTTGCCTTTTGTTTTCATTTTAATAATTATTCAGTTCTTCTAGTCCTGATCTTTTGTTTTGTACTTTTGTTTGTTATTCTTTAAGTTAGTTTTGATGGTTCAATTAGTACTTTTCTTATTTTGTTACTTTTTTTCATCAGTTCTTTAGTTTTATTTATTCCCCTGCCTGCATTGGAGTATTTTATGTTCCTGTGGAGCCTTGTCCTGTCTTGTCTCTTTGCGTTGTTAGAGTTCCTGTCCTGACCTGTTCCCGTGAGTTCCTGCCACTTACTCACCCTGCCTGGTTCTTGGTCCGCTTCAGAGTTTGCGGTCAATAAGTATCTAAGCTCAGCTCTATGGTGCCTTGCTTGGTCTTCTCCATCTGCCTGGTCTTGCCGCTTCCTCTGCTGCTATTCGGCCAATTGATGTCCAGGCTGTCCCAGTGGTGTTACCTAGCTGTCTCCCTTTGTTACTCTGTTCCTGCTGTTTCATCACATGTGCACCTCACTACCCTCTTGCATTAGTCTGTTTGTCAATAAACCCTTGTCACTCACTCACTCTGCGACTTTTCATGAACAATTTGTTACTTTTGAATCTTTAATATTAACGAGTTATCTCAGAGAGTGATTCATTAATTTTGTGTTGACTGTGCATACGCAGCATCCCATAGGTTCTGTACAGGAAACAGAAATGATTAGCTCACCTCCCGAGTTTGTTCTTTTGTGACAGCCATAATAGATACAGAAATTATAATTCCCAACATTCCTTACAAACAAGTGTGTAGTTGGTTATAATTTATTTTTATTTTATATTTATTAACTTTTTTTTGTTATCAACATATTTTTTTTCACACATAACACAACATAGCATCCAAAATATAATAAAACAAAACAAAACAAAACAACAGACACATACTCAACATCTCAAGGTCCAATCAAAAGGGAGGGAGAGAGGGAAGGACAATAAAAACACAAAAGTCACTCCTTTATACAATCACGTATATCAAACAAAAATAAATTGCCAAGCATCAATGGTCAAAGGCCTGGCCCCATATATTTATTAACTTGAGTGATTAATAGGTGCAAATTCATACACTGTAAAAATAACAACAACAACAACAAAAACAATTGCCAGGAATTTACAGGATTAAAGAGTATTATTTCGCAATAAATTACTGTAATCAGAAATTTTCTGTGAAATCCATGCATGCTGGGTCATTTTCTTACAAATGACTGTGAATGAACAGCAGAATGATGCTAACATCACAATAATGTACTCCTCTTGTTTTGCTGTAAATTCACATTATACATTTGTCTTTAAATGTGCCACTGTGAGAAATTTAGTTATTTAATACTGTAATTGTTTTGAAGTCACCATAATGGTGATTAGTAACTAGTATTTGTTTGGGATCTTGTTTGGGGTATGACGACAAGCTAGAATATGAAATAAGCTAGTTGTCTGACTTTAAGTTAGTCAATAGCAAAAGTTCAGTTATTTGTAGCATGAACATGATTTTATTTGAAATAAAGTATGTGACATCAACATTTGACATACAAAACACACCAATGATAACACAACAAATAAAAACAACACTTACAACATAAACCAACATTACCAAATTAAACCAACAGCACAAACGGCTAAAAGTGAACCAAAAACAAGTTCAACAGCACAAATAAAACCAATAAGTTTATATTCTTTACAGCATGATCTATTCGTGCTGCATTGCATGCTGGGAACGTTCATAGCACTTATGCACTGTAGAAACACAGTATGATGCTGTTTGTTTACAAGACATTTCTGAGAGTGCAGTTAGATACAAGAGAAGTCCAACTGTGAAATTGCTGTGAAAGTAATGCTATTATTAACCTGAAATATACTGTAATTTCTCACTAAAAGTTTTAACAGTGTAGTAAGACGGTACAGGCAGTGTACAAAGTGAAGTGCATTTGTCAGTGTGCCATTGTATGCTTGTGTTTGTGTTTCATCAGTGATGAGCATATTTAGACAGATTAAACTCCTACAGTCATTCACAAAGAACAAATAAAACCAATCAAAAATAAACAGCAACAAAACTCATACTGCACCATTCATAAGCTGTATGCTTTAACGCAGTGTGAATTGTTAATGCCCCCACAATCCCATAATGTTAAAGAGGCTCATTCAAAGGTCTTTAATTACTGTCACTCTATTTATAGAATGTTACAGCATGTGCATGTGTCTCCTCCCATTGTTCCGCTTCCATGGCAAACGCCACATTATCATCCACAGAAATCTAAAGCACGGACTTCATCATCCATTTACACAAAATCTCCCTGTCATTAAAAATAAATAAAATGACAACAGAATAGATCAAAAGCTATTAAATACAGATGTGCTTGAGGTTGTCATATCAGATGATTACAGTTAATTACAGAGGTAATTTATCTCAAACCATTTAATGTACAAACTCCATAATTAGTTTGTGTTTGTTTGTTTTTTATAAACTCTATACTGGCTATACAGGCTGAAACTTCTCTGAATCACACACACACACAGGGGCGATTCTAGGAATTTTTATTTTTTTAATGGGGTGGCACAGGGGGGGACCAAGAACCAGTTAGGGGGGGGGGGATAATGTGTCCCAACACAAGTGGAATTACATAAAATGGCACTGCACAAATGCCTGGACAACGCATCTCTCTTTTTATAAATAAAAATCCATGGGACAGACAATTCAACTTCTTTTATTGTACAAACACAGACTGTGTGTGTGTGTGTGTGTGTGTGTTATGTCTTAGAATAGCTGTATTCTGCCGTTTTTGTGCTGGCTACCAAACAATCGAACAAACTCATCCTCAAACTTATTGAAACCCCACATTTTAGCGTTTACCACATTACTGCAGACTTTTTGGGAAACTGATTGTGCCTTTAATCTTTGAAACAACAGGAAGAAACGTAACAATTTATATGTTAAATGATGCTGGTGCATATATATATATATATATATATATATATATATATAAAACAAATATATGGTAATATTGGCACAAGGGGGTGCCAAGCATATTTTATGGGGGGCTGGTGCCACCCCGTGCCACCCTGTTAGACACACCCAATGTCCTAATGTCCCCACAGACAGTACAAACAGAAATGTACTACTTTGTGGGGTCCTTCAGTTACAGAAAACCTGTATGCAGTGTTACACTAGGGCTGTCAATCGATAAAAAAATGAAATCGTGATTAATCGCAATGAATCGCACATTTTTATTTGTTCTAAATGTACCTTAAATTAATACTTTTCAAATTTTGAATACTCTAATCAACATGGGCATGGACAAATATGGATGCTTTATGCAAATGTACACTATATTGCCAAAAGTATAGGGTCGCCCCCTTCTAATGAACAGGTTTGACTACTTTAGTAATTTCTATTAGTACAGATCTTAATGTTAAAGCATATAATGACATTCTAGGAAATTGTGTGCTTCTAATATTATAGCAACAGTTTGGACAGGACCCTTTTCTCTTCTAACATGACAATGCCTCTGTGTATAAGACAAGGTTCAAATAGAAAATGATTGATTCAGTCAGTGTGGAAGAACTTTACTGGTCTGCATAAAACCAAGTCCTAATCCCTGTTTAACACCTCTGGTGTGACTGTAAATGCAGACCTTGAGCCACAAACTCATCACCAAACACCAATGACTTGTACATATGGATTCAGTCATTTTAGACACTTCCAAAACTGTTGCTACAGAGATGAAAATACAATTTTTAAATACATGAATTATGTTCCCATCGTTGTTGCCACAGATTTGGAAGTGCATTTTTTCTGTTCTAAAGAAGGGGGTGTCCCAATACTTTTGTCTATATAGTGTATGTACAAGTCATTGGTGTTTGGTGACACTCATCACTAAACACCAATGACTTGTACATACACTATATAGACAAAAGTATTGGGACACTAAATGTTGTGGAAAAGTTAATTTATTTCAGTAATTCAGCTCAAATTGTGAAACTCGTGCATTAAATAAATTCAATGCACACAGACTGAAGTAGTTTAAGTCTTTGGTTCTTTTAATTGTGATGATTTAGGCTCACATTTAACAAAAACCCACCAATTCACTATCTCAACAAATGAGAATACTTCATAAGACCAATAAAAAAAATGTTTAGTGAATTGTTGGCCTTCTGGAAAGTATGTTCATTTACTGTATATGTACTCAATACTTGGTAGGGGCTCCTTTTTCTTTAATTACCGCCTCAATTTGGCGTGGCATGGAGGTGACCAGTTTGTGGCACTGCTGAGGTGGTATGGAAGCCCAGGTTGCTTTGATAGCGGCCTTCAGGTCATCTGAATTGTTGGGTCTGTTGTCTCTCATCTTCCTCTTGACAATACCCCATATATACTCCATGGGGTTCAGGTCAGGCGAGTTTGCTGGCCAATCAAGCACAGTAACACCATGGTTACAGCTTTTGGCACCTTTGGCAGTGTGGGCAGGTGCCAAGTCCTGCTGGAAAATGAAATCAGCATCTCCATAAAGCTTGTCAGCAGAAGGAAGCATGAAGTGCTCTAAAATGTCCTGGTAGATGGCTGCGTTGACTGTGGACTTCAGAAAACACAGTGGACCAACACCAGCAGATGACATGGCAGCCCAAATCATCACTGACTGTGGAAACTTCACACTGGACTTCAAGCAACATGGATTCTGTGCCTCTCCACTCTTCCTCCAGACTCTGGGACCTTGATTTACAAATGAAATGCAAAATTTACTTTCATCTGAAAAGAGGACTTTGGACCACTGAGCAACAGTCCAGTTATTTTTCTCCACAGCCCAGGTATGACGCTTCTGATGTTGTCTCTGGTTCAGAAGTGGCTTGGTAGCCCTTTTCCTGAAGACGTCTGAGCGTGGTGACTCTTGATGCACCGACTCCAGCTTCAGTCCATTCCTTGTGAAGCTCTCACAAGTGTTTGAATCAGCTTTGCTTGACAGTATTCTCAAGCTTGCGGTCATCCCTGTTGCTTGTGCACCTTTTCCTACCCAAATTCTTCCTTCCAGTCAACTTTGCATTTAATATGCTTTGATACAGCACTCTGTAAACAGCCACACCTTTTAGTAAAGACCCTCTGTGACTTACCCTCTTTATGGAGGGCGTCAATGTTCGTCCAAGTCAGCAGTCTTCTCCATTATTGTGGTTTCAAAGAACAAGAGATACCCGGAATTTATACTGTAGGGATGGTCATTAATTGAAACTAAAATGTAAATATGCTAATATTTTGAGATACTGATTTTTGACTTTCATGAGCTGTAAGCTCGAATCATCAAAATTAAAACAAAATTTTTTTTTTAAATGTTTTACTTTACATGCAATGAATCTAAAATATATGAAAGTTTCACTTTTTGAAATTACTTACAAGAAAAAATGAACTTTTTCACGACATTCTAATTCATTGAGATGCACCTGTATATATATATATATATATGAATAGTTCAGATGCAAAAGCCGTTTAAAATTTTCTTTTAAAATGAGCATTTTTATGAGCATAGTCCTTGATTATTTTTGCAGCTCTGTTTTTGCAGCGTTTCAGGTAGATGTCCTGCAGTGAGGGGAGGGCAGACCCTGAGATGCGCTCAGCTAAGCGCACGACTCTCTGCAGAGCTTTGCAGTCCTGATTTGTGGCGTTACTATACCACACTGAGATGTTAAAATGGGATTCTTTCATTTACATTTATTCATTTAGCAGACACGTTTATTCTTTCATGTTTTTAGACCACAAAATAGCAATTGATTTACCATTGAGATACAAGTTAACAAAAAACAAAATAAATTATAAAATGATAAACCTCACAATTAAACCTTTCTAACCATTTTTTTAAAGAAAAGGGATGAGTCAGAAATATAAATTATTATATTATTTAAAAAGGGTTTATGTGGGTGGATTTTCGCATTGGTCTGAACAAAAACCGCAGACTGGATTATTGAAAATGCACATTCATTCTCGGCCAGTAGGAGGTGCTTTTGGAACATCAGAAATATAGTGGTTTCCCCGGTAACGGCTGTAAACAAAGCAGTGCTCAGCTCATAAATGATACTTTATCAGGTAAAAAGAAAATGCCATCGAAACTTTTCTGAAGACAATCGGTTCCCTTCAGAGGTTCATTCATTTAAAAACTTGAATTAGCGAGAATGAGAAAAGTGTGAAAAATATAGCCTATATTGATGAGGAATGTCCACTGATGAGTTGCCAGCATAAGCCTACATTTAACTTCAGTCATTTTAACGCAGGGCTGTCAATCAATTAAAATATTTAATCGCGATTAATCACACGATCATCATGAGTTAACGCGCGAATAATCTTAACTTAATCGCACATTTTTATGTGTTCTAAATGTAACTTAAATTATTACTGTTCAAGTTTGTAATACTCTAATCAACATGGGCATGGACAAATATGGATGCTTTATGCAATGTTTATTATTAGTGAAACCATAGTCAACATGGAGCATGAAGAGTAGACATGTCTCATATGTCATAGATGTTTTTCAAAGAACTTGTTCATGTCTATTAGACACATGAAAAAAAGAACATAGAAATAACAGGTTCCCATTATTTCTCTTTCTCTGCACTGAGCAATTTACTTACACAACCCTGTTTACATTTTCGCAGGACAGGGCAGCCCACTTCTGAACATGCAAAATGTACATTTATTATTACATTTGTTTGCATCGCTGTCCACATACTGTATTTTGATGCAGCTAAATTCTTAATAAATTTTCATTAATATATTTTTCTGTTTCTGTTGCCAGACAACAGGATGAATAGGAAATAGTGACTGAAACCCGACCCATTAAAAGACTACATAACCAGCTCTCCCTTTCAAGATGTTAATCTGCACAAAAATCCTGATTTATTATCGTGCCACTGTCTGATAAAATCAAATAGGCTACACATAAGATAAAGACAATAGCTGTGCTGTGATTTCGGCTATACTTGCATGTAAAATTAGAGAAGAAACATGTGCTTAACTGAAAGTGCAGCTCCTTTCAGCCGCTCGCTGAACAGAGCAGACACAGAGAGAGAGAGAGAGAGAGAGAGAGAGAGAGAGAGAGAGAGAGAGAGAGAGCACTAAATTACTAAATATAAAGACATCAGAGACCACTACTACCCCAAAATTAATAAAATATTCCCCCAATTTAACACCTGTAATCCAACCCAGAAACTCCGTTTTATTCTTGGCGAAGAAGTCAAATGTTGTAATATAGCTGCAAGATTTGTATCATCTTGTCATCTCCTGAGGGACAGCCAGAGAGAAACACACACACACACACACACACACACACACATTACACCTACGCACATCTATATAATCTGTTCACATTTATAAGTTCAGTTGTTACATGATTTCTGTAGTATAATCTTTTATTTATTATTATAATCCTTTATTTATTTTATTAATACTATTGTTCTATTTATTTTGTTGCTATATCTAGCCATGTGTTTATATAATATTGCCTTTTTTATTTAGTTTCATTATTACTGTTATTTTCTATAGGCTTTACTAAATGTTCAGATATTCTAAATCATTTTCTATGTTGTTTTAATGCTTTGGCAATACAAAATGTATGTTTTTGTCATGCCAATAAAGCTTTCTGAATTGAGAGAGAGAGAGAGAGAGAGAGAGAGAGAGAGAGAGGGGTGTGTGCGCAGCGGGAAAGAGAGAGACCTCGCGCTCGTGCGGCAGTCAGCTTCAGATGCATCATATTTTCTTACAAGCATACACAAGAACACGTTCAACTCCGACACGCAGATGGTTGTCATGGTAATAGACACCGTAAATGTTCACGTCTCCGCGCTTAATGTGCATCTCGTATATGAAAAGCATTTTAGGGGGCTTTTGGGGGCCCAAAGGCAATCGCCTACCTTTGCCTAATGGGTAAGTCCGCCCCTGCCCTACACCCTTCAACACTCTCACTCCAGAGGGTAAACCCTTTGAAGGGATTAGGGCATAGGGATGAGTCCTTCTGAATGGGCAGGGACAGTGTTTGTTCAAATAGGTCTGCATTTCCCAAAAGCATCAGAAGCATAAGTAGATCTTAAAGGAGGGGGTACAATGCTGTTTCATGCATTCAGAGTTGTTTACACTGTTAAAGAGTTGGATTCTCATGCTAAGCACGGACAAAGTTTAAAAAAACAATTTGGATGTATAACAGAGTATTTCTGAGCCAAAAATCGTACTTCCGGGTTCATACAAGTTTCTGAGAGTTTTTTTTTCAATTGTGGCTCTTGCTGACGTAAACAACGGTGGAACTCCTTAAATGGGAATTTCTCCCGGAATCAAGGCCCAGTTCAACGCTGGATTTGCACATTGTTTGATACTGAATGATTGAGCGGTCCCAGCTATAAAAGATCCTGGTCACGATTCAGAACTGCAGATGGTAAGTGAAACGGCATCAAATGTCTGTTTTGTTGGCGATGGGCGCTCAAGTGCTTGTCACTCTTTAGCTCCACCCACAGCGCGCCTCCAGGAGCTCGGCTTTTTTCAGAGAGAATCGTAAAGCTCTATCTTTCTTTTATAAGTATGATAAAACTAAAGACTTTTTGGAGATATGAAGGATGCAGTACTACTCTATAGGTACTCAATATTAACATGAGATTGGGTGAAACTGTGCATGTTATGCCCCCTTTAAGAAACCACTGCCACATTATTACATTACATATAATGTCATTGTTACCATATATAAAATGAATTCTGAAAAATGCATCACGTTTCCACACAAACATGAAGCAGCAATAATAATCAGAAATGTTTCTTGAGCAGAAAATTATATTAGAATGATTTCTGAAGGATCATGTGACACTGAAGACTGGAGTAATGATGCTGAAAATTCAGCTTTGATCACAGATGCATTTTAAATTACATTTTAAAATATATTAAAATAGAAAATAGTTATTTTAATAGTTATATTTCACAATACTGCTGTTTTTACAGTATTTTTGAGACTTATTTAAAAATATTACAAAACCTTACTAACCCCAAACTTGTGTACATTTCATATTTATTTTAGATGTGCTAGTTTGTGCAAGTAAATTTATTTAAACTTGTTGTTAAAAGTTCAAATAGATTGTGTTATGTTCTGTAATTGCTGCTAATAAATCTGTCAGAAAAAAAAATATTCTAAAGTTTCACCTTTAGGAGTACAGCAGCCTGGCAGCCTTTTACAAAAAAATAACCATGGTTGTATTACAGTTAGCACGGTTTAACTGCGTAACTACAAATTTACCATGGTAATAATAATAGTAACAATAATAATAATAATAATACATTTTAGTACTTATGTAACACCATGTTTATTTTTCATGAGGTACCCTCAAAGGTGCACTTTTGTAACTTATCTACCCTTAAAGCATGCATACTTGTATGGTACTAATACAGTATGCTCCCTTTTAGGGGTATATGTGCACCTTTGAGGTTATATCCCCAGTAAAGGTCTAAAATTCAACTTTAGTATATTTTATTTCTGACAGTGTAAACAAAAAAGGCCTATGAATTGTTAAAAAAACGTGGCTTTAACATCTAATATTAAGTGAATATAATTACTGATTATATTCTTTTAATAATTTAACAGATCAGCTTAGTTTAGTTTAGAGGTATCGGTATCGATATTGAAGATACTGGGCTTGAAAATATCAGTATCGGTTTGAAAATAAAATGAGATATCACCCATCCCTAATGCGCAGTCCCAAGCGCACGTCTCAGTAAGCTGACTGTTTCTATAGCAACCGTGACTTCTAACAGCAGCTAGAGTGATGCCCTGACTTTACCGATTAGCGATTGGCTCTTTCATTCAGAAGGCGGGGCTTCCTGCGATAGAGCGCCCATATTGAGTGTTGCATTTTTCCCCATTCAAAACTATACGAGTGACACGTCTTGGGTATTCTATAGTCCTTGGTTATAAACTCTAAAATGACGTTTTGGAATTTGCAGGGATGAGGTACGTAAGAAATGACTTCAACACCAACCCACTATGGTCACCTTGGCAATTGAATCGCCATTGGCTAGTAATTCTTTTAGTTTACTAGCTAGACTGATAATACTAGGCCTATATATACACTGTATGTATGTATGTATGTATGTATGTATGTGTATATATATATATATACATATACACACACACACAGGTGCTGGTCATATAATTAGAATATCATCAAAAAGTTGATTTATTTCACTAATTCCATTCAAAAAGTGAAACTTGTATAATGTATACATTCATTCCACACAGACTGATATATTTCAAGTATTTATTTATTTTAATTTTGATGATTATAAGTGACAACTAATGAAAACCCCAAATTCAGTATCTCAGAAAATTAGAATATTGTGAAAAGGTTCAATATTGAAGACACCTGGTGCCACACTCTAATCAGCTAATTAACTCAAAACACCTGCAAAGGCCTTTAAATGGTCTCTCAGTCTAGTTCTGTAGGCTACACAATCATGGGGAAGACTGCTGACTTGACAGTTGTCCAAAAGACGACCATTGACACCTTGCACAAGGAGGACAAGACACAAAAGGTCATTGCAAAAGAGGCTGGCAGTTCACAGAGCTCTGTGTCCAAGCACATTAATAGAGAGGCGAAGGGAAGGAAAAGATGTGGTAGAAAAAAAGTGTACAAGCAATAGGGATAACCACACCCAGGAGAGGATTGTGAAACAAAACCCATTCAAAAATGTGGAGGAGATTCACAAAGAGTGGACTGCAGCTGGAGTCAGTGCTTCAAGAACCACTACGCACAGACGTATGCAAGACATGGGTTTCAGGGTCCATGGGGAAAGCCGATTAGTCACCAGAAGAGAAGGACGGCAGCTCGCGTAAGTGGTGTAATATTTTTTCGCAGTTCTGTTGTTTAAATTAGTTACTTGCTGCTAGGAAGGAATACTTCGTTTCCTACCTATTTCTATTGTGCATTTTCGTTGAGGTTTATATTTTTGATTGCACTTGCTGGCAATTTGAATAATTTGCACCTCAGCTAAGAACGAGCGTGTGTGATTGTGCGAAGTGTTTAGTTTTGTATACAGCAATTAGCAGTCCTTTAAGGTTATTGGCTGGGCTGAGCAGAAGCCGGCCTCAGCGACTGTTAGGTATTTAAACTGCTTGGTGGCTGTTATAAGTTGGGAAAGCCGATTAGTCACCAGAAGAGAAGGACGGCAGCTCGCGTAAGTGGTGTAATATTTTTTTCGCAGTTCTGTTGTTTAAATTAGTTACTTGCTGCTAGGAAGGAATACTTCGTTTCCTACCTATTTCTATTGTGCATTTTCGTTGAGGTTTATATTTTTGATTGCACTTGCTGGCAATTTGAATAATTTGCACCTCAGCTAAGAACGAGCGTGTGTGATTGTGCGAAGTGTTTAGTTTTGTATACAGCAATTAGCAGTCCTTTAAGGTTATTGGCTGGGCTGAGCAGAAGCCGGCCTCAGCGACTGTTAGGTATTTAAACTGCTTGGTGGCTGTTATAAGTTGGGAAAGCCGATTAGTCACCAGAAGAGAAGGGCAGCAGCTCGCGTAAGTGGTGTAATATTTTTTCGCAGTTCTGTTGTTTAAATTAGTTACTTGCTGCTAGGAAGGAATACTTCGTTTCCTACCTATTTCTATTGTGCATTTTCGTTGAGGTTTATATTTTTGATTGCACTTGCTGGCAATTTGAATAATTTGCACCTCAGCTAAGAACGAGCGTGTGTGATTGTGCGAAGTGTTTAGTTTTGTATACAGCAATTAGCAGTCCTTTAAGGTTATTGGCTGGGCTGAGCAGAAGCCGGCCTCAGCTGTTTTCACTGTAGTCTCCTAGACCGTATTTATTTGATGTCAGAGCGCTGACGCGGAAGCGTCTGCGGAAGCGTTCAGCCGTCGTGCTCAGTCGCCTCGTGTGAAGACCAACGAGTGTAAAGACAGATGACTTTTCCTGCGCGACTTCAAACGAGCAACGACACGGAGCACACACTTAAGTATCATTTCTATCTTCCCTCACGCACTCTCCTTCCCTATCCTCTATCATGTGTTTCGAAACCATTCCGGTTCTCTCTCAACCACGCTCTAAAAACACACGCAGACGGCAACGTCATCCTGCCAACCTTCGCCCGATCGCTACATCTTCTACTACACCTCTTTCTTTCTCTGTGGGTCTTTGGAATTGCCAGTCAGCTGTCAACAAAGCTGACTTCATTTCTGCTTTTTCCTTACAATCCACTCTCAACATCTTGGGCTTGACTGAGACCTGGATTCGTCCAGAAGACTCCGCTACCCCGGCTGCTCTCTCTCAGAATTTCTCTTTCTCTCACACCCCAAGGCAAGTTGGCCGGGGTGGGGGCACTGGTCTGCTCATTTCAAACAATTGGAAATACTCAACCCACTCTCCCCTAGGCAATCACAACTCAATTGAATCCCATGCGATTACTGTAACGGCTCCTATAAAACTCCAGATAGTAGTAATCTATCGTCCCCCTGGCCAAATCCTACCCACCTTCCTAGAGGAGCTGGACGGCCTGCTGTCCTCTTTCATGGAGGATGGCACTCCACTCCTAGTCTTTGGCGATTTCAACATTCACCTAGACAGGCCTTATGCTCCACTCCTAGCTTCATTTGATCTCAAACGCCTTACCACTACTAGCACGCACAAATCAGGCAACCAACTTGATTTAATTTACACATGCAACTGTACTACAGATAACATTCTGGTACAACCACTACATACCTCTGACCATTTACCGGTTACTTTCAGACGTAACCTACGCTCGCTTTCCCCCACCCTTCTTTCCTCAGTAGTATCCTCCTCTCTTCCCTCACCTACCCATTTCACATCTCTGGATGTGAACGCAGCTACTGACACTTTATGCTCTACCTTAACCTCTTGTCTGGACGTCATTTGTCCCCTCTCCTCCAGGCCAGCACGGGCTGCCCCTTCTAACCCCTGGTTATCCGATGTTCTTCGTGAACATCGGACCAAACTCAGAGCGGCTGAGAGAAGATGGCGCAAATCAAACGATCCATCGGACCTCACTAGGTATCAGTCTTTGCTTTCGTCTTTCTCTACTGAAGTCCACACTGCCAAATCCTCACACTTCCACAACAAGATCAACAGCACTCCAGACATGCGTGATCTCTTCAGAACATTTAATTCTCTCCTCTGTCCCCCTCCACCACCGCCCACCACTTCTATAACAGCTGATGACTTTGCCACTTTTTTCACAGACAAAACTAGAACAATCGGTAACCAGTTCTCAACTCCACACACACAGGACCTCCAACCAACCACATCCACTGCTCAAACTCCCATCTTCTCCTTCTGTCCCCTCACCGAGGCGGAAGTATCCAAACTTCTCCTCTCCAGCCATCCTACAACATGTCCTCTTGACCCAATCCCCTCTCACCTTCTCCAAGCAATCTCTCCCACACTCTTACCGGCACTCACACACATTATCAACACATCTCTCCGCACTGGCATCTTCCCCACAGTGTTCAAGCAGGCCCGGGTAACCCCACTGCTCAAAAAACCTACATTAAACACTTCTCTTTTAGAAAACTACAGACCTGTCTCTCTCCTTCCATTCGTAGCGAAAACACTCGAACGAGTTGTCTTCAACCAGCTCTCAGTATTTCTTTCACAGTACAACAAACTGGATGCTAAACAGTCAGGTTTCAGGAGTGGCCACTCAACAGAGACTGCGCTACTCTCAGTCACGGAAGCCCTGCGAGTCGCAAAGGCCGATTCCAAATCATCAGTCCTCATTCTGCTCGATCTTTCTGCTGCTTTTGACACTGTCAATCATCAGATACTCCTGTCCACCCTCTCATCGCTGGGCATCACTGGGATTCCACTTCGCTGGTTTGAATCCTATCTCACCGGTAGGTCCTTCAGGGTGGCTTGGGGTGGTGAGGTATCCAAAGCACATCAACTGGTCACTGGGGTTCCTCAGGGATCAGTTCTTGGACCCCTCCTCTTCTCCACATACACTACATCACTGGGACCCATCATACAGGCACATGGCTTCTCCTACCATTGCTACGCCGATGACACACAGCTCTATCTCTCTTTTCAACCAGATGATCCAACGGTAGCTGCACGGATCTCAGACTGCCTGGCGGACATCTCGGCATGGATGAAAGAACATCACCTACAGCTCAACCTAGCAAAGACTGAGCTTCTTGTCGTCCCTGCCACTCCGACCCTACAGCATGACTTCCCGATTCAATTAGGCACATCAATAATTACCCCATCAACTTCGGTCAGAAATCTTGGTGTAATCTTTGATGACCAACTGACCTTCAAAAAGCACATTGCAAAGACCGCTCGATCTTGCAGGTTTGCGCTATACAACATCAGAAAAATCAGGCCCTTCCTGACAGAGCATGCTGCGCAACTTCTTGTCCAGGCCCTTGTCGTTTCTAGGCTGGACTACTGCAATGCTCTTCTGGCTGGTCTTCCATCAAACGCAATCAGAATGCAGCGGCACGACTGGTCTTCAATGAGCCCAAAAGAACCCATGTTACACCTCTCTTCATCTCACTGCACTGGCTACCAGTGGCAGCTCGCATCAAGTTCAAGACACTGATGCTTGCATACAGAACAACCACAGGCTCAGCACCCTCCTACTTCCACTCACTATTACAAATCTACATCCCCTCCAGAAGTCTGAGATCTGCTAGTGAGCGACGCCTTGTGGTACCATCACAGAGAGGCTCAAAATCACTCTCCAGAACATTCTCATTCACCATTCCTGGATGGTGGAATAATCTTCCCACCCCTATCCGGAATGCTGGATCCCTGTCAATCTTCAAGCAACAACTGAAAACTCATCTCTTTCGGCACTACTTGACTTCATCCTAAACTTGTTCACAAAAAAACAAAAAAAAAAACTTTCCCTTTATCTTTCTCTCCTTCCCTTGCTAGCTTGTACTTATTTGAACAATGACTGAGACTTGGTGTTACGAGCACTTCCTCTGTCTGATTGCCTCTTCAAGATGAATGGCTTTATGTACTCCCCAATTGTAAGTCGCTTTGGATAAAAGCGTCTGCCAAATGACTAAATGTAAATGTAAATGTAAATGTCAAGCCACTCTTGAACAACAGACAGCGTCAGAAGTGTCTCGCCTGGGCTAAAGACAAAAAGGACTGGACTGCTGCTAAGTGATCCAAAGTAATGTTCTCTGATGAAAGTAAATTTTGCATTTCCTTTGGAAATCAGGGTTCCAGAGTCTGGAGGAAGAGAGGAGAGGCACAGAATCCACGTTGCTTGAGGTCCAGTGTAAAGTTTCCGCAGTCAGTGATGGTTTGGGGTGCCATGTCATCTGCTGGTGTTGGTCCACTGTGTTTTCTGAGGTCCAAGGTCAACAGCCGTATACCAGGAAGTTTTAGAGCACTTCATGCTTCCTGCTGCTGACCAACTTTATGGAGATGCAGATTTCATTTTCCAACAGGACTTGCACCTGCACACAGTGCCAAAGCTACCAGTACCTGGTTTAAAGACCATGGTATCCCTGTTCTTAATTGGCCAGCAAACTCGCCTGACCTTAACCCCATAGAAAATCTATGGGGTATTGTGAAGAGGAAGATGCGATATGCCAGACCCAACAATGCAGAAGAGCTGAAGGCCACTATCAGAGCAACCTGGGCTCTCATAACACCTGAGCAGTGCCACAGACTGATCGACTCCATGCCACGCCGCATTGCTGCAGTAATTCAGGCAAAAGGAGCCCCAACTAAGTATTGAGTGCTGTACATACTCATACTTTTCATGTTCATACTTTTCAGTTGGCCAAGATTTCTAAAAATCCTTTCTTTGTATTGGTCTTAAGTAATATTCTAATTTTCTGAGATACTAAATTTGGGGTTTTCATTAGTTGTCACTTATAATCATCAAAATTAAAAGAAATAAACACTTGAAATATATCAGTCTGTGTGGAATGAATGTATACATTAAACAAGTTTCACTTTTTGAATGGAATTAGTGAAATAAATCGACTTTTTGATGATATTCTAATTATATGACCAGCACCTGTGTGGGTGTGTGTGTGTATATATATATATATATATATATATATATATATATATATATATATATATATATATATATATATATATATATATATATATATAGTGCCCTCCACTAATATTGGCACCCTTGATAAATATGAGCAAAGGCGGCTGTGAAATTAAATCTGCATTGTTTATCCTTTTTATCTTTCATTCCAAAAATTCCAACCTATCATTGAAGTAAAACAATTGAAAATGGGGGGAAATCTCATAGTATAAGAAATACTTTCTCTAGTTCATGTTGGCCACAATTATTGGCACCCAATTATTGCAATGTCCTTTTCCCAGGGTAACAGCTCTCAGTTTTCTCCTATAATGCCTGAAGAGTTTGGAGAACACCTGATTAGAGATCAGAGACCATTCCTTCATACAGAATCTCTCCAGATCCTTCAGATTCACAGCTCCATGTTGGTGCTTCTCCTCTTCAGTTCACCTCACTCATTTTCTATAGGGTTCAGGTCAGAGGACGGGAATGGCCATAGCAGAAGCTTGGTTTTGTGCTCAGTGACCCATTTTTGTGTTGTTTTTGAGGTTTGTGTTTGGATTATTGTCCGGTTGGAAGATCCAAACATGGCCCATTATAAGATTTCTAACAGGGTCAGTCACTTATTGATTTTTTATATGTTGGTATTTAATAGAATCCATGATGCCATGTGTCTAAACAAGATGATCAGGACCTCCAGCAGAAAAATAGGCCCACAACATAAAAAAATACAGCAGTATATTTCATTGTACACATGGGGTACTTTTTTTTCCCTGTGTGCACCAAAACCATCTTGAGTGTTTGCTGCTAAAAAGCTCATTTTTTAGTTTCATCTGATCATAGAAGCCAGTCCCATTTGAAGTTACAGTCATGTCTGATAACTGAATATGCTGGAGTTTGTTTTTGGATGAGCTAGGAGAATTTTTCTAGAAATCCTCCAAAACAACATGTGGTGATGTAGGGACTGTTTGACATTTTTTTTCTACATTTACATTTTACATTTATGCATTTAGCAGGCGCTTTTATCCAAAGCGACTTACAGTGCATTCAGGCTATACATGTTTTTATCACTGTGTGTGTTCCCTGGGAATCGAACCCACAACCTTTTGCGCTGCTAACGCAATGCTCTACCACTGAGCCACAGGAACACAGTGTTTCTAATGTTTTCTGACCCCGAGACTCAACTATATTCTGCAATTCTACAGCTGTGGTCCTTGGGGAGTCTTTAGCCACTCAAACTCTCCTCCTCACCGTGCATTAGGACGATATAGACACACGTCCTCTTCCAGGCAGTTTCGTAACATTTTCTGTTGATTGGAAATTCTTAATTATTGCCCTGATGGTGGAAATGGGATTTTTCACTGCTCTAGCTCTTTTCTTAAAGCCACTTCACTAATTTGTGAAGCTCAATTATCTTTTGCTGCACATCAGAAATATATTCTTTGGTTTTTCTCATTGTGATGGATGATTAAGGGAATTTGGTCTTTGTGTTCCTCATATTTATAATCCTGTGGAACAGGAAGTCATGGCTGGACAATTTCATGCTCCTAGTCACCCTGGTGTGCTAAAAAAATTAAATATGAATGGAATATACTTCAGAGATATTTTACTCAAGAATTTCTAGGGGTGCCAATAATTGTGGCCAACATCCATTGGAGAAAAACATTTATTTCATCATGAGATTTTCTCCCCACTTTCAATTGTTTTACTTCAATAATAGGTTAGAATTTTGTAATTTTTTTGAGGGAAAGATCAAAAGGATAAACAATGCATTTTTATTTTCACAGCTGCCTTTGCTCATATTTATCAAGGGTGCCAATATTAGTGGAGGGCACTGTATATACAGTATCTCACAAAAGTGAGTACACCCCTCACATTTCGGCAATCAATTTAATATATCTTTTCAAGGGACAATACTATAGAAATGAAACTTGGATATATTTTAGAGTAGTCAATGTGCAACTTGAATAGAAGTAAATATTTACTGTCCTCTGAAAATAACTCAACATATAGCCATTATTGTCAAAAAAGCTGGCAACAAAAGTGAGTACACCCTAAGTGATAACAGCTATACATCGTGTAACCATGCAAAGTCACATGTCCTATTCATCATGTTCATGTTTTTGTATGGTGCTTGACAGGACCATACAAATTTGTGTATCTTGTTTTAGAGCAGTTCAAATTTGGTTCTTTGAGTACAATTCTCTCATACTAACCACTGGATGTTCAACATGGCACCTCATGGCAACCTCATGGTTGAGAATTAGAATTGTTGCTCTCCACAAAGATGGCCGAGGCTATAAGAAGTTCGGTAACACCCTGAAACTGAGTTACAGTACAGTGGCCAGGGTCATACAGAGGTTTTCCAAGACGGGTTTCACTCGGAACAGGCCTCGCAAGGGTCGATCAAAGAAGTTGAGTCCTTGTGCTGTGCGTCAGGTGCAGAAGCTGGCATCACAAAACAGATGCCTGAGTGCTGCCAGCATTGCTTTAGAGGTTGCAGAAGTGGAAGGTCATCTTGTCAGTGCTCAGACCATACGCCACACACACAAGTCGGTTTGCATGGGTGTCGTCCCAGAATGAAGCCTCTTCTGAAGCTGGCTCACAAAAAAGCCTGCAAACAGTTTGCTGAAGACAACCTGGCCAAGAGCATGAATTACTGGAACCATGTCCTGTGGTCTGATGAGTCTAAGGTAAACTTGTTTGACTCAGGTGATGTCCAGCATGTGTGGCGACGCCCTGGTGAGATATAGATATATATATATACGTATATATATAGCCTACTGTATATGTTTGTAAAATGGTACAGCTTTTTACATATCTGAAAGTACACTCTTAACATCAGTCAGTCAAGCATTATAATATGACATTATGATAATCAAGTATTATTTAATGATAGAACTTTGGTAATTAGAATTAAATTACTAAATTACTTGGTAACGATGTATGAATGCAGACATTTTAACTGAATTTAGGACTGGTGGTGGTGCTTTTTTGGTCATTCAGTGTTTCTGTAAAAACAATGGGACAAAACTAACAATAATACTGATAAGACGATAATGATAATGATAAAGATAATAATAATAATAGAAATTCTGCTAATAAGAACAGTTTAAAATGCATTAAGGATTAACGAGCTGCTGGATTCATGAATATTATTCAGGTTCTGTGCGTTCACTCGAACTGATTTGCTGAAATCAAAACAGGGACGATAATAGGTGAGCACCAGCCAATGAGATTGCCATTTGTGCATTAGTTCCGCCCACTACTGGAAAACCCGGCAGTTCCTAAAAGCTGAAAAAATCCAAAAGGAACTCCATTATTTTGACAGGAAAATACAACAAAGAATATAGTTTACATGTAGCGCGTCAATTCTGCATGTATGACTCTCTGTGGTCATTAAAAAAATCCCATGACACTCATCGTAAAGAGTAGGGGTGTAACCCCGATGTCCTGGCCAAATTCCCTCCACTGGCCCTTGTCTATCATGGCCTCCTAATAATCCCCATCCACTTGATTGGCTCTATTACTCTCTTTCCTCTCCACCTGTAGCTGGTGTGTGGTGAGCGCATTGGCGTCGTTATCCTGTGGCTGCCGTCGTAACATCCAAGTGGATGCTGCACACTGGTGGTGGTTGAGAAGAGACCCCCCGTATGATTGTAAAGCACTTTGGGTGTACAGCAATACATGCTTCATTCATTCATGTAAGACTCTCTCTTGCTCTCACCAAAGTGACGGCAAGTCGTGCGCCTAGAGTTCACGGTACGTCAAACACAGGTGCGCTACACATCGATTGAGATGAACTGAAAAATATCACAGATCGCTTGACAGAGAGCGAAACTCTAAAGTGCTCAGTCAGTGTGTTCGGAGAGTGAAAATATATCTGTGCTAAACTAATACTTAGCCTCCAACTCACACACTGGCGGGTAAAATCTGAGAATTTATTAGCTATTGGCTAATATTAGACATCATTTATTCGCCCAGATTGACAATTAGTTGCATATCCGAGTGATTTACTCGCATTGTAGAGGGTTGAACACACATGAGATTTCAGGACGGAAACATAGCAGATCCCTTGAAATAAATCATCTGAACAGTAGCTGTGTCCCAAATGGCACACTATACACTATGTACTTATGCACTATGCACTCAACCATGTAGTGTATGAATTATATAAGGTTATTTTGTCATTAATAATCGGAGTCTGATAGCCCCTCCCCCTTCGCAACGTAATTAAAAACTGCGACAGTTGAGTGCATGAAGTGTTCAAAATTCCACACTTACGCACCTATTGTCTTGAGGTGGTTGTGACTACAGGCCGTTAAAAATTATTAGAGAAATAATGCATTCCCGAAGTGGTAATATGGCCACGCCGGAGCCTATTAATGGAACGGTTCTGTAACTGTTTCCACTGATTATGATTTTTTTTTTTTTTTTGCTTGGGTGGTAATATTATATATGAATATAAATTTGTTATGCCTATGTCACCATAAGAGGTAACTCCAGCCCTGATGCTGGCTACACTCTTGTCTGGTTGTATATTAACTACGCACCTCTTCTGTATTTGCTTGTCTTTGGGAAACGTGTGAAAACGGAGAAAAGGTTTAAATTTAGCAGATGCTGTACACTGTGGGACAGCGGTGTTGGCTAGAAGTGCTGTCCTCTCATTTTTTAAATTAAATTTTAATACATTTAGATGTCATTATGATATTAAGTAAACATATATACATATCTAAAACAAACAAGCATCAACAAAATTAGCTGTGGCTGTTTTGGTGAATAGTGTTCCTGTAGTAGCATAGCACAGTACAATCGGCGGAAGTGATTGAATATCCTGAGATTTCACTGGAAATAATAGACATGTTCTAACAGATTTGAAGATTAATTTCCTTTTTTCCTCCTTTATTTCCTATTTCAACACTTGGTCCTTCAACGATTTCTGACTGTATCCAGGGGCGAATGTTGGATTTTTTTTACTGGGGTGGCACAGGGGGGGCCAAGATCCAGTCAGGGGGGGCCCATGGGAAAAGTCATGTGCACCAACACAAGTGGGAAGACATAAAAAGGGCACTGCACAAGCGCCTGGACAACTCATCTCTCTTTTTATAAATAAAAACCACTTAACAGACAATACTTGTTCTCAACTTCTTTCATTGTCCAAACAGACAGTGTGTGTGTCTAGTGAACTTTTTGTAAATTGCTCCTGTTCTGTTGCTGCAGATAGATAGCTGCTGGTGTGGTCCTCACTGGCCCTCTCTGGCCGGTGCTGCCAGGTTCACGGCTGCTAATTTGCTGGCCTACTTGGCCCTGTCTGGTGGATTGGCTCTGACCTGCACTGCACTGTACTGCATCTACCTGTCTTTGACATGGTTTCTTCTTGAAGAAACCTTGAATGTATTGCTGCTGTGCCTTACTTTGTCCCCTTTTCATTTTTTTACACAAAATTGTGCCTAAAAAAAAACAACCTCTAACTTAATCATCAATATTACAAATAGTATATTTAATAGCCATTATCATCTGATTAAAGACAAAATCATTTAATGTGAAGCTGTTCTTGGACATTGCAAACGAAAATAAAAATATATAAGTACACGCAAAAACGTTTGTTTATTCAATACAAACAGGTTTACTATTCTACATCTTAAAATTCCAAGCGTCAGAACGCTAACATTATTAAAACCCCACATTTTAGCGTTTACCACGTTACTGCAGACTAGTTGGGAAAGTGATTGTGCCTTTAATCTTTGAAACAACAGGAAGAAAAGTAATAATTTCCATTTTAAGCAGTGCTGGTGCATCACGGCAAAACAAATAACCACAAACTCTAAGGAGCTTTCAACATACATTTTCAGCTTTTCGACAGGCCTATAATTATAATTTAATACTTACAATGAACAGAGACGTGGTCTGTTCGTGCCCTTGCGCGTGGACTTATAATGACTTACTTCCTGCGTTGTCATCCCGGCGGGAGGTGTACTAACAGGGCTTGCAGCAGGTGAATCGGTCGTTCCATTAAACTGCCTTGTGTTCTTTTTGCCTTGGTGGCTATATGATGCTAACTGCAGAATGGATTTCAAGGACTGCGCGCGCAGATCTACGGCCAATGTTGAATCCAGTGGAATGAATTTGCACCGCAGCGCCCCCACACGATGCTCATGAAAAGAATAGCATGTATAGTTATCTTTATTGAAGTGAATTAGGCTTAAATCGCCGTCATGCATGAATTAATGATATTTTTGCAATTTTACACACAATAATCCACGATGATCACATTACACAAAACTGAAATTGCACATCAAAATAACACAGTCAATATTTTTTGAGACCCCCCAAAATTTCACAAATCACGTTTTCAGGGGAGCCCATGTCTTATTAAGGGGAGCCGAGCTCCCCCGTAGTTCGCACCCTGGTGTGTTCTACTCATAGGTTCTACTTCAAGCTGGCGCTACGCTGCCGATTAATGTATGACATCAGCGGCAGCGCGTGAGATTTTAAATGCAACCAGACTGCTCCCGCATATTTTGCATATTTCACTCGCAAGCATATTTTGAGGGGGGCCGGTGCCACCCCTCTAGACACGCCCCTGTATAAAATATAGACAATTTTGTATGCACAGGTATGATAAGTGCAAAGTTGAAATGAAAATAAGTATGTGTGATGAATAAATAATGTTTAATAGTGTTGTGTGTTCCACGTTAATAATAACACATTAATCCACGTTAACGTATTATTATTATTGATATTATTATTATTATTATTAACAACAATATAATAAATAAATCTCTTCATGCGAGCACGTGCCTAGAATGCTTTGCATAAATCACGTCAGCGCTTACTGTGACGTCACATGTTCGAAATTAGAATGTTCAGAATCTGTACAATATTCATTCTGATTGATTGCTTTTACAACTCAGTCTGCTCGTTTGCATTCTGCTCGACTGCAAGATTCGCTCTTCTGTACAAAAATATTCACTCTGCTCGATTGCACTCTTGACCCGAGAGTCAAATATATTAAGTCTGCAAGTCTTTCTACAAGACTTTGCACATTTATCTAGACTGCAGAAGATTCAGATGGTTCCCCAAAACAAAACCACGCTGATCACCGCCAGTCTGGTGATGTTATTTATGGTGGTACTCTACCAGGGTGAAAAATAAATCACCAAGTACAGTGAAAGAGGAGGACACCAAACAACTACAGATCACCAGAAACACAACCAAGAGACAACTGGAGTGGCATTTCACAGAAGGTAAGCGCATTATTGTATCATCTGTACATCTGAGCATAGAGATCATTTCTGGTGTTTGGTGCCTTTTGAGTATCATAAAATGTAGAAAATCAAAAACATAAAAAAACATAACATGATCATGATAGGAAGTGATAAATTCATCATTTTTTCTTTTCAGATACAATTGTATAAGCAACGTGTTTGCTTAGTTTTTATACTATTGATACTACTTTTTTTGGCTAACAATGTGGAGTAACAATGTACTCCCCCCCCCCATATTTGTGAGTGACATATAGATGTTGACCATATCAGATAAAATTAACAAAAATAGATTTCAATAACATTTTCAAGTTGTTTTCTCTCCAAGGAAGTGATGTCAGTTTTATGATTTAACTGTCATTTAATTTTGTCAGCTTTAATTTGAAGGCACAGTAGGCAACATAACAGAGTACACAATGACTTGAGGGTCACACTAAAAAACTGTTCAACTTCATATATATGTATTTGTTTAAAATCTATACTTAGAGAAGTATTACATACAGAAGTATTAAGTGTACATGTATATAACAATGTGCAATCAACCAAAAAAAAAAAAAAAAAAAAAAAAAAAAAAAAAAAAAAAAACTTATTTTGACACAGGATCTGAGACTGCCACTACCTCTGCAGCTGACACTGTCTCTGAGACGGACAGTGCACCTGAGACCGTCATCGTCCCTGAGACGGACAGTGCACCTGAGATCATCATCGTCCCTGAGACCGTCATCGTCCCTGAGACGGACAGTGCGCCTGAGACCGTCATCGTCCCTGAGACGGACAGTGTGCCTGAGACGGACAGTGTGCCTGAGACCGTCATCGTCCCTGAGACGGACAGTGTGCCTGAGACCGTCATCGCCCCTGAGACGGACAGTGCGCCTGAGACCGTCATCGTCCCTGAGACGGACAGTGCGCCTGAGACCGTCATCGTCCCTGAGACGGACAGTGCGCCTGAGACTGACAGTGTGCCTGAGACCGTCATCGTCCCTGAGACGGACAGTGTGCCTGAGACCGTCATCGTCCCTGAGACGGACAGTGTGCCTGAGACCGTCATCGTCCCTGAGACGGACAGTGTGCCTGAGACCGTCATCGTCCCTGAGACGGACAGTGCGCCTGAGACGGACAGTGTGCCTGAGACCGTCATCGTACCTGAGACGGACAGTGTGCCTGAGACAGACAGTGTGCCTGAGACCGTCATCGTTCCTGAGACGGACAGTGCGCCTGAGACGGACAGTGTGCCTGAGACCGGCATCGTCCCTGAGACGGACAGTGCGCCTGAGACGGACAGTGTGCCTGAGACCGTCATCGTCCCTGAGATGGACAGTGTGCCCGAGACAGACAGTGCGCCTGAAACCGTCATCATTCCTGAGACGGACAGTGCACATGAGACGGACAGTGCGCCTGAGACCGTCATCATCCCTGAGACGGACAGTGCGCCTGAGACCGTCATCGTCCCTGAGACGGACAGTGGCCCTGAGACCATCATCGTCCCCGAGACAGACAGTGTGCCTGAGACCGTCATCGTCCCTGAGACGGACAGTGCTCGTGAGACCGCCATTGTCCTTGAGACTGAAACTGCCTCAGAGATAACACTGCCCTTGAGACTGACACTGCCTCTGAGATTTTCACTGCATATCAGTCTCAAACAGCCTCTGAGCCCGAAACTCCCTCTGAGACTGACACTCCCTCTGAGACTGGCCCTGCGTCTGAGAATGACACTTCCACTGAAAATGACACTGCCTGTCAGACTAACACAGCCTCTCAAATTAAGTCTGCTTCTCAAATTGAGACTGCCTCATAGACCGGCACTACATCTCAGATTGACAGTACATTTCACATTGACAGTACGTCTCAGACTGACACTGCCTCAAAGACAACACTGCCTCTTAACGTCCAGTGCTTTGGAGCCTACCACTGCCTTTGAGACTGCCAATACCTTGGAGACTGCCACTACCTCTGAGACTGCCCTTGAAGATGAGGGTGCCACTGCCTCCGAGACTGACACTACCTCTGAGACTGCCCTTGAATATAATGAGAGTTCCAGGGGCTCTGAGACTGACACTACCTCAGAGACTGACATGACCTCAGAGACCGACACGACCTCTGAAGCTTCCACCGTCTCTGAGTCTGACTTTGAATATCAAATGGCTGCTGCCTCGGAACTGCCAATGGATCTGATCCAGCTACTGCTTCTCAGACATCCACTGTCTCTGAGACTGACACTCCCTGAAGACCTGAGCCCCTTTTAACTTACAGAATCCTATTCTTTATATGGTGCAATAATAAAAAATAAAGAAAATACATTTTTACTTCTACATTTCTTTCTTATTTTCTGTACTATTCTTAAAGGAAGATAATTCATGCCATTCCATGGTAGGAGCCATGCTAAATGCAATACACCAGCATTGCGTTTCATGTCTGAAATCATTCCACTGTAAAAAGCAATGCGGTCTTATTTCACTTATTTTCTTAAAAAAAAACTGTACATTTAGGTTCGAACTGTTTGATGCTAACACCTTGCAAGCTAAGTACACTGTTAAATACTATATTAATTATATGGTATTCAATGATTTTATCAATATTTAACTTGCTCAGTGTCGTATTAACTAGGGATGCACGATATTGGATTTTTGCCGATATCCGATATGCTGATATTTATTAACTAATTTTTGCAGATACGATATATTTCCGTTTGTTTGGAAACAACACCAAGTCTCTCCTGTGCAGAAATTATAAGCAAATAATTTTTAATTTTGGTTAGTTTTTAACAAGAACTTGTTTTTTTAGAATTAAATAAACAATAATGAAGTTCTTTTATAATGGCAGTACATTGAAGATGTGAAAATAACTATGAATAAACTATATTAAGTCACTGAATTATGTTTTTCAGAAAGATGCCGTGGTAACCTTAACATTTTATTTTAAGATTTAACATTTGTAAATGGTCTAAAGCAAAATCTGAAAATCTTTTAGAGCTCATAATTTGCTTAACAAAATATAACATTGCACATCAATGAATAAATCAGTATATATAAAATTATTTAAGTGTCATGTTTGTGATTTATTTTATTTATTTATTTTGTTCATGTAAGCTATAGCTTCTGACCTTTAAATCAAAACATACTCATTTTGTGGCATCAATTACTGCTTTATTTAATCAGAAACGCAGTCTATTTTGCTTTCATTTTATTAGAAGTAGGCCAACAGCGCCCCCTACATAATTAAAACTCCTTACTGAGCGGGCATTAGGCCCCGGGGGAGGCTGCCGCTGCACGTGCTTTTACGGTTTACTCTATCGCACACTGAACTCTCATTCTGTAAATGCATTCTCAGTTTAAATGCAGTGATCCCAAACCGTAAATCTAATCATCATTCAGGCAAAACTTTGCTTCAAGAATGAGTCACACTTCTGACATGATTTAATCGCACTGTTGACGTGATCTAATCGCTAGCACATCGATATATCGGCATAATTTATCATATCGGGCCAATGCCAATATTTATATTTAAAGCCATTATTATCCGATTCCGATATTGGTCCGATAATATCGTGCATCCCTATATTAACTATTAGGTAGATGTCAAGGTTGTAACAAATTAGCTCAAAGGGCAGAATAAATATTATAATCAACTAATCTGTTTGTCAAGTGAACATTCAGTGTAACTTCATATCAACTATAAGAAATATTTTTGTCACCACAGAAATTAACGTATTAATGCATTTAGTAGCAAGATCGGCTTGTTAAAGGGAATTCAACTGTTAATTTGGACATACTACTCTTTACACATACTGTTTTTTTCAGCAAATATATAGTTGGTAAGTATGTGATTTCAGATGCAGCCTGTATTTTGAATGAATTGATTGACTAAATTATTCAGTTATTCATTCATAAAGAAGGTTATTTAAGCCTCTTCCCCGACTTCTTTTACGCGACGGCAAAGCGGAGCTCCTTCAGTACAATACGGAAGGGATTGAAAGAGGCAAGTCTGCAGACCTTTCTTCAGTGACTCGACTTCTGATTTACTGATCTAGAACTTCATGTGACAATCGTCTACTGGCAGTTCTTCATGTAAGCTAGGAAACTTGGTATCACTAATGTACAGTTTTCAATCTACATGATGCAATTATTCATGTTTGCTTCCTCGTTATCGAGAGTATACATGCACCTTTTTTTACCCCACTTTATTACTCGCAGTGTTGGGAGTAACTAGTAACATGGAATTACGCCATTTAATTACAAAATAAAACGAATTGTAATTAGTTACAGTTACTAAGAAAAAATTTGTAATTACAGTTTTTTACGATTGCTATGACAATTTTTTCAATACTTCTAACAATTTTCCTAAACTCTTAACGCACCAACGCACCAACACACCTACAACACACAATTGACAAAACAGTTAATTTCATGCTCAAAATCACAGATTGCAAACTAAACTCCAACACTAATTTTCTAATTAAAATAATACACTAAATCTACCAAAACACTGCAAACATGTCTCAAAATCAAATTATTATTCCAAAACACTAACACGTTCTCTTCCAACCCGGAACATTTAGTCAATCATAGCACAACATCATAAAAACACTAACATCAGATGGAATTACAGAAACTGCATTATTTTATATGTGTCAGATCTGCCCTTATACAATACTATATTGAATTGATCATAAATTGTGTTTTGCAGTTTTTTTGAAGCCTCTCTACATTTTTGTTTCATTGGGTTTGGTAAATGCATGCATTTTGTTTCTTTTGCTACTAAAATTCAATACAAAAAATGAATGACCCATCTCAGAGTAGCTTTACAGAATGTACGGTTTGTGAAAAAAGACAGAGACAGAATTACTGAAGTAAAGGCTTTATTTGCAACAGGACATTACTGCAAGATAACAAAAATATGCAATACAATTGCCATTTATTATATGAAAGTACAACATATACAAACAGAAAAAGCCACAGAAGAAGAAAATATAAATAAAAAAAGTCATCTTCTAATCTGCCCAGTCTTCTGCATTTGGCCACATGTTCTCATCCACATCACACCTGATATCTTCTTCTCTGGTAAGGTATCTTTTGGTGCACTCTAAAAAAAATGGTGCTATATAGCAAAGTGGTTCTTGGCTCGTAATCATAGGGGAACCACTTTGTGACCTTTGTCAAATGGTGCTATGTAGAGCCATAAGAGGTGCCATATTGCAATGTATTTCTTCAACAAAAATGGTGCTAAACAGCACCAACAGTGGTTCTTTGGCTCGTAAAGAACCTTTAAAGGGGCTTAACAGGTTATTTGTACGGTAGTGGCGCTATATAGCCCATCAGTCATGCCAAAGAACCACTGAAGAACTGCTGAAAAACCATACAGGAGCTTAACAGGTTCTGTATATGGTAGCAGTGCTATATAGCCCGTCAGTCATGCCAAAGAACCGGTGAAGAACCGCTGAAGAACCACTGAAGAACCAATAAAGCACCAAGATTTGGTGATCACATATCTCCCACCTGTCCCCTTTCTACCTCTGGCACCAGTCTTTCTTGCAGGTCTTCTAAAACAGGGGTTTTCAACCTTTTAGGACATGCGCCCCCCCAAGTTTGTCTAATTTCACTCGCGCCCCCCCTCCCCCTCCCCCTTTTTTTCTTTTGCTCTTTTTGATTAACATTATTTACATAAAAAATGCACGGATCCGTTATACTGATGTACATTTGATATTTACTTTACTGTTTACGTTCACTTGAAACAACCGACTGTGCTTACTAGGATACTCCTCAGGACAGCCACTGGTATACACCTGCTGTCTGGGGCTGTTCACATGTCGCTCCTAAAAACGCGTGGAAAACGCTAGACGCGTCGCTTTCTCCTTCTTTTCAAAGCGCTCTGTAGCTTGCGCTCCCCTGGCGTCTGCCATTGCTAAGCAACCATGAACTGCGCTCTCCATGAAGACGTGGAAGTTTCAGCAAAGAATAAAATGGATTTCCAGCACTAAAAATCGATTGCAGTAGCTCTGCTACTATGTTTATTTAAAAATGACTATCCACGTACAGCTTTGATCAGCTGTTCCTTCATCTTGGCTGAGCTTTCAATGTTGTTACGTGAAAGGATGAAGCTGATTGGTTGGTTCTTGTCACATGACCTGCTGTGCGCTTTCGGCATTCTGAAAAGTTGAGATGTTTTTAGCTCGATGCGGCGCGGAGGCGCCTGGAAAAAACGAGCGCGTCGCTTCCATTATGAGCGCGCATACCGCGCGTCTACATTTGAAATAACGAACTTGAGCGCGCAAAAGACGCGATATGTGAAGGCTATCTGTTTGTGCGCGCAGGCGCGCAGAAACGCTCTGTCACAGCGCGTGAGTACGTTACCGCGTTGAGATGTCTTGGGCTTAAAATTACTTTGTTTAAATTGACAAGACTTAAAACACGTGAGAATTAAAAACTTTCTTGAGGAAGCAGCACTGGCCTTATCGTTAAGATAGTTTTGGGGGGCTGAAACCCACCTAAAAAGGGTTTAGAACCACCCCTGCCTGGTATAGCGTGCGTAATTATACTGAAACATAAATATATAACCAGTTTACCTGATTCAATGTGATGGCTGAGCCTGTTTCTGAGATAACAACATGCCAATCCGTGGTTGGATTTCTGACATGACTAACCGAAAATCATTTTACACCATTCTCACTGTCGCCTAACAGCAGGAGTCAGATTGCCCCCTAGCGGATGGCTAAAGATTTGAAAGCTCGTATTCATAAATCTTCAAGGCAATGTCTCTGAATTAATTGATGCTCGCGCCCCCCTTGACAGGTGCTGGCGCCCCCCTGGGGGGGCGCGCCCCACAGGTTGAAAACCCCTGTTCTAAAATGTCACATTCATGCAGGAGTGCACTTTTCCACACAAGATCAGCCCAAATAGGTCCTCTTTTACTGTATACTGTATGGTCATGTGATTGAAAGAACCTCAACACCTGAGTGTGTTTCCTAGATGGGAATCAGCTGTAATTTAAATATTTGCATAACATTATATATTTGCAAGCAGCTGTTTCTCATTAATGAATAAAAAATGGGATATACTTGTGTTTCAAATTCACAATATGAACAGCTGTTCACTTTGACTTCAGCCTATAAGTTAGGTTTAGAAAATGATGTTATCTGTTCTGACAGTGTGAAAGCATTTGAAAATTTGGCAGTCAAATTACATTGTTTTGGTCTTGGTTGAGTTTGTGTGTAAAAGAAGTTCAAGCATTTTAAATTTGTTTTAACTGTATGTTAATTGTATAGCCTACACAAACAGATGTTGTGTTAACTGTGTTAAGAGTTTAGGAAAATTGTTTAAAGTATTGAAACAATTGTCATAGCGATCGTAAAAAACTGTAAATTAATTACTTATGCAAATGTTAAGGATTACAAAGGGGGTTACATCTGATTTTTTTCACACACTCCCACATACAGATTTAATTGAGTTATTTCATAAATTGCAGAGACTGCTCTAAAATATGAAACACCAATGTTTCAGAAGTTTATAACAGGCTTATCCGATAACTCTTATATTTCCTATATGGGTTTATGTATATGCTTTATTTTTTTTAAGATTAACTGGGTTTTTTTTTTTCCTAAGGCATTGTTAGATTCCAGTGATTCCTGTCATAGCTATGCAAAGATTTGATTAAAAAAAAAACAGTATCATAGCTATTAAACTATTTCTTGTTATGATTTTAAATCTGTATTTAACCTCAGAATGATCTAAAAGTAAGTCCGATTTTGTGGTGGCTGTGCTTCAAAGGGGACATCGGATGCCCATTTTCCACAAGTTGGTATGATTCTTTAGGGTCTTCAAGAAACGGTCTCAGTGGTCATGCAAAACACCCTTTTTACCTTGTCAAAAAAAGCTCTGTTCACAGCGACTCGTTTCGGTGCATATCTCTTTACATGCTAATGAGCTTTGCTCACCCCACCCATCTCTTCTGTGGAAGAGCAAAGGCGATTCGCAAATAATCATAAAAAATATAAAGTGTGAGACTTATTTCTTCTGGAGGTGCAGCTGGATCATGAACAATGAATAGTGATCCATCCTTGAGTTTTAACTTTTTAACAAAACCTGTCCCACAAATTTAACAAAAATTGTCCCTCATTCAGAAAGCAGTCTGGTGTAAAATGATTTGCGCAGCCAGACATAAATGAATTTAATGAAAGTGAAGTGAAGTGACATGTGGCCAAGTATGGTGACCCATACTCGGAATTTGTGCTCTGCATTTAATCCATCCAAGTGCACACCATGAACACACACCCAGAGCAGTGGGCAGCCATATTGCTGCGGCACCGGGGAGCAGTTGGGGGTTTGGTGACTTGCTCATGGGTCTCACCTCAGTCGTGGTATTGAAAGTGGAAGAGAGCGCTGGTTATTCACTCCAAAAATCAAAATGGCTTGATAATTGAGACTGTTTAGGTTTTTGGGTGGAAAAAAAAGGAGTGACTTTTTATCATTGTAGGGTGGTTGTGTCCACATACTGATTAGACACATTTATATGAGAAATGAAGATATTTTGCATCCGATGTCTCCTTTAAAATTAAAGTATTATAATCTTAATTCAAGTGATAAGGGATAAAGTCAGACAGTTATCAGTGTTGAGTACCAAGGTTAACCCTGCCTGGTTAACATGTTTGAAAATAATTAACAGTTGAAAACATTATAAATTTAGAAAAGTAATCAAAAAGTAATTAAATGTAATTAGTTACATTACTTTAATAAAGTAATTGATAAGTTAGACCCCAGTCTGTAAAAGTTCTATGGGGTGGGTTTTCTTTATGTTACATTTACATTTACATTTACGCATTTAGCAGACGCTTTTATCCAAAGCGACTTACAGTGCATTCAGGCTATACATGTTTTTATCACTATGTGTGTTCCCTGGGAATCGAACCCACAACCTTTTGTGCTGCTAACGCAATGCTCTACCACTGAGCCACAGGAGCACAATGCTTTTTTTCGGTTGAGATAATTAATTTGCAGTGGTATTACTTTCTCTCATTTGTTCAGTTGACTTATTAGTTTGATAGTAATGACTGAAATGAATATACTAAGTTGTAACGTCAATGGTTTAAATGGCCCCCATAAACGTGGTTTTTTTTTAGAACTATTGCGACGAAAAAAGCTTGACATTGCTTTAATCCAGGAAGCTCATTTTCGGAAGGATGATGTTCTTAGATGCAATAATAAATATTACAAGGTGGTCTCTTTTGCTACGACTGACAATAAAACTAAAGGTGTTTTGATAATTGTTAGAAGAACTTTAAATATTTCCATTTTAGACAGAAATGGTGATAATTCTCGCAGAAAAGCTTGCATGAAGACTATGGTTGGGAATAGGAAGATAGCATTTCTCTCAGTTTACGCACCATGTAGCCCAGATCCAACTTTTTTTTCTGAATTATCTGCCTATCTCACTGAATTAACAGACTTGGAGATAGTAATGGGAACAGATATGAATGCTGTAATGTCCAATGAACTTGATAGATCTGGTGACAATTTTTCTTACTCCCAGACTGTTTCTACTGAGCAACTTAACCAATGCATAGCCTCTTTTTCATTAGTAGATGCATGGCGATTATTCAACCCCTCCCAGAAATCATACACATTTTCTCAACTAGACACAAATCATATTCATGGATTAACTACATTTTTGCTTCCTCTTCCTTGACCTCAATGCTACTTGAAGTCGACATCTTTCCCCTTTCTCTTTCAGACCATAGCAGTAAGTTTTTGAAGCTTTCAATTACCCAGCGACCTTCACGAGCCCCCAGATGGCACTTTAATTCTAATTTATTGAAAGATTAGTTTTTTTGTGATCAATTCAGAAGTAAACTACATGCATTTATTGACATCAATAAAAGCTCGGTATATGGCCGACGGATATTGTGGGAGGCGACAAAGGGCTTTATAAGGAATTTTTCAATATCATTTGCTTCCTTTCACCAGAAAATTCACCATAAGAAAATTTCTGACCTGGAATCCAATCTCCGATCATTAGAACAGGCAAACCAACACTTTTTCTGATCATACGGCAGCTAAAACTGAAAATGTTAGGAAAGAACTTAATTTATTATATAGAGAGTGAGACAAATTTCTTATTCAAAGATCCAGACAAAATTATTATTTTCAAGGTAGCAGACCTAGCCATTTACTGGCTCTAAGACTGCGGAATAGTGAAAAATTAGCTAATATTACAGCAGTGAAGTCTCAAACCGGTGAGGTTCTGACTGACCAGAAGAGCATAAGTGACACTTTTCGTTCCTTCTATTGTGATCTAAAAGGCTCCAACTCTAAATGTGAACCCACATTTTACACTTCTTTTTGTCATCAACATTTTTTTTTTTTTCACACAACATAACATCCAAAATATAACAAAACAGACATATACTCAATATCTCAAACTCCAGTCAAAAGGGAGGGAGAGAGGGAACGACAATAAAAACACAAAACAAGTCACTCCTTTATACAATCACGTATAGCAAAAAGAAAACACTGCCAAGCATCCATGGTCGAAGGCTTGGCCCCACCGACTCGCGCCGTTGCACATTCACACATCACTATTTGCAGGAGGCTACGGATCCAATATGTTTTTCTACACGTGTGGTGTAAACTAGTTCTGTATTATTGTCTTCTTCGCAGCTGTAAAACCAGCAAACAACATTCTCTTTTGCATGGAACTAATACAGAGACCTGAATCATCATTAAGAAGACACCAACTTGGGTTAACAGACCAATCAATTTGCAGTAATGATGACAAAACCAGGTTTACATGTGTCCATAGACTGATGACGACAGGACATTCCCAAAACATAGAGAAGGTCCTCACTGCAGAACACAAGATCCAGGGGGCGGAGTTGGATCTAGATCCAACTCCTCCCACCTTACATAGACCTAAACCTACCCGTCTCCACCCCCTGATCCCTAAACCCACCCATCCCCACCCCTAAACCTACCATCTCCACCCCTAAACCTACCAATCTCCACCCCCTGGATGTGGATCCAACCCCGCCCCCTGGATCTTTGTTCTGCAGTGAGGGGCTACTGAAAACATATGCAGAAAAGTGCCTGATGATGCAGTGTTACATATATGGCAGTTCAAATTTGACTGTAGTTTCATTTTAAATCTTTTGTAAGGAGTTATGTATGCTCTATGAATGACTTTGAAGTGAATAAGACGATGAGACAGATTTTTAGATGTTAAGATGAGATTAAACCACACTCTCTCCCAGTCGACAGATAAATTAAGGTCAGATAATTCCCTATTCCAAATAGTTTTAATAGAAAGAGGTTTTGTAATGCAATCAATAATTTTAGTATATATTAAGGAAACAGATGGCCGACAAGCAGATGGTGCAATCCAGTCCCGCATAGGATGAGAGGAAATGGGTGAAAACCAAGGAACGCCATACGCTTTGAGAGCAGAACGTAATTGAAGAAAGACAAAATATGCGGAAGCTGGTAGACAAAATTTGCTTCTTAAAGTATGAAATTAACAGAGGCCCTGGTTATCATATATATCACCACACGTGTTTACACCTAAAGAGGACCAAGAGGGTTGGACAAATGGACAATTTCCGCATACAAAATTAAAATTGTGCCATAAAGGTGTACTGTTACAAAATTTGAAGGGTCCTCCTATCCGACGTTCAAAAGTTTTCCAGATTTTAATAGAGTTGGCCACAACCGGACCACATTTATAATTATCCCCTTTTTTCCTGTGACAGTAAATAAAATATCTTGAAGTCTATTTGGTTCAACCATGTCAGCTTCAATCACTCTCCATGAAACTGTAGATTGAGGATCAACCCAATTATGAAGAGCTTTAAGCTGTAACGACCAATAATATAATTAAAAATTTGGTAATCTTACACTTCTTTTTTTATCTAAAATTAACATCCTTCCTCATGACTAGGTACTTTGACCTGATGGCGCCGCACATGGCTGCTTCGGTTTGTTGCTCGTTGGTACTTTTTCTGTTTTTGTTTGTTTGTCCTGTCTTAAGCAACGTTTTTCCGATCAGCTTCACTAGAAACGAACTCTTGGACATAAGAAATAGCACACCAGATAACCTTTTGCCAACGTTTGATCATTCGGACGTTTTACTGGACATTTTATTCAGAGGAGCTGCGTTCCTATACAAGTGCTCCAGACGACGCAAGCGCGCTGATGCGCTCATGAAATCCAGACAGCGTGGTTTAAGGACTCCGCTGCCGAGCATTCACCTGGCGAATCTCCGCTCCCTTGCAAATAAATCAGAAGAACTACAACTCCTCACCCACACAAACAAGGACTTTTTAAACTGCTGCGCTTTGTTTCATGGAAACCTGGCTGAACGGAGCTATCCTGGACAGCGTACTTCATCTATCCGGATTCCAGCTGTTCAGAGCAGACAGAGTCACCAAATCGTCGGGGAAAACGAGAGGCGGTGGAATATGTTTTTATATCAATGAAGGCTGGTTTACAGACATGACAGTTTTAAAGAAGATGTGCTGCCCAAATTTGAAAGCTCTCTTTATCAACTGTAAGCCTTTTTGTTCGCCGTGGGAGTTTTCCTTGTTTATTCTGGTGAGTGTGTACATTCCTCCTGACGCGCGTGTGAGCGCCACGCTAGAACTTTTGGCCGACCAAATCACACACACAGAGCACAGTTACCCGGACTCTTTCATTGTAATTATCGGTGATTTTAACAAAGCTAATCTCACATGCGAACTGCCTAAATACAGACAGCACATCACATGCCCAACCAGGGACAGCAATATACTGGACCATTGCTACACAGTTTTAAAGGATGCATACCACTCTGTCTCCCGTGCAGCACTGGGACTCTCTGATCACTGTTTGGTTCATCTTCTACCAGCCTACAGGCAGAAACTTAAATCTGCTAAGCCTGTCTTAAGAACTGTAAAGAGATGGACTGCTGAAGCAGAGCAGGATTTACAAGCCTGCTTTAAACTTACTGATTGGAGTGTTTTTGAGGCTGCAGCTACTGATCTGGATGAGCTCACTGACACTGGGACGTCCTACATTAGTTTCTGTGAGGACATGTGTGTACCCACCAGGACTTATTTAACATTTAACAACGACACACTTTGGTTCAGTACAAAACTCAAACAGCTTCGCCAGGCCTAAGAGGACGCCTACAGGAGTGGGAACAAAGCCTTGTACATATAGGCCAAATACACACTGAATAGGGAGATAAGAGTGACAAAGAAAAACTACACTGGAAAGCTAAAAAAACAGCTTTCAAGTAACAACTCTACATCAGTGTGGAAAGGCCTGAAAGCCGTTACCAGCTACAAGACCCCTCCCCCCAGCACTGAGGCCAATCAACAACTGGCTGAAGACCTGAACAATTTTTACTTTAGGTTTCAAAAACAAAACCTGGTCTGACACCACACACCCACTCTGACCATCTCACAACACAGCCATCAACACCCTCCCCCTCCCTCCCCCCTACTGTTTCACAGCCTGTAATCAAGATCTGTGAAGAAGATGCAAGCAAAGTCTTCAGGAGACAGAAGATAAGGAAAGCCAAAGGCCCAGACGGTGTCTCTCCAGCCTGCCTCAAAGCCTGTGCTGTCCAGCTATCATCCATCTTGACATTGATCTTCAACAGATCACTGGAGCTGTGTGAAGTCCCCTCCTGCTTCAAACGCTCCACCATCATCCCTGTACCCAAGAAACCAAAAATCACAGGACTTAATGACTACAGACCTGTTGCTTTAACATCTGTGGTGATGAAGTCATTTGAGAGGCTCATGTTGGCCCACCTGAAGGACATTACTGGACCCTTGCTGGACCCCTGCAGTTTGCTCACTGAGCAAACAGGTCTGTGGATGATGCAGTCAACATGGGATTGCACTACATCCTCCAACATCTGGACAAACCAGGGACTTATGCAAGTATCCTGTTTGTGGACTTCAGCTCCGCTTTCAACACCATCATCCGGGACACCCTTCAGAATAAACTGACACAGCTCTCCGTGCCCACCTTCATCTGACAGTGGATCACCAGCTTCCTGACAGACAGGCAGCAGCTAGTGAGGCTGGGAAAATTATCCAACAATTGACACCTGCACCATCAGCACTGGAGCTCAGGGTTGTGTTCTCTCCCCAATGCTCTTCTCCCTCTACACCAACGACTGCACCTCTAAAGACCCCTCTGTCAAACTCCTGAAGTTTGCAGACGACACCACACTCATCGGCCTCATCCAGGACGGTGACGAGTCTGCTTATAGACAGGAGGTTAAGGAGCTGGCTGTCTGGTGCAGTCTAAACAACCTGGAGCTCAACACGCTCAAAACTGTGGAGATGATCGTGGATTTCAGGAGAAACCCCCCAGCTCTCCGCCCACTCACTATCAAGAACAACACCGTGACTGCAGTGGAGTCATTCAGGTTCCTGGGAACCACCATCTCTCAGGACCTGAAGTGGGACACTCACATCGACTCGTGAAAAAGGCCCAGCAGAGAATGTAGAATGTCTTCATCAACTGAAAAAGTTCAACCTGCCACAGGCACACATGACACAGTTTTACTCTGCTGTTATTGAGTCGGTTCTGTGCTCTTCTATAACTGTATGGTTTGGGTTAGCCAGCAAATCAGATATAAGAAGACCGCAGCGGACTGTTAGGATAGCAGAAAGGATCATTAGTGTGCACCTGCCCAGCCTTCAGGACTTGTACTACTCCAGAGTGAAGAAATGGGCAGGTAACATCACAGACCCCTCTCACCCTGGACACTACCTGTATGCGCTTCTCCCTTCAAGCAGACGCTACAGATCTCTGTGCACTAGAACATCTAGGCATAAAAACAGTTTTTTTTCCCCCCATGCCATCTCCAGCCTAAACAACACAGGAATTATTACCTGTGCTCAGTAATTCCTGCCTGTAATTCATCCCCCATCTCTAATTATTTACTCTCTCTAGTACTATGTAAATATGTATGCATAATTTTCTATACAGCTGTACATATAGAGTAAATAAGGCACACATCTGTACATAAATCTTCTGTTCCAGATTCATACACATTATTATTATTATTATTGTTTTTGTTAAGTCCTATTTAAATGTTCTGTTCTCATGTCAGATATGTATGTATGTATGTATGTATGCATGCATGCATGCACCAAGAGCTTCTTAAAAGCACAACAAATTCCTTGCGTGTTTGCGCACACTTGGCGAATAAAGCTGATTCTGATGTTAATTTCTATTCCTCTATGATTCCTTTACCCCCACCTGCAGGCTATTGGAAAAAAAACTATATTCAGTAATCTCTCAATATATTTGGTATGGTAAACGCCCCCAAATTAAATTATCTACTTTACAGCATAACAGATCAGATGGTGGCTGGTCCTTTCCCAATTTTAAATTATACGCTGACTCCTTTACACTTCGTGCACTTCGTGTAAACCAAATGTGTCAACCAAATGAGTCTCTTGTTTCTCCACACAATATAGAGCACTTGGTTTTTGTGGTTGTCTCACTTAGACAATGTAAACTTAGTTTTGGCCCCATCATAACACATTTTATTTCTACTTGGAGAACGGTGACCAGGAAGATAGAGCCAAACTTGAGGTGGTATCGTCATTCACCTTTGTTCTATAATAATATTTTTTTTTTATCGGGTAAAAACCCATTTTACTGTCCACAACGGGTTAAATGTTAAGTAAATTCCTTTGGTGGCATATGGAGTTCCCTGGGATGCACAATTACCTGTACATCCCTTGCAGAAAGTAATTCTCCCCACTGATCATTGTTATTTCTGCTTCAGTTATTTACTCTTTTTCTTTTCAAACAATCATACAAACCATTATCCATAACTATCTGGTTCTAAGGATATCAGTGGTGACTTACAAACTTTATTTTCTGATCAAATTTGGGAGACAATCACATCATCCTCAAAAAACCCAAATCATCAGATGATCCATTGGAAATTACTACATAGACTCTATATGTCCCCTTTAAAACACTTCTATATGCACGTGTCACCTTCCCCAAATTGCAATTTATGTCTGCAGAGTGCACTTGGTACATATTTACATTTTTTGGGGGAATGCTCTGCACTTTATCTTTTCTGGTCTCAGCTTGCTCATGACATTCCTATTAGAAAAGGATGTGGTTTTGACTCCAGATCTTTTCTTCATAAATGATTTTTCTGAATTGGCTCTGTCTCCGCAACAGAGCAACTTACTTTTAGTTGCTCTCACTGCTGCAAAGAAAATGTTAGTCAGTCGCTGGGTTCCTCCCCATTTAATGACCAGACGTGTATGGGGCTTATCTTTGCTGGACATTGTTTCTATGGAACTACCTACAGCTTGTATTCATGGAGCAAAGACAAAAACTTTGAAGACCTGGAGTGCTACTTTTGACATTGTTAAATCTGTTGTTTCTTCTTTATGTACAATTTATTTTGAATTCATGTATATTTTATTTTTCTTGCGATTGGGTATTGCACTTTGTATTTGTCTCCGCTGCGTTGTTTTCTGTTTTTCTTGGCACGGTGTGGGTCTGCCTGGTGGGTGGGTGGGTATGGTGAAATAAAAATTTTTTCTCAAAAATAATTGTTCACAAAAAAAATAAATAAAGACGGTTGTTTCTTTTCTGATTAAATCAATAATTTTTAATAAATTGGTTGACTAAATGTTTCAATGATTCACTCATAAATACAGTGGTTGCATCCGAATATGCCTTCTTCCTTACTATATAGTGGGCAAAAAAATAGTATGTAAAAACACTGGTATGTCTACATAGAAGAATGCATAAATAATATACAATTATTATTCAAAAGAAGTACTTATTCAGAGAGTATCCATTTTTGGAAGCAGCCAGTCACTTGATTCATTCCTGAATAAAACCATGGTTTTAAAGGGGTCATATGATGCGATTTCTATTTTTCCATTTCTTTAGTGTGTTATGTAGCTGTTTGTGCATGACTTGTACAGTATCTCACAAACGTGAGTACACCCCTCACATTTCAGCAAAAAAATAAGTATAATTTCTCAAGGGATAATGCTGCACAAATGAAACTTGGATATATTTTAGAGTAGTCAATGTGCAGCTTGTATAGAAGTACAAATTTACTGTCCTCTAAATATAACTCAACTTTTAACCATTATTGTCCAAATAACTGGCAACTGTATAAGATACTGTATAAGATCTGCAGAGTTACAAAGCTCAAAGTCTCCCACAAAAGGATTTATTCTATTTAAAAGAGAATCCTGATCCAGACCGGGCTAAAACGCCTCATTCAAACACACCCCCACATATCTACGTCACGATGTGGAAATATTTGCGTATTGCCACCCAAATGTGCACGCAAAGAAAGGCGGCGTGGTTTCAGTAACCACAGTAGTGTTGATGCAGTCATGTCAGGGAGACGCTGTGTGTTTCTATGCGAAAGCAAAAACACTTTATTTGGCCTTCTGAAAGTAGATGCAGTTAGGAATCATTAAGATTATTTACAACAGAACAGCACAACCCAGATGTTGGAATTTGTGCAACACATTTTATGGACGACAGTTTTGTGAACCTAGGAGAGTACATGGCTGGCTTTGCACAAAGGCTATTTAAAAAAAATAATAAAAAAATGGGTCAATTCCAACTTTGCTATGACAATCTGGCACTTCTAAATCAGCGACTGTAAGTATGTGTTGTTATTAGCCTAAGTATTTGCTATTGACTGTTCACATGTGGAGTATTGCGCGTCGTGTGTGTGTGTGTGTGAGTGTGAGTGTGAGAGAGAGAGAGAGAGGGTCACATCACAGTGGAGTCAGCTGTTTTTAACGCAGCTTGTTTGCAAACACATACGAGCATTATCACTGTGTCTGTCACGCGACTCTGTTCCCCTCTCGGACTTGAACTGATGGTAAAACTAAGGACATCTAAACTGAGACCTATGCTCTCAATGTCAAATGCAGAAATATTAATTCATGCGTTTATGACCTCAAGGTTAGATTATTGTAATGCTTTTATTGGGTGGCTGTTCTGCACGCTTAATAAACAAATTACAGATGGTTCAAAATGCAGCAGCTAGAGTTCTTACTAGAACCAGGAAGTATGACCACATTAGCCCGGTTCTGTCAACACTGCACTGGCTCCCTACTAAACATCGTATAGATTTTAAAATCTTGTTAATTACTGATAAAGCCCTGAATGGTTTAGCTCTTCAGTACTTGAGCGAGCTCTTATCGCATGATAGTCCTTCACGTCCGCTGCATTCTCAAAACTCTGGCCATTTGATAATACCTAGAATATCAAAATCAACTGCGGGCGGCAGATCTTTTTCCTATTTAGCGCCCAAACTCTGGAACAATCTACCAAACACTGTTCGGGAGGCAGACACACTCTGTCAGTTTAAATCTAGATTAAAGACCCATCTCTTTAACCTGGCGTACACATAACACACTAATACACTTCTATTATTCAAATCCGTTAAAGGATTGTTAGGCTGCATTAATTAAATCAACCGGAACCGGGAACACTTTCCATAACACATGATATACTTGTTACATCGTAAAAAGATTGACATCTACGCTAATATTAGTCTGTTTCTTTCTTATTCCGAGGTCACTGCATTCACCAGATCAGATGGTGGATCAGCACCTAGAGATGACCACTACAGCCCTGAATGTCAGCGGAGACAAGGACACCTAGATGAGCCCCAGAGACAGACCCCCAGTGAGGACCCCGACACCTAGACAGCCATCAGGAAAAGACCTCGGGAACCAGTTGAGCCCTCCAATCTGACTTTGCAGCAGTTGGAATTGAACTGCTGTGTCGTCTGGCCAGAGGAGAAATGGCCCCCCGACTGAACCTGCTTTCTCCCAAGGTTTTTTTCTCCGTTCTGTCACCAATGGAGTTTTGGTTCCTTGCCGCTGTCGCCTCTGGCTTGCTTAGTTGGGGACACTTCATTTCCAGCAATATCGTCGACTTGATTGAACAGAAACTTTTTGAACTGAACTGAGCTGGACGATGCCATCACTGAATTCAATAATAAAATGTTTAATCTTGTCATTTTACGTTATTGACACTATTTTCCCATTTTGATATTGTGCAGTTGCTTTGTCACAATTTGTATTGTTAAAAGCGCTATATAAATAAAGGTGACTTGACTTAACATTATTAACTGTCTTTACATTTATTTTGAAAGCTGAAGCTCGCAATTATGGAAAGGGGTGTTACATTTCCGACGTGTGCTTGTCTTAGATCCAAGATGGCGGCGCGTTCAGATGCAGCGGCCTCTCCAGGTCCCAAAGACGGTGCTTTTATGTCTTTTAATGTCGTCTGTTCATCTCCAAATAGTGTAAATTTACCGCTAACTCATAAGGAAATCACTCCAAAACACATATGATCGCCGAAGCCTTTTGGATATCGGCAACGCGTACAAAAACCAACTCTCGCCGGCGGCTACTGAGAAGCTACGAGGCCTTTGTTTACTGCTGGAGCCGGACCTCGAGACCGCGGTCTCGCCTACTGACGCTACCCGCACAAGGCAGCGTCGCAAGCGGTGTGAGAGAAGACGGAAGTGCGGTAAGCACGGAGGTATACGAGCGAGGCTAAGAGCTAATCCCACAAGACCGGCTCTTCCAACACTCATGCTCTCAAACGTTCGCTCTCTGGAAAACAAACTGGACTTAATTCAACTCAGTCGGTCTACACAGCATGAGGCAAGGGATTGTTGTGTGTTTGTTTTCACTGAAACATGGCTAACGAAAACATCCCCGACTCCGCCATTCAGTTGAACAGGCTAACATGCTACCGATCGGACAGAGACACAACACTTTCTGATAAGAGCTGCGGTGGTGGCTTGTGTGTTTATATCAACAAAGAATGGTGTAACAATACTGCGGTATTATCAAAACACTGCTCGTCACTGGGAGTTTATGTTTGTGAAGTGCCGACCGTTCTATGTGCCGCGGGAGTTCACGGCCATTGTTATTGTCGCGGTTTACATTCCACCGTGTGCAAACGCTAAGGACGCGCTTCGTGAACTGTATAGCGCCATCAGTGAACAACAAACAAATAACCCCAACGGCTTTTTCATCATAGCCGGTGACTTCAACCACGCAAATTTAAAGACAGCTTTGCCAAAGTTCTACCAACATGTAAACTTTGCAACAAGGGGTAATAATACACTGGACTTTGTTTACACAACCGTAAAGAACGCTTACGAGGCTGTACCCCGCCCCCACCTCGGGTACTCAGACCACATCTCTGTTATGCTAATCCCAGCATATAGACCACTTCTGAAACTCGCCAAACCAGTTCAAAAACTCATCACAATTTGGCCAGAGAATGCTACTTCAACACTACAGGACTGCTTTCAGTGCACAGACTGGAACATGTTTAAAGAGGCGGCCACCTACAACAACCACACAGACCTGCAGGAGTACACTGAAACTGTGACTGCTTACATCAATAAATGCATGGATGATGTGACGGTCACTAAGATCATCACCACACGTGCAAACCAAAAGCCGTGGATGACAGCAGAGGTTCGTGGGCTGCTAAAAAACAGAGATGAAGCATTCAGATCAGGAGACAAAGCAGCCCTCAAAACAGCAAGAGCCAATCTGTCCTGTGGCATCAGAAATGCAAAACGGTCACATGCTCAAAAAAATCAATAATCACTTCACGGACAGCAGAGACACACTGAGCCTGTGGCAAGCCATACAGGCCATCACTGACTACAAGCCACTGCCACAGGCCTGTGATGATGATCCATCCCTCCCCGATACACTCAACCACTTTTATTCACGGTTTGAAATGCAGAACGACACACCTGCACAAAAACTGCCCACACCTCCCAACGACCAGGCGCTCTGTCTGTCTGCAGCCGACGTAAGAAAGACCCTATCCAGGATAACCCTGGGTCCTGACAACATACCTGGCCGTGTACTGAAAGACTGTGCTGCACAGCTGGCGGATGTCCTAACAGATATCTTCAACACCTCGCTGAGCCAGGCGGTCGTCCCCACATGTCTAAAATCCACAAAAATCATACCGGTACCAAAGAAATCACCTGTGTCCTGTTTAAACAATTACCATCCCATAACACTGACTCCAATCATGATGAAGTGCTTTGAGAGGTTAGTCATGCAAAAAATCAAAAACAGCCTCCCCAACACACTCGATCCGCTCCAGTTTGCATACCGTCCAAACCGCTCTATGGACGATGCAATTTCCTCCACCCTCCACCTGGCTCTTACCCACCTAGAAAACAAAGACTCCTATGTCAGAACGCTGTTCATTGATTTCAGCTCGGCATTCAACACAATAATCCCACAACAGCTCATAAATAAACTAAACCTGCTTGGCCTTAATTCCCTCTGTAATTGGATCCTGGACTTTTTAACCGGAAGACCTCAGTCAATCCGTGTCGGCCACAACACCTCGAGCACTACCACACTGAGCACAGGTGCCCCACAAGGCTGTGTGCTCAGCCCGCTGCTCTTCACGCTGCTGACCCATGACTGCACTGCCAAGTTCAGCTTCAACCACATCATCAAGTTTGTTGATGACACAACAGTGGTAGGTCTCATCAGCAACAACGATGAAACGCACTACAGAGAGGAAGTGGCACAGCTGGCTGAATGGTGTGGCGCTAACAATCTGTCCCTCAATGTGGAGAAGACCAAGGAGGTTGTGATGGACTTCAGGAGAAGGAGCTCCACTGACCATCGACAGCTTGACTGTGGAGAGAGTCAGCAGCACTAAATTCCTGGGGGTGCACATCACGGAGGATCTCACCTGGACCACCAACACCATGTCAATATTTTTAAAAATAATGTGTTTTTTGAACATTAAAGCACCAAATACACAACATAATGATCTTTAAAAAAGCATCATATGACCCCTTTAATTAACCGGTTGACAGAAGGGTTCAATGATTCATTTCACTCATAAAGTCGGTCAATTCGTTCCTGGATGAATCAGTGTTTTGAATGAATTGGTTGACTGAATGATTCAATGATTCACTCATAAAGACACTTGTTGCCATCCACTGGTGTAACAACATATATGCTTGGATATTAATTGTAATTGGCAGTTACATACAAATTGTTATATAACATTAATCATGTGTGAGCAAAAGTGCCAGAAGGTGAAAGAAACAGTGATTTTTTTTTTCCTAAAACAAGTCACTCACATCGGTTATTAGTTTCTAAAAATCAAATAATTTAACATCTCTCTGCACATTAAATTTACATCGCCACAAAGATGTTCTTTTTAACATAAATTTTCTTTGTACATTTGATATACCCCCATGAATATCCTCACATTTTGCATTGCTGTAAAAGTTTCATGTTGTTTGTCTGGCAAAAGTTTTAGCTCAAAGCAGTTTCGGAAGGCAGAGGTTAACCTCGGCTAACAGAGCCTTGAGCCCTGTTATGAATACATTAATCAAACATATAATAGCTTGACTGACATGATTGCACTGCACAAAAGTTTTTATTAAACTAAAATACAAACACATAACTAGTCTAAACAAACAATATAACTGGAAGGTGAAAGTAAGAGTGAATGAACAAAACCGAAATGGAAACAAGGAAATAAAGATCAGAAAAAAGCCCACATACACTGACCCATAGACCCTCTGCTCAAAAGAAATCAGGACAGAAGTGGTTTAAAGTGTACAGAAGGTGTGAATGGGAATGTGTCTCCCTCATCTGCTTGTGATCCGATCACCCAAAGCGCATCTTAATACCAGGTTTAAACAGGGCTGAAGATTTCTGCTCTGCACAGTGAACATGAATGAGACACTAAATACCAGCACATCTCAAATTAATCTCTGCACAGCCTGTCACTTCACTCTTTCAAGCATTTTATGCTGCTAGTTCTCCAAACAGAACACACACGTTAACACAATCATCACAAACCATAAAGGATTTCCTTTTTCAAGTCTAAATACAGAGAATGTAATCCTTGGTAAGTCACAAATAAAAGATACTCGCATCAAATATGCACGCCTCTAATACTCTTTTATCTTGTAAACTTGCATCTCATTAGTATCTACCTCATACTGACAGTGTCATTTGCACACATCACTTTGTGTTTTGGTATCTTATTTTTTCATTTATTTTTTGAGATTGCTGCTACATGTCAACCATGTACAACCTATTTGCACATTCCTCTCTTGTACAGTCATGCAGTTAAATATCTTAATATTTAAGTCTACAGTATACTATCATGCACATTATTTTATATTTTGTTCTTTATATCTTTTTCTTTTTTATTCATTTAATTTTATGTATACATCTTTGTGTTGTTTTTTTATATATAATATTGCACTGTCCATGGAGCGGACCTGACTCACATTTCACCGCTGGTAAATACTCTGTATAATTGTGTATGTGACAAATAAACCTTGAACTTGAACTTGTTGTTAGATAAGAGTATCTCTGAGGAAATTAAGCCTTTCATCCAAGTGTTCAAGAATTTGTTCTTTCTGGTAATTCTTGTTGAGCCCAATATTTAGGGTGTTCATTTCTTGGGTAGTATAAAAATATAATAGACCATACAAACCATAATAAACTATACTCTCTCCAGTGTGTGCACTGGGTGGTCGCTTTACTGGTACAAGCCAAAAGAAATACCAAAAACAGCAGAAATGTCTTGAAATGGCCAGTCTAAATGCAACACACACTGTGTCCTTTCAGAGTTTCTAACCTTGATCTGCAGTTTGGTCATTTAGCATATGTGCAGCAGCCATCACATGCCATCTGGCTCAAAGCACTGGCACAGCCTCTAGCGCAGCCCACAAATCTATACAACAAGGGTCATCAAGCCTGTGTTTGCCCTGTGGCATAAATCAATTTGTTTCTGAGCATCTTTTTTTTTTTTAATGAGCAAAAAGGTTTAAATACAAAGATTGGAAGGATTGATGGATAGGGAAAAAAAACTGCACTGCACACCCCAAACACATACAGTCATGCCAGAGGCGTTCTGTAGCATGATGGGAAACGCATTGCATGCTAGTGTTGGCAAACCAACATCAGTATTTCAGCCACAGTCTCTCTAAAGCTTTTTAAGAACACGTTTGTCATATTTCACCCTTAAATAAAAAATATATATATTTATTTATTTATTTATTTATCGGCTTTAAAAAAAAGTGAAAGATACCTCACATGTGGTCCGTTTTTGTAAGTTTTGTATAAAAAGTTATATAAAAATTAGCCATTGTGAAAAAGAAGCATGCTCAACTATATTGAATGTGCACTTGTGGTGTACTTCAAATGATGGTCTTTAAGACAGCGTGAGAGTTCAGATTGATGGAGAAGGAGAGAGGCTGAGAGATGATTAAACATCTTGTCAAGGTGAACACAAAGAGGCAGCAAACAGTGCGACTCAAGGCATCTCACAAAGCCAGGATAAGCGTGGGCTGACTGTGCTTAATTACCCAGAATACCACACTGAGACATCTTACACAACAACCACATGTTGCTGGGAATCAAAAGTCCCAACAGCGCATTTATGCATCCCTTGCTCTTCTCCGCTGCACAGCATAATAGCTGCATTTCCTAGAACATCAGGCGGGGGGTAAAGACACAAGCATGATGAGATACTTATTCTGATCTGCGGTGACTCATTCGGGTAAAGCGATCGCTCCAGAACGAGAACAGCAGCTCTGAGGAGGCTTGTCTGACTGCTTTATGATGATGAAGTCCTCTCTGAATCTGCTGGACACTGGCAGAGATATTTCTAAACTGTTGTAAGGCTGTACATTTGTTATTTAAATTCTGCAGTACGACTCTCATTAAGGAGGGAGTGTTATAACACCATCAGTCAACACAATTAGGAATACACAGGACTGAAATCACTATGTGTGTCCCACAATCTGTTGAGGCAGAAATTGTGAGGCATGTTGTAACAGCTGCATGTTTTTTACTCGACACAAAATGAACACAGTTATGGCATAAGTAGCTCATTACTACAATTAGATGTAGATAAATATGGGAATTTTGTATAAATGTTTATGATAAACAGTGCAAAAAGTTAAACAAAATGCTACAACACACCCCGAACCACCTTTTTAATTTATTTTACTTTTCAGCACTTTATAATGGTATAGTTTTAATAGTTTTATTTTATCAGCATTTTTTTAATACTTATAATACTATGCAGTGTTAATATTTACTTCTTTACTCCATTTCTAATTAAACGTGTCTGACTCTTCTCAGAAAAAAAAACTTTAAAAAAAAAAAATATATATATATATATATATATTATTGATTCAGATTTCTAATGAGTAGCAATAATAGTGTATGTATATACTATTATTGCTACTCATTAGAAATCTGAATTGATGTATCATTTTCAAGATATATATTTTTTTTTATTACTGATCATATTTAATGTTACTGATGCTGTCATTTTAGCAGGCTGACCTCTGAAAGAAATCAGACTTAAGACTGACCTCAGAACAATAAGTAAATATTTTCATATTATGTTAAGACTTCTACAATATTAATGTACAACACTACTGGCCAATATTAAGACTTCAGTATTCTAGATAAAAGCTTCACTTACCAACAATGAGCAGCCCTACAGCAGGATGGTTTTCATTTCTGCGTTCATCATGTTTGTCTCGGACAGAACAGGTGTGTATTAGGGCATCTTCAGTGTGTGTGCACTAGTCTGTTGAACAGTTCACACAGCGTTCAGAAGCAGACTGTACCATCTCCAGCACACTGAGGGGGAGGACAGATGAAATCAGACTTGTTTATTGGGCTCAATGCTCCACTCCACCTCCCTGAGTAAAATGAATACAGCTTCCAATCCAAGTACAGATCTGAATGTGTGATATTTTGAGTATATTGCCTCAACAGGAGTTCCACGCATGCAGTCTAAATAATTCAGTGGCTTTGTAAACATCACAACAACAAATAACTATAATCTCTTGATATCACAAAAGTGATTGTTGAGTTGTACATACCAAAATGAATGCCTCAAACGTTTGTCAAAATATTTAATGGGATAGTTCATGCAAAAATTTAAATTGTCATAATTAACTCACTCTCAAGCTGTTCCAGACCTGTATGATTTTATTTCTTCTGCTGAATTTAAGATAAGATATTTTGAAGAATGTGCGTAACCAAAAAGCTGATGGACCTCATTGACTTTCACTGTTTTTTTGTTTAAATGCAAAACAAAATAAATAAAGAAATAAAGAATAAAAACACTTGCACCTGCTCCAACACACAGACCATGTAGTTTTCAAATAAGCCTGGAGGACTTGATTAGTTGGATCAGGTGTGTTTAATTATGGATGCATCTAAACTCTGCAGGGCTCTGGCCCTCCAGGAACTGAGTTTGACACCCCTGAGTTAGACTATAGTTCGCCAGTGCTCCCTAATAACATTTCTAAAACAAAAACACTTTTGTGTACTGATTCAGGGCTCTCTAGCCATATTAAGTAATCCTAATTTATCACCGATTGTCACATTATAATGTTTTACAGTAAGACAAAATCTGTCCTCATCCTCATTAGGTATGAACTGAATTTTGCGCCATCTAGTTTTTTTTAAGGCAAATAAAATTTTCCGTTCTCAAATTAAATGTTGCTTGGATTATTGTGATCTCATTTGATATATTATCTAAGCGGTTTTCAAACCTGTCCTGCAAGCACCCCTGCCCTGCACATTTTGTATGTCTCCCTTGTCAGACACACCTGATTCAACTCATCAGCTCGTTAGTAGAGACTGCAAAACCTGAATTGGGTGTGTCTGATATGAGGTGTGGGTGAGACATACAAAATGTGCAGGGCAGGGGTGCTTGCGGGACAGGTTTGAAAACCACTGAAAGGTATTCGAAGACCCTTCATCTACCAAACCATCGTGGAAATCAAGAGACTGACAGACGGACTGGATCTTCTAAATGACTGGACTGGAGCGCTCTGTGAATTCACTCAGAAAGAGCCGCTCAATGCATTATTCTCCACTAGATGTCATCGCAGGACATTAAATGTGATCAAACAACGTTTCAAACGGAAGACAGAAAGTGTTTGATGAATGGGAAATTGAGAATCTCTCATAAACTATGAATCAGGGGCGGTTCTAGACCACAGTAACTGGAGGGGGCCAGGCAGGGGCCACTTGTGCGTTTAGGGGGCACAATTTTAAAATTCATCTTAACCTTAAGTTTTATTAATTCAGTCATTTTTCACCATGTCATGTATCACTGCACTCTCTAAAAGAAATATATAACAATTTCAACTAAATTAAATATTTCATCATGTTTTCATTCAAATGCTTTCATTTATCAGGGGCATCATGCACTGTGATGCATGGGGGATCTCTCATGCTTGTCATGTGACACATAGCAGCCACAATGCCACTGTAAAAAAACACAAAAATAAAACATCAGAAAATGTTGATGGGTTCCACTACAAATACCATTACAAACATTACAAACCATCAACTTTTAACCATTAAAAAAATGGTTTTCTGTTGTGTGTTTTGGGACATATGCCATTAGGATTTATTGGTTTTAACAAGCCACCAATAGAAGGTGATCAATTACCAGTAGAGACCAACAGGGTCCATTACAGTTTCCATTAAAACCAATACAAGTCCAATTATAACCAGTAAAACCATTACTACAAAATTACATTATTGTTTTTGTTTTCAGCAGGGGTTTTATTTATTTATTTATTTTATTCGATATAGGCCTATCCCTAAAACATATCATGAAATATCTAGATTCTCAAATATATAAAATCTCAAATAAGTAAATGCATTTTGCACCTTTATAGATTATGTTATTTGGTCTATAATGGGCGATAGGCAAAGTAGCCTAATCTATTAACTATGCATAAAAGCCCGTCTTTTTTTCTTAAGTACCAGATATGGGTGTCATGCCATAAAATACTTTTAATATGACTGACTTTGTATTTAATGAGAATTTAATAAAAACACTGTAAGTTAATTAGCCTATCACTTTCATTGTAGAAAAAGAGAGCAAAGAACGTTTACATTATCAAAAAACATTTTCACTTCAGTCCAGCCAGTTCAAGCACTCTCAAAAACTGCCATAATAATCTCTAAAGCTGTTTACACTGTGAAATTAATGTCTTACTTACATTTGTACATCTTCACTTTGTTGTCTCTGATGAGAGAATTAAGGTTAGTCAGAGAATTCAGCCAGCCAGCGTGCGCGGTGATGAAATAGCCTCGGCGATGACTCATCTGCGAACGCTTATGATTGGTCATTGCATTCATAAGCTCAGCAGAATCATATGTGATTGGTTATAATGTGCAGTGCTTTAAAAATGTGTGCGTCTCTGACCAGGGCCGTTGCTAGTGGGGTGAAAGGTGGTGACAATTCTAACCCTAACCCACAAAATCCAGGAATTATACTATATAGGCCCATGTTCTGTGAATAATTCTAATATTTTATTAGTTGTATAACTGAGATATTATAAAAACCACAAAAAGAGCATGCAATTTGGCTCCATGCTTGTATATTGTACAGTATATGATATGTGTGTGTGGGGGGCCCACATCAATATTTTTTCAGGGGATCCCCAATCCTCTAGCTACGGCCCTGTCTCTGGCTCTGTGTCAGCCAGCTAATGCAGGTTTGAATTTAGCTGCTGGTGATGTTTTTCTTTATATATATAGTTTACAGGACAAACTGCACATTTCACCCAAAATTGTTTGCTGTGATATGATTCCAAATTTAGGGGGGCCAGAGGGGGGGGGGGGGGGGAGCTTAATGACAGGGGGCCCTGCCCCCCTAGAACCACCCCTGCTATGAATTATTTGGATGATGGATGAGTCCGCATCAGTTGTTGCTGTATAGGTACATTTTAAGTCTGATGACAACATATATGATTCTGCAATAAATGTAGCCTACTGTAATTTCTATGAGCTATATACCATGTGAGGGGCGGGGCTGTGGTTAGGGGCGGAGATTTCGCACATGTGGGCGGGGCTGTAGGAGCGGGGGAGGAGTTCAGACTTCAGAAATATGGATTCATGTTACTAACCTGTTCATGGCTTCAAGTGCAGGTCAGTTTCATCTGTAATACGCTACTGTAGTTTTGTCTTTATTAACCTAGTTGAGTATTAAACTGCTAGCACCTGTTAGGCTGTCAGTAGCACCCCATTATTATCATCAGTTAGAATACTGTGCTAAAGAACATCATTATCGATTGGAGAGTTACATTGATAAATTTAGCAGGCAGATATTCACATGGATTTATTGTATTGAAAGGGAGGGAGCTAGAGCAAACAGCAACACAAAAATATCAGTCAGCTCAAAAATACAATAGTGTGTTCAGTATTAGGATTTTCAATGTAGCCTACTAAGTTTGGCATTTAGGCACTTTAGAATTTTTTAAAAATATATTTGTATGAATTATAGGTTTGTTAAATATTGGGTATTTAAGTCATTTTAAGAGAAATGTGCAAACAAATTGCAATGAGGTGGTTGTTTTGCAACAAGGTGAACACAGTTCTGTTAATAACAGTAGACCTGCTGGTAAAGAAGTGACAGGTACAAGAAAAAAGGGGAGTGACAGAGATATTGGAGAAAATGAAAAGGGAAGTGAAGTGAAGGTGCAGTTCAAAAGAGAACCTTTAATTATTTTCCACGGCCCCGACTAAAGACTTAGACCTTTTTATGTGATGGTCACACAAATAGGCTAATAGGGTTGTCCATGTTTCAGAATTTGTTGTGGGTGTATGGGATGGCCTGGATTAGTGTGAGATATATATTCAGTATACTGCGCAGTAAGCAGCCAGCATCACGCCATTGCGAACACAGCCAGGGTCCTTATTTGAGCATGCGTGCATGGTTACAAACCCACGAGACTCCACCTTCCAGTAACAAGAGATGATTTATCATCAGCACACTGGCGACAGAGACGCACAAAAGTCAACGATGCTTTCACAAAGCCAGTGCATCTGATGTGAAAGTGTTTTATACTGCGCAAAAGGATTAGAATGAAGATCCACGCGTGGGAGAGCACGCGAGAGAAGACGGCGTTCAGTTTGCGAGTGGGAATCAGCGCAAATGAAGCGATGGAGACGGATGTACTGGTGCATGTGATAAATGCATGATTGCATGGACGCTTTTCCGTCGAATTCAAACTGGCGTGTGCGACTTAACAAAATAAGAAATATAGCATGCTCTGTCAGGTTGTGAATATTCCGTGAGAAATAACGCGGGCTGGTTTGTCAGCTTAGTATCTTCGTTGCATGTTCAGAAATTTATCAAAGCATTTTTTTTCAACATTTTTACAGTTTGTTAATGTAATGAAGATAATGGCTTCCTGACAAGGACCAAGCAACCAAGCCAGAGTGCCAAATGCAAGTCTGATAGAGGGCAAACTGAAATTGGAAATGGAACACAAGCATTTCACGACCCACTTTTGGAGGCCTCAGTCGTAGTAACCCCTGTGTGAACTGCCGTTTCCAGCACCACGGACAGCGACCATGAACAGATTACGCAGGAAAGCGTGTGTGGCTCTTCTATTGTTCACTTTGTTTATTTTTGGTTCTATGATGGGCCTACGAACCCTCAAACCCACTGATGGCTTCTCGGATCTTGCTCCAGGAATGGAGTTGATGCCTTTGGTTGGAGAGCGAATGGACCAGAGACCCAATCATGTAGCTGAATCAGCGGGTCATAATGGTGGTGTGGGCAGTGACACTAAGATAGTGTTCTCCAACTCTGGTCCCGACCACAGCATATTCTATGACATTCACATCTTCTATTATTTATGGTATGGCTCGCCACAGATGGACAGTAGTTATATACACTGGGACCATGTACTGGTACCACACTGGGACCCCAAAATAGCTTCCAGTCATCCTAAAGGACGACACAATCCTCCAGACGACATTGCGTCCAGTTATTACCCTGAACTGGGACCCTACAGCTCCAGAGATCCAGATGTCATTGAATCCCACATGGCGCAAATCGAAGCTGCAGCTGCAGGTTTTATGGCCAAGACACAATTTGATGAATTGTGCTTGTCATTTATTATATTTATGTTTCTTTGGCTATTATAGTACAATGTAGATGGTCGTTCATCATTAAAAACCTTAAAAGAGACAAAATGTTGCTTATATAGCAATGTATTTCCACTTTTGATGCCAGGTGTGGTGGTCCTGTCCTGGTTCCCTCCTGGTGTGGCAGATGAACATGGCAAACCCACAGAGGATCTAGTGCCAGCTGTAATGGATGCTGCCCATAGACACAGTATCAAGGTAACTGGTGAGAGATCCATCAAACTTACCTGCTTACACAAACACTTGGTTTATGGAGTTTTATTGTGATGTATTTGTTTTAAACACAGTCAGAATAAATGTGAATGTGCATACATATACATATATATACCTGTATATTCAACAGTTCTTTCTGGTACTCTAATCTGATTGGCTAATAAGAGCATTGATATTAGAGTCCAACAGAACTCCAACAGCTGTTTCACCATTTGTTTCACTCCGCTTGCCGAAGTTGCCGTATTTCTCACAGTGAGTGTCATGGCGGACACCCAAATCCACTATTATGACGAGTCAGCAGTAAAGACTTTATATTGGAAAAACAGAAATGGAAGTTATTTTTACTTTTAACAACAGCTTGTAAGACATAACCAAAAAATGCACTGAGCAGCAGTGTTTACACCCTCATGCTTTTAACATGTCAGATCCTCAAGCTTTTATTTTGGTGGAATTTTGGTAAAATGCTGTAAATGTCAGTCCATAAAAAGTTGCCAATTATGTGTGAATGTAAATGAAGTGAGCATACACTTGCAAAGGTGAGTTTATCAGAGCAGCATTTACAGTAAACCAAGTTGCTCTGAAAACACAGTATTTCAAGCTGCCTGTGTGTAAATTAACACAGTGCTGCACTTCACTCTGAAACATGCAGTGCAACTATATAGCTACTTTTTAAACTATATAGCTGCTGCTTTAGATCACAATGGTTTATTAAGATATATTGCTATTTCAGTTTTATTGATTAACTGCTGCCTCATTTGTTTATTTTAATGTTAAATACTTTTCAACTCACAAACCTCCTGCAGTTCCCTCACAGTCCCCCAGGGGGTTGTAAACCCCTGTCTTCAAGTAGTACCCTTAAGAGAATCTTTTATGAACTTTTAGATACAAAGATTTTCCTTTAAGGTGCCACAGTGACCAGCTGTTGTACCTATAATTTTACCCGTTTTTGTACTTTTTTTTTTTCTGTGAGTGAAGGCATATCTGAGCTTTATGTGGAGGTCATTTCATGACAATTTAGTGACCCTTACCTGATACCTTAAAGTCAGTGCACGTTATTCTAAAGGTATTCATCTTGAATGGTAAACATGACTTCCATGTTAAAATAACACATATATTGCCTATGTTATTATACCTTGTGTTAAGACCTCTTAAGAACGCAAGATATGAGCTACTAAAAATAGTAGGTAGGCACTAAAAAGGTTTTCAGTTTTGCTGCAACAACTGAATTGTTTGTGCTTTTGTGGATGGGCCACTGACTGTACTTTCTTGAGCTCACTAGTGGTTGCATAAGTCTCTGTGTTTACTGCCTATAGCTGTGTTCACCATTTATGCCTGATGAGAGGAGCTGAGACTCAGAGCTGTTACTGGGCCTCTTTGTCCATCATATTTTATAAGCCCAGAATCCCCTGGTGTCTAGAGAAGCAAGTCTGTAACACCATGACTGTGATTACTGTCATGTTGTCAGTGTATGAGTTTTCTTCCCATGTGTCATTGAATGGTTGAATTTTAGCCATAACATTGGGACTTTTAGTTTTTAAACAGCTTCATCAGTATGCCCTTTATCAGTAAAGTAATGTGCAAAATGACATGCTGTTTCCCAAATGCATTGACTTGACCAACTGCTCTGTTATGGGTAAACAAAGCATAGTATTCTGTGGCACAGATGTAGATTTAAGTCTTGAAATGCACAAGGGGCTGTATTTCAAGGCGATTGCACAATCTTTGAACAAAATGTTTGAATTAGTTTGGAAACAGAAAGCAATACCAGTCATCTGTACTTAATCACGAATGCTCCCAGTGGTGGCTTGGGCAGTGGGATGGAATGAAGCATATCTCTTCACTGCATGTGCTTCGTTTCCCATTAGAATTGTCCGGACTTTATGTTTGACAATGATGATGACAATTCTCACAACAACACTGGGTTTTTCTACAATCCCGGGTGCCATTGTACATCCTTTGGATGAGGTCCTTTTTATTTGTCTTTTTTTTTAATAATGTTTACTAAAAGACAAGTGCCTTGCTGATTAACACAGTTTATGTGTTCTGGCAAACCATGTCCAATTAATTTGCTCTCCACTTGTGGCTGCACATTCATGCTAGCAGTAAGTTGCCTGATGGTGTACATGAATGAGTCTAATGTGTTGTGTATGTTGAGAAAATTAAGGGGCCAATCACTGAACCCTGATGTACCCCAGTGATCAATAGATGTGATTTAAGCTGAGAACACACTACACGATTGTCAGGCTGATTATGAATGGAATTTGGTCTTGATGACGGATTGTGCCCAGTCAGACAGGGTCTGTTCCAGTTGGGCTCAGTCGCTGTTTGCAGTCGGTAGAAAAAGTCGCATAATGTGTGGTGTCTAAATATTATAATCTTAGAATTCAAGAACCAGTCGTTGCCAGTTGTTTTCACAAATATTGTTTTTTTAAACATGTTTTATATTTGCGACTGACACCAGTAATTGGGGCTTTACAGATGCGTTCACTGTCAAACATAATTCAGCATTTGTTTTGTAATTTTGTTAAATATTTCATGATTATTAGAAAAATCTCCATTGTTCTTGTATTTATTTATTTCTTGTCTTTCTTTTAATTCATTAACACTGCAAATTAAATGGTTTCGTTTTCTCTGCAGTCAAATAGATTATAGCCTAAATTATATCAGTGATTTCTATAATTTTAAAGATTATCAATAATTATTTTATTTCGATCTGCAGTAAGAAAAAATAGAATTAGCCTATAGGCCTATTTACAGGCTAATTCCATGTTTTTCTCAACCTTTAACTTCTTAAAATTTGTTATGAAGAATTTTAAATCAACTTCATAACAAATAGGCTAGGCTAACGAATTTTCTTCTTAACGAATATAGGAGCATAACAAATAGCCTATTCTTTAAAATTAAATTCATAAATCACGAATATGATGAAATAAAATGATTCTATAAATATATTATTTATATATAGCCTAATAATTTTGTCAAATAGATGAGAAACTTACAGTGCCTTGAATTTATTAAGTTATGTTTTATTTCGTTCTAACCGGTAGCCAAACAAATCCCCCTACCTTATTTCCTTCATGAGATATTGCATGTCAAATTAGAAAGATATGTAAATTGTCCCTTGTACACACTTTAATTTTATTTTTTTGCTGTTTATTAGCAGTTTCTCAGCATGAGAATGTCCAAATTTAATTTAATTTAAAAAGTTTCCTTTCAAACGATACCATCCTTTTGACTCTCTTTGTTATAGTTTTGGAGTTACGAGTCTTTACTTTTTTTTATTTCACTCAGAAAAAAAACTCTGAAAATGCCTTCAGGGCTTAAAGGGTTAATGTCATATTTGAGTTTTCACTCTGACCTAGGGGTGAGCTGTCAGCTAGTTTGTTGATTTATTTTTCATTCTTTGTGCTGTGATTTGCCTTTTTTGAGGAAGACTGTCTGTGCAGTTTTCTTTCTTAACCAACCATGTTGCATTGATTTACAATTGTTTCTTTGGCATTTCAGCTTTATCTTGGTGTCACACATTTAGATATAAGGGCACAGCAAGGCGTAAAGACTGAGTGGATTGACGTCATGCCAGTGCTTATACAACAACCACTGTATCTTTGTAACTGCGCTCAAGGCCGTACCTCATTCTGTACAGACACATTCAGCCATTGAAATGAAAAAGGATTTATTAGTATAGACAAAAAAAGTCCAGGGTGCTCAGGGAGTTCAATAGATATTTGAAGGTGTTCTTTGGGGTCGGGAATTCAAATGAATGTAAAAAAGAAAAATCCAAGGCACTCTTCTTCAAAATTATTTAAAAAGCCTTTATTTTACTGACTATTTCATGATAGAAAATTAAAAGACATAGGAAGAAGTAACCCACGCGTAGTGGCGCAAAACGCCTTCTTCAGGGTGCTTGATTTTTTTCTTTTTTACAGGATTTATTAGTACTTTAGTCTTTCTGAGATTTTCAGAGTATGTTTAAATCTTTCCAACCATCAAAGCACTACATTTTATCTGGAAGTAGAAGTTATAAACTCATGTTTAACACATTTCTTAAAGAGGCCTTTCATGCTTGGCTGTTAGATGGTTGTGCATAAGAGATTTCAGCAAGGATTTGACACCTCTAACTTGCAAAAATGTGTCAAAGTAAATTCACAATTTAGCAGAACATGTTCCCCTGTCATATAGTATAAATAATGAGAAGACAGGCAGTGAAAGAGACTTCGTTGAGACAGGCATCACAAACCAGATTTTTTTTGCCACAAATATCTTTAGTTCTTTGAAACTAAAGAATGAAAATAAAAGATTTATAGTGTGGCATTCACTATGCTGTGAAAAAAGTGAGTGAACAAATGATGGTAAATACAGTAATGGCACCATCATTTTTTTCTTATGCATCTAATGAGTTTGTCACCTTTGTGAGTTGTAACAATGAACATGGGTAGAGTTTTTCTTTCTTTCCATCCTCTCTTTCTGCAAGGACTCCACCATTAAAAGTCATGATTATAGCTATCGGTGTAGTTGTAAACAGTTATTGACTACATTGGCAGTCAGTCCTCAAGAAATAGAGGGACAATGGAACTTTTCAGGTGTCAAGTACCTGTAATTTGTATTATCAGCAACCTCCTTCTCAAAACACTAGTATAGTGTAGATGTTCATGTCCAAAATGTCTGATGACAAACTGTCCATGACAGAGATGTGTCGCTAAATGCAGGTTGCAATGGATTTATGAAGACCTTCCGGATTGGCGGTGTGGAAAAGTGGTAGGTGCTTGTGCTTGGCTTTTCTCTTTTGAGGCCCTGAGGGCTTTGCAGTTCAATCAGCCTTGTGCAAGTCACTGTCACTAAAGTGGAGAGGGTCTGTCTCCTGTCTGTGTCTTAAGTTAGGGACTTTGAGAAAGCCATCTGTCAGCCACCTTACAAAGTGTTGCAGCAGAATACAGCAATATGTTCAGTATGTCTGAAACATGGGTAATGAAGTTGTTTTTCACAGATAATCTTCACATTCAGTGCATTGTGAACTTGAGAACAGATGTAGAAAGAAATAGGGTAACACTTTAGTTTGGGGACCAGTTCTCACTATTAACTATTTGCTTATTACTAGCATATTGGCTGTTTATTAGTACTTATAAAGCATATTAAAGGTGCAATAGGAGATTGTCTTCAGAAACAGTTTTTGTTATGCTGGTTGAAAGTTTCTTCACATCCCAATAACAACCATTTAGTTAAGTGGTCTAAATGTATTTATATGTTCTGTGGAAGGCGTAGGACCAAGAAATGTTCATCCAATCAAAACGCTTGATCTGAGTGTTTTGATTGACTTTCTTACCTGCCTGTCAACATATGTATTTGCATACCTCTGCGCACCCAGTTCGTGCAGACAGGATACATCATCAGCGTGTTCATGTACGCTGTGCAGACAGAGCGACAAAGGCAGGCAAACATCAACAACCTGATCTTCCTTTCTGGTATTGTAGTACTTTTACTAACTGTACTATAAAGTCTTCTCACCGGTAAATGACAGATGATGTATTGTAGTAATGTTGTCTCTGGTCAACTGATCTGTTTGCGAACTTAGCGTTCATGCGTTCAGGAGGCGTGGCTTTGGACGGCGATTTGCAGGGAGGGTGGGACGTTCGCTTTCAGTGCTATCAGGCTAAAGTTAGAATTTTCCAAGATCTCCTACTGCACCTTTAATGTCTTATTCTGCATGACCATATTTTAGATCGATTAATCCTGCCTCATACCTAAACTTAAAGGGATAGTTCACCCAAAATGTATATTCTGTCAGTAATTACTCACCCTCATGTCATTCCAAATGCGAAAAACATTGCGTTCATCTTCGGAACACAAAATAAGATATTTTTGATGAAATCCGAGAGCTTTCTGACCCTCCATAGACAGCAATGTAACTGAAACGCTCCCAGGCCCAGACACATAGTTAGAACATTGTTACAATAATATGTGACCTCAATGGTTCTACCGGAATTTTACAAAGCTACAAGAATACTTTTTGTGCAAAAATACAACAAAGATAACCACTTTATTCAACAATTCTTCTCCTCTGTGTCACCGTAGGCGGCATTAATGAGATTACCATCATGTGTTGTTACATTGCTGTCTATGGAGGGTCAGAAAGCTTTCTGATTTCATCAAAAATATCTTAATTTGTGTTTTGAAGATGAATGAAGGTCTCGCTGGTTGGGAACGAAATGAGGGTGAGTAATTAATGACATCATTTTCATTTTTAGGAGAACTAACCCTTTAACATTTACCTTACTAACTATTAATAAGCTGTAAAACAGGAGTTTTTTAAAGGCAAAAGTCATAGTTAATAGTTAGTTAAGAGTAATAATTGGACCTTAAAATAAAGTGTGACCAATAAATGTATATATTGTTCAAAGTAGATCACAAGTATTTTAACACTTTGTGTTTGTGAAATGTTAGAGGAACACGTTCATTGTTAATTTAATGAACTACACCTGTGATTTATCTGCTAGGACTCCTGCATGAACTTGAGAGAAGCAACTTCCTACATTTTCTAAAAATCATTGACACACCAGTGCAAAGACAACACTTGTTTTAATATATTGCATTTACTACAATGACATTAGCACATTTTTAAGTGTCCAAATAAATTGTTGTTGCTTTTGTATGCACACTACGGTATCATCATCAATGTATGTATCAGTTTATTACAGACATACAGTGTGTGTTGAATATTTGAATGATACATGATTTAAAAGCTGCTAGAAATAGTTTTTTTCATTACCTTTGGTTCTTTACAGGTTGCGTTTCACCTGCATCCCTACAAAGGCCGGACGGACCTCAGTGTGCATGACAACATCAAATACATCATTGACAAGTAGGTTGCACCTCCTCAATACCTTCATACCTCCTGCAGTGTTCCAAAACTAAAGATCAGAGCGATCCTGTCTGCTAACCTGAAAGTCTAGCCCTTGTCCATCATGATGAGCTGGGTTGCTTTGAACTCAGGAGTTGGGGTGAAATTCAATCCAGCCTGGTGAACAGAAAAGAGAGTGGTGTTTTAAAAATAGATGTCTTTTCTTCCATTAATAATTCATGAAACAGAACGTATAACATGACCTGATGGTATTGCAGCTAACTCACTCAGGTTCAATAGAACAATGGCTGCAGTGTGTAAATCTATAACACTGTAACAATCTACTGACTGCAACATGCCGAGTCCTTTTTTGCAAATATATTAAAGTTATTTGTCCTTGAATTGTTCTCTAGCACCAGGAATTGCTTGGAATGAACGATTATGTAAAACTGAGCTAAGTAAAGTGTAGGTTTACATGGTCTCTGAGTATCAGGTAATACAGTCATCTGTACTGCTGTGAGAGGCTCGCCTTCAGAACAAGGACACATAACATTCCAGAAAGCACAAAACGCTTTATAACACTGTACACTTTTGCATTTTATTAGCATTAAAGGGGTCATGACATGGATTTTTTTATTATTATTTGAATATGTTCCTTGAAGTTATAATGTTAATAAAGTTTTTTTGCACATGCACAAAACAAACAAACAAATAAATATGTGGAAAAATGATTATTTTCAACCCTCATTCTGACCCTCTCTCTAAAATGACCTGTTTTAAGGGGCAGGTCATTTAAGGCTTCTAATAGTAATCAGCCACTGTTATGATTGGCTAACGTCATTGCATAGGAAACAGTATCAACACCCCCTCGCTATTGCATGTAAGTGTTTTGACAACATCAATCCTTACACAATCCGGGATGCCATTAAAAATAAACTATCCACTTGTTCCTTATGCTGGGATCGTTCTGATATCTGTACAAAGGCGTGAACAAGCTGTTTAATCCAGATTCCGTTCTTTCACCGCATTTGTCCTGACGACAGACTCGAGCGCGTGGACTTTGTCAGAAAGTGAATGCACATCTGTATACAGTATCCAGTGTAGACTAGATAGCGGCAGTGATTGGAATTTATATTTGCATTTGACGCAACATGGCACTCGCATTTAGCGTAATCAAGTGTCAGCCGTTAATCAACTGAACGCCAGTGGCGGGGCCTATGGTGAGAAGAAGACTATTCATCGCTGCGTTGCTCTGCGTTGTTTATGCAAATGTTTGTGCCCGGGTGACGTCATCTTGCACCTCAGATCAAAACGAGCTGTTTTTGGAGATTGATTAAATAAATTTTAGGCTATGAAACTTGCAGGATGTTTTAATGGTACAAAGACCTCTTATATGCCAAAAGATCAAGGCAAATTTGATTTCTCATGTCATGACCCCTTTAACTATCAATAAGCAATACATCTGTTACAGTATTTATTAATATGTGTGCTAACATTAGAATAAATACAGCTGTTCATTATTAGTTTACATTTACTATTGATAGATACACCTTTTTGATTTTAATAAATTATTAATACATTTTAAACTAAGATTAAAAGGATAGTTTACCCCAAAATTAAAATTCTGTCATCATTTACTCCTCCTCATGCAATTCCAAACCTGTATGACTTTACTTTATTTTGAGAAACTAATGTTTTGATTTGTTTTGTTTGGCCACACATTGGAAGTCAATGGTAAACAGAACTGTTTGGTTACTAAAATATCTTACTTTGTGTTCCACAGAAGAAATAATTGTATACCAGTTTGGAACAACATTAGGTTTGAGAAAATTGTCATTTTGGGGTGAACTGTTCTTTCGATAAATGCATTAGAAGTATTTTTCAGTGTTAGTTTATGTTAACTAAAGAAACTAACTAATGTTAACAAATGGAATCTTATTGTAACATATTTTTTATATATTATACTTTATATAACTCTTTGCAATAAGGTTTATTCCATTAATATAATGCATTAGGTATCATTAACTAACAATGGACAAGATTTTTTATGTACAGTAGGTTAATGTTAATTATAAATTTGCAGCATTTCAAACTGTAAAAAACTAACATGAATTTATTATGAACACACAGCAATTAAAAATGAATATATATCCTTACATTAACAATACATTATGATTTGATTCATAAATGCTGTAAAAAATGTTATTGTTAGTTCATAATATCTAATGTATTAAGTCATTTTAACAAACTGAGTCTTACTGTAGTGTAATTCATAAATTTAATGTGGTTTTATGTAAAAAGTATATTATAAATCAAAACCAATGACTTATAGATATCTAAAAATAAATAATTGTAATATGCAGGTATATTAGATGTACGTTTATAATATTATATTACAAATAAACACATTGCTCCTCAAATCTTTTCACAGATACGGGAAACATGGGGCTTTCTACAGGTTCAAGTCCAGCACTGGGAAGATCCTTCCACTCTTTTATGTGTATGACTCCTACCTTACCACACCGGAGGCCTGGGCTGAGCTGCTGACCGTCAGGGGCTCTCACAGTCTCCGAGGAACTCCTTATGATGGCATCTTCATCGCCCTCATTGTGGAGGAGCGTCACAAGCAGGACATCTTGGCTGGCGGGTTTGATGGCATGTACACCTACTTTGCTTCTAATGGCTTTTCCTTTGGATCTTCTCACCAGAACTGGAAAGCAATCAAAGCTTTCTGCGACAAGAACAACTTGCTTTTTGTGCCGAGTGCTGGACCTGGTTATATGGACACCGCTGTCCGGCCGTGGAACAACCACAACACACGCAACCGAGTGAATGGACGATATTACGAGACCTCTTTGCAGGCAGCGATGTCCATAAGGCCTGATATCATCACAGTAACGTCATTTAATGAGTGGCATGAAGGAACTCAGATTGAGAGGGCCGTTCCCAAGAAGACTGTGGCCCGTCTGTATTTGGACTACAAACCCCATCAGCCAGACCACTATCTGGAGCTCACCAGGAAGTGGGCGGAACATTTCAGTAAGGAGAAAGAGCAGTGGCTTATGTGATTGGACCTTTTAACATCTTACCGTTGTTGAGTTTTGAGTTTAGAATGTTTTCACATGTTATTGACATTATCAACGTTACCGATTACTGTCTTTCAATTTATGCATAAATTTTAAAGGCAGCTAATTAGAAAGGACAAGCCACCTTCTTTTTCTATCAACTCGGTCTATTGACAAATTATTGATTTACTGTCAATTTTCTCGCAGTTTCAATGCAAGTATTTACAAGAACAGTTCACCCAAAAATGAATATTCTGTAATCATTTTTGTGATTACAAATCTATATTTGATTTGTAAATATTTTTTTGGAAGCTGAAAACCCCGTTGCATCTGTCCAGTCTCATTCAGTCAAGTGCATATTCATACATGGGACATCACGGACAGCCCAAGACATGTGAGAACCAATGCCGTTTGGTATCACTGACATCAAACCTGGCTGGAAATGTCATGATGTGCCATATTTGAGTGAATATGATTGTAAGCACAAGGCTAATACATAGTTTTTATGGTATGCTTTAATGAGTTTTATGTTTTTTCTCTTGTTTATTTTTGGACCTCAGCAGCATCCATCCTCATTCCCTGTCATTGTATGGAGAAGAGAAGTGTGAACATTGTGCTATATGCCTCCTTTTGTATTCCAAGTAGTTTGGAAGTATGTAGGGCTGAGTGAATTTGCAATTTTAGCTATTCCTTTAACATTAGGCATTGAATCTGACTTAGGGTTAGCAGCAACAGTGTGGCCTCAGTATTCAAAGACTGCTTTTATTGTGTGTTTGGCTGAAATGTAAAAAATGGTTGGTGGTTGTGGATATGGATTGTTTGAATAATGACTGATTTATTATGTCATATTGTAACTCATGTTTAATATTAAACAATAAAAGGAAGTCAACTATTTAGCATCAATTCTGTATTTTACTGACAATAACAGACTGAGCAAATTAATGTCTGTCTAAAGCCATCGTTAAACCATTTTTCTGTAAATTGTCACATATAAGTCAGTCTCTCAATTTAAATGAGAATGCTTTTATAAACAAGTTACACAAAAATTAGTTATGCTCATTTTTCATTAGACAATATTATTTTATACAGTATACAAATTAACACTTACATTTAAACTGATGTGAGGTAAACTAATCTGAATTTCATTAACTTTACCCCTCTAGGACATAGCCCGACATTGACATTTTATGACTAGAGGACAGTGTTGTCATGTATGATGAATGATGTTTAGCGTAACAATCACAACACAGAATTAATCAAACTGTGTCTGGACAGATTTTGGCTGCATGTTGCTTCATGTTGAGCTAATATTAGCCAGTGCTGTTACAGCAGTCTATGAATGTCAGCCTCGCACAAAGCAACACTCACTTAAAACAGAACAGGCACTTCAACGATGATGCATTACTAGAGTACAAATTGCACCACATTAACACAATCAGCACTATGCTAAAATAACCACAGAAGAAAAAACACTTTTGGAAAGGTGACTCAAGAACAAAAAAAATTGTTATACAATGTGGATGTTTTCTGTAGGCCAGGCAGTGGCTAAATAGTTTATATTAAAATCATTTATTGTATTTTAATGCAAAGCTGATTTTAAGTCATATGTAGCTTGACTTTATGAAAAAAAGTGCTGTTTTAAAAACATTGATTTGTTAATTTGCTCAACCCAAGGTAAAGTTTTACTTTAATATGACAGTGACACATTACATGCATTTACTATTGTAATATAGTAACTGTAAATTATGCATAATTACTAACAACTAACCCTAAACCAAACCCTAACTCTAACCCCAACTTTACAGTAAGTACTGTACATGTAGTCAATTAATACTACTCAGTACTTATTTGTGTAATTACACTGTAACATCTTCACCTTGAAATAATGGGTTACAATTTGTTTTTGTCCTTGTTACAGTGTAATTATACATTTAAGTACTGAGTAATATTAATTAACTACATGTACTTACTATATGGTTAGGATTAGGATTTGGCTTAGGGTTACTTGCATGTAATTATGCATAATATATTTTTATTATAATAGTAAGTATGTAACATGTGGACACCTTAAAATAAAGTGTTACCAAATAATGTGTGAACATTAATGGCACAAAAACTACACACTCCAAGTGTTTTAAGATGGAAATCATTATAAAAAACAACCAAAGTGAACTTTGAGAGCAACAGTCCTTCTGATGTTAATGCCCAGAGGCACTTGTTCCCTGTCCTCTAGTTTCTGGCCCATTTGGACTGATCACTTAGGACAGTGGAATGGCACAATTAGTTGCCTGTGTCTCACATAATGTCTTTCTAGCTCATATAACCAACTTACACCATACACATAATAATGTCAGACCTAATCATAATTGCGGGTAATATTTTTTCCATGGGTGACAAGCCTGCGCTCTCAGCCTTCCATCAACAATTCTCAGTAAGACTAGAGATGAACAAACAGCACAGGAATGAGAACATGACATGCAACAAATAGAGAGCACTTTTTTATGTTTAAAGTGGTATGTGATGATTTGTAATACAGCTAGATGGAGGGGAACAAAGGAATGTTTTGATTTCAAAACAAAAGTTCCCTTTCATAGTGTAATGCTGTGCCAGTAGCTGACACTATGAGAACACCCTCCAGGTCTGATTATTGTCTGAAGCCAGTATAGAATAACACCAATTCATTGGCTGATGGTGCTTGCGGCGGCCACTGAGGTGCTATGTCACTGATACCTTGTGTGGTATCACCCCTCAGATATTCTGTCTTTAGGAAGTGGTATATATGCGAGACCAAAGAATGTATTGCCATTTCATCATGTTCCTCAGCCACCCTCAGAGCAGTTGTTGCATGAAAGGTGCGTGAAATGTTTGAGGATTAAGCATGCCCGGGCAGCTCTTAAATGATTGACAATTTTAAATTAAAGGTACTCCGCTCTAGTTTCATCTTCTCTCTGAAAAAAGAAGGCCGTTTGGTTAACCCCTGCTGCTCTGGTTCTGCTGTTGCTGTGGCTGTGCGAGCCGGAAGCTTGAAGTCCTGGTGCCTATAGAACAAATGGAGAGTGAGCCAACAGATTAGCCCTTAGCAGTTAGCCCGATCTCTTTCCTCAGATCATGCATGAGTGGTCAAGGGTGTTTCATATACCCAGTGGAATTCACCCATGCTGATTTCTGTCCTACAACAAAGAAGAGATGCTCAAGAGGAACCTGCCACCTGGCTGCCTCGAGGAAGATGTCCATTCTTTCCTTATGTCAATGAGCAGGTGAAGTCGTGGCTTGCACCCCAGTCGGTGTGCATCCAATTTGTGCACTCAAGTCCATAATTTCCCACATGGTCAGGGTGGAAGCCCACAGTTATGTGCACATACCTCCTATTGAGGAGACCGTTGACGCGCATCTGTGCCATTCCTCGGCCACTCTTGGTGCAGACCTCAGCAAAAACTGCCTTCTAAGACACCCACCTGGTTGACAGGATTTACAACTTACGAAACTAGAAGTGAAAACGGCACCTGAGCTGTGCGTGATGGCAATGCTACTGGTTTTTCAAGCCAAGCCCCTACAGTCACTGGACAGTGGCGACCTGGACTTGAAAGACTTGAAGACCTCCTACTGTAAGGTGCTCCTTAATTTGCCGATCACTTCCTCTGAGGCGCAAAAGCATGTGCAGGAGATGAGTCAACAGATGCTCTGGCACGTGTTTCATTCGCATGCAACCTGCATTCCCCTCATGTTCCCCTCGTTCCTGCAGGTAAAACATACAAGTTTCATGTTTCTGTTTGTCCAATAAAAACACAAACACCCTCACAAAAGAACTGTTTTCTCCTCATCCTATCGATACGGTATTGCTCGCTCTGCCTCAGAACAGCGCAGAGCCACTGTCTCCTCCCAGTGTTGTCCCTAATGAGGCATTTTCCCGTCAGTGTGTTTAGCTTCGCAGGGCAGGGCATTATGTACATTGCTGCCAGCGACAGCGACTGAAGATATACAGCCCACTATGTCAGTCCTAGAGAGCCTTGGAGAGCAAGGAGAGCTTCCTAGGCATCGTACGCTGGCTGCTGGACATGATAGAGCACAGGTATTCTCCCCAGTTCAGATGCAGACTACCCCATTTCTGTGGCATGGTTCTGTCACTGATATTACCTCAAAATACCCATGTTTTGAGAGGTTCACAGTGTGCTCGCAAAAGGAGCGATAGAATGAGACTGTTTGAGTGAGCTGGAGATCGGGGTTTACAGCTGCTATTTTGTGCTTCCCAAGAGAGATGGGGGCTCTGTCAGAACCTGAAGACAACCCTGGCACAAATCTGTACCGGGGACTGTTTTGCATCTTTAGATCTGGAAGATGCATACTTTCATATTCGGATAGCACCCCGCCTCGGTCACTCTCTGAGGGTTGCTTTCGAGGTTACGGCGTGCCAGTACTCTGTGCTCCCATTCAGGCTGACCTTAGCCCCATGCACATTCTTGAAGTGTGAAAATATGTCCCTTTCGCCTCTCAGAATGAACGGTATGCACATTCTAAACTATCTGGACGATTGACTGATTTTAAAGAGTGCATAACGACCATTTCATTAGCTCTACACCGCTGCAGACCGGACCAGAGGCTTCTGGGACTTATGGCGTCGGCATCATCAGTTGCAACTTGCCACCTGGGTCTTCGACACATGCAGCCCCTAAAGCCGTGGCAAAAAACTTGAGTTCCATGGAGAGCAATGGACCACGGCTTGTATGCACATTGTGGTCACACACAGCTGCATCATCGCTTCTTACAGATTTTCTTAACCTGACTATCACATTTTAAGCTCTTACGCAGAATGATGCCAAGATCCTTGACTTCATTCACTACTTCAATTACCTCATTCTTAATCCACACCTCAAATGCATCCATTGCAGGCCTGGTTCGTATGGAGAAGCACATGAAAACATTAAGAGTTTTCTTAACATTAAAGGGATAGTTCACTTTGAAATTAAAATTTGGTATCTATCAGCTTACCCCAAGATGTAGGTGTCTTTTTTTCTTCAGTAGATCCAATTTTGATATTTTTAGATTCTAGTCTGTCAGTCATATAATGGCAGGTATAGGTCACTGTCTCTTTAAGAGGGAAAAAGAACATGCACAGAGAAATCCAAATTAAACAATTCCCCATCGTAACTACACATTGATGGCCTAAGACACGAAACGAGCGGTTTGTGTGAGAAAACGAACAGTATTTATATCGTTTTTTACCTCTTGTACACAACCATGTCCAAGTGATCTGAGTGCGCACACGCATCCGGTGTGTGACGTGTGTGCGCGCGCACTGGCTTAGTCTGCGCAAGAGATCACTTCCGGCGCTTTCCGGCGATTTCCGGCGCTTGCGCAGACTCCTCTTCCTCCTCCTCCCTCTGATTGCTGCAGGTTTGTAGCTTGCACATTTCTGTGCACTTTAATTTGTTGGCAAGACAGGAACAGTCGGGAAGCTTGCATGTCCGTGAACACTTGCAGGCCATAAGCTCCAGAACAGCCATTGGTGCTGGGGGTCCCCGCATTCAGTCTAACATCAGCATACCTGTACAAATAAGTGTAAGATATTTCTCATCCATTTCAGTTAGGTGTCCAAATGACTAAAAATTACCTATACATATTTATACTATTTTATTATTAGTTATTAGAAAATGTAATTATTGTATTTATTACAAGCATACCTTTGTCATCAGTTGTCCATCCATGTCCTTTTGGTTCGGGTATGTCTGGCTGTCCTTCCAGACAGTGCCTCCAGACAGCTGCCTGGTAATTGGCACGCTGTATATGCAGCTTTAAGCAGTCCCTGCAAGGGGGAAGTAGGCTGGACTCCACTTCACCCCTTTTGGTACAGAATAGCAGGTAACGCAGATCATTGACATCACATACACTAGATGATGGTGCATACATCCTGCAGACAAATGATTCAATGTTGCTGTATAATTCCTCTGATACATCCCAGGATGTTCCCAGGGATTTGAAGGACTCTTGGAATGCCCTGTTTCCTTTCACAAGTTTGAGAGCGGTAAGTTTTCCTCTTCCTGCAAAAGCACTTACGCTATCACAACCCGTAAAGGCATGTACCCCTATAAGAGCATCACATAGGTCATCTCCAAGGAGCTGAGCAAGGTTGCTGATGTTGATGTACCTTGTTCTGATTCTTTCGATCTTCTTACAGCATCCAAGACAAAGGATCATGACATCCGTATCCTCACTCACAATAACTGTGGTTTGATAGCCATTCTGGCTAGCATGATTTGCATGTAGGAGCATACGGGTATCTGCCTCCTCATGAGAAGATTTCAGCTCTTCAACAACATTCCAGTCTTTTTTGGTCAGACAATAGCATCTCTCTCCACAGGTTGCAAATAGCTGCTTGTCCTGAAGCTTTACTCGGTTTTCTGCTAACTTCCACTGGTCCACGATGAATGTTATCAAGGCTGTTTTACTGTCTGTATTACTTAACAGCTTTCTCAACTGCACTACATTGTGTCCCGGGGCAATGTTCTTCCATTGAGTGCTACTTGCTGAACCACGATTGTATCTCTCAGCATTCTTGATTGATGTTTTCCAGTACACATCAAACACCACATCTATCCGCTTACTGTTTCTTCCTTCGTGCAACTCTAGGTTCAGCATAGAACCAGCAATCTCTCCAAAAGTCTTGCCATCACCTTTTAGTTTCTGAAGAAGGCTCATTCCATCAATGATGCATGCAGAGTGTTCTCCAATATCTTCAACTGATGATGCTGATTTCTCTAACTCTCTTGCAAGAGCAGCCTTATTAGTTTTCCACAATGAGCCATCTGGATTTGAGAGTGCCCAAGGCAATGGACCAAGTGGATGAGCCAGGACATCTTTAATGTGAAGTTCTCTACTTTGCGAAGCAATGATTATATATCCAAAGAGATTTCTATCAGCTTTCAAGACCACCTCTTTCTTCTGTGCTTGTTTTACTCTAGCACTTGTCTTGATGCTTGAGAATGTCTTCAGATTCTGTTTTCTCATTTTGTCATGGAACTTGGTTGCAGGTGACTCTTTCTCTAAACGTTCACTTCTGAACGTCTGATATGCCTGCTCTCCAGTCTGGTGAGCTTGCAGCAGATCACTGGCTATGTCTGGTGACACAGCCATTCCTGTGGAAAGACTAATGATATCAGACTGATCTGGACCTAGAGGGTTTACCAAGCTTCTCTCCATAAGTTCTACAAAGGCATTTACATCTGCCATATCCTTCTCTATCCTGGGCTTCTGTAAATCTTGATGACTGAAACACTCTGTAGACTCATTCCCTGTCATGTTCCTGGGTTGCCTCAGATATTGACTTCTGCTTTCTGAAGTGAGATAGTATCTGGTGACTGCTCCAGTTTTTAGGCTGAAACCCTTGGTTCCACCGGCAGTCTGGGTGTCCTTGTTTACAGTCTCCTCAATTGTCTGGTCTACCGGAATCTTTCCAAAGGGATTGTTCCTGCCCAGCTGGACAGAAAAACCACCCTCTGTAAAGTGTGCATGAACACCAGGATGATCCACCTCCAGGTGAGACATTTGAGTAAAACATAGTAGTATGTCAGATATCTGGCATAGTTTATCTTATCATAAGCAAAACACCATGGAATGGTTGCTCTAATTGCTGCAAGATGCATCATCCACTTTCCCTCTCTTGATGCTCGAATAAGACTAAGCAAAATCTCAACCATGTCCACATAAGACATCCAGAAGGCAGACAGGGGACCATTGTTTTCTCTAAGGAAGCTGAGGAACTCATTGAATCGTGTCAGAATGCGTTGACATGAATCTTGCTTGAGGGTTCCCTCAAATGTTTTCTGAGATATTTCTTCACACAGGTTTTCGATTGCTTGCAGAGTTGCTTCCAAGTGAATAAGATCTTCCTGATGATTCTGTTCTAACCATGGATGAAAACCTTTCCATGCTAGTCTCAGGAAAGCCTCATAGAGCAGCTTGTGGAGCCTTACTGCTTGATTATACCTCTGACCATCAATAACCCCTGAGATTGAGCCATCAGCTATCACTCCTGCCTCTACACAAAGGTCTCTTAGACCAGCATCTGCAAACCGTTTTCCAATTGTTGCCATGAAAATACAGGTGGTATGGAAGACCCCCATTCTATTCCCATTCTTTTCCCCATACTAATTCATATACAGTTCATACATATTTTTTCAAATTGCTAAATCATGGATTGTCCCACCATCATATCACCAGATTACAGACAGTCTTGTCTATCCATATCTGAAAAGATATCCCCCCTAAAATCAATATCTTTTGAGATAGATATACAAATATAACAATTTAATAGATGCAAAAAATAGTTTTCTTTAATGTGAAGGCTAATATAAAACATATACAACAAATATCATGTCAAATTATGGCAGATCTGGATAGCCCTGACTATCCTGAAAAAATCAACATATAGCATGTATGGCTACCTCTTACAATAGACTTCATACAAACCTGCTGTGCAGATACTGTAGGACGATAATGACAAAAATAATGATTGTCCCAAAAGATTAGTAAAGCTAATCTTTAAAACAATTTTATTTATATATATATTTAAAAAAATCTGACCGGCCCACATTAAACAAAATGGTCCGGCCCCTCTGGCATTTGCCAGAATTGCCATGGCCAATCCGCCCCTGCTGATCGGCCTCATCCAGGACGGTGACGAGTCTGCCTACAGACAGGAGGTTAAGGAGCTGGCTGTCTGGTGCAGTCTTAACAACCTGGAGCTTAACACACTCAAAACAGTGGAGATGATTGTGGACTTCAGGAGAAACCCCCCTGCTCTCCCCCACTCACCATCATGAACAGCACGGTGACTGCAGTGGAGTCATTCAGGTTCCTGGGCACCACCTTCTCCCAGGACCTGAAGTGGGACAATCACATAGACTCCATTGTGAGAAAGGCCCAGCAGAGGTTGTACTTCCTTCACCAGCTGAGGAAGTTTAACCTGCCACAGGAGCTGCTGAAACAGTTCTACTCTGCCATCATTGAATCCGTCCTCTGCACATCAATAACTGTCTGGTTCAGCTCAGCTACCAAATCTGACCTCAGAAGACTACGGAGGGTAGTCCGGACTGCTGAGCGAATCATTGGTACAACCCTCCCTACTCTCCAAGAACTGTACTTATCCAGAGTGAGCAAAAGGGCTGGCAAAATCACTCTGGACCCCTCACACCCAGCACACTCCCTCTTTGAACTGTTACCATCTGGTAATTAGATTCATAATAATCATAATAATAAGATTCATATGTTAACTATAGTGTAAAGGTGCAATAAGAATACATGTGGAAATTACATATGACTGACTGATGTGAATCTGGGTTGACATTTATTCTGAACATCAGTATTTGTGACTTTATATTTTGTTAAAAGTTGAAGTGAAACCCTTGGGGAAATATGCTGCCTCAGAATTTGGGCAGAAGGCCATTTGCTTGTTGCTAATTGGTGTGTTTATTATTTAATTTATGAGTTATTGTAATTCAGTTTGTTTTTTAAGAATTCCATCAATTAGTCTACAATGCATTGTTCATAACTATATAAGTGTTCTCTTAAATTAAATAAATAATTCAGAGGATATGCTTACCTTGTAAATATGTCCCTGGGATGCTGTTTGATTTGCCTGTCATTGTTCAGTTATTCTGCTGAATATAAATGTGTATTACAAAGGTTTGGAAACATTGTGATTTTTAAATGTTTTTAATAATGTCTCTTATGCTCACCTTATGCTATTTGAAAAATACTGTAAAAACAGTAATATTTTGTAATATTATGGAAATTTGAAATAACTTTTTTTTAATATGTATTTTTAAATGCAATTTATTCCTGTAAAGCAAACCTGAACTGTCACATGTCGAGTAATGATGCTGAAAATTCAGCTTTGATCACTAATAAATGACATTTTACAATATATAGCCTATATATAAATAGAAAACAGTTGTTTTAAATTCTAATTATATTTCACAATATTACTGTTTTGTTTTGAGCTCTTAAATACAGCCTTGGTGAGTAGAATTGATTGAAACATTTAAAAATCGAATTATCTTCGTTTTGATAAGTAAGCCTACATCTGAATATTTGATTTAGTATTGCACCGTGAAATCAGATATAAATTTGTATAAGTTCGGCAAAATTATGAAAAATTCATATTTTAAGTGATTTAATGACTTGCACAAAACCTTTACCTCAATCCAAATTATGGGATTTTGCGCCATCTAGAGTGGATCAATGGTCAGAGACAATTACTGACTCATAAATCGCTTTATCAAGAACATAGATACGAATGCAATGCAATAACGTAAACTGAGCTGTGGATATAAGCAAAAACTAGGGACTTTGATATCAGTCAGACGCATGAAAAGGTACAAAGCTGTCTCTCCAAACCCAAACCCATCGGCGCAGTTGCCAGGCTGTCATCTGATTGGTTTGTTACTTCAGCGATTATTCTGTACCGCCTTCTGATTGGTCCGTTAGTCCCGCGATGCGTCTCCCAGCCAATCATTGCTCACTTTTTAGAGTTTAATAAGAAACTAATAAGAAGGCGGAAAGATTGACTTCCGTGTTTTTGCTTGGTGTTTTCTCCGTCAACATGGGTGCGTGTATGGCCTTGTGCTCGCTGGCGAGCTGCGTAAGTCTAAAATATTATTTTGACTGAAATCAATTTTGTCTTATGTTGTCAAATTTCATCTGCTAAAGACAGCAACGCATTTTTTCAAAAACCTTTATAACCGACTTGTTCATAGATGCGCTTTAGAGGCCGTTTCCTCATTTTGTTTACGTAAATAAACTATACAGTTTTGAGAAAACATAAATAAATGACTCAAGGGCGGCATTTCTTTATGTTTTTAGACTTTGTTTGCTCTTAACAATGTCATATTTGTAAACAATGTACTTTAAAACACTTAGGTTAACGTTATACGTTTCTCGAGTTTCTGATTAACGTTAACAGTTAACTTAACGTTAGTTGACTCGCATCCGATTTCACACGCAATTCCTTTTCAGCCCAAACATTTCAATTTTACAAGTACTATTTAATGTAAATGTTTAACATAGAGGTCCAGGCTACTCATATGTGACCCTGGACCACAAAACCAGTCATAAGTAGCACGGGTATATTTGTAGCAATAGCCAACAGTAGCCTACATTGTATGGGTCAAAATTAACGATTTTTCAAAAATCAATAGGGTATTAAAGGCAGGGTAAGCGATTTCTGGAAGCCAATGTTGATATTTGAAATCACCAAAACAAACACGCCCCTATTGCCCAAAAGGGGAGATGGTCCTCACTGCAGAACACAAGATCCAGGGGGCTAGGTTGGATCCAGATCCAACTCCTCCCACCTTACATATACCTAAACCTACCCGTCTCCACCCCCTGATCTCTAAACCATCCCATCTCCACCCCTAAACCTACCCATCTCCACCCCTAAACCTACCATCTCCACCCCCTAGATGTGGATCCAACCCCGCCCCCTGGATCTTTGTTCTGCTGTGAGGGGCTATTGCAAAAGGGTCTCGCCCCTATTTTGATAGATCCGCCCCACACATACTGTACGTAGCCTACGCAACCCAGGCAACGATTAGTTCTGGGAAACATAAGCCGCTTTTCCACCGAGATTACCTGGAAAAATATGTCCCAGGAACTATTTTCCCCCAGACCTGTTGCTGTCTGCGTTTCCATCGCTGTCTAAACTACCGAGAATAACAATACTCGTACGCAAATTTCGGACTTGCATCCTCGGTAGTTCGGACTTCATGAGTTAGACTCGGGAGTGTGATCTCCCGCGGACGGAACGACGCAAGTCCGGTAATTCTGCAAAGAGCAGCGTACTTGATAACGTCAGTCAGCTCGCCTCGGCTGCTGCAATCTTCCTCACTGTATTTACAGACTAAATATATCAAACACCACTGCCTCTTTTCGTTTTCATTTAAACATATTAATATAGCCGCAGAAATGTAGTTCAGGGAACGTACATACATTACAATGAAATTAAATATTATATCAAACATTGCCTGTTTTCAATTTCATTTTAACATATTAATAGAACAATAGAATAAAGACCAAATATTACCTGTTAGATTTACCCAAAACAAATTATATCTCATGTTTAACCACTACAGAGTAGGGTTGCACGATACACCGGTACTACGGTAGTATCGCGATACTAAAGCTTAAAAATACCCGCGGTGCCATCGCATTTTTTAAACGGTAGTATCGTCCATAAGGTAGCACCGTAAGATGTAGTATGCACGGCAGCAACACTGTTTTAAACGTTCAAACGTTGAACATGCATGCCAGCAGAAACATTACAAGTTGATTGCCAAATGTCTTTCTGCTGTGCTCTGTGTAGTATAGTCTGTGTATACGCTTTATATTGTATTGATTATTATATTATATATATATATTTATTCATTTATAATGTTATGTTTTAATATACATGCTGCTAACTTGGAAATTTCAAGATATGCGAGCAAAAAATGCTCCTGACAGTTCGGCAATATAACACGAGCAAGAGTGCTGTTTTTGTTTCGTTTCTGTGTTCGAATCCAAATCTGCGTTGTCTTGGGCGAATCACTGATTCACTAAACCATTCATAAAACAGTTATTTGATTTGCTTCTGAAGGATTCAGCCGTTTTGAAAGAATCGTTTGAATGACTCAGTGATTCAATCATGAACTTCTGCCACCTGCTGGCCGTTTTAAGTTTCCCATCTAAAAGTAGGCATATTACATTATTTTCCAACATATTTCTATATTCAGAATTTAGTATTTAAAACATTAATCTCATAACTTTATTTATGCAGTTATAAATACAGTCTAAATGTATAAATGCACATCTAAATTTCATTTCATGCAGCTTCTGTGCAGTGTTAAGATTTGATTAGATCATTTCATGGATAACAATAGCCAGTCATTCATTCACATTAATTAAGTATTCAGAGAAAAATATTGTCTGTTTTCATTTACATCTATTTATTTATGAAATTTTGATTCATTTTGTAGAATTGAATTTTCAAATTAACACAATACTGCATGGTATCGTGATACTACTTGGTATCGTGATACTTCAGCTGGTATAGTATCATAAGACATTTTTATGGTATCGTGACAACCCTACTACAGAGACATCAGAGCCAGCGACAAATGTCAGAAGGACTAGCCGCGGTGAGGCAGATCTCGTCGGGATACATGAGCACTGAGCGCCCGGTGATCGTGTGGAGCTCACGTCTCTGAAATCGGCAAAGCACATTTTCAAATAGGCGCTGTTTTTATAAATAAACCTCAGATTTGAGTTTTAAACAACTACATTCTCACCTGATATACACGCGTCCAGTGTAGGCAGACTTTAGCTGTTGCGGCGCGCCGCGTCTGGTGTAGACACGGTGTTACTCACCTATCGGGAAGAAACAAAGCAACCTCGGCGTCCGATCACAGGCCTTCCGCTCCTTGAGTTCTCTCCAGCGCTGGAAAGCTGATCCGATATTTACACGGGTCCTACTTCTTGCCTTATCGTTCCGCAGACGTTTTCCTCTTCTGTTTTTTTATCTGCCATTTATATCTTTCTGTCGCTCTGCTGTTCACTGAACGCTCTCTCCTCCACATCATGAGTAGACACACCCGTGTGTCAAGTTTGTTTTGGTACTCGGGTCCAACTCAGTTTTCTAAAACGTTTTTGAAAAATCGCTTACCCTGCCTTTATGTAAAGGTCATGTACCATGAATATATTTTGTAAATTTCCAACCGTAAATATATCAAAACTTAATTTTTGATTAGTAATTTGCATGGCTAAGGACTTCATTTGGACAACTTTAAATGCAATTTTCTCAATATTTAGAATGTTTTAATTATTATTGTTATTTTATTTTTTTGCATCCTCAGATTACAGATTTTCAAATAGTTGTATCTCGACCAAATATTGTCCAATCCTAACAAACCAAGCATCAATGGGAAAGCTTATTTATTCAGCTTTATTTTTCAGCTCAATTTTAAAACATTGACCCTTATGACTGGTTTTGTGGCCCAGGGACACATATAGGCTAAATATAGTAGGTTGTTCTCCCTGTAGTACAGAGAAATGTGTGTATTTGCTGTGTTGAGTGTGTTTCTGTCATTGTAGGCATCTTGTCTGTGCGGCTCTGCACCATGTCTTTTATCAGGATGCTGTCCTTCTACACACAACTCCACTGTGACCCGCCTGGCCTTCTCCTTCTTCCTGCTGCTGGGCACTATAGTGTCCATCATCATGATCCTGCCAGGCATGGAGACACAGCTGAAGAAGGTACACAGACCATTGGTGCAGGGGTCATGGCATCACAGCAGAGCTGGTGTGCTTAAAGGGATAGATCACCCAAAAAGGAAAATTCGGACATTAATTACTCACCCTTATGTCGTTCCAAACCCGTAAGACCTTCGTTCATCTTGGAAACACAAATTACGATATTTTTGATGAAATCCAAGTGCTCTACTAGCTATCCCTTTGAGCTTGAATCTGGCCTGAACCCATTTCTTCTTTCTTGCTTTCCAATCTTGATTCTGGCCTGGGAGAAAAAAACAACAACAACAATGAAAATATATAGACCAGTGTCAGAAGTTGTTTTTATTAAAGGGAAATATTTGCCCTCTGAAATTAAAATTTGGGGACATTTTAATCTGAAAACAAACATGGAAATAAATTAAGCATATACGTTTCTATATTTATTTTCTAAATGTTGGCACTGCTAGTCACTAATTTGGAATAATTAAGATATATTTTTGAAAGAAGTCTCGTGTTCACCAAGATTGCAGTTTATTTGATTAAACATACTGTAAAAACAGTAACAATGTGTTTCTGTGATGCAAAGCTGCATTTTCAGCAAGCACACAGCAAATTGATCAAAAGCGACAGTAAATACATTTATATATTAGAACATTTTTTGCCTTCACATAAATGCTGTTATCTTGAACAGTAAATGCTATTCATTAAATTCAAACTAATGCTAGGGAAGAAAAAAAAAGTAGATAATCATAGTTTCCAAAAAAATATTAAGCAGCAAAAACTGTTTTCAGCATAGATGATAATTCAAATGTTTTCTGAAGGATCACGTGACACTGAAGTCACATGATAGAAAAGTGTAATAAAAACAGTTATTTTAAATTGTAACATTATTAATTATTTCAAAAACAAGAAAATTGTAATTACTCAAAACTTTTGACAGGTAGTGTAAATAATTATTTCTGCACTATTTCTAGGCTATTTCTAAATAATGAAATGTAAGTGAATTTCTGACATTCTGAAACCCACTGTTTGTAAAATATACTTTAAGTTTAGATCCAGGGCAGTGTAGTGGTCTTCTGAAATTAGTATTAGTGGAATTATTCTATTAATAATTAAATGACTAGATTAGTCCCCTCTTTGCGGTTTTCAAAGCCTAATATAAATCCATGTTCAGTTCTGTTTGATGTTGACATGGATATATTCCAGTGATGGGAAAATTACCTTAGACTACTAACAACATAACAATTCAAAAATGTTTTGCATGTTTATATTTGCATACTTGAATGAAAAGCAAGTTATAACGAACAGTTTTCCCCTCTAAATGCATCAAACTGCTCTCTGGCTGGTTTGTTTTCCATAGACAAATGCTATGCTTTAGTAGCTTTATGAAAACGCAGCAAGCTTAAGTTTTTTTTTTTTAGTGGTTTATACATTCATTATCCCAATATTCATAATCTCTCATTTAAATAATAATAATAAAAAAAAATATGTTTATGTGTTTAAACATAAACAGCCACAGTATGTTATCAAGATGTAAAGAGAGAAATATTTTATTTGTTTGACCCCCTGTGTAACCTTTTTTTTTTATTATTGAATTTATCAACAGATTCCTGGTTTTTGTGAAGTAGGCTCTTCTATACCTGAAATTCATGGGAAGGTGAACTGTGAGATCATTGTTGGCTATAAGTCGGTCTACAGGATGTGCTTTGCCATGGCCTGTTTCTTCTTCCTCTTCTCCATCATCATGATCCGTGTGAGGAGCAGCAAGGATCCACGAGCCGCAATTCAAAACGGGTATATTTGCATTATTTGCTGTTCTAGCTATAACCTTTCCTACTGAAATAATGGACAGGGAGTTCTCAGAAAATGTTTGTAACTGTGCTGCCCTCTGCTGGTGAAAGCTGGGGTTCTTGAAATGTGGAAAATTAATTTTTGCACAATAGTTTTATTTTGACTGGGAAGTCTAACGTTATCACCAATGCAATTGTAACTGTATGTTGTTTTTCAGTTTCTGGTTCTTCAAGTTCTTGATTCTGATCGCTCTTACAGTGGGAGCTTTCTTCATTCCTGATGGATCGTTCAACACAGGTACATCAGCTAGGGATGTGCATCTCCATAACTGAGGCCGATGCGATACGCATCTCGATGCATAGCCAATGATACGATACAATGAAGATGCATATGAAGCAGCTAGCGATGCGCAGTGATACGATTCACCCCTATTACAATGCAGTGCGATTCGATTTCGATTCGATGCAATACGATCCAATGGAAAAAATATGGTCGCTTTTATTTCTTTGGTTCAGACAGACAGCAAATCATAAATTAACTAACTTATGTGTCTTCTGACTTCTAACGCCTCGAGGCCTGTTTCATAAAACAAGTTTACCAAATAGACCAGGGTTATGTAATTTAGTCTGACTCACTGTCAAATGATTTGGTTCCATAAAGCAAATTTAACAAAGATCAACCTCAGTCACTGTGGCTACTTATGCTGGAAAGCTAACCTGGTTCAGGGCAGGCAAACTGTCAGGCTAAGCTGAGCTCTTTTAACACTGACCAATAGGAATGTAATGATATTCTCTCACATACTATCATGCAGCCATGCAGACTTTCTCTCTGGTTTTATAACAGCTGTACCTTTTATAGTTAGAACAGATAGCATTAGAACATTACAATCTAACATTGCTCTTTAAAGCATTAACAATCACTAAACTAAAAGTTAAAATCACTAAATTAAAACTACATTTTAACTGCTATAAGAAATACACATTAACTTATCGGAGCTTAGTAATTAGGACTGTATTCGTTTGCATTTTATTTACCCTTTACAATAGTCCCTTTACAGTTACTGCTATCATTAAATGCATATTTGTCTGTTTAGCACGCAGCAGCACTCGTCCACACGCGTAAGCCCACTCCTGACAGCAAAATGGATATATTTGCATGACTTTCTAACATTTACAGATGAAAAATATACTCGTGACATGTCAGTTATGCACTGAGGAAAACACAACGTCTCAAATGCATTAAACAGCACAAATATATTCGCCGTTTGCCATGCTGGATCGATTTGATCCATGATCGACATTAAGGGCTGCTTAAGAATAAGCGTGCACAAATTAGTTAGATTGTGTGAACTTACATTGTTGTTTATAACCCCTTTAGCCCCGATTGATTTGTAAGGTTATTTCAAGTCAGGTTTTGGACTTTAATCCCCGCTTTTCCTCTGGTCTCGTAGTGTTGTTGTGATTAGTCATATTCACGCAGTGGTGATGAGAGAACACGCTTGAGAAACAGTTTCGAGAGGAGAAATCAATCTACATAAAATACTGGTCACTGATTATTGGTCACTTTCTAAACAATAAAAGTGTAGCACATCCACTAATAATTATATATAAATAAATCGTTTTTTTACCGATGCAAATATGTTAGAAACGATGCATCGCGATACAAATGCCAATTTGTATCTGATGCCCACTTTTTAAACCGATGCATCGCATCGTTAACTTTTGTGCCGATGCACCGAGCGAATCGGGTAATCTTCCCATCCCTAACATCAGCTGATAAATGTGACCCTGGACCACAAAATCAGTCATAAGTTGCACGGGTATATTTGTAGCAATAGCCAACAATATACTGTATGGGTCAAAATAATATTTTTTTTCTTTTATGCCAAAAATCATTAGGATATTAAGCAAAGTTCATGCTCCATGAAGATATTTTGTAAAACCTTAAATATATGAAAAAAAAGACATCATTTGTGATTTTATTTTTTTTTGCACCCTTTCCAGATTTTCAAATAGTTATATCTATGTAATATTGTCCTATCCTAACAAACCATACATCATAGGTTATTTATTCAGCTCTCAGATGATGTATGAAACTCAATAAAATAAAAAAAGACCCTTATGACTGGTTTTGTTGTCCGTGGTCACAAATAAGGACTAATAAGATTTATTTTATTTTTTTTCCACTCTTTATAGGCTATGGAACATGACCACTGAGTGTGTGGCTAATCTGGCTATATTACATATTAATATTTTTTTATTGACATTCACAACTAGTAGGTTGTTTTTCAGTGCTCTGTAGTTCCCAGGAGGAATAGCAGTTTCTCATGTACAACCAGTGGGGAATGCAAGCAAATGGCATTTGTAGGCCCTGTTTACACCTAATACCAATGTGACCACATTAGGGCTGCACAATTAATCAAATTTCTAATCGCGATTACGATTATGGATGCCACGATTACATAATCATTCAAAGCCACGATTACAAAAATAAATAAACAATTAAAAATGCCCACTTGCTTTATTCTGTGTGCTTAAGAGGTGTTTGCAGCGCGGGGTTTAACAAACTCAAACACACTGGATAAAATACATTTTGTCTAACTGATAGTCGTTGTCACTCTGTTGTGCATGATAGATATGTTAAACGCCAAACATGTCAAAAGCGGAACAAAATAGCAGTACTCGTCTGAACTGCGTGCCACACTGACCTTTTATCCGCGCGCCTCAAAAGAAAACAGCACAGCGCGAGCTTAGAGCTTATGCGTTTATTACAGTGACCCTGCAGTCGCGATCACGCACTAAACAACGCTGTGAAATCCAGTAAGAAGCACAGCGCAGAGTTCTCCTGTACAAATCACATCTCTTTCATTTAAACTAGTTTAAAGCCAAATAAATCTGAGCTGTTATTCTCATCAACACTGATGCAGAAAGCAGCAGAAACAGTGCAACAATGATCCAGTTAGAAGATGTTTCAATCCACAAATCACCCACATTTACCGTAGTTTTACTGTAGTAACAATGGTACGGTGGCAGAAAAGTAGGATATTCATATTGAGTATTATTAATATAGTAAATATGTTAAAGGAGTAATGGAATATAGTTACATTATTTTGTTAATTATTCTATCAGTTGATGTGAATTAGGCTACTGTTTTTTCAATGCAAACACCATAGAAACCATATAGTTAGGCTAGTTTTACCATGGTATGGTGCTGTACTTTTGGTTATGTATAAAAGATGAGGCTGTTACAGTTTTCACAATGGTACTGTCAAATGTACATCTGCTCCTCAAGCTCCTGCTACTCTGAACTCAAGCTCCTGTTCTAATGTGCATTTCTAAGAGACAAAACTTGTAATATTACATGTTCAGTGCTACCAAATGATAGCAAAGGTGCTGGTGCCACGGCTCTTGAATGTTAGTCTGGAGCCCTGATAATATAAATTGTACTGTAAAATGTTACTGTAATTTGAAATTTCGTCTGTTTAATTGTAAATGAAATATTTAGCTTTAGTAAACCATCCTTTTCTTCTTTTTTTACTTTTAGTTTTAGTATAACATTATTATACCATGCATCATTTTTTTTTTACCTTTTTTGTATAAAGAAGAAACCAAACCAATGTATAGTTGACATTTGAGGCTCAATGCTATAGAAAAGCAATAAAAGTTCAGCAAGAGTGTTTTCTGCCTTTTTTTATATATATATATATTTCATATAAAATATGGCATGCAGCTTCAAACAATGGCATAAATCTGCTCAAAATAATAGTTATTAATAATTGCAATTACAATCTCAAGGGAATAATCGACAATTATGATTTTTGTCATAATCATGCAGCCCTAGACCACATCATATTTGTAGAGTAAACACTAACGCTTCCTCATGCATCACAGACAACTATGAATGACCACCTGCTTATCTGATATTGCATTTCTCTGGTTACGTGAATGTTTAAAAGTGGTGATAATCCCATACATACACAAAGATTCCCACTGTCATTGAAAACCTAGAAATTTCAGGGAATATTAAAATTGTGATTTCCATACCTGAAAAGTCTGGTAATTAATCTTAATCCCAAAACGAACTAACTAAATAAATAAAAGTAATCAAGTAATGTTAACGATCTTAAAAAGTCTCAGTTTTTAAATATTTCCTTGACTAACAATGTGAGCAAAAGTCTTAAAAAGTTGTAACAGAAGTGCTTTCTGAAGTTTAATTTAGCTGTCTGTACACAGACTGTTTAATATGGCTCGGAGGTGGTATAAATGCAATTACAGCTGGATACTTTCATACTGAGGTGTGAGAGCAGGCATATTTTTGTCTGTCATTACACAGAATTTTGAGCAGGCACAGAGCAGCCTTAACTCATACTTCATGCTGTATGTAGAAGATTTTTATTAATCAAAATATAAAGTATAATCACTGTGAATATAGCCATTTGTGTATCAAGTTATTCTAGTATTTTTATTTAAAAAAAGCCCTCTAACACGTGCACTCTGTTCGTTTTCTAACTTCATGTTTTCTTTAAAAAAAGCCTCTAACATTAGCTTTCTCTGTTCTTTTTCAATTCTGCCTACTTGTTTTCTGTTTATTTATTATAAAAAAGACTCTAACACTAGTGTTTCCTATTCATTTTCTATTCTATTTACTATTCTAAAAAAACCCGCCTTGCTACATGTATTGTGTTAGGCTAACCGAGACTTATCATAGCACTCTTTTGTTGGTTTTGATTGCTTCTATTTTCCTCATTTGTAAGTCGCTTTGGATAAAAGCATTTGCTAAATGACTAAATGTAAATGACTAGAAATGGCTCTTTGAGTGCAGTCTCTATAAAATGAGAAATCTCTCCCAGTTGTCTGGAACAGTTGTCAGGCATGGATGTCTTACTTAGCCTACGTTTTGTCCGTTGCAGTGTGGTACTACTTCGGTGTGGTTGGGTCCTTCATCTTCATTCTGATCCAGCTCATTCTGCTGGTGGATTTTGCTCACACCTGGAACCAGAAGTGGGTGGAGAATGCGGAAAACGGGAACAGTAAATGCTGGTATGCAGGTACGTTCAGCAACATTGTTTCTGCATGACTAAGCTGTTAAAGGTAAGAGCTGAAAGCAGGTGTCATGTTAAAGTCACAAGCATTATAAGCCATCTTTGTCAGTTTAGTATAACATTCTCTTCTAAGTAGCTGCAGCTTTGACTAGCAGTGGACCCTTTTTTACAGAATGTCACTTCTATATAATTATATATAAGACTTTAGATTATGGACCAGCTCTCGCTATGAACTAGTTCAGGGGTTGCCAACCTATGGCATGCTAGCAATAGGGAAATCTGCCTATCGACGTACATTTTGAGGTCCCTCATCGTCACACAGCCTGTTAGGAGCTATAAATACTGTTAAAGTGTGAGAATTAACCTGCGCTAGTCTACAGATGCATGGGCTCTGGAAAACCATTTGCATGACCGCTGTAGAGCCCTGCACGGGCCTAAAATTTAGCGCCCGTGACACTCAGGCCCTAGCCCGGCCCGTGTCCGACAGCTTATCAGAATTCTCGGCCCGAGTCCGACCCGAGCCTGTCTTTTTTTCCTCCTTCTCCCAAAACAGCTTACACTACTGTTTCAGCTATTAAAATACTTCAGTTTTGAATGTAAGGGCAAAATGATTATATTTTGTTTTATTTTTTTATTAAGTTAATTTAGAGAAACATTTGGAGCATTTTTGTTCGTTAAATATAGTAATAAGTCCAAAGTTTTTGTTTTTTTAAAGTAACGACCAAGCGGCCAGCGGCAGACAGTGAGCTGATCATAGCCTATGTTTGATCAATTTAGCCTTCTCAAATCATCACGACTTGCCTAAAATAAAATCTATTGATATATTAAAACAGTTCAAGAATATAACAGTGTTTAAACGTTAAACCTGCGCTATAATAATAATGTGCGCTAGCCTATATCCAAGTTTGTGCGGAGAGTGGAAGCTAAAGCGCTCTCTGCAGGACATGGAGGCACCAGAGCAAATTCTTGCATTTTTTTTTTCAGTGGAAACAACTTAAAATAGCCTACGACATAATTTTTTTCTGATAAAGGTAAGAGTAATACATCATTCGGAACTGTAAAGGGTCTACTTTTATTTGTGTGCACTCACATTATCAACAAAACGTGCTTTTATAAAACAAAGAAAACAAACATGATGTGCTTTCTGCCGTCTCCTCTTGAACAGGAGCGCTTCACAAAAATCCTCGAGTCAGGATCAGCAATTTCATCCTTGCGACACGGACTCTTAATTATAGTAAATAATTCAAATATCTCCTTACTATTTCCCGCGGACACATTCATGGTTATTATGTTTGCCGGTGCTTTGTGGCAAGCTTTAGCCTATTGCATGCATTTGAACACAGAACTCATCAGCTGTGCTGAAGTCACTTGCGCTCGCTGCTGCTGCTGTGGGACACTAAACACCGTCGAGCCACTCTCAGTCGCGGCAGCACGGTCTCGTGTTGTTTCCACCAGCGCTGCAATTTTTTTCATCACTAATTGATGGATGTCTAAAATATAAAAATAAGGAAAAACCTAAAATAGGCCCGAGGCCCGGCCCGCGTCTGAACTATGACGTGAAAATTGGCCCGAAGCCCGGCCCTAGGGATGTAAAAAAGTCGGGGCACATCGGGCCCGGGCCGAAATGCAGGGCTCTAGACCGCTGCGCATACGAGCAACAGTGGTTAACCAGAAAAATAAAAAATGGCACTTCATGCCCAAAAGGTTGCCAAACCCTGAACTTATTGCTCCTTAACATGCATTACTATCATATTGGCTGTTTATTAGTACTTAAAAAGTATATATTAATGCCATATTCTAGATCCCTTAACCCTACTCAATACCTAAACAACACTGATACAACAACTAGCTTACTTTTAATAAGCAGCAAAGTAGGAGTTTACTGAGGGGAAAGTTGGTAGCACTTTACTTTACAGTCCTGTAACTTGTGTACACACTATGTACTTATTATAGTAGTAATTACAATAACTAGGTAATAAGTAGGTACTAACCCTGAACCTACCTTTAAACCTAACTCTACCCCGTGTAGTTAACTTATATTACAAGTATTTTCTTGGGTAGGTACACTGTAAGTACATGTAAGTGCACATACACATACTGTAAAATAAAGTGCATCCGGAAAGTATTAGTTAACACTAATAGTGAATATGTGTTCCTTAATTTAAAGTGTTACCTTTTTAGTATATTGCTAATAAATCCTAATGTGTCAGTGGGATTGATGTATATCGACCTGAGAATAATTTTCTTGATAATATTTCAGCATTTTCATCATAATATTTCAGCAATCAAGTTTTGGGTTTTCTATCAGCTGTTCTGAATCATAACTAAGCGATGCCAGGTTTGCAAATGAATCAATCCTTCGATCTAATTGGTCAAACGTGTTTGCAAAAAGTTCTGAAGTTGTTCTCTATTCAGTTTGATGAATTCAGACAGTTTGATTCATTAGTTTCCAGCCATTTTTTAATAGCTTGATTAGTAACTCAATCCGAGCAGCTGAATCCTTAGCCATCTTCAAGAAACGGCTAAAAACACATCTCTTCCATCTTTATTTGGCCCTCTAACTCTAACACTCTCTATTCTAATTCTATTTTATCTATCTGTCTTCTTTTTATTTAAAAAAACATACACACTTGACCCTCTATCAACTGCATATTTATTCTGTAACTGTTAGCTTTTCTTGAAAAACTAACACTAGATAGCTTTTTTCTATATTCTATCTAATTGTTTTCTTTAAAAAAAAAAATACCTTGCTACATGTACTGCGTTAGGCTAACCAAGACTTGTCATAGCACTTGCATGTTGTTGCTCTTTTGTTGGTTTTGATTGCTTCTATTGCCCTCATTTGTAAGTCACTTTGGACAAAAGCATCTGCTAAATGACTAAATAAATAAACAAATAAAATAAATAACGGGATACAGTATAAGACACAAAACAAAAAGAGTGGTAGATAAGGTGAATATTTACCTACAATTCATTGTAGGAAACAAAACTTGAAAATGTCTGTCATTGTCTGTCTTTTAAACGACTCTGTGCTGCAGGTAAAGATAATTTATATCCAAAACATAAAAAAGAGTATCAAAATATGGGCACACTTTTTTGATTGTGCTCACTTTTTTTGCCTGTCTAAGTACTGATGAAAAACTAGAAACATCCCTGCTCTCTATATTTTTTCTGCTTTTGTAAAGGCATATAAACCCTATCTGTGGTTTTGTCTTTTGCTATTAAAGCAAATGGGAATGCAAATAAATTATTAGATGACCACACTGTAAAAAAAAAAAGTTGGGCAAACTTAAAATTTTAAGGCAACCAGCTTCAGCAGATTTTTGAGTTTTCTCAACTTCTTATTTTAAGTTTATACAACAAAAAGTTGAGAAATTTCCTAAAAAATAAGTTGAGAAAACTCAAAAATCTGCTTTAGTTGGTTGACTTACAATTTTAAGGTAGTTTTTTTTTACTGTGCATAAAAGTGTATAAGTTTACCCTACTATGTAGACTTCCACTTTTGAGAACCCGAGGAATGTGAAAAGAGTCCATGAGGGACAATTTGTTGGTCGCTTGGTGTCTTTCTTTGACCCAAAATCCACATAACTGTATATTAAATATCAAATATGAGCTGACTGGCTACAATTGTTTTCCTTTCCACAGTGATTTCCACTTGAGTATTGACAGATGTGTGTGTGTGTTTTCTCCACAGCCCTGCTGTCGTTCACACTGGTGCACTATATCTGTGCCTTTGCTGCTGTGGTTTTGTTCTATATATTCTACACACAGCCGGATGACTGCGCCGAGCACAAAGCCTTCATCAGCCTCAACCTCATCTTCTGCATCATTGTGTCTGTGGTGGCTATTCTTCCAAAAGTGCAGGTCATTACCACACTCATTTGCTCCGTTTGTTTTCTTGCTTCTCTCTCTCTGAATGGATGTAAACAAGATAAAGCAGACAAGTCTGTCAGAATGTGAACATTTGCATGCCATCAGATCCGCACACATCACATAAGCTGACAATGATTTACATTGTCCGTAACTGTGTTACAGGAGGCTCAGCCAAGCTCTGGTCTGCTCCAGGCATCTCTCATCTCTCTCTACACCATGTATCTCACATGGTCTGCGATGAGCAACAACCCCAGTGAGTTTCACAAACTGATCACATGTCAATATGAGATTAACTTCATTAAATGATTTTTTTGTTGTACCTCTGATCTTTCTGATTTAATTTTAATTAATGAGAATCTATTTCATAAGCACCCTCATCTCTGAAAGAGATGTCAGAAAAACACTGTCACATGTGCTTATATGCACAATAAAAAGTTGACAACTTTTAAGAATGTGACATTAAGGTGATTAACACACAGTGTAGTCGAAGTTAAACGGATACAAAAAATTAGGGTAAACGTACCTATTAAGCTCACCAAAATCTACATTGAGACATTTTTAGTGCACAAGATATTGGTTTCAGTACAAAAAGTTATGTTAAAATAAAATATTAATCTCTCACACAAAAATATTTAATTTTATTTTAAATGACAAAGCATTTAAATTAAGATATATACATCATTAAATTCAAAAAGTCTGGCTGTGCTTAACGGGTACATTTTTGTACCCTTTAAGCACACCCCTGTTCACATTAAGCTCACATCATATTTTATTAAAAATTCCTGTTTATTTTAAGGAAAATTTTTAAAGAATAATTGTAAAAATATATTTTTTGAAGGTACAAAGTCAATCACAAAAAAAATGGAACACTAAAATCAAGCAGCAAGTCATTCAAGTTGATCAGTTATATATTCATAATGAAGTGTCATCTAAGCACATTGCAACTTCTAGACTAGTCCACGTTCAGCTAAGTAACACATATTCAAAAATCAAATAAAACAAACCAATAAAACATTTAATTCATAGGGATGAACACAGAAACTAGCCTCATTATGAATAGGGATGCAACGATACCATTTTTTCAGATCGATCCGATCCAGAAAATTCTGAGTATCGCCGATTCTGATCCGATCCTAGCGCAGTTTTTTTTTTTTTTTTTTTTTTTTTTTTTTTTTTTTTTAAATCAATGTAAAGTTTCTATACTTCTGTGTCACTCTTTTGTGTGTTAAACACAATCTACTAGACAACTTCACTTTAATGAAAAATAACAGGAAAAAATATATAGGGGCTGTTTACACCTGGTCACTTCATGCGTTTTGTAATATAAATCCGATCGCTCAAAACACTTCAGGAGGTGGTCTGGGCCGCATTCTAGACGAAACTGGACATTTGTAAATGCATCTGGTTGTTGAAACCACATATGTGAATTTTACTCCTCCCAAAATGTAAAAATAATAAATGTGTGAGACCGTGTTATAGGCTATATGACATTTTAGTCAGATATGACTGCGCTAATGCAACATGCATCGCCGTGGACGAGTAGCTGAGTATTTCTTCAGCAAGCAGACGCACAAACTGCTGCGAATGAAACTGAAAGTAAGATGCAAACGGTCAACACAATCATCTTCATTAAAAGTATAAGACAAATTTATCTTGCCAGTGCTGATGCCGCGCACGCTCCTATTGCGGTCTTTGATCTTGAAATGAGCTGATAATTAATAAAATGCATACGCTTATGATTTCGTTGACGTGAAATTCGTTAAATTGAAATATAGCACGGGAATTGAAGATCGGATTTATATCAGTTTTGTGAAGACACATTTATGTGGCCAAGTGTAAATGGAAACGTTTTAACAAATTAGATAGATATCCGATCAGCGAAAACGCATGAAGTGACCAGGTGTAAACAGGCCGATTCATAATCTATGACAAAAATAATATTATAAACTAGGTTAGTGGATAATTTAGCAGCAAAAGTTATTCTAGAAAAATCATGAGTGCACAATTTTATAAAATCTAAACATTTAGTGAAATAACATTATTTAGTGGGGAACAAATAAAAGTGAATATGTGAAGGACTAAATCTGGTAAAATGTTACACATTGCTCTTTGCATTGTTGTAAAATACATTAATGAAAACAAGTAAATGTATTTATTTATAAATATAAACTACAAAATTAAAATACATTTCTTTTAAATATATAGCACAGTAATGAAGGCAGCAACATATGATAGAGGAGTCCTGCCTCCATTACTGTGCTATACATTCGATTATTAATAGCCTTGATAGGACAGTACAAGAAACGCTATAAATAATATTTCATTTCGCAAAAGTATTATAATACGAAAATCTCAAATGCAGAGCGGCACAAAGCACTTATGCGCTTCCCGTGCACAGAATGATGCTCTTGAAGCAGCACGGAGTCACAGCGCACAGCTCCGGTTAGAGAGAGAAGTTCAAAGCACAGAGGAAAGAGATATTGATGCGTAGCTTATTAAATCTGCGCAATAGTTTATTGAGCCTTTTCTTTTGACGGTTTTAAATCTCAGTTATTGAGCGCTCTTGAAGAGTTTCATTGTTTTGACTGTAGTAACCGAACACGCAGTTTGAATGCTGAACGGAGGATGACAGACAGACGCAGCAGAGAGAAGAGTTTACATGAACTTGAATTTAACGACTTAAATATTCATCTGCACCTCACATTAAACTATGGAACGGCTTCAGAACACTTGGACATTGATTTTATGGTGCTTTATAATGTTTTATAATGCTTTTGTGTTTTCGTGGGGCTTAACAATAACACAGAATAGTATGCGCAGAATATCGGATTTGGATCGGTCTCGTCTCACCGATACCCGATCCGCGGAAAATGACCGGATCGGAGCCGATACCGATCCTGAGTATCGGATCGATGCATCCCTAATTACGAAACCTCTTTTTAAATGGATGTAAAATTATCTATATTCTCTTAAGCATGGAATACACTTCACGATTTTTATCCTGATTTTACACAGATTTACAGTCTGGAGAAGTTGATGCTAGATGCCAAAAATCAGAGCCAGTCTGCAGATTTGAGTTGACACTTGATAGAATCCATAGAAATGTATTAACTTAACTTAAAATTACATCTATCAGTTAATATTTAAAGTCTGTTTATAAAGTATTTACATAGATGTTCAGTGTAGAAGAGCTTAAAGAGAGCACACTGAGCTTAATTGGAGCAGCAACAATTTTTTATAAATTTAATGTAATATTTATTAAAATGACAGGATTTCGCTAAATAAATAGTCTAGGTCATGCATTAAGTTCATACATATTTTAATATGAACAACTATTATTAACTAGCCTGACTACGTCAGACTTCGTACTTCCGCTCAATTTCAGTTCGCTTCTGTACTCAGTCTGATATAGCAAACCAGCTCCCAGATTATCTCCGGCAGCGAAACAGCCGTCCAACCAGCGAACAGAGGGCGGGCTGAGAGCCGTGACGTAGACACTAAACGCCGAATCAGATTGTAGTTTAGGTTAGGGAAATCTAAAACGACAGCGGACATGGAGACACGGGATGCTTTTCGCTGTGTTGTGGAGAATATTCCCGGCATTTGCCAACTGAAGCCCGAACAAGAAGAGTGTTTGTTTCACATTTTGAATGGAGGTGATGTTGTGGCCCTACTCCTGACAGGTTTTGGGAAAAGTTTAATTTATCAACTGTTACCGATCGTCAGCGCGAAACTGGGGAGGCGTGTGATTGGCTTACGGTTACACCAATGATTTTAAACTTCAGACAAGCACCCCCCCACGAGAAAGTAAACGCTTGTCAATTATGCCCTTCCAGACTCTGTCTACGAAGCAAAGCGAAGTAGCAGAGTTTGGTATTACCAAGCTAATTATTAACAATATCTATGAAATATTTATTATTGATGTCACACTGAAGCGGTGTTATTTTCATAGTAGTGCACCCTTTAAACTCACCTTAAAATAATATGAAATCTTAAAAATTTACAGCACTGTAAAACGACAGACCAGCAATAAACAGTCAATTTATAATATTATGGATGTAAAAGTACAAGCCAGTAATGCCTGTGAAGTAATATATTAGCGTAGCACACAATCTTATACAGCTAGTCAGCTAACTGTGTTCTGTAGCATCTGTTGCTAAAACTATCTTTTGGATCTAATGTAATTATTTCCCACATCCAAATTCCAGGTTATACTATGCAAACGTCTGAACATTAATCTCTTAATTTTACAATAAGTAGTGAAACTTATAAAATAAAGGCTTAAACGTCTAAAAAAACCACACATTTAAAGTGCTCCTCTTTTGGTGAAAGTTTTCAGACAGCTTTCGAAATGGCCGCCAGACAGTGTGAACAAATGGAGACTCATATCTCAGTGTGCAATGATCTGATTGACTTGAAATTATAGGAGGTATATAGTAACAAACATATCAATTGGTTAAGACATCAAGTAGGATAATAAATAATTTATTCTTTATAATCTGAGTAGGGCTGCCACTAATGACTATTTTTATTTCGATTAATCTATCAACTAATTTATTGATTAATCTAAACGATTAATTTGCCACAAATAATCTACAATTTTACTTAAGAATATTTTATTAAACCAAATTAAATCTAAATTTCTATGAAATCCTTTTTTAAAGCAAAAGTAAAGTGCAACATAGAGTGCAAGAAGCAAGTGTCCATCTCATCTCAGTCCAAATCACTGAAATCAGTTCAGTATTATAGTGTAAGAATGACAACATATCCACGTGTTCTAGTCTAATAATACAATTATAATCAGTATTTTAAATAAAGGAGTATTTACCAGAAATATTATTTACCAGAATTTATTTAGGAGAAAAATGTAAATGTGCAGTATTTCTGAAAAAGAAATATATATATATATATATATATATATTATTATTATTATTTTTTTTTTTTTTTTTTATTTTTTTAAGGAACCATTAAAATGGAATCCAGAAAATAATGGAAAACAGAATAAACAGATAAAACTGTAAAACTCAATTAATTAGACAGACTTGTTGATTAATACAATTTAATTCAACCATTAAAACAGAGTATAGAGAAATGAAAATTGAAAAAACTGAATTTGGAAATAAAACTGATTTCATAGGGCCCTATAATTATAATAATGTTTTTGTGGTAATAAAAATAGATGTAAGTGAACAATAGCTTTTAAAATGACTTAAAATACATATATAATAGCAATGATGCAATAATAATTAGTTCAAATAAAGTATCAAAAGCAAGAAATCATATGGTTTTATTAAACAAAACTGTTAAAATACATAATGTATTATAAACAATAGAGCTAATGTAGATAACGCATTACAACAAAGGCCTGCAGGGGGCGCCGACAGCCTGATGATTTTTTTTTAAACATTACTGCGCAAATTAATCCTTGTTTAATATTGACCAAGCACCATTTAATTAAAATGTCCACTTAATCTTTAATATTTGGTAATTTCTTTAGGACAGAAATGCTATAGCCACTGTAATTAAATGAATATGTGGACATCAAAACATGTAAACTGGGTTGAGCTTTTATTTTGAAATCGCGATGTATTCTCCTGTGTTTGCATAGGCTTATAAATGATTTACCTTACAAATCTGATGAAATGGCGCACGTTGCGTTCCCAGATGAACGTTATAATAAACCCAAACTCACAACAACATGCAGAGATGGAGTTTGAGATGCTCCACATGTAAATGATACGTTTCTGTGGAACTACTGTGAACGGAGACGCTGTGAGACGCACATACTTAACCTACACGCATGTAAATAATTAAAGCTCATATACTGTGTTAGAACTGCATCGCATATAATTATTTAATTAAATCATAGCATTTGTGAATTCACAATTATGCTTAATTATTATTTTTAATAAAGCCTTGGAACAATAGTCTAATAATGTGTTTTATGGATTCTCATCCATGAAATGCGGCACTTCCGGTATTTTGCGGTTAGTCGACGCGAACAAAATTAAGTCGATGATTTTTCAAAATCGACTAGTCAACTAAAATCGACGAATCGCGACAGCTCTACATCTGAGCTCAAAAATGGAAGTGTGCTTAATAGGTGCGTTTACCCTATGTGTGGTAAGTTTTTTTTTTTTTTTTTTATTTTGTAGCTAGAGAACTCTGACACCTGTTTCTCTGATTATTTGCAGAAATTAATTTTTATTAGTGCCGGACAATGATTAATCGTGATTAATCACATCCAAAATAAAAGTGTTTGTTTATATAATATATATATATGCGTGTACTGTGTATATTTATTATGTATATATAAAGACACACACATACAGTATATATTTTGAAAATATTTGCATGTTTACATGTATATATTTATATTCATATAATTTATTATATATAAATATATTTAATACATAAACAAATTTTTTTTCTTAAATATATACATGCATGTGTGTGTATTTATATACATAATAAATATACACAGTACACATATATATATATATATATATATTATATAAACAAACTTTTGTTTTGGATGTGATTAATCGTTGCCGAGCACTAATTATGTACTTTCCATTCAAAAGTTTGGGGTCTATTGAATTTATTTTTAAAGAAGTCTCAACACAGCTCCATTTCATTGTTCAGAAATATAGTAAAAACTGTAATATTGTGAAATAGTATTATAAACTAAAAGAACTGGTTTCTGCCGTAATATATAGTAAAATGTAATTTTTTCATGTGATCAAAGTTGAATTTTCAGCATCATTACTCCTGTCTTCAGTGTCACATGATCCTTTGAAAAATCAATGCAGAAAACAGTTCATATTTGTGTAGAAATTATGATGTTGTTGTTGTTGTTGTTGTTCAAAAGAACAGCATTTATTTGAAGCATCTTTTGTAACATTATAAATGTCCATACAGTCATTTTAATCAATTTAATACATCCTAACTGAATACATAAAAATAAAAAAAATGTTACAAAGGTAGCTTCATTGCTATCATTGTCTGATAGTATGTTAATAATCTGTATGCTGTCTCAAACTACATTTTGTTGCCAAAACTGAGAAATCACATGCCTGATAAAGTTTTACCAAAACAAAGGAATTCTCGGAAAGACATGGGAAAAATTCCAGATGCAGGTTGTTTGTGTACATAATTTGATTCTGGGAAATAATACATTAATAAACACATGGAGCTGCTTGAATGGAAATGACAAACCTCAGCAACCTCCAGGCCAAATGTAATGGGATGTAATGCAATTAAACTTTAAAGGAGCTTTTTTCCTGTGGAGCGCAGTATGGAAATTCTGTTACAATCCTGTTAATTGGCCCTGCTTAACTCACAGCCAGTGCTTAATAGCCCAGGTAGCATGTTTACAAGTAATAACAGAATCACTATTTTAGAGTGTATGCTATGTTATGCTCATAAATAACCTGTTTCTCATATGATGCATGGCTCTTTTGTCTGTGCACAGATCGTAAGTGTAACCCGAGTCTGTTGAGTCTGGTCAGCGGCGGGCCGACAGCAGTCACTCCCACCAGCGCCCCCGGCATTCAGACACAGTGGTGGGATGCCCAGAGCATTGTGGGGCTGGTCATCTTCCTCCTCTGCACACTGTATGCCAGGTGAGCTGGTTACAATCATCCACACCAATGCCAGAAACAGACAAAGAAATGTTTAATATCGTTAGCTAAATGAATACAAGCTGTGCTGAGCAGTGTATCTAAAAATATTTCAGTTTTTATTTATTTATTTTTTATTATTGTTTTCAAATGAATGTCTATTGGTGCATTTGCTTTGAAATGGCTTAAATTAGAAATGAAATTAAATTAAATAAAATTTATAAATAAATATAATGCATATTCGCTATGTCTACTGACTTGATTGTTGGAAACAATGATCAAATACAAAGCACATTAAAATCATTGCTATATTCATGATATATATTTTATTTTACATTACTGCTTAAAATTTATTTGGGGTCTGTAAGATTTTTAAAAATGTATTTAAAAGTCATTAGGGCTAAATTTATTTGATAAGAAATATAGTAATATTGTAAATATATTACAATTTAAAATAACTCTTTCTGTCTTAATATAATTTAAAATATTTAGTTTTTTTCCGAATTTTCAGCGTCATTACTCCAGTCTTCAGTGTCACATCCTTCAGCAATCATTTGAATATGTTGATTTGCTGCTCAAGAAACATGTATCATTATTAATGTTGAAACAGGTTGCTGCTTTATATTTTATTTGTGTGCTGAATAAAAGTATTAATTTATAAAAAATAAAAAAATGAATAAATAAATCTCTTATGACCCCAAACTTTTGAATGGTAGTTTATATCAGCAAAAAAAATTGTATTTAATATATCGAAAATGTTTAATATATTGGCTAGCCGTAAAATTCATAGTTGAAATTCAATTATTTTATCTAAGCCATCTTTTACATGTTTGCTTGTTATTTTTCTAGCCTTCGCTCCTCAAACAACGGTCAGGTGAATAAGCTGATGCAGACAGAGGAAGTTCAGGGGCTGTTGGCCACCGATGCCAGCGAGGGCGTCTCTGAGGACGGCGTGAGACACGCTGTGGATAACGAAGAGGACAGAGTCACATACAGCTACTCCTTCTTCCATTTCTCTCTGTTCCTGGCCTCCCTCTACATCATGATGACCCTGACCAACTGGTACCAGTAAGTGTCTCACAGAGTATCCTGATTGCTCACTTCTCCAGCAGCCATCAGCTGCTCAACTCTGTACTGCTGGGGAGTTTTGGCGAGCTCGGTATAGATGTTAATTTGAAACAATTAGGAAATGAGTGATACATATTTCTTTAAATGTTCTCTTTTTCTCTTTACTTCTCAGACCTGAAACAGACTACGGAGCCATGAAAACCACCATGCCATCTGTGTGGGTGAAGATCTGTTCAAGTTGGCTGGGTATGGCGCTGTACCTCTGGACCCTGGTGGCTCCGCTGATCCTGACCGACCGAGACTTCAGCTAAACACTCAAAAGATTCAAAAAGTGGCCTTAAACTGATGCAATACACCTTATACCAAACCATATGCAGAGTTCACTTATTTAGTACATTACAGAAGTTTATGTCTATCTTTAAGATGCGCTGAGCTCTATGCCCTATGCACACTTGTGTACTTTCACAAGACACCTTTCATATTTTTTTGTTGTTGTTACATAATCAGTTAACTGTTAACAAATATCCTAAACTCTACCCACAGTACACCTCAGGAAGCCTGTCATAGAGGATTCTTGATGCAGGACACTTGATCTTGAATTCTTTGAATTATGTATACTTCAATTCACATATGTACACAGTTTGAACATCTATTTCTGGATATTTCAAAGTCTTTTATATCTGTCTTGGGTCCAGTTTTGTTACAAATTGCACTACGTTTGATCAAATCAAAGTTGAATGTTCAGTGGATTGCCAGATTGTCTCGTACATATCATGGTTTATTTTGATAATGTTATGTTGATCTAGAGCTGTATGCATTTAGTTTTGAAGCTTTATGATGAAACTCCTCCTGGCCAAAAGGTTTTAGTTTTTCAGATCAGTTGATCTTCTGTATTTGTACTTTTATTAATTCTTGTAAAACTGATTATTAAAAAATTGTACACAAGACGTTATGTTATTTAATCCAGCTATTCCTCTAGGTGGAAGTGTTGTTCTTACAGAAGTACATTTGCTTTACCTGAAGAGACACTTGCTATTGCTCATACACTGTAGTTACAAATTTGAACAAACCCATGTAATTATGACTGGAGAAAGGTAACTTAAAGAGATATCTATACTATTTGTGCTACAGGTATTGATACTTCAAATCACAAAATCATGAAGAGCTGTGCAATTAATTTTCTAGCAGATTTGCAATTTTCTTCTAACAAATGCTGATGATAATTATTATTGTTGTTATTATTATTAGATTGAAGAAGGGACACAGCTATCTAGAGTCCAGAATCATGTACTGTAGATTGAAAGAGGTTTCTTATATTTGTAATGTAATATTTTCAGTATATAATTTTTTTTTAGAATATATTTCTATAGGCTAAATCATCATTCTGACATTCTCTCTGACCATAAGCCTATGAACGTTAAACCTTAAAGACAATTTATTTTCAAGATCATCTCAACAAATTTTTGTTTTATTTAAAAATTACACTTGCATAAATTTCTTTGAGTTTCAATGTATTGACATTGTTTGCTAACACAATTCAAATTCTGAAATTTAATTAGAATATAAAAGGCACTTACACTTTATTTTAAGGAGTTATTGTTACAGTGTAATTACGTGCATCAAAGAAATTGTTACGGACAGCGTGACAATGGAGTAGGGGATCCAAATGCAAGCTTCATTACAGAGTGTAGTCGAAACAGGCAGGGTCAAACACCAGCAAATAACAATATCCAAGGGCAAGACAAAAGAGTAATCCAAGAAACACAAAGGTCAGAGCAGGCAGCAAACGATCACAACAACAACAACTGCTGTGTCGTCTGGCCAGAGGGGAAATGGCCCCCCGACTGAGCCTGGTTTCTCCCAAGGTTTTTTTCTCTGTTCTGTCACCGATGGAGTTTTGGTTCCTTGCCGCTGTCGCCTCTGGCTTGCTTAGTTGGGGACACTACATTTCCAGCGATATCGTCGACTTGATTGAACAGAAACTTTTAGAAATGAACTGAGCTGGACGATGCCATCACTGAATTTAACAATGAAATGCCTTTAACTGAAAATTGAGTGTTTAATTTTGTCATTTTACATTATTGACACTATTTTCCCATTTTGATATTGTGCAGTTGCTTTGTCACAATTTGTATTGTTAAAAGCGCTATATAAATAAAGGTGACTTGACTTGACTTGACAACACAAGGAAGTAGTGATGTTCGGTTCTTGAACAAATCGTTCTTTTGAGCCGGTTCTCAAGAAGTAACGGGTCGAGCCGGTTCACAAATCAAACTGAATCGAACTTTAGTTCTGGGTTGATGACGTAGGACGCACAGCCGAAGTAGCACGTCCAACTCAACAAGAACCGAATGAGCCGGTTCAACCAACTGTCGAAGTTTGCCGAGGATTACCGAAGATTCTGATGAGCGAGTTGACGATATTGTGCAAGCCTAAGGCGCGTACTGGAAATATACTTATGACTATTATTAATTTACATTTTTTTAAAACCTGCAAAAACCTTTCTTTCGAGTGATGTAAATATTTTTTACTATAGTTTATTGTGCATGCATATTATATTTAAAGTTGCTTAAGCGAAATCAAGGAGTTTATAAGACTGGTTTACTCATTATTTTTACTGTAGACATGTAGAACATATCCACGTTTGTGCATCAATATCTGTAATGTCTGCTGTAAGAAACTTTTAGGAATCTTATCCAAGTTGAAGGCTAGTCAATATTGGTCAGTCAGTTCAGTTGTATCTGACATAAAGGATCCGTGAATGAAACTGTGACCACAAACACCATTAAAGGGATCATATGATGTGATTTCAAGTTTTGCTTTCTCTTTGGAGTGTTACAAGCTGTTTGTGCATAGATAAGATCCCTGAAGTTGCAAAGACTAAAGTCTCAAATCCAAAGAGATATTCTTTATCAAAGTTAAGACTCTGCCACGCCCCCCTAAAACGGCTCATTCAAACACGCCCCCACATGTCAAGTTATGATGTGGAACTATTTGTGTAATGCCACCCAAATGTTCAAGAAAGAAGGCGTGGTTTCCGCAGTAGTGTTGATGCAGCCATGTCAGGGAGATGCTGTGTGTTTCTATTAGAAAGCAAAAAAAAGCACTTTATTTGGCCTTCTGAAAGTAGATGCAGTTAGGAATTATTAAGATTACTTAAAACAGAACAGCACAACCCAGATGTTATCACAACGCATTTTAAGGATTACCGTTTCGTGAACCTAGGAGAGGAGGTAATTCTGACTTTGCTAGATAATCTGGCGCTTCGGAATCAGCGACTGTATGTTTTGTTATTAGCTTAAATGACCAAACCATATTTCGGACAATTGTATTGGAAGTGTAATTATTTTTTTTATTTTGACAAGTAACATTCGTTTAAATGGAGAGGGCGGGATTTGTGACCTGTACTGCAGCCAGCCACCAGGGGACAATCAAAGAGCCCGCAGCTTCACTTTTCAGGAAGTGTGAGGCACACCTGGTGCAAACACAGGAGCTTCATCACTGTGTCATCACGCGACTCTGTTCCCCTCTCGGGCTTGAACTGATGGTAAAACTAAGGACATTATTAACTCTCTTTACTAATTTTGAAAGCTAAAGCTGGCGATTATGGTAAGGAGCATTACAGTTCCGATGAGTGCTTGTGGTGTTCGGCCAATCACAATGCTCTGGGTCAGTTGTCCAATCAGAGCAGACTGCGCTTGTCGGAAGGAGGGGCTTTGTAGAAAACGAAGCGTTTGAGAGGCGGGGCATAGAGGACCTACAATAATGTACAGTATTTGAAAAAGAATGTGTTTTTTGAACATTAAAGCATGTCGACATATTCTGTTACACCAAACACACAAAATAATGATCTTTAAAAAAAAGCATCAAATGACCCCCTTTAAGGCTAGTTGCATGTAATTACGCACAACGTTATAGTTTAAGGTGTAAAAAGCACACTGCAAAATAAAGTGTTAGTTCAAAGGCGCTCCCAGTTCAATTTACCCAACACTACTTATGAGAGCCAAGTTGTGAGTCACAATTTCTATATTGGATTTTTATCCATGAAATAAGTACACAAATAGCTGACCCATTTGCCAGTTAAAATTCTGCAATATTGTCATCCCACCAACCAATTACATACAACAGTAAATAAATTAATAAATACATACATAAATACAAATTAAAACAAAATAATACATGAAAGCACAAGTACATAAAAAAAAAAAAAATATATATATAAATTAAAAAGGTGGTCCCAACTGCACAATCACTAGAAAGATGAGTAAATGCGTATGTTTTTATTTATACTGTATATTTATATTGTAACTTTTTAAAACAATTTACTTGTGAACCCTCAACCTGGAGACTGTGAACTCCTAGATCCCAAACAGGAATATGTCCTTATATACTGAAGCAACTCTGTGTTTATGCCGAATGCATTGAATGTTTATGAGCCGAGTTAATTGTTCATACTGCAGTCATTGTTATGCATGTGCTGCATGGCTTGGTTACTTGTGTTTTTAATATAACTATTTTAGAAATGTAAAATTATATATAAATATTCGAAAAATGACAGACAAAAAAAATCAAGTAGCATCTGTTAATACCCTGTAAAGTTGTAATATGTGTTGCTGTCCTTTAAGCATGTCCTTTGTCAGTTATGTAACAGTGAGATCCTGAAGTGCCTGTGTAATGTGGCTGAGGTGCAACACTAAGGAGTCCTTTCCCGTTATGCATCACTTTGTGGTGACCTCACTAATTGTGCTCTCGCTCACTTTCCACCTGCTGCTGTCCCAGTGCGGGTATCTCCCTGTCTGTCTCGTCGTTACTCCTGATGGTTTTATGTCAACACAGCAGCAGCACACACACACACACACACACACACACACACACACACACACACACACACACACACACACACACACACACACACAGACACACACTCAAGGGAGCAGTAGGCAAATCTAATTATGTTATATAACCAGTAACTACATCACAACATAGTCTAAAGTGGGACTGTCTGTCTGCTTGAGTTCAGCGGCTGCCATCGCGTCAGCACGGGAAGCTGAAGGCCCAAAACAGGCTTTTCACATATCAAAGTCCCTCTTAAGGGACTGACTCAAATAGAGGATGATGCACTGGTTAGGGACCCTCTTGCACTGTCTGGACCTGTGTGTTCGCTGTCAGGGTAATTAAAGGTTCAGCTGCCTGCCTCTGAGACAACAGTGCGGTGTGTAGGGAGGCTGCTATGGTTATGTAATGGGAAAAACAGCAACCGTTTACACCTGCTCCATAACAACAGTAATTGCTCCTAATGGTGTTCATTGTGTTGTCCATTGGAGCTCATTTTAGGAGTCTGGTTAGTACACCAGAGGAGAGGCAAAAAAAAAAAAAGCATTCGTCATGAAAATTGTTTTATAAATGCTTTTTGGTGGCTCTCTTTTAAAATCAGCATGAAATAAAAAAAAGTCACCCTATTTTTATTTTTATTCAAAACACATTTTTGATGTTATTGAGAAAGACTAATTCATGCACTTTTCTTTCTTTTTCTTTCTTTCTTTTTTTTGGCCTTGTAATTTGTAACTCGATCATGGACTTCTCTCTGGAGACATATGCCAGGTTTCTTATCATTACTCATAATTACCTGAAACTCAAAATTCACCTCATCTATTTTGTGAACGCATGTTATAGAACTCATTGTTAATGATTCATCCATATATATGTATATTTACAAAGTTTTTGACCTCTTAATTTTTTATTAAAATGTTATAACTCAATCTTCCAGTGAAACAACAGACATCTCTCTGCTGATGTATGCTGGAATTATCCAATCATTTATTGCGTTAAAACGCTGCTCATCCACAATTGGCTGCGAATTTGCATTTTTGAGTGCCACATCTCAAAATTCAATAAACAAATGATAGACACAAGATAGATAGTTCCCACCCTTCCCTTTTGTCTGATAATTACACTTGGATGTACATCACGGAAGATCTGTCACTACTTCCATTTCATCACAACTTTACTTCCACATAAACTCCGCACTGCATGTTTGCATTCAGATTTGCCTCCATTTTTGAGTCCAACGGTCACATCTCAGAATCCAATCAACATCTAATGGTTATAACCAAGTCCCTGCTCTAAAATTTATTCATTTTCAACAATCTGTTACACTTATTTGTGCTTCACAATATGTTCTGTCACTTCCTTTTTGTTGTGACTGTACTGAACAGACACTGTGAGTATGTGCATTAACTGTAAACTGTAGCAAATCTTGCAGAACATTTGGTTGCAGCTGTAGATAGGATGTATGGGGTCATTTTGGATTTGCTTATTGTACTAAATATTAATACAGTGTCAAAAAAAAGTATATTTTTTTATTGCCTTGATCAACCTTCAAGTAGATTTTAGTATAATGTTAACCAGAACCCTTTGATTTGGCCCGACATGCCATATCACAAGTGAATAAATAAATAAATAATACATACACACATACATAACTAAATAATACATACACACACACACACACAAATAAATAAATACATAAATACATACATACATAGCATGCCACTAAAACATAACATTTTTAATTTACCTATTTGTTTTAACATTTTTGTTTTATTATTGGACCTCCAAATACAATGATACAAGCCTAGGACTTAATAAACCCTCATAAAAATACAGATATAGATACAGTTTTTTTTTTTTTACTGAAATATAATTCTCAAATACTGACCAATGACACCTAATACACAACAGATCATAATGATTTTAAGCAGTTTATTTAAAATTTATCCTAGTGGACATAAAAGTTACCTTACTTAAAGAATAGCCTACTCCTCAGTACTTTGTGGTTGTTAGACTTGAGTGGAAATGAATTATGTTCATAATGTGATGAACTACACATGTGGTTACTGTGTTAGAACTACTGAAATTGAGTAGAACTGACTTCATACTTCCACTAAAACCCAGTTGATTAACCTAAACAAATTTTATCTTAAAGGGTCATTCAATTCAATTTCAAGTTTATTTGTATAGCACTTTTCACGATACAAATCGTTGCAAAGCAGCTTTACAGAAAATGAAAGATTCTACAATATATTAGTAGTAGCTTGACATGACATGAGAAATCATATTTGCCTTAATCGTTTGGCATGTAAGAGGTTAAAACGTCCTTTAAAAACAAAGCATTTATTTAACCCTTGTGTGGTGTTCATATTTTTATTATTCAGCCAGTGTTCGTGGGTCTGCTGGACCCGCTGCATTTTTGGGTTTTTAATTCAACACAATTAAAAAAATATGTTAAAATACTCAACAGATGTTTACTTCATCCCAATTACAAGCAATATAAACAACATATATGGTTGATATTTTCCCTTTACCTTTCTTAGATCACATTTATGTGTTAAGTGTTATTAAGTGTTTTGAACGAATCGGTTGAGTCAAAGTTTCATTGGCCCATGCATAAACATCTGATGAATCTGCCCACTACTGGCACCTACTGGCGTTTTAATTTCGTTGAAAAATATAATTTCCACCATCATTTCTTGTTTGCATATTAAAAAAATTTTTTTTTTAAAGAATCTCAAAATTTAATGTAGTTGTATTTTTCAGTGTAAATTATTTAATTTGATAACGTATAGATAATAACAATCACATTATTATAATTGAATTTATAGATCAAATGTAAGAATTTTAAATAAAAGTTATTGAGATTAGTGGGAAAATGTCATATTTAAAGGTAAAAAAAAAAAAAGCCCTTAGCTAAAATGTAAAACACATGCAGATTTATAGCCTGTCACAGCTGATTGAAAACTTATGAGAATATCGCATTAGAATAAATCATATTTGCAAAAAAACTAAACACACACACACAATACATATTTCCATTGTCCTCATTTGTAAGTCGCTTTGGATAAAAGTGTCTGCTAAATTACCTATAAATTATGCTAAAATAATCACTTTTCCACATATTTATTTGTAGCGTTTTTTTTTTTTGGGTGCAAAAAACTTTATTAACATTATAAGTAAACCTCAACGAACCTCAAGAAAATAAAAATCTATGTGATGACTCCTTTACATCTCTAGCAAAAATTGTTGCACATGCCACTTGATTATATATTACCTAATAAAATGAATAACATTCAACATTAAAGTTGATCTAAGCATCCAAACACGTTTTGGGGTCACTGTAGGTCAGCATGGAGAAGCATAGGCTACTGTAAGCGACTGTAAGCATGCAGCGGGACTGACAGCTCACTGAAGGGGGCGTGGCGCGGGCCGCTCAATGGTCTCGTGCGGGATAGCGTGGCGCGCGGCGCTTGCGCTCAGCGAAGCAGCGTGTCCTGCGCGAGATTGCAGCTCTGCCAGTGCCATCCGCGGGACGAGAGGAGAGACATGTCCCAGCATCCGACAGACCTGCCTCTCCGGACCTAAATGCTACAAAGCAATCGGGTGCCCGAGTCATCGTGGACTAATAGATGGAGAGGGAACGGGCGCGCTGTCAGGTAAGCCTCTTTTCTGACATCGCTTTCATTGTGTTCACAGATCTGTCCTGCAGGGTACAGTAACCGAGCATTGCATCTGAAGAAACTAAGCCTGCCCCATGAGGTGTGTAAATATCCTTTAAAGAATTATGCATGTGCCAGATCTTTAAAATGACGCCACATGGAGAGTTTAGTGCGTCAGTGATTTATCACCCAGTGAAGTCACATGCTCGCTGGGAGCATCACTCTAAGTGCCAAGGCACAGGGTGGGTATATTGCATTGTCAGTGGTGTAAAGCGGGTCACCAAACATGTTCAGTGGCTTCAGGAAGAAAACAGTCATGTGTTTTCCAGCTGCCCTCTTCTTGTTGATAGGCATTTTAACATGCAAGCTCTTTGTTAAACCTTAATCTATAATGACATCATCGCTCTTTTCCTACCGGTTATTATTTCAAGTGCAGATTAGCGTCACCAGGAAAGCCAGACTCTCTGGGAAGCATCATTGCATATATAATCAACATTACTGCATATGAATACCAGAATTAATATAACGCCTAGTCAGCGTTGATCTGGATCAAGCTACTGGAGTATTGCAGGCGCACAGAATTCCCGGCATTGTCCAGCGCGCGATGAAATCATCAATAATGTTACATAATCGCAGAATGCGGGATTGGGTTAAACGGGGGTCATTGCGATCCTGTCGATCCTAGAAAGATGCGAAATGTCTCCTCATAATGACGATTAGTCAATCAACCAAGCAGTCGTTTGTTCATCGCCTTTGTTACATCGACATCCGCGCAGCAGTGCAATACGCGCGAGTGCATCGCATTGTAGAAGACAGTAATTATGTATATAGAACAGAAAAAATCTTTGAATGAATATTTATTGCAGGAGAATATGAGCGCCTTAATAGTTCAATCGCTAGTGTAACCCTCGAGTTAAGGAGCGTTCACACAGCGCTAGTTTCATTCTCGGCACACATGCGTATAAATATCTTTCGCCATTGCGTCGCGTTTTGTGCGTTATAGACAAGGTGTAATGTGAGCAACGTCTCCAGAACTCTGCGCTCTGTCTTGTTGTTTCCGAACGCAATGTTCTGTGTGAACGCCCCCTGAATAGTAGCTACGCTTCGCTGATTAAAAGGGAGCGTTTTTGGCGCGTCGCGTCGCTCGCTCGCGCTGTGGATGACGCTAGCCTAGTGATTTATGCTAATGTGGCCTAATTATAGCCTACCTTTTTGTCATTTCCAGTCACATTCTACCTGAATAAGCCAAAGGCACATTATTTAAAATGATTTAAAAAAATGAGCAAATGAGAGAGAGATTGCTGAAAAATGAAAGCATTCATTTAGATTTTACCTACTGTAAAACTTGCATTACCCATCATCCAGAAACCTAGACGTCTGTGCTGTCAGGCAGAGAGCATTTCAGGACAAATACACAGTATAATACACAGCTGACATTTCCATGCTGTACAGTGCGCAAGAGTAGGCTATCATAACACTTTTGGAAATGTGGTCTGGGACTGTGGTTGGAATTGTTCAGTTTCTTGTGTTTGAGAGATGTTTAAATATTAAGAAATATGCTTGTGATGTAAATCAGATAAACTATTGTGTTTTAATAAAATGTCATGTGAGTAATAACTCTGGACCGCAGAAAAGTGATGTCATGACACAGCAATGATTGGCTGATGGTAGCCTACCCACAAAAACACACACTGTCCCAAACCCTTCAATGAACTGTGATGTCAGACAACTGACAGGGAAATGAATGGATTTTACTCTTTAAGGAGCCTTAAAAAAAGATCTGAGCCACTGGTAAATCATAAGATTTTTTAATTATGTTACACAGACAAATGTCTATGTAAACAATATAATTTAAAAAGTGACAAATACATGTAACGGTATCATGAAGTGTTTAGTTATTTTTTTATTTGTAGCATTTATGAAAATATATGTAGTACAATCACCACAGAAGGATTACTCCCTTGTGAAAGATAAGTACAGTTTATTGTATTGAAGTATTACAATTATTACTTGTCTGTAAAGTTTCAATAGAAATGGCTTTAAAGTAGCTAATAAAAGTTAGTGGGGTCTAAAACAACATTGGACCCAATATATTTCAATGTGCAGACAAAAATAAAAAAATAAAATGTTTAAAAAAATTCAAATGACAGAATTTTCAATTTTGTGTAAAATAACCCTTTTAAAAGTATATTTGTGTTTTAGATATGCCATTGGCTGTTGCCACTACAGATAATGCCTCTTTGCTCAAGGAATTCATGTATCATATGAGCAATTAATAACATTCAAATAATAATGGAAATAATAATAATCACTCATGGATCATCCAATAAATTCAAGTTATTAATTAAACACAGTAAACCCAGCTGAGCCACTACCACGTGCTTTGATGAAATCAGTTCTTCCCTGCAGGGCCCACTAAGGCACCTTTCCTCATGTTTCTGATGGCCTTTCACGCTGACATACTGATAAGGCAGTCTGATTTTTCAGGTTGCCCTGCGTCGGACAGGCCATACCTTCTCAAGGAATCTCCCCAGTGGCTCTCAGGAAAGCCTGTGCTCATATTTATCCTTCACTTCTTTTTCTGAGAACCATCCCAAGAGCGCATAAGCGCAATGTTGCTCAAGAACGACCAGGATCTTACCTTACACAGCCTACTTTCTGTATACACCACTGAGCTGCTTCTATTTGTGCAGTTCGTAGCTCAAATCAACATGCAAAATGCCAGTCGAGTCATGCCAGAAGTGTATGAATGACTGATGGTGAACTTTAAACGACAGCATTAAAGTAATAGAGGACGAAGTGGAAACGACACTGGTTTCTTAATGACAGCCTTAAATTGTGTAGCAAATGGTATCTGCTTATGTAACCGAATATAAAGATACTTCTTACATCGCTCAATGACTACCTCAAATAATCCCAAGTATTCCCTTTAACTCAAACCTGATGCTTAACTGTCCTTCCCGTAACTCTCGTAACTCGGCTCTCCTCTTTGCTAAATGTGTTCTGCCAGCATAAGATTTAGATCACAGTGCCTTTTCTCTCTGAGGTTATTTAAGACAATCCCTCTGTAATCATACTTAAAGTCTCAGCCGTTATAGTCCAGAGGAATAAAGCCTTGATTGTGAAACTGATAGGCCCAGAGCCCAAATGGCACTCTGAAGGTGTGTCATCAGAGCCAATACGGAGTTTGATTTCTTGATACCTGATACAGGCACAGTTCAGAAGGAATTAAACCTATTCTATCCAGACAAGAGCCAAGCGAGGGCCAAATCTGCTTTAGTGCTTGAGCTGTTTGATAAGTGTATGAGAGTGATGACAACATGACTCATATTTGGTGATGTGCACCACGATGAAGCTCCGGTTTTGTTGTTGACTCCGCCAAAGTTTTGAACTTGAGGAGATTACGGTAAATCCTGGTTGGCCAAATATGTTGAATTCAGGGTTACCACGATACCTAAATGTCAGCGGTCAACAGTGATACCGGTGAAATTTCACTATTCTTGCTACCAATTTTAATCACAGAGGAATACAAATACACTATCGAACACACTCTAATTTTAAAGTAAAGATGAGGTTTTCATATTAATAAATTAAAACATCTCAATCTAGCCTTCAAATACTAATCGAACTGTATTCATAACTGTATTCAATATTGCACACTTTGAATACAAAGTTAAGATGATTATAAAATAATTACTCCATCATAATAACAAATTCATTATTTTAGTAAATATTCAGTAATAAATTAATTTGAGCTATTTTTTTTTGTAATAAATGAAAGCAAAATAATAATTTTTAAAGCAATGGAAATACAAATATATAGAAATATCTATGAGCCTACAGGTTTGGAAGGGTATTACGGAGAGTAAACTTCAATTTTTTTTTAGGTTTTCTGCCAATACTACCAAGGATTTTAGCATCAGCCTGGTACTGAGGTACCGTCACTTTCATAGTTGTATTAATTGTTCTGTACTGTGAAGTTCCCTACAATGACAGTACACCTCAATCATAGCAGTGCGCAACAAATCCCAGTGAAGTCTATATTGATATTCATGTCTTATTCACACGCAGGCACTTTCAGTATCTGTCAGTCAGGTGGCTCCTCTGGAGAACTGGGACTTGGACTACAGTTCAGCCCACCTTAGCAATGCATCACACAAGAAAAAAAAAGCCAACTGCACTGTCAACCTTTAACCCCTCAACTGTAATCAAAGATTTCATCAGTACTGTTAGCTCAGCTAGCAAACAACTGAAACAAAGGAAACTGTTGTTCTGATGGGTAACTTAAAGAGTAATCAAGGTCATCATTTTACCTAATAATTAAGCCAGTAGATTTGACAGATATGTGCAAAAAATAAATAAATATTTTTTTTTAAATAATTTAAAATATGTTTTATTCAAAATAAAGCAGCTGCACCACGTCCTATCATGTCTTGCAATTTGCAGTTTGCAAATTAATAAACACACTTGATATTCATGCTTGATCTACAAGTATTATGACCAAAAATCTGTATCAGTGTATTTTTTAGGATTCTTGTGGTTTCACAGAATATCACATTATTTTTTTTATTTGCATGCCTGGACCTTTATATAGGTTTATAGTGGCTTAATTTACTGTCAGGAGGATATATAATATACAACTATTGTAATGTCAAATTCAAATTTACTATCAATAATCAAATCGATTTATAAAATTAAGAATTATTTTTATACATTTAATACTTTAATTCTTTAATTTTTTTGGCAGGTTTACTTTAATTTGAGAAGTACATTCTACTGTGTCTGTTATAATTTCTTCAAGTTAGACCAAACTTTTATTTTGGTGGTTTGTTTAGTAATGAAGACCTTTTATATTTCTGTGTGTTTATAGAAATGTTATTGCTACATTCTACTGTACAATGGTAATGTATTTCTTCAAGTTCGTCCAAAAGTTTAGTTTAGTTCAAGTTTTTTTTTTTATGAGTTGTCACCTAGCATTTCCTTTGAGTTTCTACGTGTATATGATATGTTGAGAGTATTTGTTAAAAGAAATGATAAAATGCAGTTGAAGTGACAGTTTAATATTCAAGGACACAAGTAGATATCACAATTTGATTCATTGTACTATGCACCTTTTATTACAGTATTAACAGTAAAGTCCAGATATACTGTTGTTTCAGCTACGCTCTGGCATGGCGAGATTTGAAAAACACATACCATATGTGATATTGAAACCAATATACAGGTATATCCATCACTACTTAAGATAAATTCACCGATCAACCTTCACATGGGTACTCCAGAACTGGTGGGGGCGGCAGAGAGGCGAATCCTGTCTAGGTTGGAGCCGGTCTTTGGTGCTCTTGATACTGGTTCCACATCAGGATCTACTACAGTCTATGTGGCATTACGTCACCAAAGTCTGAACTCTGAGTAAGACCGCAAGCATAGGCTGCAAATATTACAGCGTTTACAATATTCACTGTTGGCTACTGAGGGTATCTATTCAACTTCCTGCCTTTGCCTTAACATACTTTTAATGCAGAATATTTGTCCAGACCACTCTGAGGACTTGCTACATGGAAATCTGCTGCTGAATCACTCTCCCGTCTGTCTTATTTATGCATTATTGTGGTAGGTGAAGTTTTGCTTAAGAGTGAAGCAAGACGAATCAAGAGGGTCTGAGGTCCCCATTCAAAATGCCCTCGTCTTAATCCAGACTCAAATGGGATGGCTGGTGCTCCTTGTCTTGTTATTGTGATCAGGGATGAGTGGTTTAATGTGCATGTTGCGTCCTTGGCCCGCCTGCTTTGCCCCTGTCCACGGTGCTGAAGCACATCCTGTTTGGAACCCGGAGCAACGCTGACAAGTGTACAGGGGGCTTGACCTGACAATATGTAATTGTCAAGCTTTCCCTTTTCCTCTGACTTTCTCTCTGCTTTAGACAGAACAGCCAGTTAGGCAGAAGTAAATGCAAAAGAAAGCACTCTCCCACTTTCCCCATTGTGGTAGTTCAATTTATTGATAACAGAAATCATCATCCTCATTGTCTTATGGTGGCTTAAATACTTAAAAATAAGTAAATGAAAAGCACATCGGGCATGCCTGTTAGAGTAACAATAGTGTTTTTTTCTAAAACCAAAAATTTCAAACAATTAGAGTATCCATGGCCGTACTTATCCACATATATCGAAGCCCCACCACCCACCCTAATCTATCCATCTCTCGTACTATGAATGCTATAGATTTCAGGGCAGCAGGGATTTGGAATTATGCCATAGCCTGTCTCTTGATTCAGTGTGGGTGAAATGAGAGAACATATGTTTGGTCCCTCTCCGCATGACATCACCTTGCTATCAGAACTGATCTGTTTGCCTGGGCTGCTCTCATGGGGTGGAACCGTAGTCGCTTTCATAATAAAACCCTCTACCCCCTCACTATTTTCTTTGCTCTGAAAAGCAGGATAGCCAACAGTAAACATTGTTTTTTTTTTTTTAGAGAATAGACTCCTAGTTACTTTGTTACAATTCAATTTAAATTGGTGAACACAAGTTGTGCCATTAACAACATAGAGTCATTGGAGAGCGACAATTTGCTGCAGTTTCTAGCTAAAATAAACACTAGTGGCAGTAAAACACCAACAAAGTTTCACACAAATTATGATTATAGGCAGATTCTTAATTACCAAAGACCTGTTTAAATACATTTTGACATTTGTATCACATAAGCAGCTCCGTGTGCATGGCTTTTCTGGTGAGGTGAACTTGCTCGGTAGCGCACCTGGTGCAGCATTGCACTTATGATAGAAGAGGTCAAAGACTTCTGGAATCAAGCTAAAATGCTTCATAAAATGTATTTTTATTTCATGTTTACTTTTGTTAACACTGCTGGGGCCTGTTCTTCATACATCGCTAACTCAGTTAGCTGGATTGATTGTTGACGATTTCGCTTGATCTTAGATCATTTGGTTCTTCGAAGCTCATCCTAGACTTGCTGTCATAGCAACAGGTCCGTAAGCTTAAACCTGCTCGGAGCAGGTTTATTTCATGTAAACAGGATTAGATTGCATCTTTTTAAGCAGAATTGATACTTAAAATATGTCCCAGCCACCGCTACTTTATTACAAGAGTACCTACTGGTCCAGGGACAATAATTTAAAATAATAATAATAAAAAAATGAATTTGAAAATAATGTTGTGTAGTCTATAATACTATAGACACAGCCAGTTATACTCATTGAAATATTTATTAGTGATGAAATAATTACTTTATAATTGTATTGGAGTCTTACACACATGCTATACAGATAATCTGAGCCTTGCATTAATTTGAGTAATGACAGATATTATGGGAGGGGCTTGATGGAGCGCAGGCGATGCAGATAACTTGATCTCTAAGAAACTTTAATTAATGCTGTCACATAAGAAATCTGCTTCAAAGATAAAAATTAAATTAATTGCTAATTACAGCATTGAAATAAAAATGTAAAGCCTGTACAAATACTATAGAATTCATGAATATAAATAATTGGGAATCATTAAAAAAAAAATACAAATAAATTAAAAACAGTGCACATTTAATTTATCTATTATAACATTTATGTAGTTTTGTTCGCTTGGCTGTTTCCTTATAAAGGTCCAGAAATTTGTCAAGTTTTTCATGAGGTGTCTTTTTTAATGCTATGATGTCTTTATGTTGCTGTCTTGCTGCCAGCCAATCGCTGCATTGCTGATCGTGGTTTCTAGTATCGAAATCTGCCCTTTTCAGGGAACACAAGAACGCACAGTAATCTTAGACAACTTTATCCAGGTGTTTTAATCTAATACGCAAATACGTTTGAAGAACCAAATTAGCCAGATATCAGTTATCAGGATTAGAAGATCTGGAATCTTTTAAATAATCTGAGATGTAATAAGCGACGTACGAAGAACGGGCCCCAGGTTAGGATAAGGTGTAGGTGTAGGTGGTGCAACAGAGCGTTAAACCTTTAGTGCCAGAGAGTTCATTTCCGGACAACAACCAAAACCTTGCAGGATTCATGTTGATCTGTTTTGGATAATTTTTCACTTTGAATGTGTTGCAAAACATTGAAGAAGCAATTTTCTTAAATGTCACCACAGGCATGTATTCCAGCGTGCCTGGTTTGAGCATCAAGCAGCTTCAGTGATTGTCAAATTCCAGGTTGAGCCTGTATGACACCAAGCTTTACATCCTGTTTAACATTAGCCGAGTGATAATGCATCCTGCCTGACACCATTAGCATCGATCCATTCAGCGCCCCATCTGAAGTAACATACACTGACTGAGCACGTTCAGACAGTTTCAAACGACTATCAGCTGCCTATTGACCCAATGTTATATTACTTTTATGTTTTTATGAATCGCATCGCATAAATTGATTTCATCTCACTTTAACCGGTTACTCAACAGTTGCTTTAAAGACAACACCTAATGTCTGTAGGTGATTTGCACATGCCCATCATGTCTATATGTGTGTACTAGAAGTGTGTGCAGGCCTGATGTTAAGCAATATGCTTCTGATTTTCAGATAGAGCTAGATTAGGAAAGTTTGGTGAAGAGAGCTGCACTTTGTCTTGGAAACTGTACTGTATAGTATACAACTGGTATTGTATATGATCAATGTATGTTTGTATGGTCTGTGTATTTAGTGGGTGGAGGATGGATTTTCTTTAGATTTTTGTCAAAACGAGTAAAGATTTTCATTTGTATCTTTAAAATCAATTACAAACCTCACCCACTTATTTTGAATGGTATAAGCGACTGCCCTTTTTCATCTTCTGTATTTTTTTCTTATTCTCTGTTTCAAAACAGTCTCCTCAGTGAACTACCATTTATAAGTGTTTTACTACTTTTTCTAAAAAAAAACATTTTAATGATTTCCATCCATGTCAGCTGTGGTGCTATAACTTAGTACACTACAAAGATCAGGGCTCCAGACTGCTACTAAAACGGTTGCATTTGCGTCCAAAAATATTAATTTGCAAGTGAAGGTTTTGCTGAGGTCGCCACTGGCGACTTTATATATGTTATGATTTAAAAATTTGCATGTACAAAAAAATAATATTTTGTTATGTTCATGTATTAAACTTAAAATTAAAAGACGATGCACATCAAAGTTTTAGTGGAAAAAGAGTTTCAAACAAAGAAAAGAGTTTCACAGCAGAGCTGACGCACACAGTCTTCTAAACGCAGCTCAGTTGGGCAGCGCGAGAGAAATCTAAATGATGGAGACAAGCGAGTAAAAGTGCAGAAAAGCTGTGTCTATTTCGTGCACAACTTTAACAGACTACAACAGGTAAAGCTGTCAGATGTGTGGATATAGGCAATATCATTAACAATTCTCGTTTATAATCATTACTAATATGGCTTCTTCTTATCAAAATCTTAACAAGTGAACCCATTATATCTTTCTATTTACTACAATACGAACTGAACATGAATTAACATCAAAATGTAAGCTATTTTATAAGAGAGCTGTTTTATTGCAACATAATAATACATTTATCTCAGAATAACCACTGTGTCCATAAGCTCATCAGTCAGCTAGAAAAAATAGATATAAAGGAGCATTTTGCTATATTTATGTGCTATTGCATATTCATATTTTTACTTAACCTGTTGTCTACATGATTCAACTCCTCCAATAAAATTGCATTTTACTAATGAAGAAAAACAGTCTGAATGTGTGAAAGACATGACAACATTTATAGGATGCATTGAGGAGGAGCCCAAACTACACTCAGTGGCCAAGTGATGCTTATGGTCCATGATATTGGTTCAGATTCTGTGCAACAAACCTTTCTTTGTGACTGTATATTTCAAGTTGGAAAATACATTTAGTTCCCTCTTTAAGTGAACCTTAGTTTCCAGGTCATCTACAAGATGGATTAAAATGCCAATAAACTCAAGAAAATATTAGGCATAAACACATGACAGTATGATTGAAATGTTGAAATGTATAAAAAAATAAATAAATAAAAATAAACACTTTTATTCTGTGGCACCTAAAAAACAAAATTGGCACCTAAGTTGTTTTCTTATAGAAGCCAATGGCTCCTTACTCGATTTTTTTTGTCTGGAGCCCTGAAGATGCTGAGCATCTTTTGGTAAAATAATCAGGGCTTTTCCAGTAAGCAACACAAGAAACAGTAATATGGATTGGTAATTCAGGAATGAGACTGCTCAGTGAGACTTTTTACTGGAAGTAAGGTGACTCATATGTGATGAATTTTCTTTGAGTTCTCCAGCGCTCTCTGGTCGGATACAGTTGAGATCCATCTTGGTTTAATCCACCACAGTCCAGATGTGTGATTCTGTGCTGTGAGTGACAGCATTTTAACAGCAGTGTCAATAATATGCTGAGCCCACCTTTTCCGAGACAGATTTTATTACTATTTGACAAATATTGGCAGTGTTAGATACTGTGTAAACAGTGTTGTTTTTATAGTTAATAACACATATTCCAGAAAAGCCTTACCACAAGGTACGTTGTGGCTACAAATATGTGTTTGAAGTGAAGGGGTCCCTGTGTGTGCTTCTGTGCTTGATTTTTTTTCTTCATATCGCCGTTTTATTTGAAGGAGTGGTCCAGTCTATGGTTTTCTTGTTACATGCTGGGAAGTCAATCATAGCCTCAGGTTTAAGGCTGTTTCTGTGCGTGTGTGTACATACAGTATGTTCATGTTTTACTGTATGTATGTGGGTTTATGGACAAGGGGTGTGACTGGCCCCCATCCCAGATGTGGTCGTTTTTTAACCCCTCTCAGGTGCTCCTCTGGATGCTCACAGGGAAATGAAAGACCCTCAATTATTGTGAATACATGGCACACACACATACTCTCTCACACTCTTAAACAAACACATGTATATTTTAGAATCCTACACTGCTGTGACATACACTACCAGTAAAAAAAGTCTGACACATTTTACTGAATTTGTATTTCTCAATATCAAGAGAATGATGATAATGTATAAATGATGCAATAACTGTCAAGCATACATGAACTCCATACTCTCAGGAAAAAAAAGGTATGAAAGCTGTCATTTGGGCAGTACCTTTTCAAAAGTACCTTATTAACCCCTAAATGGTGCATATTAAGGTACATAGGTACTAGTATCTGAAGTGTTCAAAGTAGTATCTTTTGAGAGGTTACTGCCCCAGTGATAGTTTTTCAAAAAAAAAAAAAATCTAAAAGTGAAAGAGGCAAAGTAGAAACAACAGGACAAAAATAGTGCTTTCAGTTTTTCAGTAAGTAGTTCTATCTAACAGTAGCATTAAGGAACTGAATTATCAAATGTGAAAATAAAACAACCTTGATTGTATGGATTAAATATACACAGTTTCTTATTAAAGCTACAAATGTTATTCAGTCTAGCAGTGAGTGATTTTCGTTCTATTTTCATTAATATTAATGGGATCGATAATAGGGCAGAAAAAATTAGTCGACAGTATCAACAGCTTCAACAATAAAAACTGTCGACAAATATTATTTGCTGTCAAATAGTTGTCTGATCTCATATGACCTAATGTAAGGGCCTGCAGTGATGTGGTTTGACCAGGGTGGCCATAAAAAATGCTCTGCAGTCGGCACTCCAGTAAAGTCAAGCTTCCGTAATGTTTATGTAGCTTGCACTTTATGCAATAGACTGCTTTGAAGCAAGCAGTTCCTCTTCAGGAACTCGAGCTGCGTCCTGAGACGCAATGGGAACGCCACCAGCGTGACCACGCTCTGAACACATGTGTAATCTGTCCAACAGATGGGCGAGACGTCACAGGCGGGTGACGTAATCGGCCAGGCAGCATAAAAGCACGTGCGGTCGAACCTGCGTCAGCTTTTGTCATTCAGCAACCGCTACTCTGTGTGTGTCTGTCGATCTATGTTGTGAACTTATTTGCTGTTGTCTGTTTTTCACAAACACTCAGAATAAGCTCCACGATGGCTATAAGTGCAAATTAATACTAGCATTACAGGCTGTGTGTTCCTCCTTGCAAACAAACTTTCTCTGCTGGGGATACACACAGTCTGTGTGTTGTCTGCTTGAGAGCAGAGCAAGCAGAGTCAGCTCCCGTGTAAAAAAAAAGAACACTGCGTGCTCGCTCTCGGAGGCGTTCTTTGAGAAGGAGCCTTCACCTACGGTCCTCGTGGTGCCGGTCCCGCTTTCGCGTAAACAAGGCGGAGCGCTGGCAGCGCTTGTGGGAATCGCAGATGGATCGGGTGGAGGGAACGAAGACGGGTGAGTCTCTATCTTCTTCCTTTTCCCATCAGATCCAACGGCTGCTCTCTGGGTTCGGAAGCACGCCCTGCAGTTCTTCCCCCCCGGAGAGAGGGCTCGACGCTCCGCCTGACTTCCTCCGAGGAGGTGGACGTGGAGGACGTCGATGAGCTGTGTAAAGAAGCTAGCATTGTATCATAAGCATGTTATGAACGAGAGAACGGAGTTCGCGCTGTCAGCCCATAGGGAATTAATGGGCTGATTGTGCTCCTCCCTGCCGTATGATCTAGCGGTTCTGGTCCCGCTGTTGCTGAGGCACGGTGGCGACTGAGATTGCGGGTCATTGCACATGGATCTGGCGGATGGGTTGGAGACGGGCTTGCCCTATCTTCACCTGCATTCCTCAGATCTAGCGCTCTCGCTCGGGGCTGGAAGCTCGCGTTGCGGTTCTTCCCCCGTGGGTGAGAGCGCGCTGTTGCAGCGGTTCATTATATGAAACTTTCGGATGTGATCTCGCGGTCGCAGTCCCGCTGCTGCTGAGACACGGCGGCGATTTAGATCGCGGGGATCGCACATGGATCTGGCAGACGGGTTGGAGACGGGCTCGCCCTATCTCCACCTGCATTCCTCAGATCTAGCGCTCTCTCAGGGTTTGGAAGCCCGCGCTGCGGCCCTCCCCTTCCCTTCTTTGAGTAAGAGCCAGCTGCTGCAGCACGCGCTGCCGAGTCAATGCGTGCATTGAAACTTTCTCGGGTTTATAGATGAATCTTTCATATCAGACCGTGTTACTTGTCTGGTTGTTTGGCTGCATTTAATTTTTGAGGAATTGAATGCTGCATTTCATCTAACTTGGGAAGGTTGATATATATATATATATATATATATATATATGTACACAGGAAGTATAGGAGCACGATGTGTGACCTCTCTTCCTCAGTGCCCTCAGGAGATCGGTCTGCCAACCCTGCCATGTACGGTGTTCCAGGGCGCAGTGATCTCCAGCGAGCACACATCTCAGTTTCTTCCACCCGGAAACGTAGTGGAGCTGAGATGCTCGCCACCCCTTCGGGGGTCTCTAGAGCAGCTAGTTCGGCTTTCTCCTGCCGGTGTGCCATTCCAGGATACCAAACTAGCTGCTCTGATTACACCAGAGGCCAGTCTCCAGAGACTGGTTCCCTTAGTAGGCACCTGGCGGTGTGGGAGCCCCTGCCAAGCATGTCTCATAGGGTCCTGCCTTGCAGGCTCTGGTTTTACCAGTCTAGTCTTCTTAGGAGATGACGCGGGTCTGAGGACCGTCGCTTCAATAGGAGACTTCGGCTGAGGCAGTCCTGGTGCCCATTGCCCAGGACTTATGAGGGCAGGCCCCGCTGGGGAAAAGTGGCGTACACTGCATTATACGGTGCCCGTCTCTCCTCAGTGCCCTCAGTAGATCGGTCTGCCAACCCTGCCACGTACGGTGTTCCAGGGCACAGCAATCTCCAGCGAGCACACATCTCAGTTTCTTCCGCCCAGAAACATAGCGGAGCTGAGATGCTCGCCACCCCTTCGGGGGTCTCTAGAGCAGCTAGTTCGGCTTTCTCCTGTCGATGTGCCGTTCCAGGATACCAGACTAGCCGCTCTGATTACACCAGAGGCCAGTCTCGAGAGACTGGTTCCCTTAGGCGACTAGTTGGGAGACTAGGAGGGATCTCCTCTCACAAGCGGGGGTCTTCACCCCTGCCCGGAGATGTGGAAGTTTTGGGTGTGGCCCCTGAGGGGGCGCAACTCATAGCTTCCGGTCTCTCAACCGAGGTTGTTGAGACCATACTCCAATCCAGAGCTCCCTCAGAGAGGAAACTGTACACCTTGAAGTGGGAACTTACACTTCATGGTGCGGAGACCGCCAGCTCGACCCAGTCAACTGCCCGATTGGTACAGTTCTGGACTTACTGCAGGCCCGACTCTCTGCAGGGTTGACCCACTCCACCTTGAAGGTTCACGTGGTGGCAATTCGGCCTACCACACCTCTCTTGGTGGGCATTCAGTGGGTAGAAACCCCTAGTTACACGTTTCCTCCACAGCATGAGGAAATTGTACGCCCTGAAGTGGAACTTTCACTTCATGGTGCAGAGGTTGCCAGCTCGACCCAGTCAACTGCCCGTTTGGTACAGTTCTGGAGTTTTTGTAGGCCTGTTCCTCCACAGGGTTAACCCACTCCACCTTGAAGGTTACGTGACGGCAATTCGGCCTACCACACCTCTCTTGGTGGGCAATCAGTGGGCAATCACCCCCGGGTACACATTTCCTCCACAGCTGTGTGTATGGTAGGTGAGCCTCCTCTCAAGACGAGGAAACTGTACGCCCTAAAGTATAGCACTTCATGGTGCGGAGGTCGCCAGCTCGACCCAGCCAACTGCCTGTTCTGGAATTCGTGCAGGTCCGTTCCTCCGCAGGGTTAACCGAGTCCACCCTGGAGGCCTACGTGGCGGCTTTACCGGCCTACCGCTCCCCTCTCGGTGGCCTATCTGTGGGTAGACACCCCCTAGTTACACGTTTCCTCCAGAGACTGAGAGGAATTCACAGACGGCTTATGCTGTGTGGTGGATCAGGATGCTATTCCATAGCCTCGAGTCCTCTGCTCTCCCCTCTTGGGGATCAAGACTCACTTCTCAGAAGTTGGCCTCCGGGACGCAGGGCCCGCCCTCTTAGCCACTCTGTCTTTCTCTCGGCCAAGCTGTGCTCCATTCACACTAGGCAGTGATTTGTCAGTCTGGCAGCGTAGGTATCTCGTTCCCATAGCGTCTCCGGACACAGCTCGAGTTCCTGAAGAGGAACGTCTCAGGTTACGTATGTAACCCTAGTTACTCGAGGGAATGAGACGATGTGTCTCGGGGCCATACTTCCGGCATCCCTGCGAGCGGTTGCTTCATTCCTGAAGCTGACACCAGTTCCACCGCACGTGCTTTTATGCTGCCTGGCCGATTACATCACCCGCCTGTGACGTCTCGCCCATCCGTTGGACAGAGTACACATGTGTTCAAAGCGTGGTCAGGCTTGTGGCATTCCCATAGCGTCTCCGGACGCAGCGTCTCGTTCCCTCGAGGAACTAGGGTTACATACGTAATCTGAGACGTTTTACAGTATTGAACATGAAAAAATTGTCAGTATCACTTTCAGTTAGAATTACAACTTGATTTTCTACTATTAAGCAGCTCTATATGTATATAATATGTATAGAATATGTGTAACTATTTTAACGAATTGCAAAAGATGAATAATTGATCAAAGCCTACTGATTAATTGATTAAATATTTGACAATTAGTTGATTAATCATTCTAATAATCTTTTTTAGAATTGTTTGTTGCAGCCCTAATAGATATATGCAGGTATATTAGGCTGCTGTCACTTTAAGACTTAATGCACTGATCCAATACACTCTTCTTAAGTTAACTGAAGACATAACCAACTGTGAAAGGGTATTTTGGAGACAGGTATTTTAACAATTTTATGTGTATTTGAGTGTTCTGCCACAAAAATCCACGACAGACAAAGAATTTGGGATCGCATGTTATCTGAGACATGGTTTTCTGCGCACATGCTTCAGATCTGTGTCAGTGCGAGTACACATTTTCAGTTCACGGTTTATTGTGCATAACAGCTCTTTTTAACATCAAGTGTGTCCCGCACTTCACTTTCTCTTTCATGCATGTTTCTTTAATATTTTATGCAGTCTTGCGCTGCTCATATGTATTTAGATATTAAGATATACACAATATAGCAAACTCTTTATCGATAGACAGTTTATATCATTGCCACTATATACAGGTATGTATATGTTTGTGTTAATTCACAGTTTTGACTTTACTATTCTACATGGTAATATGGAAAATGGTAGAAATTAAAATTAGCATTTGTGTCTAAACTTTTGACTTTTGGTGGTGTACATAAAGGCAGTTCAATATCTAATAGCATATTGACTTACAGTTATTTATTATGTTGAGGTGTGTATTTAGCTTTTGGTTTAGACTGTGTGAGTGAGTGATTGTCTTTCTCTGTTTTGCAGGTGACATTGAGCCCAGAGTTTTCTCATTTGACACAGAGAACAGGATATTCAGACTGACCCATCTGGAGTACACGGGTAAGGCAGAGACTCACCTCGTGTCTGATGTTCTAGTCTAATATGACATGACCGGCGAGGACAATTTGAATGTGATCTATGACAAGGACATCTAAGGGATGTGTGGGGTTGTAGCTTAACTCAGGGTCTGTCTGCTGTCCTGTTATCCTTGCTTTGGAGAGAGCTGGTGCACAGCCCTTATATATTTTATTTAGTAATGTGCAGGGACATCAGGGGTTTTCAAACATACAGCCCTTTCTGGAAAATTACTAGTAAATTATGGTTTAGAAATAATGTGTGCACACAGCTTTTTGAGAAATACCAGTGAATCAGTTCTATCAATTTGTCCATTGCGCCACATTTTGCAGGTGAGCATCTTATAAAAAAACAAAAAAACAAAAAAAACACACACATCTTGAGACTCTGCCTTATTATTAAAAATACTGTTGTCCAGCATTTTCAAAGGTAAAAATTTGTTCTGTGTGAATGGCTCTGTCACTTGTAAGTCAAAAAACTTTCTCAGATTAGACATAAACTAAAACACTTCTCATTCAGGGCAGATGGTAAAAAAGGTAAACAAGTTAATTTGTGAACAGAATTAAAATTTTAATAATAAATAAAAATGTAATAATATTTTTTTACAGTAATTTACAGAGTTTAATGCAAGTATTGTTGCTGTAATGTAATGTACAAAAACAAAAGGGCCCAGGACAGATCCCTGAGGTACCCCGTGTCCCCTTTCCACTGTCAGTTTACTGCTGCTGGTGCAGTTGCCCCAAATGCTAAACAAAACTGGAGCTGTTTACGCTGGAAATGCCTGATGTTGCGATGCATCACATGTCTAGTTGACTGACATCCTATTCTCATGTTTGGCATGTTGAACTCAAAATATGTACTTAAAATTAAGAGTAAACTAAGAATAGAATTTGCTGTGTTTGTTTATGGACATGTTGTGTAGTAACATACAGTAGTAAGTTATATCATTATTCAGAGAGGTTTGTAGTTCCCCCACTTTAGTTTCACCTCTGGCAAAAGAACCAGCACCATTTCAGTGAAAAAGGTAAGTGTTTCTCAGGACAATTACATAGACCCATGACTTTACTAAATACTTACTGCCAATGTTGTAGTCCATGGTCCAAGAGACTGCCAGGTGTCGCCCAGAATATTTTCCAAAGCAAGTACCCTAAACAGCAGTGTTGAAATTAAACACCATAGTCACACACACTTAGGCAATTCTGCATTAGAGAATCATGTGATGTGGATGTTTTATATTCTCCAACAGTGTGATACTTTGGCTTTTCTTTTTAGATTTGCTTGTCCACATAGGAGATTAGAGTTGCTAGAAGGTCATCCCTTGTCATAGCTGTACCACACACCGATTTTAGTCAAAATGTTCTGACTGATTTATTCTCCCTGTTCTGTACACAATAGGGGTGTAAGAAAATATCGATACACGTGAGTATCGCGATATTTTGTTTGGCGATACTGTATCGATTCTCAAAAACGGAATATCGATATTTTAAAAAAAAAATCATACAGGATTCATGGCAGTTGTTTCGCTATATCCCGACCGCTAGAGAGCAGTCTTCATCTCTGAACTTAAACAGTGACAGGAAATACTAGCATTAGAGCACACCACTAATGTTCGCGTTAATCTAGTTCGCTGCCAGTAATGGAGGATGAAAGAATTGTTCCAGTTCTCGTTTCGGTGTACAAGCTGAAGTGTGGCGTCATTTGGGCTTTTGTGGTAATGTCCGCCCCGGCGCTTGCCGTGCCCCGTGTGAAAAGCCTTCGCGTGGGGTGCGCGCGGCTGCAGATTTATCTCGTGTTGGAGGCGTTTTGTGAAGTTGGGGCGGTGCTCGTGTCGCGGTCTCTCGGTCCCGCCGCTTGCCGTGCGCCGTGTGAAAAGCCTTCGCGCAGCGGGCGGCAGGGTCTCTGTGCGGCTGCAGCTTTCTGTCGTGTTGGGGGCGTTTTGTGTAGTTGGGGCGGTGCTCGTGTCACGGTCTCGGCGATTCCACGCAGAACATAAATACAAACTGAAAAACCTGTGAAATCCAAGTTGAAAGGTTCTGAGAATGTTCAACATCTGTATTTATTTTATTGCTTACATTTGTTTTGTTTTCATTAGGAATCCAGCAAGCCCTTTATTTTTCATTAATACTAAGCAGATGTAATTTTTTGCTCAGATCAAAATGTTATGACATTGTATATTACAATTGTAAACCTAAACTGTGAACCTTTAAAGCAGGTTCTAAAAATACATATGGTCTTTTTTATAAAATACATTTTATACATACATTTAAGTAAAGAATCCTGCAAGCACTTAAAATTTTCCCCCTTGACTCATACTGCACAAAATGTGGTTCAATAATGTTGAATGTTACAGGGACTGATTATTGCAAATGCAGATCCTAGTGTGTTCTGGTTAAACAATTTATATTTATTGCTAAGGTTTGCATATAGTGGTGTGCTCTTAATGACAGCTTTCCTAAAAATATATCCTATTCCTAAAATAAGAAATATCCCAATATATATCGCCTTGCTTACAGTATTGCAATGTATCGCAATATATCGTATCGCAACCCCTGTATCGTGATACGTATCGTATCGCCAGATTCTTGCCAATACACAGCCCTAACAAGTTAAATGCTTGTCATGTCTTAGATTTCAGCAAAGTAAATACACAGACAGTCTTGTCTGCTCTGGATCTGGCTGCAAGAGACAGACACTGTTGGTTTTATCACTGCCTCAGAGGCAGAAGGGCTCATTTGCTGCCTCTGTTTTCTATAAGCATTTTTGTGACAGCCCTAACTGACAAGGGGTAATTTCTTGTGCAATGATGTAACTTGCTGCTTAACTACCATACTATAGTACATTATTGGAGAAACTAACCAACCAGTCACGACTGTTTCCCAAAACCATAGTAACATAGTTGCACCTCTGTAGTTTGAACCACATTGGTTCAAAAATAAAGGAATGATGTTATGCAATGTATGACCCAAGTGGTAAAATCTAATAACTAATAACTTATGTGAATTAATTGATTCTATTCCTAATGAACAAAGCACTTCATGACTACTTCATTATTTTTTTGTTTCTGGCCATTTTATTTTATTTGATGTAAGTTTAATCATGGAATCTATTTACAACATACTCCAGGTTCCCTTACGCATTTATGCACATGTGTACTCTTTAAAAACACTGCTGAATTGCTGCTGCTGTTGGTTATTGCTGTAGTTGTAGATTATTGCTTCTGCTGCAAGCAAGTACAGGAACTTGCTACTGCCAATGCATATGGCGATACGGTGCCATGAGTATTTATATACAGTATAAGACATACTGCTGCTGCACAAATAGCATATAAAATAATCCGTAGCAGCTCTATACAGGTGGAGCTGGGGAAGGTGGAGGGTTTCAGAGAAACTCTGAAAGTGCGCTGCAGGAATCTCAAATGAATACTAGCCAGCCATATAAATGCAAGGCAGTAAGCTCATTGGCTGAATATGCAGCATGAACCAATCAGCTTGTGCCAAGTCGTTTAACTCTCTGAATATCATCAGTTATGTTAACAACCCGTCAGCCTGCGCCATCTACAACCCCAAATCAGAAAAAGTTGGAACAGTATGGAAAACGCAAATAAAAAAAAGAAAGTAGTGATTTCAAAATTTACTTTGACTTGTACAACCCCAAATCAGAAAAAGTTGGGACAGTATGGAAAACGCAAATAAAAAAGAAAGTAGTGATTTCTAAATTTACTTTGACTTGTATTTCATTGCAGACAATATGAACACAAAATATTTCATGTTTTGTCTGGTCAACTTCGTCATTTGTAAATATACATCCTTTCCTGTCATTCAGACCTGCAACACATTCCAAAAAAAGTTGGGACAGGAGCAATTTAGGGCTAGTAATGAGGTAAATTGGTTAAATAATGATGTGATTTGAAACAGTTGATGTCAGCAGGTGATTGTAATTATGATTTGGTACAAAAGCAGCATCCAAGAAAGGTCTAGTTCTTTAGGAGCAAAGATGGGCCGAGGATCGCCAGTTTGCCAACAAATACGTGAGAAAATTATTGAAATGTTTAAAAACAATGTTCCTCAAAGAAAGAAAGGAAGACATTGTCTTTTGCGCATTTCAGCGGATAAACTTGTGCAGGTAGCGTCAGTAGGCGAGGCTTCAGTCTCGAGATCCGGCTTCAGCAGTAAACAAAGGCCTTGTAGCTTCTCAGCAGCCGCCGGCGAGAGTTTGTGTTTGTATGCGTTGCCGATATCCAAAAGGCTTTGGCGATCATAGATGAGTTCTGGAGAGAATTCCTTATGAATTGGCGGTAAATCGACACTATTTGGAGACAAACAGACAACATTAAAAGACATAAAAGCACCATCTTTGGGACCCGGAGTGGCTGCTGCATCAGAACGTGCCACCATACTCACTTCTTCTGGAGGTGAAGCTGGATCACGAATGATTCGCGCTAACATAGACACATTTAGGTAGATCGGGGGCGCATTCCCTTCAGAAACAAATGTAATCCACTGCGTCTTCAGCGGCTCAGATGTCGGGAGTAAATGACGACTGATATGTTCATTATTACATCAAACAACAAAACACCTCAGTCGTTTAGAAGGCATTCTTGTCTACATCTGCTTCGGCAGTGAAACAATGGCAGACTGATGACAGCTCACTCAGGGCGGGTCTAAGTTAAGACACCAGTCCAGTCTGTGCTGAAACGCTACTGTCAATCAAACTATCATGGGAGGGGCCTGTCTGCGTGACGTTACACAGACTGAGATCGGCTTGATTTGAGAAACGGGAAATGATTTAACAAGATAAAAAAAATATTATAGGGTGTTTATCATTATAGGGTGGTTGTGAACACACACTGCCAACACACATTTCAGTTCAAACAACTTGTAAAAGTGCATGTAGCATCCGATGACCCCTTTAACTCAAACCTGTCAATTCAAATCAACATCATTCAAAAGTGCATGCATTTAAAGACACAAAAAATATTTAGAAGACAGCTAGACAATTACCAAAACACCCTAAACCACCTTTGAAACTCATTCTGGTCTAAACTGGTCTTCTCAGCATGGATGTGTTTCCAGTTTGCACTTTCTCACCCACCAGCTTATTTCCTTCAGTACTGCACTCTGTGCTACAAAACTATATGAATGGAAAGAAACAGAAAACTGTGGTGATGTCAGAGTTCCTGGTCTAATTTCAGCTGGAGCGGAGGTTTTTCAGCTAGTTTAGGCAGTTAACGTGGAAGTTTTCCAGAGCAACTCTCTAACTGGACCTCCTTTTTTCCACCTGCGGCCTGATTCTTTCCATCTTGTGCAGATTCTGGACTGATGGGCGCAGCAGAAGTCTGAATGGGAAAGTGTGTTTGAAGTATTTTCCCTCACTGTCTCCATATTGGAAAAAAAGAAAACAGCAGCTTTTCAAAGTAACTAGAAATGTCCAGTTCTGTCTGGAGTGAATGAGGGAATCCTACTAAATGCTTCTAAATGATGTGTCAACAGACACCAGATTTGCATTAGACCACATTACCTTTCAGTCAGTGGTGGTGTTGAAGACTGCATGGGAAACACAGCTTCCCTTACAATTTCATCAAAAATACAGCAGTGACTAAACATAATCTATAATAAGTGTCACTCTTGAAGCAACCCTTGTGAAAAAGAATAGCATACTTTAAAAAATAGTATGTATTATGGAAATATACTTTTAAAGAATATATTTAAGTATGAACTGAATGTAATGATTTTAGACACTTAATTGCACGTTAATTGCAATTAAATGAAAATGCATTATAGTTTAAATTAATATTAAATGCAATTATTTAGACTTTATAGTTTTTTTTTCGTTTTTTTTTTCTGAAAGGCACTTTAAAGTAAAACTTTGAATTTGACAGTATTACACAGTGCACATTTTAAAAAAGTTGAATGATCGTCAGCATGTGATTACTGACTGTATGAGCAGGAGCATCTGTATGTCAGGAAATCAGAGTATGTACTTAAGTTTTTTTTTTTATAAGTTTTTTTTTTTCATCACTCATAAATTATTCTTATTGCATTTTTTCTAGTGCTCAAATACATCACTGATACGATGTCTAAGATTCTGTCTACTGTTTTATAATTGAAAAACTGCAGTGGTATGTATAACGACTAAATAGTTTGGAGTAGAACCCTTCAATACATTTGGTAAATATTTTTCCTCAAACAGAGGGGGGGGGGGGGGGGGGGGATCTCAGGAATCTCAGTTTTCATGGTATCTTCTTCAGATTTGAAATATAAACCCATTACTTTTCTGGATTTCTCCAGGACTGATTTTATGTATTTTTATATGAATTTTTTTTAAAAATTCAGTGTGGTACAATTTTTATCAAGGTACTTCAGTGTCTATAACTTTTTATACTTTTGAGTATTATCAACTCTGGATGATGGATAGTAAAGCCCAAAGGGTCTTCTTTCCAAAGACACCAAAATTGTGTCTGAAGTCAGGAACTGTTACCCTTTTAAGTTAGTTAGTCATTTTCAGCTGTGATTCCCAATATGGGGGGTGCTGGTTAACAGGTTAAGTGGCCTTTTATTTCATTGATATATTATCTGCAAGTTTGTTTGTTTTTTTACATATACTTTTAAGTTATGAAGTACACTACAAGTATTTCACATTCAACCTACAAATACAATACAATTAAGCACACATTTTATGTAAAATATTACACAGCATTATTCATTCATGATCAACCATTATCTAAATAAGTGAAAAAGAAAAGAAAAAGAAAAAAAAAACAAGTTATTGTTTCTTATATAGAACATTAAAAACTTTAATAAACAAGATAGACTAACTAAGAAATTATTTCTTGATGTTTGCTGGACAAAGTCTCTAAAAACATCATGTGTCCTAACTGGAAATCATGCTTCACTGGCAGTCTACACTCTTAAAAATAAAGGTGCTTCACGATGCCATAGAAGAACCTTTTTTTCTAAATGGTTCCATAAAGAACCTTTAACATCTGAAGAACCTTTCTGTTTCACAAAAGGTTCTTTGTGGTGGAAAAAGGTTCTTCAGATTATAAAAATGTAAGCAAGAGACGGTTCTTTAAAGAACCTTTGACTGAATGGTTCTTTATGGAACCAAAAATGGTTCTTCTATGGCATCGCTTGAAGAACCTTTTGAAGCACCTTTATTTTTAAGAGTGTATGAGAACATTTGAACGAATATCTGATTGTTAATTGGAAAGACATGTCTTTTAATCATTGTACTTTTGTACACTGTCAGTCTTTAACATTTGACAATCCAACAATCTAAAGTCAGAGGGTGCGGTTAGTTGAACTCCCTTCTTTCATTCCATTTTATATGTGTATTTAACAGACCCAATCTCCTTCTGACAAGGATACTTTCATTGCATTACAGCAGCTCATTACAGTGAATTGCCGTCCGTTCTACTCACATGATGCAATGTATTTCTGAGCAAAACAAAATATTCAGTAAGAAAATAATGTAGAAGAGACTTCATTTTGTCCATATTCTGCCGGGAATATACTGAATGGGCATTACTAGAATGAAACCAAACCTTAATGCAACTTTGCTAAAAAAAAATACCTAATAGCTTGCACAGTCTGTGTGATGTCAACAGAAACTGATGATTTCAGAGGCAACAAGCATTTGCGAAAATGTATCAATGCACCAATAAATAGTTCTCAATAAGAGCATGCAGGTGATGTGTTCAGAATATGGTCAAATTTGATTCCCCCCTTTACCTAAAAATATATGACACATTTTGGCATTGATAAGTGGCATCTGTGCCTCCCACTCTTTGAAAATCTCTGCTGTCCAACCGCCGTAGCTACACGAAGCATAATCTCACCTCCCCTTCGCCTCACGGTTAGCACGCTAGACTACGGCAGCTCATTCATACATTCAGCCTCTCTCTCTCACCGTCTCTCTCGCTATGACTCACACACTCTCAGCCTCTCAACCTTCACTCAAAGCCTGACTGCTCTCACACATTAGCAGGGCTGAAGAGGAGACCTGCAGCTACCAGGTAAAAGACATTGAGGATTACTTGTCTAATCTGCTTGATTACTAGATTTTACACGTCCACTTCTGCAGGGCTCACATTTACGGTATCATGATGCCGCTCTTCTTAGCATTAGTCTGTATGTTTCATGTTATGTGTTATGCTGAATTGTGAGAGTTATATATGTCTGGTTGTACAGTGTGTACCGGCTGACGTTGAGTCTGGGAGGCTGCATGCTGCCCGTAGTGTACTGTGTGTGTGTGTGTGTGTGTGTGTGTGTGTGTGTGTGTGTGTGTGTGTTTCAAATGGCTGGTAGTACAGAAGGCAAGCAAAGAGAGGATGAATGGACTGACTGAACTGCGTATGTGTCCTCCTCTACGCTGCTGCCGTAAGAATGAGACTCGGGGCGGATGGATGCCGGGGGTGGCCCAGGGCTCTTTCACTGGAGGGAGGGGAAATTGAAATCCCGGGAGATGGACACGAACAGTGTAGATGAAGTCACTGGGATTCGGTTGATGGTTTGCGAATGTGTATGGAAGAAACAGATGTATAGAAAAGGCAAAAGACTGCTTATCTGAAATGACTGCAGAGCTGAGATGCTTTGTGTTGTTTATCTCTGTCTGCATGAGTAATGTTTATGTAGGGCTGGGCGATATGGCCAAAAAAAAATCTCACGATAATTTCTCATATCAGTCGATATCGATAATTATCACGATAAATGTCAAATCTTTATTTCTTTCAAGTTTAAAGACAGATTTTTGCTACAAAGTGAAAGTTGTAGAAACCAGACCATTAATTTTCCTTAACAAAATAAATATCTAAATAGAAAAATTAATTTCTTAGTTTCTGCATGGTCTAATGAGTGATATTGTTTCAAATCAAGAAACAGGTTTGGTTTGCCTGATAATATTAATAATAATACCACTCTTGTTGTCTCTTAGAAATGCACATTTGATTGTAGCTTGAGTTAGGATGCAGAGGTAAATTTTTGTTCATTATAAAAATCAGTAACTGTCACAACACAGGCCGGAGACAAAGGGTTAGTGAATATAAAGTGAGTTTATTGACAGGTTGGTTGAATGAATGGGTAGATACTGTGATGAAGTGAGTAGTAACACTAGTAGCAGTCCTTTGGTTCTTATCTGGGATGACTGAAGTATCGTTCTTCGCAGGTGGATCCGGATTGCACTGGACTTTGAGGAGGAATAGCAGGAAGTCAAGAGGATCTGAGGGGAAGCACATGAAGGTAAGTAAAGCGTGAGTCAGGCTAGTTCAGGTAGGTGAACGGTAGACCGGACGATGAGTGTCTGAGTGAAGCATGTATATATGGAGTGCTTGATTGCAGGCTGCAGGTGCGGTTGATCAGTATTCAGGTGATTGAGATCTGGTGAGTGTATTGGCTGGTGACTGAGGTGACTGAGACTGTGTGGAATCCCTGACATTACCCCCTCCTCCAGGGGCAGCTCCTGATGCCCTCGAGTGGCGACGGGGGCAGCCACGGCCTCTGGGTGCGGGACGATCAGGATGGAGATGATGGAATTCGGTCAACAGTGTGGGATAGAGTACGTCGTCCCGGGCCACCCAGGATCTCTCTTCTGGCCTGTATCCCTCCCAGTCAATGAGGTATTCCAGCCGGCCACCCCGTTGCCGTGAATCCAGAATGTCCTGGACCTGGTAGACGGAGGGCTGGTCCAGGATCTCTGGAGGAGGTGTCTCCGGCTCGGTGGGTCCTGGTGCAGATGGAGAGAATCGTTTAAGGAGGGAAACATGAAAGGAAGGGTGAATTCGGTACCTGGGAGGAAGCTGTAGTAGGTAGGTGACTTCATTGATCTGCCTCTGGATAGGGAACAGACCAATGTAGCGGGGACTCAGCTTTCTGCATGGCTGGCGGAGGCGCAGATCCCGGGTGGATAACCACACCTTATCCCCTGTTTGGTAAGTGGGTGTGTTGGAGCGACGGGTATCTGCGAAGGTTTTGTGCCTCCGCACAGCGCGCTGAAGATGGACGTGAGCTGAGTCCCACACTCTCTCGCTCGCTCAGAACCAGTAGTCCACAGCTGGAACCTCCGAGGGCTCTCCTGTCCATGGGAAGAGCGGGGGTTGGTAACCGAGCACGCATTGGAATGGAGTCTATCCGGTGGTGTCTTGACGGAGAGAATCAGCTGTGCTGGTCGTCATGGTAGTATGACCGGAGGTAACGTCCGAGCTCTTGGATCTTCCGCTCAGTCTGTCCATTTGTCTGCGGATGGTATCCGGACGACAAGCTCACCGTCACCCCCATCAGCCGGAAGAAGGCCTTCCATACGTGGGAGATAAATTGAGGGCCCCGTTCCGAGACGATCTCCTCCGAAAAACCAACATTTCTGAAGACGTGGTTAAACAGGCATTCTGCAGTTCTGCAGTCCCTTGAGAGGGATGAACTTGCATGCCTTTGAGAAGCGATCCACGGTTACCAGAACACAGGTATTGCCTTCGGAGTTGGGGAGATCCATTACAAAATCAATTCCTATATGGGACCAGGGCCGTCGTGGGACGGCCAATGGCAGGAGCTTGCCTACCGGTAGGTGTCGGGGCGTCTTCGACATGGCACAGACTGAGAAGCTCCGAACGTACCTGATGACATCCCGGGTCATACTGGGCCACCAGTACAGAGCTTGAAGGAGCGAGAGGGTCCATCTGCTGCCTGGGTTTCCAGAGCCCGGAATTTAGGGATAAGGCATCCGCCTTACAATTGCGGTGATGGTGAAATTGAATCTTGTGAAGAATAATGCCCAGCGGGCTTGGCGGGGTTAAGTTGTTTTGCTTCTCGTAGATACTGCAGGTTTTTGTGATCGGTGATGACGAAGAAGGGGTGTTGTGCTCCCTCCAGCCAGTGCCGCCACTCCTCGAGAGCTAATTTAATGGCCAATAGCTCTCGGTTACCGATATCGTAATTGACTTCCGCTGGGGACAGCTTCTTGGAGAAATATGCGCAAGGATGGAGGCTAGGAGGCTCGTCGGATTGTTGGGACAGCACGGCCCCGACGCTGGTGGTCGAAGCGTCCACTTCCACCACGAAGGGTCCTTGCAGGTCGGGATGCCGCAGGATGGGTGCTGTGCTGAATGCTTCCTTGAGCTTCTCAACTGCTTTGTGGGCCTTGGAGTCCCAGGACAGGATCTTGGGCTTACCTCGCAGGAGGGAGGTGAGAGGCGCAGTGAGCAGACTGTAGTTCTTGATGAATCGCCGATAGAAGTTGGCGAATCCGAGGAATCGTTGCGGTTCCTTTACTGTAGAGGGGAGTGGCCATTCCCGTATGGCCGTAACTTTCCTCTGGTCCATACAAATCCCATTTTGGCCAATGACGTACCCGAGGAACTGCACCGTGGAGCGATGGAACTCAGATTTCTCCATCTTAAGGTAGAGGTGGTGTTGTCTGAGCCATTGGAGGACCTGCGTCACGTGATGGCGATGTTCGGCCAGGTTCCGGGAGTATATGAGGATGTCGTCAATGTACACTATAACGAAATGGAGGAACTCCAGCAACACCTCATTCATGAAGCTTTGGAAGATGGATGGTGAGTTTGACAGCCCATACGGCATAACCTTGTACTCATAGTGGCCCGATGGTGTAATGAAGGCCGTCTTCCACTCGTCGCCTTCCCGAATACGAATGAGGTTATATGCGCTCCGCAGGTCCAACTTGGAGAATATGCGGGCTCCACGGAGTTCCTTAAGGGCAGTCGGGACCAGGGGAAGTGGGTATGGCAGCTTCACAGTTTGGGAATTGAGAGTACGGTAGTCGATGCAAGGCCGCAAGCCCCCGTCCTTCTTGCCCACGAAGAAGAAGCTGGAGGCCGCAGGTGAGGTGGATGGTCAGATGAAATCCTGACGGAGAGCCTCCTGGATGTAATTCTCCATAGCCTTGCGCTCCGGGATGGACAAAGGATATAATCTACCCTTGGGTAACTTAGCTCCAGGCAGCAGGTCGATAGCTTACTAAAGATATCCTGGAACGCCGCATAGTCAGATTGGATGGTGGGAATTTCAGCCGGCTCGGGGCTCTCAACGAGGGTGGATGCGAGTTGGGCTGGAATGGGGAGGCACGTGGCTTGGACACCACGATGAGACCGTTTTGACGGCAAAACTCGCTCCAGCGAGTTATTTCACATGGTTCCCATCTGACTTCTGGAGAATGGAGGGCTAGCCAGGGGTGTCCCAGGATGACATCCACCGTTAGTCCCTCCAGTACCTGAAAGGTGATGGTTTCCTCATGTAGACACCCCACACAAAGCTTCAGCGGGGGAGCGGTGTATCTCACTCGCCCATGCCCTAACGGTTTTCCCTGGATGGTTTCGACTCGGAGCTCCTGGGCATGGCGTCTTCGGGGAAGGTTGAGACGGCTTAGGAGGTCTTGGGATATGAAATTGCCCGAGGAGCCCGAGTCGACAAGGGCGGATACTGCAACAGAATGATCAGGGGTGAGGAGTTGGACCGGTAACAGAGATAATGTGGTAATTTCTGGCTCTAATTAAATGGTACTCACCGCAGGGCGTGGGGGTCTGATGGGACAGTTCTGGATGAAGTGATCAGCTGAGCCACAGTAGAGGCAGAGTCCTGGCAGCGGCTTCGTTGGGCTGAAATGCTGATACGAGCTGGGAAATGCGGTTGGCTGTCTGCATGAAGTTCTCCAGTCCTATCGTGTCATCATAGATGGACATAGCTGGGCGGATGTTGGGATTCAATCCATGACGATAGGCGCTGAGGAGGGCCGCCTCATTCCATCTGCTAGACACCGCTAGCATGCGAAACTGGAGGGTGTAATCACTGGTGGTGGAGGAGCCCTGGCTCAGCCGCAGCAGCTGATCGGACACTGCCAACGCTCCTGTAGCAGAACTAAACACCTTGAAATGGTTGGTGAAAGCATCATACGAGTTGATTATGACACTATTAGCGTTCCATAAAGCTCGGGCCCATAACAGCGCCTTACCGGTCAACAGTGAAATGAGAAGGGCTACCTTGGCGCGTTCGGTGGAGAATCTTTGGGGCTGCATTTCCATAAAGAGAGCCACTTGTAACAAGAAGCCGCCACACTCAGCCACATCACCCACATAGGAAGCAGGCAAGGCCATGGGACTTCCAGAGGCAGCCGGAGGAGAGGTGACTGGGGTGAGGGAAGTCCGGAGAGTGGTGACCAGAGAAACACATGAAGGTAAGTAAAGCGTGACTCAGGCTAGTTCAGGTAGGTGAACGGTAGACCGGACGATGAGTGTCTGAGTGAAGCATGTATATATGGAGTGCTTGATTGCAGGCTGCAGGTGCGGGTGATCAGTATTCAGGTGACTGAGATCTGGTGAGTGTAGTGGCTGGTGACTGAGGTGACTGAGACAGTGTGGAATCCCTGATAGTAAAATCTGTAAAAATTGTAGCAACCTCAGTTTTATATGGTTAAATTTATTCTGACCAAGGATTTTTATTTTTTTATTAAGCATCGGTCTCCCATAGTAGCATACATTTAAATCATGATAAACACAGTTAAAAACACACATTTAGCACCTCAATACCATGGTAAAAATATAACTATGAAAAATAGTAGTCTAAAAACATTCAGTATAAATGCACACATGCTATAGCTTAATCACAAATACATATTATAATTATATACGATTACTCCTGTAATAAAATTCTATGTGAATATCCCACATTTCTGTCACAATACCATGGTGCAGTGAGTGTTACTACAGTAAGTCTCGTTGCACAGTGTTTCTCCTGTTTGGCTTTGGCTAGTTTAAATCAGAGTCATTTGTTCATCATTGAAATTCAAGCGCTTCCCACTGGATCTCACAGCGCCGTTTAGTGCTTGCGTGACCGAGTAAACGCATCTGCTCTAGTGAGCTCGCACCGCGCAGCACTTTGAACTTTGATCCGATCGGATAAACGGTCCTTTGGCGCGATTCAAATGAGTCGCACGGTTTCGTTCCGCATTTGGCGCATAAACATTATATCGAACATTTATCGAACTCTTCATATCGTATTATCGAGGAAAATTATATCGTGATAATTATCGTTATCGAATTATCGCCCAGCCCTATGTTTATGTAATGTGAAGTTCTACGAGAGATTTAATTATGACCATCCAGTAAACACAGACAGAGTATTTGTTGCTCTGAGACCTCAGAATTTTTCCAGTACGGTTAAAATTTGCACTTTTTATTTGTCTTGATCTCATAGTTAATTCTGTGAGTAGCATCTATGTGTTAAGTGGTTTATTTATCATGAGCTTTGCTAATTGCGGTCTTCTACTTTGGATGAATTTTAGTTTTCTTGCATTCATCTTTTAAAATTGAATTTGAAAATATATCATTTGATTTTAAGATTTGATTTGATTTTGTTTTATATGAAACAATGAAAAGAAATACTAGATTGTGATATTGTTTTTCCTTGTCCATCAGCTCCTGTCTGTAGAGATGAGTTTTTTTGGAGAGAAGGGGGGGCACCTTGGCTTGTCAGGCGCTCACTCTGTAGTCAGGGAGGATGCTGGGAGATAAATTTAGCCCTCCAGCTTTGCTTCCATCTGCCATTGCATGGTTTAGGGCCGTTGCCATAGGAACCACTACTGGGTGCCCATTAGTGAGCGAGAGGGAAAATTTGCGAGCTTTCTTAAACGTATTTAAATGGCATATTTTGATTTGGTTAAGTACAGTGTAAAACGTATGTTTACATTTACATTTATGCATTTAGCAGACGCTTTTATCCAAAGCGACTTAGAGTGCATTCAGGTTATACATGTTTTATCACTGTGTGTTCCCTGGGAATCGAACCCACAATCTTTTGCGCTGCTAACGCAATGCTCTACCACTGAGCCACAGGAACACGTTTCATGTGTTTATGGTTTTGACAGAGTGGACAAAGCTTTATTCCCAGATTCTAACCATCTGAGCCTGGCAGGTTTATGGTGTGGTTTAGTAAGACTCGTCACTGACCTCGTTATAACATATTTTCAAATGCTCACAGGTGCCCAGTGATCATTCACAGTGCAGCTTGATGATTCTGTTTGCCACATATTGGCTGTTTTTGTGTTCTCATCAAGTGGGTACAAATCAGTGCCTTTTTGTTTTTTACCTGTTGCCGGTACGATCCCTTTAAATGCACATTTTGTCTGTAATCTAGGATATCATCATGGGTTGAGTTGATTACCTGCAGAGATTTTATGAGTTTACCTCAAAAGACCTTGTGTGTTTCAAGTTAAATTCTAATCCTGACTCCTAATCAAGAACATGTTTGGAAAAACAGTTCTGAGAAGACAGATCAAGTCTCTCTGTAGAAGCAGTGTGTGCAGTTTGAATACAGAATTATAGAATGGTTATAGAACTGTGTTCGAGCTAAAATGAGTCATTATGATATGCCACTGCAGTCTGTGATTCAAGGTCGCCAGTGTTTTTGAGTGGGAGGACAGAACAGGTGGTTCTAGAGAGATGAATGCTTGCTTGACTCACTTCCAAGTCCAGACAACCACAATGTTTTAGGCCTCCTACACTATCCATCCGACCTACATATTCTCTTCAAACCCAACAAACCGTGAGCCAAAGAATGACATGTGAATACAAACCAGGCAGTTCTATCTTATTTTGGTTAAAACTGAGGATCATGTCTTATTGGTTTCAAACATTTTCATTAAAACAAAAACATTAAAACAAAAAGATTTGTTTTACTTTAATTGTATTGGTTAATTTTCCATGAATCATTTATTTTGGTTGACAGTGTCACCTGTCAGATTCTCTACACTCAGTGTAATTATATGTATACACACTACAGCATTCTTTAATAATACACTTGTCAGTATGTTCTGTTTTCACTATAATTGGAAGTCTGTGAACACACAGAGTTGGTTTCACACAAGAATTGTGCTGGAATGTATAGTTGGCAGTGATTTTGATATGTACCAGCAGGATCTCCTGTGGTTCCACACCTAACCGCCCCCTAAAGCAAAGCGTGGGTGCCAATACCAGCTGGTCAGTGAGTGGGATGCCTAATTCCTTATTGTGTTCCAGTGAAAGCAGTGTCAGAGTTTATTTTCACAAGCATCAGTGCTGTCTTAAATTGTGCTTTTGGTAAGAATACCAACGAGCCTGAAGTCTTCACACTTTACTTAGACCCCTTTTCTCTCTTATACACACATATACAGACACCTATAGAAGCTCTAATACTTTGCAATGTTCTTTTAAGTCCAGTGAGACTATTTGTTTTGTAACCAGTTTACTTTTAACAGTCAAAGTGAACTACTGCTTCTATTACAACTGAACAGGAAGAAGGTTAGCAACAATCTATTGTGATTCAATGTCAAAAGTGTTGGTACCTTAGTACCAAGTCTATATAAAAATATACAATTTTTTATATTTTTCTGAAATATAAAATATTTTTCTTTTCCCGTTTTTCTGAATTGTTGGATCTGTTTGACTGACAGTTGACATCTTTCTACTGCTCACATATATATTTGTGTGAATGCACTATGTGGCCAGAAGGTTTTGAGCATTGCTACACACATGAATATAGAGTGTGTTGTGTGTTATATTGTATTAGTAATTGTAACATAGAATTGACAATGACTAATTCTTATGTCTTCTGATATTTCCCAGAATTTAAATCTCTGAAGTGGATCATCATAAAGCATCTGCAGAATAAGTCTCGACTTGAGAGCATTCATGGAAAAACATAATTGCCATGGATTTCCAAGGACAAGAAAGAACAAGAAACAGAAGAGGCAGAATTTCATCCAACAGAAAAACTGAAGAAAAAAAAATTGTATAATTGTAAAAATTGTAGTGTTTCATATAATTCCTTTGAAGAAGCTCTTCTCACATTAAGCAATAATGTTTACAGAATGCTCCAAAACTGTAAAATCCATGCATATGCTATATGGAACAAAATAGTATGCGATGATTTGAATGGTCATAAATGAATTGATCATTCATACAGTCTGGAATAAACAGTACCTCAAGCTTTCATCTCATTTTATGGAGGCCTTGCATAGCCAGTTGACCACAGGGGAGCAATCTGGAGGTTTAGAAAAGCAGAATGAGACTCCAGCAGACAGCCCCCAGCCACATTCAGTCCCACAGTATCATGAACAGAACAAGGTTGTCACCCAGCAACAGCATACACAACAGCAAAAACATCATAATATTGAGAGAAAACGTCTCAGATTGCAGAGGAAAACTGCTCAGGAGACAGACACTGTTGAAGACGGAACATCACCGACAAGTTCTGAATGTATTGACGCTAACATGAGGCAGCCTAGTGAAATGCCATCTAAAGCTTCATCCTCAGCAGTATTAGCTATACCATCCTGTTCCACAGATAAGGCCCTGGAAGGTTCACCTAGACAAAAACGTGAGCGTAAACCTCAAAAGCCTGGAAAGTATGTGTGCTCATACTGTGGTCGCGCTTGTGCTAAGCCCAGCGTGCTTCAGAAACATATTCGATCCCACACTGGAGAGAGACCTTACCCCTGTGCACCATGTGGGTTCTCCTTTAAGACTAAAAGTAACCTTTACAAGCACAGAAAGTCCCACACTCATAGGGTGAAAGCTGGTCTGAGTGCAGAAACGGAGGGACCAGGTATAAGTTGTTCAGAGGAGCCACTTACAGAATCAGATGAAGAAAGCCAACCATCTTCCTTTTTAGAAAAACAAAGAATGTCCATTGAAAAGTCAAATGTCACAGAAAAGGGCTCTGAGGGACAGTTACAAGGTATAGAAGACTCCCATGCAGTTAAAAAGAGACTTGCAATGAGACTTAGCAGAGGAAGACGAACACCAATAGGATCATCTGATGAAGCGTCCTCATCGTTTGGTCTAAGTAGCAAAGGTAGCACAGAGTCTGGCTATTTCTCTCGATCTGAGAGCACAGAAGTCTCTCAAAATAGTCCACCAAATACAAGTGCCAAAAGCTATGCAGAGGTCATACTTGGAAAGTTTGGTCGCCTTGGTCATTTACAAAGGACTGCTCATGAACAACATGGCAGTCCTGCTGGGCAAGAAGGAAAACGAATTCCATTCACTGTGCCTAAAAAGCAAGTTATTGACCACATAACTAAACTCATCACCATCAATGAGGCTGTGGTAGACACCAGCAAGATTGACAGTGTCAAACCCAGAAGGTTCTCACTCTCTCGGAGGAGCAGCACAGAAGTGAAGCCAACCTCTTCTAAAGAGTCATTTATTCATAGTCCAAAAGAAATAGGTCTGAGTGCAAAGAGCAGTGGTTCCATTACTCTTGGCGTACCTTGTGAGAAATTTCAGCACCATTCTCTTAGTGTCCTGCAAACTGACCCGACCGCCACTGCTCCTCTTCTAAGAAGTCACTCTATGCCCTCAGATGCAGGTGTTAGTGATGTGTCTGAAACTTCTCGTAGCCTTCGCCTTAGCCAATCCTTTGATGACCAGCAACCAGTTCAGAATCGGCGTCATGGCATGCTAAGACGGCAGCCTGCCATTGAATTGCCCATAGGTTCTGAAATGACCATGGAGGAACAATCATATTCCAGCTCACCATTTCATCCCTCAGTTTCTACAGTGCCTGATCCCAGCCTGAAACAAGAGCCATTTGAGTGTGATGCATGTGGTATAGTTTTTACTGACTGGGAGAGATATCAAATACACAAACAGCACTGCTGCATGGTTCAATTTTCTCAACAAACTGAAAGTCAAGTCTATCAAGTGGAAGAACCCACAAGAACACACACAACTCGTCCTGGTGCTTTTGCATTTAGAAAAAGAAGAAAAGAAGAGAGTATTGAACTTGAAGATCATTCTTTACCTTCTGTTTCTTATATACCACTAAAAGGTTATACACCAACTTGTGAACAGCCTATTAAAGGGACCACTCAAGAACATGGTACAGAAGGTGCTTTGAAAGGAATATCTGTCATACAGCATACTAGTTCATTTGAGAAACATGATAGTACTTTAAAAACACTTGGACCAGATGAGGTCTCTCACTCTCATGATGTCTCTCACTCTTCCCCTTACTACTCACAATCAAAGCAGCAGGCAAGTAAACCATCCTTCCGTAAACTTATACGTCAACACAATGTCCAAGTGCCAGAAATCCTGGTCACTGAAGATTCAAACACCAAAACCATGGCAGTATCACCCCCTCCAACTGTCCACAAAATAAAGGATGTTGAAAAAGTCAGTGAGTTCCAATGGCCCCAAAGAAGTCCAACTTTGGCCCAACTTCCAATTGAGAAGTTACCACCTAAAAAGAAACGTCTTCGTCTCGCAGAAGCTGCTCAGTCATCAGGGGACTCAAGCTTTGAATCAATGTCCCTGCCTCACAGTCCGAGTCAAGACAGTTGTGTGTCTCATACCTCCAGTCGATCAACTTCATTTGAAGAGGCTTGCAGAGGTGATGCAGACACAACGCCAACTAGGAGGTCAAGAGCCACTCATACTTTGACAATTCCCACAAATTCTCACAGAGAAATGAGGCGCTCTGTATCTGAGCAGGCGCCCCATGTTCCTCAGCATGCTAACCTTATTACGGAAACTCGCAGTAAGTCATTTGACTACAGTAGTTTGTCTCCAGATCGAACCCCTGCAGGATGGAGAGAAAGGCGGAAATGTCTTCTAATGAGGCATAGTGCAGTGAGGGAACCTGAGGAGGAAGACCAATCTTCTAAAGCTATCAACACCAGTTCTCCCACTCGAAGGACTAACACATCGCCTAGCTATAGCCCAGGCACCTCCTACAGCCCAACCACCACCCATCTTGTGACATTAAGCGATACTGTACACTCATTTGGTGAGAAGCAGATCATGCATTCACAGCATGTTTTATCAGAGAATACCCAGCAGAATGCATTGCAGTTGACCCCATTGATTCATACTGATCAGCCCACAACATTGGGAAGTCTGCTTTGTCCATCAGGTGCTGCCAGAGCTCATTATTCTTCAATGTCGACAGGACTTAAGCTTGAAATTCCAGTGGAGAATGAATTGGTGAATTCTGACACAAGGGTCATCCAGCCATACCTCACTCATTATCCCCATCAGAATCTTGGTTTTGATGTTACTTCAAACCCAGAACCACTGAGACCTTTACCAGTCCAGAGAATTCCAGTCCGTCTTAATTCACACCTTCCACATTATTCAGGCTCAATTTACACTACAGTTTCACAAACATTTACCGCAAGCCCTCAGGAACCTTGCTGCTCTGGAGTCAGTTCAGTTGCAGTGGCCTCAAAGTTTGAAATCATGGACCAACAGCCAATATCTGATGGATCCAAATCAATAAGTGCTGGCGCAACCAAACGTGTGCTGTCCCCCACGAGCAGTGATGAGCTCATCCCAGAAAGTGAGCAACAACAAAAACGAGTGAAAGAGGAGGAGAACAATCAGGAAAATGAAAGTGGAAATGATAAAGTTTTGATTGAATGCAAAAAGGAAGAAAGACTTGGTGAGCAATGTGTCATCTTCCCTATAGAACACAAAGAACCATCATTTCCGACTCTTAACACTAACCTTAATGTTAGCTGGTGCTATCTAAACTACATAAAGCCCAATCCGTCCATACAGAGTGAACAACAAAACTCAGTCTATTCCTCATGGTGTACAAGTACCAGCAACCCATACCCTCCTGGCCTGACAAGCAAGGATATGCTAGCCCTGTTGCACTGCAGGCAGAGACATGCAGCACTCATCTACACCACAGCGGCCATATCACCCTCTCTGGACAGGAAACAAGAAACACTTGACTCCCAAAAGCCTAACGTGACTGAGGTAAATGTAACAACTCTTGAATTTATAGTCAATGCATGAAAATTCTTACACTTGTGTTTTGGAACATGGTTGCTGGTTCCAAGCTGGTCATTAGTTGTTTAACCAGCTACCATTTTCTCAAAACAGCTTGGCCATTTAAAACTTGATTTTATAACAGGGAGAATGACTGATATGGAAGCTGACATTGATTTTATTAACTTGGGAGCTTATGTTTGTTTAGCTTAGTAGTTTAAAATGTATATGAGTGTTTTAGTAACATAAAATATAAAAAAATGACTTAAAAATATCACAATTAGCTTCACTGTCCACATTCCAGTCTTTTTTTCTTTTCTATATTTTTTTAAACTTACTCTTCTTGACAACGTAAAAGTAAGTTAGATCTAATGCTATCTGGAAAATGTTGAATGAGACCCCCCCCCCCCATCTCTGTCTCCCTGGGCACCTGGAATAGGGTTGGTGAACTTGCCCGTGTCTCTCTCGAGTGTAGGTACATGCCACCCAACCCACAGAACTGAAAGAAGCCCAGCAAGCTGAGTTGACAGAGGTAGAAAAGAAAACATCAGAGGAGGAGGAGGAGGATCAACTATCTACCTCCAAATACAGCTCACGGGTTCAGATTTGTGAGGGAGGGTAAGTCATACTAATACATAACACTTGTACAAATGCAATGTGTAAAAGTATGATGTTGTATATGATTGCAGTATATCTTAGCTACAGTGTATGCAAGGCAGCATTATATATACACTGAACAAAAATATAAACGCAACAATCAATAATCATGCTGTCTAAACAGCATCTTGATATGCCACACCTGTGAGGTGGATGGATTATCTCGGCAAAGGAGAAGTGCTCACTAACACAGATTTAGACAGATTTGTGAACAATATTTGAGCGAAATAGGCCTTTTGTGTACATAGAAAAAGTCTCAGATCTTTGACTTCAGCTCATGAAAAATGGGGGCAAAAACAAAAGTGTTGCGTTTATATTTTTGTTCAGTGTAAATATATACTGTATTTTGTTTGTTGCTTCACAATTTTCTGCAAGCAATTTAACTTAAACCTCCAATCAAACTTTTTGTAGATACTTAATTCTTATGTACACTATCTATGTGCTGTCTGTTTTTGCTTTTTGTAAACAGTATACTTGTAAAATGTAATACTAAATTTAGGCTTATTTGGCCATACAAAATAAAACAAAGTGATAGTATCACTGAAATATTTGCATACTAATTTGCAATTCATCATGAAATCAGCAAGGCCAACTGATATATATGGAAGCCCGTTTCTGCCACAAAATAAAAATAATAATAATAAGGTAATTGCATTAGGTAATTGGTAATTGAGATTTTACATCTCGCAACTCTGTCTTATTTTCTTGCAAATTGCAATTTATAAAGTAAAAAAAAAAAATGTTTCCCTCAGAATTGGACTTTATAACTCACAATTGTAAGACTATATCTCTTAATTCTCAGCTAAGACGTCAGAATTGTGCAAAAAAAGTCTGAAATGTGAGAAAGGAAAATTGCACAAAAAAGTCCCAATTATATTTTGCAGTTTCGTCTTTATTTCTTGCAATTGTGAGTTTATATCTTGCAAATTTAACTTTATATATATATATAAAAAAAAAAAAACGAAAATTTATTTTCCTACCTTGCAAGCGGTATGTTTTTTTTTTTTTTTTTAAATCTGGCTTTTAATACTGACAGATGCAGCAGCTGTGATTTTCCTATTCTCCTCATCCATCTGAAAGCTATAGTCTTTTACTTCTGTGGTAGTTACTGCACGGTGCACCCTGCTCATACTGCATGTATGGTGGCTTCCTGTCACCAGTTTGTCAGTATTTTGAGCAGTGTTGTTCTTGCCCTGCTGCAGGAGATCGGTTGGTTGTCAGAGCCAACACGGACCGTCTGTTACACAGCCCGAGCCAGGAAACTACCTAGCCTTGCGGTCACTTCCTGTGGAACCCCACAGAGTCCCATTTACACCATGCTGCATCAATGATTTTGGTCATTGAGCTGAAGGCATATGGAGATGGCCAAGATGCAGTAGACTCACATTTTGAGGTGTTTTTATATGAATGAAAAAACAATATCTAACAATATCTAAGAGATTTACGGCAGCGGTTTTCAACTGGATTTTTGCTTCTAAGTGGCAACCTGGCAACCAAACAGTACCAAAATTGTTTGCAGCGTAAAAGTAAAACGTTTTCGGCAGCCAATAATTCACGGCACAAAACCATTGTGGTTAGCATAAAGCCATGATTATATTAGACTTTTCTTTGGACAACACAATGAACAGGATATGATATTATTATTCTGTTTTAAAAAATAAAAAATTGGCACGGATTGAACCATTTTTACCCTTGTTGCAATTAAACCCATATTTAATGTAGTCTGGGTGATAACATTTGGGCGCTTTTTTATTGGATGCAAGGCATTTAGCATTTCATGATCTAGTCAAAACAGACCATTTACGGATCTTGACCCAGTTGGGAACCACTAGTCTAAGCCCAAAGCATACTTTGGTTTTGATGCAAGTGCTTAGCATTTGCACACAGCTGAACATATAGCCTTCAGTATACTGAATTTAATTCCTTATGCAAACACAGATGCTCAACACATGCACACTTGAAATTTTCATACCAAATATGTGCATTTATCTCCTGTACTCGTTTAAACAAAAGTTGCAGGTAACTCATAACTCTCTAACACAAATGCTCATCAACATTGGCGTCTATTGTTGTCTCCTGTAATTTGTTGTTATTGTATTTCATGCATTCCTTTTTCTACTGTTAAGCAACAGCATGTTTCCACCACTGAATAAAAATTTAAAATTTTAATTACTTAATTTCGCTTTTTGTCCCACAATTCAGATTTTTTTCTCACAATTATGAGTTTACATCTTGCAATTTGGATTTTTTTCTCAGAACTGCAAGATCTATAAGCGCAATTGCAAGTTACAAATCAACTTGCAATTGTGAAAAATAAAGTCAGAATTGTGTAATATAAACCTAAAATACTGACTTTTTTCTTGCAAAGAAAGATATGCAAGTTTATATCATAATTACTACATAATTTATTTATATACATAATACATAATTTAATCATAATTATGATTAAAAAATCATAATTACAGGATGTAAACTCACAATTGCGAGAAAGAAAGTCATAATTGTGAGATAAAAAGTTCATTTTTTTTATTCAGTGTTGGAAACGGGCTTCCATGGGTCTAGTGTTGCCATCTTGTGGACAAAGCAATTAGCGAAGAAAAAAAATTCCAGTTCAAGTTCAATGTGAGCGTGCACATGCAAAATTCTAAGTATACTTTGGAGCGTGACATATGCATTCTAGAAATGTTCATGTTTGTCCAGTTATAACCAGTAAAATTCCTTTTTTTAAATTAGAGTTGCAGAAATCTGGTAACCCCTTTCACAAAAGTGCTTTTCAACATGTGCATCTTGTTGCCATCTCCAGTATTTTGATGTTAGTGTTACTCCATCTCTTCCATTTTTTTTAGACTGTGAAACAACGACCCGGGCCAGTGTTGCCACCTTGTGGACAAACTAATTTGTGCAAAAAAATCAATGCACATGTTCAGCCTGCACATACAGAATACATTTAATTAGAAATTTTGGACTGCACGTGCTTCTGTGACATAATGCACATTGTCATCTGCATATTGTACGCACACCCAAGCATATGTGTAAAAAACGATGTAAACTTTGGACTATAGTTTTTCAGCGTATACGACATATGATTAGCACATACACACTAGAAAATTTCATCCAGTATCTGTGCTATTTCATAAGTTATGACCGATAAAAATGTCTTTATACTGGTTTAAACCAGTATCTTGTAACCAAGTGCTTGGCAACGTGGTTATCAATTGTTGTTGTCGCGTTTCATCCGTTTCTTTTTCGACTGTGAAACAACGGTGTTGCCACCTTGTGGACAAATCAATTATTGCAAAAATAAATAAATTAGTACATAAAAAACAGGGCACATGAAAAATTCTGGCTGCATGCATAGAGTATGTGCATACTTTGCTAATGTTCAAATGTATGGCATGCTCAGTTCAAATACTCTACCTTGACATATGCATAAACACCGAACCACGCTCTGTGCTATAAAGGATCTAAGGGATGTTCATTAGAGTAAGTGGTTATTTTTAATGAAAGAAGTCTATATAATAAAATAATCTGAGCTATGAATTAGAGCTCAGTCTGGCTTCAAGCCCTATATGAACTACAAAATAAATCATACACACTACTACAAGAAAGAAATGTAAGTCTTCAAGGTTATGTAGTCTGTCGTGACTGAGATCAGTTTACAGGCACACGTCTTCCTAGAAACAACCATCTGTGGTGTTTCTGAGGAATGATGGCACTTGTAACACACATCATACTCTTCACAGCAGCCATGAAATTGACTCATAATTTGGCTGTGCTCTTCCACCATGCAAGTATGTTCTCTGGGGAGCGTTAAAACAGAGTTTAGGACACATTTCTGTCCCTTCAGAATGAAAAGGCTGAAGGTGGTTAAGGTGGTTTGTGAATCTTTAAATGGAAGCTCTGCGGCTTAAGTTGATGTATGAGGGGAGTGATTTTGCGTGAAAGTGTAGAAAACAGATTTAGTTTGCATTTCAGGTGGAGGTTCATTTTGTGGTTTCCGCACAATATATCTCCATTTAAAGTATGTCATGATTTTTTACAGTTTTTAAGTTTCTGTGACAGGATCAAAGCTCTTTCTTTAGGCATTAAGTATTGAACTTAAGTGCATAACTTAACCCACACCCTGCTACACACTTGAATGATACTTAAAAATCCAATTTTAATATCAAATCATGATTTTTCTTAGACCTGGCAGATGATAAATTGGGCAACAAATCATAAAGACTTACATTAAAGGAGGGACACATGCAAGCCATATTCTAGACACCAGAATATCAGAAAATCTTTGGTAGGTTCCACTTTTTAGCAACTTAATATATCCTTGCTGAATAAAAGTATTAATTAAAAAAATTAAAAATAGTGCTGACCCCAGATAGTTTATATTGTTACAATTTTTTTTGGAGTAAATGCTGTTCTTTTTAACTTTTTTTCATCAAAGAATCCTGAAAAAGTATCACAGATTCCAAATAAAAAAATAAAATAAAATAAAAAAATATTAAGCAGCACAACTGTTTCCAACACTGACAATAAATCAGCATATCAGAATAATTTCTGGGGAAAAAAATGAAAGTTTATTAAAATAGAAAACCGTTACAATATTATTGTTTTACTGTATTTTTGATCACATAAATGCAGCCTTGATGAGCATACAGTAAGAGACTTTAAAAAACATTACAAATCTTACTTATCCCAAACTTTTGTACTGTAGTGTATGTTTGGAATGACATTTGTTATTGGATCACATTAATTTAATTTTTACTGTGTGAAGAACAGTAGTCTGTTACTTTGGGAAACCACATATTAAATAGCTGCACAGTCTAAAACTAAAACACTAAGCCCCCCAGAATTGAACTCTTATTATAACTGTTATTTTTAAGAAAAAAGCTGGCACACAGTTCTTGATTTGTGCTCATTTTATTGGCTATGAGCATCTGGTCGGGTCCAGGGTTCCCCCCCTCTCATCTGTTTGGATTGGCACAGATGGCCGGACTCTGGGCACAGACCGGCATTGCAAGAACCCCATGTTTGAGTCGGGGTGGTGGTAAAGGGGGTCGGAAGGGAGGGGGGCCCTAGTTCTTGACATTATAAATGGTGCTCTGTTTGAGGTCAAGTGGAGGCCCCATTTTGGGGCTGTCTGGACACAAACAGGGTGGATACCCAGCCAGACTACCCGTGTGTGTGTGTGTGTGTGTGTGTGTGTGTGTGTGTGTGTGTGTGTGTGTTGTGTGTGTCTGTGGGTAGGCGGAGGGGGTGTGTATGGATATATATGCATGCGTGGTGTCTGAAAGAGGGACTGTGCCAAGCATATCAAGCTGTTTAAGAACACCTTTAAAAGTGTAGCATGCAGGTGCCATAGATTGGAGATCAGATCTCCCACACAGACCTGTGAGATCAATGTATAGGCCTCTTTATGTACGTATTCCAGCCAGAGGCTATGCTCCGATGCTATTTTAATTAACCTAGAGGTGATTTTGAGAACTTACAGTTTCAATGTCAACCTACATGTGCTGTTTTCTGTTACATTCTGTTTGTTTAACATTAAATAAATATTGCTAGTCTAATATGATTCACCTCTTGGTCGCACGCATTTCAGCCAGTTAAAAGGTTAGTTCACGTCAACATTGAAAATAATTGCTGAATACGAAATTGCATGCTAGCATACTACTCTTACTATTCCTGCCATAGAAAAAGATGGTACAAATAGTAAGAGTGGTATACTAATATGCAGTTCCAAAATTCTGAATCTGTTATTATTTAATCAATAAATCCACATGTAGCCTATTCCCTTGAAATACATGAAATACGAAAATAAGTGTGCTTAATTGTATTTTAATGTGCCCTTGTAGTGTACTTCAGTACGACGGCATTTTAGTGCCTCGTTAAAAAATAAAAAAATCTAAAATTACAAGATTAAAGTCGAAATAACGAGAATAAAATCAAAATATTTTGCACTTGCAAATGGCCCGGATTGGGAGCACCGGGAGATATTCCAAAGTCTCAGCTTTCAAAATATGTCAGTTTTATAGCGAAATACAAACAATCAGGCTATATTGCAATCATGTGTTTGTCAAGCGGCATGTGAGTCAATCATCTTTCCGATTACAATAACGAACGACGAGACATTGTTTTCATTATAAATTAGGCTGAACTGTTTTTTTTTCATGCCTTATGATGTTCCTTCACTTTTATATCTTGCTATAAACTTGAAATAAATAGCAAAAACACATTTATAATTTGTATTTCGTTATAAAACTGACATAATTTGAAAGCTGAGCTGTGTGTAAAAGCAGCAAAGCACAAAAATATTGTGATTACTGGTTGCCCGGCACGCTACAAATAATGAATGGAAGACATTAAATATTATGTCCTCATTTACAATATTATACCATGAATAAAACAGTTTGTGAATAGTCACTTAATGTTTACAGCAGAAAAGACGACAATATAACTTATGTTAACAAATTTGAGTCCACTTCAAGCTTTAAAACGTTTTATCGCTGTTTAATTAAACAGACTATGTGAGGAATGAAAGTTTGGATGCCACAGATGTTTTTGCGGAGTAGGTGGTGGAATTTTCACAATAATTTAATTAATTTATTTACATAAATACAGTGATCTGTCATGCCAGCTTGAAAATCACATTATTGTAAGACACATAAGTTGTGTTTCGCTATAAAAATGATTTTGAAAGCTAAGACTTTGTTTTATATTAAAATCACCAAAAGCACAAAGCTTTTGCTATTGGTTGGCTGGCGCACTACAACTAACGAATGTATTTTTCCAAGCATACTGTCCCCGCGAGTATGACATATGGTATGATTTCTGCTAATAATCCCACATATATTTGTAGTGTATTAAAAAAGAGAGCTACTGCGCTCATAAATTGAAAATATCAATTTTCATAAATTTTTGAGTTATCAATTTACTCAAGTGAAAGTACAAAAGTACTCGGTTTTTTATGTACTTAAGTAAAAAATATATATTTTGCAATTTTATATAGACTACTTTATTTAATTTTATATTAGCACATATTTTTATAATCCTACTGCTCAAAATACCTGGAATTGTCCCAAAATAACCACTATATGGAGTCAAGATATATATTTTGTTGTTGATATGGACTACGTTGACGAGATTGATGTAGTAATGTTCACTATGAAGCTTACATTGTAATGTATCTGAGAGAAAACAGATTTGGCCATTAATTTTCACCAGTAAGAAAAAAGTGTTTTAAAACTTGTTGTTTTGCAGAACGTCAGTTATATATGACATAAAAATTAGGAAGAACATTTTAAGGAAAATATAATGATATTTTCATAATGATTTTTTTTGGGTGTAAAAACACCCCTGGACAAATGCCCCCAGAGGGCATCACTTCCCACTTTGATAATTACTGTAGTTACCATGTTCTGAACATCACATTTCTTTTTCCCTCAGATGTAATCTATCTAGGTGGATGAATAAAATATTTGGTCTTTATAACTAAAAATTTCCTCAGCTTAGCACCAGCAAGCTTGTTAGCTAGACAGTTAGCATCAGCTAACAATATTTACTTATTTTCAGTATGGTTATGAATAAACATTCATATCTGTCTACTCGGCTAGATAATCTAAACCATATAAAAATGTATACTGTTGATAAACAATATAAAGACAGACGTCACATAGGGCTAAATGCACAAGTTTCACAAGAATTACATTATATTTATGTTTATCATAAATGCTTATCAGTACATTCAGCGGTACACTTTAACTATACATACTGTACATATAAAGATGTGCTTAAGTCCTACTTAAGTGTGTCAAACACACTAAAATTCATCTAATTTAAATTTGAAATGTAATGTGGTTTAATTGAATAACAGTTAATAGGCAATTACGTTTCTGAAAACCTTACATTCAGTTTGCACTTAAGTATATTGTTTTATTTCCATAATAAGTAAGAACTCTTTTTAAAAGTATGCTATTATTCTTTTTTTGAAGGAGTACCAGAGTACTGTTATTTATAACAAAAATAGCAAAAGTAGTCCATACAGCTTGTGCATTATATTCCAAGTCTTCTGAAGCCATATGATAGCATGTTGAGGGAACAAAAAATTGTGTATCAATTGTTGGATTTTTTTTTTTTTTTTTTCCCCGCTCTGCAATCCATCTTAAATCTAATTTAATTAAAATATATTCTGTTTGTCTCCAGGTGTAATACATTGATCTCACAAGATATGCAAGGCAATGACCTTTGACCTCTAATCCTTATTTAATAAATGCAGTTATATGACTCATTCAGTTATTCTAAACAAGACTGCAATTCAAAATTTGTGTGGGTTTTTTTTTGCAGAATTTTTAGTATTGGCCAATACGTTTCCTTTTGGTACCTAGTACTAATTGTGATACGTCTGTGAATTTTTTAGACAATTTTTAGAGTTTGACCCCCTTATGGTATAGAGCACTCCCAAAATTCTGCAATATTTCTTTCACATATTTCTATTCTGTTCCACAAAATAAAGAGATTTCTGTGTTGTCTATAGTCTTATGCTCAAGTAGTTCATCTGTTATGTGTTAGTGATGGTGACGTTCTTTCAGCTGTTATGTTGTGTTTTCTAGCTACAGGTCGAGTGAGGAGTACGTGTATGTCCGGGGCCGCGGGAGGGGCCGATATGTATGTGAAGAGTGTGGAATACGCTGTAAGAAACCCAGCATGCTGCGCAAACACATACGACTGCACACGGATGCTCGGCCCTATGTCTGCCAGCACTGCAACTTCGCCTTCAAAACCAAAGGTACTGTATGCTGCACAGCTGAGTATTGAACATTTGTGGCATTTAGTCCATGTCTGCCCTTATTACATTTCATTAATATTACTAACAAACATGTATTAATTAGATAAAAAAGTCCATCTATATATTAGTGTACAACTAAAAGAGAACATTTTTAGCAGATATGGCCATTTAAAGTGTACAGACTTTTACTTCCAGTAAAATGGACCAAAATACAGATGTCATATTCTCCTGCAAATTTGTCATGCAAAATTATTTAATGTCATTTATGAAAAGTACAAGCGCAACAATATGTGCCCTGTCTTTCTGTTTTAGTCAGAAATGTTGTAAACACAAGAAAGATAGGGGTTTATAAAGGGGTTTTATGAGGTTTATAATAGATGTTATAATATCACTAGTTATATGACATCAGACGTTGTTTATACAGTATGCACATGGTTAAGTCTACACCTGTACTCTCACAGGGATGCACATGATATAAATACATTTCATATGTTATTTTGTGTTCCCATGATGAAACGGCTTTCCTCAGGGAATCTAACTAAACATATGAAGTCAAAGGCTCATGGGAAGAGATGTCCAGAGGGAACTGCTCCAGGACCAGTCCAGTGTGAGCTTGAGACAGATGAGGGAGGTGAGAGTAAACAAAAACATTTTGAGGAATTTTGGATGGGGAAAAGGCTTCAAATTGTAATTTATTTAATATAAAATGTATATTAAAATATATATAAAACTCTGCAATTTATATTATGTAATAACAAATTATGTAATATAATTAAGCTCACCAAAGCTAAATTTACTTGATCAAAAATACAGTAAAACCAGTAATATTCAGAAATATTTAAATTAACTGTTTTCTATTTTAATATATTTTCAAATGTCACACTCTTTCAGAAAACATTCTAATAAGATGAGTTGATGCTAATATATGCTGAAGATTTATTATTTGCATTTAATAGATTTGTTATTATTAACAATGTCTTCAGTTCCTGCTTGTTCTTGGGGCATTTTCCCTTCAGTTTTGTCTTCAGCAAGTGAAATGCATGCTCAATCGGATTCAGGTCAGGTGATTGACTTGGCCATTGCATAACAGTCCACTTCTTTCCCTTCAAAAACTCTTTGGTTGCTTTTGCAGTATGCTTTGGGTCATTGTCCATCTGCACTGTGAAGCGCCGTCCAATGAGTTCTGAAGCATTTGGCTGAATATGAGCAGATAATATTGCCCGAAACACTTCAGTCACATCATCAATAAATACAAGAGAACCAGTTCCACTGGCAGCCATACATGCCCACGCCATGACACTACCACCACCATGCTTCACTGATGAGGTGGTATGCTTAGGAGCATGAACAGTTCCTTGCCTTCACAGTTCTGGAACAACATCCTATGGACAAAGTTTGATTTATGATTATTATTCTGTCCCATTACTTTTGGTCCCTTAACAAGTGGGAGGCACATATGCAAACTGTTGTAATTCCTACACCGTTCACCTGATTTGGATGTAAATACCCTCAAATTAAAGCTGACAGTCTGCAGTTAAAGCACATATTGTTTGTTTCATTTGAAATCCATTGTGGTGGTGTATAGAGCCAAAAATGTTAGAATTGTGTCGATGTCCCAATATTTATGGACCTGGCTGTATAATTTATATAATTTCAGTTACTCAAAATTAACTTCTTTTTATAGTACTGTTAGTTAAAAGCATTACACCATTGACAGTCACTTTGAATAAATAATGATCAAATTATATGATACACAGAATAATCAATTAGATTAAATACAAATAATAATATATACTGTATATAATATGTAATGCATTTGTGAATACAACAGATTATTGTGGCATGTGGTTTAAATATCATGACAGCATTTTAGTGCTACATTAAAAAATAAAACATCTAAAACTACGAGATTAAAGTTGTAATATTTTGTGAATAAATGACAAAATCACGATAATAAAGTAGAAATATTTCGAGAGTACAGTCAAAATTATGAGAATACATTCTAAATATTTAGAGGATAAAGTCGAAATTACGAGAATTAAGTCAAAGTATTTCGAGAATAAAATCGAAATTATGAGCATAAAGTCGAAATATATTGCACATGCAAATGGCCCGGATTGGGAGCACCGGGAAAATTTGCCAGGCCACCGGATTGATTTGAATGTATGTGGGATTATCAGCAGAAATCATACCATGTGTCATATTTGCAGGGACAGTATGCATGGAAATAATAGGCTATTTCACATTTTCAATTGCATTCGTTATTTGTAGTGCGCCAGCCACCCAATAATAGCTGCAAGCTTTGTGCGTTTGGTACTTTTAATATAAAACAACATATCTTTTAAAGCTTTTAAAACAACGTGTCTACAATAATGTGTTTTTCAAGCTCTTTAATGTGGCGTGAAAGATGGCTGTATTCATGTGAATCAATTCATTAAATTCTAATGTTTTCTTTTTGAAAATTTCACTACTCAGCAAAAAGGTCTGTGGCGTCCAACTTTTCATTTCTCACATGTATTTAATTAAAAACAACAATAAAACATTCAAAGGTTGAAGTGGGCTCCAAATTGTCTTTTCTGAGGTATATAACGTTAATTGACTATTCACAAGCTGTTTTATTCATGGTATAATACAGTAAATGGTTTCAAATAATATTTCACCTCTTCAAATCCATTATTTGTAGCGTGCCAGCCACCTAATTACAATAAGCTTTGTGCTTTGTTGCTTTTAATATAACACAGCTCATCTTTCAAATTCTGTCAGTTTTATCACAAAATACAAATTATTAATGTGTTTTTCCTCTTTATTTCAAGTTATAGCATGATATAAATGAAGGAACATCAGAAGGCATGGAATAAAACATTATAGCCTAATTTAATGAAATGTCTCATTGTAATGGTAAAGATGATTCATTCACATGCCACTTAAACTGAGGCGAATACAGCGATCTGTCACGCCACATTGAAGAGTGTGAAAAACACATTGTAAACTATTGTTTGTATTTTGCTATAAAACTGACAGAATTTGATAACTGAGACTTTGGAATTTCTCCCGATGCTCTCAATCCGGGTCATTTGCATGCGCAATGCAGGCTATACTCTCAAAATATGATCACTTTTATCTCGTAAATGCTATGACTTAATAGCATAATTTTGACTTTATTCTCAAAATATTTTTACTTTATTCTTGTAATTTCGACTTTATTCACGAAATGTTTCGACGTTATTCTCGTAATTTCGACTTTATTCCCAAAATATTTAGACTTTATTCTTGTAATTTTTACTTTATTTTCAAAATATTTCGAATTTATTCTTATAATTTTTCTGACTTTAATCTCGTAATATTAGATTTATTTTTTAACGTGGCACTAAGACGCCATCATAAAATATAGTCAGAGGGCATTATATTTATTTATTTATTTTCTCATAATTTCAACTTTATCCTCAAAATATTTAGACTTTATTCTCATAATTTTGACTTTATTCTCATAATTTTGACTTTTTTTCTCAAAATAGTCTGACATTAATTTCGTAATCTTAGATTTATTTTTTAACATGGCACTAAGACGCCATCGTAAAATATAGTCAGAGGGCATGATATTTATTTATTTATTTTTGATGAATTAATTGTGTCGAATGAGTGCTGATAGAGTGACTGTCCTGTGCTGTAGGTGACAGTGCTAAGCATCTCCTCGAGACGGCGCTGGTGGAGGAGCATCAGTTCTCAGATGCAGAGGAGACAGATATGGACGAGCCTGAAGATAATGATGAAGGTGATGAGCAAGCTTCATTCTCCTCCTCGTCGTCTAAGACCCCGTCTCTATCCAGAGACCCTCCTGGCTCCTGTGGCGTCTCAGGCCTGTCAAACCCAGGCTGGGAGCAGCATCCTAAAGCACCTGTCAGCATGAGCCCCCGCAAACCGAGCCACTACAGAGAAGCCTCCTCTCCTAAGACCACCAAGTCTATCGTAACCCTTACACACCTCGAACCCGCCGCAGGGAAGTGCTCATCCCCAATCCGCAGCCTGTCTCCTGGCCTGCAAATGTCCCCTGCTTTACCGCAGTCTCCTGGACGGGACTTGTCCCCTCTACGCTATCCCTCGCCGAGACTCAGTCTCTCTCCGGCATCCTGTCTGTCCTCTTTGTCTCCTTCAAACCGCCCAGCCTCGTCTTTCCCAAAGAGACGAGTGTCCCCCATTAGAGCCCTGTCCCCCATACAACCTGCGTCTCCCAGTTGTCCACTTGCACTGACCGTCGGGGCAAGTGTGACTATTCAGTACCAAGCCGATAAACCCAGAGATTCAACAAAAGCCTCACCCAGCAGACTACACCTCAAGACCAAACTGGTGAGTGTCTTTATGTAGCTTTGTCTTACTGATTGGCATAGGATTTTTCTCTCTCTCTGTTTTTTTTTTTTGGCTTATTTATTGTTTCCGTGCCAAGTAACCATAATGAAATACTGCTAAAAGACCAGCACTTATAAATTATGTAATTTATTTAAAGTGCATTTTTATATTGGTCTAATCTGAAATCGTGGTTTCCAGTTTAAACCTGTTTTGTTCAGTTTGTCTAAAAGCAAATAAACTAAATAAAACAAACTATTTTGTTTAAATAGTATTTTTGATTGAGACCAGAGCGTTGATGTACAAAACACATATACCGGCTAGCCTTACTGACTGCAATAAAGCTTGTGGGTTGGATTATTATTATTATTGTTGTTGTGGGTTGGATTATTATTATTATTATTGTTGTTGTTATTGTGGGTTGGATTATTATTATAAATATATATAATTTTACAAAACAATTTTAATTTATTTTTATTTTAGTTTTAGTAATCTCATTAATTTACCATGAACTTATTTATTTAATTTAACTGCTAAGGCAATATTTCTAAATAACTGTTATTATTTTATTTTATTTTTTTATTTTTATTTTTTTGTAAATTTAAGTGTTTTCATCTGACTTTTATATTTTAATTCATTCAGCTTTATGTCAATGAACTAAAATTATTTTTTAAAATAATTAGTTATAGTTATAAAAAATTATAAAAGTTATAATATAAAGCAACAACAGTATTTTGAACCATGTGATCTAAGATACTTTTTTTTTTTAAACTCACCACTGAATTATGGGGATGAACAGAACAGATAAAATCAGTATTTATTTATATATATACCGTAGTTTCTTAGACTGAACCATGTAACCCCTTGCCACCTCTTATAACAAACATTCACCAATATTTCAATAGTGAGTAAACTGTGCATTTCTAGTCTTGATAACTAAATATGTAGATGCTTCTTTCTTTGTCTGAGTTTAAGTCCTCTTATAGAAATATGGTTTTTATTAGCACACAAAATGTAATTAGTATGAAAACAAGACAGACAAATATATCCAAGATAAACATCCAAAACAAATATCCTGATTTCAAAAGCACACCGTGTGTTATTTTAGTGTCACACCTTTATTAGAAATAGAAGCCAGGCCGCCAGTCTCTACAAACAATTGAAGCCAAAACCCAAGATACTAACCCATGATCTAACGGCTGAACTTAAATACATACACGTCTGTTTACCCCCTACTGTCTGAAATACACATTTGGGATGAACCAGGACTATCTGTAGCTGTAGCTGCAAAACAAGACTTACCACACAGTTTAGAAATAACGTCCTTCGCCTAGAATAAAGATGACTGGACTAGTGCTCACTCTACATGCTGATTTCACTAAAAAATTTATTTCTGGCTCCTCCCAAGGAGAAGACACACAGTCCTCAGAGAAGGACCAGCATGACACAGTCTTGGCCCCCGGCACAGGGGCGTCTCTCCAGGAACACACAGCCCAGGGAAGGCCAGCGCGTGTTAAGTCACCTGCCCCTGCACTCGCAGCCCAAGGTGATGATTCCCAACCTCAGCCTCACCATTCCCATAGGCGGCATCCAGATGGTGCAGCCACACTCCAATATGCTGCTCCGAAGCGCATCTCTGAACCACAGCGTGGCCCAGATGATGGTCACCATGCTGACAAAGGAGAAAGGGGCCGATGGGAGTCCTGCAGGCGAAGTTCCTCATCGCAGAAATCAGCTGATTGTGTTCACGGAGCCTGCGGTGGAGATGAGCTCTAAGAGCGATGACAAGGAGCAGATCCAGGGAGTGGTTCAAGCAGAGTTCGTATCAAAAAAGAGAGAGGTTCCCAGTGTTCCCATGACCACCTGGAAGAGTATCTCTCAAAGGAACAACAGAAAGCATTCTCGAAGTCCCAAGAACGCTCAGGTGGTGGACGCTTCAAGAACATCCATGGATGCTAAGTGTTGAAGGAAAAGTTCAACCAGAAAAGAAAATGTTGTCATGATTTATGCACATATTGGTCATTTCAAACCTGTATGTTTGGCACAATGTTCAGTTTTGCTCTTTCAACACAATAGTTTTTGGTATTGGCCAACAGGGTTGGAAGTTATGGGAGCTTGGGGCAAAATGCAACCAAAAGGAACAAAAATGCCCCCAAATTCAAAAATAAGGTGGCAAAAACACTATTAAACTAAATATATTATTACTGTAATGTGAAAATAAATGAAAAGTGTTGATATTGGCATTGTGTTTAGATCTGCTTATATTGCATCAGATTTCTTCTTTGTGTTCTTTGCAGAATTGAGCATCACAACCAATCACACATTTCCATTGAGCTTATGAATGCAATGACCAATCAGAGGCGTTTAGATTGGTCACTGCTGAAAACACCAGTTTTGTTCAGTGTTCACATTCACTGACTGAATTGTGTTCTCTTGTCAAATGCTCTGATGATCATAAACAACAATGTGCAGATGCAATACAAAGGGCTTTGATTTTCTAATGTGTAAACAGCAATAAACTAATTCAAAAGTGGTTCTTAAACTTGTTTTGTCTGTGCCAGATTATGATGTGAAGTTTTTCCAAACATTTAAGACCATATGGTTACATTTAATAAGGTAATTAGAAAAAAATATTACAAAGGTAAAAAAAAAAAAAGAAGTGCCCCTAAAATCCTCAAAGGCAAACATTGCCCCTTAGTGGAAAAGTGAATTTCTGACCCTGTTGTCCAACATGTAAGATATTTCATCATGCACTATTTTTGAAGATACTTGAATCGGATTGGAAGATTTTTACTGAATAATGACTGAAAAGGGACTGAAAATTATGATTTTATGGAAAATTTGTTTGAAAATTTTCCTTGTTAGTCCAAAACAGCTTTTATTGAAACCAAGCTGCCAAAAGAAGTACCTCTGGGTTTGTATGACGTAATAGACATGAAAACATCAGCACAATTCAATTCTAAATCTTTGATTTTTTTTTTGGCCCGCTCACAGGTAGGAGAAATAATAAAACAGGACCATAGTTTTTGCAGGCTTTGCAAACAGAATCAAGCCTAGGGTTAAGAAATCAAACCTTTTTTTCTTAATTTTCTTAAAATGTCTGGGTTTTTGCTCTCTACAGTCTCAGAACAAAAGGTACAAGAGTACTAAAATGCACCTTTTGGGGGCAAATAAGGTACAAAGGTGTACTATTTGAAAGGGTACCATCCCAGTGACAGCGTTTGTCATTTTTTTCTGAGAGTGTAAGTTCTCATAGACTATATTTACACATATTTGCATTGCTTTGACCATCATTAGATCCCACCTCCTCACATGCCATGATAAGTTGATCATGTACAATGCCTGCATGCTATTGGTCAAACTACTTTTCAGTCAGTACCTTCAGAAAGTATGAAAACAATAAGAAAACAAAGCCAAACCACAGCCAGACCATTGCATTTGTGTGCTCAACAGACTTGACTGATCACCTACAATGCTAGCTGTAGATCTAATGCTACTATGGCAGCTGTGATATTAAAAACACAGTAAAAGTTTTCAAAAGAGTTTCACATGTAGCACTTATTTCATATGCAAAGTCGTTAAACAATGATAGCAGTGGACGTTTACAGTGAAGTCTTAAAGGAGACACAGCAGAGTGTTCAAATCATAGGATTAAATCAAGGTAGAAAATAGCCTTTTATCACTAAATTATCACAGTTTTGGTTTAAAAATTATAGGTGCAGCTCAGGAAGCATAAAATACTGAAACATGAAGTGTGTGACCATTGCATGGTTTCAGAAGACTTGGAATAAATTACATGAGTTGTATTTTTAGGGTATTTTATAGAATGCTTTTTGTTGCATTCTGCCTAACATGCTGGTTTGGATGTGAGGGTGAGTAAATGATGACAGCTTTCATTTTTGGGTGAACTAACCTTTTTTGGGTCTGTCAGATTTTGGGTAGCAGAGAAAATGTCTCAGACCATGATTCAAGTCATTGGATTAAGCTTTGCTGAATACTTTTTTTTTCAACCTAGTTATGTAGATGTGTAGATACATTACGTTCCTGATTTTCTTTTCTGCAGTCTACATTTTACATAGACCTACCACACATGCACATTTGTGTGTGTGATATGCAGTGTAAAATGAATACATTTTATTACATATATTTAATAAAATAATAAATATATATATGAGGTGCCAATAAAATCCAAGTTCCACATTTTCACATTTTATTGTGTTACAGCATGGAAGCATTTAACTAAGGAATTTTCCACTCATCATGAAGAAAATATATCTATATCCTACTGTAAATCTTATTAGAAATGCTACTGTACAAATGTATGTTTTTATATGCATTTATACTATATTCTATGGCATTGCAGCATCTGCTTTTCTTTGTTGTATGTGATGGTCGGTAGACTATTTTTGGCCAGCATTTTACACACTCATGCATTTCCAGTAAATAGGCTAGAATGTGGTCAAACCCAGAAGATGGACATAGCTCTGGTTGATGGTTCAGTTGTTCTTGTGGTGTTGATTATTTACATGTGGGAAGATGTCAGTACGGTGTTCCTCCCGTTGTGATGTAATCTTTCAGACAGGACAAAGTATTATCAGAAATACAAGAGTAACATGAATTTACATTAAGCTATAAGATGGTTTCAAGAGTCTGTTGTTGCTTTACCCATGTTTATTTTATTCGATAAACTATGCACAAAATGTTCCTGTGTTCTGTCATAATTATATCTCAGACTATATTCAAATATATTGTTTATTTATGGATTAGTATCTTCATGTTTCTATCAATTAATGCTGTTAATAGCATTTTAATAGCATTCTTGTTTACAAATGTTTGTGCAACTCTTTAATTAGACCATTTTTAGCTTTGGTAATGTGATATTTAATTTAAAATACATTAATTAACATTTGTATGATTAAGACTATACAGTGATTTTCTATTATTTCAGACCAGGAGTACCTCTAAAAAGTCGTCTCAGCCAGTGAATGGCTTTGGTGTTTAAAGGATGCGACATCTATTCTTGGTAAACATCATTATCTTCCAGCAGAGGCTAGCGGGGTCATGCTAACCGGCAAAACTGCACTTAACCTCGTACTTGTGTTATTTTTGACTCCACTTGAATACGCTGTTAGTGCATGATTTTAGGAATAGGTTCAGAGAAAATATCGCCTCCTGCTGGCGTGTGATCATAGCTCTAAATAACGTCCTTTAATTATTTATAATATTTTTGATGAATGGCTCCGTAGTTGTTTGAAGGGATATTCGCAAATGGTAAGTTTTAAACACAAGTTTTTTTTTTTTTGGTAAAACACTAATATTACAATATCATAATTTAAGCTATAGCTGTTGGGCTGTTGCTATAGCTCAAGTGAACAAAATAAAACCACACTGAACTTAATGAACTGTGTTTGCAGGACAAAAGCAATAATGTCTTTTTTGGGTTAAGCTGTCACATTTTATTTTCGTGTTTTAATTTACTTATTGAAAAAATGCGGAAAGGTTTCACTTTGACAATATCTCACTATTGTTCCAGTCTCCCTATATTTATATCAGAATGTCAGGCTTTTTACTTCAGGGTCATTCTACAGAAACGTCCACTTTTGGTATGGCAAGATGTCTTAAAATGTATTTATTTTTCTAACATTTAAACTTAGACCACATTATTAGATTACTTACGAATACATATAAATGACAGCTTAATATATACAGTATATATATTAAGCTTTTTTGTGCAATTATTTCAAGACCAAATGTACTATTTTTGTCACTGGTGTTACCTTCTTTAGCAATATTAAAAGTTTTTATGAAATATTATTTCTCAATTTTTTTTCAGCACATAATAATGATATAATAAAAATAATGAAAGTGCACGAAATAAGGAGATTATGTTTTATTTATTTAATGCGACAGAAAAAAAAAACAGTACAGTAACACCAGTGACACAATGAATCACCAGTGACCTGATATACTGATCTTCACTGTTGTTATCCATAAGGAAGGTAACACCAGTGACAATTTTCACGAAAAATGAATTTTACAAAAAGTCTTCTGCAAGGTATCCAACCACATGTTGTCAATCATGGTATACTCACTAAATTAAGTAGTTTAATCCATTTGTATAATAGGTTTTTTTTTACAATTCCCTAACAGTAAATAGGTCATACCAGTGACATCAACTAAAAGCTTCATATGAAATCATGAGATAAATGAGAAAATTTATCATAACTGAAAAGAAACAGTGGACATAACATGGGCCTTTTTTCATAGATGTTTAGAAAATAGGAAGGAGGAAGTCAAGTGACGTCACCAGTGTGATTTTTATTTCAAAATAACAGATTTATGTTAAACGGTAACACCAGTGACATAACTCCATGGGACCACTGTTTTCATTATATATTTTATCATATTTATTCAGCATTTTTAAATGGTAGAAAACCCTGTTTTTGACCTCAAAATAAAGTACTTTCCAGCTGTACATGGCTGTGGGGACGAACAGTTTTGTGGTGCTTAGAATTCTTTATAATTAATTTAAAAACAAATATTGCCACATTGATGGCTCAAGAAGGTGTAATTGTTCAACTAACATATTGTTTAATTTTAACATATAAAGTAATTGTAACCCTAAAGTGTTTTTCAAGTGTAATATTTCTGTAAAGTCTAGGTACAGAAAAATGGACATTTCCATAGAATGACCCCTCACTAATAACATATGTCTTTACTTTTTTAATCCACTCATTCTTTAATATTCATTTTAAAAAGGTACTGTGAATGCTGATGTAATAAATGGAGTGTCTACTCTCAGCTTGTCACTAGATGTCGCTGTAAATGCGCTAAAACAGACAAGTTGCATAAACTATATAGACCTACTTTGTGTGTGGGTGTGTGGGTGTGTACTGTTTTTTGTGGTTTATGGGGACAAAATTTGTTTAATGACATGGGTATGACAGAGGTATTACAATTTGAAGGTGGTTTATGAGGACACTGCCTATGTCCCCGTAATTCAAAAGGCTTAAAAAACATACTAAATGGTGTTTTTTTGAAAATCTAAAGATGCACACAGTCTCCTGTGAGGGCTAAGTTTAGGTGTAGGGTAGGTGTAGGGCAATAGCACATACAGTTTGTACAGTATAAAAACCATTACGCCTATGGGATGTCCCCACTTTTCACAAAAACGAACATGTGTGTGTGTGTGTGTGTGTGTGTGCGATTTTGACTACTTGTTAGGACCAAATGTCCTCACTTATATTGTGAAATACTTTGACAACCCACTATACAGGACAGTTGACTAGTCCTCAATCGTTTTCAAAATATGTAGATGTAATAGTACTCTGCACATGTTTCTGCGATGGGTAAGTAGGGGTTGGGTTATAGAAAATATCATTAACCTGATGGAAAATCAATGAAATTCTATGCAATGTCCTCACTATGATGGCCCAATAAATATGTGATTTGTGTGCATATTAAATAGGCTATATAATGTAAATTTATTCCACCCTTTTTTTTTCTTATGGTTGTGCAACTATTCTGAAAAAATACACCTTTTGGGTTATTTATCTACTGACTGAGTGTTTTTTTTTTTTACTTTCTCGAATTCATTCAAAATAATAAAATAAAATAAAATAAAATAATATTTAAATTAAATTAAATTAAATTAAATTAAATTAAATTAAATTAAATTAAATTAAATTAAATTAAATTAAATTAAATTAAATTAAATTAAATTATTAAAGAGTTGAGTCATCACTCTTCATGACTTTCTTCCCAGGCACTGACACAGGGTGTCTGATGAGAAAACTCGACTGGCGCCAAAGTGAACCGCCGGTATCCACAGCAACATTGTTACAGGTCTGGCTAGGTGTCAGTATTGGCATCGGTTTACTGATGTTTATTTGCAATTTGCAGGTGTTTTAATAAGACAAGCAAGGGTTTATCAGTAAAGCGCCCATGAAGCCTGAGTTCCAGACCTTAGATCGTCAAATGCTGTTTACGTTCTTAACTGTGATGCAGGTCATAGCTCATGCCAGAGGAATGCACATGAAGCGGAACTGGACTGTGTGTGTGTGTGTGTGTGTGTACTCTATCATCTACCATCATTGCCCTTCTTATACATTTGCCAAAAACTGAATAATCTCTTACAACATTCCAAGAATGTGGATGCATTTTTCATTGTTTGGAATTCCTCAAACACCTCTGTTACAGGGGCCATAAAAATCAAAGCCATTCTAGCTGCAGCCTGTGATAAGGATGCATTTTGCAATTTTGAGGGTGTGCTTTCCTGTTCCAAAACACCTTGAACAGTGTCATGTTTGATGGCAGAATGAGATATAATCATCAGATAAGATATTACTCACATACAGAGAATTAGTGATTTGACAAAAACTACACTCGTCCTGCACTGTTACACCCAAACCACCACCTACTGCATTACAACCACATACAACACTTTGGAAACCTTCCACAACACCCTTGAATTATATCAGCAAATCATATCACTCCTATATCCCTAATCCCTTGTGAAGTACACCATTAAAAAAGTACTTACCGAAATAACTACTTCAAAAGAATATACTTAAGTGTGATACTTGTTTGTGAACTGTAATGTTGTTAAACATTGTGTTAATGTAAATTGCAATTAAATGGAAATGTATTAACGTTTTAAACATACATTACAGTAAATGTAATTAGCTTAGACTTGAGGACATCTTTATAATTTCATAATTACTTTAACTGTCTTTGATATGGTTAAAGTTACTGCTGAATGCACATATAGTAAACTAAAATATATACTTTAATGTAATTTCTATTGAAACTATATATATATATATATATATGTGTGTGTGTGTGTGTGTGTGTGTAGCATTTTAGCTAATTTAGTGATTTAGTACATACACAATGTTTTATTTTAAAATAATGTTGAATAACACAACAGTTACCAAATTAAAATCAAACTGCATGTGTTTTAGTATGTTAGTCAACATATCAAAATAAGTGCACAATAAAATATTTTTAAAACAATGATCTGAAATTAATTTTAATTTTAATTCAACTTTTATTTTGGCATAATTGCAAAGTGCACTTTTTTAAAAAAAAATGTGTTAAGACGCATGAATGTGTACATGCTTTAAGTTCACTTCAGTGGCATTTTATTTCACTAATAATATATTTTCTGCCAGTACAATTTCTAAAAATATATACTTTTATGACTTGAAGCACACTTATGCAGTACAATTTGCCCTTCTTTTTTGCAAAGGACAAAAATAAAAATTCTGAAAATGAAAATAATTCGCACTCACATTATTCCAAACCTGACTTTCTTTCTCATGTGGAACAAAAAATAAGACGTTTTGTCTTTTTGTCCATTGAGTGAAAGTCCAAAGTCCAGTGGGGTCCAAAAGAACTCCATCGGGCCCCATTAACTTTCACTGTATGAAAAAAGAAATACTATCTTCCTACGATTTTGTATTGTCATACAAGGGTGAACTCTCCCTTTAATATGTCGCTGTGATATGTTGTCTTAATATGGGTCTACCTGGAATATCATGCATCTCAATTCCAAAGCTAAGTTTCAACAATGACCTTATTCCTGTAGCATCGTTAAACGAATATTGCATGTCATCTTTGTTGTTGTCTCTCTCTGTCTCTGTCTCTGTCTCAGTGACCAGTTTTGGTCAGGAAAGTCTAAAGGAGCATGTAAGGTGTCAAAGTGCAGTGGAGCAGCACATTCCTGAGAGCTTCCGGAGGAATTCCACAGGCGCATTCAGTTGTTTAGTGTTTTTCAGCGCAGAGCGCCACATTCCTCCAGCGAGCCATCGTGCTGAGTGGAAGAGGAAATGGATAAGGCCACATTGTTAGATTGTGACTAGAAACTGAGAGAGCGAGTCTGAGGTGGAGTACGGTGACCAGAGCAATCATTAACTTATTATGAAGCACAATAATATGTCTCAGGATAAATCATTTTATAACTGCCATATAGCATAATTAATCTAATTCTTGGCTCTTAGTTAATAAATCGGACATATCTGAAATGCATTTGCTTGGAAAACAAAGATGATGTAATCATACAAGATGGGTCGTAATCCTCACAAATCTTGATTTATCTGAAAAACTGCCACTTTTTATCATCTGTCCATGATGTAAGACTTAACAAACATTTGCTTTAGTTATTGTTTTATGTTTTTGACCTCAGCAGGACAAATAATCTGTGAGGTGCCATTGTTTAGTGGACTGTGACATCACTCTGGCATTTCCTGCCCCCCTGCAGTGACTTTTAATGTTTAATATTTTTCCAGTTCTTAGAGGGAAAAACATGTTGTTTAGTGGAACAGTTGCTGTATAAATATCATAAAGTCCATTTTATTCCTTGTTATTATTCATGTTGAAGTCCATGTTTTTAAACATATCAAACCATTAAACTAGCCTAAAAAGTCACACTTCGAAAAGGTGCCATGGCATTGCATAAGAAAATATGCAGTGCTATGCTTTGCTAAGTTTTATATTTTTAATCCATATCCATGCATTTTAATGATCATAAGCATGAATTCAAATAAATAAAGTTAACAGTAATATATATACAGGTGCATCTCAATAAATAAGAATGTCGTGAAAAAGTTATTTCAAAAAGTGAAACTTTCATATATTTTAGATTCATTGCATGTAAAGTAAAACATTTCAAAAGTTTTTTTTGTTTTAATTTTGATGATTAGAGCTTACAGCTCATGAAAGTCAAAAATCAGTATCTCAAAATATTAGAATATTTACATTTGAGTTTCAATTAATGACCATCCCTACAGTATAAATTCTGGGTATCTCTTGTTCTTTGAAACCACAATAATGGGGAAGACTGCTGACTTGGCAATGATCCAGAAGACGAACATTGACGCCCTCCACAAAGAGGGTAAGTCACAGAGGGTCATTACTGAAAGGTGTGGCTGTTTACAGAGTGCTGTATCAAAGCATATTAAATGCAAAGTTGACTGGAAGGAAGAATTTGGGTAGGAAACGGTGCACAAGCAACAGGGATGACCGCAAGCTTGAGAATACTGTCAAGCAAAGCTGATTCAAACACTTGGGAGAGCCTCACAAGGAGTGGACTGAAGCTGGAGTCAGTGCATCAAGAGTCACCACGCTCAGACGTCTTCAGGAAAAGGGCTACCAAGCCACTTCTGAACCAGAGACAATGTCAGAAGCATCTTACCTGGGCTGTGGAGAAAAAGAACTCAGTGGTCCAAAGTCCTCTTTTCAGATGAAAGTAAATTTTGCATTTTATTTGGAAATCAAGGTCCCAGAGTCTGGAGGAAGAGTGGAGAGGCACATAATCCATGTTGCTTGAAGTCCAGTGTGAAGTTTCCACAGTCAGTGATGATTTGGGCTGCCATGTCATCTGCTGGTGTTGGTCCACTGTGTTTTCTGAAGTCCACAGTTGTTACGTTCCCCTCTATAGTCTAGGGGTTTCAGAGTGGAAGTAACAAAGTTAAAAGATGTGACCAAATAAATAAGTGAACGTTGAGAAATCTCCTTTTCCTCTATCCCAGCTCTTACCACTTTCACCATTAACACTTCCAATAAAGGTTCACACAAAACCCTCTATTTAATACCATAATACAAAAGAATACCAAATGCCAGAAATATACTTAATTGTTTATTTAAGGGCTTAACATAAACCAAAAGAAGATATATTGAAAAGATACAATATCAGGGCAGTTAATCAACTTAAATAACCAAGGCATCAGGAGAGGGCAAATGCCAAAATAACAAACAAAACAGTCTTTCTAAAGGTTATAACAAAATAACTCCCCTGGCAAAAGAAAACAAAATAAAAGACAATAATCTTACCTCTCTCCCTAACTAAAGAAAAACAGGTGAAAAGTTTAGAAGGGAATAAACCCAAATAAATCGGCACCCAACTCCCTACACGCTTTCACAGAACTAGACTCACACAGAATCACAACAGTAACATCGTTGTAACCACACTTTAGGTTTACATGTCACAAATTTACTCAAGAGCAAATAAAACAACAACGTCTCTGGGATAGCGGATAAGGGACTCCTCCTGAGCTGTGTCTCTCTGCTCCTTTATATCTGTTGCACACTGCGTAACAGGGAAACCACGCTGCCGCTAATTGCAATCAACTGCGGATGATTTAGATCACTGCTTGGCAGAGAGAGAGAGAGAGAGAGAAAAAGAGGGAGGAGAGAAAAACATGTGACCATCTCCCAATATACACAACAATTACGCCATGGGACGTAACGCAGTCATCTACCAGGAGATTTTAGAGCACTTCATCCTTCCTTCTCTGACAAGCTTTATGGAGATGCTGATTTCATTTTCCAGCAGGACTTGGCACCTGCCCACACTGCCAAAGGTACCAAAAGCTGGTTCAATGACCATGGTGTTGGTGTGCTTTATTGGCCAGCAAACTCGCCTGACCTGAACCCCATAGAGAATCTATGGGGTATTGTCAAGAGGAAGATGAGAGACACCAGACCCAACAATGCAGATGACCTGAAGGCCGCTATAAAAGCAATCTGGGCTTCCATACCACCTCAGCAGTGCCACAAACTGATCACCTCCATGCCACGCCAAATTGAGGTGGTAATTAAAGCAAAAGGAGCCCCTACAAAGTATTGAGTACATATACAGTAAATGAACATACTTTCCAGAAGGCCAACAATTCACTAAAAAATTTTTTTTATTGGTCTTATGAAGTATTCTAATTTGTTGAATTGGCGGGTTTTTGTTAAATGTGGGCCTAAATCATCACAATTAAAAGAACCAAAGACCAAAGACTCAGTCTGTGTGCATTGAATTTATTTAATACACAAGTTTCACAATTTGAGTTGAATTACTGAAATAAATGAACTTTTCCACGACATTCTAATTTATTGAGATGCACCTGTATATATTAGGGCTGTCAACGTTAACTCGTTAACGCATGTGATTAATCTAAAAATTTTAATGGCTAATATTTTTTTTACGCAAATTAATCATTTGATAAGGTTTGACCCCAACTTCTTGCCGTCATCGCAGCGCTGAAGGTAATCTATGGCCGTTTCTCAAACGGAAGGCTGCATCCTCCGGAGGTCCCCTTTGTAGGCTGCATACGTCATAAAGAAGATCTTATTTTAGAATATTAACAGTTATAAATTTGACCATTATTCTTAGTTAAGTGTAAATTGTTGTAATATGCTTATGATTCGCGAATGTAATGCTCAGTCAACTGAAATAAACCAGGCTTGATGACGTATGCAGCCTACAAATGCGACCTATGGAGGATGCAGCCTACCATTTGAGAAACAGCCTTTCATTGCCTGCGTCCCAATGTGCACACTATCCATCCTAAATTCTATGTGATAGTAATTTTCAATACTATTTAGGGCAGATAGGGTGGATAGTATGCACATTGGGACTCGGATTTGTGTGATTATGAGGCGCCGTGCTAGACAAGTGAAGTGAACGCGGAGAGAGAGAGAGCGACAGTGCACGAGAGATATGTATACTCATATGTGATAGGCTACTCATAGATGACAATTGGGCTATTTTGAAAATACAGTCACGGGAAAAATTACAGAGCCGTGGGTTGCGTTTTTTTTGGGCTACTGTGTACCGCAGCCGCCCAAAGTCTATACACATGTGATCGCAAAAGAAAGTTATTACAAACACTCGATGGTGGTTTAAAGTGAGTTCTGAGTAAAAGTGTACTATTAATCTCATAAATTGTCTTATGTATCATGATGCTAATGTTAGCTCTAATGCACCTGCAGAACTAGGTCCAATTCTTCGTCATAATGCATTTTGTCATAATACTTAATTTAAGGTTGCAAGAAAATGTTTTGTTGCATTTATTTAGAAGTACTTTTGATAATAGTTGGGTAAATGTGTACTGGGATTGAAGCGATGTGGCTTGGTTAACGTTTTATTGCCAGTATAAAGGCTGATAATGGCTGAAAAAAAAGAATAATAAGGATTCTTAATAAGTTCATGACTGTGATTAACGCGATTACATTTTTTTAATCGATTGACAGCACTAATATATATATAAAACACAATGTTTTATTCTGTTTGAATAATTATCAGGTCCTATCTGTCATTATCACTGCACACTTATTTCTTTTATAGAGTAATAAAAAGGAACAAATGGATATTAAGAGCACACACTAGTTGGAAGAGCAGCTAATGTGAGAGGATCTTCCACCAGTTGTTTTCCAGCACACATTTCCAGTGTGTAATACAATGTCTTCCTCTAGGTCACAATATTTTGCATATTTGAATCAGTGACATTTGTTAGCAGGAGTGTGCGGATATGATTAATGACAGACAAATGAAGCTGCCATTATCTCCAATGAGGGGGTTTCTTGTGTAATTTGCATATTTTGTGAATGTTATCTCATTTTGCTAGTGGCAAAATACATAGTGTAGCTTCCATGCCTACGATTAAGAAAAATGTCAATTGAGACACATTATATAATGTTAAAACAATATTGAGAAGGAAAATATTATTGCTCAGACATTACTCTCATCTGATATGGTAAGACTTTAGTTTAGGGACGAGTTCTTACTGTTAACTAACTGTGCTTATTATCATGCATATTACAAGCATATTGGCTGTTTGTTACTATTATAAAGCACATATTAATGCCCAGTTCTGCATGACCATATCAGTAGCAAATTAGGAGGAGTTTATTGAGGCTAAAGTAGTAGTAGATAATATGGTTATAATATAGAAGTTAATAGAGTATAGTTAATATTAATATATCAATTAATAGTGAGAATTAGACCCCAAACTAAACTGATTAATATAGAGCTGGGCAGATTACTTACAAATTGTAATCCGTTTCTGATTCCAAATTACATGATAAAAATTGTAGTCAGTAACATAATCCATTTCATTACTCATTTTAGGTAATAGAAAAATGGTTCTAAACAGTACCAGAAAAGGGTTCTTCGGCTTGTAACAATAGCAGAACCCTTTTTAGTAGGGTTCCATACAGAACCATGCTTTGAAAATGCTATATAGGACCTTAATGGTGTTATAAATAACCTTTTTAATGATAGTATTTCATTAATATTAGTATGTTAATATCATTAATATTAGTATTATTTGTATATATTACTTATTAATATTGTTTTTTTACCCCTCTATCTGCCTGGTCTTATAATCTATCTTATATCTTATAATATACTTGTAATATCTTATAATATAAGTGTCTATTAAGGTTTTACATAAAATCAACAACAACAACGTTGTAACAGTGACTGGGTCGGACACGGAGGTAAGCGATAACACAATGAGTTTATTTGACAGGTTGAGGATATATGAGCTGAATATGGAGACAGGAGGTGAGTTGAACCACTTCGGAGGTTTCCGTGGATAGGTTTGAGGGTAATCACAGTCTTTGTTTTCCACAGGAATGAATGGAGATGGAGTCAGGAGAACTGGATTGCCAGGAGCACACACCACAGCGGGAGGATAGCTGGATATCTGGGAGGATATCTGATGGCTGAGAACACAACTGGAAGTAGAGGTAGCAGGTGAGTAATACCAGGTAAGTCATAAACATGAATACTCAATATAAGAGATAGCAGGAGCAGAGTCCACTTCGTGTATACGAGATCGGACGACTACTGAGGCTGTGGTGTGCGCTTATATGCAGGGCTAGATGAGGTTGGTGATGATGTGCAGGTGCATGTGATTAATACTCAGGTGAGAGAGATCGCTGTATTGGCTGGGTTGAGAGCCTGACCGATCTGTAACAAACGTGTCAATATTTTATTTTTTTTAATGACGTAAAATTGTAGCAAAAATGACAGTGTTCTAACAACAGTTATTAGTAGAATACATTAATGAATGACAATGGACATTGAACAGAAATAAATGCCTAAAAAAGTAAAACAAAATAGAACATAAAATAGTGTATTGAAGACCAAGCTCCAATAAAATATCTTCACAATCCTCTATGATGCCTTTAATTTAATCATTATCTGTAATTTGGTGTGATTGAATGGCAGTTTCTCTCTACAGATGATGAGCCTGTAGCATCTGAAATAGACAATAGAGTTTAGATATACAATGTGTATCCTTTCATTTGTTTAAGGCCAAAAGTAGTATGTGAGCACTTCATAATTCATAAAAAGTAATATAAAGTCATGGGATAGCTGGGTATGTTTATGCATAAACCCTAGTAATAAAAATATCTAACAAAACGGATCATAAATTCAATATCTTTGTTACTTACTTAGTTAAGAAGAGGAGAGTATCCTTAACTGAATAGAGCTGGTCACACGTACATGTTCTCTTAAACTAAAAAGAGAAAAGACACAGAAAAACCAATTAGCATTTGAAAGTTATAATTTATAGACATTTTAAGAAAGAAATGATTTACCTGTTGAGAGTGTTGACAGTCTGTGTAGTTGGATGGCTGAGCTCCAGAAAATCAGTAATGATGCATCTTAGAGTGTAGCCTCGGTTAGGGTTTCACATTAAAACAACAACAACAATAACCACAACAGCAGCATGTTGTGTGAATTAAGTTTTTTTTTATTGACATGCAAAATTGTCAGTGCTTATAACAACAGTTATTAGCTGAATACATTAATGAATGACAATTGACAACTGTCACGAATCCTGTTTTCCATCTCACAATTACCATCACCAATCACACACACACACACACACACACACACACACACACACTATTTAAGCTCTGGACTTTCTGACACTCACTGCCGAGTATTGTTAGCCCCGCTGCATACAAAGCGTTTCCCTAGTATTCTTAGTTTGATTTCCTGTGTTCTGATTCTGCCCGTGTTCCTGGATTATTCTCTCTGCCTAGCCCTCTGGATTAAGTTTGCCGATCGCCGACCTACGCTTGCCTAAGGATTACTCTTGTGTCTTGCCCATGCCATACCTGTTTGCTACTGCCCGACCCTGCCTGTTTTGACCATGTTTTCTAATAAAGAGCTTGCATTTGGATCCGCATGTCTCACGTCTCGTCAACCCTATAACAGAAACGAACATGAATAAATACATAAAGAAGTAAAACACAAAATAAGAACAAAAAATAGATGTGATGAAAACCAAGTTTCAGTGAAACAATCACATTCCAATCAATATGATGCCTTTAAGTCCATTATTTTGGTGTGATTAAGTGGTGATTTTTCTCTGCAGATGATGAGGTTGTAGGATGTGATACATCTGAAATACACAATTGAGTTTAGAGTTACAGTGTGTCCATGTAAACACAATTATGTTTATGAAGGCCAAAAGCAAAAATGGACAGCATGTGAGCCCTTCACAATCTTAAAAGAAAAAAGTGATAAAAAGTCATGCGATAGTTTTAATATTTTTTTTGTGACTGGGTATGATTATACATAAACCCAAGTAATAATTTAAAGTCTAACAATATGAATTATAAATTCATTGTCTCTTTTACTTGCTTAGTGGAGAAGAGGAGAGAAGTTTCCAAAGCTGTGAGCTGCACACACTTAGGCTATATGTGACCAAAATAAAAAAAATAAGAACATGTTTGTTTGGAAACCGGTTACAATTTTAAAGTTAAATTTGCATTTAAGTTTAAGAATGAAATAATTGACCTGTTGAGAGTGTGTTGAAAGTTTGTGTTGTTGGATCACTGAACTCCAGAAAATCAGTAAAAATTGGTGTTTTGACAGTTATAGATTTGAAAATTAAAAGGGCGGGAACAAAGAACCCTAAACTCTAACAAAGAACCATTTCGTCATAAAAGGGTTCTTCAGAATGCTACGGTTCTAAATAAAACCATTACTGCATGTAAAGAACCTTTAAAGAACCATATTTTTTTAGAGTGTATAATCAGATTACTTTTATATTACTTTTGACCTAACCCGTTTATCACATTGATTTAAACAGGATAATCTTGTACCATAATGATGTAAAAATACAAAGAGTGATAAAATATATTCCTGTCATTGTAATTAACAACATGAAGTGCATTAAACATTATATTGCATCAATATTCCCCAAACTGGGGTTTGTAAAGGAACTGCAGGGGGCTTGTGAGTTTAATGAAAGGCTAACAAGTAATTAAATCTGAAACATGTCAAATCTAAATAAATCATTTAAATTACACACTTACTAAAAAGATGTAATATTTTATGTTTGCCTTCATGTCATTTGATCATTAACCAATGTCAGAGAACCATGAACGTGCAAATGTGATACTTAATTATTAAAATATTAATTTTAAAATCGCAGGGGTACTTAAAGGGGTCCTTGATTATGATTTCTATTTTTTAACTTTAGTGTGTAATGTTGCTGTTTGAGCATAAAAAATCATCTGCAAAGTTGCTCAAAGTTCAATGCAAAGGGAGATATTGTCTTTTCCAGAATTGCTGATTAACCAACCATTTAAAGTAAATATATTAGGTGAAAGTTGACAAAGTTAGGTTCAGATGACAAAAAGTTTGTGAATGTCTGCAAATAAGAAATAATGAGAATTTGTGCATTTTAATGAGTTTGAAAGACAAAAGCCTTTTAATAATACATGGTTAAATAGCCTACTGAGTTATAATTCAAATAAAAATGAATGTGTTCATCAGAAGTTGATGCAATGTTGAAACACTTCTTAAACCTGAAATTATTTTTGTAAGTTAAGTGGTCAAATGCTCTGTCGCCACCTGACTAATGACTGATCTCTGTGTGAATGTCCACAAAACTGGACTTTCTGAGTGTATAAGCGGTAGACTATTTTAGAAAGGAACATTTAAAAGATAAAATAGAGGAATTAGAGAGAATCAATAAATGATGAATAATTTATTGCTGTCACGGGACGTGGTTGCACTAAATATTGTATGAAGAAGGAGTAAACGTAAAGTTTTTTTAATAGTCATCAACTCACGAATTTCATAGAACATTAAACCGAGACAAAGAACATACAGAAACTGAAGGCTTATAAAGACTGGGAAACCAAAGGAGCAAACGAGAATATTAATTAACTATAGTATTAGTATTTTAAAATGTAACTTGCTCTAATTACAAGTACTTCATTTTTGGAATCTGATTACATAATCCAGACTACATGTAATCAGTTACTACCCAGCTACCCATACTGTATATATTAGGGGTGGCAGGGTACACAGATGTCATGGTTCGGTACGTACCTCGGTTCGGAGGTCACGGTTCGATACAATTTTGGTACAACAGGAAAAATCAACAAATCTACAATGCTCGGTTTCTTTTCATTTATTTTGAACAGAGAGTAGTACAGTAGTAATACTAAATATTATATTACATTATATATATAATCTGCAGTACATATGTACATACAAGGAATACATTCTTGAAATATATTTAATTTAGTTAACAGATAAACAAGGGAAAAAAAAACGGTTACACTTTATTTCGATAGTCCACTTTAGACATTCTACTAACTATAAGTAACTTTGTATCTACATGTCAACTACATGTCAACTAATTCTCATTAATTTGCAACTACATGTCTACTAACTATCAATAGTGTAGGTTTAGGGTTAGAAGAATAAGTTGACATATACTTGCAAAGTTTCTCATAGTCAGTATGTTGTATGTTGTGGACCCATCAAAATAAAGTGTTAGAAGATATTAAACAGACACTAATACTCTAATGACTGCTAGTTGACATGTAGTTGCAAAGTTACTTACTGTTAGTAGAATGTCTAAAGTGGACATCTCGAAATAAAGTGTTACCAAAAAAAACAGTGCGACACGTAACATAGCCTATATGTTGAGTTTCAGTAAATTTTTGTGACAGGCTTAATTTGTTCACAGAAAGGAAACTCAAATGGCAGAAAGCAACATCCTATTTGTTTTCTATATTTTATAAAAGCAGAATGTTTTGTTTTCATTGTGAGTGTACACAAATAAAAGCAGACCTTCAATAGTGATGCATTATTAAGACGATAAGTGTTCTGTTGGTTCTGGTGGTATAAGGAAACAGTTGAAGTGATCGTGTCACACACACACACACACACACACACACACACACACACACACACACACACACACAAACACAAAACACATCAGTTCCAGCATTGCTAAAGTTGGTACTTTATCAAAATACAATACAAACATCAGCGCTCTCACCTCTGTGTCACAGTTGGAATGCGACTGGAGTACAAAGCTTATAATTTACATAATAAATAATAGTTTAGCATTCAGATACGTTACATCGCAAATATGGAAATATTATGGAATATTTGGATTTGTGTAGAATGAGAGAGGTAGGATACACGAGCACAAAGTTCCATTTCACAAACAGTTGAGTGCACAAGCCTTTAAAAATATACTCCTTTGTCAGTCTATGTGAGAGACGCATTCAGAATCAGCACACGGCCACTGTCTGGGGGCTTTGTTTTCAAGTGCGCAACTCATGGCATTCACTGTTCTTCTGCTGGCGGTTATCAAACAGCGTTGCATTCCTGCGGGCGCCCCCTTCTGGATTGAGGGTGAATTGCCTGTATTCGTTGTAAGGCCTCATGCACTGAACCGAGATGCCCGTAACGTGACAGTTCGGTATGAATACATGTATCGTGCCACCCCTAATATTCGTATATATATATATATATATATATATATATATATAAAGTCACAGTTTATTTTGGGGTTCAATTCTCACTATTAATTGTGATATATACTAAGATATGCAGCACAGCCATTTTCAACATTTATTATAATGAAATGTATAATACATGTTACTTGAGCAGCAAATCAGCATTTAAAATGATTTTTTGAAGGATCATGTGACACTGAAGACTCAAGTAATGATGCTGAAAATTCAGCTTTATAAAAATAGAAAACTTTTATTTAAAATTGAAAAATATATTTCACAATATCATATTTGAAATATTGTATTGGCATGTTTTTCAGCTTTATATCATTGCTAAAATCATTGCAGCACCAATGCCGTATCCACAATCTGTGTTCCTGGACTTGACTGGATATCCTGCACACACTATCAGTCCTGTCTTTTCCTCCGGAGGGGGGTTTCTGCACTAATGTGCAATCTATCCCTGGACACATGCAAAACATGCCATTAAACACTATCTCCTGTGACGATGACAACACACGGCCTCCCCTGCGGAAAAAAAAAAGTTTCCTGTTTCTTTGACACTGACTCGTCCAGGGGGAGTCACTGGCATCAGCCGCCGTTCCCTACCTTTCTTTCATTCTCCCCTCCACCTCATTCAAGCCTGTAGCCAATCAGGAGGCAGGAATGCCTGGACTCAGTGTTGTGTAACAGCCAGTGGGCGGAGCTTCAGGGAGGATAAATGAAGGCGGGCAGGTTGAGTTGAACACAAGCACCTGTCAGTCTCTCTGTGGACTGCAGATACTAACTGTATATCATCACTTAACTGGATTTAACAGACGTGTTAAACTCTTGAGAATGGCTTTCTCACTGTGGACTGCTGTCTTTATCTCAGTTACACTCTCTGTGCTGCAGCAAGGTAAGATACTTTTACCTTTTATAAAAAAAAAATCACTTTCGTTTTCCACAGCTGTGGTTTGACACAATTCTACGCCATTATTTATGAGAGAAACTACATACAAAATTCAGTTGTTTTAGTAATGAGATTTTATGCAGCCAAAATGGAAATTTTGCATCTCAGATTTGTTTAATAATCAGTCTGGATATAATGATTATATTGTTCTATAAGACTATTCTCTTGTCCTTCATGACCCCACTGCTGGCTACCTGCCTTCACACACAAAGAAAATCATTATGCCTTATTATCTTTACAGATAAGTTCAGCAGTTATTACTGAGTGTCATACCTATATAATGACAGAGTGCTGTATCTGTAGTATTTGTGTATTTATCAGATTAGGTGGATTTATAATATGGAATAATAACAAAATGTGTGTAGTTGGATGAGTAAAAAATACTTTTGGTGGTGTAATCTAATATTGATTTAGTCATATAAAACTTCAACAGAGTCAGTAAATTTGGATGTTACATGAAGTACTTATTAGGGTGCCAAATAAACATTTTGTGAATAGCTTTAATCATAGTGTCTGTGTTTTCTAGGGTTTGGATATCCACTGTCTGATCAGTATGAAGCATCAAGCAATCCACCTGCTCTCAAACAGGTCCGTACCAAACGCTGCTCCTGTAGCAGCTGGTCAGACAACGAGTGCATCTATTTCTGCCATTTGGACATCATCTGGGTCAACACACCGAAGTGAGTACGTCTAAGATGACAAAGGGTGAATGTAGGGAACTGAAAGAATTCTGAATTCTGAAAAAATGGAATTAGATCCATAATATGTCACTTTAATCACCTGTAGACCCCCACAATATGAATTTATAACCTCTTGTTTGCATTTGACTGCTCACAGTTCTCTGTTAACCCTCTCCCTCTCGTCTCACTACAGTAAGATCGCACCTTTCGGTCTGGGAAGCCCACTGTCCCGTCGCCGGCGCTCCACGGGCCGCTGTGAATGTGCCAATCCCACTGACCGGACCTGCTCCAGTTTCTGTCACAGCAGGTGAGCTCAAACTCTGCAGCCTCCAGCTCCACCCTAAGAAGAAATCAGACAGATACGTGTCATTTTGTCTGTCGCGGATGCCGTAGGCAGCCATGTGTGACCAGCGGAGATCAGGGCGGCTTGTGTGTGTGTGTGTGTGTGTGTGTGTGTGTGTGTGTGTGTTTGGGGGGGGGGGATTAGCAAGCTCTGATATGCATGCTCTTCTCTGAGATGAAAGCAAATAAGGGAGTGAATGAGAAACCGTCTTATGACTAAAGTAGTTATGAGTCACCAAATCAAAGGACAGCTATTTTTGGAAAAGTTTAATAGTATCTGAAGATTCCTGTGGTTGTTCAAGGTTGGCATTAGCCCTTGTATTCATCTGTATTTATGTGTGAGAGACATTTAGATCTGTTTGCCCTCAGTTTCACAAGAGCAAGTCACTGAATAAAGTAGATTGTATTCAAATATTTTATTTTATTTTCAAAACATCTTTTGTACCATAGCTTTATAACATGCATGACCAGTCAAAGTTTGGACACATTTGAATGACCAAATTTTTAACTAGTGAATTCAGTATGTAACTTTATTCTCAAATTTGATTTGCAGTTCAGAAAATCCAGATATGGAGATTGTGACCCAATTTGATGACCAGTCAAATCACATTGGCAAAACTAGCGATTATCTACTGTCATCTCTCAGGTAAATCATTTTCTATCAACCTAAGCACATTTAGCACATGCTTTTGCTTCAGTGAACATACAATATCCTGCTTTGGGGCTAAACTATGTATTATTTTAATTTGCAGGAAGGTGAGTAAAGACAACCTCATGAAAGCCTCACGATCGGCTTCAACCAAGAGGAAATCCAGACTCAGGAATCTCTTGATCAGTTAGAGAGACAGAGATGAGGAGACGGAGCACCTGAACAAAACCAGTCCTGGATGAAGAGGATCTGCCTCGTGAGAAGAGGATGCAAACGTGACGGATTCACTGAATTCAAGACCGAGCTGAACTGCTGAGGCACAAAGCCTCAGTTCCGTCAGCTGAAGAGGAGCAGAACGGTCTGTTCGCGAGAGTAAAAGATGATTTAGGTGGTAAAAAGAAGAAAAGATCTGCACCAGTGAAATGGTGACATTTCCAAATGAGTGAGCAAACATCATTTAATTTTACCATCTGAGAATATATGCAGTAAGCTATGGTGGAAAAGATGAAAGAAAATTAAAAATTAAACCCCTTTACCCTCTGCCTGAAAGACTTTAGATACTGTATAAACTCTATTCTTAACACCGAATAATTTATTAATATTTTATTTTTATTATCCTTTATTTATTGGGTTTCTCTGTATCAGAGCTTAATTTATTTATTTATTTATGTATTTATTTTTCTTTTATTTGGAAATGAATGTGTCTGATGCTTTCTGTGATCAACTGCTCAAGAAAGTGTCCAAATGTTTAAACAAACTGAAATGAAAACAAGCCGCAAGGAATGTTTATCTGTTTTCTTTTTATGACTCTTCCTTCCCTCCATTTTCCCCTCATTTTCCCTTCAGTGAAGGCAGAAGTATTTATTGCATACTTTCAGTAGAGTGTTTTTATTGTTCAAATACCAGCAGGTTTCAACAGCTCAAAGCTTGCCAAAAAATGCTGTCATTGTTTTCCTAAAGTACAACCCGGCTGCTACTGTCTGCCGGCTTCATAATATAAATATTGTAGTACTGTGTAGAGTTCCCATTACTGCCTCAATTAAATGCAATCTGTTCATGACTACTTTAATTATACATACAGAATTTTGACTTTTGTAATACATGCATTTAGTTCTGCTGTACCTGTTCTTGTTTTCTTCTTGTGAAGAAAAGGACTATTAGTTACTCACAGATACTTGAATGTTTAAACTTGAATTGCTTACAACCAGCAGTCAGTTTGTTAACTTATTTAATTTATTTAATGAAATGTATTTTTTTGTTTTATTGTATCTATTAATAAACAATATGCTAGCGAATAACAAAGTCTTTATTGAACTACCTAACAGTTTTCAGTTACATGGCTGTTGAATCAATCATGTTCAGATGAGTAAAATATCACATTGCACTTGTGGTTAAACATTAAACTCCTCCACATAATAAATCCAACACAACCTCAACAGTACATTACACTTTACAAACCTACCACAAAAACAAATCTAACACAATCCCATAATGACCACTGACTTCATGCATCGTTTGTTCAGGTCCAGACCCCCACCGTTCAGCATGTGATTCGCAGATTAATTTGCCAATTTACACGTTCAAGCTATTAAAACCACAAGAAGAAGAAACGAAACAGAACTCAATTCGTTACTTGCGCGCTGTTCTCGCACACACCCGAAGCGCGCACAAGCACAGAGACGCGTTTCAGACAGCGCAGCATACTGATTTGAGCTCTTTCATGTATCCCTGCCTTTAAGATGCATGCATGGGGGGTTGCGGTTGCGTTGCATTACTGGAAATACTTCTGTTTTAAACCATGAAGGCAAGCTAATGGATATCACAAAATCAACGTGCAAACTTTGCGCAATAGTTATGCGGTGAACGTCTTAACTTCAGTCATACAAAAAGTGAAAGTAAAAAAACTGATGGGAGTTTTCTAACGCTGCATTAACAGCGCATTCTCTCAGAGATAAGAGACGAATCTACTTCAACATGTGCTGATAACAGTATAAATGAATAGACCTGTTTTAAAGACCCCATCCACAACACCTATCCCCCCCCCCCCCGGTCCGCAAGATTTTTTCCAAACAACCGGTCCGCGGAGTAAAAGAGGTTGGAGACCCCTGCACTAACCTACACGCATCACTCGCGCGCGCGCGCGCACACACACACACACACACACACACATACGGAGAGAGAGAGAGAGAGAGAGAGAGAGAGAGAGGTCGGAGATCGCAGATTGTGCTGCACACACACATAAACTTGTTATCAACGTTTCCCCGTGATTTTTATTACTAAAATAAAAGATAGATACTAGATCGCTACATTATATTCCCCAGCAACGAGGTGATAAAATCGCTGTTTTTGAAGTAATGTTCATTGTTTGTAGAGAGAGACGCGGGGCGCAGCAAACAGGTACACACAGCTGTCATCTCTCTCTCTCTCTCTCTCTCTCTCTCTCTCTCTCTCTCTCTCTCGATAATTAATTGAAATACATGCTATAATTCATTCAAATAAATGTGGTCTTACCGCACTATTTCATCTCTGTGTCTGATTTGAAGCTGGCAGTTACCCATTCGATCAAGTAAGCTGCAAAGAGCAATATAAGTTTTAACTTGTCTATTAGCTACTTGGCAAATGACCATGGAATAAGCGGGTTAATCAATGGATACCCTTACCAAAAAGTAGTATCCTCCAGGTTTATTTTATTAAGTATACTTAAGTAAAGTTCAAATATAATTGTAAGTATACTTTATGTAGGCTAGTAAGTATACAAATATGTACTAGTAGTATAGGCCTACTTGTGTAGGCTACTATTTCAATACTCATTGGGACTAAATTGGTCCACTTTAAGTATAGTCTCGGTAAACTACTAGTTTAGTAGTTTTATACTTTAAGTATACTCGAAAGTTTTCTTTAAGTGAACTTTACATCATACTTTAAGTATACTATGTCCCTATTTAGGTATTAATTTGTATATATTTTGTTATATGAATATCTGAACATACAAAACATCAAAAGAAAGAACAGGGTATCTGCTTATAAAAAAAAAAACTTATTCTAGCTCCATGCATTCTTTTTTTAAACACTTGAATGTGTGTAAGTTTCATAAATAAAAAATAAATAACATTTTGAACAAAAAGCTGAAAGACTATGAATTGGATTCAGCATGATAATAAAAAGTAACACCCCAAAGCTTGACAGTCATTATTACCTCTTCATTGGTCAAAATTTTATTCCATAATGTTACACAGTTTTGATGCTGTTTTATGTCAGATGGTTGTGTTAGATTACATGTGGAAGCATCTGTTGTTTCAGTTTCTTAACTGCCCCTACCGTATAACAACGAAAACATGAATTCTAGGAGCACAAGTAGCTCAAATATATTTAGACTTTTTCGAAGTATAAGTCAAGTATACTTAAATGCCATTTTAAGTATATTTCTGAGAAGTACATGAAACCCATTTCTGAGAAGTACATACAAAGAAGACTAAAAGCATACTTTCCTATTTTTAGTTCAATAGAAGTATACTAATAGCACACTTGAATAAACTTTTTCGTAAGGGTAGCCTTGCATTAAAGGATTTTAATGCACTTCGTGAAGGCACTATTTGTGCATTATTTGCAATGACAACATTCTAGACCCTACCCAATACCTAAACTAACTACTACTTTACTAACTATTAATAAGCAGCAAATGTGGAGTTTATTGAGGCAACAGTCATAGTTAATGGTTTGTTAATGGTGAGAACTGGACCGTAAAATAAAGTGTACCACAAATTGAAATGTAGAATTTTACACCATTATGTGCAACTAGGCCACAAGTATAGAGTGAAACAAACTTTCCCCCCTTCATCAGTCTTTCTTTCTTCAGCAGAGATGAACGCACATTGTGCTCACACAGCTCTTTGAGAGTAAACAGCTAAGTGTAAGAAAAAACAGGACGCCGTCTGCACATTCCCGCCACATTCCTTCAGACGCAGAGTTAACGAACTACTAGAAAAAATGGAAAAACAGTGGAAACACACTCGGTGAGAGGAACTAATGTGGCTGGGACGGAAACTGATTACGACTAAATTGTTGTGGTTGTCATAACACTGTGTGCTTTGTTTTAATCTTTTCCTTTGTGTTCTCCAAGATTTTCTGTGCTGTTTAGGCCAATAGCAGTGGATGCAGGTGCATGTATGTCTGCAGGTTAGCATGCATTCATTTTAAGGACATTTTATCTTTCATTTGCTAATTTATTTTTTCCAGACTAGGGTGATTACAGCAGACTGAAGGTTCCTAGTCTTCCTTGTCTTTCATTGCAGGAATGTGTGTGTGTGCACACATTTTTGTGACAAATGAGGACATACATTTGTATAAAGACACAGGTATGACATGAGGACATTGCCCCATGTCCCCACTTTTCAAAATGCTTATAAATCATACAGAGTGAGTTTTTTTTTTGAGAAAGTAAAAATGTCTCCTGTGAGGGCTAAGTTTAGGTGTAGGGTTGGTGTAGGGCAATAGCACATACAGTTTGTACAGTATAAAACCATTACGCCTATGGGATGTCCCCGCTTTTCACAAAAACAAACATATGTGTGTGTGTGTGCACGCGCACTATGCTTTAGGGACAAAATGTCCCCAGAGCTTAGCTAAATCTAGCTAAATCTCATTTTGGGGTTGTCTTCTCAAAAGGGGGCAATGCAAATGCAGAGCACTTCTTTTAGGGGTAGAATTAGTTTGCACTAAATATAATTGGCCCTGTGTATATGTTGGGGGGACAGGGATCAGATATTGATTTATTTTTGGGAACTAAATGTCACAACAGGATTATTAAAACTTGACAGAACCTACATGCGAGGATTAAAAAAAAGCACATGTACAAGCAGATTAAATTATGTTTTGATCATACTTGTAAATAAGTATTTTAATTTAAAAAGTCATGTTCATAGTTGTACTTTAAGTCCTAATTTGAAAATTAATATAAAAACAGTAGAAGTTGATATGAAGTCTCCATCATGATATCTAAACGAATGTGTGAGTGTGTGACAGGACATTTGAGTTCAGGAGAAATGACGTGTGAGATTACATAATGTGTGTTTTGTGAAGCTCTGCTGACCCAAAGGATGTGATATTTGTTTGAAATTATGTGTTGTCTCTTGTTGCTCTTATCACATGGTTACTACATACACTATAACTTGTCTACCATTCCTGTAGCTCAAACGGCAGTGAAACGGACAGATTTACTAAACAGGGCAAATTAGCACTCGAGCGCGATCCCAAAAATGTGCAGATGGGAGTGGAAAGTCATTCTGTGGATGATCTACTGACAATGAGCAAATTAAAAAACACAGACGCAGATGGATCATTTCCATAATGATCAACATAATCTACCAAGAACAACGCAAATTAGCATAGGGTTGGAAACAATCAGAGCTGATGATGATCGGGTGTAGATAATCTACTCACAACACAGATGCAAAATGGGTTTAAGCCGTAGTAAATAATGGCACAAATGGCAGTAAATTATATACTCAGTACACACAGTGTACTATTAGACATACTTACAGTTATCAATACACATTATACACCATATGTACACATTCTACATTATGTACAAATATATACACACACAATAATATGCAAAGGTGCAGCAGATTATATATAAACTGGATACGCAAATGTCATGGATGTGCATTGGATGGTATACAGTGGTAGCAGATAGATTGTTGTATTAGTGCAGTGTGTATGTGTAGTCCAGTTTGAACTGTGTTGGAGTTAAAGTGCAGTGCGAGGCATACTGTAAAGTGAGAGTATGCTATAGGATGTATTAGTTCTGACTGTTCATTAGCCTGATAGCCTGAGGGAAAAAGCTATCCCTCAGTCGGCTAGTGTGGAATCGGATGCTGCGAAGACGTCCTCCTGAGGGCAGCAGAGAGAACAGTCTGTGGGACGGGTGGCTGGAGTAATTGATGATCCTCCGGGCTTTCCTTATACACCACCTGGTGTAGATGTCCTGGAGGGAGGGAAGCTCACCTCCAACAATGTGGCGGGCAGTTCGCACAACCCTTTGCAGAGCTTTTCGGTTGCCAGCGGTGCTGTTTCCAAACCAGGTGGTGATGCAGCTGGTCAGAATGCTCTCCACAGTGCAGGTGTAGAATGATCTGAGGATGCTGGGGCTCATTCCAAACTTCCTCAGCCGTCTTAGGAAGAAGAGGTGTTGATGTGTCTTCTTCAGCACTGTCATAAATAAAGACTGGAGGATTCAAGCTGCGGAAACAAGAACGGTTTATTGCAAACACGTCAGACAGGTGAAACTGAGGAAACAAGGTTGAGCTCTCCATAGGTTGGGGCAGGTAGCACAGGGAAACAATGGGCCAAGTGTCCGGTGATAGATTCCAGGATCGGCAGAGATCAGGAATCACGGAAGCAGGAAGCAGGAACGGACGAAAACCACTGACAATGACACGGCAGACAATCTGAGGATCTGACAACACAAGACAGTGTGACAGGATCTAATATAGCCCCTGTAATGACCCTCAGCTGGAGCGAATCAGCCTCAATCAGACACACCCACACACAGACACCTGCACACACACACACAACAGAGCGATGATGGGATCGTGAGCCCATGAACCGTGACAGTACCCCTTCCCCTAGGAGCGCCTCTCGGCGCTCCCAGCCGATCTTACCTGTTGATTGTAATCATCAATAAGGGAGTGATCCAATATGTCCCTGGCTGGAACCCAACTTCTCTCTTCCGGACCGTAACCTCTCCGGCACAAACAACCGGCCCGTTGGGCATCCGGGCGGGGGCGTTACCCCTTCTAAGGCCGTGCGGACCTTCGATTCGATCTCCCAAGTGACTGCAGAGACAACCAACCTCTCAGGTACGATGCACTCGGGAGACACCGGGCGGTCCAAATGATCAAAAATGCGTGACAATGCATCGGGCTTGATGTTCTTGGAAACCAGCCGATAGGAGATGGAAAAATCAAAACGTCTGAAAAATAGTGCCCAACGAGCCTGCCTGGAGTTAAGACGTTTGGCGGACTGAATATATTCGAGATTCTTATGGTTGGTCCAAACCACGAAAGGAACCCCCGAACCCTCTAACCAATGACGCCATTCCTCCAACGCTAGCTTGACCCCCAGCAACTCTCTGTTATTGATGTCGTAATTGCGTTCGGCAGGGGACAATCGATGGGAAAAAAACGCGCAGGGATGCATCTTGTCGTCCCAGGTGGCACGCTGGGATAGCACTGCACCTACCCCCACCTCTGACGAGTCGACCTCCACCACAAACTGGCGTGTGGGATCAGGGGCACGGAGAATAGACGCCGAAACGAAACGGCTTCTGAGTTTGGTGAATGCAGCCTCGGCCTACTGTCGGGCTTGATCTTTTACTGGGTAGCTCGCCAGGAAATGGCCAGCCGCGCTGCAGTACAAACATAGTCCCCTCATCCTCCGACAATCTCTCTTCTACCGGGAGAGCTGAGCTCTACCCACCTGCATGGGTTCGTCAACCGACGAGTGACTGACCGTATCGCCAGTGTCGAGGGAAGGATATTCTGGTGTACACTTGCGTCGACCAAGCCAATTGCGTTGCTGAAGCCGCGCATCCACGGGTAAGGCTAGATCCACAAGCTCGTCCAATCTGGTGGGTAACTCCACCGTATAAATCTCCTGTTGGATACGGCCATGCAGGAACATATCCCACTGCGCCTTCTCGTTCCACTCACACTCCGCCGCCAGGGTCCGGAACTGAATGGAATAGTCGGAAACGGATCGCTCCCCCTGGCGGAGATCGGCCTCGCGCCCAACCAGCGCGCGATCGAACACTCTCCTCATCTCCTGGGAAAGTGAGCGGAACGAGGAACAACATGGATGGCAATTCTCCCACACCGCCATTCCCCACAATGCTGCCTTCCCTGACAGCAACGTCAGCACTAAAGCCACCTTAGATGCCTCCGTGGCGAAAGTCTGGGGTTGGGGCAGGTAGCGCAGGGAAACAATGGGCAGCCAAGTGTCCAGTGATAGAGTCCAGGAACGGCAGAGATCAGGAATCACGGAAGCAGGAAGCAGGAACGGACGAAAACCACTGACCATGACACGGCAGACAATCTGAGGATCTGACAACACAAGACAGCGTGACAGGATCTAATATAGCCCCTGTAATGATCCTCAGCTGGAGCGAATCAGCCTCAATCAGACACAACCACACACAGACACCTGCACACACACACAACAGAGCGATGATGGGATCGTGAGCCCATGAACCGTGACAAGCACTGCATCTGTGTGAGCGGACCATGTGAGATCCTCAGTGATGTGAACGCTGAGGAACTTAAAGCTGTTTACCCGCTCCACAGGTGTCTTGTCGATGGTGATGGGTGTGTGTTCTCTGCTCTGTCTCCTGAAATTCACCACCAGCTCCTTGGTCTTGTCGATGTTGAGTGAGAGATGGTTCTCCTGACACCATTTAGTCAGGGTACTCACCTCCGCTCTGTAGGCCGTCTCATCGTTGTCAGTGATCAGGCCTATCACCATTGTGTCGTCAGCGAATTTGACGATGACTTTGGAGCTGTGTGAGGCTGCACAGTCATGTGTGTACAGGGAGTACAGGAGTGGGCTGAGGACGCAGCCCTGAGGAGCACCAGTGTTGAGGGTCAGCGGAGATGAAGTGTTGTTGCCCATTCTGACCACCTGACTTCTGCCTGTCAGAAGGTCCAGGAACCAGCTGCACAGAGATCTGTTTAGTCCTAGAGTCTGGAGCTTCGCAACCACTGTGGCAGGCACTATGTTATTGAATGCTGAGCTATAGTCCACAAACAGCATTCTCACATAGGTGTTCTTATTTTCCAGGTGGGAGAGAGCAGTGTGCAGGGTGAAGGCAATAGCATCGTCTGTGGAATGGTTGCTGCGATATGCAAATTGTAGTGGATCCAGTGAGGCAGGCAGCACAGAGCAGATGTAGTCTCTGATGAGTTTCTCAAAACACTTGCTGAAGATGGGTGTCAGAGCAACGGGCCTCCTGTCATTCAAGCATGTGATTTTATTTTTCTTTGGTATAGGCACAATGGTGGATTTTTTTAAGCAGAAGGGAACCACAGACAGAGAGAGGGAGAGGTTGAAAATGTCTGTGAAAACCCCGGCTAGTTGGAATACGCATGCTCGGAGCACATGGCCTGGGATGCCATCAGGACCCACAGCCTTGTGGATATTCACCCGTCGGAAGGATCGGGTTACATCCGCGACAGAAATGGAGAGTGTACTCACCTCTTCTGCAACAGCCGTGGGAGCGTTCTCTATGTGGGCGGTGTTGTGAGCCTCGAAACGAGCATAAAAATGATTAAGCTTGTCCGGTAGAGAGGCAGCAATGTTCACTGTAGCTGGTTTATTCCCTTTAAAATCTGTGATGTTATTGATGCCCTGCCACATGCTTCTTGCATTGTTGGTGTTGAATTGTTCTTCAACTTTGTTTTTATATTGTCGTTTGGCGGCTTTGATGGATTTCCTGAGATCATAACTGGCTTGTCGATCGTCAAAGTTTCTGGATTTAAAGGCAGATGTCTGCGCTGACAAGGCTGCTCGAACATCGCTGTTAATCCACGGTTTTTGGTTGGGGTAGATGCGGATTGTTTTTGTCGTCACTACGTCCTCTACACACTTCCTGATGAAACACGTTACAGTATCTGAGTATGCCTCTATGTCGTCATCAGATGCTGCCCGGAACATGTCCCGGTCCGCGTGATCATAACAGTCCTATAGTATAGCGTCCGATTGTTCTGACCAGCATTAAATTGTCCTGAGGGTGGGTGCTTCTCGTTTCAGTTTCTGCCTATAAGCAGGCAGGAGCAGAACGGAAGAATGATCCGATTTGCTGAAAGGTGGGCGGGGGAGCGATTTGTAGGCCAGTGCATGATCACCACGCATGTTGATGGTGATGTGTTGAAAGTATTTTGGAGCTATTGTTCTGAAGTTGGCTTTGTTAAAGTCCCCCGTAACAATAAACGCTGCATCTGGGTACGTGGTTTCCTGCTCACTTATATTCCCATACAGTTCCTTGAGTGCCTGGTCTGTGTTGGCTTGAGGGGGAATGTAAACAGCTGTGATTATGATCGCTGTAAATTCCCTCGGTAGCCAGAATGGTCGACACAAAAGCATATGAAATTCCAGATCAGGGGAGCAGAAGGATTTAATAGAGTGTAGATTCCTTTCATCACACGACGAGTTGTTGATAAAGAAACAAACGCCCCCACCTGTGCTTTTCCCTGTGAGCTCTTTTGTTCTGTCCGAGCGGTGCACGGAGAACCCCCGTAAGCTCGATGGCTGAGTCTGGAACCACTGCAGACATCCAGGTTTCTGTGAGGCAAATAATGCAGCAGTCCCTTGTTTCTCGTTGGTATGAGATGCGCGCCCGCAGTTCACAGAGTTTGTTGTCCAGTGACTGAACGTTAGCCAGCAAAATGGTTGGGAGAGGAGGTCGGAGGGGACGGCGTCTGAGTCTGACAAGGACGGCGGCTCTCTTTCCCCTTTTCCGGTGGCATTTCCTCGGTCGTGACCGTGCGGCCCAGACAAAGGGCTCTGATGCGGTGTCTGTAAACAAAGCGCCGGTGTTCAAGAACTCAAAGTCTGGTTTGCATTGAGCGATGAAGAAACCAAAGTTTAAAAGCGCGTGTCTATCGTAGACAGTTATACTAACAACATCCAGCACGTAAAACAACAAAATAAATCTGGAAAACTATTGGAAAATTAAACACCATTTTATCAAACTTTGATAACTGCCTCAATCTTTTAAACAACTGAGAAGATCGTGATTTGCGTTTTATAGAAATCACCTGACAATTTCAGCGATGGAACAACAAATTTAAGGTGCGTCCCAATTTGCATACATATGCACTGTTCTATGCCATTTTGTAGTATAAATAGTGCTAGTAGTGTGTTCACAATGAAAATTCCAAAAATAAAATTTCCCTTTAAATACCCTGATGATGTACTTAATCCACAAAAAAATAAAAAAATAAAAATAAATAAATGGAATGTTGGACACTTCATGCACTCAACTGTCGCAGCTTTAATTATGTATCGGAGGGGGTGTGGCTATCAGACTCCGATTATGAATGACAAAAAAAAAGTATAAAATTCATACACTACAGTACATAGTGCGATAGTGCATAGTGTATAGTGTGTTGTGTATAACTTTACATGCACGTATGTTATGCCTTAGGTACATTATGGCCTCTGACAATCCAGGTCAAGTCACCTTTATTTAAATAGCACTTAATACAATACAGATTGTGTCAAAGCAGCTTAACAGTGTTAAACAATAAAATAGTGTGTCAATAGTGTGTCAGGGGGGGGGGGGGGGGGTCGGGGGGGTTAAGATTAGAGCTCACTCAAGGACTGAGGAGCTAAACCATTCAGGGCTTTATAAGTAATTGACAAGATTTTAAAATGTATGTGATGTTTAATAGGGAGCCAGTGCAGTGTTGACACAACCGGGCTAATATGGTCATACATCCTGGTTCTAGTAAGAACTCTAGCTGCTGCATTGGACCAGCTGGAGTTCATTTATTAAGTGCGCATATCAACCACCGAATGAAGCATTACAATATTCTAACCTTGAAATCATGAACGCATGAATTAACATTTCTGCATTTGACATTGAGAGTATTTCTGAGATGGAAAAATATGGTTTTGCAAATGCTAGAAACGGCTTTCAAAGGAAATATTGCAATCAAATAGCAAACCTAGGTTCCTAACTGATGATGAAGAATTGACAGAGCAGCCATCAAGTGTTAGACAGTGTTCTAGGTTATTACATGCTGAAGTTTTTGGTCCAATAATTAGCACCTATGTTTTTTTTGTGTTTTCTTTTTTTTTTTTGGGGGGGGGGGGGCAGAATTTAGCAGTAGGAAATTACTAGTCATCCAGTATTTTATATCAACTATGCATTCCATTGGTCTTGTGAATTGAGAGCTAAGTATCATTGGCATAACAGTTAAAGCTAACACCATGTTTCCTGATGATATCTCCCAAGGGTAACGTGTACAGTGTGAAAAGCAATGGCCCTAGTACTGAGCCTTGTGGCACGCCATACTGAACTCGATATGATGCTCGGATAAGAACAGACAGCATGCTGAAGCTGTTCAGGCTGCCATTTTCTCCTTCTTGGAAAACAATGGAATAATCAAAACACCCAAAGTGTGGGTTTTCCAGAAAATGCATGTACTCCCTGGACTTCTGCAGGCTTCTCGAAAACACTACCATGTATTGTGCACATTATTCTATGACAGAAACATTCAGTTGTCACAGATTTTTTAACATTTGAAAATTATGTCTCTTTCTTTTACCAGGAAAGGAGTGGTTTTGATTCACAAATGTATTGTCTTATAACAAAAATGTTTTATTTAAAACCATGAAAATTAATATCCTGTTGAAAAATCACTTTATGAATCAGTCGTTCCATTATTTTTGTTGCAGTGCATTCTGGGATTGTGTTCTCCTTGAAGGATACATACAGTGTATGGCCAAAAGAAGTGTATCTTATAACGATCCTGTTTTGAAGCAGCTCTCCATATCATGTCCGGACTTGAGACATATTTAAGAATAACAGCTCGAGATGCAGATCACGGTCATTCCTGTGTTGTGGCACATGTACAGCAGATAGCCTAAAGTGATAGACAGACTCCCTAGCCTGCAGACAGTCAGACCTTTTTTTATAAACAACCTTCAGCCAGCTCTGTAAACAGTCAAGTCTGTCAGTTTAATTGCATTGGATTACTATCTTAATTACTCATTCAAAGCTGGCAGTGATAACCGTCTGCAGTTGACCCCGATCCACATACCAGAGAACGAAAGAAAACCCAGTGCCTCCTGGTGCAGGACGCTGGAATCTGCTGGGATTCATGTTGCTAGTGAATGCAGGCAGTCACGTCTACTGCGACCAGGTGCATGAAAATACAGCTGTTGACTGCAGATGCATGGAGAATGGAGGAATTCTCATGGGAGTCACGTAATAGAGCATTTCCTCAGGGAAATATTACGTGTTTTGTAGAAAGAGAAGCAACTCTTTCTAATGAAAGACGTCCTGCCTTCTTGTTTTTTTCTAAAGAATACTCTCTCACCAAAGCATGCACCATTGAGAGACACTCAACTACAGAAGCAGATGGAGATGCATCCAAACCACTAAAAGTAGATTAGTTCTGCCTCGAGTTGACACATAGTTGCAAGATGTATAGAAAAGTAGTAACTTTTTTTTCTGTATTTTTTCTGGACAGACGTAAATATGCATGTGAAAAAAAATAAGTATTTACTTATTTTAAGAAGTAGAGCAAACTTTTAAAAATAGTACTTATTACAGAAGTTGTACAATTTAAAATAATATACTTAAGTGCAAATTGAATTTAATGTCAGTTACTTCATTGCATGTAAAAGGCAATTAAGTGAAAATTAATTGTATATATTAAATTTATATTAAATGTCATCAGTTCTACTTAAGCCGCACTTACAGTGGTGGCAAAAATTTTTAGAACACCTGACAGATCTGAAAATATTGACCTTACATTTTTGTTTTGCCTCCAAAACATGATTTAATTTCGTGAAACATTTATGTTCGTGAAACATGCAGATGTATTTTTTCAAATGTTTTGCGTTCTCCATAGAAAACGCTTAGGCTATATGAACAAATACAGTGATTTTTATAAAATACTACATCTGTTTACAGTTTATATTACACACAGAAGAGCAGTTGATCCCAGAACGGAACAGCTTGCAGTGGTTCATAAAACGCTTAACATGGCCTAATGAAGATGATAAAAAAGACGAAATATGCTAGAGCCTATTATATATGTATTAAAAATATGTACTGTGTACATACAAGCCCAAAATATGAGCTGAATTGCACGATAAGCGTTTTCTCCCCCATAGAAAAGTGCACTATATATAAAAAAATATATACAAAAATATTTTTTTATATATAATTTATATATAAAAAAAAAACAAAAAAAAAAACAGTGATACAAAGCCCAAGTTTTATATTTTATTAAAAATATACACTACAGTATATGCACAGAAAAGCAACGTGCTAAGAGTTTTTTGTATCTCCTCATTTCGGAGTCACACTTGTGCTCTTCACGGTCAAAAGTGACCGGACACCTGTAACGTAATCTCTTATTTTTTCAGTAAAATCATTCTAATTAATTTTTGTTTAATAATATTTTTTATTTTGCATTTTGAGAGGGTTTTGTGGTAATAATTAATATTTATGCAATAATTAATAACCATTTTTTTGCCACTGAAAATAATTACTTTTTTTTTTTATTAATTGTTTACAATTGTTTTTTAATTAATGCAGTATTTTAGGTTAAAATAGAGACTCAGCCATTCAAAACCAATTTTGGAAGGCAGATTAGCACCATCTGGTTGTAAAAAAAAGAGAAAAACATCTGTAATGGCAGGTGTAACTTGATGCCTGTATATAGCTCTCTATAGAGAAGCTTTTGAATTGCCTAGTTGTTTTTAGACAATTGATTCAACATTTTATTAGGTGAAAGATTGACCATATATTTAAACAATCTCAAAGTCTATTTCTTATCAAGTTTTGGATATTTTTTTTGTTATAAATATGATTTGAAGTGTTAGTTTTTGTATTATGTTTACAGACACAGTGGTTCATAGGTGTGTGTGTGTGTGTGTGTGTGTGTGTGTGTGTGTGTGTGTGTGTGGTTGTATGAATGGGTGTGTTTTAGAGCGTCACCCCTTCACTGCTGTGAGCTTTTCCTGCATTATGACTGAATTATTGAATGGATTTCACATATTCTCAAAACTTTGCTCTGTTACAGACAGTGATCCAAGAAACAAACATGTGTGTGTGTGTGTGCGTCTGTGTGTGTGTGGATGCGTCTATATCACACTTTTAATGTTTTAGAGTGTCATCCCTTTACTGCTGTGTGCTTTTTTTCAGCATTGTGGCCGATTTGTAGATTGTACACACAAAAATTCTCTGAATTTTTAATTCTCTGAATTTTTGTGTTTTTGTCAATTTCCCATTCATTTCCTATGGTCGGTCATTTTTGACCGAAGAGCACAAGTGTGACTATTTTTTTTACGACCACTTAGCCTGCTCGAATCAAGCCCTCAATTATTTTTGTGTGTTCACACTCCTAATGCCATAAAAGTCACCAAGTTTTGTACCATTCCGATGAAGCTGTGATTTTTAAAAATTCTAAACAGAAAATTGTCCGGTCAAAAGTGACCGAAGAGCACCAGAGGGTTAATAATGTTTTGTTTGCGGGGGAGAAAACACTGCGTGTTCCATTCTGGGCTGTGCATATAAACTGTAAACAGATTTGGTATTTTTAAATCACCGTATTCATTCAGTAGCCTACCTTAAGCGTTTTATGGGGGATAAAATGCTTGCGTGCAGGTTGTTGCATTAATATTCTGGGCTATTCTGCTTTATTAATAGTAATATTTTTAATAAGGTTATTAATACTTGTCTAATAATTTTATCAGCTTTTATTATAATCAAATTTGGTCCTCCAATGTCACTGTTTTAAAACATTAAGCCACATTAAGCGTTTTAGACTGCGTTTTAGTACTGACGTATTTCTTTATTTGAGTCCAAGTTCAAAATAAAACTCTATGAACCACTCCATTGTGAACATAAGGAGCTGTATGAACCACTGCAAGCTGTAAAGTAAACAGGAAGAGTTTGTCCGAATTCAACTGGTTTTGCAAGAGAACGCAAATATCTTTGCAACAGAACGCAAAAGTTTTGCAAGGGAACGCAATATCTTTGCGAGAGAACGCAAAAGTTTTGCGAGGGAACGCAAAAGTTTTGCGAGAGAACGCAAAACATTTGAAAAATATTTTTTCTTCCCACCCTGAATTTTTTCCACTCACCCCGAATTTTTACCACCACCATGTCCCTTAAAGGGCTCCGTACAGATGGTTGCTCTGAGCACAACAAATACCAGATGAAGAGTCATACTGTTTTTATCCACTTTTAACTTTAATATTTGGTATGTCCACCTTTTGAAGCAATTACAGCAAAACTTTTAACGGAAAACTTTAATTTGACATTATCATAAAGTGCGCTTAAGTGTGTTAAGAAGCAGTCATGAAAGTGGTCTACTTTAAGTACGCTTAAGTGGACTTTTGTTTCATTAATATAATACCTGCATGTGATTTTTGAGGTACACTACAAGTGTACATTAAGCGCACTTGTTCTGCTCATGCTATCGCTATTATCTAATGTAATTAAGGCTGATGGACTGGTTGTGGCGTATGAGTGCCTGTTATGTATTTTGGCTCTATTGTACTCTTATTTCAGGTCATCGGTTTGTGCTGTGAACTTTCGGTGTGTTGACATTCCTGTTGAGATACAGTATTTAGGAAATGTTTAGTTACCAAGGAGATATCAAATAGACACACACCTAAACACTCACTCTCTGGGTGGATGGGGGTGGACACAGTGTTGTGTCTGTATAGTCCTACAGTCGCTCAATAGGAAGCAACGTAAGCAGCAGACATTTTAAAGGCGTTGCTCTGCAGCAAAAACACATTTTCCATGACATGCAGTTAGAATAATGCTAATCAAAGAAAGGCATGAGAGAATAATGAAAAGCTTTTAATTATAGAATTTATTGTTTGGAGGATTCCACAGAAGCGGTCCTCTCACAAGCATAAATGACTCGAGCAATCCAAAGATAGCATTAGAGATAAACAGATTCCATTTATATTAAAGTTTAAAGCCATAAACCGCCATAGTCATAAACGGCCTTGCTAACGTCACACATTTCACTGTCTTTCAAGCTCATATAAAATGAACTAGCAACTTCAAGCTAAAATCCATAAAACAACCTGTTTAAATGGGAAAGAAGAACAAAAATGAAGTAAGAATATTAACTGTAAATGTGAATATATTAAAAAAAAAATATATAAAATATATAATATATAAAATTACTTGTCCTACACAGTGTCGCCGTGATGGCGGAGTTTTTCCCAGCATCTCAGCCTGTTGGCAGGGAAACACCCTGGGCAGATGACCAATCCATCATCTAACACACACCTACACTCTTAAAATAAAGGTTCACTATTCTGAAAATTTTCCTCAGAAATTTGTGATATAGACTAGCAATTCTGACTTTTTTCTTGAAATTATGACTTTTTTTCTCGCAATTGTGAATTTATATCTAACAATTCTTACCTTTTTCTTGCATTTCTGACATTTCTCGCAATTGCGACTTTATATCTCACAATTATGACTTTTTCACAAATCTAACTTTTTTCTTGCAATTCTGATTTTTTTCACACAATTGTGAGTTTATATCACACAATTCTGACTTTGTTTTTGCAATTCTGACTTTTTTCTTACAATGAATTTTTTTCTCTCAATTCTGAGTTTATATCTTGCAATTCTGACTTTTCTTGAATTTTTATCTCACAATTCTGACTTTTTTCCTGCAATTATGACTTTCTTCTCAAAATTGTGAAATTACACAATTTAATTGTGAGATACTGCATCAAGATTTTTTTTTCAATTCTGACTTTTCTCTCCTGCAATTGCAAATTTATATCTCACAATTCTAAAACAAAATTCTCGCAATTGTGAATTTATATCTTGCAGTTATTTTTCTTACAATTCTGACTTTTCTCTCACAATTGCAAATTTATATCCCACAATTCTAACTTTTTTCTCACAACTACAAATTTATATCTTGAAATTCTGACATTTTTCTTGCATTCTGACTTTTTTTCTTGTAATTCCGACTTTTTTCTCACAAATACAAGTTTATATTGCATAATTCAGACTTCTTTTCTCAGAATTTTGAGATATAAACTCACAAATTATAAAGTCAGACTTGTGGGATATATATTTACAGTCACAAGAAATAAAGTAAGAATTGCAAGAATAATGCGAAAATTGCGAGTTTATATCACACAATTCTGAGAAAAAAGAGTCAGAATTGTGAGATAATTACGAAACATTATTATTAAACACTTTTTGGGTAATGAAAATGTTCTATGGATGTTAAGGGTTCCTCATGAAACCATCAAATAACTTTTAAAATAATGTCAAATTAAAAGTTTTAAGTTAAAGTACATTTTAAATCATTATAGCCTGGTTTCACAGACAGGGCTTAGACTAAGCCAGGATTAGGCCATAGTTCAATTAGGACATTTAAGTAATTTTTATAAACATGCTTAGAAACAAAAAAAAAACATTACTGTTACTGCATGTTGAGACAAAACAAAGGCACTGATACATTTTAAGATCAGTCAGTGCAAGTTTATTTCAGTTGAAACAGCTAAGACTTACATTTTAGTCTATGACTAGGCTTAAGTCTTGTCTGTGAAACCAGTGGTATGTTTAATAATATTTTGTTATGCTTTAAGGAAGTACACTTATTTTGATGCGCCGACTAATATAAAGCACATGTAAATTACTAGATTATAATTTTAACTGTAGTTTGTTATTAAATATTACATTTAAAGTTAATAGACTTTAAATGTACTAAGCTGCAACTTCATTATTACAAATGTGTAATTACAAATATATTTAAATACAGAACATAAAAGTTTCAGTAGAAATGACATTGAAGTATAACCCGCATTCCGGAAACGTTGGTACGTTTTTTAAATTTGAATAAAATTAAAACTAAAAGACTTTCAAATCACATTGTCATGGTGCACACAGCGGGGAGGAACGAGGAACACGTAGATGAGGATATAACTCAAAATAACAGTCTTTAATAAATCCAAAAGGGCAAGACAAGGCAAGACACACAGGAACACCGGGAGTGACGAGTAGACCAGACGCAAAGGAACTAAACAGACAGGAACTAAATACACAGGATAATTAACGCTTAATCACTAAAACACAGCTGGACGGGAATGAACTAATAATCACACTAAAAAGGACAGGAAACTAACCATATATGGACACAAAAAGGCGGGAAACACACTATACACACGACACAGGACTGACACACATGAGCCCATATTTTATTCAAAATAGAACATAGATAACATAAACAATGTTTAAATGGAGAAATTTTACACTTGTGTCCACTAAATTAGCTCATTTCAAATTTGATGCCTGCTACAGGTCTCAAAGAAGTTGGCATGGGAGCAACAAAGGGCTGAAAAAGCAAGACATTTTGAAAATATTCAGCTGTGAGAACATCTAGCAAATAAATAAGTTAATTGATATCAGGTCTGTAACATGATTAGCTATAAAAGAGATGTCTTAGAGAGGCAGAGTCTTTCAGAAGTAAAGATGGGCAGAGGCTCTCCAATCTGTGAAAGAGTGCATAAAAAGATTGTGGAATACTTTAAAAACAACGTTCCTCAACGTCAAATTGCAAAGGCTTTGAAAATCTCATCATCTACAGTGCATAACATCATCAAAAGTTTCAGAGAAAACTGAGAAAACTCTGTGCGTAAGGGACAAGGCCGAATAACTTTGTTGGATGCCCATGAACTTCGGGCCCTCAGATGACACTTCATCACTCATCAGCATGATTCTGTCATTGACATTACTAAATGGGCCCAGGAATACTTCCAGAAACCACTGTCGATAAACACAATCCGCCGTGCCATCTGAAGATGCCAACTAAAGCTCTATCATGAAAAAGGAAGCCATATGTGAACATGGTCCAGAAGCACCGTCGTGTCCTGTGGGCCAAGGCTCATTTAAAATGGACTGTTTCAAAGTGGAAAAGTGTTCTATGGTCAGACGAGTCCAAATTTGACATTCTTGTTGGAAATCACGGACGCCGTGTCCTCCGGGCTAAAGAGGAGGGAGACCTTCCAGCGTGTCATCAGCGTTCAGTTCAAAAGCAGCATCTCTGATGGTATGTGGGTGCATAAGTGCATACGGTATGGGCAGCTTGCATGTTTTGGAAGGCAATATGAGTTCTGAAAGGTATATAAAATCTTTTAGAGCAACATATGCTCCCCTCCAGACGACGTCTATTTCAGCAGGACAATGCAAAACCACATACTGCAGCTATTACAACAGCATGGCTTCGTAGTAGAAGAGTCCGGGTGCTGAATTGGCCTGCCTGCAGTCCAGATCTTTTACCTATAGAGAACATTTGGTGCATCATTAAATAAAAAAATACATCAAAGACACCGCAAACTCTTCAGCAGCTGGAAACCTATATCAGGCAAGAATGGTATCAAATTCCAACACCAAAACTCCAAAAACTCATAACCACGATGCCAAGACGTCTTCAAACTATTTTGAAAAGAAGAGGATATGCTACACCATGGTAAACATGCCCCATCCCAACTATTTTGAGACCTGTAGCAGGCATCACATTTGAAATGAGCTCATTTTGTGCATAAAATTGAAAAAAAATTCTGTTTAAACATTTGTTATGTTATCTATGTTCTATTGTGAATAAAATATTGGCTCATGAGATTTGAAAATCTTTTAGCTTTCATTCTATTCAAATTTAAAAAATGTCCCAACATTTCCGGAATTCGGGTTGTATATTTTAGTTTACCATAAAAGGTTCTTTATAGTGGAAAAAAGTTATTTATATTATTAAAATGTTCTTCATACAATTAAAAACAAACTAAATGTTCACTGAAAAGTTATTTGAGGTGCCCAAAATGACTCTTCTATGGCTCGACACATGCGCAGGACCACCAACTTGACTTGCGCTGGCTCAACATTCTCCTCGCACATGCGCTGTTGTACGCGCACCGTCCGCGCAGTCTCAAAAGATTGCCTGTGCGCGGACGGGGTGCGTGGCTGTCCGCGAGCCCTCTTGATGACGAAAATGACATAATGCGGACGGTGTGCGGACGTGGACGGCCGAAGTATACTTTGGCATTAAGATGACATTACTACCCACTGTTAACAAACAACAATACAAACTATAAAACTGTCATAGGGCAACATCATTATTCAAAACTTTTGCCCCAAAGCTAGTGGTGGCACCAGTTTCATGTTAATGTCAACAAATTAACATTAATTGTTTCCTAAAAGGTTGTGCTTTACCAGAAAGGATGCCAAATTATTCACTCTCCAGTTTCAAGTAGCACGAGTTTCTAAAACAGTCACAGATCTCCACATGCGATTAAAGACAGACATTCTTCTCAGGAAGCAGTGTGGGGTTTTCCATGTTTGCCATAGTTGCCTTTATATGAACTGTGACTGATCTGGAATGATGGAATGGTATCATTCTGAGAACAGACGTAACCTACTTCTAAGCTTGTAGTTTAGAAGAAAAGAAAAGAGTTTTATTAAAGGGATAGTTCACCCAAAAATGAAAATTCTGTAATTTACCCACCCTCAACTTGTTCCAAACCTGTATGTGTTTCTATCTTCTGTAATAGAAGATATTTTGAATAATGCTGGTAAACAAACAGCTGATGGTGGCCACTGACTTCCATAATATGAAGAAAAATCTGTTTCTTCAAAATATATTATTTTATGTTCTATGTAACTCATACAGGTATGGAACAACATGGGCCAACATAATTTTGGGGTGAACTGTCCCTTTAAAGGTCCCAAATGCAACCACGAGTTCCCCTGTAAATGTGACACAGAGCATCTTTAGAATATTGCAGGAATTAGATTTGATTAAAGTAACTATGATCTTGTTTTTGCTGTTCACATTCATGAGGTGTTTACATCTTCTGCCCTCATTCCTGACGGAGTTGTGATCTAATTATTTTTCACTGTTGTCCACTCCTGACCCACCATTAGGTAATAGGTAAACATACCACATTACATCTGAGACCCGCTTTCTCCAATGTGATGACCTGGAGTTTCTATTCCATTAAACTCTTGTCCTGAAACGCCCTCCAGATCAAGTCAGTCTGCGCTCCCGCTGGGTACACCCAGATTCCTCAGTAGCTGGAAGCCATTGTTCCATTTTCCTGTATGACTATATGACAATCTCCAGACTGTCAGATCTGCTAAATTTGGGCCTGTTTTCCACTGCTCAAAAAACAGTCTTTCTCCTCCAACAACTTGTTATCGTTTTCCATGATGTGACAGACATGAAGTGACACAGATACCCATCTTGAAGGCTAGGAAAATTGATAGAATTAGCATACAGCGCAGAGGGGTCACAGTTACATATCAGGGTGCACTGCTCTGGCATGAACCAGGAACAAGAGGTCAAATGACTCACAGTGATGCAGAAAGCATGGCTTACTTTATCCAAAGACCAAGAGAAGGGTTTTTCCACAGTGCACTGTTTTCCACTGGAATACTGATGTTTTAGAGCAGCCCCAGTGTTACATGGGATTTGACATGGATTTGTTATGTCATGGGGCATGTTTTGTAAGAGTTTAGCCAAACCACCAGGTGAAAGTTTCAGAGCAAATGTGGACAGTTAGTTCATATATTTTTATCCACTATCAAAAATAGTTACAAAACAAGCCAAAGCATCAAGCATTGCATGTCGGCAAGCAACAACGGGAACGACACCAATTTCCCCTCCTCGTTCAAAGGGTATTGAGTCACTTCAACTCTGAGCGATCTCAGGACGAGAGAAAACACAGATGCACCAACTTTCAAAAATCTTCTCGCTCCAGGCAAAATCACACAACCCTGTTTCCACTCAACACCACTCACATACTCTGATCTGAACCGCTATGGAGGTGGAGGGATATAAACAGTAAAACCAATTTCTCTGTTAAAATCTTCTGTCATTTATGACCCAACGCTTCCCCATCACTGACAAGTTATTCTGGCAATCCGGAAGTGTTGTCACTGTTATACTGTAGGGGGCACTATTATGGATCTTCTGAAATAGTACAGCACTTCTGGATCCAAAAACAAGCGAAGAAGAAGATCTGCATAAACCAGAAGGAGTGTACAGAAGTTATTAATGCATAAGTAAGCCAAACATGATCACTAAACATTCAGTAGCATATAAATCAAAGCAGCCTAACATTACCAGAAAAAAAAAGTACGGTGCCCTCAGAGAGGTATACAACTGCTCAAGCTTTGGATTGGTTTTCATTACAATTGAAATTACTAAATGGAATTAAAAAAATAAAAAGCAAAAATGCTTTTGAATTGTTGATTTTTTTTCCCCCCACTGGGTCATGAAATATTTGTGATTGTGTTAAAAAATGCTAGCTGTGTAAAAAAATAAATAAACAAATATATTCTACTCCGATTTTACTCTGGTAACAGATATTTTGTTTTAATGTGTTATTTCCTGTGCAGTCATTTCTTAACTACATTATAATTATTAAATAATTGCTTAGCCTTAACATTGGACACAAGTGGACATACAGCAATATAATATAAATTGAATATAAATAATTACCATGACTGTTGCAACGAAGGCTTATTGGACAAATGTGCCTTTGGTGACATTTCTGTAAAATGCATACCTTTTTGCATGTTTCGCAACATTTTCAAAGTAATATATCCAGTGAGTGGTGCTAAAAGTGCATTCAGTGCACTAAATATGGAGCTGATTATGTGCAGTCAGTTCTTGTGTGTTTTAGACTTACTTTAACTACATGACCCATCCATCTATTCTCCAAAAAGCTGATCCTCTTTAGGGTCACGGGGGGCTGGAGTCTGCGTCAGTGTCTTGGGTCATAGAGAGGGGGACACTCTGGACAGATGGCCAGTTCACAGGGCTTAAAAACATGATGTCCCAGTGAAATGATTAAATAACTGCTTAGCTCATTATCACAAATGTCCATGACTGTGCTGAAAAAAGAACACTCTGGAGAAGAACCTATACCTGAATTTGGTCACACTTTATTTTAAGGTCCAATTATTGCTATTAACAAACCATTAACTATGACTTTTGCCTGAATAAACTCCTAATTTGCTGCTTATTAATAGTTAGTACGGTAGTTGTTTAGTTTAGGTATGGGGTAGAATTAGGGATGTACTGTAGAATATGGTCATGCAGAATATGTGCTTATACTAATAAACAGCCAATATGTTAATAATAGGCATGCTAATAAGCAACTAGGTAATAATGAGAATTGGTCCCTATACTAAAGTGTTACCCTGAATTTCATTACTAGCTACTACAGTATGCACCAGATGTTATGCCAATGGTCAAATCTGTGATTGCTGATGCTTCATAATAATTATAGCTAAATCACAGTTGCAGCTAAATTATTTATTTGATTTTAGTGACTGACTAAGCATTAAAACTTGATAAAAAATCTCTCTGGGCTTTAGTAGAAACATTCAGGTTTAATCTCCAGAAGAACGTCTTAGTGCCGCACATTCACTGACATCAGCAAAATTAGAGCAAATATCCTCCACTATAATTCTTAACCACTGCAACAAAGGTTAATGATTAATAGATACATATTCAATGTATTCTCATGACCTGAATTTATATGCACACAACTAAATGATCTGTCCATGACTGATAACCTGAAAAGAGCTAATTAGCTGGCACACACTTGCTGTAGACAAACCTATGTATCATCTTACTAGGAGCTGAACAATGCAGATCAGTATAAATGTGTGCATTTGTCAGACATTAGTGTCTGGACCATGCCGTTCTTTTGCCCACAAGATCTTCTGAGTTTGTTTAGTGTTTCTTAACACTAGTGTTGTCTTATCTGATTCCTGCATGGTTTGGATTGGAGGACTCAGAGATACTTGAACATATTACACACACCTGCAGCAGAGAGTCAGTACAGTGCGTCATTAGAAACAACACCACTATCTGTCTCTGTACTGAATCTTGATGACATCATGAAATCCACCTTATTTGTAATGGAAGAATGGCCATTTGTCACTTGAACGTGCAAAGCTTTCACTTCCAGTTATTTTAGCTATACAAAAACAGTCGGTTGTGCTGCTTTATATTGCAAACTGGTATTGGTTATCATATTTTAATTTATTATAATAATAAACAAAATAACAAAATAATAATAATAAACACAGTGGTATGTAGTATAATGCACTTTTTCTTATAGTTATTTACCTATACCTATATACTTCCACAATGCAAAATAATTTAGATAGCAGCACAGGTTCTGTAGATGGAAGAGAACAGAAGCTGCGCTCGCTCATGGTCACTGTAAGTGATAACATATTTAACCCTTCTCAAGAACTGACTCTCAGCCCACTAGATGACTTGAATCCACTCGATATTTACGGTTGGGTTGGGTTGGGTTGTAATGCAACATCTTCGATTGCTAAAAACTTCACAACAGGAAGACAAAACGCCAGTTTCTGAAACTGTCTCTAAATCTTCTACAGTGATAAGCTTGTACTTTATGCATTAGGCTTTTCTCCATTTAATTTGTCATAGAATGGAAATTAGTCTTAGACACAAGCCTACTGTTAAATATGGAAGCCCGTTTCCGCCACTGAATAAAAAATAATGTTGGCTAATTTTTTTGATAATTTTTTCAAGCAAATGCGAGTTTAAATCTGGCAGTTCTGTCTTCTTTTCTCATAATTTTGAGATGTAAACTCACATTTGCAGGTTAGCCTATTTAAATTCTGAGCAAGGGACTTACTTTTTTCTCAGAACTGCGAGCTTATATCTCACAATTCTGACTTTAATAGACAATTGCGATGTTATAGCACTCAATGCTGACTTTATAACTTTTCTTAATAACTTTATAACTTTTCTTTTTTTAAAATTTAGTGGCGGAAACGGCTTCCATAGTAAACTACATAAACAGACATAGTGAATAAACATTAGACACAAACAGACATACAGTAGGCTACTAGCCTACTTATTGAATGATTACCTGATAAATTAACTAACTGTTGCCTGAAACCACATTTTTGCAAAATACATTAGTTCTTCCATTTTTAGTAGAGTAAATGGGGCTAAATGGTGCCTTCATTTCCCCAATGAACCTGAACGTGGCAACATTTTAGCATATAGCCTATCGCAACAATTAGGGAATGAAATGTTAAGTGAGTGGCGCTAAATTTAATGTTCTAGCGTTTAATAATAACTTTTTAAAAATAAAAACTCTCTTAAGGAGGTGACTGATAACAAAGTAAAATATAGAGTTTCCATGAAAACGGCTCCCTAAATTGTTGTCTTATTTGTTTGTGTGATGGATTATATGGTACAATAAAATAACTAAATAAACCGTTTAGAAAGGGCTTTTTCTCAAAACATGTTTTGTCCATAAGGGGAAAACATGGTTGCCATTTCCATGGCATAGCCCATATGTGCTTGGAATATACACATTTCAGATATCATACAAAACAAAGTGATAGTGATAACATGAACTACGTGCCATTCTCAAGTTTTGCTACATGCCAACTTGCATCTCCGCACAGACTTCATGTTCCCATGAGGCCTCGCACAGACCTCACATGAGCATGTTTATCGGAGAATTCAATCAGAACCTGCATCCACCAGCCTCTGTTATAAACATCCCTCAAGACACGTCCTCCTGTGATCTCATCTGATTAGCCCACAATCACACGTCACGGTTTTAAAATACCATGAAGAGTTCTTTGCTAATGGTCTATTATTAGCCTCTGACACTGAGGATGGGAGAGTGTGGGATGGTTAAACTCATTGTTTGTGCGCTAGATTAAATGTTGCTTATCAAGGACATTAACTTTAGCTCTGTGTTGACAACATCTGGCATTTGAGCAAAGAGAAAAATAACTTTATCTTTACTTGCTTGAAAAAAAAAATCTATTTATTTGCCCTATTTACCAAAGAAGTCTGAGGGGTGATTCGGTATGTGCATGCGTGCAAGCCATACAATCCATCATTATATAAAACACCACAATCTTTCATGTGTAATTCAGTGAAAAACATTTCTTTCTTTTTTTTTCAAACAGCTTGGCTGCATGTCAGTATCAATAATCAATCTCTAATGCAAGTGTTTCTGGAGTCCATGCATTCAGTGATCATTATTCACATTCTTATTACTGTATTTAGTACTGGTGTATAAAAAGTGGATGCTGACTTCTAGTTGGCTAAAATCAGTGTGAGGCCTTTATTTCAAAACAAAGTTCTGCCAGGAAATAGCAGAATTCCCAGCATGAATGAAATACAGAAACACAGTTCTCCAAGTTTCTGTTCGCACTTGCCTATTCAAACAGAAGTTTGACAAATAAGTTTTTTTTTTTTCAAAACACACTCACACAATATGATATTATGAGAGTATTTTTAGCAAAATGTTGCTCAACACACTGAATGGAAACAGTGAAAGCTGACTGGAATCTAATGAAGAGAATGTAGGCTACTGTTGTGCTGAACTTCATCAGATAAATAGTGTGTATCCTGTTGTTTATGTGGTCATACTAAAGATATGACAAATCATTCTTAGAACTACAAGAGCTTAAATTGCTTGTGAAACTAAAAATGTGATTTACAATGCAAGATACGGTTTGTTATGAAAAACAAATAATCTAGTTTTCATTGTGCTCCATATCTCTTTCATCTGTCTCTGTATGTAACATAAAGACAGATACTTCAGTGGGAATTAATGTGTGAATCAACCCAGATCATGCATTCTACTGTACATTATCAGACACACGGCGTGTTTATTTTTCCCTCTGTGATGCTGTCATTGCTGTGAGTCTATCATATCTGAGGCACACACTTCAGGGGTCTGTCGGAGTGCTGTTTTCCACTCCAAATTTAACCTGTATTCTGTTTATTTTTGGCTTAGGTATCACAGTTTATCTAAGAGAGGATGTAACAGTTGTCAAACGGTCATTGTTCTGTTGTGAATAAACATAGACTGCAGGTTATCACCTTGAATGTTAATTTATTTTTTATTTTTTTATTTTTTTAAATACCCATCAGTTATGTGGAAGACTGACTGAATGTCATTTATTCTGTGATGAAACAGTGAGGTCATGAAACTTTATTGCATATTTCATTCCTCAGTGCATGCTGGAAAGTTATGTTAATTTGACATATATCCTTATGAAAAAGAAGGACACTTTATCATACAGTAATTTTAAAATGTACTTATTATGGAAATAATGTACTTAAAAAATATATATAATCTTCAGTGTGAACTGAATGTAATGTTTTCGGACACTTGCATGTTATTCACAGTTCTAATTTAAATTTATATTAAATGCAGTTAGTTGAATTTTAGAGTGTTTTTTGACCCACTCAAGTACATCTTTATATGTCATTTCACAATTACTGCTTTTGTCTTTGAAATATGGTTCAAGTTTACTGCTCAATATACTGATAAACATTTATGATTAACTAAAATACAATTACTGCTTTTGTCTCTGAAATATGGTTCAAGTTTACTGCTTAATATACTGATAAACATTTATGATTAACTAAAATACAATTACTGCTTTTGTCTCTGAAATATGGTTCAAGTTTACTGCTTAATATACTGATAAACATTTATGATTAACTAAAATATACTTTAATGTAATTTATAGTAATGTAATGTTGAATAACCAACTACAGTTATAATTATAATCAAGTACTTTACATGTGCTTTAATATGTTAGACATAACATCAAAATAAGTACACTCTTAAAAATAAAGGTGCTTCAAAAGTTTCTTCACAGCGATGCCATAGAAGAACCATTATTGGTTCCACAAAGAACCATTCAGTCAAAGGTTCTTTAAAGAACCATCTCTTTCTTACCTTTTTAACATCCGAAGAACCTTCTTTTGCCACAAAGAACCTTTTGTGAAACAGAAAGGTTCTTCAGATGTTAAAGGTCCTTTATGGAGCCATTTAGATAAAAAAAAAAAAAAACTTCTATGGCATCGTGAAGCACCTTTATTTTTAAGAGTGTATACTTCTTTAAAACACTACAATATATATTAAAACATAATTATTTTTAAAAAAGCACTTTAAGGTGAAACTTCACATCACTACACAGTGCACATTTTTAAATGTACTTAAGAGTGTAAAGAGACATAGTCATAAAGACTTAGTAGAAAGTGTCTCTCTTGAAGTACACTTAAGTGTCATTTTATTTAATTAATATTATATTATCTACAAGTACAGACTCTTAAAAATATACATATTGTAAGATTTGACGTATACATTCAGTGCACATTCAGTATTTAAGCACACTTCTTTTTAACAAAGGTACATTTTAATTAAATTTCTCTATTATTATTTTGTTTTCTATTTTGTGATTATTAGGCCTTCTCAAGGATTCATAGTAAATATGACAAACTACTTATTTTATTTTATTTTATATTATTTTTTTGGTGTAGTATCCTGTTCATATAATTAGTTTACACTAACTAGTTAAATGTACAAAGTAAATCCTGTGTGCTGTATTCACTTGACCTCATTTTTTTTCAGAGTGGGAATTGTGTTGAGAGAAAAGCCGATTACATTGGAGACTTTCCCTATTTTCCTTCCAGCTATGCACAGACAATGACGTTAGATGTATGAGTCACAAAGTTGTTTTAGACACAGATTATGACTAGTCCTGGATTAAACAGCACTGTTAACTGTAAATCTAGAGCTGATGTCTAATTACTTCACTCTTGGACAATAATTCATGCATGTCTAGAAGTCTAGACTGATAGATCCGCTTTCACATCTCAGACTGTAAACTGAAAGTGTGTGAACTCACCAAAGAAGTCACCAAAGTCAATATCTGAGTGGCACAAAACCACAACTACACAAACAATATACTGTAATATCAAAAATGAACATATAGATTGTGATTTTAAATGGAATTTGGTGCCAGCGATTCTTTGCAAGATCATGATGAATCACTTCTTGTTAAGTCTTTGAGGAATGCATTGTTTACTTTAAACTGCATGACCTGATAAGGCTGGAATGTCATATATCCCATCATGAGTTTCTCTTTACAATGATTTATGTGCTCTAAATAATTAGAAAATATGTGATAAAGTATTGTTGGATCTTTAGATAATTCTCAACCATTCCCACATTTTAAGCATTTTAATTTAGAGTGTTCAGATTATTTGTATATATTAATAATAATTTATCACTTCAATACTGTTACTTCAATACTAAGTCATTCTTTGGCCGTCTTAAAAGTTGCTAAAGGTCCCCTGGTTGAGGACCACTGGGGTTGACTGATTATATAACTCTGTCAGATGTAACAATAGCTGTTTTAGGGTGACAAAAGCAGCTACCATTTAATGAGAACAGTTTATTCAATGTGAAATGAGTTACAGTTAAGAAATGAGATGGTATGATGAAGAGATCTTAATAACCTTGTGTTTTAGATATGAATTTGGTTGTTACATTGAGGTCACGTCAGTAAAGTGAAATGTTCCTCCAGGCGGACCGATTTCAGTTCCGCTTTGTCAAAAAGACATTACAGAAATATTAGGGCTGTCAATCCATTAAAATCAGTTAATCTAATGTTTTTTTTTTTCTTCTTTTTTTCATAACACATTCTGTTTATTTTTAAGGAAGAACCCCAGTTTGTATGGCTTAAACATAATACATATGTAGTCCTAGATTTTTATTTTTATTTATTTTATTTTTATTTTTATTTATTTTTGAGTCCAGGCATTTCTGCAATATTTTCACATTGTTTTTCACCCATAGTATTCATTGTTGTTACTTCAGATTATTGTAGTTTGATTGGTGTTAGAAAGTGGTTCATTGTAATAACATTAAAAATAATAGAATAATAACATTAAATGTAATAACATTAAAATAATAAAATATAAAAATTAGCTGAAAATGCCCTCACCCTCAGACCATCCAAGATGTAGATGTGTATGTTTATTCATCAGATTTGGAGAAATCTATTACATCACTTGCTCACTAATGGATCCTCTACAGTGAATGAGTGCAGAATGTGAGTCCAAACAGCTGATAAAAACATCACAATAATCCACAAGTAATCCACACCTCTCCAGTCAATCAGTTAACAACTTGTGAAGTGAAAAGCTGCATGTTTGTATGAAACAAATCCATCATTAAAAATTTTTTAACCTCAAACCGTTACTTCTGGATAAAATACAAGTCCATAATCCACAATAATGCTTCCTCCTGTGAAATCTCCTGTTGTCTCTCACCTCAAAATGACATATTTGTTAATAACTGTTTTGGACTGTTTTAGCTTGTACATTAAACTGTACTTGATCTGTGCAGATTTTTCTCCTGATTCAGACAAGACATTTATCTATTATAGACTTTTAGCTGAAAGAATTAAGAATTCAGAATCAGAATGAGAATGAGCTTTATTGGCCAGGTATGTTTACACATACGAGGAATTTGTTATAGTGACAGAAGCTCCACAGTGCAACAGAATGACAGCAACAGGACAGGACACAGATAATAAAGAATAATATACAAATAGGCAATGTACAAAATAGCAATAACACAATATATAATATAGACAATTATGTGTGTGCAGGTTGTACCTGTTTGAAATTGTTTAATTTGTATGTTCGTTCTATTTATTTATTTGTGCTATTTACACAATGTTTAAGTTTTTTCAAGTTTGTAGGTGTCCAGGTACAGAACCGAATAATCAAATGTAAAATAGCACTGCATAGTCTTCACTGTAAAAATTAAATATACAGTGAAACCAAAATTTATTCAGACAACTTCAACATTTCTCATATTATCACAGTTTATTTGCTATAGTTTAGAAAATGGTAATACAATATGACAAGAACTCAGAGTTAAACTGTGTCAGAACAAATTAATCTTGATAATGTCAGATAATAAACAGGAACCATATGTAGTGGATTACAATCAACCAAAAATTCAGACAACTGTTAGTATGACAATATTTACACAACTATCAATACTTTGTTGACCAATTACCAAGCAATGCTTCATTTTGTTCAGTCTGTGGTGTAAAAAGGTCGCATTAGCAATTAAAGAAAAACACTTAAGCAAGACATGGTCAGGTCAAAATGTCTGAATAATTTTTGGTCCCAAATTTTTAATAAATTTTACTGGTAGTCCACTATATGAATATTTTTTGGTTTTGATTTTATGTCACAGTTTACTTTATTTTGCTATCCTTACTTACATAAATGAACTATAGTGTCCTGCACCCACTAGTAAAAAAAAATATTAAAAATTATATCTGGTATTATAATTTTTGGTTTGACTGTGGATTAATTCTTGTTAAAACTAAAGTAATTCAGTCGAGAGCAGTGAGTGATTTTCTTTCTTTCATTTTCTTGGATTAACATTAAGGACACCGACAGCAGCTAGTAAATTAGGCGCGGTCACTTTAAGAGACAATACATCCAATATTGTCAGTCCTCTGTCGTGTGTGTCATGTGTTCCCACCTCTTGTGTCCATATTTGGTTTGTTTCCTGTCCTCGTCTGATGTGATTATTGGTTAATTCTTGTCCAGCCGTGTTTGTCTAATTATCTATGATTTACCTGTGTATTTATAGTCCTGTCTGTTCAGTTTGATTTCGTCTGGTCTACTCGTTACTCCCGGTGTTTCCTGTCTGTCAGCCTTGCCCTGTCCTCATTAAAGACTGTAATTTGAGTTTACGTCCTCGTCTGCGTGTTCCTGTATCCTCCCTGCTGTGTGCTCCGTGACAGAAGACCAGAACTAACTGAGCCCCTTCACCTCGTTTTGTTTTGTTCGTTTTTTCTAGTTTTTATTTTGTTCCTGTGTTTTGTCTCTCGCGGCAAGCGAGTCTGCTGGCCGCGAGCCCTCATGCCCGCCGATCGCGGGAGATATCCGCCACTGGCTGTGGCTATCCCAAGCCCGCCGGCTGGTTCTCTAGGTCCCGGGTTGCCGCTCCCCCAGGCCCGCCGTTCGCGGGAGATCACGCCGCCGGCCCACCTCTGACTCAAGCCGCTAACCCTAGCCCCGTCGATCCAGTCCACATCACGGCCAGGAGTGCCATGCCATGTCCCCAGAGTCATGGTTTTTAAGTCTTGTCTTGCCCTCAGGAACAGTTTTGATGTATCTTGTCGGTCTTGTCCATGGAGACTCGTCTGGGGCAGGCGGCTCTTCTTGTAGTGGCTGCGGAGGCAATTTCCAGCCGCCTGCCCCCTTGTCGCGGAAGTGGAGGCGGTTGCTGAGGGACCCTGTGAGGGTCCTGTGTGTCTAGCCCCAGAGGGCTCTCCTGTCCTGTGTCTGTGTTTAGCCCCGGAGGGCTCCTGATACCCCCTAACTTCCCCAGGGAATTATTTTTGGGGGGGTAGAAAGGGTTCCGGCTGTAGGGGCCGTGCCGAGGGGACCGAGGCCACAGCCACAAGCACCACCTGCCATGGCCTCCTGAGCTCCCTGCACCACCATGGCCTCCTGAGCTCCCTGCACCACCATGGCCTCCTCAGCTCCCTGCTCCGCCATGGCCTCTGTCATCTGTTCCACTCTGGAGGTCCCCGTCCTGTGGTCCTGTCTATGTCTGTCCCGAGGGGCCTCCAGAGCGCCCACCCCCCTTTCCTGGTGGAACTGTTAAGGCTTGGGACGAGCCTTTCGGGAGGGGGGGAGTAATGTCAGTCCTCTGTTGTGTGTGTCATGTGTTCCCGCCTCTTGTGTCCATATTTGGTTTGTTTCCAATTTGACTTAATTTGGTTAATTCTTGTCCAGCCGTGTTTGTCTAATTATCTATGAGTTACCTGTGTATTTATAGTCCTGTCTGTTCAGTTTGATTTCGTCTGGTCTACTCGTTACTCCCGGTGTTTCCTGTCTGTCAGCCTTGCCTTGTCCTCATTTAAAGACTGTAATTTGAGTTTACGTCCTCGTCTGCGTGTTCCTGTATCCTCCCTGCTGTGTGCACTGTGAGAAATATAATGATACACAACCGATTTCTTTCTCCGCTGTTTTCTTTCAACTAAGACATAACTGACAGCTTTTTCCAAGATACTCTCCAAGAAGGGTATTTTGACATAATTTTGTATGTACAAGACCAAGAAGAGGCAAATTTGTGATGATGCGCAGCAGTGGCCCGTCAAGTATCCTGAGCGTCTTTTTAGGCTGCCCTCATCCAATCGGTTGAAATCGCCGGGGGGGGGCCTCCGCCATGGGCCCCTATTATTGTCACCACCTTTCACCCCACTAGCGACGGCCCTGTGTACAGGTCTGATATGTGCAAAATTGAAATGAAAAAAATAAGTATGTGTGTTGAATAAATAATGTAAATAGTGTTGTGTGTTCCACGTGTAATGTCAAGTGTTCATGAGACAGCTTGAGGGAAGAAACTGTTCCTGTGTCTGGTCGTTCTGGTGCTCAGAGCTCTGTAGCGTCGACCAGATGGCAACAGTTCAAAGAGGGAGTGTGTTGGATGTGAGGAGTCCAGAGTGATTTTGCCAGCCCTTTTGCTCACTCTGGATAAGTACAGTTCTTGAAGAGTGGGGAAGGTTGTATCAATGATTCGCTCAGAAGTCCGGACTACCCTCCGTGGTCTTCTGAGGTCAGATTTGGTAGTTGAGCTGAACCAGACAGTTATTTTTTTTTGTTATCAACAATTTTTTTTTTTTTTTTTTTCACACAAACAACACAACATAATATCCAAAATAAAACAAAACAAAACAGCAGACACATACTCAACATCTCAAGGTTCAATCAAAAGGGAGGGAGAGAGGGAAGGACAACAAGAACACAAAAGTTACTCCTTTAAATAATCACGTATATTCAGCAAAAAACACTGCCAAGCATCAATGGTTGAAGGCCTGGCCCCACCGACTCGCGCCGTTGTACATTCACATGAGACAATTTGCAGGAGGCTACGGATCCAATATGCCTCTCTACACATGTGTGGTGTAAACCAGTTCTGAATTATTGTCTTCTTCACAGCTGTAAAACCAGCAAACAACATTCTCTTTTGCATTGAACTAATACAGAGACCAGAATCATCATTAAGAAGACATAAACTTGGGTTAACAGACCAATCAATTCTCAGTAATGATGACAAAACCAGGTTTACATGTGTCCATAGACTGATGACGACAGGACATTCCCAAAACATATGCAGAAAAGTGCCCGATGATGTAGTGTTACAAATATGGCAGTTCAAATTTGACTGCAGTTTCATTTTAAATATTTTGTAAAGAGTTATGTATGCTCTATGAATGACTTTGAAGTGAATAAGACGATGAGCCAGATTTTTAGATGTTAAGCTGAGATTAGACCACACTCTCTCCCAGTCGACAGATAAATTAAGATCAGATAATTCCCTATTCCAAATAGTTTTAATTGAAAGAGGTTTTGTTATACAATCAATAATTTTAGTATATATTAAGGAAACTGATGGCCGACCAGCAGATGGTGCAATCCAGTCCCGCATAGGATGAGAGGAAATGGAAGAAGACCAAGGAACGCCATACGCTTTGAGAGCAGAACGTAATTGAAGAAAAACAAAATATGCAGATGCTGGTAGACAAAATTTGGCTCTCAATGCCTGAAATGAACAGAGGCCCTGGTTATCATACATATTACCGCACGTGTTCACACCTAAAGAGGACCAAGAGGGTTGGACAAATGGATGATTTCCACATACAAAGTTAAAATTGTGCCATAAAGGTGTACTGTAACAGAATTTGAAGGATCCACCTATCCGACGTTCAACCATTTTCCAGATTTTAATAGAGTTAGCCACAACCGGACCAAATTTATAATTATCCCCTTTTTTTCCTGTGCCAGTAAATAAAATATCTTGAAGTCTATTTGGTTTAACCTTGTCAGCTTCAATCACCCTCCATGAAACTGTAGATTTGTAACAGAGTCCACTGGAGGCGAGCATAGTTAGAACCCAAGTGCAGTTTATTTACAGACGTGACATCCAAACATCGACAGACTTGACTTGACTTGACTTGAAACAGACTTGACTTGACTTGAAACAGACTAGACTCACCGACAGCAGGTTACAACATTAATACACGACCAGAATCAAGGACAAGGACGTGGCTTCTTATACAAACAATGAGGGTCACATGACAAGAACAAACCAATGGGGACATGACACAATGAACATGACAACCAATCAGAACGTGACACATTGAAGAAGGGAACCAATAGCATGAAGACATGAGGGCAAGGGAAGCATGACACAAACAGGAACCATAACTAAACTTCAAAATAAAAGACATGAAACATGAACATGAAACAAAATCAATAACAGACCTTACAAGATTGAGGATCAACCCAATTATGAAGGGCCTTAAGCTGGAACGACCAATAATATAATTCAAAATTTGGTACAGCCAGTCCTCCTGCGCTATTAGGATGTTGTAATGTGGTAAGTTTAATTCTGGGACATTTATCATTCCAAATAAACTTAGAAATTATGGAGTTGATCTCCTTAAAGGAGGGGGAGAAAGTGGTAGCATAGAGAAAAAATAAATAAATCGAGGTAACAAATTCATCTTAACAGTGGAGATTCTTCCTTGGAGAGAGACTTTAAGATTCTTCCATCTTTGAATGTCATTTTTGACCTTAACTAAAATGTTATTAAAATTGTCTCTGGCAAACTTATGAATGTTTTTATATATGGTAATGCCCAAATAGATGAAAGATTCCTTAATAGGGATAAATGAGGGAATAGAAAAATTAACCTTAACATTGTTAATTGGCATTAAAGCAGATTTGCTCCAATTTATTTTATATCCTGATAGGCTACTAAAATGATCAAATTCCTTAATTACACTAGAGACTGAAACATCAAAGTGGTCTAAATATAGAATAATATCATCAGCGTATAATGAAATACAATGATTATGGTCATGTATCTTAATCGATACTTCAGATTTCCTGATGGCTTGTGCTAAGGGTTCGAGAGATAGACAAAACAATAAGGGGGAAAGTGGATACCCCTGCCTCGTTCCCCGCTGTAAAGGGAATGAGGGGGAAATAATATTACCAGATATGACTGATGCTGCAGGTGAGTGGTATAATGTCTTAATCATAGAAACGAAGTGTTCACCGAAGCCGAAACATTGCAGAACTGCCCACATATAATTCCACTCTAGCCTGTCAAAGGCTTTTTCTGCATCAAGTGAAAAGACCGCACAAGGTGTTGGGTGGGAGTCCGCAAAGTCAAGAATATGAAGTCGACACAGTCGACGCATATTATCAGATGCATTGCGCCCCTTGATGAAACCAGTTAAGTCCTCCTTGATCAGACTGTGAATTACCTTCTCCAAACGAGAAGCAAAAACTTTAGCATAGATTTTTAGATCACATGGGATAAGCGAAATCGGTCTGTAGCTGGAACAATCTAATGGATCTTTCCCTTTTTTAAGAAGTAATGAAATCAGTGATGTTTTTTGATCTCTATGAAATACCCCATGTTCAATTGCAAAATTAAATGAGTTAAGCATAAGTATCCCTACCAAATCCCAAATTTCTAAATATAATTCAGGGGTGAGACCATCTAGACCCGGCGATTTGCCCTTTTGGAGGCTTTTTAGAGAGACGTGAAGTTCCTCCAAACTTAATGGGGGCTCCAAAGATTCGTTATCCATCTGGGAGATCCGAGGCAGTTCCAATTTATCTAAATACTGCTTACAAATTGGTTCATCAAAATCTGTTTCGGCTTTATACAGATTTGTGTAAAAACCTTTAAATATGTAATTAATTGCCACAGGGTTCGTGGTGACCTGATCATCCGATGATTTTATTGCGCTAATATATGCCTTAGACTCGCATTCTTTCAACCTAAGGGCCAATAAATGACTAGGTCTCTCTGATTCAAAATAATATTTTTGTCTAGTCCTATGTAAAATAAATTCTGCCTTTGAGTGTGAAAGTAAATCATATTCTTCTTTTAAAGAGGACAGCTGTGTAGCCTGTTGCTCAGTAAAATGTTGTTTTTGTAGGTTTTGTAATGATTGGATTTTATTTTCTAATTGTGTAAACTGGTGAGTTTTCGCTTTGGCAAGAGTAGAAGAGAAAGATATACAGAAACCTCGTATAGCACACTTAGTCGTTTCCCACAGTATTTGAGGATCCACATCAGAGGGCATATTAATTTCAAGAAATTCCTTAATATATTCTTTTAGAGAGGTAATAAAAGTCTGATTACTTAATAATGATATGTTAAAGCGCCATCTAGGGGACTTGGCTTTGACATCGGAAAGAGGAACACTGCACAACACAGCAGAATGATCAGATAATAAAATTGGTAATATAGATATAGAGGAATTAGATGAAATTAAAGATGGGCTGAGAAATATGTAGTCTATCCTAGAGAAAGTCTTGTGTCTATTAGAAAAAAAAGTGAAGTCCTTTAGTATTCTGAATTCTCCATAAATCGATTAAGTTGAGCTCAGTGATAAATTTATTCAATAATTTAGAGGATGGATTGGCTGTATCAGATTGAGACTTATCTAAAGCAGGATATATGACAGCATTAAAATCACCACCCACCACTAGAGGGCAATCAATCTCCTCAAGTAAAGTTTTGGAAATCTGTGTAAGGAATGCACTGTCTGTCTCATTCGGACCATAAATAGAGACCAATGCTAACCTATTATTATATATTTTGCATCGGATAAAAACAAATCTACCCTTCTCATCACTACCAAGGTGTTCAATTGTTAAATTTAACTTCCTGTTAACAAGGATAAGCACCCCCTTAGTTTTATTTTGAGCACAGGAAAAAGCTATTAATTTGTAATACTTATTCTGGAAACGTGCCACGTCAGATTGTTTTAAATGTGTCTCTTGTATTAAGGCACAGGAGATAGATTTACGGTGTAAATATTCTAATACACAGGTTCTTTTAACAGCAGAATTTAAACCATTCACATTCAGTGATAAAATATTTAAAGTATGCATTGAATATTCATAATCCCAAGATTGTACTCAATAAATGCAAAAAAAAACAAAAAACAGAAGCACTTCCATTCCGTAAATAACACGTAAACACTGATGTGCATTTTAGATACCAAACCTCCTATATGAAAAATCCCTTTAGAAATAAGGTAAAAGAGATAAAAGTATAAATGCCTGCTGTAAAAAACAAAAGCAACATAAAAATGTGAACAACCGACAACCATAAACAAAGAACAACTCAGACCGCACATTACCGAGAACATAGGTCTGACTGAGTAACAAAAAACAGTGATAGGCACATGTCTTGCGCCTGATCAATCTCAATGTCACAGCCCCTCAAGGAAGGAATCCACTTTGAAAGATTAGCTCGGAGGAAACCAGCTGCATCTGGACCCTCCATCCCTTCTGGGAGTCCCACCAGTCTAACATTGTTCCATCTGCACCTGTCCTCCATATCTGTCATCTTCTTGGTGAGTCGCTCCAACTGATCCTTTAAATCCGTGACTGTTCTCTTATCTTCACGCGCCGCTGCCTGTACAGAAGTTCACAACGGAATTCAAAGTGCTTTGGTGTTCTTTAAATGCTAGTTCAATGCGGCCAGGTCTTCACTGGAGATGGCTGAATCTCTGAATTTTTTCTTCATTGGCGATTGCTCAATCTCTCTTTTTTGATCTCCTTTGTCTGCCTTAGTACTCATGATGGGTCTAATGCAGTGTGGTTCAAATTTTACTGACAGGATCGTAAAATATTTGGCAAAGTGAGCGGAGCGAAAAACTAAGCCTGCATCACCATCGAGGGGTCACGTGATCCTCCACCAGACAGTTATTGACGTGCAGAGGACGGATTCAATGATGGCAGAGTAGAACTGTATCAGCAGCTCCTGTGGCAGGTTGAACTTCCTCAGCTGGTGAAGGAAGTACAACCTCTGTTGGGCCTTTTTTTACAATGGACTCAATGTGAATGTCCCACTTCAGGTCCTGAGAAATTGTGGTGCCCAGGAACCTGAATGACTCCACTGCAGTCACAGTGCTGTTCATGATGGTGAGTGGGAGGAGAGCAGGGGGTTTCTCCTGAAGTCCACGATCATCTTCACAGTTTTGAGCATGTTAAGCTCCAGGTTGTTAAGACTGCACCAGACAGCCAGCTCCTTAACCTCCTGTCTGTAAGCAGACTCGTCACCTTCCTGGATGAGGCCGATCAGTGTGGTGTCGTCTGCAAACTTCAGGAGTTTGACAGAGGGGTGTTTAGATGTGCAGTCGTTCATGAAGAGAGAGAAGAGCAGTGGGGAGAAAACGCAGCCCTGAGGAGCTCCAGTGCTGATCGTATGGGTGCTGGATGAGAATTTTCCCAGCCTCACTAGCTGCTGCCTGTCTGTCAGGAAGCTGGTGATCCACTGACAGATGGAGGTGGGGACGGAGAGCTGTGTCAGTTTATTCTGAAGGGTGTCCGGGATGACGGTGTTAAAAGCGGAGCTGAAGTCTACAAACAGGATCCTTAACAAGAAACAGCTTAAAGTTAAAACATCTTAATAATGGCTTATTGCTTCATAAGGACTGCAGTGGTGTGGATTATTTTTATGTTTTTATCAGCTGTTTGGACTCATTCAAACCGGCACCCATTCACTGCAGATGATCCATTGCTGAACAAGTGAAGGAATAATAAATTTCTCCAAATCTGTTGGTTTCATTTTGGGGTGAACTATTCCTTTAATTTTATGCCAAATTATATTTTATTATGTATGATTATATTATAGGAGGTATTTGAGCCTTATAAATAAGCCTGGAGCACGGGTTGAGCAGGAAGCTGTGAGCATTGTACCCTTGAGTAGGTCATTTAATGAGCACTTTCTATGGAAACAATGCGTACTGTGATTCCACCCTCACCAAACTTGTGTTCCTCTGTTCTTTAGAAATAGGGAAGTGCCATTTAAACTTACCTGTTCAGGTGTGGAGGTGCTGTGAAACCTGGCTTTGGGGAACACTGCAAAAGAGCAAAACCCTTATAAATGAATCATGAAATGAAGGTCATCTAGTGTTAGTACTACCAGCAATAATTTTCAATGGAGCTCACAGTCTGCCCCTACAGAAAGCTTATATATATATATATATATATATATATATATATATATATATATATATATATGCTTATTAAGGTTATACAACTTACAGTGTGTCATTAACAGTATGATTAGTTATGACATGAGTGGGACGAGCCAGTTTATTATGACCTAACATGTTAAATATAAGATTACACATTAATTAAAAGATTAAAAAGAGATTGAGCACACATATTAAAGGGAGTGTTTTATTATTATGGTACTGTTGTACATAGGTCAATAGTTTAGTAAGATTTCATTGAGAGAAGGTCAGCAAGAAGCCTCTCTTTTTCTGACTGCTCATAACACTGATTTTCACATTCACATTAGTAACAGAGACTAAATGTTTAAGCGGTGCATTTAGAGAGTCAAATCCTGGTGGGAGAGGCTTTTGAAGCATGCATTGTGTATATTTCTGGTGTTGTCAGAAGGTGCTGTATTTATAGATGTTTCATGCACTTCATTGGCTTCATTTTCCTTCATTTGTCTACTGAGACTTAAAATGCCCCTTTTAAAAAATAAAGCATGCTTTGCTTTGTCTATTATCTCAGAATGTTTCTAAACATGGAGACTTACGGTTTTAGATTTCACAGATAAGGATGTGTGAGGCTATTTTTTTTTAGCTTGAATAAAATCAGAAATGAAAGTGAGCCCAACCAGAGTCGACAGCAGACTTTGTACCATCTCTGAGTTCTTCTGTGACAATGAACTAATAACTCTGTAACATAATATGCAGTACGTTGTATTGTATCACACCATGCAATCTTGCAATGCTTGTTTTAATGTAACCTTTCTAATTACTGTAACATGCTACACTAACCTCACTTACAGTATACAGTGCATCGACATTCAAGTCCTTAGGCAAGTTTTAAAGGGGACCTATTATGCAAAAATCACTTTTATAAGGTGTTTGAACACAGTTGTGTGGCCGCAGTGTGTGAAAACAACAAGCCTATAATGGTAAAAATCCACCCATTCATTTTTTTATAATCTAAAAAAAATCATAAACAGTCTCTCGGAACGAGCTTTTTCAGATTCTCCCACTGTTCACATCACCAAGGGGAAAAAGTCCCGCCCATTTGTGATGCTGCCCTATAAGCACAGACACAGCCCTGAGTGAATATAATAACTTTCATATATGACATAAATTACTTACACCTCAGAGCAAGCAGACGAGACACAATAAATGCAGTTATTAAGTTCGGAGGAGGATGTCTGCTGTTTGGGAACGCAGTCGTGTAAGACAATTATACAGAAATACTTTGATGACAGACTTTGCTCAGGCTTTTCAGAATGACCATAACAACATATAGATGCTGTGAACGAGATCGGTCCGCTGGTTAGTCAAGTTATCCCGTCTCATAGCACAAAGTCACATGGCTTTGTCATAAATGTCCCGGAAAATGTCCCGGGAAAAAAAACTGTCCCCAATAAGTGTAGAAATCAATCAGTAAGGCTAATGATGCTAAAGCTACCATTGTCTCTGTCTGTTTTCACTGATGCTGCCTTCAAGTGCTACCAGAATGATCGTGAATAGGAATGTGGTAGTTAAAAGTTGCATATGAAAGCAATGTGAGTCGATCGCTTGAGTTTGTTGAGCTCATAATCACAAGTGGGACTTATAAAGTTTGTGATAGCATAAGACCAGCTATGTTGTTATTTTTATGTTAATTCATAAACACTAATTTATTCTGCACAGTATAATCAGATGACTGACTTTTAAACCGAGTAGTTTTCTGTAAAGATAACAGGCTTGTACTAATAGTGTTTATTTGCAAAGGCTAGCACTGCTAATGCTGAGCTTGAACTCTTGAAGCTCCGCCCTCTTCTCAGGTAGCACCAGCTCATTTGCATTAAAGCAACATACTCAAATACAGGGCGTTTTGGCTCATACCCTAAAAGTGGCAATTTTAACAAGCCATAAAATATTATCTGTCAGGTATTTTGAGCTAAAACTTCACATACACACTGGGAATCTCAGAGACTTATTTTACATCTTGTAAAAAGGAGCATAATAGGTCCCCTTTAAGCTTTAGAGTGTAATTTGTCCCGCACATATTGTGCACAATTCTTAACACTCTTAATGTGAGGAACTCACTGGACAAACATCACGTTTAAATCATGTTTAAATCTGATGATGGCATGAGGAACAAGATACATTTTTCTGTTAATTTAGGAGCTGATTGCTTTTGACCCACTTGTTATTAAAACACTTCCTTCATATCTGAAAGGTCTGCCATAAATAAAGAAAAAGGCATAGTTTTTGATCATTAACTTGCACATTCAACACAGAGTTGTACATGCACAAATTCCACATTCACACAAGTGAAAAGATTTTCACTGGAGGATGTCTGTTATTGTTATCTAACCTACACCTGTGCTTCATCTGTGAGACACAAATAACCCCGGCCTCAGTACACATATTCTCAAAGAGACGATCACATGCTCCATGCTATTCGATTATTCAAGCTGTAATCATACAAGCATAAGTAAGAACAATCATAATTAACACATAAGATAAACTCTCCTGGAGATTCTCGAGCTGGCATTACACTGCAGCTTGTAAAAGCAGTAAAATGATCAAAAATGTGAAATATTCTTCAGCAGCTTGCCTTTTTCACATCATCTGTATCTAATTTCACCGAGATGTGCAGATATAAATGAGTGTTCAATTACGGTGAATAATCTATTTACACGATAGAAAATTACTACATTAAAAACAAATACTACATTAAAAACAAATGTAATTTCTACATGAAATTATTTAATTCAGGCAAGAATTTTAAAAAAGTAAATTCTATATTACTACTCAATTTATGCTTGTAGAAATTAAAATTTGAACTTATAAGTATATTTTACCTGAAATTGTTAGTTATGTTTACAAGGATTCTTTAAGTAAATATCAAAGTTATGATTCCGTTTTTCCCATCATGCACTGGGGCATGAATAATTAAAAAGGTTACACTTTTCACTGTTTTCGAGTTGTATTTACACTGTTTTATGGTAGCTTTTGAGGTTAGGTTTAGTAACTTACTATTTTGTGACATATGGAGTTCATTTTCTTCTCAAAATGGGTCATTGGGTCAAAATGACCCATTCATACTCAAACAATAACCACTGATTGTCACCGTCATTGTGTATGGTGTACCAAGTATTGAGGTCTCTGAATTCATTGGGTAATAATGGTTTTGAGTGGACATATCATTTTAGAAAGGATAACAAGCTGTCTACTTGTTTATTTATATGTGTGTAAGTGAACCACATGCTTTAATAGCATGGTTTTATTCAGTGCTACATTGTTTGAATATAGTTTATAAGCTGTGACTAAGTGAAATGTACTTGAGAATTGCCAAATTAACTTAAAATAATTCAGTAATAATAATAGTAATAATTAACTCATCAAACTCTAGCCATGCTAAATTTACTTATTTTCTTTGGTAATTTGACCTAACTTAGTTAAGTAGATTTTACTTAATTCAATACTTAAATTTTACTTAAAATTTATGCGTGCAAAAACTTGCCAAATAAAAATTAATTCAATCTTACTTTTAAGTAAATCTTTTTTTTTCAGTGATTCATTAAAAATCTGATTGAATGAGTAAAAGAGAGATTATACTACTATGGCCAATTCTTAACTAAGATTCATTTTTATGTTTATCGAGTTTATAGATATCCTTAAGGGATACTACTACATAAGCAATACACTTCTCAAATTATTATTATTATTATTATTATTGTTGTTGTTATTTGGCTTGCAGTATTAAATGTGGCCACTAGATGGCAAGCGTTACTAGTAAATCAAGTCCCACACATCAGCTACAGAACTGATGTCCTCCTGCACTGATGTCCTGTGAATGCTGGATAACAGAGAGACTGGAGAAAAAGCTCATAAGTGTGACTTAGAGTGTGAGAATTGTAGAGAATAAAACACAGTTAAAAATAAATAAATACAGGCATTAAATAATTTATTTGCCAAGTATTTATTTTAGTGCTGTATAACGATTAATCACGTTTAATCAAATCCCAAATAAAGGTTTTTGTTTACATAATATATGTATGTTTTGTTGTGTTTATTTATTATGTATGTATATATATATATATATATATATATATATATATATATATATATATATATATATATATATATAAATACACTCACATGCATGTACATATTTAAGAAAAAGATGTTGTTTATATATTAAATATATTTATTTATAATATAAATTATGAATATAAATATAGTAAATATGTGTAAATATTTCCAATATATATACTGTATGTACATAATAAATATACACAGAACACACACATATATTATGCAAACAAAAACGTTTGTTTTGTATTTGATTAAACGCGATTAATCATTTAACAGCACTATTTTTTTTTTTTTTTGTATATAAAATAAATGTTGAAATTAACATTAACAAAGATTAATAAACGCTGTAAGTGCAGTTCATTATTAGTTCATGTTAACTAATGCAGTTAACTAATGAACATTATTGTAAAGTGTTACCCGGTTATGTAACTCAGATGAGGATTTTGAAGGGAAATCAACTACTATGACTCAGCGGTTTCAACAAAGAGGATACAGTTGATCAACTTTAAAAGAAGCTCATGGGAAAGTCCAGTCACTGAGGAGGGAGGAATTGTTAAACAAGAGACAGAAACGTTAAGGCCCTAATAACAAGTTTTTTTTTTTTTTTTGTCACAAGATATTGTAAAGAAGCAACACAAATTAAACAGATTATACAAAGGAATTGGAATATTTTACATGTTGATGGGACTCTAAGAGATTTTTTTAAAGAACCCCCTGGTTTCACTTTTAAACATGCTCCAACAATAAAGGACAAATTGTTGAGGAGTTTTCTTCCAGCTCCAAAACGGGAAACATGGTTGAAACGACCAAAAGGGAACTTCAGTTCAGTTGTGGCAATTGCAATTATTGTACAAATATGGTCCGGACAAATACCTTCAAGAACAAAGGAAATAAGAAGAAATTTGAGATCACTGATTTTATCAACGGTAACTCCACACATGTGTCATGCAGCTTCAAACAATGGCATAAATCTGTTCGAAATAATCGTTATTAATAATCGCAATTACAATCTCAAGGGAATAATCGACAATTAAGATTTTTGTCATAATCGTGCAGCCCTACAACGTATGAAACATTTCAAGATTAATATTCATATTTATATGCACTCCAGATAGGCTAGACTACCCTTCAATGACCTGTCATTAGTCCCGTCCCCCTGCACCGCAACCCAGTTCTGATGGGGCTTACAGCAACCCTCCTTCACATCAAATAAATGTCACTCCCTGATATTTTGTGGTGTAAATGTCATGATCTATTAAAACATTGATTTCATGTTATTATACACAATCCCTTACGAAAATTAACAATGGTATCACTATAGTAAAAGTAGGTTATAATAGGGTAACCGTGTTTTTTGGGCGTTTTTATTACAAGTTGTAGCCTATAACCACAGTTTTATTACAAATACCATGGTTAAACTATGGTTAGTGTAACAAAACATGTTTAATTTTTTTTTTTTTTTTATCATGGTTTAACTATAGTAGCCATGTTTTTTTGGGTTCTAACCACGGTTAATTTTCGTAAGCGATATTTTCATGTTATTTTATATATTTTTATTTTACGGCGTGTATTTGTAAAAATAATTAGGCTATAGGTCTACGTTTAGCATACACCACATAATGCTGTGCATTTCAAGGCACTTCAGTAGACCTTTAATGTTACCTATGTTTTGTCAATGTTAAAATAATTTTTAATATATCAATAAAAAAAGTATGACAGGCTTTAAGTCTTTATCACTTTATTGAAATTAAGCAAAACAAAACGACAAATGTTTACTTTCACAAGCCGTCACGTAGGCTTGTAGTCTTGCCTGGAGACTCAATCAGGTAACAAAAAGTGTCGGGAAACGACACCTCTGGCCATTCCGTTGGGTCGTTTGGCAAGTCACAGATACCGTACGAACAGTCCGACCCAATACGGCTCGGTTTTTCGACGTATCTTGCTCTGTCGAGCGGCAGAAATAATTTCATGTAGGCCATTCTGGGTCAACACCATGCTTTTCCAATGAGGGGGAAAGGCTCGTTTTCCCCCATGCTGACTCCGCCCACACAGCAATGACGCGACACCGACCAAGTCTATACAGCTTAATACAACACAGGTACAAATTAATTGTAAATCGACTATTAGACTCTATACATAATTTCCGTGACAGAGTTCAAGATCAATCCTTCAATCTTACCACTGGAGCTGCCCGTTTCAAACAGTAGCCCCTCACTGCAGAACAAAGATCCAGGGGGCGGGGTTGGATCCACATCCAGGGGGGGTGGAGATGGGTAGGTTTAGGGGTGGGGATGGGTGGGTTTAGGGGTGGGGATGGGTAGGTTTAGGGGTGGAGATGGGTGGGTTTAGGGGTGGGGATGGGTGGGTTTAGGGGTGGGGATGGGTGGGTTTAGGGGTGGAGATGGGTGGGTTTAGGGGTGGGGATGGGTGGGTTTAGGTGTGGGGATGGGTAGGTTTAGGGGTGGAGATGGGTGGGTTTAGGGGTGGGGATGGGTGGGTTTAGGGGTGGAGATGGGTAGGTTTAGGGGTGGGGATGGGTGGGTTTAGGTGTGGGGATGGGTAGGTTTAGGGGTGGGGATGGGTAGGTTTAGGGGTGGGGATGGGTAGGTTTAGGGGTGGAGATGGGTAGGTTTAGGTGTGGGGATGGGTAGGTTTAGGGGTGGAGATGGGTAGGTTTAGGGGTGGGGATGGGTAGGTTTAGGGGTGGAGATGGGTAGGTTTAGGGGTGGGGATGGGTGGGTTTAGGGATCAGAGGGTGGAGACGGGAAGGTTTAGGTCTATGTAAGGTGGGAGGAGTTGGATCTAGATCCAACTCCGCCCCCTGGATCTTGTGTTCTGCAGTGAGGACCTTCTCGTTTCAAATTATTATTAAACAGCAAGCAAACTATGCAAAAGCGGCAGTGCTTCCTGTGCACTGAGTGTCCGAATTCACTCACTCGTTTTCATTCACTCCTTCAAGTGAACTGTATGAGTGGACTAATGTAGGGAATAGTGAATGAGGGTATAGGGGGCGATTTCAGATACATCCATAGTCTCGTTGAATATTTGCTTAAAAATTTACTTTCAATTTATTTATGTAATGATGACAAGAATGTTTAAGTACATTAAATAATAATAATAATAAGTAAAATGTATATTAATAATAATAATAATAAGTAAAAATAAATAATTATAATTGTAGTTCAATAAAAATGCATACTGTGAAGGAAAAAAGTAAACAAACAAACAAACAAAAAAGGATAGGGATTCATAATTTTCCATTTCATTTATCTGCAATTACAGATAACAAAAGTACAGCAAAATAATAACATTGAAATAAAATAATTTTTAAATTAATTAACATTAACATTATATAGTAGCATATGTTACAACTTTATATTATGTATAATAAATAAATTAGCAAATTAAAAATGTATAAAGAGGGATTTATCTCTTTTTTGTGTGATTTTGTGATCTTGCAAGCAAGTTCGAGCTTTTCCTTGTCAGTTGACCTGCCTGGCTGCCAGCTATGGAAAAGCATAACCGCCACAGGTTCGCAGAGGAGGAGTTGCAGGTGAGACACCTGGCAACCCGTGATCTCGCGCTTGATCAGAGAAGGTACTGCTGCGGTCGATAAACACGAGTTGATATCGGGTTAACAGAACTAACTCAACCCACAACTGCGTCATGAGAGGGCTCTGGATTAGGACATATTAATCCAAGGACATTTCGGATGTTATTTTATTTCATCTCGTCTCGTTTTGAGAGTTTGTTGACCTGACAGAGTTTGACTGACAGCCGCGAGGTTAACCTGAGGGAGCTGCGTTTAAAACTCTTCACGGATTCAGAAAAGTTTTATGGAGGGATTTTGTTAATACATCCACACAGGTAATGCGTTTTAAGTTTTATGTCGTGATTAATAATAAACAGAGGTGTTTTGAGTTGGTGTTAATGATTAGCCGCTAACGTTAAATGCTAATAGCTCAACAACCTGTTGCTCTGTTTCAAAACATCACTAGCAAACAAGGAAATCCTAACAATAAACAGTTTAAAGAGAACGTAAACACCCAGATATACAGAGCAAATATTTTAAACACAAAGGAACTAAAGGATACATGTATAAATGAAGTTGTCATGTAAGTTAATTTGGTTAATGATAAAGTGACTTTTTTATTTTTTTATCAGTTTAGCATCCGTTCAATGATTCACCTTTCCAACATTGACACTGATTTATAGTCTATTGTGTAGAATTAGTTTCAGTTTGGGATGAAATTTCTCCACTAAGAGGTGATGTGCAAACAATTCATTGCATTCCCCACATGGTTTCTGTTGTCCTGGGCAAGTATGAGCAGGTTCAGGAGGTGGTCAGGTAGTTAGACCAAAAAAAAAAAAAAAAGGTGCTCAGGTAGACACCCACAGAAAGAGCAACCTCAGGATTTGTTTTCTGCTGGAGACACATTGAACCCACAAAATGCAGGTCCTGGAATACCATGGTGCTGTCCTGACTGATTGCTGTATTTATTGTACAGTTCAGGGAAGGTTGGATTGCATTTATGCAAACACCGTGAAAGAAACTGAATGCAGTGTGACTTTGTTGCTATTTGGTCCATCTGAATGCTCAGTGGAGTTAATCATAAATCAAAATGTGTCTTGTTGCAGTGATTTTGTTCAATCAATGGCCTAGTTCGTTCAAGCTTGAGTGTGTCCCATTTAAGTTCTATTCATCCTGTCAGTTCATCTAATAATGAGTGTCAGACAATGAAGGATTGTTTCGTTCAGCTCAGAGCTCTTGATGCTCTTTAGGATGATGGAGTGAGCGTCCTGAAACCGCTGTTGTGATGTTATTTTAGAGGCCTGAGCTCAGGCTGTCTTTGAATGTTCCAGCAGCATTGTGCAGTTGATGGTTAACTTGATGAGAGGATTCGCGCTGCATTAATTTTTTTTATTATTATTTTTTTTTTTTGCAGTTTTTGCTCACAAAGGTGTTTGTTCAGCTCTGCCTGTTTTGCAGAGTTTAACTAAACTGAAAGAATCTTCACACTGGTCTTTTCCACAAAATAAAATCTAGTGTTTCCTTCACCATGCCACAATAAAATAAATTCTGTCTTAACCAAGTTTGCGGAAAGAATTGCAATCGGAATGCAATGAGATAAAACTACTTGGTACAGCAAAATAAAATGAAAATGCAACAATTTGATTGCTATAAATCGCAAAAGCAACCATATTCAACTGTTCAAAAGTTTGGGGTCTGTAAGATTAGTATTTATTTAATGTTTTTAAATTATTGACCTTAATTGGCAGTAGTGTTGTCAAAAGTACCGACTGCGATACCATTCGGTACTGAAATTTTAAAAACGTCCATTTCCCGCTTCACACTCTTCACCGAGCGCTTCATTGAAGCCAATCACAGATGTATCTGTTGAGCACGTGAACACAATGACCAATCCGTGCGGTTTAATAATCCGCTCAGCAGCGCTCAAATCTTAGCGGGAAATGGATGTTTTTAAAATTTCAGTACCGAATGGTATCGCAGTCGGAACTTTTGACAACACTAATTAGCAGGGATGCATTAAAGGGGTCATATGATGCGATTTCAATTTTTTCCATTCTCTTTGTAGTGTTACAAGCTGTTTGTGCATATATAAGATCCCTAAGGTTGCAAAGACTAAAGTCTCAAAACCAAAGAGATATTCTTTATAAAAGTTAAGACTTTGCCACGCCCCCTAAAACGGCTCATTCAAACACACCTCCACATGTCTACATCACGGTGTGGGGAGATTTGCAAAACACTGCCCAAACGTACACGTAGGGCTGGACGATATGGCCAAAATGTATATCACAATATATTTCTTAATTTCGGTCGATACGATATAATTCCGATATCGATATGAACACTATTAAAAAAAGCCTCATAAAAACGGCCAATAATCCCCACAACAGTCTGTACCTACAAATTTATTAAAAATTAATTTGCCAAGTCTATGAACTCCTCCTATAAATCTAGATAATATTTTAGGGGGAAAAACAGCACAAATAAATTAATGTTCACCTTTTATTTGTATTTAGCCTTCATACAATCAAGAAATGTGAAATCACTGTCAAATAAACATCTCAGACTCACCTTATTAATATTAATATATTTAACTTAAAACTATAGGCTAACATACACTACCAGTCAAAAGTTTTTGAACAGTAAGATTTTAGTTTTTTAAAGAATTCTCTTCTGCTCACCAAGCCTGCATTTATTTGATCCAAAGTACAGCAAAAACAGTAACATTTTGAAATATTTAACATTTAAAATAACTGTTTTCTATTTGAAAATATTTTTAATGCAAATTATTCCTGTGATTTCAAAGCTGAATTTTTAGCGTCATTACTCCAGTCACATGATCCTTCAGAAATCATTCTAATATTCTGATTTGCTGCTCAAAAAAACATTATTATGTTGAAAACAGCAGAGTATAATTTTTTTCAGGTTTCTTTGATGAATAGAAAGTTCAGAAGAACAGCATTTATCTGAAATAGAAATTTCCTTGCTGAATAAAAGTATTAATTTCTATAACCCCCCCCCCCTCAAAGAAAAAAAAAAAAAAAAAAAAAAAAAAAAAAATATACATATATATATAATATATATATATATATATATATATATTATATATATATACTGACTCCGAGTGAGTTGCTGCAGAAAACAAAAAAAATTGAGCAACAACAAAAACATGTTGCTGGAGACGGACTTATTATTGAAAGTGCGATCTGATTCTCTGCCAGTAGGAGGCGCTGTGAGAGCGGTCACTAGCAGTTTCCTCAGTAATGGCTGTAATCTAAGCAGCTCCGCTCATGAACGCTACTTTATCAGATAAAATGAAAATGTCATCAAAACTATTCTGAAGACAGTCGGTTCCCTTCAGAAATACACTCATATAAACACCCGTGCCAAGTTTTGATTTTGAAACGTGCAGCGTTTTGATTTTTTGATTTTATTCAACGTAGTCAAACACGACAAATAAATAACACTGGTAATGTATATCGAAATATCGGAAATGTTTAAAAATCATATCACTGTTATTGAAAAAATTATATCGCGATACATATTGATATTGAATTATTGTCCAGCCCTACGTACACGCAATGAAAGAAGGTGGAACTTTTATTCTCGCTGTATTATTGTTGCTGCCGTCAGCGCCATGTCCTGGAGACACTGTGTTTCATTGTGAAAGCGAAAGTACATTGTCTGGGCTTCCAAAAGAGGACACAACTAGAAATTTACAACATTTACACCACTGTTCCAGAACAGTTCAACCCAAATATTTGAGTGTGTGCAGCACATTTTATGGAGGACTCTTTCCTGATCCTGGGAGAGAGTAGCCTAAATTGTGAACACTATGAATGGCTGTGATGTGAACACTATAAAGCGCGGCAATTACAACGTCGCAAGGACAGTCTGGTGCTTCTGACTCACAGCCTGTAAGTACGTTTCGATATTTAAAGAATTTGCTACTGACGATTCAAACGTGAGTTTTGAGCAGTGTAGAGTAGTAGAGGTCGACCGATATTGGATTTTACCGATACCGATAGCTAGGTTGGACCACACTGGCCGATACCGATTAATCAACCGTTATTTTATAAAATAGATACTGAATGAAAACTAAATAGAGCTTTACTATTTAAAAAAAAAACAGTAACAGTACTGAACTATACTTTATAAATGAATAAAAATGTAGTATTAATATTTATTACTATATTGATTATTAAAGTTATTTCATAGTTTACAAATGTTAAAAGAAGAAACTTTAAAATTTAAAAATGAAGCCTATTAGTAAATGTTGAAATGAAATGAACACACTCTGACAGGGAACATCTTGTTAGATGCTCTTATTGTTAAGTATTACCATTTCATTTCAACAGTCATGCTTAAAGATGGCCATCTTGAAATACCTACAAAAGGCCATATTAAAATTACATGCACAGGTTATTGATATTGTATGTGCACTCTTTATTTGCTGCTATTTTAGAACACTGCATGATTATCTAATTAAAATATAAACAAATATGCAAGTGAGTGACACACTGTGCAAAAGCACAGCGCTGCGTCTTGGAGAAGTCACGGGTATCACACACACACACACACACACACACACACACACACACACACACCAGACGTGTCACGTTCAAGTTAAGCAGCGGTCTAAAACTGTTTATTTAATCACCAAACCGACATAAGTATGCTTAAAGAATGAATTATGTGTCATAAATGAGTTTGAAGTTCGGTGTTTAAATAACAGAGCAAACGGAAAGAGAAAGCGCAATCTGTATTACAGCTCTCTATATGAAGCATACAGACTGTATTAGAGCCACGGAAAGACAAACGTTTTGCTGAAAAATGCACAATACATAATTTATAGCCTAGGGCAAAGTCATTATGTACATTAACAATGATTTGGGACAAATAGGCTATAATGTTATTTAATGGGAAACTATGTGAATGGCGCTCTGTTCCGCGGCAGGATTTTCTGTCGGCTGTATTTAAATGCGCGTCTGAAGTTTCCCGCTCTGTGCAGCGCGCAGTGTCACATGCCAAAACAAACAACATGTGCTTGTCAGTGATTTCCGCCTCTAGAGGCCGCTCTCATACTGTATAATGATAGCAGACCATTCTCAACCACTCCAGCAACAGACGCAACACGAAGAAGAAAAAAAAAAAAAAACACCGAAAACTATCGGCATGGATTTTTGCCGATAACCGATTGTTATGCAAATCAACTATCGGTGCCGATTAATCGGCAAAACCGAAATAGAGTAGTGCTTGTTTGGCGTTCCTACGATCACAAATGCAGACATGGTGTTATGTTTACGTGGCGCAACGCGTAAAAAGACAGTATGAGTCATTGTAATCAGTCATTATGTCCTCACTGAATGCAACAAATGCCTCGTTTATAGCGGGTTTTAGTCTCGTCGCGCCAGGACCATAGACTGTAAAAAGGCCAGGACAAGGCATCACAATACGGTGAGGGGCGTAACATTTCCGTCTCACGCTTGAGGTATTCGGCCAATCACAACGCACTGGATAGCTGGCCAATCAGAGCACACCTCGCTTCTCAGAACGATGAGCTTTGTAAAAATCGTCGCGTTTCAGAAAGGCAGAGCATAGAGGAGCAACAATAATGTACAGTATGTGGAAAATAATGTGTTTTTTGAACCTCGAGCCGCGTAAACACATTGCATTACACCAAATAATATTATTTTTAGCAACATCATATGACCCCTTTAAATTGACCAAATGTGACGATGAAAAAAATAATGTTACAAAATATTTATTTTTCAAATAGATGCAGCTTTCCTGTGCATTCATTAAAATATCGAGATATCATTTTTGTCAATATAGCACATCCTTATGTACAATGAAACCGTACACATCCAGTACACTACTGTACATGTTTTCATATCATTATACAGTAATTAATTTGTAAAAAAGTAGTATGTTTGCTTGCTAGGCTGAGAGGATGCTGACTTTAGTAGTAGTTGTTACAAACACATGCAAGTCAGACCCAAATGTTTGATTTCATGATTGTTACCATCTATTTGCATTCGTTTATCTCCAGCTGGTCACTTATATGCATTCATTAGCCAGAATGCATGAAACATAAACGTCAAATTTCAACTGATCTATGCCACTTTGTTCATTCTTGAAGTAAACTTCTACCTGTGATTAAATGAACTGTTTTGAACTGCTGCTTGCATCAAACATTTTTATTGTTCAGTGCTGTTTTTTTTTTTTTTTTTTTTTCTGGCAATATTTTAGTTTTCAGTATCCATTTTATCAGCCAGTGCAGTCTAAATTAGTTAATGGTATCAGTAAAATACACCACAATACAACACAATTGTATCAGTCAACCTGTACGCCACAAACACGGAAAACAGCAAAACATAGAACAAGCTTCCATCACTTCTGAGCTCCTATCGGCATACATGCAAATGTAACCAGGAAAATGGCTCTAGGCGAAAATGTAGTTCTCGGGGAAGGCCCGTACGGCTAGTTCCTATAACTGAATTCCTATAACTACCTACTGCAAAGTCTATACAACTGGCTCCAGCACATATGGACTATGTTTATGATACCATAATTTTGCAATACCATATTGCATGGAAAACTGCACACATTACTAGGGATGGGTACCGAAACTCGGTACTAAATCGGTCTCGGGGCTAAATTCTGAAAGACCGGAGTATCGATAAGCTCTGACGTTATCGGTTCTGCTGTCGGTACTGGAGAAATTATGAAAACACACATTTATTGTTGCTACATATACACATTATCTTGCAAATTCTATCTTACCAGAGTTGCCAGCTGTTTTAATGTGCAATAATATTCAAACATTTGTCTATGATGCATCTTTGCTATTCGCAATTCAGAAGCGAGATCGCGCTCACGGGGAGGAGCTTCAGCACGCGCAACATGAAAGCCCTGTTTAATTATGATGAGATAACTAACTATTAAAACATATGCACTTTATGCATGTGGCTGTTATATTAAGCTAAGTTTATTTATTTATTTTTGATTTTGGCTTCTAAGGATTATAGCCACGTTTCTTCTAGCACAACTTCCATCCCTTTACAGCGGCGCGCATTCGTTCCTCCCTAACCAACACTTAACATCAGAATCATCATCGGTGATTGTTGTAAAATGCCATCTTTACTGTTGCTAAATTGCGGGACATGTTTGATAATAAAACGTTGAAAGCACAATCCACACAAGAGACGCTGCTCCCCAGGCTGAAATGTGTGTGTGTGTGTGTGCGTGTGTGTGTGTGTGTGTGTGTGTGTGTGTGTGCCTGCGCAGCTCACTCCAAAACGGACAGGCAAATTAGTTTGAGCTTCGGGAGCAAACGATCAAATACACACAACAATATGTCACAATGGCCAGCTACGAGAGTATTCACTTAAACAGTTTGTCTTAAGTGCACCAGAACTGTTCAGAGAAAATCCGATGTGTGTCAATATATTATCTTAAAGTGACAGACTGGCGCTTCAATGTTAATCAAAGAAAAAAATGCAAAGAGAAAATCACTCACAGCTCTTAATCTGAATAACGTTATAGCTTTAATAAGCATTAATCTATCAATACATACAGTGAAAACTATGCAGTGTGCATTTACATTTGATTACTTTTAGATTTCTTTTGTAGGCTATTACTTGCCTGAACAGTAATGTTAGTAGACCTTCATGGAAAAATTAAAGCACTGTTTATTTCATTTAATTTGTATATTTGTTTTATTGCATTTGTCAGTTTGTTTTTACTTTGTTAATATTCTTACTGTATCTTATGTATATAAAACACTAAAAATGCCTGCACACTGGTGCATTTACAAATTGATGTTTTATATTAATTTAATTAAATATTTATTTTACATTTCAGAATATAAAGTAATGTTAATTCAGCTCCTAATTTGTTATAATATATATATATATATATATATATATATATATATACATACATACAGTATATATATATACAGTATAACAAAAAGTACCGATAAGAATACCGTTAAAGTACCGGACCGATAAGCAGTATCGATAAGAGTAGTAATACCGTTAAAACCTTAACGATACCCATCCCTACACATTACTCATCGTGTGAAGAAGGTCTTCTATAAAAACTACTCCTTTATTGCCGCATTGACAGTTTCAGTGTTTTAGCTCTGTGGCGTGTGTTTGCACGCATGCTGCTGGTTTGTGCTAAAATCTAGTTTGTACTTTAAACTCTCACGGCTATGTAAATACTGCAGTGACACCGGGTCACTTTACACAACCAGTCAGTCCAGTTCGGTCTCATTTCTGACAGGATTTCCACGCATGGCAGTTTCTCTACTGTGAGGACGTTTCACTCATGCATGTGGTTGGTTATGGCTATTAATTTGATTAACATATCCCTGCAGTCCTTGTTATACTGTTCACCTCACACACACACACCGCACCGGCTGTCTGGTGTTTGCTCTTGCATTTTGTAAAGTGTCAGTAAAATGGCTAGGGATGCAACAATACTATTTTTTTCAGAACCAATCCGATCCGATCCAGAACATTCTGAGTATCTGCCGATACCGATCCTATACCAGTGCAGTTTTTTTTTATTTGTAAATCAATGTAGAATTTCTATACTTCTGTGTGTTGACCTGATCATCACTCTTGTGTGTGTTAAATACAATTACTCAATATAGACAACTTCTTTTTAATGAAATATAACAAATGAAAAAAATATATAATCATAATCTATGACTAGGGCTGTCGCGATAACCGCAATACCGCGCTATTGACGAGCATAACCGCAGATGAATGCAGCAACCGTGATATTTGCGTGTTTTCTTTTTTCGTATAAAGTTATGCTCTTCTCGTTTTACACTTCGTGCATGTGTACTGAATATTAAATAAGTTAGTAATGATTGATAACATAATGTGTACCATGCTGATTTGTACAGGGGCTCAGTAGATTTTGCACTTAACAAGCCTTAACAGACAGTGAATGAGAGAGATCGACTGAGCGCGTGCGATTACCTGCCTCAGGCAGAGTCATGTATATTTGTGAAAATAGGTTATGTCCAAGGAAAGCGAAATCTCTGTCTTAGCATCGGCACTCTGCTGGTCAGCTGAGGCTTTAAAAGTGGCGCTCAAAGTTAAAAATGATTTCAACAGCGTGTTTCTTTACATATCTCTTTGAATGAATCAGCGCTTTTGAACGTGTAGTTGAATGAACGGTTTAAAGACTCACACAATGACAGTCAATTCTACAAAATGAATCAATTTCATAAATAGATGTAAATGAAAACAGACAATATTTTTTCTCTGAATACTTAATTAATGTGAATGAATGACTGGCTATTGTTATCCATGAAATGATCTAAACAAATCTTAGCACTGCACAGAAGCTGCATGAAGTGACATTTAGATGTGGAATTTATACATTTAGACTGTATTTATAATTGCATAAATAAAGTTATGAGATTAATGTTTTAAATACTAAATTCTGAATATAGAAATATGTTGGAAAATAATGTAATATGCCTAATTTTAGATGGGAAACTTAAAACGGCCAGCAGGTGGCAGAAGTTCGTTATTGAATCACTGAGTCATTCAAACGATTCTTTCAAAACGGCTGAATCCTTCAGAAGCGAATCAAATGACTGTTTTATGAATGTTTTAGTGAATCAGTGATTCGCCCAAGACAACGCAGATTTGGATTCGAACACAGAAACGAAACAAAAACAGCTCTCTTGCTCGTGTTATATTGCCGAACTGTCAGGAGCATTTTTTGCTTGCATATCTTGAAATTTCTAAGTTAGCAGAATGTATATTAAAACATAACATTATAAATGAATAAAAATATATATATTATGATTGATAAGAACCAAGTGCAAAGCCGCTATGTTGATGAATGGAATTGCATTTGTGATCGCAAAGATGCTTCCAGAAACGAACTATTACACCTGTTCTAGAAGTGGTCAAATGAATAAAACTGCGATAATACTTTCTTGAAGGATATTATGATGTTGAATAAGTGATGCTTGATCTGTTTTTTAAAATGACATCAGACGGTCTAAATCAGACCCTTTCTTCTGATAAACTGCAGCATGAACAACGACATGCAAGTGCAACTTCTCATTGAAAACTGAACTGAAGCGTCGGGAAACACTCAATACAATATAAAGCGTATACACAGACTAAACTACACAGAGCACAGCAGAAAGACATTTGGCAATCAACTTGTAATGTTTCTGCTGGCATGCATGTTCAACGTTTGAACGTTTAAAACAGTGTTGCTGCCGTGCATACTACATCTTACGGTGCTACCTTATGGACGATACTACCGTTTAAAAAATGCGATGGCACCGCGGATATTTTTAAGCTTTAGTATCGCGATACTACCGTAGTACCGGTGTATCATGCAACCCTATATGGCGATAATACTGCATATCACGGTTTTGAGCCACTCAAAATTACCGCAAGGGAAATTCCTTCACTGCAACAGCCCTATCTATGACAAAAAAATACTATTATAAACTAGGTTAGTGGATAATTTTGCAGCTAAAGTTATTCTAGAAAAATCATGAGTGCACAATTTTATAAAATCTAAACATTTAGTGAAATAACATTATTTAGTGGGGAACAAATAAAAGTGAATAAGTCTAGGACTAAATCTGGTAAAATGTTACACATAGCTCTTTGTATTGTTGTAAAATACATTAATGAAACAAGTAAATGTATTTATATATAAATATAAACTATAAAATTAAAACTTTTTTTTTTCAACATTTTTTTTTTCATACAAAACAAAACAACAGACACGTACTCAATATCTCAAAGTCTTGTCAAAAGGGAGGGAGCGAGGGAAGGACAAGAAAAACACAAAAGTCACTCCTTTATACAGTCACGTATATCAAAGAGAAAGCACTGCCAAGCATCAATAGTAGAAGGCTTGACCCCATTGATTCGTGCTGTTGTACATTCATAAGTCACTATTTGCAGGAGGCTATGGATCCAATATTTTTTTCCACACATGTGCGGTGTAAACCAGTTCTGTATTATTGTCTTCTTCGCAGCTGTAAAACCAGCAAACAACATTATCTTTTGCATTAAACTAATACAGAGACCAGAATCATCATTACGAAGACACAAACTTGGGTTAACAGACCAATCAATTTTCAGTAAGGATGATGAAACCAGGTTTACATGTGTCCATAGACTAATGACGATAGGACACTCCCAGAACATATGAAGAAAAGTACCTGATGATGTAGTATTACATATATGGCAGTTGAAATTTGGTTGTAGTTTCATTTTAAATCTTTTGTAAGGAGTTATGTATGCTCTATGAATGACTTTGAAGTGAATAAGACGGTTAGCCAAATTTTTGGATGTTAAACTGGGATTAGACCACACCCTCTCCCAGTCGACAGATAAATTAAGGTGAGATAATTCCCTATTCCAAATAGTTTTAATAGAAAGAGGTTTTGTAATGCAATCAATAATCTTATTATATATTAAGGAAACAGATGGCCGACCAGCAGATGGCATAGGATCCCGCATAGGATGAGAGGAAATGAGAGAAGACCAAGGAATGCCATACGCTTTGAGAGCAGAACGTAATTGAAGAAAGACAAAATATGCAGATGCTGGTAGACAAAATTTGGTTCTTAATGTCTGAAATGAACATAGGCCCTGGTTATCATATATATCACCGCACGTGTTTACACCTAAAGAAGACCAAGAGGGTTGGACAAATGGACGATTTCCACTTACAAAATTAAAATTGTGCCATAAAGGTGTACTGTTACAAAATTTGAAGGGTCCTCCTATCCGACGTTCAACCGTTTTCCAGATTTTAATAGAGTTGGCCACAACCGGACCAAATTTATAATTATCCCCTTTTTTTTCCTGTGCCAGTAAATAAAATATCTTGAAGTCTATTTGGTTTAACCTTGTCAGCTTCAATCACTCTCCATGAAACTGTAGATTGAGGATCAACCCAATTATGAAGAGCCTTAAGTTGGAACGACCAATAATACAATTCAAAATTTGGTACAGCCAGTCCTCCTGCGCTATTAGGATGTTGTAATGTGGTAAGTTTAATTCTGGGGCATTTATCATTCCAGATAAATTTAGAAATTATGGAGTTGATCTCCTTAAAGTAACCTGGAGGGGGAGAAAGTGGTAGCATAGAGAAATAAAAATTAAATCGAGGTAACAAATTCATCTTAACAGTGGAGATTCTTCCTTGAAGAGAGACTAAGATTCTTCCATCTTTCAATGTCATTTTTGACCTTAACTAAAATATTAATAAAATTGTCTCTGGCAATCTTATGAATGTTTTTATATATGATAATGCCCAAATAGATGAAAGATTCCTTAATAGGGATAAATGAGGGAATAGAAAAATTAACTTTAACATTGTTAATTGGCATTAAAGCAGATTTGCTACAATTTATTTTATATCCTGATAAGCTACTAAAATGATCAAATTCCTTAATTATACTAGAGACTAGGGTTGTCACGGTACCAAAATTTCAGTATTCGGTACCAATACCAGTGAAAATCCACGGTTCTCGGTACCAATTTCGGTACCAAAGCAAAAATATGCTAATTAAAAAACACATTTTTATTAATAAAGTTAAACAAAAATAAACTGCACAAAAACCAATGCCATTCTTTATGCTTATTTAAAATTATTTCAAATTTTTCCACAATTAATAAAAGTATGAAAAAAAAGTAAACAAGTTCCACCCAAATGTTTGTCATATTTCTGCTTCTGCTGAAAAACTGTAAACTGTCTGTTTTAGGGTTTGCTGGTGCTTCATGATCTTCCTGCAGCTGTAAAAGGAAAATATAATATTAGTAAAGCAGTGGACTGAGTCTGACCAAATACACCAATTAGATCATTGACTCCAGCTAAAATATAACATTTCAGTAAATAACAAACCTCAGCTTTTATAATAAATTTAGATATGATTACATATATTTTAAGACAAGTACATATCAAATAGATGGAAACTGTAGTATTAAAAACACTTTACAATAAGATTCCATTTTTTAAATAACATGACCTATCAAATAAACAATAGTTATATATTGCAATTCTTCTTCTTAGGGTTAATTTCAAAATTTACAAATACATAAAATCAATCAATCAAAGTTCAATCTTTTAAAATTATTTAATGCACAATGAACAAACATGAATGATCAAGTGTCTGTATTAAATAACATTCACAAACATTAATTAATGTTGTAAAAATATATTGTTCACTCACTGTAAGTTGATGTTAGATAATAACATGAAGTCATTGTAAAGTCTATACAGGAGATAACATTTGACTGTACTTTCATTTAATACAAACTGTGTACATATTTAATTTTAAAGGGCTTTTAAACCTGCTAGTTATCCAGCCAAGAATAACAACAACTAGCAAAAAAAATAAATAAATAATAATAAAAAAAGGCCAGAACTGTTTTTTTTTTCTGACAGACTGATATGTCATAAACACTGTTAACTGTTTGTACATTCTCCAACACGCATATTTTAGATTCACAATTCATTTAAAAGCCTCTGGTGTGTAACAATAGTAAATACCATCATGTCCTCCTGTTGTTTTTACCCTAATAAAGGTTATAGGCGCATTAAGTAGTTAATAAAGAAACTTCATTCTAATGCTCATTATATTAGTGTTAGCCACGCTTATGCTAAGGATTAACTCCGCTATAACGGCAGTTTATTTTAATCCGACATTCAAATTAAAATATGGAATAATATTCATAACAGAATATCTAAATATTAAATTGAAACTTACCTGCTTGAACTCTTTCATTTGATCCGGGTGTCGGTCTTTAAAGTGTTTTATTAGTTTGATGCATTTCCTCCTTTTGATGTTGGCACGTCTCTGTGCTGTTATGAAGAGAGCGCATGTGCGCAGCTTTCAGATCAAGCAGCAAGAACCGGCTCGACCGGGTACTCGGTACCACCGGGACTTAAAAGACACCTGGTACCGTGACGTTTTCATTTTTTTAGTACCGAAGTACCGGTTCTTTTGACAACATTATACAGGACATTTGAACTTTGTATCAGTACGTCATAAATAGGACAGTTTACTGTTGGGGGTTTGTCGTGTTGTGACTCGCATCGCATTCAGTGTAGACAATATCACTGATTATAATGGGTTCTATATAGGGATGCACCGATACCACTTTTTCCAGTGCTCGCCCGATACTGATATGTTTATTTTTGGTACTTGCTGAAACAGAGTACCGATATTTTCATTGCATTTGTACATTTTTTAAATATCGGGTACAGAAACCAAAAGAGTATGTACAATGTTAATTGGTTAACTTCATTTATAAAATGGATAGTCAAACCAAAATTTATTCAGACACCTTCAACATTTCTCACATTATCAGTGTTTATTCTCTATAGTTTATGGTAATAAAATATGACAAGAACTCAGTTAAACTGTGTCAGAACAAATTCAGCTTGATAATGTCAGATAACTTTGATAGAAAGGTATGCGATGGATTACAATCAACCAAAATTATTCAGACAGCTGTTAGTATGCCAATATTTACACAACTATCAATACTTTGTCAGGCAACCCTTGCAACCCTTAATGCAAACCTGAACTTCAGTTTTTTTTCCCAGACTCGGTCTGAATAATTTTTGGTTCCAAATTTTTATCAATTTTACTGGTAGTCCACTGTATGAAGAATTTTTGTATATATGTCACGGTTTACTTTATTTCGCTATCCTCACTTACATAAATGAACTATAGTGTTCTGCACCCACTAGTAAAATATATCAAAAATAATATTTGGTCTCTGAATAATTTTTGGTTTGACTCTATATCCTTCGGTTATTTTCACACTTAATTATGCACATCAAAATGTATTTGTACAAGTTTTTGTTACTTTCACTGTTATTTTTTTTGCTCTATGGTACATCATCTTTAATTTAACAGCATTAGAGCTGTTCCATTGCAGCGGATCAGTACTGCAATCACACACTTTGCTGAAATAATGCAGGGAACCACTCGTTATAAATCTCCTAACTGTGATATTTTCAGAAATAGAAGTCGCGTTTTTCTTTTCATCTGAAACATGCTGCGATTTATATTCCAAAGCCACTCATACAATGCAGAATCACTCATGAAGCAAGCAAAACGCGTGCACGTATTTGTACTGGTGCAGAATGAGAGGGACAAGTACAGAACAGCTTTGCACATTTCAAACAGGCTGTTAGTTTCACTTTCGCCAGAAAGTCGTGTAGCCTATGCTTAAGGTTGAAAATAAATAAAGTTTATAGTGAATGCCCCTATCAATTGTCTTATATTTACGATTTAGTTTTAATCCAAATAATGCATGCTAAGTGAGCGAACATCAATAAAGATCACACCACAGAAGAGCGCGCGCTCTCTCTCTCGCTCCCTCCCTCCCTACCGTTAAGAAACTTGTGCATTGTTTTACTTACTTGTTTTTGACATATCCGACAGAACTACAAACTTTCCAGTGATGTCTGTGAGAAAGGAATATTCACTGGACGAGCTCGCGCATCTGCGCCGGCGCGCGCGCACAATCCACACAGCGCTTTTCTTTTCAGCTCGCGCACATCAGCTATAAAGGCATTAATACTGAATGTTTAACATCATTCATTGAATACATCTGCTTCGTAGACATCTTTAATCTCTAATAACTCAATTCTGCTGCCTGTTATTCTGTTGTGTGTTTCTTTGTCTGAATATGGCACTTATCACATGCTGTTTGGTATCGGGGCATTTTAACGAGTACGAGTACATGAGCTCAGTATCGGGCCCGATACCGATACCGGTATCGGTGCATCCCTAGTTCTATAGTATTTTGAATAATACGTCCATATTACACAGGGTGTATTTAACCTAATCTAGGCAATATCGCGTTCATAATCGCAGACGAATCACCTTCGATTATGAACGCGATATTGCCTAGCTTGTCAGTGAACTACGCCTCTGTGTAGTAAATGCTGCTCCATCTGAAAGCAGGTGATGGCGATTTACTACTAATCATGAAACCAGCTTTACTGACGAGATGCGCATGATAATCAAATTTGATTAATTGCACAGCCCTAATAGTAATTTTATAATAATTTAACAATATTAAATTATATTAAAACAAAAAAAGTGTAGTTAACCTCTATTTGGAAGCTGTTTTTATCATAGTTGATGAATTGTAGTCTTAGATTGACTGTTGAATGTGCAAGTTCTCTAGATTTTTATTGAATTTCATCGTGTTTGAATGGATAAAAAATGGTTTGTGTTACCAGGTAAAGGGACTGTAGTTATTTACATGGGATACTTGAGCATGATTGGTCAGTTGCTGCATTCACAGGCAGCCAGTTTTCTACATTGCTTCACAACTCGTATCACTCCACACGTTTTCTACACTCCTTTAAACATAATCAAATTGAACAAAAAAAAGTCAATCAATATTTAATGTCCATTTATTTATTTAAGTAATATGTGGGATTATATAGTCACCTGGTCATTATCGCAAAATAAACCCCTTCAGGCTGATAGCTTGTGCTAGGTTGTTGCTGTTTATTTTGCAATGATGCATTGACTGCATTAACCCTTTACTTTCTTAATTCCTGTCTTCTCGCTATTGATCAATGTCACACTGAACCTTTTAAACACATTGCAGCCATTGTGTTGGTGAACATGTACTGTTTGTGACTAATCAAGCAATTTGTCTCTTATTTTCTCAGGAACCTCTACCTGCTGCTGTGTTCTTGACGCTGGAATGGAAAACCGAGGTAAACGGATGGGTTATGTCGTCAGAAAGACGAAAGAAATATCTGTGATTGTCACAATGGTCATCATTCAAAGTTAATTTGGAGATTCACTGAATACTCCACATCTTATATACACAGGCTTTTACAAAATTAGTTTTCATTCATTTTCACTATTGATTATAAGCAGTTTTTTATTTTTTTTATTTTTTTTATTTCCTCAATTAGGCTGTTTCAGTCCTGGAATAGTTGCATTTTGGCCTTTTTTATTTTTGACCTCATATATTTCATAAACAATGATTGGTTTTATTCTTGATCGTAGAGTAGCTGGTGATATCAGTGATCCTGTGTTGTGTTGTTTTATAATATCACTGAGCTCATAAGGAACGTTAGCCTCATAAAGGAGGTTGACCATGTGACGCGCAGGTGTGTTGGCTCTAGCGTCAGATATCTGATCACGCTTTGCCCAGTCGAAACACCCACAGGTTAAACTCAGCGCTTTTCATTTGCCACAGTGTAGCTTTGCTTTTCAGTGGGGAATTTCACCTTTATGGACAAAGAGAGTAACTCTGCAGAAGAGGAGACTGCCTCATCGGGTAGGAAATGTTAGTTTATTGCCCCTCAGTGTTTGCCGGCTCAGCAATAGGGTAAATATCTGTTGTTTGCCATTGAAGGTCAAGATAACGATGAAGAACGTTTAAAAATAGAAGTCACCTTTAAGGTTTGTGGGTAGAGACTGTTTTTTTTCCCCTTCTGATTGTGGGTTATTCTTTTTTTAAAGGGAATTATTCCTTTTCTTTTAGGTGTGTATGTTTATTCAACAGCACATATGAGCATGTATAAGTGCTCCCCATAAATGTCTGTGTACTCGAAGAACTATTTATTTATACAAAGAAATCTGTTGTCTGTACCAAAAAATCTGTCCACTGAAGTGCTAGATTGCATCTTTTTGAGTTTAGAAAACATACAACAGCAGATGTGATAATCTGAAGATCTGTGCTGTGTCAGTATCGTGTTACAGTGATGGTATGGGATTATACTTCATATACTGCATCATACTTCAATATTTACACAACTGTTTCAAAGTTTCATGTTCATGAGATATTTTTTTAATACTTTTCTTAAGCAAATATACGTTTAATTGATCAAAAGTGACAGTAAAGACATTTATAATGTTATAGAAGGTTTCTACTATTCTATGATACACCTGTTGTTGGGTCGCTCATATTTGTTCAGGTGTGACATGCTTAATCTAAAACCTTTGTTAATTACTTCATAATTACTATTTATGGTCTTTTTATTTATGTAAATAAAATATTTATTAAAAATAAATATAATTTTTAGTTAAAATATGTATTTGTACTTAAATCCATTTTCCACAGGATAATTTAAAATTAGCAAAAATGTCACCCACAAGGCATTGTGATGCCATGGGAAAAAAAAAAAAAATATATATATACATACATACATACATACATACATACATACATACATACATACATACATACATACATGCATACATACATGAATACATAAATAAATAAATAATAAAATAAATAAATAAATAATAAAATAAAAAGAACCACCACCACCACGGTCCCAATTTATATATAAAAAAAATCATTAGAAGACCATTGTATTTGTTGACACTTTTTGTTAGTGAAGAAAGTTAAATTCAGGGATTGTGCCAGGAAGTGGAGTGACTCTTTACTTACATGAGTTTCTGCTGTGATTTGGAAACAGTCCAAGAGATTTCCTTGATAGGATTTACTCACTTCAGTGTTTTGGCCTGGTTTCTTCCAGTGACTCTTGTCCTGAGCGTTGGGACAGAGAGAGATATCAGGACAGCAGATAAGGAGAGAACATGGATACAGATAGGCAATGTTGTGTCTAATGCTGGGACATTATTAGATTTTTCAGATATTTAATTCAAATGCAGGCCTATTTAAATTTCTCTCCGTATGGTGTTTGTTAAAATCAATTCATTTTTAAGATGTGTTTTCTAGATCTGGAAAAGTCATACATTTTTATAATGAATGTAGATGTTTCTATTTTCACTCTGAAGTAAAGTATTTCATCATCTAGCTGTTGTTCTTGTCAGGACTAAATGTGACCCTGGACCACAAAACCAGTCATAAGTGTAAATTTTTCGAAATTGAGATTTATACATCATCTGAAAGCTGAATAAATAAGCTTTCCATTGATGTATGGTTTGTTATGATAGGACAATATTTTGCCGAGATACAACTATTTGAAAATCTGGAATCTGAGGGTGCAAAACAATCAAAATACTGAGAAAATTGCCTTTAAAGTTGTCCAAATTAAGTTCTTAGCAATGCATATTACTAATCAAAAATTAAGTTTTGATATATTTATGGTAGGAAATTTACAAAATATCTTCATGGAACATAATCTTTACTTAATATCCTAATGATTTTTGGCATAAAAGAAAAATGGATCATTTTGAACCAAACAATGTATTTTTGGCTATTGCTACAAATATACCCCAGATACTTAAGACTGGTTTTGTGGTCCAGGGTCACAAATTTGCTTGCATGTCATGAGATCTGATTTTTGAGTGAAATGTTTCCTTAAACTTTTTTTTTTTTTTTTTTAAACGAATCATTCTTATGTGATCACAAATCAGTCTGAATGACTCATTAGAACTGGTCTGAATCAAAATGATTCTAAAAAAATGTTTATTCAGTGATCACAATTGACTGTAAAGGACATGGAAATGCATTGGTCAAAAAGTGTGGCATCTGGGTTTACAATAGTCTGTTTACTTCCTGCAAGGCATCATGATATAATATACACTTTGCTAATGATGATTCAGTTCTTAGCAGTTCTTCTAGCTCTTTCACTGGTCAGCAGTCATTATAACTATATGCTAATGTCCAGTGAAGTTTTTTTTTTTTTTCGTCTTTGGAACAAGAAATAAGATTATTCATAATGCTACACATTCTCTTTATCACAGACTCAGAATATCAGAGTTTCAGGGTATATTTGTGCTTTGGGTTTAATGATTTTATTGTTTGGATAAATTGTTTTGTATTTGGATGATTTTAATTATATTTCAGTACCACACTGTGTCCTTCAGATGGCGGTGTTGTATTGCAAATGAAAGGCCATGTATTTAGCCGCTGGAAACCTGTGTGCTGTCAGCCCGTCTCTGCATTACAGTTACAGTATCTGTTACTGAAGAACAATAAAGCTTATTAGGCTCTTAATTATGCCTGTTTACAGTATACAAGTTTTTCATTCGGTTTCTGCTGTTGTAATAAAAATGCCTGAAGGTCTGTGGTTATCAAGCTCACAGTATTTTCATGTTTTATTGTGTAACATTTAATACTCCAGTAATTCCCCACTAGTGTTATTATTGTTATATTTTTTAAGCTTGTGTCTTGAAAAATGTTCTTGCTAATAACTTGGCAACCCTAGGTTGTCTGGGACAGAAAACATTGTACAACCAAAAGGATGTGAGACAAGAAATTGACACTAAATAAAACATCTCATGCTATAAGAGGAAAGGCCTTTGAGGCAAGCATGCAACATTAATTTTATTCATTTATTATTTTTATACACAGTACACAATTATTCAAGCATGCATTATAAGAATGTGAAAACGGTATATTACACAAGAAGATAGATTTTAAAGCTTTAGAGTTCCTGAAGGCATATTTATCAAAACTTTTATCAAAACTGTGGAACCCCTTTTCAGTTTAAACTGATTGTGGGAAAGTTGAGCAGTTGGATGCTCTCTCAAGTGCTTTAAAGGGCAGTGCTGTTAACAGAATAAAACTGCTGCTCTGTTTATGCAGTTTAAGTTAAGTGCAGACCAGTGGAGTTTTTCTTATTTCTGTCATTATTATTGGGAAGCTTGGGAAATCCCTTAACTGATTCTTAAACAAATTGTTTATATACACAAAGAGCATTAAGTGCGTAGCATCAAGTTTTTTTTTTATCCTATTTAATGAACCCGTTTTATCTATCTTGCTTTATTCAGCCCTTGTCTGGCTTTTGTCTGCTGACAGCTTAAGTGAGTTTATCCAAGCACAGCGCTTGTGTGTGTGTGTGTGTGTGTGTGTGTGTGTGAGAGAGAGAATGAATGAGTGTCTCATTGCAAAACCTGGCTCTGACTGGCACTAAACACAGCCAGCTTTGCTTTTCTGTCCTCCTCCGTCTCAGTGCTCCATCTCTCTGATCCCAGACATACAGATCAAGCCACATCATGTCCTGTGTGGATAACTCGCTTATCCTGAGAGATTTAATGTAACAGCTTGACGGGGAGTTCTTTTTGATTTACCTCATCTCAATATCTACATACACTACCATTCAAAGGTTTGGGGCTGATATGATTTTTTTTAATTATTATTTTTTTATATTTTTTAAAGAAGTCTCTTTTGCTCACAAGGCTGCTGTTATTTTCTAAATAAACAGTAATATTGTGAAATTTTATTACAATTTAAAAATATTTTTTTCTATTTGAATATATTTTAAAATTTAATTTATTCCTGTCACTGAAAACTGAATTTTCAGCATCATTACTCCAGTCTTCAGTGTCACATGAAATCAGTCTATGCTGGTTTGATGCTCAAAAAACATTTAATATGATTATTATGTTAAAAACTGTTGTACTGCTTCATGGTTTTTGTGAAATCCATTAAATATTTTACTTCAAGATTCTATGATAAAAAAGTGTGTAAAATTATTAAAAATAAAAATTTTGATCAATTTAATGCATTCTTGCTGATCTTATTGAGCCCAACTTTTGAACGGTAGTGTATTTTTTTCACTGACCATTAAAAATCACTGGGCACTTAAGCCACATATATTTCTGAATGTCATTGCATTAGGTGACAAATGTTAAAACAAATTTATTTCAAAGATAGCATAAACACACTTTTCAAGCACTACATTTCACAAAAAGATAAGACAGTCGCGGAAGCCCTAAGAGGCCAAGCATTTTTGTTTTTCTCTTTAGTTATATATATTTTCATATTTTTTATATAATTTTTTTTTTTTTTTTTTTTTTTTTTTTTTTCTCTCATGATCACACCATATGTGACCCTGGACCACAAAACCAGTCTTAAGTCTCTGGGGTATATTTGTAGCAATAGCCAAAAATACATTGTATGGGTCAAAATTATCCATTTTTCTTTTAGGCGAAAAATCATTAGGATATTAAAGGAAAACGCCACCGTTTTTCCATATTCCAATATGTTCCTCCCTCAATTTAGACGAGTTGATATGTACCTTGAGTTGATACGTCTTAGACGAGTTGATACGTCTCAGTCCATGCACTTAATCCCTCTAGCGCACGGCACCACTATGCTAGCGTTTAGCTTAGCACCATTCATTCCTTAGGATCCAAACTGGGATAAATTTAGAAGCCACCAAACACTTCCATGTTTTCCCTATTTAAAGACGTTTACATGAGTAGTTACACGAGTAAGTATGGTGACACAAAATAAAACGTGACGATTTTCTAAGCGGATAAAAATTATAACTATAATGTGTGGCGGAAGAGCACTTCGCAGCACTTCGACCTCGGCGCAGTAATATCATCACTCCTGAAAACTCCCCCTCTCACTGATAGTGATCGTGCAGGCCACGTTGGTTGTATTGATGGAAATATTGTATTGCTGCAAAGTGCTCTTCCGCCACAAGTATAAAAGTAACTATACAGCTGTTTTGTACCGGATCATTGTATCACTTATAAAACAGGATAGTGTAATAATATAATTACAATTAAAACAAATTTCTGATGTCAGGAAGAAAAGATATACAATACAATCAATCTACAGCATGTCTCTATACAGTGCACAGGCCGTCTGGTGGCAGACAAAACAAAGTGTACCATAAAACCAGCAGTGATGTGGAAAAGGTTTTCTTTTTTTTGTACCATTCAAAAATGCATCAAGATTTTTACAATGACTCCATGATGTAACATCAACCATTTTGTTTTAAATTGTTCAACGTACAGTGGACTATATCATCATTTACAGCTGAATCTCATCAAACCTGTCAACAACATGTCTAGGTCATATTTCACCCCAAAACAAAAAGTTTTGCTTAAAGAAAATTAAGCTTTAGGATCATTAAAAATTTTGGCATTGTGGAAAAAAATATATCTCATTCTCATTATGGTAATATGTGAAAAAAAGTTTATATATATATATATATATATATATATATATATATATATATATATATATATATATATATATATATATATATATATATATATATATATATATAGCTTTTAAATGAAAGTTTATATAAAAACATTACAGTATATAAAATCTATTACAGTAACAAGAAATACAATTGAGAAAAATGCATATGATAAAAAAAATAAAATAAATCCAACACTATAATAAGAATAATTTAGGGGGAAAATGTGCTTTAATGATGAAAATAATATCTAGCAATATCTAATAATTAAATCTAGTGGATTCTTCAGGGTTCCTACACATTTTCCATTTCAAAATTCCATACTTTTCCAGACTCAAATTTCCAAACCTCTCTGTAGATTTTCAGACCACATTTAACAAAAAATGGTTCATAGAGCATTATTTTCACCTTTATATTTGGTATATAGTACAGTCATCTGTAAATATTTTTATTTTGTCAGGGTTTTTGTCATTGCTTTTATCAAAGTGAAAACATACAGAGTCCCTAAAATAAAAAAATAAAATAAAAAATAGACTTTTACATGCACACAAGAAACTTTTTTGAGCCCTCGAGAAACTATTCACATGTGCATGAATGTTTTGCATGCTTACACATTACAATTTCTAATTTTATATAACCCATTTCCTAACCTGGCTGCATCACAGCCATCTTACTATGAATAAAACGATAGCATGGATGCACATAAATTAACAGATCTACCTGCTCAAAATGTTGCTTTTATTATGGTAGTACCTCTAATATCAAGGCCTAATGTCCAATTTAAAGGAAAACGCCACCGTTTTTCCATATTCCCATATGTTCTTCCCTCAACTTAGACGAGTTGATATGTACCTCTCCCGTCTCAGTCCGTGCACTTAATCGCTCTAGCGCGCGGCACCACTATGCTAGCGTTTAGCTTAGCACCATTCATTCCTTAGGATCCAAACTGGGATAAATTTAGACGTTTACATGAGTAGTTACACGAGTAAGTATGGTGACACAAAATAAAACGTGGCGATTTTCTAAGCGGATAAAAATGATAACTATAATGTGTGGCGGAAGAGCACTTCGCAGCACTTCGACCTCGGCGCAGTAATATCATCACTCCTGAAAACTCTCCCTCTCCCTCTTCCGTCAATACAACCAACGTGGCCTGCACTATCACTATCACTATCAGTGAGAGGGAGAGGGAGAGGGGGAGTTTTCAGGAGTGATGATATTACTGCGCCGAGGTCGAAGCTCTTCCGCCACACATTATAGTTATCATTTTTATCCGCTTAGAATATCGCCACGTTTTATTTTGTGTCACCATACTTACTCATGTAAACGTCTTTAAATAGGGAAAACATGGAAGTGTTTGGTGGCTTCTAAATTTATCCCAGTTTGGATCCTACGGAATGAATGGTGCTAAGCTAAACGCTAGCATAGTAGTTCTGCGCTAGAGCGATTAAGTGCACGGACTGAGACTGATTCTCATCGGTATCGGCCGATCACCATGACAAGAAATTGGTACTCTGTATCGGCTGCAAAAATTCTGATCGGAGCATCCCTGCTAATTAAGTTTCATACTATGCTGTTAGGAGCACTGTACTTTTGAAAAACCTACAAAAATAAAATGCACAAATAATACTTGATAATATATGCCGCCTGCCCTTACTGTGTTGACGGGTCCATTGCTAGACCATTTGAAAATGTTAAATGCACAAATAATACTGCATCTTTCTCTGTAAAAAAAAAAAAAGAAAGTCCAAAAAATAACTGTGATGTTACAATTTTATTGTTGTATTCAAAACGTATTAGCGCAAAAAAACTTCTCATTATGGTATTGTGGTTACTGGTAGCCTTTTGTAAAGGAGGCCTAGAAACTTGCTCATAACCAAAAAACCAAACCAATTTTTTAATAAAAAAAAAAAGATGATCATGAGAAAACAACAATTTGAAGATATAATGGGAGAAAAAATAATGCATGACCTCTTAGATCCATAAATAATATATATAGTTTTATTTATAGTTTGTGCGATTAAACCTCACATGTATGGTTACTTTTCACACTGCATGGATGATTTCATGCATCCACCCTGACGCACCTGTTGATTTTAAAGTCATGAATTGTTCAGAAAAAGTGAATTTTGTTAGTCTCCACAGTAGATGTGAAGGTACAGCCTCATCTGATGACTTTATTTGATTCATTCCTAACGAATACACAAAGTGGCATATTTGCTAAATACAATGTTCTATTCACAACATGTAAAGTATGACTTTGCATATTCTCATTAGATGTTACTGGGCAGTAGACGTGACTATGACTATACCAACCACATTACAACATTGCGTTGCTTAATTAAATTTCTCATCTCCATAATTGTCTGGAATTTTTCATCCTGTTTTGGTTATGCCTAGCTGTTCAGCATCAGTGTAATACTGTGAACGGACTTTATTTCACTCCCACATGAGAGATGGAAACTCAAGTCTGCGACTTGGACTCGAGTCACACTAAAGTCGCATAAATAAAGACTTGGGACTTGACTTGGACTTGGACCTCAGAGACTTGTGAACATGTCTGTCCCACACACACGCCAATAATCAGCCTGTGCCGCCACCTCACGATCTGTCTCCTTCCCTGTAACCTGAGCCCTCTGTGATGTCACTTCCTGCCAGTCAAGCGCTCCACCTCAGCCCCTGCTCGTGTCTCAGGTTACACTGCACCGTCTAATGCATTTTGGGAAATGAAGGTGTGTAGCAACCTAAGTTCATGACCCTAAAGCCCGGCTCCCATCTCTTCCGGTCTCCGGCACCGGGAATGAGTGGCATCCGGCCAGCTGACGTGCTTCAGACAAGCGGTGGATGTTATTTATGAAGTCAAGGCTGCTGGGAGGGAGGGACCTTCAGGAGTTGTTGACTCAGAGCGAGTGAGCCACCAAAACAGAAGTTGTGAAGTAAGAAGGAGGGACGAATGAACGGGGCGAGTGCGAGCTCCGACATCTAGGATTACAGAGAATAGTGGAACTGTGTCTGCCCTCCCTGCCACGGGCCCCGGGACAGGCAGAGGACGGGGCGCACCGGACACAGGGGTACAGAGCAAGATTATGGGACAGGGAGCCAGCACTCAGACTTTAAACCCAAACCCTGCCTACATTTCAGGTGAGTCACTTCAGACGGGACATGGATTTCTGAGTATCAAGATGATGGGATGCATTTAACGTGCTTTCTCACAGTTTGTTTGAAAGCCAGACCTTTTTTTTTTTTTTGCTGGAGGGGATCTGGTCTTATTGCTTATGCATACTCATGCCAACTGCACTAGTCTGAGCGATCGCAGGTGTACGTTTATCGACGTGAAGGAAGAGTAAGAGACAGGCATGGGCAGGTGGGGTGAATGTACGCTGAAGGAATGTGGAGATTGTTGTTCAATCGGACATTCTCATGTTTCTGTCAAGCACTCTTCCTTTCGCATTAGACCTTACGATGATATGAGAACGTGTAGCTCTCTATAGTAGTTTCTACATTGCATCTTTTTAATCATGTATGACCATGTGTTTGGTGCGGGAGTTGTGTGCAGCAGCGTTATAGGAGAAAACCTGTTTGTGCTGTCTGTTGATTCAAGCTTACTCAATTGGTTTCTTGTTGTTCTTTATGCTGTTGCTGCTGTATGGTGTATATACAAAATGTCAATGCACCAGTTCTTCCCAAAAGAATAAAAACAATCAATACTTAAAATTAATTTGCTGTGTATCCAAAAAAGGATTTCATGCAGAGAGACTAGCAATCTTCTTTTTATTATTACTACAAAGTGCAAACAAATAAAGTGCTCAGTGTATTTAAAATCATTTACAACCAGCTCACAATGAAGTGTGCTCAACTTCATCTTAGTGTTGAATGAATTGGAAATAAAGTTTACTTTTTTCTCTATTTTTATTAGACTGATGAGCTATTTTGATGATTGATTTAAATTGATTCAGATCAACCAATTATATCTGAGAGTTGATAACTAGGCGACACTTGAACAGTCACAGAGTTAAATGTGTGTACTGAGCTTGTGTGACAATGTAGTGTTCTACTGTTTGACATGTTTACCATTGCCTAGTGTGCACAGGATCAGATAGTTTTGTTTTGTTTTGTTTTTAAAAATTATTTTAATGGCAGCAGCATTCCATTCCGAATATAACTAATCAAGTACATCCAACAGTCAACTATGGCATTGTAAATGTATTTTTGCCCAAATTATATTTTATTTCAAAATATTATATAGATATTATAATATAAATAATATAATGGTATAAAACATTTTCTTTCTGTATTTATATATTTATAGTTTGGTTTGTTTGTACACTACCAAGTGTAGGGTCAGTAAGATTTTTTTATTATTATTTTGTTCAGCAAGGATGCGTTCAATTGATCAAACATGATAGTTAATACATCTATAATGTCACAAAACATTTCTGTTTAAAATAAATGCTTTTTAAAAAACTTTCTATTGATCAAAGTTTGCAGAAAAAAAAATCACAAAAATATGAAGCAATGTTTTCAACATTGATAATAATCAGAAATGTTTCTTGAGTGGCAAATCAACATAAGAATGGTTTCTGAAGGATCACTTGACACTGAAGGCCCAGCTTTGCATCAAATAAATTAAATTTAAATTGTGATAATATTTTACATTATGACTGTTTTACTATATTCTCAATCAAATGAAAACACCCTTGGTGAGCAGAAGTTTTTTTTATAGGGCTCAAATAAGCAGCAGTTGTTCTGGTGCAGCAGCACTAGTGCATACTGTTACACACACAGACATTTCTATACATCCCTCAGTTTCAGACAAGCACCTGCTGATGACTTATGTTGTTTTAAGGTGTTGCCGTGAATCTTCTGTTTGTTCTCTATCAAACGGCATCACATGCCATACTCTTTTCTCACTTAACGCTTGATCATTGTAGTAGCATGATCAGTTCTTCCATTGACTCTTGACCTCTGTGTTTATTTGCACACAGTGTCCTCGACGTCTGTGTGTGATGTCCTCTACCATTATCATAGCTGTACATTACACTCAGTGAATTCAGGCCGTCAACTCTGATCCGATTCTCACGTATGTCACTGATATGAGAGGAATGCGCAGCTTTCCTGAAACAACGAGCTCATTGAGGCTGAGCCAGTGCTTCGTAGAAACATTGATTGAGGTGTGTGTGTGTTTGTCAGGTGAAGATCAGTGCTTGGTTTTGTTGGGTTAATTGTGGCCTGTGCTTTGATAGTGTTACGTTCACTTTCATTACTTTATTATTCTGTTTTATCAAGGTTGTGGTGTCATGACAACGAGCCACCTTGTTTTCTCTTGTCACTGTGCCCTTCTTTTTTTCCAAACAACACGAGGACAGTGTGTTTTTCCAGTAAGCAGTAAGTAGACCAAGTAGACCTAATTTGCAGACACTAAATGGGGAATGTGTTGGACTTTGTAAATTAAATTGTATAAGAGTCTGTTTTTGGATGCCATGTCATTGACAGGTCAGAAGTGAGCTTTCGTCATATAATTAAGTGAGTTGTTTGGTCTGAATGATTATGTACATTTTCACAGAATTTTCATAAAACAATATGCGATTAAACCTATCTTTTCACTGTCACAGCTAGACTTTCATCAGAGGAGTTGGTAGTTTTTGACTTGAGGGTGTTTTTGTATGTCGTCTTTAAAGGTTTTTCCACATGTGTAAAGAGTTTTCGTTGGAAAAATCCCATTTGAGTGAAGTAAAGTAGGTCTGTGTGCTGTCAAACCCTTGCCAAATCAGTTAAGAGCATCTAGGCCAACGGAGCTGCCAAAACCCATAAACATTCCAAAGCGCCTCATGTGTCATACACGACCTGCCTTGTCTTGTTTCTTCAGACCAGTTTAACGGTCTCTCTCATTATTCATGCTAAATAGACATCATTTGCACAGTGAATAACACAGCCTTCTCTTTCCTATGTTACAACATCCTTGCATTTGTTCAAACAAGGGGAAAATGGCATGTACTGTGGAATCTATGGAGCAAGCAAAGAGGAAACAAGAATGTTTTTGTATTTGTCCCTTTCCTCAAAAACACATCTAGTTATGATTAATTTTACAATTTACTATCCAAATTCAGTCCCATGCAAAACATGCTGGGTACTAGAAATTATTTGTCCAGTTATGTTGACAAACATTTTTTATGTAGTCCAAAACAAACTGATTAAGTTTACTTTAATTTTATAGATTTAAGCGGATTAAACTTAAAAGTTTTATCACAATTAAGGTGCCCCTATTATGGGTTATGAAAGGTTCATATTTTGGTTTTGGGAGTCCCCAACAACAGGTTGACATGCATGCAAGGTCAAAAAACACTTTAATTTTCTTATAATATGCATTTATTTTTACCTTATTTGCTCAACGACTCCCAAACGATTCGCTCAACAATAAATTTTTCCAAACCCCTCCCTTGCATGACGCTAATCTGCAGTGATTGGTCCGATTTCATTTAAAGCAGAGCACAGTGCTGCTTTGTGTACAGCGTTACCGGCACCTAGTGGCAACAAGTGGGCGGGCAATATGTTAATGTTTCATGTTGACCTCAAAATGAAACGGCTTAAGATTCATTTTAAAAACGACTCGTTTCAATGATTCAGAGTCGTCTCTTTCTTTTGAGAGACAATAACTTTATACACGGTGCTCTTTCAGATTTCAAACTTTGCAGGATGTGTTCATTCACTTAGAGCTGTGTTACACACTGCATGAGAGGTCATTTTCAAAAATCCATAATAGGGGCACTTAAAAATAAGCCATACAGACATGACGGCAAGTTGAAAGAAGTTGTGAGATTGTGGCCACAAATTGGCCTAAAACAAAACACATTAATATAATGTGCCACAAATTAATAAATCATAGCGATATTATTAGTAATAGTAATAGTAGTAGTTTTATTATGTTCAGGGCTCTGTATGAATCTCTATGATTTAATAGGAACTCTGACTCAACAAACGAAACAAGTCTAAAAACTGCTAATGTCTTGCAACTTTATTTCTGAAATTGTTTTATCAGTATCCTGATGCAATGCTGAACTCCCTTTACTGTTTCTGTTTGGAAATGTATCCAGCTCTCTGTTTTACCACAATAACTAATCATGTTAACCCAACATTAATTAACAGAATCTGTGGATAATTAACAGGATTGTCTGAAATGCACATTAAAGGGTTGCACCTCTCAGATTCCTTCAGGATGTTGTGAAACACTGTGAAACTGGCCTGGTGGTTTGATGTGCCATTATTAGGACTGGTTTAGAGCTGTCGCGATGCGTCGATATTAGTCGACTAGTCGATTTTGAAAAATCATCGACTTCATTTTGCTCGCATCGACTAACCGCAAAATACCGGAAGTGCCGCATTTCACGGACGAGAATCCATAAAACACATTATTAGACTATTTTCCAAGGCTGCATGATATTAAACCCATTTAAAAAACATAATTAAGCATAATTGTGAATTCACAAACGCTATGATTTAATTAAATAATTGTATGTGATGCAGTTCTAACACAGTATATGAGCTTTAATTATTTACATGCGTGTAGGTTAAGTACGTGCGTCTCACAGCGGCTCCGTTCACAGTAGTTCCACAGAAACTTATTATTTACATGTGTGGAGCATCTCAAACTCCATCTCTGCATGTTGTTGTGAGTTTGGGTTTATTATAACGTTCATCTGGGAACGCAACGTGCGCCATTTCATCAGATTTGTAAGGTAAATCATTTATAAGCCTACACAAACACAGGAGAATACATCATGATTTCAAAATAAAAGCTCAAACCCTCACTCTGCGTTTACACGTTTTGATATCCACATATTCATTTAATTACAGAGGCTATAGCATTTCTGTCCTAAAGAAATGGCCAAATATTAAAGATTAAGTGGACATTTGAATTAAATGGTGCTTGGTCAATATTAAACAAGGATTAGTTTGCGCAGTAATGTTTAAAAATAATAATCAGGCCGTTGTCGCCCCTGCAGGCCTTGTTGTTATGCGTTATCTACATTAGCTCTATTGTTTATAATACATTATGTATTTTAACAGTTTTGGTCAATAAAACCACATGATTTCTTGCTTTTGATACTTTATTTGAACTAATTATTATTGCATCATTGCTATTATATATGTATTTTAAGTCATTTTAAAAGCTATTGTTCACTTACATCTATTTTTATTACCACAAAAACATTATTATAATTATAGGGCCCTATGAAATCCGTTTTATTTCCAAATTCAGTTTTTCCATTTTAATTTTTCTATACTCTGTTTTAATGGTTAAATAAAATTTTATTAATCAAAAAGCCTGTCTAATTAATTGAGTTTTACAGTTTTATCTGTTTATTCTGTTTTCCATTATTTTCTGGATTCCATTTTAATGGTTCCATTAATTTTTTATTTTTGTTTTTCAGAAATACTGCACATTTACATTTTTCTCATAAATAAATTCTGGTAAATGATATTTCTGGTAAATACTCCTTTATTTGAAATACTGATTATAATTGTATTATTAGACTAGAACACGTGGATATGTTGTCATTCTTACACTATAATACTGAACTTTGATTTGAGTGATTTGGACTGAGATGAGATGGACACTTGCTTCTTGCACTCTTTGTTGCACTTTACTTTTGCTTTAAAAAAAAAGGATTTCATAGAAATTTGGATTTAATTTGGTTTAATAAAATATTCTGAAGTAATTTTTTTTTTTTTTTTTTTTTTTGTGCGGGAAATTAATCGTTTAGATTAATCGATTAATCGACAAATTAGTCAATGGATTAATCAAAATAAAAATAGTTGTTAGTGGCAGCCCTAGACTGGTTAAGGTATTATTTACAGAAGCACATCTTTATACAGTCCATAATGTGACCTGTGCTTATGACTACAGGTAGAGAGTTTAGTAGCAACAAGATTTGTAAAAATCAGCTGGGAGTCACTGTGTGTAAACTGTTATAACTCTTGTAAATCACATTGAGCTCATGGTTTGTTTGAGTCAGAGTTTCAGTATCCATATAACGTTCCAGAATCAACGCCCACTGTTGTTACATGTGAGTCATGAGGCTGTTGAAAGAGTTGTAATTGTTTTGTCAATCAATTTTATTATTTTGTATGCAGCTCATGATGTTTGTATGTAGGGCCCTATGAATTCCGTTTTATTTTTTTCTAAATTCTGTTTGTTCCGTTTAAATTTTTTCTGGATTCCGTCTTTTTCCTTTTTAATTTTTCTGGACTCCTTTTTAATAGTCAAATTACTTTGTATTAATCAAAAAACATGCCTAATTAATTAAAATCATGAAACTTTTTTTTACCATTGTTTACCAATGTTAACAATTTAACATTAATTTATTAAAAGTGTAACAAAAATTACATGTTTAGGGCTGTATGAAATGTTTAATTTTTTTCTCACCTTATGTTTTATTGTTACCAACAAAATGTGTTTTAGCATGTCTAATTATTTGAATGCATACATTCTTTATTATTATTATTATTCTTACAGTAGCCTTATGAAATGTTTTTTTCCCCTCAGAAATTCTGTAGTTGTGTATTTAAATTTTACTGGTTATCAGATGAAGGCTTAAAACATTGATTTAACTTATATTTTAATTAATGAAAATTAAACATTTACATTTTTGGCAAATAAAGGGGATTTACTATTAAAGTTTTATTATTTTTCAACCGTAGTAGTAGTAGTATTTCGTACATTCTACTAAATAATAGTAATATAGCCTATTTCTGGCACAATGTCTTTAATAAGTTAAACCAAACTTTTATTTTGACGGGTTACCGTGAATACCTTTTAAAGTTCTGTGTGTATATGAAATGACCCTAGTTTTACTCAAATGACATGGTAAAATGCTCGTGAAGTGACTTTCAGATCAGTTCTGGAGATATTGTTCATGTATTTATGTCCTCATTGAGACGGCAGATGCTGAAATCACCCGAGTCTGCTTCATTCACACAAAATCGACTTTTGCGGCTTAATATTTACAGATACTAGTCCATATCGCGATTTGATTTAAGTGTAATGACCTACCTTTGATTAATTCATCCAAACTTTGACAAATTCCATGACATTCTGCGTTATACTGTTTATTCCATTTTTATTACTGGATTCCACGATTCCATCTGCATTTTCTGCATCACGGGAATCATAGGGCCCTATGTATGCAGCACAGATGGGGGACTCGAGTCACATGACATGACTCTAGTCTGACTCTAGTCTGACTCGAGTCGCAAATTTAAGTACTTGTGACTTGCTTGACTAAATAAAAAAATGACTTGACTTGACTTGGACTTGAGATCCAGTGACTTGACTTGACTTGACCTTCATGACTAGGCAGGACTTGACTTTATAACAACTCTAATTATTATTATAAATCATTGCGAAATAATTTGGTAAACAAAATGCAAGCCACTGAACCAGCGGCAGAAGTGATCCGAGTCTGCGCAGAAAATTATTAATCTCGTGTTTGTAATTAACGATGTCAAACTTTAATTTCGCTGGCGTTTGCCTCTCAAAACAGTGCTTTAGTGTCAAGTATCCCTCTTTGTAAATCAATATATGGAATTGTACCACGGAAACCACAGTGTTTTATCGATTAGTGATATTTCTCTTGAACCCAAAATCCAAGACATGTTGTCAAAATGGCCCTAGTATGAGTTTTTATATTTATAACATACAATATTTAGTAATATTTGCCAACGCGGCTGCCAACAATTCCGTTCAGCCCACAGCTAGAGTTACACACGTCTCTAAGCAACACACTGAATACGGAACGAATCCAGGGATTTGAACAAATCGGTTCAATGCTCGCTTCTGTGATAAAGCAGTGATTTGCCACCACTTACTGGCGGCATCAATGTCATAGAATTTACATTAATGTAAACAAAACAAAAATAACGATACATAAACAAAAATAACGATTTTATTCCACATTTTCATCTCTACTGTTTCTCTTGTGGACATGCGTTCATGACAGTACTTGACGCAAGCGCGTGGTGGTGCGCTCTATGACATTAAGGCATTAATGTCATAGAGTAGGTCTATCATTTAATTTCATATTTCTATATTCAATTTTTTTAAATAAATGTTTTCCCCAACAGCACAAACAGAAAACAAAAACGAAACAAAACAAAAAGCTTAGGCAGACCTTAAATGCACAGCTGTCAATTTAGTTCTTATTAAGATAAAATCAAAGAAATCGATAAGTTACAGGGGAAGATACATAAAAATTAACAGCAATAGGCTTCTTGTTTTGAGTCATGATGACAATAGTTTTCAAGAACAATGTAGGCAATCATGCAAAGTGAAAGAACAGTCCAAATAGGGTGTCTATATCCGATAAAAACAATTTGGGTCCATTTTATTTCTGATATAAGGGGTGATTTGTAGTCAGCATATTATTTTAAATTGAATTGCTGTTTTGTTACACACTAAAATTCTTTAGCGTGCTCCCAGACTGAATCCCACACTGTAAAAAGTGATGTTGACTTAACTTAAAGAAATTGAGGAAACCCGATGCCTTAAAATTATTAAGTAAATAATAATTTAAAAAAAAAGTTGAGACAATTGACCATTCACTTAACTTCTACTTTTTTTTATTATTAATTACTTAATAATTTTAAGGCAACGGTTTCCTCAATTTTTTAATTTAAGTCAACTTATCACTTTTTACCGCTGACTTAAAATTTTAAGTTTAGTCAACTAAAATATTCCAGTTGTCCCTTAAATTAACATTGAGTATCTTAATTTCAAGTTGACTAAACTAAAAATTTTACGTCAGCGGGGTAACAAATTATTTTAAGTTGAAACAACTTTTTGAAACTTTTTTTTTTTACAGTGGCAGTCTTCACTGGAGATATTTAGTGCAAAATCGTTTTCAAACATCTATTATCGGTCTCCTAGGATGGTCAAACTCAATATAACATAAATATGAGATGCATATCTTTATCAATATTTTCTCAGTTACAAACTTAGTGGTATACAAAGTAGTATTTTGCCTATTTTCAAAATGTTATATTTAAAACATTATTTAAAATGTATAATTAAAAAAAGTTAATTTCTGAGGAAAAATGAATAAGGTCGTGTGGCAAAAATATATTTGTTCCTGTTTGATACTGTGACTTGACTTGACCCTTATCAGGACTCGACTTGACTTGCTTGAGACTTGATGGAAGGGACTTGAGACTTGCTTGAGACTTGAACATTTGTGTCTTGCCACCACCTCTGGTATGCAGCTCATGATGACAAATATTAGCAGTGTAGCATTATTAAACATACAAAGAGTGCATGTGTCTGCTTATTATAGAATCAAAATCAAGTATAGATCACAATCGGAAGTCATTACAAGCAGTCGATGATAGTTTAAAGTGGGTAAGCAAATACATTAATAATTAAATACATTTTCAAGTGTAGCTTGATGCTAATTGTACTTCTAATTATATTTTAGGATGTAGCCTATTCTTGTAAGCATTATAGATAGTTTGTGTTTCTGGTGTAGAACCAAACTTTGTTTATCTTAATGTAGATGTTAAATCCACATACGGGATCCATATCTAAGGAAAATGCATTGTTGGTTGGTGCCTCCTAGCGTGCAGGCGTGAATTAGCAGAATTTTCTTCGTTTCACGCTCGGTGTGAAAGCACCGTTTGTCGGTGATTCGCCTCGCTTTTTCGCATCACGCTTAGTGTGGAAAGGCCTTCACACTGTTATCCGACAGACTATAAATGTTTAATGTCCTCATTTGTAAGTCGCTTTGGATAAAAGCGTCTGCTAAATGACTAAATGTAAATGTAATGTAATGTAAATGTTTAGGCAATTACAGTTACTGTGGCAAGTATGTACTGAGTCTTATCTTAAGAAACCGAGTCTGCTTTCTTTTTCTCTCGCTGTGAATGTGTAGCAGTGCGGTGGGTGTGTTGTGTTACTCAGGTTTCTGAAGTAAGTCAGTGGCCGGGCCAATGCGCTAGTGTTATTATTTTCACATTTGTGACCCTGGACCACAAAACCAGTCATAAGTGTCATTTTTTTTTAAAATTGAGATTTATACATCAACCGAAAGCTGAATAAATAAGCTTTCCATTGATGTATGGTTTGTTAGGATAGGACAATATTTGGCTGAGATACAACTATTTGAAAATCTGGGTGCAAAACAAATCTGAATATTGAGAATATTGCCTTTTAAAGTTGTCCAATTAAAGTTGTCCAAATGAAGTCCTTAGCAATGCATATTACAAATAAAAAAATATATATTTACGGTAGGAAATATCTTCATGGAACATGATCTTTACTTAATATCCTAACGATTTTTGGCATAAAAGAAAAATCAATAATTTTGACCCATGCAATGTATTTTTGGCTATTGCTACAAATATACACATGCTACTATACACATGCTACTTAAGACTGGTTTTGTGCTCCAGCGTCACATTTATGATCAACGTAACATCTCACTGTTATTGAACACGTGCTTTGACCGTCATCATAACTGGTTGTCGTATAGTTTGATTTGCATCGTTTGTTGAATTGTATCTATAGTGTTCTTACACTCTTGGATTGGATATATGACAGGGTTCATTGTGAAAATATTGTCACGTTACACAAAAATAATATATGAGAGGCTGTTACAGTAATTTTACATGCACAACACAAAGAGCTGTTAGTTTAATTCATTTTGGTGGTGTTTGCATATTCTGACTAGTATTGAGACGCATATCTGAGATTTTAATAAGTTTTAACACCGCTTTCTTATGACAGTTTGGTATTAAATAGCATTCAAATGACAAATATATTAAATACGTTCTGCTTTACGCTAATATAGAACAGTGTTTTACAGCTGTGCACAATCTTAGAATAAGTTATTTTAATTTTACTTTGTTGTCTTATTTTTCCTTGTTCATGTCTGATTAGTCATTTCAATTCAAGTTTATTTGTATAGTGCTTTTCATTATACAAATCATTGCAAAGCAGCTTTACAGAAAATCAACATTTCTACATTATAATTATTAGTAGCTGTGGTCAAGTTGATGTCCATATGGCAGAAATGTACAGTAAAAATCATGCAGTTAGTAATGGCATGTAATCAAACAAGTAATGTATGATAAAAATACAAAACAGGCCTGGAACCAACTTCTCTCTCTTTCCTCCTGCTTCTCCCCAGATGATGAAGTGGATCATAGTGTGCCAGACAGTGATGGAGCACCTCCAGGAGCAGGAACCCCTTCGGCAAAGGGCAAGAGCAAAATCCCCAGCCTGGGCAAGATCTTCAAACCCTGGAAGTGGAGGAAGAAGAGAAGCAGTGACAAGTTCAAGGAAACGTCAGAAGGTCTGTCGATTACTGACTCTCAAACTACACTTATCGAATACAGTCATATTATAATGAAAACAGTTATATAATAATGCTGATTCTGTTGAAAGCTGAATTCTGATATGAAAATTTTTTGGAAGTTACAGTAATATGTTTTTATTTGTTATTAATGAAACTAGGATTTAGGATTCTCTTAAACTCTTGGTCGTTCAAAACCAGTGGCTTAAGTGACTGTGTGTCTGCTGTCTTTCTGAATGATCAGTGTTGGAGAGGAAGATGTCGATGAGGAAGCCCAGAGAGGATCTGATAGAGCAAGGGTTACTGAAGGACATCCCAGAGAATGGTATGGCAACCTAGCATGGTCACGTGTCTCATTGTTTTGAACTTAATTGCTCAATCTAATTGCTTGAAAGGTTTCGTGAGATTCATTCCATCATAAACAGAGCATATTTATATGTATCATGTGCTGAATTGTCATTAACGTCACAATGCAAAAAAAAAAAAAAAAGCATTGACTTTATTTTAATGACAATTCAGCACATGATACATTCAAATATGCTCTGGATTTTTTTTTCTCAGGATTCGTTTCCTTTATGGTGGTAATTATCTGACTTTTCCATATTGAGAATACATAATTAGCTGCAATGTGGTGTTTAAAACTGGTTCACAGTCAATGAAGACCAGGATTAGTAAAGTCAGTGAGAGAGTCCAACATCAGAAAAGAAATGTCACAGCAAGGGGGCATGTTTATGTTTTTGATTAAAGATTAGGAGAACTATTTATTATTTATTTATTTAAAGATATGCACAGATAAATCATTTATAATAAACACTTAAAGCATTCAATTAAAACCAAGAAACCAAGTCCATTTTGATTTCATGGTGACTTTTAAATCATGATTTTTAGTCCCGGAGAAGCCAATGATAAAGTCTTAAAATATATAAGAATAGTCATGGAAAAATCTGTAGAGAAATTTTTTTCTAGAACATTATACTGGCTAATAACATGATCTTAAATTAAACTAAATTTTCTTTGACCTTTTCATAACCTGGAAAAGTCATGGTAATTGGTCAAAATGTGTGAAACCCTCTTCGGAGCATCTGTAATATTGAGTTTTGCATACTTTTAGTATCCAGTCTGACACATTGTTCTGTTGTATTCTGTCTCAAAATCCATTATCCACATCTGTTTCAGAGAGTAATGACGTGAACCACAAAGCTCCTCCAGTGAAGAACGGCCACACTGCTCCAGTGCCTGGAGAGCGCAGGTCAGACACAGGGTCAGAGGTTAAGGCACCGTCTTCACGGCCACAAGGAGAAGAACAGAGGAACAGCCTCGCACCCGAACCGGAGCGCCGCAACCGAGTGCCCTCCGATGTCAGTCGCAACCGTCAGCCGCTGGACGTGGACGCTCGGACGCGGTTACCGCCTGAAACAGACCTACGCAGCCGACTGGAGTCAGACGTGGAGAGACAAGCAGGATCTTTACCTAGAGAAAGACAAGGACAGGAGGAGGGACGTTATCAGCGGGTGGAAAGAGACGAGAAAGCGAGTAGGGACAGAGAACGACGGGATAGAAAAGACGACAAGGAAGGAAAAGGCGAACGTAAAGATGACAGAGACAGACGAGACAGGAGGCCGGATAAAGAAGACTGGCATGGAAAAGGTGAGCGAGATGAGCGTGAGAAAGAGAGGAGGAATGACAGAGAAAAGCGGGAAGAGAAAGACTGGAGAGAAAACAGGGACAGGAAACAGCCACGAGACCGGAAAGAGGATCACGAAAGACGGGATGAGCCAGAGAGAGTAGACGAGCGAGAGCGAAAGGAGCAGAATGAGAGGAGGGAAGACAGGGAAAGAAGAGAGGAACGGGATAGACGCGAGGTGAGAGACAGAAAAGATGAGAGAGAAAGGAGAGATGTCAGGAGGCCAGAACCTGTGAAACAGGTGTATGATGGGAAACTCCTCCGGCCTCAGTCAGAACAGGACACGAGGCCCATTCTTCAGAAGAGCTCTTCTGACATTGGACAGAAGGTCCGGCCATTTTCAGAGGCCATCCAGAGCAGCACACTACCACGATACACGCCTGCAGAGGAGGAAACAAGGGCGCGGACAGGTAAAATTCTAACCCAGCTCACTTCATTCCTGACACTACATTTGTGGGCTCAGAAAATGCAATAAAGGCATCACTCAAAACTGTGAGGCTTACTAGAAGTTTTAATATTCACATACATCTAGGACTGGGTAAATTATTAAATAATATACCTTTGCGCTGGAAAATAGAATAAAATTTGAAAGTTCAGACTTCAATTTTCATATCAAAAGTAACAAAGCACAAAGTTTATAACGATTATTCGCTGGGTGGCGTGTTACAAATAATGTTTAGTGAAGTTTGGTTCACGCATCAGATCTGATATTGAACACATTTAAATAAATAATTTGAAAAACAACAACAAAATGCATTTGGCAACAAAATCAGAATTTAGCACGAAGTCAAGTCACATTTTGGTTCATTTCTGCTGGCGCAAGCCAGTCATTTCAGTTGGAATCCCGCTATGAAAGATTTCCCCGATTTCCCCATTTTTAATAATAGTAAAAGCACATGCAGAACAGTTGCTAAAATTAAATGTATTTATTTTATATAATATTTGTGACCCTGGACCACAAAACCAGTTATAAGGGTAAATTTTGGGAAATTGAGATTTGTACATCATCTGAAAGCTGATTAAATAAGCTGTCCATTAGTGTATGGTTTGTTAGGATATGACAATATTTGGTTGAGATATAACTATTTGAAAATCTGGAGTCTGAGGGTGCAAAAAATCAAAATATTGAGGAAAATCGCCTTTAAAGTTGTCCAAATGAGGGTCTTAGCAATGCATATTACTAATAAAAAAATAAGTTTCAATTTACAAAATATCTTCATGGAACATGATCTTTACTTGTTATCCTAAAGATTTTTGACATAAAATAAAAATCGATAATTTTGACCCATGCTATGTATGTACAGGTGCATCTCAATAAATTAGAATGTCGTGGAAAAGTTCATTTATTTCAGTAATTCAACTCAAATTGTGAAACTCGTGTATTAAATAAATTCAATGCACACAGACTGAAGTAGTTTAAGTATTTGGTTATTTTAATTGTGATCTCAACAAATTAGAATACTTCATAAAACCAATAAAAAAAATTTTTTTTAGTGAATTGTTGGCCTTCTGGAAAGTATGTTCATTTACTGTATATGTACTCGATACTTGGTAGGGGCTCCTTTTGCTTTAATTACTGCCTCAATTCGGCGTGGCATGGAGGTGATCAGTTTGTGGCACTGCTGAGGTGGTATGGAAGCCCAGGTTGCTTTTATAGCGGCCTTCAAGTCATCTGCATTGTTGGGTCTGGTGTCTCATCTCCCTCTTGACAATACCCCATAGATTCTCTATGAGGTTCAGGTCAGGCGAGTTTGCTGGCCAATCAAGCACAGTAACACCATGGTCATTGAACCAGCTTTAGGTACCTTTGGCAGTGTGGGCAGGTGCCAAGTCCTGCTGGAAAATGAAATCAGCATCTCCATAAAGCTTGTCAGCAGAAGGAAGGATGAAGTGCTCTAAAATTTCCTGGTAGATGGCTGCGTTGACTGTGGACTTCAGAAAACACAGTGGACCAGCACCAGCAGATGATATGGCAGCCTAAATCATCACTGACTGTGGAAACTTCACACTGGACTTCAAGCAACATGGATTCTGTGCCTCTCCACTCTTCCTCCAGACCCAAATTCTTCCTTCCGGTCAACTTTGCATTTGATATGCTTTGATACAGCACTCTGTAAACAGCCACACCTTTCAGTAATGACCTTCTGTGATTTACCCTCTTTATGGAGGGTCAATGTTCGCCTTCTGGACCATTGCCAAGTCAGCAGTGTTCCCCATTATTGTGGTTTCAAAGAACAAGAGATACCCGGTATTTATACTGTAGGGATGGTCATTAATTGAAACTCAAATGTAAATATTCTAATATTTTGAGATACTGATTTTTGACTTTCATGAGCTGAAAGTTCTAATCATCAAAATTAAAACAAAAAAAACTTTTGAAATGTTTTACTTTACATGTAATGAATCTAAAATATATGAAAGTTTCACTTTTTGAAATAAGTTGCAAGAAAAAATGAACTTTTTCACGACATTCTAATTTATTGAGATGCACCTGTATTGTTGTCTATTGCTACAAATATACTTGTGCTACTTGTCACTGGTTTTGTGGTCCAGGGTCACATATAATAAATTAGAAATAAATAATTTGAAAGTAAATACATATAAAAAATTATAAAATAATTTGAACTTGATGAAAAATAAATCTGTACAATAAATAGATGGATTGATCCCTTTGCCGATATTTCGGTCAACCACTATTCAAGTCGACCATTGAATTCACCATGTTGACCACCAGAAAGCTGCTTGATTGAAAGTGGCTTTTATGTGAGCTGTGATTCATACATAGATCATTGACAATTGACCTTTTTTGCCTGTTGAAAAAAACAATAGTTACTTTTAATTAAGTGTTTTAATAAACCAGCCACTCCAGTTGTTTTTAAAGAGTTTAAATGCAAAATTGCAATTATTGTTTATTTGTATCAGCCCAGAAGTTCAATATCGGTGTGTCCCTAGTATTGACGATCTAAGATCAAAACTGAAAGTTTTTTTTTTTTTTTTTTTTTTTTTTTTTTTTTTTTTTAAATAACCCTGGACCTACAGTATAGGTCTGTAACAAGAACATATAAACTTGCTGGCATCATATTTTCATAACTTTTTTTTTATTGCCTGCCACCTCTTATTAGCTCTTTAGCCTGTCTGTCAAATGAATGGGATCATAATAGACATAATAAACATTGTAGACATTATAAACATTGTAAACATTGTAGACATAATAAACATAATAGACATTGATGGTATCCATCAAAGTCTTGTTTTTGTTATCAGGAGACATTTACAGTAGTGTCACAAATACATTTGCTTATGCTCTTTAAAGCAGCTTATATCAGGTTCTTGAGAGACAGCTTAGCTGTACACCCGCTATTTCAAGATTTTGAGTGCTGATCAAACAATTCATGCAGTTGAATGGCTAGATCTGCAGAACTTCACTATGCACTATTTTGCTCATGGCACAGCGATGGTAAAGACCCCACAAAACAGCTGGATTCCTGTATTGGCTATTGAAGGATATGTTGATCGTGTAGCCCTAAGTATACCTTTTAAAAGTTTTTTTTGTCAACATCAGGCATATAGATGCCCTCAAAACACAAAACTGCCATTTTGACTTCATGGGGTCTTTAAAGCGCTCCACTGTCACTATTCACATGCCATGCCTGATTTATGCATGCCTGCTGCTGTGATTGTGCTGTGCACCTGTGTGTGTTTTATTATTTGTGTTTATGTATGTTTTTGCATGTGTCTTGTGCTCACCATTAGGATCAGTGGGTGTGCGGTTTGTTCCTGAGCCCAAACCTGCACCATGTGCCTCCACTAAAGACTCCCAGCTGCCCTTTAAACAGGCCATTCTCCCTCCCAAATGTCTGATGGCTTCTTTCTCCTCCTCCACTGAGACCGCTCCAGTCCCATCCTTCTCCTCTTCATCATCATTGTCATCTTCATCATCCTCATCCTCTGCTCCCCCCATTGCTGAGCCTCCTCCTCGGACTGTGTCTTTAAATGTAGACTACTCCTCCCGAAGTAATCCCATTCCTCCCGTAACAGCAGGAGACCGTGACGCTCCGCCCACTGTGCCTGCCCACTCGACTCCGCCCACTGTGCCTGCCCACTCTGCTCAGCCCACTGTCCCCGCCCACTCCAACCATCCTGCCCCTACTGCCCCTAAACAGCCGCCAGTGCCCCCTCCCAAACCCACCCATCACAACAGCAACACTACACTGCAAGGTGAGTTGGTATTTGTCCTGTCAACTTTCGCCCCAAAACTGCAACTGTGAAGTATATGTGGCTTCATGCTGCTTTCTTGAGTAGATTGCACTGTGCAGAATGATAAAAGCATGACCTGTTCAAAATGTCGTAACCTAGCAGTTTTCCCACGCCCATGGAAAACATGGATCTATCAGCTGGGGTTTAAAATGGTGATTTCAAAGCCTGGAAAAGTCAGAAGAAATTAATGCAGTCTTTCTATAGTCAATATGTCAGCTTTTCTATGATTCTAGTTATCCTTGGCTCTAAAATATTTGACTAGACTTGAATTCTAAAAATCATTATACAGTAGGATTTTAATTATTAATGACTGGAAAAACTATAAAAAAAATATTGAAAATCCTTGTTTCAAAGGTGTGTGGGAACTGTATCTAGAGTAACTGGTGCCAGATTCACAAAAGCTTAAGAAAAATCTTAAGTTTCTAAATCATTTCTATTAAGTTCATAGGAATATTCCCAAGTGCAATTCTTAAGAAGTTATCAAATATTTTCTTAAGAATATCGTATTGTTTTGCTAAGAAGCAAATGATTGTTTTGTGATTGCTGCTGAAGACTTGCTGATCAAGTCCATACATCTCAAAGGCCGTGTTTTGCGCTGCCTTCAGATTACCGCAATAATCATTTTAAGCCTGCACACTATTTGCGTTGTGTCGTAAATCCCTGGATATGCCACTATTGTCTGCACAAACATATTTTGTGTTACATGTATATTATGGAGACAGATTTGATGTGCTGCTTATGTCTTCTGCATGCTTTTTTTTCAGTGGCTTTCAAAAAGTGGGGACAAATTTGACTTTGAAGCAGTGGGGACATGTCTCACCTGCAAATTAAGTGTGAATGAGTGAATGTGTCGTATGTTTGTGTGTGAGTGTGTATTAGAGTGAGCGCATCCTGTATATGAGCTCTCTTGTAATTATAAAATTAAAAACAAGTTCCCTATTTGAGTCATTTCTGTAGAATTGTCTCTACAGAAAGTCATATCAGGCATACTCATAATGACTGATCATTGTTTACATGACCAACCATTGATGTCACGTCAGAGTACTCATGTACCACCACCCCTAGTAATAGTAATATTTATTATATGTAGCTAGTGTTATGTTGTAATGCTTAATATTTTAAACCACCCAAATTATTCTTTAAACATCTTACCTTTAGGGGGTTTAAGACCTGTTGAAGGTTATCCTAACTTATCCTAAGAGGATTTAGTTGTTTTTAGGAATATTCTTTTTTAGGAATTCAAATTTTGTCTTTAGAGCAATCTTAAGAAAAAAGGTAAGAACAGTGCTTTTGGGAAAACAAATATTCTAAACTTTATTCTTTTTTTTTTTTTTTTTTTTTTTTTTTTTTTGGCCTGTCAGTAGCACAGATAACACATGACAGTACATATGCATGGCTATACTATCATCATTCACAGCCTTTTTTCTTTTCTTTTTTTTTAATTTTTTTTTTTTTTTTTTTTTTTTTTTTTTTTTTTTATATTAATTAATTAATTTAATTTTATATACCCTTTTACTTAACCACACTGTGACAGACAAGACCAGGGGACAGAGAAAACGAGAGAGAAAGAAGGAAAAAAAATAAAAAAAATAAATAAAATATAAAAGGTTGTGGGGAAAGTCAACAAAGGGGAAGAGAGAGAGAGAAAAAAGGAGAATGGGGGATAGATAGAGAGAGAGAGAAAAAAAAAAAAAAAAAAAGACAATTTGCTTCAATACCTGCTGACAAAAAGAGAAAACAACCGAAGACACAACATCCCCAGGAGAACCACCGCAGGGACAACCGCGGCCTCCACCCAAAAAAGGGCAGAGGAGAGCCCGAAGGCGGGACCTCCGACAGCCACAGTGTAGGCGCCCCAGGGTGCCGTGGCGGCAAGCCCGCAGGCTCCACCGGCAGCCGACCACACCAGGGCGGACCGGGCCCTGGGCCCGGAGACCCAAAGGCCCCCCACCCCACAATCGGGGCCCAGCAAGGCCAGTAGGGCCAGGCCCCGCCAATCGACCGCCGAGAGCGGGCCGGCGCTCGCCCGAGCATCCTGCCCCGGCGCGAGAAATCACCAACGCACCGGCGGCATCCTCCACCGGCAGGGCATGGTGGTGGGGTGGGGGTCGACTAAGATGATGAGTGAGGCGGAGTCTAAGGCCCGACCTGACACATAGACGTAGACGACAAGCACACATATACACAAGCATATGTTCCCACCCTCATGCACGCAAACGAATATTCACACCTTCGCCCCACATGTAGACACACAAAAATGGACAAGGTACCCACACTCACACTCCCCATATGCACTCTATACTCCTAGGTCCAGGCACCACCACCCCCAGAGGGGTAGCCAGCGCCCGATCCCGGAGCTAAACCCCCTTCGCTCTGGCGTTGGGACAGGAAGACCACCCCGGTCCCCGCAGCAGCAGAGAAAATCAACAGCCCAGACCCCGACCGGGCGGCCAGCTCATCCTCACAGCCCCCGGCCCCAGACAGAGAACAGAGAACAGGGGTGTGAGAAAAAAAAAAAAAAGACGACCCCATGCGTCACCCCACCCGCTCAAATGTAGTGTTGGTGTGTGTTGTTCTAAGGTGCTTTAAAACAGGGGTGCTTTAAAACAGGGGAGGGGCACCCTCCACAAGCTTGTGTCAGCTCGTCCCCTCCCTAGAGCCCTCAATGTCTATGTGCAACTTAAAATTGAGAAGTGGGCACTGGCACCAGAGGGAAGGCTGAATGAACAGACCGCCCTCCGGATGCCATTCAGTGTGCCCACCCCCAAGGCCCTATATGTATGTGTCATGTGACAGTAAGTAATGAGAATGTCTAAGCTGTAATGTGTAATTGAGATGCAGGCGGCCACGAGGAGACAGAGGAGTACCACCTCCCCCGCATCCCAGCGACTCACCCGCACCTCAAAACCCTACCTATGTGTTGGTGTGATGGAGCGGGAGAAGTGAAGCCTTAGGGATGGGGAGGAAAACATCAGAGGGGGCAAAATACCCCCCCCTCTGGAGCCAGCTCCCCCGCTGACCCCCATAGGCACCCCCGTTACCCCAAATCTGCCCAGGGCGGGGGCCCAGGCCCATCCAGACCAGGGCCCATGGCAGCCCGGGGCGGCCCACCAGACCCCACAGCAGAGGAAAAACTACCCCACCCCATCATCCAGTCAGTTCCCAAACTACATAAGACAATAAGACACACAGGTAAAGCCCGTATACCCCGCCTCTATTGGACCCCTCCCCCCCCCTGCGGAGGCACCGATGCATCGAAGACCCCCACACCAGAGCCGGGCCCAAGCGCATGCACCAACCCATACTCCCGGCGGCACACCAACCAGGACCCAAGCCCCCCAGGCCCAGCCGTAACCCCAAGCCGGAGGCAGAGCGTCCCCAGATCCCCAAGCCCCCCCCCGGACCAACCCCGGAACAGTGCGGCCGCCAGGCTGGCAACCTACGTCCGCCGGCACAGGCATCCCCAGCAGCGCCGCATGCCGCCGCCAGAGAAACAGCATCCAAGAGTCACCAATACCCCATCCAGGCCAAGGCCGCAGCCCCAGCGCCGAACCCCCCAAGAAACCCATCCCCAGGGAACCCCCAGATGCCCCAGGCCCATATTGCCACCCCACACCAACAACAAAAACCACAGCCGGACAGAATCGGGACCCCCACCCACACTAGGTGATGGAGCTGATCAAAGGAGCCCAGAGAGATTGATCTAATGTGTCAGCAGAAGCTGTTTCAAGGCTAATATAATCCCACAAATAATCTCTATATTGGTTGATATTAAGATTATTTTTATTTTTCCAGTTCATGAGGACAGTCTTCTTAGCAATGCATAGGGCAGTGAAAGCCATGTGGATTGTGTTATCTTCTGTAGTGACACCATCTAGGTCGCCCAACAAGCAGACTAAAGGAGAGGCTGGAATAGAGCATTTAAGACACTTTGATAAGTCTTCACAAATCCTGTACCAGTACCTCTGAACAGGTGGACAGAACCATAGAGCGTGGATGTAATTGTCAGGTGTATTGCTTTTACAGTGTGAGCAGTTGTTAGAAGCTGTAAAACCCGTCCTGAACATCCGATGACCTGTGTAGTGCACTCTATGCAGAATTTTGTATTGTATTAATTGTAATCCAGGATTTCTAATCAGTTCAAAGGTTTTTAAACATATCTGAGACCAGAAATTATGGTCCCAGCTTACTGATAGATCTGCTTCCCATTTTGCAATAGGAAGTGATACTGATTCATCTATATTGGAAAGTGCCCTGTATATTTTAGACATTAATTTGGGGGTTTTGAGATTAAGAAAATCTGCCACACTTGGTGGTATTTGTAAATTGATATGATTAGACTTAAATTTCCTTTTTACAATAGATTTAATTTGTTGATATTCTAAAAATCTGTTCTTATTAATCCCATATTGTTTAATTAATTTGTCAAAGGGAATAAAGTCTGTCCCTTCAAATATATGTTCCAGGTATTTAATACCTTTACAACTCCAATCTGTGAAGTTTATCATATTGTTGTTTAGCAATATGTCAGGATTGTTCCAGATGGGGGTACGTTTGCATGGGATTAGTGAAGACTCCGTCATTTTTAGAAACTCCCACCATGCTGTCAGAGAAGAGCTGATACTGATGCTTTTAAAGCATACGTGTCGTTTACTGATCGAGCTAATGAATGGCAGATCCGAAATCTCTATATTATTGCATAATGCCTGTTCTACATCTAGCCAAGGCTCATCTAAGAGGGTGTGTTTTAACCACCCTGAAATGTGTTGAAGCCTATTGGCTAAGAAATAGTGGTAAAAGTTAGGTAGATCTAGTCCTCCTTTATTCTTGGTCTTTTGCAGCATTTTTAAGCTAATACGCGGGGGTTTACCTTTCCAAAGGAATTTAGAGATGGAGGAGTCCAAAGATCTAAACCAGTCAGGTGGTGGTTTGCTTGGGATCATTGCAAATAAATAATTAATTCTTGGCAAAACCATCATTTTTATTGAGGCGACTCTTCCCATGAGTGATATGGGTAGAGACCTCCATCTGGTTAGATCATCTTCTACCTTCTTTAAAAGTGGGATGTGGTTTAATTTAATCAAATCTGCCAGTTTAGGAGAAACATTAATACCTAAATATTTAATATTTCCAGATTGCAGTGGAGTGGAAGAATTCTGGAAGGAGCAATTAATTGGAAGAACTGTTGATTTTAACCAGTTTATTGAATAATCTGAGACTCTTGAGAAAGAGTTTATTAATGTAATTACCTCAGAGAGAGTGGTTTGTGAATGTTGAAGAAAAAGTAACACATCATCTGCGTAAAGACTAATTTTATGTTCTACATTCTTGCATTTAATGCCTTTAATCACTGTTGCCTGTCTAATTGCTGCTGCTAGTGGTTCAATAAAAATTGCAAACAGTGAGGGGGAGAGGGGGCAACTTTCTAAACTTTATTCTTAAGTTAGAAAATAAGAGGAAAATATCAGTTGAGAACATTTTGTTCTTAAGAATGATTTGTGAATCTTCTGATCAGTACCCAGTCATGCAGCACTGCACTGTAAGCAGCTGATTCTGGACCGGCACCATATATAGTGTACTTGTCCCTGACTGTTGTACATTGTCTTCCTCATGGATTGCCATTCTGTAGATAGTTGTCCATGCACCACCTGCCTGTGTGGACATACTGTGCTTTCATTATATCAGTAATCGGTTATATTGTTTACTATTCCGCAATGTATTGTTTTGACTCAGTACAGATTCATATTTAATTCATATTTAATCAGCAGAGCTTCATTTTACTGGTGATACAACCTTCATTCATTCATGACATACATGATTTAGATTAGAACATTACCATTACTAATTCAGACTTATAAACAAAATAGCTGTAAGCATAACTGCATATGCAAGTTTTCTATCGAATAAAAACATACTGGTAACACTTTACATTTAAGGTTCAATTTGTTAACATTATTCAATGTATTAGATATAATGGACTAAACATTAAACTAACTACTAAATTAAAGTTAATTTATATTTTTTTATAATAATGTTTATTCATAATACATGAACTAATGTTCATGTTTAATTTATTCAGCTCGTTAACACTTTTAGTGTATGTAGAAATTAACATTAAACTAAATTAATAAATGCTGTAAAAATATTATTCATTGTCATTTTACAGTTCATATTGCATTACTTTTAAAATAAATCCTTATTGAAAAGTGTTACCTACATATTACATTGGCTGTATCACATCCTGATTTAATTCATCAGGACTTTTGATAACCTTCACAAAAACTAATGTACACTGTAGCTTTCATATGAGTAATATAACAGTCCCATAACAGTGGGTTGTAGTTCATCATTCAATTTCTTACACATTCATAATTTCTTACACATGCACATTCACAGTTCTGTCTATGGACATTTTCCTTTTCTGTATTTTATTTTATTACTATTGATATTCATACAATTATTGTCTATTCTCTTCATTATTAGTGTTTTTATTACCTTAATTATATGTTGTCTGCACTATGTTTGTACTTTCTGTACTGGAAGCTCCTAACATCAAGACAAATTCCTTGTGTGTGTGTAAACGCACTTGGCAATAAAGCTCTTTCTGATTCTGATTCTAATGTAGATATTTCTATGTCATTGAGCAAAGAGTATGAACTGATAGTTGTCAACATTGAGGTGCATTATGGACGTAGGTCAACTACAATACTCATGTCACTTTCATTTACTTTTTTAATTACTGCTTACAGCTTTTTTATGGGATATGTGTGTTTGTAATGTTTAGGACAGTGAAGATAAAAGGAAAGTAGAGGAAAAGAGAGGAGAAATGCTTTGTGTCCACACAGACATCACAGCTGTACATGAGAACTTTTTTTCTTAATTTTTCCCTCATCAGAATCAAGTCGGTTAGTAATAAATGAAGGCCTGTGTGTTTTGTGAATCAGGTGTGTTAGTGTCTGCTGCTCCCTCCCTCTGAAGCAGAGAGACAGATGAGCGCTCCATTGAGATGGGCAGGCTGAGACATGTCTCTGCTGTTTCTACTGCTGTGCTGGCACACTGTTCACTGAGCAGCTTCATATCTCACACACACACACCTGTCTCTGAGTGCTGCAGCGGCCCCGGCTCCAGCCACTTCTGAGGAAACACAGACAGCTACACTGAGACGCAATGTTTGTTGTCTGACAGGTTTTAAATGTACCATTTCACAACAAATCATACAAAAATGGCCAAAGTAATTGCACCTGGGCAAGGGATGGAAAAATTGTGTGTGTAATATTCCTGTAGGACTGTAGTGTGTCTGTTTGTCCTACATAGCAGCTGATGCTCTGTCTGCTCACAGACATGAGAACTCCCTGTACTTTTGTCCTTAGCTTTTTTTGTTATTAGTACAATAGAACAAAACAGAGACCGCCCACTTTTCTAGCCACCTGGGTTCCGGTTTTATTTTTCTTATTCATTTTCTCCATAGACATTTCAGAAAATCCTTCAGTCAAGAATTCTTAGCCATGAACCAAATGATGGATGAATGTAACCTGGCATGAAAGTAACCCCATGATTTTAATTTGTTTGATTAGTTAAATCAGTGAGTTCGGCCAATAATTTGCTGCATTAATATGCGGTTGATTTTCTATAGTTTGTTCCAGTAGATTTTGCGAACTGAATTAAAGTAGAAGAGAGCACACGCTGATGGTTGAAGGTGTCATTGAGGGAAGATAACTTTAGACATGTCATGGCCAGTGGCATGAGATGCAGGCAACAGCTGCCCAAGTGTCATAAACACAGCACACACCATCCCTGTCCAACATGATCCATTTATAGATGCCCCTAGATACCAGGACAATATCATTTCAGTTCTCGTTCTAAAACAGTTGAGAGACTGAGATGAAGAAAAAGGGGTTTGATTAAAGGGGTCATGAACATGATTATTTTTATTATTTTGTACTGTTTTCTGAGGTCCACTTATAATGTTATCAAGATTTTTACATCAAAAATAATAATAATAAAGACTAACAAGAAAGTTTTGAGTTCTGAAACTTACAGGATGTTTTAATAGTTCAATGATCTGTTATATGTCAAAATATCAAGGGAATTTTGATTTCTCAGTTCATGGCCCCTTTAAAACTGGGCCATGAATTGGATTTGCCATTTTTTGTTGAAACTGGATTGGTTAAATACAGCCTATTACCGATTGACCCAAGTGTTTCCCCCAACTAGTTTATACTGGCTTCTTTGTATGAAGTTTTGCTTAAAATATTCACTTGTATTTAAGTTATATTTTCTTACCTCAGTTTAGCTCAAATATTTTAAAGTCTTTACATTTGTTTTTTAGGTTTGACTTTACCACAATTTAAGTCACCAATATCCACCAGCTTAAAGTTGAAGTGTGTCTTTCTGGACCCATGATAAAACCATTTGAGTTGCAAATAATCGTATGCGGCCTACTACTTTTCTTTGTACTCTTGCTATTGGTTGAGTCACAGGCTGACATGTTGGGATGCTCTTACTTAGTTTAAACTTGCTTACAAAAAGTGCTTACAAAAAGTGTCATCAGTTACTCACCCTCATGTCTTTCCAAACCCTTAAGACTTTTGCTCATCTTCAAAGCATTTTAATGAAACCTGATTGATTTCCATTCCACCACTAAAAGTCCATTCTGCCAAAACTTTGATATTTCAAATATTTCAGAAGGACACTGTAATAAAATCCAAAGAAATTGAATGGTTTAATCACAAGTTTTCTAAAGACTTAATTTAGGCATTTTTTCACATAGTCATTGATGCACGAACAAATTCATTGGTGTTCGCACACCAAATGTTTGCGCTTCCATTTACCATATTTGATGAGCTCTATGTATGCGTGTTGCTCAGCATTTATAGGTGAATAAAAGCCCAAATTAAATCTGTTCACCACATAAAGTGATCATATTTTGGATGACTTGGATTAAACCACTTCAACTTTCAAAGGTGGGACAAAAATCTGTCAGGTTTCATTAGAAATATCTTCATTATAAAAGTCTTATTGGTTTGAAGTAACATGAGGGTGAGTAATTGACTGATTTTTCATTTCTGGGTGAACAATCCTTTTAAGCACTTGGAGGTTTTAATAGATGTCACCTGTTGGACTGGACCAGTGTCCAACAGTGCGTGTGATTGTTGTTTGAGATGTTAAAAACACATTTCCCTTCATCCACCCCAAAGCTTCAACGTTACAAAGATATTACAAAGCTCCACCTCCTCAGTACTGGACGAGCTGGAGACGGCAGGCAGAGTCTGGAGTCTATCTCTCCCTGCCCACCTACCTCAGCCAAAGGGGTGCTCAGCTCTGCCCAGGTAGCCCTGATGCCGTCCCGTCCCACACCAGCTGGCATGCATGCCCTAATGCTCCAAGAACTTCACAGAGTCATGCTTGTTTTCACACCCATACTCAAGATCTCCATGATCCTGCTCCAAATCATTTTTGATTTACAGATTACGGAGAACTAATGAATGTAGTTCAGTTCATCCTATTCAAAAGATATGATAATTATAGGTAACCATGATTGAGGATTAACAGAATAACCAGTAATGAACATTAAATTCAGAATCAGTCTGGATGACGTCTGAAAATTTGCATTTATACTAACATTTCACCCTCTTGGAGAATTAAAAAAAAATGTCACTGAATATGTCAGCAGGTAATGAGTGGCAGTGTCTAAAGTTGAGTTGTTGACATGGAACTGGCCTTCACATAAGGTTAAGATTTTTGACATTTAGCCCAGAAACACACTTTACGCAAGTGCACAATCTCAGAAATTAATGCTTGGCCAACATCATGTTACAAGTGCATACTTAACCTGCACTGCCACAGTACTCAAGATAGGAGTTATTTTCTTCATGTCTGTGTATTAAGATGGTGTTGAAAAACTAATTAGGGAACATATTAGATTTTATGTTCATTTTAACTAACTTGCTCAGAAAGATTCTCTTCAAACTGTTGCTCTGTCATGACAGTAGTTGGCCTGATAGAGAAAACGTCCATTAAAGTAGAATGTTTAAGGCCCGTTCACACCAAAAACGATAGCTAATGTCAACTGTATAGTATACACCAGTAGACGTATATTATTTTCTGTTTACTATAAGCACACACTGCAGTTGTGTTGTTACTGCTTTAAATGTTCTGTTTAAAGTCGGTTGGATTCTGATTGGATGTCAATGTTTTTATCATTCATCTGGGGGACAAAAAAAAATAGTTCTGAAAGTGATTCAGATGATATTATTGCTCTCTGCCGTTGTTATAGTTGTGATGTGGACTTCCCAATTATTAACAATTATTAAAACTTTATAGTTATAGTTACATTTACCGTCCTCAGTGTAAACAGGTCCTACATAGTCTCTTGTGGCAGCATTCAGAATGTAACTCATTTCTAGCTTATGTTCATGAACTTGCATAGAGTGGTATGTTTTAGACCTTAATATTGAAGCTCTTCATATATTACAATATTATCTGTAGAATCTATTATCTTAGAATATCAAATCCCTCCCCATCCTGTACTTAATACCCGTTTGATTAATTCCATGGCATGCAAATCAATGTTTAAGCATCCTAGCTTGGCACTTTCGTACAAACTAATTTGTTGTGGCCACATGTGCTTTAACCCTTGTTTCTATGTGAAGTTAATTTTTATTGTATTTTGTTTATTTGTACAGTGGATCCCTCCCAAGTTCCCGTCCCAGTCAAGCGATCTCCTCCCATTCCCCCAAAGAGGATGACTCCTGTGACCAAGCGCCACTCAGACGACTCCTCGACCAGTCACCCTGAGGCTCCGCCCCCAGGCACCACCTCTGTTCCTGTCCCAGCCCCAGTGTCTGGCCTGCCCCCTGCCCAATCAGACGACAGCAAAAACTCAGAAGCTCTCTCTCCTCCACCAACCCATATCCCTCCATCCCCTCCCCGTGCCCAACCGCCCCCTGAGGTCCCGCAAGTGGAGCCGCCCAGCCCCACCACAGAGCCGCCCTCGCAGCCGCCCTTATCTCTGCACATACGCATCCAGAGAGCCTTGAACAGTCCAGGCCCGGTCCAGGCCAACCCGGAAGGATCCCAGCGAGCTTATTCGCTTCTGTTTGAGTCACCACCGGACTTTCTGGCTGACGCCCCAGGAGGGGGGCGATACTCTCTTCCAGTCACTATCGAACCTCTGCGACTGTGAGTGTGCAAATCAGTTCATCTCAGAACACAGTGTTCTCTGCTTTTGTACATTTATAACAGATTGCTAATTTTGCATCCCAAGAGGAAATGTTGCCACGTATTATGTGAGCTGGGTAGATTACTTACAAATTGTAATCCATTACTGATACAAAAATAATAATAATAAAAAAAATAAAAAATATGTAGTTAGTAACGTAATCCATTACATTGCACATTTTAGATAATATAATCAGACTACATTTAGATTACTTTAGAGCTTTCTCGTTTATCACATTGATTTATATAGGATTATCTTGTACCATATTGATCAAAATACAAAGATTAAGAAAATATATATTAGCAACATGGAGTGCATTAAACATTACATCAAGGTTTCCCAAACTGGGGTTTGTGAAAGAACTGCAGGGAGTTGAGTTTAATGAAAAGCTAATAATTAATTAAATCATAAAAATATTAAATTAAATCTTTTTAAAATCAATCAAAAAAAATGAAATTAAATATTTTATTTGTTTACCTGCATGTCATGTCATGTGACCATAAACAACATCAGAGAACCACGAACATGCAAATGTGATACTTCATTATTAACATTTTTGTTCTAAAATCTCAGGGGTACTTCAAGTAATTATATTTAGCAGGGATGTGATATTTCCGTATTTTCCAACCTCTGAGGGACGACCCATGTGATTCGCGTAGTTCCGAGCTTTTTTTTTTGAGAGAGGGGGGGGGGTGTTTGGTTGGTTACTGCATTATGATTGAAATCACACAAATGGCCTTGAGCTTTACCTAAATAAACTGCTAAAAGATTGTTTTCTAAAACATCATGGACGGAATGATCCTGAGAGCGCTGCACGAGCTCGCGGCGCCAGGACAGTTAAAAGCATTCAAATGATTCAAAGCACCATAATCAGCGCTGAAACGTGTTACTCGATTTTTTTTATGAATTTGAGATTGCTAGTGCTGTCATAAAACTCCCAACGGTTGTGTTGTAATTATATAATAGACTGTAGTCTGACGCGCTACATGTCTGCTGTTACAGTACTGTTTTAGTTTCAATTCATTGTTAGTGCTAGCTGCGCTGCGATTGGATTGCAGACCTGCCAACCTGTACGCATTTTGCGTAGCGGGCACGCATTTTGACCTCAAAGTACGCAGGTACGATTTGTCACTTTAAACTACGCAGAAACCAGGTGACGCCTTTGTGCACGCAAAGTAGCCTACTTAAGTCATGCAACGGCAATGAAAGAGGACTTCGACCAATCAGAGCGCTGGGTTCATTCCCCATTTAACAAGTGGGATGATTGACAAATGTGTAGACCTATCATTAAAAAGAGACTGCAAATAGACAGCAAAACAAAATCCCGCTCGGTCTCGCGCCTTTTTACTCCCGCCGTCTGATTTCTTAAAAGAGGACAGTACACACGGTACTTACAACTAAGGTAAACGGGTTGTGGTGGATGTGGAAAGTTAAAATATTGAGTTGAGTTAACTTAATCCTCTGGAGTGACGTGATCGTGTTGATATTCTAGACGAACTGTGAATAGAATAAAAGCACACATTCATATTCAGCCAGATCTGCTGCGGTTTATTTGTTCATATAGCTGCACTCACTGAACAGCGTCCTAATATTAGGGCTTTTAAAAGCCAAGTGTGCGTACTTGGATAAATACTGATATATTTGCACTAGAACTTCGCCCGTGTCTAATAAACCTTTAAAAAAAGTCTTACCGGAACATTCAAATCTGTTCGCGCAGCTGCTGACAGAGCAGACAGTTACCGTGTTTGGGTAACAGCTTCACAAACAGTCTTTTCAACTACACAGTATTATTTCTGTATTACAGTCATTCATATTATCACAGAAATACTGGGATCAAAGTTAATAGTTCAGATATTAACACTGATGTTTATGGTAGCGATCAAAATAGACCTTTTGAAAGTTAACTGGCGCTTCAAATAACGTTTGTGTCGATTGCATTGATTCGCCGCTAGGTGGCGACAAGTGACTTAAAAAACTATTTGTGATTGAATCAAGAGATTCGTTCAAAAACACTGATTCATCCAGTAAAGAAACAAGTATTTATGAGTGAGATATTAAATCATTCATTCAAACCACTTTTTCATAATTTTAATATTAACTAAATATATTATAAATGTATATTAATTTAAATGTTTAATAATTCGTTCAAATTAAACACTTTTAAATAGACTGCAGCAATAATATTTTGTCACACATTATTTTGATTCGTGGGAGAATCGTGATCTCTGTTTGAGACAAAAAAAAATAGTGATTCTCAATTTATCCAGAATCGTGCAGCTGTAGTATGTGACTGAGTGCAAACCTTTGGGAAATATTTAACATGACTAACGTTATCCTAACACACTACATATGATATATACTACATATGATATATGCACACACACCCCCCCCCCACCCCCCCACCCCCAGGTACTCAAAAAATAGTTCCAAGGTTGGCAGGTCTGGGATTGAGCCGCTTTAATTTGCATTTAGGAACGCAACATTCGTCATTAGAAACGTGTATAAATCTATAGTTGTTTACAAAGAGAAGTTTCAGTGTCACATAATCCTTCAGAAATCATTCTAATATGCTGATTTGCTGCTCAAGAATTCTCATTATCAATGTTAAAAACAGTTTTGCTGCTTAATATTTTTGTGGAAACAATGATACCACTCAAACATTTTTATAAGATTTAAAAAAGAGAGAAATTTATAATTTTATTCATGCATGAAAGTGATAAAGTGAGAGAAGACATTTAAAATGATTTATATTTAATAAATGCATTAACAAATGTAATTAATATATTTGATAAATGCAAATAAATGCTGTTCATTAAACTTCATATTTATCAGACATTCCTGAAAAAGTGTATCACCATTTCTACAAAAAATATGAAGCATCAAAATTGTTTTCAACATTGATAATAATCAGAAATGTTTCTTGAGTCAAATAAATTGTAATGATTTCTAAAAGATCATGCGACACTGAAAACTGTAGTAATGAAGAAAATTCTGCTTCACATCACAGGAATAACATTACATTTTATAATATATTAAAATTGAAAACTTTTTTTTTAATTTGTAATTATATTTCACAATATTGCTTTTTTTTTTTTCTTTAATCAAATAAATTTAGCCTTGATGAGCAGAAGATATTTATTTCAGAATCATTAATTGTAATGTTTCCAAACTTTTGGCAGGTACTTTAATAATAATAACAATTCTATATACTATATACTTTACTATAATATATTATAGTATTTTATTATAATATATTATATTGTTATCATGATTATTAAGTGCTACTTTTTATTTTTTACAGGACAATAGTATGTATTCTTACAGTATAAGATATATCTTTTAATGTGCTAAAATATATATTTTTAATAAGTGCTGGGGGCGTGGCTTGTGGCCGTGACTCGGGGCATGGTCAGATTGTCCTTCTTTTTTGTCTCTAGCTGATCACATGCCTGATTTAGTGACAGAGGATCAGAGGACAAATGTTTGTGAATTTGTGTGTTTAATTTAATAATTTAATTTATTTTTATTTGTTTGAAAGACAAAAGCATTCCAAAGACATAGAAATACATGGTTAACCTATTGAGTGATAATTCAAATAAACATTATTAATGTGTTCATCATTAGTTGAAGCAATGTTGAAACGCTTCTTAAACCTGAAATATTTTTTTGGAAATTCAGTGGTCAAATGCTGTCTTCAACAAAACTGGAAGACTTTCTGAGTATATATAAGCAGTTAGCTCTTTTAGAATGGAAAATGTAAAAGATGAAAGAGGATTTAGGGAGAATCAATAAATTATGAATAATTTATTGCTATTGTGTAAATAATATGTAATCATGTAATCCATAAGAAGTAACTGTAGTCTGATTACATGTATTTTAACATGTAATCTAATCTAATTACAAATGCTTAATTTTTGGAATCTGATTACGTAATCCAGATACATGCAATCAGTTATTACCCAGCTCTGTCTATATATATATATATATATATATATATATATATATATATATATATATATATATATATATATATATATATATATATACATATACACTGTGTGTATATATATATATATATATGTATATATATGTATATATATATGTATATATATATGTATATATATATGTATATATATATGTATATATATATATATATATATATATATGTATATATATATGTATATATATATATATATATATATATATATATATATATATATATATATACACTGTATATACATATATATACATACACTGTATATACATATATATACATACACTGTATATACATATATATACATATTACACTTAAAGGAATAGTTCACATTCATATGTTCACTGTATCTATATGATTGTGTATTGTTTAGGTCTGAGGATGATGATTTTGACATTGAAGAAGAGCTGCAGAAGCTGCGGCCCGCCCCTCAGCCCACACGCCAGCTGGAGCTGGAGCCGCGCAGCAGCCGCGGTCTGGTTGGAGACCCACGGGTCACTGTCATCCCTGAGGACGCGGGACATGGAAACAGCGACTACGAGGAGAGTGAAGAGAGCGATTCTGATGGACCCATCAATTACAGAGATGATGACGACGAGGAGGAGGAGGATGTTCCCACAAGTATGATAATTTAATTCTGTCTGACCAGCCCTATGAGGGTTATTGAGGAATATTGTACCTGTCCTGCATTAATAAATGCATAAAATATTGCGTAACCGGCTCCACTTTAAAACATGAAACTGGTGAATACAGTGTTAAAACTCTAATTGTCTTTGTTAGAAATTACTATTCAAAAGTTTGGGGTCAGTATAATTTTTTTTTTTTTTGTTAAGTTAATACTTTATTCTGTAAAGACTGATTCAGACTCAGTCAGAAGTGACAGTTACATTATGTTACAAAAGATTTCTATTTCAAATAAATGCTGTTCTCCTGAACTGTCTATTCATCAAAATCCGGTAGAAATATGTCATATTTTTTTTCAGAAAAATAGCAGCACAACTATTGTTAGATAATAATCAGAAATGTTTCTTGAGCAGCAAATCAGCATATAAGAATGATTTCTGAAGGATCATGTGACACTGAAGACTGGTGTAAGGATGCTGGAAATTCAGCTTTGATCACAGCAATAAATTATTCAAACATATATTCAAATTGAAACATTTATTTTAAATTGTAATTATATTTCAGTGTTACTGTTTTTACTGTATATAGGTCAAATAAATGCAGCTTTGGTGAGAATAAGAGACTTATTTCAAAAACAATGAAAAAATCTTTCCAACCCCAAATATTTGAATGATAGTGTGCTTTTAAGCAGTATATATATTTTTATTTTTTTTATTTTGGCATACAAATAAGTGCAATGGATTAATAGTGTCATCTCCTTCAGAACGTAGTGATTTGCTCATAATCTTTGCTAACAGATTTCTTTTATCAGTGCTTTTACCTTCCATGTGCTCAAATCATGAATGTTGCAACTTTGTTTACACATAGGATCAATAGCATCAATACCAAGTTTGTGAAAACAGCTAATGAGGATTGTGCGTATATCTTGTCAGGTGGTCTTGCGAGCCGTGTGAAGCGTAAAGATACTCTGGCTCTAAAGCTGGAGCGTCAGCTGGAGAAAGAGCAGTCTCAGGACCAAGAGAACATCACCTGGAACAACAAAGAACAGTGGGAAGATATCCGCAACCAGATCGGCACCACTCTCACAAGGTCTGCGACTGTGTGTTCACTGTGCGTTTATGGGGTCTTTGTACTGTCCACACTCACACTGTGTGTATTTTGCATGTTCTCATAGGAGGCTGAGTCAGAGACCCACCGCACAAGAGCTTGAGCACAGAAACATCCTACAAGGTCAGTCTTACATCTATGGCCTTCTTGTCCTCCATAGCATTTTTTGTTGTCAGTCATAGCTGGTGTAGTTCCCAATTTTGTGATGCTTCCAGAAAAGGTTTTCTTAACCTCTGCACATTCTTTTGTTTCAGCCAAGAATGAAGCAGACCGACGGGCAGAAAGGAGCGAAATCAAGCGCAGATTGACCAGAAAGGTTTGGAGGCATCTTTTGTAACATTAGAAATGTTGATACTGTATTTTTTTTTTATCTTTTTAATGTGTCCTTGCTAAAAAAAAGTTTTTTAAGAAAAATACTATTAATAATGTTGTAAAATTAATTATATTATATATGTAATTAATAATATTAATAAATATCAAATTCACACATAATAAATTAAATAGAATGATAGTGTATGAATTGTCCCTGTGTAAAGTTTTGTTAATCGAGAAATTTCAATTTAAAATTTTGCTCATTCAATTTAAAATTTTGCTCATTCAAGTTATTTCTCTTATCTCATACCTTTCCAGAATAATAAAAAAAATAATTAAATAAATAAATAAATCCCTTCTGTCAGAGATTTAAAATTCAAAATGTAATATAAAATATAAATGCTTGTTGACTACTCACTTATTTGACTTCTTAACTGTTACTGAATAGTGGACAAAAGAATGTAAACAAAAAACCTACAACTAATCAAATGACATGATTTTTTATTTTATTTCTTACATATTTTAACTGTGGTGCGAGTAATCTAGCAGAGCATGAAAGCAGATGTTGCTGTTGTGTTTCTGTGTGCAGTTGTCCCAGAGGCCTACGGTGGCTGAGCTGCAGGCCAGAAAGATCCTGCGCTTTCATGAGTATGTGGAGAGCACTCACGCTCAAGACTACGACCGGCGCGCCGACAAACCCTGGACCAAACTCACACCTATTGACAAGGTCTGAGCCAATCACTGCTCTCTGCTGCCTCCTGGTGCTGACCAATATAACAGCATTTTAATGGCGTCTTATGTAAATTGTAGAGTTACATAAAAACATTTGCACATAATTGAAAACAGCAAAACCTCCTTGACAAACAAATCTTCTTTGAAAAGGCACATGGACACTGAGAGACACGGTTTCTCAACCATCTTGTGACTTTAAAGCTTCCGAATTTTATGTTGATTTGACCAAATTACATCTTAATTAAAGCTGCAGTCAGTAACGTTTGGCGTTCTAGCGGTTAATAAAAAGAACTGGATGCGTCTAGCGGAAGAACACTGTAGCCGGAGCTACTTCTCTCTGTTAATGTCTAATGTCCGGGCTACTCCGCAGCGGTACCTACCCGAACCAGTCTAAATAGTCCGAATTTAAACACTTATTGGTGTACAGTAGTGATTCAGGACAAGCCAAAAACACGGTTTGGAAAATGGATTCATGGTGTACTCGCTTATATAAATTTTGAACACAAAAAAGTTACGGACTGCAGCTTTAAGGTGTACTGTAAGGTGTTTTATAACTTGCTTAATACAACCAGTGTTAATGTTGTTCTTTCTCTGTCCTCTTCCAGGCGGCCATAAGAAAAGAGCTGAATGAGTTTAAGAGCTCAGAAATGGAAGTTCACAAGGACAGCAGGATATACACCAGGTGAGAGACTTTTAACACTTTCTTAACTGGAATAAATTAAAGTGTTTACACGCACAAGAATAGTCAGATATGAATTGGAATTTGGTCAAGTACTTTACACCTTAACCCTGCTGCCAAAACTTGATTACCAGTGAGTCAATATACAGGTTACTAATCTGAAAACGACGGCATATGTTTATAATAATCAGAATTCTGGATCTTACAAACACCTCATTCAGAATATCCACAAGGATCTTGATTTATATCTGTATTCAGTGTTGGGGAGTAACTAGTTACATGTAATGGAATTACGTAATTTAATTACAAAATAAATGCAACCGTTAATCTGTTACAGTTACTGAGGGAAAAAAATGTGCAATTAAATTAGATACATATGAAAATGTCAACGATTACAAAGGGGGTTACATCTGATTATTTTCACGCACATACAGATTTGATTGATTTCTTTCCCAAATTGCAGTGACTGCATTAAAATGTGAGACACAAATGTTTCTGGAGTTTAGGACGATGCCTATTCGATAACTGTTTTATTTCTTATCTTGGTGTATGCTTTATTTTTTAAGATTAACTCTCTCTCTTTTATTTCTTATCTTGGTGTATGCTTTATTTTTTAAGATTAACTCTCTCTCTCTCTCTCTCAGGCATTGTTAGATGACAGAACGAGCTCTAAGTGAAAAGAGGTGTTAAAGTCTGATTTTGCGGTGGCATTGCTTTAAAATTTAATTTTTGTAATCTTAATTTAAGGAATTTGAAAGAATGACAGTAGTCAGTGTTGAATACTACTGTAAGGTTAACCCGACCTGCTTTAAATATTTCAAAATGATTAACAGTTGAAAGAATTCATTAGAAATTTAGAGAAGTAGTCAAATGTAATCCATTACATTACTTCAATAAAGTAAATGAAATAGTTACATTACTTATTACATTTTAAACAGGTTAACTTGTAATGTGTAACAATTACATTTCCAAATGAACCTTCCCAACACTGTCTGTAACTGCAGAGACATTATAGAAGTACAGTAAAAAACGTGATAATGCGAAATAGTGTAACAAATCAATCACTATTTTCTGTAAATTTATAGTAAAATGTATTTTTTCCTCTGATGCAAAGCTGAATTTTCAGCATCATTACTCCAGTCTTCAGTGTCACATGATCCTTCAGAAATCATTCTAATATGCTGATTTGCTGCTCAAGAAATATTTAAAATGTATATAAAGTTTAAAAGAACAATGTTTATGTAAATACAAATCTTTTGTAACATTAAAATGTCTTTTAAGGTCACTTTTGATCAATTTAATGTGCCCTTGCTGAATAAAAGTGTTAATTTCTTCAAAAAAAAATCTTAGTGAAATTAAATGTTTGTTGTTCATGGAAAAAAATAAAAATAAAAAATTGTTGATAACAAAAAAAAAAGAGTGTTCATTAAAAGCCATTCATTAAAAGAAATGTTCCTTAAAAGTCAAGTGATAAATGGAGAAATAGAGAGGTGGTTGTAGAATTGTAATGAAAGTATTTGGGAATTCATTTATTTTTTAAGCAGTAATTGGAATAAAATGTGCACATGAACGTGATCATTGTCTTTATCCATCAACTGGGCTTTATAACAAATATGTCTTCTTTCAAATCCTTTTGCAGGTTTCATCAGCCATAATCAGCGTCTCTGAAGAGGAAGACCCAGACGGATGAAAGCTGCAGCTAAAAGCCTCCATCTTACTCCAGCATCCTGTTTCCCATGATCCTCCAGCCTGCACTGACGAGTGCTGGGCCAGCCAATCAGTGCTCTGGAGTCCAGAGGAGGAAGTGATGCGGGTGTGTGCGGGATGCTGGTACTTGATAATTCAGACACTTCTGGGGAGCGGGTTTGGAGGGCCAGCGCTCCGTAGAGTTCCCACAGCGTGGACTGGGGTGTTTTAATAGTCTTTAAGGTACACACGTTTCTGTGATCAAGAATATGATCGTGTACCCAACAATAATACTTTTATGTAAATTATGACACTGGAGATAAACTTTTTTAGTGTTGAGCGATAGTGAGAGACTGTGAGTGTGTGAGTGAGGGATGATGTATGCTGTCCACTTATGCCTTAACACTGGTACATGATTTTTTTTTAGCCTGACCTTTGAGTAATACAGAAGAAAGTCTGTTGACACAGATGCATGCAACACTGTTTCTCATGCTGAACACACACTGACTGATGTGTGTGGATTTGAAAGCACATCTTTGACATTCTCAGGACATCGGCACACGGTCTCACTTTCTCTTTATGCATTTTACTGTAATTGACTTTTTCACACAGAGAAAACACCTGCTTTTATATTTTTCATCTTTTTTTTAACAACATATCACTTCACTTTAGATACAGTATTTCAAGGTGAATCCCACAAGAACATGCCATATTTTATCCAAAAATCATAAGAATCCACTAGATTTAATTATTAGATATTGCTAGATATTATTTTCATCATTAAAGCACATTTCCCCCCTAAATTATTCTTATTATAGTGTTGGATATTTTATTTTTTTCTCATATGCATTTTTCTCAATTGTAATTCTTGTTACTGTAATAGATTTTATATACTGTAATATTTTATATAAACTTTCATTTAAAAGCTATATATATATATATATATATATATATATAAACTTTTTTTCACATATTACCATAATAAGAATGAGATTTTTTTTTTCCAATGCCAAAATTTTTAATGATCCTAAAGCTTAATTTTCTTTAAGCAAAACTTTTTGTTTTGGGGTGAAATATGACCTAGACATGTTGTTGACAGGTTTGATGAGATTCAGCTGTAAATGATGATATAGTCCACTGTACGTTGAACAATTTAAAACAAAATGGTTGATGTTACATCATGGAGTCATTGTAAAAATCTTGATGCAAAAAAAAGAAAATATTTTCCACATCACTGCTGGTTTTATGGTACACTTTGTTTAGTCTGCCACCAGACGGCCTGTGCACTGTATAGAGACATGCTGTAGATTGATTGTATTGTATATCTTGTCTTCCTGACATCAGAAATTTGTTTTAATTGTAATTATATTATTACACTATCCTGTTTTATAAGTGATACAATGATCCGGTACAAAACAGCTGTATAGTTACTTTTTTTATGTAAAGATATATTAAAAAGGTCTTTCAATTAATACATGTACATTCACTTCACTATTAAAACTAAACTGTGAGCATCGTTTGGTTCATTGTGGGGTTTATTTTATGCAAGACATACTAGTTGTGTACTCATACATGGTACATACCAGTGTTGCTTTGAAGCCTCATTTGATTGATTTCTACAACTGTACTTACTGTGTTCACTTATACAAACAAATATTTCAAAAATACCCTGTTTTTAACATTTACCATGGTGTAATGTCATGGGGTTTGGGGATATATTCCATTTGCATTATTTACCTGGGGCCTGTAGAGGGCACTATTGATTCACTCAGAATTACCAGTTGTCTCATGTTTCTTATACATGCCTGATTGAGAAATTTAAATGCATAAGATGTAATATATGTGTTTTTAACACTATTTAGCAATGGTGATCCTTGTTCTTATAGTGTCTTGTGTTTAAGCCGTGAAGTACTTGTCTGTCTGCTGTGGTTTCAGAGTTAAATCTAGCTTTTTTATGAGCACTCAGAGGCTTTTGAAATGTTAATTAATAAGCTTGCAAGGGGGGAATACCATTGTGGCTCCTTTATTGATATGTTTATGAACAGCCCACCCATCATGACATTTTGAAGTTTTCTTGTATCATGAATTTGTAATGGCTTTCCGCTGCTCTTCATCCCTGGCACTGCACTCTCTCATCCATATACCGTCTCGCTCTCACTTTATCTGTCTTCCGCACAAATTTCCCACAGTTAAGTCCCGTTCACACCAAAAGTGTGAAATTTCAAAACATTTAACACCGACAGCCAATCAGAATCTATCCGACTGTAAAGAACACATGGGCTGCATCCTAAATCACATGCTTCCCTACTACATTGAAGGCGAAAAACAGAAGTATGTCCGAATTTGCTTTGCTCGTAAAAGAGTAGGCAAAATGTACCGGATAACCCACTAACTTACTTCTGGCAATATTCTGAAGTGCACAAATGATGGACACTTTCCTATCCCATCTAGATACATTCATATATAGACTTTATGTAGCTCCGCCCCTTTTCAGCGCTGCATTCCTTGTCTTCTATATTCCATTGAATTTTCACAGCCAGAAGGTAAGGTTGTACAAATTTATGAATGAACTACTTGTTTTAAAACGTTACTGGTCTACTGACATTTGTTATGACATCTGCTTTGAACATTACAAATAAGTAAATTCACTTCACCAGCTAATTGCTCTTCAACAGCGAGGCTATAACGCTACCGCAAAAATGGAAATTCAAAAACAATTTTAAAGAGAGTTGAGAGTTTAGCTCCAACTAGCCTCAGCCACAGACCGCTGAATGTCTGATGCATATGGCACACAAAAATTTAAAACACTTAATGAGTTTTGAAGTCGTCATTGGATTGGTTGAATTATATAGGATTTCTGGGAGATGTGTGTGTTGCGTTCTTTAACGCTCCATCTCAATTAGAGATCGACCGATATAACGATTTACCGATATTTTTCCCGATATTTAAGCATTTTTCCATAATCGGATATCGGTTTTGTAATATCGGATTTTCCGATAAACGCCGCCATCTTGTGGGCGTTTTAAGAATTGCACGCATGATCGCCATTACAGTGCATCTGAAGGGAGACGAGACAACGGCGTGCACAGGTAAAGTATTACTTGCTTTGCTGTAATTAGTACATTTTATTTAACATAACAGCCATTAATGCACAAATTAGATGTGATACATATGCTTGATATGTAGTTTATGCAGCTTGGCTCTAAGAAATAGACGAGTCACGTAAGATAATCCGTCAAGTCCTGTCCCAATAAAGACGTAACTTTGCATGAATTAAATTATACAGCCATGAATGAGCGCAAGTTGGAAGTAAAAGCGCTGAATTAAATTCTCTCTCTGTTGTATATTTGCTCATCATTAGTCTCGTGAAGCCGCTTCATATTGCTGTTCACTCAGTGGGTTGATGCTCAGGAAATGCTACAGCACGGCCACCGCATGTAACTTTTAAAAATATTCACGATTAAAACACCGTAATTATATAAACATTTACTATATAACCATCAATTCCCTAATAAACGACCTAGTAAACACAACTCCAGTGTTTCCCACACATAGACTTTACCTGGGCGGGCCGCTATTATTATCTTACACTTTTTTTTTTTTTTTTTTATCCGCCCGAGATAATGAAACCATCCGCGATCGATTAACTAGTTGAAAATCTCCCCGCGCCTGACGCTTTTCGCACTGCACGTTCTGTGTGCTCAAGAACTGTCCACACTCCCAGGTACCCCTTTTCCACCAAGGCAGTTCCAGTGCTGGTTCGGAGCCAGAGCCTAGTTTCAAACCGGTTCTTTGTCTTTCGACACCCAAAGCACCAGCTCCGAACCAGCAAAAGCGGTTCGTAAGTAGCACCAAAACATTGCTGGGCTAGAAGGAAGAACCGCTTGCGTCAGGGGCTGGGGGCGGGGTTACCGTGACCAACAAGACGACAGAAACTGTGGACCGCCATATTTGAAATAGCAGCTAAACACGGACACGTTGGATTCGCCGTGTTTGGATGCCGATGTAGATTCGCAAAGCCATGAACGTCAATAACAACACAACGTCCGCCATTGTTGATAGTTTGTTTAGGCTTGTTCGGGATGGATCGGTGCTACGCGGACCGTTCGGTGCGAGGCATCGGGGTGCTGCGGGAGCGACTGGAAAGCTGACGGCTCTTTATGCTTTTGGATCGCTCTCACGGTGCTTTAGTGTGTGTGCCGATCGATCTGCGTGGCGCGATGCACCTCGAACAAGTCTGTTGTGTTTGGCGCTGCCGCGCTAGTGAAACGAAACATGAAACGTATTCAGTGACGTAAGACCTGGCTCTGTATTGGCTCTCTAGCCAGTGGAAAAGCAACCGGTTCTTAAAGGGCTCGCGAGTCGAACCAACTAAGAACTGGCAGTAGCACTGGCTCTGAACTAGCACCTGGTTCCTGCTGGTGGAAAGGGGGTAACAGACAAGCTCTCTCTCTTTATCTGTGGCGGGCTGCAACAATATCCACCGCCCGCTGCCATCAGCTCCCGCCTCTCACACACAAGAGCGCGACTTTCAGTATTTAGCAACTTTCAGACCCTTTTGGTGGCTTTTTTCCCACAACAGGTACATACTGACAAACCTAGTGACTTTTTTTTGAAAAAACCTTAGCTATCGTTCAATTGGAATTTGTCTCCAGTAACGTTACTGCCCCGCGAGCGCGAGGTCTGACTCTCCCGGCGCAGTGTTGACTCTCTCTGTGTCTATTCTGTGCAGTGAGCGGCAGTGAAGCAGCGCATTCATTTGGCCGTAACGCAGCAAAATCGTCAGTAAATCATTTACAAAACAGCGTTTCCAAGCACCTGTCGCTTACTGACTGTTTGGACTTTTAAATATGAACATAATTCGTCTGTTAATATGCGCATAGCTTGTTACTCAGACACAGACAGTGCGCTGAATGAGACAAAACCGCAATACAGCCAAAACCACCGCATATAGTCCTTTTTAGTGTAAGTTAGATGTATATTGATTTTATCAGACGATGTTGCGATTATAAATCAGGATTTAAGGAGTATAGTGAGAGTGATTCCGGGTTAACATGTAAAATTAATGGTTCCTGTTTACTATTTATACTTGTTTTATGTATGACAACAGAAAGTATAATGTGAACAGCTTTATTGGAATTGTTGTATTAATTACAGTATGTGACATTTAGAACAGATCTTAAGTGCCAAAACTCCTCTGAACGCAAACTTGACACAATGACATGCAAATCAACGTGACGTCACCTGCCGCCACAAATTTTATTTATTTTTTAATTGGTGAGAATTAATTTTATGTGCTTTATTTATTTTACCTGTTTGTCTTTTTTACCTCATCGAAGATTTTATTTTTAAACAAAAACTGTTTAATAACAGTGCACTTTTTTATTTTTTGTACTCTCAGACCCCTCTATTTATTGGTGTATAAATAAGATTTGTTTTGTTTTCTATGCAAGGAGGGAGTGATTGTTATAAATAAAATGGTTTGTTCAGTTCAGTGGTGTTGTAATCATTGTGTCAAAAACACAAGTATAACAGTAAATAAATATCGGTTCTGCATATCGGTTATCGGGCACAAAAACAAACAAATTATCGGTATCGGTTCTAAAAAAATCAATATCGGTCGATCACTAATTTCAATACAAAGATGCCGTGATGCCAAACCCCCTCATGAAATTAGAATTCTGTCATGTTGACATTACGATGAGCACTTATCAGGATCAACTAAACACTGGATATTCAAAAGTATGTGAAATATTTAACTCAAAATGAAAATTCTGGCGTCTTGTTTATATTTCACCTTATATGTCATTCCAAATCTGTATGAAGGTGAACTATCCCTTTAAAACTGTCAAGAGAGTTTTGACGGCACTGAAACACTGAAAATACTTTCAACACCATAAATGAATGTGAAAGGTTTTACAGGTTAGTTAGCCTATATCGTCACCTTTATGAGTCACCGCATCCTTGGTCACTGATATCAAGAGCTTTACTATTCAATCATAGATAATTAGTGAGAGCTATGCCTTTAAGTAGACTCATTAAAGGGGTCATATGATGTTGCTAAAAATAACATTATTTTGTGTATTTGGTGTAATGCAATGTGTTTATGTGGTTTAAGGTTAAAAAAACACATTATTTTCAACATACTGTACATTATTGTTGCTCCTCTATGTCCCACCTTTCTCAAACGTGCCGATTTTTACAAAGCTCATCGTTCTGAGAAGCGAGGTGTGCTCTGATTGGCCAGCTATCCAGTGCGTTGTGATTGGCCGAATACCTCAAGCGTGTGACGGAAATGTTACGCCCCTCACCGTATTGTGATGCCGTGTCCCGGTGCAATGACACAAAAACAATAAAAACCCATTATAAACGAAGCATTTGTTGCATCCAGTGGGGACATAATTACTGATCATAATGACTTAATTGAATCGTCAGAAGCAAATTATTTAAATATGAAAACATACTTACAGACTGTGAGTCAGAAGCGCCAGACTGTCCTTGCAAAGTTGGAATTGCCTCACTTTATAGAAACAGCCTTTGTGCAAACCAGCATTGTAGGCTAACGTTACTCTTCCAGGTTCAGGAAACAGTCCTCCGTAAAATGCGCTGCACTCTAATATTTGGGTTGAACTGTTCTGGAACAGTGTTGTAAACACAACATAACCACTGATTTCTAGTTGTGTCTTCTTTTGGAAGCCCAAACAAAGTAGTTTCGCTTTCACAATGAAACACAGCGTCTTCACGAGATGGCGCCGTTGGCAGCAACAATACTACAGCAAGAATAATAGTTCCTCGGCCTTTCATTGCATATACATTTGGGCAGTGTTTTTCAAATCTCCCCACACCGTGACGTAGACATGTGGAGGTGTGTTTGAATGTGCCATTTTAGGGGGGGGCGTGGTCGAGTCTTAACTTTTGTAAAGAATATCTCTTTGGTTTTGAGACTTTAGTCTTTGCAACTTCAGGGATCTTATCTATGCATAATCAGCTTGTAACACTACAAAGAGAAAGGAAAACTTGAAATCACATCATATGACCCCTTTAAAGTGCTTCTGCTGCTCTCTTTTGCACTGAAGTGTGAAGCCTGACGTATCGTATACCAGCGAAGTGCAGTCTGATTAATTGCTGAAGTGAAATACAATGTCAGATTACAGAAGAGGAGTGAAAAGGGAAAAATGACAAAGGAGAGAGCATAGATAAATAGGAGAAAATGAAAAAAAATGTGAAGATGTAAGGAAATGGAAAAGGGAAAGAAAGTTTGATTTCATATTCCCATATCCTTGCATAACCTGACAAATGATGTAGAATCAGCATGTCTGTGGACTGATTTCAGCCATGGACGTGGGCAGCTTCTTTTGGGGTTCATTTCCAACTGTCTGGATACCATCCATTAATATTCCAAAAATCTAAACTTGATTTGACTACAGGTGCATCTCAATAAATTAGAATGTCGTGGAAAAGTTCATTTATTTCAGTAATTCAACTCAAATTGTGAAACTCGTGTATTAAATACATTCAATGCACACAGACTGAAGTAGGTTAAGTCCTTGGTTCTTTTAATTGTGATGATTTAGGCTCACATTTAACAAAAACCCACCAATTCACTATCTCAACAAATTAGAATACTTCATAAGACCAAAAAAAAAAAAATATGTGAATTGTTGGCCTTCTGGAAAGTATGTTCATTTACTGTATATGTATTCAATACTTGGTAGGGGCTCCTTTTGCTTTAATTACTGCCTCAATTCGGCGTGGCATGGAGGTGATCAGTTTGTGGCACTGCTGAGGTGGTATGGAAGCCCAGGTTTCTTTGACAGTGGCCTTCAGCTCATCTGCATTGTTGGGTCTGGTGTCTCTCATCTTCCTCTTGACAATACCCCATAGATTCTCTATGGGGTTCAGGTCAGGCGAGTTTGCTGGCCAATAAAGCACAGTAACACCATGGTCATTGAACCAGATTTTGGTACCTTTGGCAGTGTGGGCAGCTGCCAAGTCCTGCTGGAAAATGAAACCAGCATCTCCATAAAGCTTGTCAGCAGAAGGAAGCATTAAGTGTTTTAAATTTCCTGGTAGATGGCTGCGTTGACTCTGGACTTCAGAAAACACAGTGGACCAACACCAGCAGATGACATGCAGCCCAAATCATCACTGACTGTGGAAACTTCACACTGGACTTCAAGCAACATGGATTCTGTGCCTCTCCACTCTTCCTCCAGACTCTGGGACCTTGATTTCCAAATGAAATGCAAAATTTACTTTCATCTGAAAAGAGGACTTTGGACCACTGAGCAACAGTCCAGGGGCCTCATTTATAAAATGTTGCGCAGAAACAATCCTAAATTTGTTCTAAGATCATTTCGCAAAAGTGCGTAAGTGCGATTCAGAGAAAACGAACGTGCACACAAAAACACGTGCATACGCCTCTCTTCCAGATGTGACGTTTATAAATCGCAAATGATCTTGAAATTGTGTGCAGCTGACTGGCGTCAGATCTCCGCCTTGTAAACGCCCCCTAATTAATATCATTATCATATAAAAGAGCACACGCCAATATCCAAAAGAAAAAAAAAAACTTTACTGAGTCTGAAATTGAGGTCCTGCTGGCGGAGGTAGAGGTTCGTGCGGGGACGCTTTTTGGGAGTCTCTCCAGTGGGCTTTCACACAAAACTAAATTTGTGGCATGGCAGTGTATAGCGCAGGCTGTGAACGAGGTAGGGGGGCAGCAAAGGTCCCTAAAAGACGTAAAAAAAAAATGAAATTACAGTAAAAAAAAACATGTTGTCCTCATTGCACGGTTTGCAATATCTTCAAGAAGCGCTAATGCTACCATTCTGCTTCTTGCAAACTACTACTTCATAGGCCATTTTATAGGCCATAGATGCATAGGAATTATTAACATGCGTGGATCCAAATGATTTCATAATGTGTAATTATTCTTTGGACAAACAATGTGTGTGTGGTTATATTTTTTCTATTGACTGTTATCAAAATTACTACTAGAAACAACACAAATAATAATAATAGTAGTAGCGGTAGTAGTAGTAGTAGTAATTATTAAACAATAAGGTTTCCAGAAGTAAGAATAAACTACGAATTCAAGTAAAATTTTCAGTCATCTTATAAAAAGTGAGCCATCCTACTTTTAAAATCACTGGCTATGACAACTAATAAAAAGTGTAGTATTACAAAAGATGTCTCTATTCATTTTCACAGAAGCAAAGCAGCAGATGTTATAAATAAAAACAGTTAACAATGTTATTGAATAGAATATATTAAAACCGTTATTGAACGACATTCTTATAGGCTACACAGACAAAACGGTTGGATGTGTTTATGCATTATATTTTATTTTTTTATTTTATTTTACACAATAGTAGTAAAACAAGATGTCGCCAGTTCTCTTGTAAAATAAAATAATAAAAAACAACAACAAGGAATAAACTGTGTAGCCTAGAATGCGAGTAAAGCACTCTCAACATTAGGCTACTAAAAAGGTCAGTTTAATCTCGCAAAAACTCCCGTTAATAAAAAATCTGACTACACTGCACAATTAATCTTTCACACTGCATCTTTGTTGTTTATGATGAATTCGGTGCTTGCACGTACACCGCTTTTATTAGATATTCAAATAGCTGCAGTACTCTGACTTTGCCACAAGGAAAAGTGCGTACGCCTGCTCAGACCTTGACGTGGCGGTAAACACTTTTCCACGTCAAAGACCGTATTTATAAATATGAGCTTTGGCGTGGATTTAAGCGTACGCACACTCTAAGATCAAATCTGAGCGTACGCACGCTTTATAAATGAGGCCCCAGTTCTTTTTCTCCACAGCCCAGGTAAGATGCTTCTGACGTTGTCTCTGGTTCAGAAGTGGCTTGGTAGCCCTTTTCCTGAAGATGTCTGAGCGTGGTGACTCTTGATGCACTGACTCCAGCTTCATTCCACTCCTTGTGAAGCTCTCCCAAGTGTCGAGACTGTATTCCTAGACTGTATTCTCAAGCTTGCGGTCATCCCTGTTGCTTGTGCACATTTTCCTACCCAAATTCTTCCTTCCAGTCAACTTTGCATTTAATATGCTTTGATACAGTACTCTGTAAACAGCCACACCTTTCAGTAAAGACCCTCTGTGACTTACCCTCTTTGTGGAGGGCGTCAATGTTCGTCTTCTGGACCATTGCCAAGTCAGCAGTCTTCTCCATTATTTTAGTTTCAAAGAACAAGAGATACCCAGAATTTATACTGTAGGGATGGTCATTAATTGAAACTCAAATATAAATATTCTAATATTTTGAGATACTGATTTTTTGACTTTCATGAGCTGTAAGCTCTAATCCTCAATTTTTTTTTTTTTTTTATGTTTTAATTTACATGTAATGAATCTAAAATATATGAAAGTTTCACTTTTTGAAATAAGTTACAAGAAAAAATTAACTTTTTCACAACATTCTAATTTATTGAGATGCACCTGTACTCCTAGAGTAAAAACAATTTTTAACACACAATGGCAAATCAGCTATTCAATGTTTGTGTACTGAAGCTCTGAATATAGCGGTCCTAATGTTGTCACGTAATAGGCTGCCAGGGACTGTGTGGACCTTGGGAGCAAAAACACTTAATGGAGCATGCGGCATTACTAGACCAAGGACTATACTTGGTCCTCTTGTTTTTGCATGTGTTCATAATTTCTTTGTATGACAGCATGGCCAAAAATAATGACCGCACAATTTGGCATGTTTTCTTGCATTACTATCACAAATAAAACAACTGACTCTAAGCAACTGTGCAATATGCTTACAAAGTTTTGCACATTTTTTTATTTATTTTTTATTAAGGGTGAAGATGTAAAATTTCCTAGGCCGGACATCACTTTTGGCCACTACTATACGGCAGTTTATTGACTTACCAACTGACCGCTAAACTATACTTCAAAAACAAGCCCCTTTTATGAGGATTGTGGGCTTTCCTGGAGTTGTTGGAGCCATACGGGCCCAGGTTTGTCTTGGTGGATGCCTGGGTAGTGGATTTTATGAAATTATTGTTTTTTAATCCAATGTAAATTTATGCTTCACTTGAAACATTTTCCAAATAAATAATAATATAAAACATTTGTTACGCTCTATTAATCTATCTATCTATCTATCTATCTATCTATCTATCTATCTATCTATCTATCTATCTATCTATCTATCTATCTATCTATCTATCTATCTATCTATCTATCTATCGAGTAGAATCCAGTAACAGTTTTCATATTCTGTGTATATTTTATTTGCAAGTTCAGGTTTTTTTTCTTTCTTTTTTTTGGGATCATCAGTCACTAAAGCTCAGTAAACACTGCAGATGCCATGATAATCATAGACACAGATTTACCTTAAATTTCAGCAAGCTGAGCGCTCACTTAAATCCCTCATTCAACGATATTTAAAGTTTGATTGGACATGATAGAAAATGGTGATTACTAAGTGGGTGAGTTGTTTACATAGTAATTAGTCTGGGCATTACAGCAGTTTGATTAATTCAGGCCGATTTGTGGATGCGACATGCTCACAAACATAACAGACGTGATTTATTGTGTGAACGACTTAATAGTTGAAATTGAACTTATTATTTTTTTTAATTATATTCAACTCAAATCAATATTTTATTCAATTCATATTTTAATTTGCTAAGTAGTTGTCTAGGTGGCATTATATACATTCAGACAGTCATCACAAAATAAGCATGATGAGGTGATGAGGACCTCAATGCAAAGCAAGGGCGGGGTCTTGAATTATTATATATGTGATAATGACTTAATGCAAATTAAGAAAACAACTTCATCATTTTTACAACACACACGTTGCAAATGCTCACAACACAACCAAATAAGGATCACACTGCGAACAGAAAACAAAAACACCTGCAAATTAAGAAAACAACTTTTTGACAACACACACGCTGCAAATGCTCACAACACAACCAAAGAAACATACTGCAAATACTCACAACACAACCAAACAAAGAAATGTGCTGCAAATAAAATAATTTATTTGGTTGTGTTGTGAGCATTTGCAGTGCGTTTCTTTATTTGATTGTGTTGTGAGCACCTGCTGTCAAATTGATGAAGATATTTTCTTGATTTGCTGGTCCTTTTTCTATTTGCATGTGTTTTCTGAAGTTACAATGCGTTGAGCTCTCCCGGCCACCGTACACTTACATTATTTTAATGATCTGTCCTCACTTGGATCAATGAGACGTGTTTTGTGTTACTGGATTATGAACATAGCTGCATGTTGCTAATGCTCTTCATTAGGGGTGGCATGTTTAGCTCATTTATCTTCACTGGGATTTCTACTGCTTATCATTCAATAGAATGAGGAAATATATGCCTACTCTCAGAATGAATTACCTTTCACACATCACTGTGGAGTGCACATTGCTTACTCTTTCCAAAACATGCCCCATTTATTTGGATGATGCTGATGCCGTTGTAGCTGTGGTTGTTTTATCAAGAGACTTGTTGCTTAAAAAGAATGTTCTAGTGTTTCTTGAATCCATTCTGCTAAATCCTCTGTGTAAAAGAGCCGAATTTCCATTAGGTTGTCTTCCACCAAATGGCGGAAAGGCCTAATTAAAAAGCTTGCAGCAATTTGAAAGTGATACAAGAAAGTGGCCCTCTCAATTAAAAAAAGAAGCACTTCAACAAGTGTCAGGAAACAGTTGTGTGCTTCTTTATGGTGTCATCACACAAACACCATCATGTTCTATGCTTTTGCAGTTTGATTTGCTCATACAACAAAACCAAATGACACCACAAAATGAATGCACCCCCAACAAAAGTACAAGAATTAATAAGATCAACTAGGGGGTATTCCAGAATTCAGGTCTAAAGACTTGGCTATTACTCAGAGTAAATAGAAAACCCAAAATTGAGGGCAAGTATTCATAGCAACTTACTAAAGACAGGAGCAAGTAAGCAATGTTTAATCAACTGGGAGTTCATATATTTTTGTAGTCAACACTCACACAAAAAGCTTTGTTGCCAATTATCAATTATTAGTCAAAATATACACTAGCATATGCTTTTATTTATATTTTTATTTTTTTTCAAGGATATACAGTATACAATATAAGCAGATCTTGTGCAAGCTAATGAGAAATTCTACAATTATGGCCTGTGGACTGACACAGTTATACTCTGAGCACTGCAGCATGACTGGTCTAGAGATATGCAAACAACATAAATATACCTTCAGTTCTGCCAAGTATTAACAACAGCAAAGATAACAGGAATCAGACTCTTTTGATCAACAATAAATAATGAAAAAAATAAAATATCTAAATAACGGTGCAGATCACTCCACAAAAATGTAGAAGCTTTTCATTAAAAATTGAACAAATCCAGAAATTAGACTGAATATTCTGCTGACTGGCAGGTACCATGATTTCAAATACAGCATCAATTCAGAACTCTTTCAATACATAATATTCCATTCTTATGGGTTTTATGGTGAGTGTATAGAGCTATTCAATTTGTAGTCCAAAAGAAGATATTTAGCATTGAATTTTTATACATACATAAGCTTGTGTTTCTAAAGAGATAGTTTACCCAAAAATAGAAATTCTGTCATAATTGACCAACCCTCATATTGTTCCAAACCTGTATGAGTTTCTTTCTTCTGTTGAACACAACAAAATAAGTTGAAGAATATTTTTAAACAAACAGTTGACTTCTATATAATATGGGGTGAATGTTTGGTAACCAACATTCTTCAAAATGTGTTCAACAACATGAGGGTGAGTAAATGATGGCAGAATCTTTCATTTTTGGGTAATCTGCCCCTTTAACGCACATGTTTTAAAACAGCAGTTCTCAATTCCAGTCCTGATGCATTTTGTATGTCTCTTTGTTATTTACAAAGATATATGTCATCATACCTCAAACTGTTATGCACTACTGAATTTTCATCTGTGTTTGCGGGGTGTTCCAAATGAATGCATTGTGTCAAGTGAACATGCTCAGGGAATATGGAGCATTGGGACCAAGCTCAGTTCATGGAGCATGAAATTTGGAATTGAGGACCTCTGTTTTAAGATATATGACTATAAAAATTGTATGTTGTAGAACAAAAAGTGTATGTCTGTTCTGTTAACCATGGACCCACAAACTGATGCCTAAACAAGCCCATATATAATTTGACCATGTACAAATCAGATTATATTTCTGCAGATGTTTACTGTCTTGCAGTTTCTAACAAACACCTTTTTATATCTTTCTTAAAAATGCAACACAAACACAATTTCACTAAAATCAATTTTCATCAACAAAATTACAGCTCAGTACATGTGTTAGTGTCATAACAATATACAATTGACTCAGTGAGCTAGTACAACTAGAAAATATTCAGAGGCAAGGCATCAAAAACACTTACTCTAGAGTAGTGAGTCATCTAGTAGACCTATGCTATTTTTGGTTGGACCAAAATCAATCCAGTTAATTGACTCAAATGATATACTGCAATTAAAATTCACCAAGCACTTATGATGAATGTTCAATCCACCTCTTAAATGGCAAATTCATCTCTTGAGATTTTGAATGGAATTTAACAAAATGGAGCTGCCAACCACAATGAAATAATAAAATGTACATATCTACGGACATTCCTCTTTTGCTACACTTCTGACTTGACTTTAAAGCTGTTTTGGTAGGAATATTAGATATAAAGTTGATCAAATTGCATTCATTACAGATCAAAATCAAGACATTCAGAAATGATTGTAGGGTCGAAGAACTGCAATGTTACGTTCAACTAACACACATAAAGTCAGTATATATAATGTTTATCTCAATAAATATATTTCAGGAACTCCAGAGAAAAGCTTCTTGTGAATTTTGACCTTGCTTCTGGACACAATCAATATTTCTTGTAAAGGCAAAGCCAAGCCACTTTAATGGAATTTGATGTGACATTTAATGTATCATTATTCCAACACTCTTATATTGTAATTTTTTGTGTTTCTTCATTGGGGTTTACTTTCCGCTTTAAGTAAACCTTAGTGAGAATGTCCTGAAATGGTGGATTTCAGATGTCTGTCTGTACACCTCTTCACTGTAATTGAACAAAGAATGGCAACATTAGAAAATAAGTTTGTTCAGGGGTTATAGTAATGGAGTAAGTTGGAGAGGAGGCCACATTTGATACAGAATTTGGTTTCATGAGCTGGTCTTCAGCAATAATGGCTAATAATCCATCAATATTTATTTTTCCATAATTTATTTTTCCACAAGGCTCAGGATCAAACCACATACTCTCTGGTCTGTATGTCATACCATACCACCTTTCTTCACTTTTCTCCAAACTGACAGCGTCTTGTTCTGGGGCAAGACGATATTTTCCCATCATTCCCGTCACTAGACGGGAGTTTCCTGTCACTAGACTGAGTTTCCGTCACTAGGGTTTACGACATTTGAGGAGAGTTTTTACATCTATTTCCCATGTTTGTTTGAGTTTTTTTATATTTCCCCAAGGCTTGTCCGCTTCCAGTCCAATATCTGAGAGATAGAGGAAATGAAATATATAGTCAACTGCTGAAAATACTTTTCCTCCAAATGGAACCCGTCTTCACTATTTGCTTTTGTAGCCTGGCTTGGATTTCATTTTTGATTGTAACAGCAGCTATTTTCACTCACAAGGAATTAAATCGTCCATTGTTTGCAGACTTTCGGTGAATGGTCATTCATCCAGATTTTTGGGTTATGTCCTCAAAACCAGTAAGATTTCAGACTCTGAAAATCCACTGGACCCCAAGTCTGTTTTGGACATTGGTTTCAGAAGAGGCTCATCATTGTGTTAGCATTTCTTCCTAAGGAATACTGGGGCCAATCCACAATACAAAGAAAAATTGGTGCAGGAGAGGAGCTGCTGAACTCAATCTCTATGGTTATCTTCTGAATATGCAAAACTTGAGATAGAATTGAGTACTGTGGAGCTGTATGCTTTCCTGGATGTAGGAAGTAGAAATTCTGTTCCTAGAATTCAGTTGTGGAGATTTGAGTGACCTCAGATTGAAGGTCCTGCTGAACTCTTCTGGACAGGGACCCCCGTGGGATCCTCTCCAGGCCTAGTCATACTGGCTTCTTTCCTGTCTCTGAAGGTGCGCAAACTGACACTGGCTCCCTTGTGGCATTCCTCGCTCGGTTAAGGCTATTCTGGTCAGCTCTGGTTCGAAAGGGTAGGCAGAAGTCTCGGAAGCATCTCTTGAAATTCTCATCTAAGAAAGCATAGAGGACAGGATTGAGGCTGCTGTTGGTATAGCCGAGTGCGATACACAGGTGCCAGCTGGCAATCACAAAGGGATTCTTCTGGTTGACGTCTACAAGTGTTTTGACAATGATGAAGATGTGGATAGGTGTCCAGCAGATAATGAAGGCGGCCACCACTACCAAGACCATTCGAGTGATTCTACGCATGTTTCTGTCCTTCTCCTTTGAGCCTGAGAGAATACGGACACTTCTCAAACGTAGGATCATCAGACCATAGCAGATTGTGATGACTAGCACTGGTACCACAAATGCAAAGATAAACACACAAATCTTTGTCACTGTGTCCCAGTACCAGTCTGGATCAGGGAACTTCAGCAAGCAGACAGTTGCACCTGTTATGGAATAAATTTAAACAGTTCAAGAATCAGAATCAGAATTCTAATTAGATTTTAAAGAAGGTTAACTTTTGATTGCTTGGTTTTATCAAGACACATCTTCAAACAAATACAACTTGCTTTCTAAAAATCTTGCTTTTAAATACGTACTCACCTTGGTTTGTCACTCTGGTAACTGCCATTATCATGATTGGCACTCCAACAGCAGATGAGAGAATCCAGATGCACACATTGATGGCTTTGGCCTTGATGGGGGTACGAAATTCCAGCGCTCTCACAGGGTGGCACACGGCAATATAACGGTCCACACTCATCATAGTGAGGGTGAAGATACTGGTAAACATGTTATAGTAGTCAATAGCTATGACAATTTTACATAGAATCTCACCAAAAGGCCAGGTGTTCAGTAGGTACTTGGCACTCTGGAATGGAAGTGTACTAGTGGCCAGAGCATCTGCCAGTGCCAAATTGAAGATGTAGATATTGGTGGCGGTTTTCAGCTTTGTGTATCTGCAGACACAAAAACAACAGAGCAGTTTGTTAGGACACATGTATGGGTTGGCTAATGTGGTCTTATCCGTAATGTGGTCTTCTTGATATATAATAGGTAGTTTATAAAACTGGCGTGGCATGGCGGCTTAGTGGGTAGAACTGTCGCCCCACAGCAAGAAAGCTCTTGGTTCAGGTACCAGCTGAGCTAGGAAACTTTCTGTGTGGAGTTGTATGTTCTCCCTTTGTCTGTGAGGAGAACATGCAAATCTCTCTCAAATCATCAGGTGCTTTGGTTTCCCTCACAATACCTGCCTGTGGGGATAGGCTGATAGGCCTGCAGAGAACAGAAAGCAGCTAAACGTGGTAGTACTAGTTTTCACCACAAAAACGTTTAATGGTCGAAAGTTTGGTTAGAAGTTGGGTAAATTCAATGCCATCCAAGTGACCTGTCTTCAATTCATTCTAATTTTGTAAGTCCTTTGAAACACCAGACCCTTATGTACTCTGTCTATAAACTCGACATAACAGGAACCACACTTTTAGGTAGGTTTTAGGTTAGGTCCAACTTATTTTAGAGAAGAGGAGCTCAAATCAGCTAACCATGGGGTACCTCAAGGATCAGTGCATGACTCTTTCTGTTCTCACTATTCAGAAACTCACTGGGCAGAATCATTCAGAACACTAATGTAATTCACATCTGGCAGGAACCAAAGGTTAGTGAGCTGAATGTTTTTTTTAGCTGATTTTTGAGCTGGTATTTGATTGGTTTTCTGTGTACCACCTTTACTATCTCTTTTAATTCTTGTGACTCCATACCTGGAAACATCAACCAGGCAAGTACACATAGTACACATTTGGCATGTCTTAGAGTCTCTACTAACAAGTTAAACAGTTGGATCTGGTCTGTTTGATTAGGAAGAGTTCAAAAAGTGTACTGTTGGTGTGCCTTCAAGAGCAGGGTTGGAAAATATTGGGCTATTCTTTGTGGCCTGATGAACCAAGGACATGTGGTAACCAGCTCTTTGGAGTATTGCAGCATCTGGGGGCTGCAGCATCTGTATTGCAGCATCTGCAGCATCTGGGGAGTATTGCGGCATCCTAAATTGCAGTATTTAGGGGCAGTCGTGGCCTAATGGATAGAGAGTCGGACTTGTAACCCAAAGGTCGTGGTTTCGAGTCTCAGGTCTGGCAGGAATTGTCGGTGGGGGGAGTGAATAACCAGTGCTCTCTCCACCCTCAATACCACAACTGACTTGAGCAAGGCACCAAACCCCCAACTGCTCCCCGGGCTCCACAGCATTGGCTGCCCACTGCTGTGTGTGTGCACTTGGATGGGTTAAATACAGAGCACAAATTCTGAGTATGGGTCACCATACTTGGCCACATGTCACTTCACTTCACTGTTCTCTATCATTATACTGGGTAAAGAGCTCGGAAAACTTTTGGTTCCAGTGCCAAACCAGAAGTGTCCGAGAACCCTTATGGACTTCGGTCCAATTGTTTTCACATTGCACATCATGAAATTGTTACCCACAACTGAGGCATCTTACCTCCAATTGCTCCCTAGGCATGGTAGCAAAAAATGCTAGCCAACTGCAGTGAGTGTTCACTACCCAATGCTGTGTGTGCACTTTGATGGGTTAAATGCAGAGGACTTTATTGTTGAGTTTGTGCAAGTCTAGTCAAGTCTCGAGTCATTGAGTGAACAGCATTGAGCCAGTAAGTGGCACCAAGTGACTGTATATATAAGTCAGCAGACTTTTCAACCAATTCACTCAACAGCACTTATTCATTCAGTAATGAAACTTCAGGAACCAAACTGTTACTTCACTTCATTGAGAACAAGGACGAAAAAAATATATTATTTGTGCACTGGCCAGTGCTGATACCAATCATGTGAAATCACCTTAGTCGTTGAAAGGCTATGACAAATATATCCTCAGTGAACATGGCAAAGAATGAAAGCTCTATCAGACCCAGGTAAACCCCCCCCCCCCCCCCCCCCCCCGTTTGACTGGAAGAGGTGGAGGTACTGGTCTGCTCATCTCTAATAATTGGAAATTTGCTCCTTTACCAACTCTGAGTATCAACAGCTCCTTTGAATCACATTCGGTTACTATTACCTACCCTCTAAAAATTCATTTTGCAGTTGTTTTTCGACCTCCAGGACCACTAGGTAACTTTGTGGAAGAATTAGATGTGTTGCTCTCAACCTTTCTTGAGGATGGTACTCCCTTAGTTATACTTGGAGACTTCAACATCCACCTAGATAAACCCCAGGCTGCAGACTTCCACACTCTACTTGCCTCTTTTGATCTCAAGAGAGTGTTAACTACGGCTACTCACAAATCAGGCAACCAACTGAACCTTATTTACACACGACACTGCTCCACTTGAACATGTACTAGTTACTCCACTGCACACCTCGGATCACTTCCTCCTCACTCTTAACCTCAACATGATTCCTCAAACAAAACATACCCCTCCACATGTCACTTTTCGATGTAACTTACACTCACTCTCACCCTCCCTGCTATCTGCTATGGTGTCATCTTCGCTTCTTCCCCCTAAACAGTTATCATCTCTTGATGCTAACAGTGCTACTGATACTTTCTGTTCCACTCTGATGTCTTGTTTAGATACTTTCTGCCCCTTATCTTCTAGGCCAGCCCATACCACCCCTTCTGCCCCTTGGCTATCTGATGTTCTCCGTGAACATCGTTCTAAGCTCAGGGCTGCAGAAAGGGTATGGCGCAAATTACAAAATCCTACTGACCTTAATTTATATCGATCACTCCTCTCTGACTTCTCTGATAATGTCTCCATTGCTAAAAGGACATACTATCACGACAAAATTAACAATTCACCTAATTCTCGCATGCTCTTTAAAACATTTTCCTCCCTCTTTTGTCCTCCTCCTTCATCAACTCTAACAGCTGATGACTTTGCCACATTCTTCATTTAATAAAATTACAAACCTCACTGCACAATTCTCCACACCACAAACTGTCAAACACATCTTACCAGCAAACATACACTCGTTCACATCCTTCTCTCCACTCTCTGAGGCAGAAGTCTCTAAACGCATCCTTTCCAGTCATCCTACTACTTGTCCGCTTGATCCTATTCCATCTCATCTCCTTCAAGCCATTTCTCCTGCAGTTGTACCTGCACTCACTCATACCGTTAACACATCCCTTTACACTGGAGTTTTTCCATCAGCATTTAAACAGGCTCGTATAACCCCACTTCTTAAGAAACCCACTCTTAACCCAACTCTTTTAGGGAACTATAGACCGGTTTCCCTTCTACCTTTCATTGCAAAAACACTTGAATGAATTGTGTTCAACCAAGTCTCTGCCTTTCTAACACAGAACAACCTCCTGGACAGCAACCAGTCTGGCTTCAGAAGTGGACATTCAACCGAAACTGCCTTGCTCTCAGTTGTTGAAGCCCTAAGACTTGCTAGAGCGGCTTCCAAGTCTTCATTACTCATTTTTCTGGATATGTAGATGGAAGAACGCATGTCACACCTCTGTTCATCAATTTGCACTGGCTACCAATAGCTGCTCGCATACAATTCAAGGCATTAATGTTTGCCAACAAAACCACCTCCGGCTCTGCACCTCTTTACCTAAATTCAGTACTTCAGACTTATGTGCCCTCTAGAAGCTTACGTTCTGCAAGTGAACGACGCATTATTGTGCCATCCCAAAGAGGCACAAAATCACTTTCACTGACTTTTTCATTACCTGTTCCCACCTGGTGGAATGACCTGCCCATCTCAATCCGAGAAGCTGAATCCTTAGCCATCTTCAAGAAACTGCTAAAAACACATCTCTTCCATCTTTATTTGACCCTCTAACTCTAGCACTCTCTATTCTAATTCTATTTTATCTATCTGTCTTCTTGTTATTTAATAAAAAACATACACACTTGACCCTCTATCAACTGCATATTTATTCTGTAACTGCTAGCTTTTCTTGAAAAACTATCACTAGCTTTCTTTTTTCTATTCTATCTACTTGTTTCTTAAAAAAAAAAAGTTTTCTTTTTTCTATATTCTATCTACTTTTTTTCTTTAAAAAAAAAATACCTTGCTACGTGTACTGCGTTAGGCTAACCAAGACTTGTCATAGCACTTATTTAGTCTGCTAAATGACTAAATAAATAAATAAAATAAGTAGAAGGATCTGCTAAAAGGGGAAATTTATGTAAATGTGTCCAAAAACGCATTTTATTAACAATCGTTCAAACATGGTTATGGATACTATGGATACCCCACCCCCTTCCCCTCCACCATCTCTTAATTATCCACCATTTTGCTGTCAGCATGTACTTGTAAAGTGAAAAATGAGTTTACCCTGAGGCAAAATCATGGAAGAGACACTTAATGTTATGCAGCAAGTGAAAACTGTTTTTGTTCAAATATTTATTCAACGTATCACAATAATTTAGCCGTAATAAATCAGATTAATTAGAATGCTTTGCTAAGAGCATAACAGTAAATATAAATTGTCAATGCTTTTTGGACTAATGTCAAAGCTTTCAAAGCACTCTATCACCATTTCCGTATTGTGTATATATCAGATGGAATGAATAAACAAAATAAGCAAAACCATGCAATGGAAAATAAAGCACCAAATATGCAGGTATATTGTTTTTGAAATGCAATTTATTGTATACAATTTACATATGACTCAAAACACAGCAAAGATATGTTTCATCTTGTGCTAAAACTTCATCTAGGCCTGGTGTAGGTCAATGAGGCGTAACTTAACAGCTACCGTTATTAACACGAACACAGCTGGTATTATATAATAGCTGCAAGTGCAGATCTCATATCTTGCTGATCATATGCTGAATTGTGCTACAGACCACAGGTTGTGGGTGGAGGTGTTTTTGTGAAATGCTGGAGAGATGTGATTTCCCAAACGAGAGGAGCGTTTTCACAGACTACACTTATTACAGCTCCATTTATTACTCCCAGTTGTATGTCCTTGATGGCATGAAGCTTAACCTCAAAACCGCTGGAGATTAAGAACACAGGAAAGTCTTTTAATCATACATGGTATTTGAGGATGTATTTGCAGGGTTTTTTTTAGTGTTAATTGGTCAGGCCACACAAGTATGGTATCAACATTGAATTCAATTCTTCCTTTTGCCCAAGAACAAAATAATAATTTAAAATGTGATTCAGAAAAAAAGAGAAAAAAACAAATTTTAGTCATCCCCAAGGCAGACAATTTGATCTCCGTTTTTCCCAGGTAATTGGCAGTTATGTAAATGTCTGAATCACATTTAGTCCATAGAGAGAGGTCTAGAGAAAAACCATCTCATCTCATGCCTATTCCCAGAGCAATTGGCAATGCAATATAGGCTCTTGCATTCTCCACTTTTTCTATCTTCATCTGTAGCTATCAACACAAGCCTGCTCATTACTCAGCGAGATCTAAAGCATTTGCAGTATTGAAGGTGTTTGGAAGCAGAAGAGCATGAGAAAAAGGCATGAGCTGGCTTTGGATGAAAAATAAAAAAAATATCACTTTATTTGCGTTGATGGCGACGTTCAGTTTATTGTATGTTTTTATTCCTAATGTGTGTAGAAATAAGCTGCTAAAATGACAAGTCTTTGGTGAATGTCAAAGTTCTCAAAAGCATGAAAAGCAAATGTACTGTAACACCAGTGTCTGATATGTTCCAATTACATGCATTGTAGGAATCAATGTTACAATTATATTTTCTACATTTCCTTGTAGTGACTTAGAATGAACTTCAACTATTTTAAGATTTCTTATTTAAAAAATAAAATGCAGACAGTCCTTTAGAGATATGGATATAAATGTAACTTGCCACTTTCAGCTTAGTGGAGCTTAATGTGAAAGATGTTAAACATATAGAAGATGATAATGATTAAACTGAGGAGATAGCTTGGTAAACCTGCAAGCAAGTAATTACATCTGTAAAAAGGCCAAAAGTTTAATTTAAGCTTGCTGGTTGTGCCATTGTTCTACAACATTTTAGTTTAGAAATTAACTAGAAGGGGTAAACAAGACCATTTAACCATTGTGCATCAATTTAACAGCTGAGTGTAACAATTTTGTGTACCTAGTGCATAAAATGTTTAAGCTTGGGAGCACAGAGTTAAGTTTGGTCTCATTTTAAAGAAGACCCATGGCAGATTATCATTGAAGTAATAAAAGTTTAAAAAATGAAACCAAAAAAAAGTTATAGAAGTTTAAGTTTATGAAAATGCTTTATGAACAATATTTTATATAAAATATATATTTTATGTTACATGTTGAACTCTAAACCTGCTAGGAAATCAAATCCATAAATCTAAACAAGTTGTGTTCCAAATTTGAAGTTGATATCTCAAAAAATGAGCTCTCAGTAAGATTTTGTTTGGGCGCAGTACCAAATTTTCCCCATTAGATGCCAGCAAAACTCTGCTGGTGCACACAGTGGTTGGATTTGTGATTTGCAGTAGAGTTTTTATTTCTCAAATTTTACAAGCACACACACATTTTATTATGACACACATACAAACCACACTCTGGCATCTATACCAACACACACACACAATTATAGCTGCATTATTTATCCAATTGGCTCTATAATATGCAGAAGCAGAAAACAGGAATAAAGAGAGTATTTGCTTTATAGACTAAACCTGAAAAAATGGCACCATCTGGTAAAAAATAGTAAAAAAAATAATTTTGAAGCCTTGCCAACAGAATGAAAGCCTATTAACAAAAATTGCATCATTTTACAGTTAAACGGCACTGTGAAATAGCAGTTTTAATGGGTTTCAATGGGACATTTTTGTCCGAAAGGTGCTGAGTGTTTCACTTTTTTTGTACCTAGTGTATACTAGATTTATTAAAGGAAATGAGGGTGGCATATTAAAATTCCAATAAAAATACACACCTGAGCCAAAATTTATGCAGTTAGCATTAACACAGGCAAAATAATCAAAAAAACAAAACTAAAATGGACAAAAATGTCCAAAAGGGTGCACAAGGGTTAATTATGACAAAATTATGCATATTCTTTCTTATTCAAATTCTTCAAATAGCGTTCTATTCTTTCGCACTGTCACAATTCTCAGGGAAGCACAGAGACAAGGAGTTCACACAACAAAAGTCTTTAATTTCCAAAAGGTTGACAGGGATCACAGGCAGGGAAGACGTTCAAGGACCAACAAACACTAACTGAAAGGACTGGGGCTTTTAAAGACAAGACAATCAGGGAGGAAGACGAGACACACCTGGAATCAAATTAACAATCAACGTGAGGGAGAAACTGGGTCACAGGGAACACATGGGGAGCAAAGCACACACAAAACAGTCCATAATCTTGACATTACGCCCCCTCCCGGAAGGTGCGTCCTCGCACCGTAGAAACATCCAAAGGGGAGGGGTGGGCGGGAACTAAGAAGGAGGCTCAGAAGGAGGACAGACACCCGGGAGGGGGCCGACAAACAGAGTCCAAGGGGGCGACGAAGGAGGGAGGAGCCAGGGGAGAGACAGAGGGGACCCAGAGCAGGAGGGGCACAGCCGGACCCAGGCCACAGCCATGATGACGGCCCACGGTGGAGCCGACGGAGGGAGGAGCCATGAAGGAGCCATGAAGGAGGGATGGCCGCCGACTCCAGGGGGCTGACCAACAGCAGCTGAGCAGGTGGTGGAGGAGCCCGAGACGGAGAGCCAATGAGCCAGGGGGATGCCGAGGATCGGGGGGGCCAGGGTGGAGCCAAGGGCTCTGGCGACCAAGGCGGAAGTCCGAAGATCTGCGGCAGAGCCGGAGCGACTGAGGACCCAGGTGGAGCTGGCGGGAGGAAGGATCCTAACGGAGCCGGTGGGACGCCCGACCAAGGCGGAGCCGGAGGGAGCCTGGTGGAGCTGGTGGATCGACGGGTGATGGTGGAGGTGAGGGAGCTAGGAGCCGAGGTGGAGCCACTGGGTCTACAGGCTGAGGCGGAGTCCGGGCCTCGGAGGCTGGAGGCGGAGGTGAGGGATAATCCAGCCCCGGCGACACTGGAGGATGGCAGACCCACGGGGCTCGCACCTTACAGATAGGGGGCTAAGGGTGAGACGACAGACGACAGCGGTGGAGGAGGCAGGAGCGGGTGAGAGGGCGGGCATTTTCAAGGAGCGGGCACTGGAGGGCACTTTGGGGAGCAAAACACACACAAAACAGTCCATAATCCTGACACCCACATTCATTAAGACTCTTTTTACTTGAAACATCACGTCAGATATTATCTTGCATAAATAAGGTTTTCTTTTCTTTTTTTATTAATGCAAAGGTATGCCGCAATATTTTCTAAAACATACACCTTTATCTTTTCAAAGTCAATAAAGCTGAACAGCATGTGCTCTATTGTGTTTTCTCTTGTTAACCGTCACTTTGAATCACTAACAGCAGCTGAAATCATCCTTACTCTGTGCCAACCCAGCAGTCAAGTGTGTTAAGCCACTGTCAAGAAAGCATTCATCTCTAGAAGACGTCTCAAACATTCATCTGAGATTCAGTTGAGCAGTTCCTCTAAACACCCGTGGGATGAAGAGATTTGGATGACCTGTGGTCTGAGGACACAGGCTGGTTGGATTCACAGAAAAACTGCAGAACTTTGTGTGATTGTGCAGTGCTTAACACACACACACGCACACACACACACACACAAAAAAAAAAAACTGTGTCATGATGTGCACTCACATTTAATGTTGTTCTGCTAATTTTCATGGGCAAAATCTAGTTATTTCAATAAAAACCCATTGGATATTACATAAGGATGAAAGACTCCCTTAAAATTTGGCAACGCTTTATTTTGATAGTCCACTTTAGACAAGTAATTTTGCCACTACTAATTTGATTTGCCACGTTGAAAGCTACTTGGTTTGATATGGACTTCTTCTGCTACTTTTCCTGGCACAATGTTGCATTATTTCTGCCTGTGGAAAGGATATGGTAAATGCAAATACAGTAGCTCTGGCTCATGGCTATTTAGTGTGCTTGATTCTGAACATTGTGTAACTGAAATGCAGATATATCCATTTTAAGCATCAGTACATTATGTTTCTCTAGGAGAACAACCACCCTGTGTATTAAAGCATTTATATCCTTGATAAATCATGCTAATTAAAATTCCAGGAAATTATTCAACCAGTTAAACAATTAACAGGATCATTAAATTGCTAGTTTGAAATCCCAATACTGTTTTTTTTTCTCAAAGTGTTTATAAAATCTAATTATTTACTGACAACCTGACATATAGCATATAGTTTGATAGCAATCTTTCTTTTGAAAGCCATGTTTCTAGCATCTGTAAAACTGCATTCTTCCATCTCAAAAACATATCTAAATTGCGACCTATGCTCTCAACGAGTCTTGCAAGAGATTACAGCAAGCCAATAAAGAGATCTACCATGTTTCTCAAACGTTTCTCTCCCTTTGACATTTTGGATTCCTTTCTTTCAGAACTTTCTCATGTCTCATTTGTGTCTACTTTTATTTCTCCTAAGGATTTTTGGGAGAAACATCTGAGACACTGTTCAGACTAAAATGAGAAATACATGAGAATCACAACTAAGTCTCCTGAGGTTAGAAAGAGCAACCACTGAGCAATAAAATATTCCTATATTGGAGTCTTGATAGAGATTGCAGTAAGACAATAAGGAGATATTCTGTTTCTTCCACCACATTCTCTGTTTTGACTATTTTTTCTCAAATATTTCTCATGTCTCATTTGTGTCTACTTCTATTTCTCCTAAGGAATTTTAGGAGAAACATCTGAAATGCTGTTGATACTAAAATGAGATATACATGAGAATCTCATCTAAATCTGCCGAGCTTAGGAAGAGGAACCACTGAGCAATACATTTTTCCTATGGGTAATGACACATCGCCATATGCTGATCTCTCTAAATCTGCTCAGGAACACTGAAGCATGATTATGATGCATTATAGTCCACTAACAATTGGTTTAATCATATATACACTATATATTCATGTTGGTTCAATTTTTCTAATAGACTGAGCAACAGAGAACAATATCTCTGGCAAATATGCTGTTATTGTTGATGATTTTGATGTCATGAGCAGGATGTTAAGTTTGGACTGTCTGCCCGGTTGGCTGATTTGCAACTCACACACAGACACAAACTGCTCTAAGAGGGAAGCACGCTGCGAGATGCTGCGGTGAGTCAGACTGAAGCACGCACGCACAAATACATATAATGAAGACATTATGCATATCTCAGCTGCATATAAACACAAATATTCTGCATCTACAATCTCTGTATTTGCCTCATACGTAGGATTATTTCCGCAACATTTACAACCAAGAAAAACAAAGCATCCAAAAACGTACACTTTGTTCTTACAGAGGTACAATAGCTTGACTCTTAAAAACTCTTAAATAAAATCTCAGTCCAGGTTTTTCCAAATTTGCAAATTTTATTTATTTTTTGATGGATTGATTTTTGAAGAACCCACAAGGACAAATTTAGAAAAATGTGCTTGCTCCTCCCTTTTCCACTGCTGTCAAACTCCAATTAATGAAAAACAAAAATAAACAAAAAGTACCATTAAAATAATTCATATCACACATGCACTGTATTTAAGGTACTCCGAAGCCATATTCCATATTCCGAAGGTCACTGAAAATCTGTTCATGTTCAATTAAAATCTTATCTCTCAAATCTCATTTGTGATTCTGCATGAGCTGTGTTTGGTTACAGCACACAAGAACCAAGAACTAGGCTTCAGTGATATGAAACCAGGCACAACACATCTAAAAGGCCATATCTGAAGTGACTTTGTGCTCTCCAGTGGAGTGTAAGATTATTAAGAGGATTGTACACTCTTCAAAAATTACTTTTTGTTCCACTGAAAAAGAATTATATATATATATATATATATATTTAAGCATACAGGTTTAGACAACATTGGAGAAACATGCTTCTATACCTACATGCAAAACTCCAAAAAAACATACGTATACATACAATTCAGTTTGCAGTTGAAATGAACACTAGTGGTAGCAAAGCGCCAATAACATTTGAAGAGTTTGTTTCCAAAACGTGATAAACGCAATTTAAAAAATAATAATAATGAGCTTCCGCCTAAATCAGTATTTATTCTGGTCGATATTGGAAAGTATTTTTTTTTATTTTACGCAAAATGCGTAAAAAAAAGTCTGTCATGTTTTCTCCGTTTTTTCCCAAACCGCGATAAATGCCAGTTCCCTTTTGATACTTCACTCGTACTGCGTCACTAGACGCTAATCGGGAAAACTCCTTTTTCTCAGAGGACTGAGTACTTTTTCAATCACGCAGTGTAACTGCACGGCCATTGGTTCGTGCAGTGTATTAAAAACGAACCAATGGCTTGGCAGCAGTGCTGCACGAGCCTATGGCGGTGAAGCCCGCCAGAATGGGCGTGGCCATCTGGCTATATAAGCAGGCATTTCGCCATAGGATCTCAGATCAATTCTCCTTCAGCGATGACTATCTTCCTTTGCTGATCTCAAGACACGAAGACGCTCACCGTTGAAACGCCTCACTACGGATAGAAGCTGCCTTTTTCTCTGTGCCCTCTCACTGTTCTGCCTGCTCTTCGAGCTGCTCCAGCGACCCGCGCAGATGCCAGCCTCGTCCCCTTCTGCCAAAAGACAACTCTCACTGCCAAACTTATTTTTTGAAGAGTAAGGATGCGTTGGCCCACGAATGGCCCAACCTCCTATTATACGCTTCCCCCCGATCACTCTGATCCCCCAGGTAATCAGGCAAGTCAGGGACCACAGACACAGAGTGCTATAAGTGGCCCCGCTCTGGAGAAACCATTACTGGATCTCGGAGCTGTCTCAGCTGCTTATAGCAGCCCCGTGGCCCGTTACCCTGAGGCGGGTTGTCCTCTCTCAGGCGAACAAAATGATTTGGCACCCCAAACCCGAGCTGTGGGCTCTACACATGTGGGCTCTCGATGGGATTGGTAGATCTCCCCGAGAATGTCCTAAATACGATCTCACGGGCTAGAGCTTCGTCCACGAGACACCTCTACGCCTTTAAGTGGTCGATCTTTTCCGCCTGGTGTGCAACCCGTGGCGAGAACCCCATATCATGTGACATATCAGTGATATTGTCCTACTTGCAAGAGCTGTTGGATAAGGGCAGCTCCCCCTCCACACTCAAGGTGTATGTGGCAGCTATAGTAGCTTCTCACGCTCCTATAGCCGGACGGTCGGTGGGCCAGAACAACCTAGTTGTTCGTTTCCTGAGAGGATCCGGGAGGCTACATCCGCCCCGGCCCCTCACGGTCCCTACATGGGATCTGCCCATGGTCCTGAGAGCCCTTAAAGGCTCCCCCTTTGAGCCACTACAGTCTGCAGCCTTAAAAGCGATTTCGCTGAAAACCACACTGCTACTAGCACTAGCATCAGTTAAGCGAGTGGACTTACAGGCTCTCTCGATAAACCCTGCATGTCTTGAGTTTGGGCCTAGCGACTCCAAGGTCGTCCTAAAGCCAAGACAAGGGTATGTCCCTAAGGTGCTCTACACCCTGTTTAGAGCCCAGGTTATTACTCTCTCTGTGCTTCCTCCTTCTGAGGAGGACCAGGAGTTTAACCTTCTCTGCCAAGTCAGGGCACTGAGAATTTACATTGAGCATTCTGCCCCCTTCAGGCAGTCAGAACAACTCTTCATATGCTTTGGTGGCTGCACCAAGGGGCCTCCGGTCACAAAGCAGAGTATCTCTCGATGGTTGGTAGACGCTATCGCTCTAGCTTACTCCTCCCTGAGTCTTCAGAGCCCTGTGGGAGTGAGAGCCCATTCCACTCAAGGCGTGGCCTCTTCTTGGGCGTGGTCTAGTGGTGTGTCCATAGCAGACATCTGTGCGGCGGCCGGCTGGGCCTCGCCGTCCACCTTCGCCAGGTTCTATAGCTTGGACATTCCGGCCTTACAGGCCCGGATTTTATCTGTTTAAAGGGGCACACGCCTATCTAAGGCGGTCTAACTCTAGTCCTAGAGCATCCTAGTTTTCCTCATCTATTTTGTACTTTGTGATCAACAGACAAAAACAAATTAGGGCTGCGCAATAAATCGCATGTGATTGTCATGCGCATCTCGTCAGTAAAGCCGGTACTGTGATCAGTATAAATCTCCATCACGTGCTGTCAGATGGAGCGGCATTTCATTCAGAGCCGTAGATCACTGACAAGCTATGCAATATCGCGTTCATAATCGCAGATGAATCGCATTCGATTATGAACGTGATATTGTGTAGCTTGTCAGTGTAAGTGTTTTTATTAATCCCATTTATGTTTTTGTTAATGCAGCATATAGCACTAGTCAACTAAATGAATGTAACATGGCAAAGATCAATGCACGTTTGGAAGTTGAATGTAAGGGAAATATAATTTTGGAATTTCTGTGGTCTAATGTGATATTGTTGTTCATGTTCTTGTTCATGATGAAATTTACTTTTATTGTTGTAATTCATTTAAAGCATTAACAAGATAACCTGTTGAATTAATTTTAGGGGCAATCACTGTTTGAATGTATCTTTAGTCCAGTGCCTGTATATAAGATTAGTATTGAACAAGTTCAGAGGCTGTCATATGTGGATCAGCTTACTTTGTTGTGTATTTTCAACAGTTTCAATATGAAAAATAACTTTTATATTGATTCAATGCATTTTGAACAAAAAACAAAACAAAACAAAAAACATGTCATGGATTTATTGCATTTTGGGAAAACATTTTTTATAGAAAATCTTTGAAAATCATAATCTGGATTAGAATTTTTAATGTTATTATAACCTAAAGATGCTATGTGAAAGTTTGAAACAGAAAATAGTGGTTCCTCTTCAGGAACTCGAGCTGCGTCGAGACGCTACGGGAACGCCCCCAGCGTGACTGCGCTCTGAATCACATGTGTAATCTGTCCAATGGATGGGCGAGACGTCACGGGCGGGTGACGTAATCGGCCAGGAAGCATAAAAGCACGTGCGGTGGAACCGGCGTCAGCTTTTGTCATTCAGCAACAGCTACTCTGTGTGTGTGTCTGTCGATCTGTGTTGTGAGTCTTATTTAGTGTTGTTTGTCCCTACACAATCACTTGAAATAAGCTCCACAATGTCTAAAGTGCAGAGAAAACTAAGCACTTGGGTGAGAGCAGATCACATTACAGGCTGTGTGTTCCTCCCTGCAAACGAATTTCTCTGCTGGGGATACACACAGTCTGTGTGTTGTCTGCTTGAGAGCAGAGCAAGCAGAGTCAGCTCTCGAGGGAGCTGACTGCCCGCTTTGTGAGGCATTTGTCACTGCTTATGCTCGCTCTCGGAGGCAAGCATGTTATGAACGAGAGAGCGGCGTCCGCACTGTCAGCCCTAAGAAAATAAATGGGGCTGATTGTGCTCCTCCCCACCGTATGAACTTGTGGTTCCGGTCCCGCTGCTGCTGAGACCATTACGGTCATTCTCGGTTCATTATATGAAGCTTTTCACGCTGTGATCTCGCGTTGCCAGCCCCGCTGCTGCTGAGGCACGGCAGCGATTGAGTTCGCAGGGATCGCACATGGATCTGGCGGACGGGTTGGAGATGGGTTCACCCTATCTCCACCTGCATTCCCCAGATCTAGCGCTCTCGCTCGGGGCAGGAAGCCCGCGCTCCGGTTCTTCCCCCTTTGAGTGAGAGCTCGCTGTTGCAGCACGCGTTGCCGAGGCGACGCGTGCATTACATCATTCTCGTTCATTTTATGAATCCTTTTCACATCAGACCGTGTTTACTTGTCTGGTTATTTTTCTGCATTTAATTTTGAGAAATTAAATTATATATTTCATCTAACTAGGTGAAGTTAGATGTGTATATAAATGTAATATATACACATATATGTGTGTATAGGAGCCTCTTGGGATATTCTCGAGAGAGAGCACAATGTTTTACCTCTCTTCCTCTGAGGAGGTTGAGGTGGTCAGCAGGGGCTGCTGGGCGGAGCAGCCCCAACCGTGTTCCAGCTCCTCATTTAGGGAGCGTCACTTCTCGTACTCCACAGAATATTGGAGTCAGAGTGGCGTTCACGGGCCGAAGGCTTCTAGCAGAAGGTGGATCTGCGGACCGTCATTCTCGCTGGATAGTCTTCGGCTAAAACATCCTGCTTGCTATGGCTCAGGACTTTTGAGGGCTGGCCCCTCTGGGGAAGAGCGGCATTCCCCGCAGTGCACGGTGCCCGTCTCTCCTCAGTGCCCTCAGGAGATCGGTCTGCCAACCCTGCCACGTACGGTGTTCCATGGCGTAGCGATCTCCAGCGAGCACACATCTCAGTTTCTTCCACTTGGAAGCGTAGTGGAGTTGAGATGCTCGCCACCCCTTCAGGGGTCTCTAGAGCAGGTGGTTCGGCCGTCTCCTGCTGGTCCTCCGCTTCAGGGCACCGAGTTAGCAACTCTAAGTATGCCAGAAACCATGGGAGGTTTGCTTTGGGGGCAAAGCCTACCAATAACAGTGAAACGGTCAATGCGAGCATTGTAAGGAAGTGTAGTAGGCCTCCTCTCGATCTAGAGAGCCGGTATACAGAGGTTTCCGCTCCAAGAGCTCGACTGTTTCGGCGAGTGTCGTCAGGCCTCCTCTTGCTCAGGGAGTTTTAGAGGCCTCCGCTCGCCAGAGCTCCGCCAGGACAGTCATGTGAGTGGTAGGCTCTGGGCGAGTCTCCTGACAAGATGTCCAGCATACGGAGTGTAGTAGGCCTCCTCTCGATCTAGAGAGTCGGTATGCAGAGGTCTCCGCTCCAAGAGCTCGACTGTTTCGTCGAGTGTCGTCAGGCCTCCTCTTTCTCAGAGAGTTTTAGAGCCTCCGCACGCCAGAGCTCCGCTAGGACAGTCATGTGAGTGGTAGGCTCGGGGTGGGTCTCCTAACAAGATGTCCAGCGTACTGAGTGTAGTAGGCCTCCTCTCGTTCTAGAGAGTCGGCATGCAGAGGTCTCCGCTCCAAGAGCTCGACTGTCTCGTCGAGTGCCGTCAGGCCTACTCTCGCTCAGAGAGTTTTAGAGGCCTCCGCTCGCCAGAGCTCCACTAGGACAGTCATGTGAGTGGTAGGCTCTGGGTGAGTCTCCTTACAAGATATCCAGCGTATGGAGTGTAGTAAGCCTCCTCTCGATCTGAGAGTCAGTATGCAGAAGTCTCCGCTCCAAGAGCTTGACAGTCTCGGCGAGTGTCGTCGGGCCTCCTCTCGCTCAGAGAGTTTTAGAGGCCTCCGTTCGCCAGAGCTCCGCTAGGACAGTCATGTGAGTGGTAGGCTCTGGGTGAGTCTCCTTACAAGATGTCCAGCGTACGGAGTGTAATAGGCCTCCCCTCGATCTAGAGAGTCGGTATGTAGAGGTCTCCGCTCCAGGAGCTCGACTGTCTCAGCGAGTGTCGTCAGGTCTCCTCTTGCTTAGAGAGTTTTAGAGACCTCTGCTTGCCAGAGCTCCGCTTGGACAGTTGTGTGAGTGGTAGGCTCTAGGTGAGCCTCCTTACAGGATGTCCAGCGTGTGGAGCGTAGTAGACCTCCTCTCGATTAGAGGGTCCGTATGCAAAGGTCTCCGCTCTGAGAGCTCGACTGTTTCGGCGAGTGTCGTCAGGTCTCCTCTCGCTTAGAGAGTTTTAGAGGCCTCCACTCGCCAGAGCACGAGGCCAGAGAGCTTATGCCTGTGGTGGTTGAGGATGCTTTCAATAGCCTCGAGTCCTCTGCTCTCCCCTCTATTGGGGACCAAGACTCACTTTCAGAAGTTGGCCTTCGGGACGCAGGCCCCGCCCACTTAGCCACTTAGCCACCCTTTTCTCTCACCCTAGCTGTGCTCCATCCACACTGGGCAGGGATTTGGAAGTACGGCGGTGTGGCATCTCGTTCCCCTAGTGGCTCCTGAAGAGGAACGTCTCAAGGTTATGTATGTAACCCTGGTTCCTCGAGGGAACGAGACACTGCGTTTCTGGGCCATAATTCCGGCATCCCTGCGAGCGGTTGCTTCATTCCTGTAGCTGATGATGGTTCCACCACACGTGCTTTTATGCTTCCTGGCCGATTACGTCACCCGCCTGTGACGTCTCCCCCATCCTTTGGACAGATTACACATGTGATTCAGAGCGCGGTGATGCTAGGGGCATTTCCGTAGCGTCTCGACACAGCATCTCATTCCCTCGAGGAGCCAAGTTTACATACATAACCTTGAGATGTTTTCATCTTGCCACTTTCTTGGTAAAGGAAACACATTTTTACTCAAATTAATCAAAATGGATTTATAGAGTTTTGGAACCAAACTCTTAATTTATTCTTTTTCAAACTAATTATGATTGTAGGGGCATATTATCAATTAATAAATACGCATTTTTTTCACAGTTACTTAAGATCTACAGGTGCATCTCAATAAATTCGAATGTCGTGGAAAAGTTCATTTATTTCAGTAATTCAACTCAAATTGAGAAACGTGTGTCTTAAATAAGTTCAGTGCACACAGACTGAAGTAGTTTAAGTCTTTGGTTCTTTTAATTGTGATAATTTAGGCTCACATTTAACAAAAACCGACCAATTCACTATCTCAACAAATTAGAATACTTCATAAGACCAATAAAAAAAACATTTTTTGCGAATTGTTGGCCTTCTGGAAAGTATGTTAATTTACTGTATATGTACTCAATACTTGGTAGGGGCTCCTTTTGCTTTAATTACTGCCTCAATTCGGCGTGGCATGGAGGTGATCAGTTTGTGCACTGCTGAAGTGGTATGGAAGCCCAGGTTGCTTTGATAGCGGCCTTCAGGTCATCTGCATTGTTGGGTCTGGTGTCGCTCATCTTCCTCTTGACAATAGCCCATGGGGTTCAGGTCAGGCGAGTTTGCTGGCCAATCAAGCACAGTAACACCATGGTCATTGAACCAGCTTTTGGTACCTTTGGCAGTGTGGGCAGGTGCCAAGTCCTGCTGGAAAATGAAATCAGCATCTCCATAAAACTTGTCAGCAGAAGGAAGCATGAAGTGCTCTAAAATTTCCTGGTAGATGGCTGCGTTGACTGTGGACTTCAGAAAACACAGTGGACCAACACCAGCAGATGACATGACAGCCCAAATCTTCACTGACTGTGGAAACTTCACACTGGACTTCAAGCAACATGGATTCTGTGCCTCTCCACTCTTTCTCCAGACTTTGGGACCTTGATTTCCAAATGAAATGCAAAATTTACTTTCATCTGAAAAGAGGACTTTGGACCACTGAGCAACAGTCCAGTTCTTTTTCTCCACAGCACAGGTAAGACGCTTCTGACTTTGTCTGTGGTTCAGAAGTGGCTTGGTAGCCCTTTTCCTGAAGACATCTGTGCGTGATGACTCTTGATGCACTGACTCCAGCTTCAGTCCACTCCTTGTGAAGCTCTCTAGTGTTTGAATCAGCTTTGCTTGACAGTTTTCTCAAGCTTGCAGTCATCCCTGTTGCTTGTCCACTTTTTCCTACCCAAATTCTTCCTTCCAGTCAACTTTGCATTTAATAAGCTTTGATACAGTACTCTGTAAACAGCCACACCTTTCAGTAATGACCCTCTTGACTTTCCCTTTTTATGGAGGGCGTCAATGTTTGTCTTCTGGTTCATTGCCAAGTCAGCAGTCTTCCCCAGTATTGTTCAAATAACAAGAGATACCCAGAATTTATACTGTATGGATGGTCATTAATTGAAACTCAAATGTAAATATTTATTTAAACTTTAAACTTATTTAAATTTAATTGTTTATTTTATTTTAGTTTTTACCAATCATTTGTCTTTGCTAGAAAAACATGATTCTTCAAGTCTTGATATCTTTAATCTTAATATGAACAATTCAGAGTAGTTCACAGAGTTAATCTTGATCTGCACTCTTAATATATCTTTATCAGTGTGCAACTTACAATTTTCTAATAATTCAAAGTGAAAGCACCTCGTGTTAAAGCTAAGCTCTGCACTACTCTGAGGCAGAGAAGAATTAGCGCTCAATTAGTATGTTGATTAAAGCTGTCTGTGTAGAAGCACCTCAATACCAGGAGAATAGAACAATTACTGTCATTGTGACAACCCACAGCTGCTGCGGCTCCTTTTTACACAATGTCATTTTCCAGACGTCCCAGTGACTTGAAGACTCTCGCTGTGGCTGTCAACTACAAGCTGATAAATTAAAAAGATATTCCGCTTTGCACACACACACACACAAGAAAAGCATTTTGTAAAGAATAAAATGCCATTAAAACGGTGAGTCAAGGCCCACAGTGGTGTTTGATAGATCCTTAGTTTAAAAGGGTGAGGTTAGAATTTTTTTTTTAGCACCTCCTCTTCGCCTCCACTCACCGAGAGCATATATTACATACCTCATAGACAGATGTATCACATCTGAATGCCACACTCTGGAATGAAATGGATCAGAGTGCACAAAAAATGAGTTGAGCCATATCTTGAGATAGCTATGGTTGTGCCTCTAATTCCATTTCCATCAAATGGTCCCGAAATGAGGTCATTTCCTGTCCTAGCTCTCCTTACTGATGGTTTCGGCAGGAGCACAGCAGTGAGCATCTCCTCTCTCAAGACTTGACACCTGATAAATAAGCAGACCTCTAGCACAGCCACCCATCAGCAGCCCAATTAACATATGGGGAGATGCACATCTATTACAATCAGGGACGGCACCACCAATCAATACCTGATAACATATATTTTTGTTCATCCACCCCGCTCATTGCAATCTGAACAGAAAAAAAGCCTATGGCAATCATCTACAATTGCAATATATAAACCCATACAGTAAACACATATATTATGTAAACACAAACTTTTATTTTGATGCTTATTTATTTATTTACTTACTTATTTAAATTTAATTGTTTATTTTATTTTATTTTTTAACAATCATTTGTCTTTGCTAGAAAAACATGATTCTCCAATTCTTGATATCTTTAATATTAATATGAACAATTCAGAGTAGTTCACAGAGTTAATATTGATGTGTTTCCACTGCACTCTTAATATATCTTTATCAGTGTGCAACTTACAATTACAGAAGTACAGTAATGCATGACCTTCATGCTGTGGGTTTACAAATGCTGAGGAATTTGCTCTAATGATTCATTTTTCACAATGTGCATTTTCTCCTTTAAGCCGGATAACTGATTCACACATTAATTTAACACACCAAACCAACACAGAAAGTGAAGCAGGAGAGACCAGAGGCAAGTTGTCACAACAGTAACTATAATGTTTACAGTGCAAAGACAAATTGCACAAATGCTTGTTTTCTATAGCAGTGGTTTTGGTAACACTTTATTTTACGGTGTGCTTGTTACACATGTTACATGTAGGATACTTACTATTATAATAACAACAAATGATTATATAATAACAACAAATAATTACATGCAAGTAACCCTAAGACAAACCCTAATCATAGCTTGCTATTACATGATTTAAAATTGCACAAATGCTTGTTTTCTATAGCAGTGGTTTTGGTAACACTTTATTTTACGGTGTGCTTGTTACACATGTTACATGTAGGATACTTACTATTATAATAACAACAAATGATTATATAATAACAACAAATAATTACATGCAAGTAACCCTAAGACAAACCCTAATCATAGCTTGCTATTACATGATTTAAACAGTAATATCTTAGTCTGAACCTAAAGCAATCTTGACAAACTATATATCATTTGAAAGCTTAAAGACTCTAGTTTTCATATTTGGTGACTGATTTTTGAAATATTTTATAGAGCAACCGTAATTTATTAATTTGTAAGAAGAGTACTAATCAGACTCAGAGAGCGAGTTCTGACCTTTACTTTGAAATAGTGATACATATGTAAAATCATGAAAAATCAGCAAAAATCTCCATTCATGTTCATGTCAAGTGTTCAAAAGATAACATTCATTCTATTTTTTGAGAAAAAAAGTCTAAAAGTGTTTCGAATATAAAGAAAAAAACAATTGGTTCTCAATTTTTGATGCAGCATGAACTATAACGTACATCCAGGGTTCTTGTTGCATGGCTTTTATGTGTTTTTTAGAGGTTGAATTGAAATCAAATACTGCCATACTACCCTTAATACTTCTGAATGTGATGTCTACGTCATAAATATTGAAAAAAGTAAGGAAAAACATGTTTCAGATCACTCAAACCATATATGAAAATGGAGCCGCCCTTATATGGTTACTAATGGGGTTTGATGGTCATCTAGTGCAAAAGCTTGGTACTACGCCCAAACAAAATTTCACTGAAAGCTATTTTTTTGAGATATCAACCTCAAATTTGGAACACAACTTCTTCAGATTTTTGGTTTTCATTTTCTAACAGTTTTAGAGCAAAACATGTTTTGTAAAATGCAACCCCAAATCAGAAAATGTTGGGACAGTATGGAAAACGCAAATAAAAAAAAAAGAAAGTAGTGATTTCTAAATTTACTTTGACTTGTATTTCATTGCAGACAATATGAACACAAAATATTTCATGTTTTGTCTGGTCAACTTCATGTCATTTGTAAATATACATCCTTTCCTGTCATTCAGACCTGCAACACGTTCCAAAAAAAGTTGGGACAGTAAAGCATTTACCACTTTGTAATGTTGCCATTCCTTTTCACAACACTTAAAAGACGTTTAGGGACTGAAGACACCAAGTGATGAAGTGTTTCAGGTGTAATTTTGTCCCATTCTTCCTGCAAACAAGTCTTAAGGTGGGCAACAGTACGGGGTCTTCGTTGTCGCATTTTGCGCTTCAAACTGCGCCACACATTCTCTATTGGAGACAGGTCGGGACTGCAGGCAGGCCAGTCAAGTACCAGTACCCTCTTCTTGCAGAGTGTGGTGTTGCATTGTCTTGTTGAAATATGCATGGACGTCCCTGGAAAAGATGTCTTCTTGAAGGCAGCATATTGTGCTCCAAAATCTCTATGTACTTTTCAGCATTAATGGTGCCATCACAGAAGTGCAAGTTACCTTTGCCAAGGACACTGACACAACCCCATACCATGACAGACCCTGGCTTTTGGACTTGTTGCTGGTAACAGTCTGGATGATCCTTTTCTTCTTTGGTCCGGAGCACACGGCATCCATTCCTCCCAAAAAATACCTGAAATACTGATTCATCTGACCACAGTACACGTTTCCACTGTGTGATGGTCCATCCCAGATGCCTCCGAGCCCAGAGAAGTCGACGGCGCTTCTGGACACTGTTAACATAGGGCTTCTTTTGGCACAGTACAGTTTTAACTGGCATTTGTGGATGTAACTACGTATTGTGATACTTGACAAAGGTTTGCCAAAGTAGTCCTGAGCCCATGTGGTGATATCGCTTATAGATGAATGACGATTCTAGATGCAGTGCCACCTGAGGGATCGGAGATCACGGTTGTTCAGCTTAGGCTTGCGCCCTTGACCTTTATGCACTGAAATTCCTCCAGATTCCTTGAATCTTTTAATAATGTTATGCACTGTTGAAGGTGAAATATCTAAATCCCTTCCTATCTTTCTTTGAGGAACATTGTTTTTAAACATTTCAATAATTTTCTCACGTATTTGTTGGCAAACTGGTGATCCTCGGCCCATCTTTGCTCCTAAAGGACTAGACCTTTCTTGGATGCTGCTTTTGTACCAAATCATAATTACAATCACCTGTTGACATCAACTGTTTCAAATCACATCATTATTTAACCAATTTACCTCATTACTAGCCCAAAATTGCTCCTGTCCCAACGTTTTTTTGGAATGTGTTGCAGGTCTGAATGACAGGAAAGGATGTATATTTACAAATGACATGAAGTTGACCAGACAAAACATTAAATATTTTGTGTTCATATTGTCTGCAATGAAATACAAGTCAAAGTAAATTTAGAAATCACTACTTTCTTTTTTTTATTTGTGTTTTCCATACTGTCCCAACTTTTTCTGATTTGGGGTTGTATATATTTTATATAAAATATAAATATTTTAATTTTTACATTTTATATTTCCATAAAATATATTTGTAATATACTTTTTATAACTTGTTTCACCTCTACAATAATTTGCCAAGTGTCGTCTTTAAAAAGAGACCAACCTTATGTCTCTGCTCCAAAGCATTCAAAATTTATAGGTTAACAGTTAACAGTTAACAGTTAACAGGTTAATTACTATTACTCAGTACTTAAATGTATAATTACACTGTAACAAGGACACCTTAAAATAAAGTGTAACCATGTTTTTTTATATGTTGTAATCAGGCACCTACCTACTTTGAATATGTTATTTTATTTCATAATTCATCATATTTTTATAACAGCTGTTATGTAAATAAGTAAACATAGTAAACCCAAACTGGCAGACTAGAGTGGACTATATAATAATAATTTAACAGAAAGGCTGAACTTTTCTCAAGATGAGTATTTTTTCTAAATGTCAGGTTGGCACATGGTCTTTATGTTGTAAGGTGATACAGTTTATTATTTTTCATGATCATAAAAATGTGATGAGATATATATATATATATATATATATACAGGCACGGACTGGCCATTGGGAGCACCGGGACGTTTCCCGGTGGCCTGGCGGCTGATTTGGCCCGCTGCCCTGTGTTTTTTATTTTATTTATTTTTTATTATTTTATTTATTTATTTTTTTCCTTCCCAATGTGCCAAAGTGATCATTTCCGAATTTGGCATTCCCTAATAAATCGATAATAAATCATAAATCGGTTAGTCTTGACTGGCAGCGCCGCGCTTCACGTCTGTTCCTTGCCTCCATCAAACGGTTTTGAACCGATGCGTGGTACTCGAGGAAGGAGAGGAAACGGCCAGAAGAAACAGTTGAATGTAGCGAAATTACTAACCTGTTCAGGGCTTCAAGTGCAGGTCAGTTTCATCTGTAATAGGCTACTGTAGTTTTGTCTTTTTTAACCTAGTTGAGTATTAAACTGCTAGCACCTGTTAGGCTGTCAGTAGCACCCCATTATTATCATCAGTTAGAATACTGTGCTAAAGAACATCATTATCGATTGGAGAGTTACATTGATAAATTTAGCAGGCAGATATTCACATGGATTTCTTGTATTGAAAGGGAGGGAGCTAGAGCAAACACAAAAATATAATTTTCAATGTACTAAGTTTGGCATTTAAGCACTTTAGATTTTTTTTAAATATATTTGTATGAATTATAGGTTTGTTAAATATTGGGTATTTAAGTCATTTTAAGATAAATAACATTATGTGCAACAAATTGCAATAAGGTGGTTGTTTTGCAACAAGGGGAACACAGTTATGTTAATAACAGTAGACCTGCTGGTAAAGAAGTGACAGGTACAAGAAAAAAGGGAGTGACAGAGATATTGGAGAAAATGAAGAAAAGGGAAGTGAAGGTGCAGTTCAAAAGAGAACCTTTTATTATTTTCCACGACTAAAGAATTTGTTGTGAGTGCATGGGATGGCCTGGATGATTGTGAGATTTCCTGGCCTGAAATTTTGTCCCAGTACACCCCTGTATATATATATACAGTATATATAATATTATAATTTTTTTACAGTCATGCCAATAAAGCAATTTTGAAGTTGAATATATATATATATATATATATATATATATATATATATATATATTGATTTTTAAATTTTCATTAAAAGTTTATAATAGGCTACTTAATGGCAGGTTTCCATTGTGACAACTTACCCCATATAGTGTGGCAACGTGCATCACTAAAATGTCATAAAAAGGTCTGTATTTAATAAACTGTTATACGTTATTGTTGTAGTTGTTGTTTCAAGGCAATAACTGTGGAAAATGGTTCAGTTGAAACTAAACTAACTATATATACTCATAATTAGTATAGATAGATAGATAGATTTCAAACGTTATGTTTTGTCTCGCTTACCTGACCACTCCATACATCACTAGGATGTTTCCCAAAAGTCCCACCACGCAGATAACGGAGTACAGAGCAGTGATGGAAATGGCGATGATGATTCCCGCGGGGCTCTTTACCGGGTTAGGCTCGGTGTAGTTCCTCCCGTCGGGAACGAAGCCCATCACCTCGTCAGGGAAAGTGACATTAAACGGGTTAATGGAGTACAGGTCGGACATGTCGGCTTCGGGGATGACAGATGGCTCCATCGCTTCAGTGTCGCTGCCCAAAGTTGCGCTTTACGGTTTGAACTGGATCTGAAAACGGGAAAATGTAGAAGTAGCTATAATATGAGCTCGAATTGTGCAGCAATCGTAAGCGGTTAGTATAAACTCAGGTTCAGCCGGAGTGAGTGACAGGAAGAATGAAAGTTCCCCTCTGTTCAGCTGCCGTCTACAGGTGTGATATGCCAGCGATATGCGCTCTTCTCTCTGAACGCTGATCTGATCCAAGCCTCAAACTTGCCCTTTCTTATGTGAGGGAGGTGAGTCGAGGGAGAGCTTTACTACGTCAGACTGCTTAATTCGGATTCCCGACATATAATGCAACTCCCCATAGGATTCATGACCGAGAAGGCAGATATTTGACAGCAGCCACAGAAAAAGCGGAGAACTAAAGGGTGAAACTGCTCGCAGTAAAACACGTTTAGACTACATCACACTCGATCAGCAATGCTATAGCAGCCTACACAACAGGTGCATTTGTCTCTTTATTTTACCTATGTTTGTAAATATGTAAAACCTATAACATTACTAAGTAGCTTTTGCTAGTTTACGCTTTTTATTGCTCAGGAGACTTTGCAATTCTCACATCTCTCATTTTAGTAGCCTATTTAATATGTTTGATTTATGTATGATTTAAAACTTGTTTTCTTATGTGGTCCAAAAAATGTCCCCACATGGTCAAAGTTTACTGTTATTAATGCGGGGACCATCAATCAAATCATATTATTATCACACAAAATCAGGGGCGTAGACATCATTTCAGAAGTCAGGGGGACATTAATGTTATATATATATGTATATATATATGTATATATATATATATATATATATATATATATATATATATATTGACTGGTAGGTAATATATATTACATAAATGTTATATTGTAATGTTTATATATATATATATATATATATATGTGTATATATATATATATATATATATATATATATATATATATTGACTGGTAGGTAATATATATTACATAAATGTTATATTGTAATGTTTATATATATATATATATATATATATATGCACAGTGCCGCCTGAGGGATCGGAGATCACGGTTGTTCAGCTTAGGCTTGCGCCCTTGTCCTTTACGCACTGAAATTCCTCCAGATTCCTTGAATCTTTTAATTATGTTATGCACTGTTGAAGGTGAAATATCCAAATCTCTTCCTATCTTTCTTTGAGGAACATTGTTTTTAAACATTTCAATAATTTTCTCACGTATTTGTTGGCAAACTGGCGATCCTCGGCCCATCTTTGCTCCTAAAGGACTAGACCTTTCTTGGATGCTGCTTTTGTACCAAATCATAATTACAATCACCTGTTGACATCAGCTGTTTCAAATCACATCATTATTTAACCAATTTACCTCATTACTAGCCCTATATTGCTCCTGTCCCAATGTTTTTTGGAATGTGTTGCAGGTCTGAATGACAGGAAAGGATGTATATTTACAAATGACATGAAGTTGACCAGACAAAACATGAAATATTTTGTGTTCATATTGTCTGCAATGAAATACAAGTCAAAGTAAATTTAGAAATCACTACTTTCTTTTTTTATTTGCGTTTTCCATACTGTCCCAACTTTTTCTGATTTGAGGTTGTAAATGCCTAGTAGCTTGCACTCCTAGAACTAATAGCTATTCATTATTAACTTTAAGCCTAACCATTATGAGGCACCCACACAAATGTGACTGAACCTCATAATCTTTTCAAACCTTTCAAACACCATCCAGTGGGGGCGATTCTGAATCCTTGGGTTGCTACATTTACAGAGCAGAGTTCTGGGTTATAATAGCTGAATTAAAGTGCAATAGTGTTTCTTCCTTCTCCGCAAACTGTCAGATGAAAAGGATGCGTGCTGCTCTACTGTACTGGTTATGATAAATTCTTCTGTTAAGTGCAACAATTACTAAATTGTTTCAGAATAAAAAGCTTCTTAGGTTACCGTGGCAACAAAAATGACTTTTGAGACGTAAATGAAAAAAATAAACAAATGAATGAAAATCATTGCCAACAAATTAAAGAGATAACAGACTCAATAAGTGAACATAAGTTCACAATTATGCAGTGTTCTTGTGAGAGAAGCTTGTTTGTTAATGCTTGGATCCTCAGCTAGCGATTTAAACAAATCCCTAAAACTATTAAACATCAGCATGTGCTATACTGTGCATCAGTACATGAATGACACTTCAGATTGTGCATTTGGGTGAGGAGAGATGAGCTATTTTAGAAGCAATCAGACTTTTCATTATAAAGTGGTAGAAAAAAAATCCTTACACAGAAGCAGGGACTTCAGACATACAGAATATCATGATGAATTGGGATGGATTTCCTTGACTTGAACCATTAAGCAACCATCCAGAAAACCCCTAGCAATCACTCACACCTTAGCAACATACAGAAGCAGTGCTTTATGAGCACCTCTCACATTTCACGTATTATTTTGCTAATCTAAAAATCCAGTCTTATATTTATAGATCTCATATATCTATGTAGGCCTATCGACTGCAAAGTGCCTGCAGTCTCTGTCACGAATCAAGGTTGTCTCTAATGTTGCAGGCTTATTTTTAATTATAAAGCACTTTGGTTTGTTTTTTTACCCCAAAAAAGCAATGGTCTCGGCAGCGAGCTTTGGTCTTGATATTTCTCAGAATTAATCAATAAATGTATTCTGGAGAGCAGTATATCTGAGTGCTAATGAAAATAACAGCAGTCTATCTATCTATCTATCTATCTATCTATCTATCTATCTATCTATCTATCTATCTATCTATCTATCTATCTATCTATCTATCCAGACATTTATCTAGTTCTGTTTCTTTATGTCATTCCAGACAGACTGGATGATGATCAGATCTCTGTGTGGAGCACTGGCTATTTTCAGACTCCTTGTGCAAACAAAAATCTCACTGGATTATTACAATTAACGGCAAAATGAATGTTTGGAAATGTAAACTGATATTTCCTACTTACACACTACAGCAAAATATAGAAATAACTGACTTAAAACCATTTTGTTTGGCTGGGGAAAATACTAGTGTTCTAATAATTTTGTCCACCACTCTATCTATCTATCTATCTATCTATCTATCTATCTATCTATCTATCTATCTATCTATCTATCTATCTATCTATCTATCTATGTCTGTCTACATATAATATACATAATTAACATATATTAACACATGCACATTATTAACATATAAATGCAGGTTTCATTAATGTGTTTCAATGAGCCTCAGCCGCATAAACACTTTTGCACACACACACACTGACCTGCTGTGTTATCTGTGGCCAGAATGTGTGAGAAGTCAAGAGTGTGGCAAATCTGTTTTGACATCTTGCTCATCTCAGATCCATCTGTTTTTCTGTGTACTATGTGTGTCTGCTGGCGCAATGGACAGACCTGGAAAGCTCACACTTTCTCTCTCTCACACACACAAGGTTGTGTAATACATCATCCAGATCCAATAAGGCACATGACTGGATATGTAGACATTACCCAAACCCAAAATGCATTTTTTACTCATTTTATTTCACATCATATTTTTATTTAAGACTTTTCTCTATCCTTTTTTAAGCAAAATGCTCTTTCTCATGCAACATCACCTTATTAATCTTTCTCCAACTCCCCAGCTACATGCTCTCTTCTCCTCTCTATGTTGCATTCTGGATTGTCTTTCTGTGGTCTCCAGATGGTGGCCCACTCAAGAGGTGTATATCTGCATGAAACTGGCAATAAAGCCTGGCAGAGGTGCAGGACACCATCAGTAGGATTATCTCTCATCTGTGACAGAGCTACTTGCCCAGTGCTTTAACACGACATGAAGTGTGGTGGCTGAATGATAGTTGGCTTTTTCAGGATGGTGAAATATTTCTAGGAAGACATTACATGTAAAATTTAAATATATTGTCTCTTTACCATACTTAACTAATTCATATTTAAAGATGATGTTTCAGTATTACACTCCAAGTCAGTGTTGCCTGATTGGGTGAGCTGGTTTTGATTGAATTTTGTGGCGGAATATGTGCTAAGGGGAGGTCAAAAGAAACCTATAATGAAGAAATCCCATTGCTTAATCATGTCATTGCTCTTTAAAAGCAATAACAAAAAACAAACAAAAAAAGAACAAAACAAAACCCTCTCCTGTCTTAAACAATTAATTAAATCAGTCAGAATACTGACAGACTAATAGATGACTAAATATGTTCCCTTCTGTTCAGAGCAAGTACAATTTACCACCAATTTTCAAAAAAAAAAAATTGCCACCAATATTCTAAAAAAATAGTAAATTTTCCTATATTTAAATAACAAAAAAAAACGTTACACTTTCTACTAACTATAAGTAACTTTGTAACTACATGCTAACTACATGTCAACTAATTCTCATTAATTTGCAACTACATGTCTACTAACTCTCAGAGTAGACTGTTACGGTAGATTTTGGGTTAGCAGAATAAGCTGACATATACTTGCAAAGTTTCTCATAGTCAGTATGTTGTATGTTGTGGACCCATCAAAATAAAGTGTTAGACGATATTAAGCAGAGAGTCTACTAATACTCTAATGACTGCTAGTTGACAGATTTGCGAAGTTACTTACTGTTAGTAGAATGTCTAAAGTGGACTATCGAAATAAAGTGTTACCCCTCAAAAAGACTGATTGTAACAATGTCGCTGTGTCAAGTCAAGTCAAGTCTGCTTTATTGTCAATTCTGCCACATGTACAGCACATACATACAGAGAATTGAAACTCTCAGACCCTTGGTGCATACAGTTAACATTAAATACTGACAGTAGACGTACAAGTACAGATAAATACAGTTTAAACATATGTACATACAAACTATACAGATATACAAATGAGGACATTGTAGAAAAAAAATAGATAGATAAAGTGGCATAAGGCACATGGCAGATAGAGTGCAAACCAGTTAAATAAACAAAACTGTGCAGATATAATGTGTAGTGCAAAAAGAGCTTATCAGTCTGTTAAAGTGATAAGAACTCAGATAATAGTCTTTAATCAGACTGTCAGAAGCAGGGGGGGGGGGGGGGGGGTTATATATTATAGAAATCGCGATTGCGTTCCCGAACCTTTTTTTTTCCCCTTCTCCCAAATCAGATTATACTGTTTCAGCTATTAAAATCGTTCAGTTTTGTATGTAATGGCAAAGTGATGATATTTCGTTTTGGTTTGTTATAAAGTCAATTTAGAAAAACGTTTGGAGCATTTTTTTTGTTCGTTAAATACCTTTTTTTCTTTTTAACGTTTTTAATGACCAAGCGGCCAGCGGCAGACAGTGAGCTGATCATAGCCATGTTTGATCAATTTAGCCTTCTCAAATCATCACGACTTAATTGCCTAAAATAAAATCTATAGATATACTAAAACAGTTCAAGCATATAATTTTTTTTTAACGTTAAACCTAGATAAATGTGCGCTGCATCCTAGTTTGTGCGGAGAGTGACATGGAGGCAACAGTGCAATCAACTGCATTTTTTTCAATTGAAACAACTTGCTGTAATTTTTGCTCATAAAAGTAAGAGTAATACATCATTCGGAACTGTAAAGGGTCTACTTCACAAAGCTTTTTATAAAATATCAGGGCTCTAGACTCATTCTTCCGACCTTCTCAGTTGGTCGCACAAGCACATCATTTGGTAGCAAATTCTTTTTTTTTTTTTTTTTTATACAGCATTTGATTAATCAATGCATGCTGATGAACTTTTATCATAGTTTATAGTTATATGGTAACGAAAGTGTTCAACATTCAACCCGTTCTTTTTCATCAGTATTATTTGTGATTTATATTTTGTGACAGTAATTCCTTTTTTTTGCTTTCACTTAAAAGATCTTGGTGTCAGCTTTACAAGAAAAGATAATGGTCTGTTTTGCTTATATCTATACACCTTTCACTTTTTAAGACTAAAACAAAAGATGGATTCATTGTTATTCTTAATTAAAAAGCACAACAGCAATAAAACAGTACATTAAAAACTAGCTTACATAACATTTATTAACAAAAACGAATAAGACGAGGCATAGGACACATCATATGCTGTATTATACCGACTAATACATAACAAAATGTTTAGCAAACACTGAGGAATCAAATAATAATAATATAAAAAAATAAGGAAAGCCTCCATAGTGTAACCTAAGGTAAACAGCAAAGATAACAAGCTTTTCAAAATGAAAACAAAAAGTCAAACTAAACTGTCTGTCGCTGACAGGACTTGCATGTTTTCTCTACAAGAATACTAACATGTTCACCTTCTCTGTTTTAAGAAGCAGTCTTTTACTTTAGTTTGAAAACCAAATCCTCCGTTGTGCTCCGTCCGCTGCACGCACCTTCGCGCTCGTGCTGACGCGCCCATTCTGCATACACACTGCCTCTGCTCTGCTTACGCGTGCGGTGTGTGACACAAAGTGCGACCACTTCAAATTTTTACTCGCACACTCTCAAAAAAAATGGTCGCAGTCTAGAGCCCTGAATATATAAAATTATTTTATAAAATAAAGAAAACAATGATGTGCTGTCTCATCTTGAACAGGTGCACTTCACAAAAATGAACCAAAAGTCAGTGAATACATGACTCACAGACATGATAAATATATCTATAGCAAGCTTTAAATTACTACTTAACGAAATAAATCAAATCGAAAACAAAAACTCTTTCATTATAATCCGTGAAGATGCACTTCTCTCTAAAGGCGAGTATAATGAGGAGATGGGAGTCAGGATCATCATCTGATTCTTCATCTTTGCGACACTGACACAGAAAACACTAGTTTATTAGTAAACAATTCAAATATCTCCTTACTATTTCCCCCTGACACACTCATGGTAATTACTTTTGCTGGGGTTTATGGCAAGCTTTATTGCGTGTATTTGAACGCAGAACTCTTCAGCTGCCTGACGGCTCTCTGCTGCTGCTGGACACTAAACGCCGTCGAGCCGCTCTTGACAGTCGCAGCAGCACGGTCTCGTGTTGTTTCCACCAGCGTGGCAATTTTTTCATCACTAATTGATGGATGTCTAAAATATAAACATAAGGAGAAGCCTAAAAGTCTGAATTATGACGTGAAAATTGGCCCGATCGAAGCCCGGTCGGGGTCGGGCTGAAATGCATGGCTCTAGCGTTCCCCTCGGTAGAAATCACATTTCTCCCTCGGGGGGCCCCCTCCCATCGTGGACCCTTAGAATCGTCCTAACTCCCCCCCCCCCTTACGGCGCCCTGGTCAGAAGAGGTAGTTTGCAGTCAATGCTGGATGAGGTAGTGATCAGTCCAATACTGCACAAAGTGACTGGTGCGGGTCACAGTTTGTAAGTGGAGGGGGGGGGGCAGGTCCTGGGGATGTGGGGAGCTGGGGGGGGTCGTAGTGTCAGAGTTCAGTGGTGCGTGGGGTAAAAGAGGGGAGGGGGGGCAAGGTCGGGAAGGAGTTCAGCTGCCTGACAGCCTGATGTATGAAGCTGTCCTTCAGTCTGCTGGTCCTTGCCTGGAGACTCCGCAGTCCCCTCTCTGATGGCAGCAGACTGAAGAAGCTGTGTGTCGGGTGGGTGGGATCACCTGCAATGCAGAGGGCTTTGCGGGTGAGATGGGTGCTGTAAATGTCCTGGAGGGAGGGGAGAGAGAGACACCAATGATCTTCTCAGCTGCTCTCACTTCGCACAACGGCATTGAAGTGACTTGCGGCAGGATGCGTTGCAAGCGCCATACCACACAGTGATGCAGCTAGTTAGAATGCTCTCGATGCTCTCGACGGTGCCTCTGTAGAAGGTGCACATGATGGAGGCCGTGGCTCTGGCTCTTCTCAGTTTGCGGAGGAAGTAGAGACGCTGCTGTGCTTTCTTGGCCAGTGCCGCAGTGTTGTTAGTCCAGGAGAGGTCTTCTGTGATGTGCACACACAGGAACTTGGTGCTGCTCACTCTCTCCACAGTCGCACCGTTGATGGTCAGAGGAGCATGCTGAGTGTGCACTGTCCTGAAGTCAACAACAATCTCCTTCGTCTTCTCCACATTCAAAGAGAGAGTGTTGTCACTGCACCACCCGCCCAGGCGGCTCACCTCGCTCCTGTAGTTTGTCTCATCTCTGTTGCTAATGAGACCCACCACAGTCATGTCATCCGCAAACTTAATGAAAAGGTTAGAGTTGTGTGACGGTGTGCAGTCGTGGGTCAGCAGAGTGAAGAGGAGGGGGCTCAGCACACATCCTTGGGGGGCCCCTGTGTTCAGTGTGATGGTGCTGGATGTGTTAATGCCGACCCGTACTGCCTGAGGTCTCCCAGTCAGGAAGTCCAACAGCCAGTTGCACAGAGAGGTGTTGAGCCCCAGCTGGACCAATTTGTGAGTGAGCTGTTGAGGGATGATTGTGTTGAATGCTGAACTGAAGTCTATTAACAGCATTCTGACATACAAGTCTTTTTTGTCCAGATGTGTGAGGGCTGGGTGGAGGGCAGTAGCGATGGCGTCATCGGTCGAGCGGTTGGACCGATATGCAAACTGGAAGGGGTCCAGGGAAGGGGGGGGGGCAGACTTGATGTGGTGCATGACTAGTCGTTCAAAGCACTTCATGAGGATAGGAGTAAGTGCGACTGGACGGTAGTCATTGACGCAGGATGGAGATGACTTCTTCGTGACTGGAATGATGGTGGTAGCCTTGAAGCATGTGGGGACAACAGCCTGACTTAGCGAGATGTTGAAAATGTCTGTGAAGACATCGATGAGTTCCACTGCACAGTCTCTCAGTACACGCCCAGGAATGTTGTCAGGACCCAGGGCTTTTTGCGTGCATTGATCCTGCTGAGGGATCTCCTCACACTGTCCGGGGACAGCGTCATCACCTGGTCACCGGGAGGAGGTGGAGTCTTCTGTGCAGTGGTGCTGTTTTGTGGAGTCTTCTGTGCAGTGGTGCTGTTTTGTGCCTCACAGCGAGCAAAGAAGGCATTCAGCTCGTTCAGCAGGGGGATGGTGCTGTCACAGGTCTGTGGTGGGGGCTTGTAGTCCGTAATGGTCTGAATCCCCTGCCACAGGCTCCGAGTGTCTCTGCTGTCGCTGAAATGATGGGCTATCCTCCTGGAGTACTGTCTCTTAGCCTTGCTGATGTCGCGTGATAGATTGGCCCTAGCTGTCCTTAGGCCCACCTCATCTCCAGCTCTAAAGGCAGCGTTCCGAGCCTTCAGGAGTCTGTAGACCTCCCCTGTCAGCCACGGCTTCTGGTTGGCCCAGACAGTGATGGTCTTTGTGACTGTTACATCATCAGTGCACTTGGTGATGTAGGCAGTGCCAGTCTCTGAGTACTCTTGGAGGTCTCTGGTGTTGTTGTATGTGGCAGCCTGCTTAAACATATTCCAGTCAGTGGTGTTAAAACAGTCTTGAAGTGCCTCTGACGACCCTTCCGGCCACACTTGTAAATGTTTGTGAACTGGTTTGGTGACTTTAACGATCGGTCTGTATGCAGGAATTAGTATGACAGTGATGTGGTCTGAGGCTCCGAGGTGGGGGAGGGGTAGGGCCTTGTAAGCTACTCTCTGGGTGGTGTAAACAAAGTCCAGAGTGTTGTTTCCTTGGTTGGAAAGTCAACATGTTGGTGTATTTTTGGGAACACACTCTTTAGGTCTGCACAACAGACATTTGGGTGGGAAAAACAAATAAATAATCTGCTTCGCTTTCACCCTTTTGATGTAGAAACACAACAGACATTTCATGTGATGTTCTACTTGTAAAGACACCAGTCCATTACAGGCCATACTAAAATTCCTTGAATAAAACACAAAGTTTGAAGTTTACTCAAAGAAGTTATGGAAAATTGGCTTTGATTCATCTGATCACCTTTTTTTGAGAATGTAAAAATGCAGCAAGTTTCCTGTAAGGGGTAGGTTTAGGTGTAGGGTGATAGAAAATACAGTACAGTATAAAAACCATTACGCCTATGGAATGTCCCCATAAAGCATGGAAGCCCAACATGTGTGTGTGTGTGTGTGTACCCGTGTACGTGTGAAGTTAAACCAGCCTAGAAGGGGAGGCTATATGAACACTGATTTTATAACAATTTTAGGCAAATTACAGTGCAAACTAAACAATCGAACACTGTAATAGAATTCATATAAAAATACTCTTTATGTAATGGATTGCAGCAGTCAGAGTTTTGTATTGGGAGAAGACTGAATTTGTGAAGAGGGTTTCTAGAAACACGAGAATGTTCAATGCCATAGAGATTTGCAGTGTCAGAAAAAAAAATACAAATATTTTACCTTTGTACCCCTTATATGATATCCTTTATATGGTGGCAGGGTATACTCTCAGATAAAAATGTGCAAAAATTGCACCTCTAGGGTACAACATCTTGTAACTGGGGCAGTATCCTCAAAAGGACACCTCTACATTCTTTACCCCTAAAGGGTACCTTAGAGTAGTAATATGTATCCTTAAGTACTCTTATGATACCTTTATGGAACCTTTTGGGGTAAAGAAGGTTCAACGGTGACCTTTTGACCACAGCCATATCACCCTGCAGCCCAAGACCGGTTGCCCACTGAAGCTAAGCAGGGTTGAGCCTGGTCAGTACCTGGATGGGATCACCATGTGGTCTGTGTGGGTCCTAATGCCCCAGTATAGTGACGGGGACACTATACTGTCAAAAGAGCACCGTCTTTCGGATGAGACGTTAAATCGAGGTCCTGACTCTCTGTGGTCATTAAAAATCCCATGACACTCATCGGAAAAGAGTAGGGGTGTAACCCCAGTGTCCTGGCCAAATTCCCTCCACTGGCCCTTGTCAATCATGGCCTCCTATTAATCCCCATCCACTTGATTGGCTCTATGACTCTCTCTCCTCTCCACCTGTAGCTGGTGTGTGGTGAGCGCACTGGCGCCGTTGTGCTGTGGCTGCCGTCACATCATCTAAGTGGATGCTGCACACTGGTGGTGGTTGAGGAGAGACCCACTCATACGATTGTAAAGCGCTTTGGGTGTACAACAATACACAATAAAGTGCTAAATAAATGCCTCATTCATTCATTCATTCATTCATTTTGAGGGCACTGTCCCAGTGACAAGCTGTTATACCCTAAAGGTGCAATTTTTTGCACATTTTTTTCTGAGATTATACCCTGCCACCATAAACATGGAACAACATGATAGTGTGTTAAATTATATTAAGCTCTCTGCCAAAATATCTCTGTGAGTTTGCCTGTCTGTGTTTCCTCTCTTTATTGTTATTTGCTTAATCAAGGTTGTTGAGTTATAGGTCCGCGAGAATAACAGGATGCATCTGGAAATAAGTTATTCTTCTCCCAGAGCTTTCTGCTAATATTTCATTCTATATTACATGTTTTTGTCTTGTGTACCACACATACGAGGTGTATAATTTTCATTGGATATACCACTGCACCATCCCTTACGATGTGACTATATAATCTAAGGATGTAATAATAAACTTGGAAGGAGTTTGTGGACAGAGACTCGACTGTGTTTTCCTAACTCTTCCCATGGTCCCATGTCTTCATGAATGATAAGAATCTGAGAGTGTTTAGGTGGCGATGAGAGATAATGTGGTTAATTTATTAACAGAGTATGAATTGGTGAATGAATGCCATATAGAAGGAGTGGAGAAAACACATTTTTGTAATTATTAGAGAATTATACAACCTGTTTACTATATTTAAGCACCATCTTTGTGGCACTGTTGAGCAAGTCAGTTCACTTGAGTGCTTTCCTTATGCTTAAGGACAAAGAATAAAATAGAGAAATCTGAGGTAAAAGAAACCAGGAAAATGCAATAAATGGAATGTCCACACACAAACCAACCATTTTTTTCACTTGCACTATGTCTAATAAACACTCTTCCACAAGACTCCAACAAACATTCACACATTATAAAAAGAACAAGGGCGTGTTTCCCAAATTGACATTTCTGTGTTTGATTATAATTAGGCCTCCTTTAAAAGCTTTTTAAAAATCCCATCTGGTATTCTGCAGTAAACTCCACTAAAGTAATTGTTTGTATTAAAAGGAAGGTATGGCCAGTCACATCCCCCACCAATAAGAGCTGTGAGCTCAATGCAATCTCCATACTTGCTTACTGCTAAATGAAAGTCATTAGCACACCTGAGTCAAAGACGAATCACTCACCAAATATGCCATTATAGTGACTGGCTGGCTGTTGGAGAAATATGGCTCTTTTAGCACTAGATATGATAATTACCAGACTGTGTTTTCCCACTGCATTTCTAATGTGGTTATGGCTTCTTAAATAGGAGTGGGACTATCGGAAAGCACAGTTTAATTATCCTGACCTCCCATGTCCCATCAAAATAATGGCCCATTTAGTAAGAACCTGAGTCACTTTCTCTGTTATAGTCAGATGCTGTGTCACAGTATAATTTGTGATATAAGTTTCTCATATCCAGGCAATACAAACCATTATTTCATACAGTTAACACCAGCAATGTCACAATCCAGTAGAGCAGGGGTCTTCAACTCTGGACCTCGAGATCCATTTTCCTGCAGAGATTAGCTCCAACCTGGATTAAACACAGCTACCTGCAATTTTGTATTGATCCTGAAGACCTTGATTAGCTTGTTCAGGTGTGTTTGATTAGGGTTGGAGCTAAACTCTGCAGGAAAGTGGACCTCGAGGTCCAGAGTTAAGGAACCCTGCAGTAGAGAGTGCTTTCAAGGGACATGTCTAGTGAATATGCTGTATTATCACCAAAGTCATATAATTACATACAGATATTGCTTGCTTTTATATGTTTAATAAACAAGCTTATTATTGTGTAACATACATTTAATACACAACAATACCAATTACTACTATTTTTTCTATTTTTGCTTAGCCAATATGAAAATATTTCCAAAAGAAGTTCAAACAGACACTTGTACATTGTGCAATTCTCAGTAGTGGTGTTTAGTTCATGGATGAATCGGTGGATTTGAACTAATTTGAACTAACCCCTGCACTTGTTTAACATTTATAAATATAATTAGTATTATATTTTAAAAGGGACCTGAATAATAGATAGGCAGGATGCAAGTTGCCTGTAGCAACTGGTCTAGGATCAGCTTTCCATTTCACATTAGTGATGTTTAGGTTATCTTGAACTTCAGAAGGGGAAACTGACACTATACTGGTAGTACAGGCCATGTTTTGCTGGAGCAGCAATGAGAAACAGTAGACACTAGTATGGGACTGAGTATGGTTGTTCCATGTAGGATTCCCAATCACTAGCCCAATGATTCCCCAACGTAACCCGCCCTCCGCATATCAAACACATGACCCTGGGTCTCGTTGGTGTCAGTGCTGTACCAGCTGAGCTACAGGAACTTCCAGCATCAGTTATGTTGCAAGGCATCTGGCAATAAATAAATAATGACCCCGGTGGCTTGACCTCCTTTGCTCTCTTGAGGTAGATTACTGAATTATACAGGCTTGTTATTGCTTCCATAAAAATGTAGGTTACCTATGTGGATGCACAGTGAATCTGGGCAATCAAGCATGGATTGACACAGCTGGACTGTCTTTTACCTGAACATTTGCTCTGTTTGCGCTGAACTCTGACCTTGAGCTCTGAACATTCATTCAGTGGTTTCACAATGATGCCATCATCCCTCCAGAGGTTCATAACCCTCATCCAGGACTCATTTCTCTGGTGCCTCTTTTATTATTTTGTTCTAGAAAAGCCTCTCTAAGGCATGTCATCTCTAATCTAACTGTATCTGTAGTCACTCTGCAACATTTCATAAATGTAATTTATGATGCAATACTTTCGCCCCTGGTCAAGAGTTTTAGACTGGACTAAACAAGGAACTGCTTTCCTGAAAAGAATGCAGATAATCAATATTTAACTTCCAGAAGACTCTAATGATGCTGTAGTCGACCAATTTCATTTTGTTCCTCTTTTAATTGCTTTGGTAGTTGATTTATTAGGACCCGCATTGATAGAATCTACTGAGACTGACTCTAATCTGTCAGAAAATGGGAATTAAATGGCAAACTCAGTCGAAAATGTTCCAAACCCATGAAACGTTTGTAACACTTTACAACAAGATTCTAATACTTAACATAAGCTATAACACATTACCTAACATTAAGTAACAATGAGCATCTTTGTTAATCTTTGTTATGTTTAGTTAACTGATGTTAACAAATGTATCCAAATAGTTTTCAAGCTCTAAATCGGACGACAAAAAAGTCTTCTGAATAGTAGCTTTGTATAGGAAATAATAAAACACAGAACTTCTGTTTTCTTCAGGTTTATTAATAAATAATTATACACGCATCTTGCACAGAGCCAGAAATAAACAATTATTTTCTTGATATTGGAATAATTTCAAATACCTTTTCACAGTTTGAGTTTTCAGGACTGAACATTATATGCAAATAACATTCAGTCATGAGTTTAAAATATTGATTGTCTTTGTACCCAATACAGAGCCTTTTTCTAAGGTTCTCTCAAGAACAAGAGAGAAACCGGAGCTAATTATGCAGGGTGCCAAGAAGATTGCCAAGATGAATTCTTTAAATTTGCACCACACTCTCTTCAAAGAACAGCCTGTGTGAGCCAGAGATGATTCTGTAACAGCTTGTCAAAGTTCTGTATAACTTAAGAGTAAATTACCCTTTTACTTGCATTACAATTCGTATTGCATAAATAGCCAGTGTTAATGTAAATGCTATTATCATAATGGTTTTATAAGATGAAAAGTACAAAAACTATTTTTTTCCTTCATCTCTTTTTTAGCATTAGAATTAAGGACACGATGAACCACTGATGTTCTTTTCAATATGCCTCACAAAATCTCTACTGAGAAAACGGAGTTGAAAGGCTTATTGGTGATGTTCACTGAAGCTAGAGGTACTGCTAATATTGCTAATTTTTAGGGTTAGGGATTACTTAAACTATTAAAATATTAGGTATGTTAAATTAAGTGATCAAAATTAGTAACCATTGAGAGGTGCATTTCCAGTAAAACAACAACATTTTCTGCTTACAATGAATCTTTGGTGAAATCTTCTGGTCATGTCTGTTTCCCAAAACGTAGTAACAAAGTCGCACCTCCGTTCTTTGAACCACATTGGATCATTTGATAATGCCGTTATGTGCAGATGGTGAAGTATTTTTACTAATTGATTCTGTCACTGTTTCAGTTCAGTTCTGTTTTCTTTTTCATGGACTTGCCAGTGTTCGGTTTTTGTTTCCTTTGTTTTCCATGACTGTTTTCTTTCCCACTTCTCATTAGTTCTCATTACAGATTTCATTGCTCACTGTTTCTAGTTTTACCACTTGTATATTTTGCCCTGGGTTTGTTTAGTTCAATGTTTTGCCTTGATTATATTGCCACATTTTTTTTTTCTCCTGCATTATCTATTAAATAATTAATGACTTAAGAGGATTATTATTTTATTTTATTTTTTTTACTTAAAGCAGCATACAGATCCACCTCGTCCTCATTTTCTCTGACTCTGATAGCAACATAAATTTGTGACCATAATTGGCTAACTGCTAAATGATTTAAGGTAACAAATCAAAGAATACTCTAGCAACAACATAGGAATGCCCTATAAATTCACATATAATGCTACCAAATTGAATGAAACTGCTATAGCAACCACCCTTCAAGAATTGGCAGCCAGTAAAATTGCATTCGTATTCTATCCTCACAAAATATGTCATGTTTAGCAGCTTCTAATTTACGACATAGCTGTATATCTTACAATGTTGAACCAGCTCGACATGGGCAAAATGCCTCATCTACAGCAAAGCAATGTCCTTTGTTTGACAGATTATTATTTTACTTGCAGTGAAAACTGCATAATGTCACAGCAGGAGATAACCGCTCTGACAGGTGAGCCAGAGGCCAGCCGCGTGCTATTTTCATCTCAAGGGTGCCTCCCTCGGTAGGCTACATAGTTCAGCTGACAACGTAATTTTGTCTTGACATAGCAGGCTTGCTAAAATCCATTAGGTTGGTTGATGACTGATGTGGTAATTAATAATTAAAGGTTATTGTTCAGGCAAACACTGTTATTATTAATCAAAATTCAGTTCATTTGCTTCTCCCAAAGGGGAACTGATGAAAATATTACACCTTTCTCAGAGCTCATTTTCAAAGTTCAGCGAAATGAAATGGAAATATTGGAAACTGGTTGTAATGGCTGTGCACTGCTTTATATGGAGGTATAATTACCTTTAAAATGGAAAAAGGGGGAAATACACTCAGCGTCATCTTCCTCGGGGCTATACACAAGTCAAATCACTATAAATATTTCATTTGGTCATTCTTTTGTTGTTATCGACCACACAGAGTGAAATTAGACATTGCGTTGGCCAGTAAATTAATGCAACAGTCTTTCTTTTCCTAAACACCAACAATATATTTAGCAAAGCTTTTTGTGATTTCTTTGGGAAACTTTTTTTTTTGCTGTTGTACATTGCATTATGTCAGTGGTTTGTAAATAGATACATTTTTAGTGCATTCATTTTTGCTGTGCTAAAATAATATAGTTCCCTATCAGTCGGTCACTCCGAGTCACGTCGGGTGACCGACGAATTGGGATCTCGCTTAGAGAGACCAATCCACTTCGAGTGTAACTAAACGAGCCAATGCACATTGGCATGCGATTATTGCATCCAGCTGCTGCTGATCACAGCGTGAGTATAAGTAGGCAGCAGGTGCAGTGCATATTCAGCTTTTCGCTTCGGAGCCGAGCGGTTACATCGTTCTGCTCCTGACTTCTGCTGACGAGTGAATTCAACGAGTTGAGCACGCTCTTCGGAAGACTCTCGTGCTGGCGGTACGGCGCTTCAGCGGCGGTGGTTTTTTCCCCGTGTCGAGTGGATTGCACACATCAGGTTGCACTACCCCCTGTTTGTGTTGCAGGTGACCATCTCCCCTGTGCGCTTCAGCACATTAAAAGAGCTTTTTCCCTAAAAGAGCATTCACGGGTGCGTCTTTTTAAAGACGACGTTGCATCTGGCAAACTGGACGTTACGTCTTTGTAAAGACGAGTTGGGTTTTGCTACAGACAACGTGTCACCCGTGCGTTTCTGGATGCGGTCGTTACCTGGTGCCGGGTGATGGTCACGATCACTGCCTCACGTGCCTGGGCAGTAAGCATGCTGAGGTGGCGTTCGTGGATGAGGCATCTTCTCATGGTGGGAAGATGATCATCTTGGAGTTGCAGCCAGGCTCTGCTACCTCCACAAGGGGGCGGAGCTCTGTTGCCTCTGCCTCGATCTAGTTCTCGTTCTGGCTGCAGACAGACGAGGCCTACTTCAGGTGGTGGCACGGGTGGTCTGAGGATTACAGTGGTGGCAAACCCTCCAGGGAACCAACCCTCGAGGGACCATCACTCCTCTTGCACTCCAAAACCAGTTGAGCTGCCAGTGGAACGTGCTGGACCCTCTACAAGGGGCGTACCAGCAGTATCCCTGGTGCTCCTCCCGATCACCGGAAGTCGATCGCTGCATCGGAGGGTGAGCTGGAGCTTTCTGGGGAAGAAGATTCGGCTGCGCTGCTGCTACGGCAGTAGCAATGCCTGAGTCGGATCCAGAATCACGGCTATGCTTTCCCGGGCCGCTGAAAGGGTAGGGCTCGAGTGGAGACTTCCACCGTGTCCCGAGCCCTTGAGGTTGGATGACTGGTTTCTCGAGGTAGTTTGTGCTGGTTCTCAGCACCCTACCCCGGTGCCTCTCTTCCCGGAGGTGCATGGGGAGCTTACCAGGTTGTGGATGGCACATTTTACTGCCAGAAACTGACCTGTTAGCTCCTCCTCCCTCACCACCCTCGGTGGTGGTGCAGCTAGGGGGTATACGGGGCCCCCCGGTGGAGCGGTCGGTTGCGATGCCGTTGTGTCCTAATACCGCCTCCACCCGGCCGGGTAAACCGTGCTTCCTCTTCAGGGCCTGTAGGTACTCGTCTGGTCTGTCCGGCGATGCTTATGTGACCCGTGGAGAAGCTGCCAACCGCTTGCGCTACGGCGTTACTGCAGGTTCTTCAGGCTAAAAGCACTGGGGGACATGCACGAGGGTGGTCACGATCCAGAAGTTCTGAAAGGGCTTTGTACCACTTCTGGCCTCGCGCTACGAGCGACGAAGGTCATTGCGTGGTCTTTGGGTCGTGCGATGTCCACACTTGTGGTCCAGGAGCGTCACCTGGCTGTGTCTGGTCGACATGGGGATGCCGACAAAGTTTGGTTCCTCAAGGACCCTGTGTCCCAGACTGGCCTCTTCGGCGACGCAGTCGAGAGCCTGGCCCAGCAGTTCTCGGCTGCTTAGGAGCAGACTGAGGCGATCCAACACATCCTGCCCAGCGGGCAGCTGCTGCCTCCACCCGTCCGCTGGCTGTAGCGCCCCAGCCTGCTCGTCGCCGAGGGCGGCCCCTGCGTCTGTCCCTGCTCCCGCACCGCATCCGCAGCAGCCTCCAGAAGCGGTGCCGTTGAGCTGGGCGTAGGCAGGCCGCCCCGCCCATCCGGGCCCCCGTCAAACCTGGCGGAGAGCGGAAAAGCAAGAGGCCTCAGGACGGGTGACCCAGAGGGAAAGAGGACTGCTTCAGGAGATGGTGGATGCACCTCTCCCTCCCCCGGAGGAGGGCCGGGCGGAGAATCTTTTGGTTTAAAAAAACAAAAACAAAAAAATCTCGACAAGAAGCAGTTCTCTCTGCCTCTGGGGCCCGAGAGGGCATGGAGAGTCATGGACGGCCCAACACCGGACCACACTCTTCTCCCTCTCTCGCCAACAGGCAGCAGTGGGCGGTTCGAGAGCGTCATCAAAGGCCCTACTCACGCACCCTCTGCCAAATTGTGGAACCAGGTAAGTGTTGCACCGCACACTCAGACCCCTCTTTGGTCCGACACGGGCCGGGTCCCTGCGTTTCACCTCGCTGCCCCACCGCGGGTACGTCGGTGGTCCCGCAGGTCCCGCTTGTATGGTGTCTGGGTGCCTGGAAAAAGCGTTACCCAGCTCGTCTCGCTGGCTCCTGTGGACCACCTGACTCGGCTACGCGATTCAGTTCGCCCGGCGTTCTCCCAGGTTCCACCTCACAGCAGTAAAGGCTTGTGTGGGGAGATCACTGTCCTAATGGCGAGGGACGTGATGGAGCCGGTCCCTCCAGCCGATATGAAGACAGGGTTTTACAGCCCTTACTTCATTGTGCCCAAGAAAGGCGGTGGGTGGAGACCAATCTTGGATCTGCGCGTCCTGAACTGGGCAAGCTTCCATTCAAGAGACTCACGCAGAAGTGCATCTTCGGGTGCATCCGTCCCTGAGATTGGCTTGCAGCGATTGACCTGAAGGACGTGTACTTCCTTGTCTCAATCCTTCCGCACCACAGGCCATTCCTGCGGTTTGCGTTTGAAGGACGGGCATATTAGTACATGGTCCTGCCCTTCGTGCTGTCCCTGTCACCCCGTGTCTTCACGAAAGTTGTGGAGGCAGCCCTTGTTCCCCTGAGAGAACAGGGCATTCGCATTCTCAACTACCTCGACGACTGGCTCATGCTGCCTCAGTCTCAGGACCAGTTGTGCGAACACAGGGACTTGGTGCTCTTGCACCTCAGCCAGTTGGGCCTTCGGGTCAACTGGGAAAAGAGCAAACTCTCCCCGACGCAGAGGATCTCTTTTCTCGGTATGGAATTGGATTCGGTCAATCAGACAGCACGCCTCACGCAGGAACGTGCTCAGTCGGTGTTGAACTGCTTGAATGCGCTCAAGAGCAGGTCCGCGGTCCCACTGAAACAATTTCAGAGGCTCCTGGGGCATATGGCAGCTGCGGTGGCAGTGACGCCGCTGGAGCTGCTTCATATGAGACCGCTTCAACACTGGCTTCATGGCCGAGTCCCGAGGTGGGCGTGGTAACGCGGCACTCACCGGGTCCAAGTCACACCGGCCTGCCGCCAAACCCTCACCCCGTGGTCAGACCTTTCGTTTCTCTGGGCAGGAGTGCCCCTGGAACAGGTCTCTAGGCATGCTGTGGTTTACACGGATGCCTCCACCACCGGCTGGGGCGCCACGTTCAACGGGCTTGCAGTGTCGGGGGTTTGGACGGGGCCCCCAACTGCACTGGCACATAAGTTGCCTAGAGTTGCTGCAGTACACCTGGCCCTGAACCGTCTCAAGAGGCGCTTACAGGGCAAGCACGTACTGGTCCGCACGGACACACTGTGACCGTTGCATACATCAACCGACAAGGTGGTCTACGCTTCCGTCGCATGTCGCAATTCGCCCGCCACCTCCTCCTATGGAGTCAGAAGCATCTGAGGTCGCTTCGTGCCATTCACATTCCGGGCTTGCTCAACCGGGCAGCCGACGAGCTGTCACGAGCTGCGCTCCCCGGAGAGTGGAGACTCCATCCCCAGACGGCCCAGCTTATTGAGAGACTTCTCATTGCCAGTTGTTTACTCCCTGACCGAGGAAACACTCGGCACGGAATGCACTGGCACCCAGCTGGCCGCGGGGCCCCCGCAAGTATGCGTTTCCCCCAGTGAGCATTCTCGCACAGACACTGTGCAAGATCAGGGAGGACGAGGAGCAGGTCTTGCTCGTGGCGCCGTACTGGCCCACTCGGACTTGGTTCCCAGAATTGATGCTCCTCGTGACAGCCCCTCCTTGGCAGATTCCTCTGAGGTAGGATCTACTGACTCAGAGACGGGGCACCTTATGGCACCCGCATCCAGACCTCTGGAAACTTAAAACATGTCTGGTCCCGGGATGGGACGCGGAGGTTCTAGGTGACCTACCCCAGGAGGTAGTTGACACCATCACTTCGGCGAGAGCGCTGTCTACGAGACATGCTTACGCCTTGAAGTGGAACCTGTTGTCGAGTGGTACTCTTCTCACCGAGAAGACCCCCGGAAGTGCCCGATCAGAGTTGTGCTGTCCTTCTTGGAGCAAGGGTTGGAGCGAAGGCTGTCTCCTTTCACCCTTAAAGTCTATGTGGCTGCGATTGCTGCCAACCACGACCCTGTGGAAGGGAAGTCAGTGGGGAAGCATGACTTGGTCATCAGGTTCCTTAGGGGGGCAGGAAGGTTAAATCCTCCACGGCCCCCTCTATACCCTCTTGGGACCTGTCTCTAGTGCTTAGAGCACTACAGCAGGGCCCATTTGATCCGTTGCAGACAGTCGAGCTGAAGTTTCTTTCAGACTCCGCTCCTGCTTGCATTGGATCAAGAGGGTAGGGGACCTGCACGCATTTTCGGTCGGCGATTCGTGCCTAGAGTTTGGGCCGGCCCAGGTAATCCTGAGGCCCCGGCCTGGCTTTGTGCCCAAGGTTCCCACTACTCCCTTCAGGGACCAGGTGGTGAGCCTGCAAGCGCTGCCCTCAGGACCTCAGACCAGCTCTTTATCTGTCACGGAGGCCGGCAGAAGGGAATGCCGTCTCCAAGCAGAGGATGGCCCACTGGATAGTGGACGCCATCACTCTGGCTTATTAGGTACAGGGTGTGCCCTGCCTGTTCAGGTTGAGAGCCCACTCTACTAGAAGTGTTGCATCTTCCTGGGCATTGGCTCGTGGCGCCTCGCTGGCAGATAATTATAGAGCTGCGGGTTGGGCGACCACTGACACGTTCGCTAGATTCTATAGCCTTCGTGTGGAACCGGTCTCCTCCTGTGTTCTCACCTCAAACGGGTAGAAGCACTGAGAGGCTCCGGTTTCGGGTCGGCTTGCTAAAACTGCTCCAGAGAGTCCGTACTGTAGACCCTGTCGAGATCCTCCGTCCCCTCGGCAGCCAGACGTGGCGGAGCGTCTGGCGCCAGGCCCTCACTCGATGAATCTGTGAGAACCGGTAGAGGGCTAGGGTCCATATGTAGAGACCTAATTGGATCTCATATGTGTAAAGTCCACGGTATAGCCTCAGAGCCCGTGTTTCCCCGGCAGACATTCTGCCAAGAGGCTACAATCACCTCTAAATCTTCCATATGCACCTAAACGGTTGTTCATATGCGTAAGTGCTTCTGAACCTCCTTTGGGAAGGATGGGCTTCCGCAGCGTTCCTGTTCCAAGTGGAACGGGTACGTTTTCCCAGTGTTATCCAGTCTTACTGAATGGGTAGTGCCATAGCAACAGTAACTGGTCTTCTTGTGAAGCCCTGACCTGCGCCAAAAAGTAGGGGCGCAGGAGGCTTCCACAGGACACTGGAAGGGGCAGTATCCGTGGCCTTTTGGTAGGGATCCCAATTCGTCGGTCACCCGACGTGACTCGGAGTGACCGACTGATAGGGAACGTCTCGGTTACGTATGTAACCCTCGTTCCCTGAAGGAGGGAACGGAGACGTCACGTCCCGTCGCCACGGCTACTGTACCACCGCTGAGCGGCCGGGTCACCGGCTCGGCTCCTCAGCGAAAACCTGAATATGCGCTGCACCTGCTGCCTACTTATACTCACGCTGTGATCAGCAGCAGCTGGATGCAATAATCGCATGCCAATGTGCATTGGCTCGTTTAGTTACACTCGAAGTGGATTGGTCTCTCTAAGCGAGATCCCAATTCGTCGGTCACCCGACGTGACGTCTCCGTTCCCTCCTTCAGGGAACGAGGGTTACATACGTAACCGAGACGTTGTTTATCAAGACCCATTCACACTTGTTACTGGCTATCTGTCACTGTCAGAGTACTGATGCATTACCAGACTGAACTCATTCATTTGGACAACCCTTTTAACTAAAAGGCCAGATTTCATCAAATAAGAAAAAATCTGTGTTTACAATTTATTTCAATACATTCCACTAATTATAAATAACTTTGTAACCACATGTCAACTAAAGCAGGGTGCACACTGTGCAATTTTTAATAGTCTTTTCAGCAAACAAATATTGGGATGTTTAGAAATAAACCTATCGCAAAGTTCTGAGACCATTAGAAACACATTATCCCAAAATTTGCTGATAAGTGGACAATCAATAAACATGTGCATATAGGTCCCCACAGTATTTGAATTACACAATGTACATAAAGGAGTAGGCAATCGCTTCATTCTGTGTAGCACATATGGTGTTGCATAGGCCTTGTGAATCAATTTAAAGTGTATAAGTTGATGGGCAGGGTTCTTGGACACCGCAGGAATACTTTCCCATATCCAATCCCAATTAGGTTTATAGGGGGCCAGTTCCTTTTCCCATATTGTAGTGATGGGAAGTGCAGCAGAGCCATGATTAAGCAGTTTGTTATAAATAAATGAGACTGCTCCACTTGTCTGAGAAAAAATCACACAGTCCATCAGTGGATGAATGTCCAGGTTACAGTTCCACGGTACTCCATATGCACGCATTGCACTTCTCAACCTTAAATACAGAAAGTAGGACTGTCCAGGAAGATTGTAACATTCTTTCAAATCCTGAAAGGACCTTAGGCCTTGATTATTCAAAATATCACCCAGAACAAATACACCTTGATCAGACCACGGCTTAAAGACAAGGGGCTTTTTACCAGATTGTATATTATGATTATTCCAAATTGGGGACTCTTTTGTAAATTTGTTAGAGCATCCAATGAATTTACAAACATCGTACCAGATTTTAAGAGATTTCTTAGATAAACCAATAAATAACATATCTTGTAGTCGATGTGGATGCACCGCAGATGCTTCTATGTTACGCCAAGCAATCTCAGAGTTTACCTCCAACCAAGTCTTAATAGAGCGCAGCCGACATGCCCAGAAATATAGTTGCATGTTAGGAAATGCCAAACCTCCTTTGGCAGGACTTCTCTGTAAGGTTTTAAGTTTAATTCTTGGACGTTTGTTGTTCCAAATAAATTTAGTTATAATGGAGTTAATTTCTTTGAAAAAAGTTTTATAAGGAGAGAGAGGAATCATGGAAAATAAAAATAAAAGCCTAGGAAGAACATTCATTTTAATGATTGCAATCCTACCTTGCAAAGAAAGTAATAATGCGTCCCATCTCTCTAAGTCTCGTCTAATATTATTGAATAAGGAACTATAATTTTGCTTGACCACAGCCTGAAGTGAGGGAAGGATCTGAATTCCTAAGTATGTGAATGCATTACTAACTGGGATTAAGGAGGACACAGATGCAGTATCGCACAGCATGGACAGAGGCATTAGTACTGATTTCTCCCAATTAATTTTATAACCACTTACTTTACTAAAATCATTGAATATTTTAAGACATTGAGAAATAGAGGTAGAAATGTTAGACAAATACAGTAAAATATCATCGGCGAAAAGAGAAATGTGGTGTTTAAAGTTGTCTATAGTAATAGGGGAAATTATATGATCCTGACGAATTGCTTGTGCCAGAGGCTCCAACGAGAGGGCAAACAGCAATGGTGACAATGGGCAGCCCTGTCTTGTGCCTCTGCCCAGCCGAAAAACATTTGAGCAACTCATCCCTGTCGACACCCGTGCAGAAGAATTTGTATAGAGAGTTCGTACCATATGTATAAAATGGGGACCAAAGCCAAAACACTTCAAAACTGACCAAAGATACATCCACTCCACCCGATCAAAGGCTTTCTCTGCATCTAGCGAGAGAATAGCACGTTGATCGTCAGTCGGATTGGTCATGTCTATAATATTCAAAAGACGTCGAACATTAACCATAGCACAGCGTCCCTTAAGAAATCCTGTCTGATCATAAGAAATCAGAGAACCAGCAACTTGATCTAAACGACGGGCTAGAACTTTAGCATAAACCTTAGTGTCCGTGCAGATTAATGAAATCGGCCTATAGCTAGAGCAACAGAGAGGGTTCTTCCCTTTTTTCAGAATCAGGGAAATAAGGGCAGTGTTCTGATCTCTGTGAAAACAACCCGTCTCTATTGCAAAATTTAAGGAATTAAGAAATAGTGGTCCAAGCATATCCCATACCACCAAATACAACTCTGGGGATAGACCATCCAGGCCAGGGACCTTACCCTTATTCATCGATTTTAGAGCTTCTTTTAATTCACATAGTTCAATTGGAGAGTCAAGAAAATTACATTGCTCATCACTTAGGTGAGGGAGATTTAATTTTGATATAAATTCAATTCTCTGTTGATCCTCCAATCCCACCTCGGAACTGTAAAGAACTCATAAAACTCATAAAAGTTCTTAAATAAAGCATTGACCTCATACGGGAAAGTATGAAGGATGCCCATACTATCCTTAATGGCTGTTATTGATGACATTGCATCGTTATGTTTCAGCCTTAGAGCCAGCAATCTAGTGGGCCGTTCTCCATTAAAATAGTAATTTTGTTTAGTGCGATGGATCAAAAATTCCGCCCTTTTTAGTAAGATTGCCTTGCAGTCAGATCTTAAATTTCCTAAAATCCTACTCTTCTGTTCTGTAAAATTTTCTTTTAAATCCTTCTCTATTATTTTAATCTGGTCCTCAAGACGATTTAATTCTTTTACTTTAGATTTATTATCGTAGGAGGCAAAAGAGATACAGTTTCCTCTCAAAAAACATTTAGTTGTTTCCCATAAAATCTGTGGATTAGCAGCTGAACTGGAGTTCTCTGAAAGGAACATAGTCAAACTGGCCCGTAGCTGTTTAATAAAATCATCTTTTGATAACAAAGTTGTATTGAAACGCCATCTTTTTGACCTTTGGGATCTAACAGGAGGAAACAAATTACAAACTACTGCCGAATGATCTGAAATTAACATGGGAAGAATACCAATACTGTTTACACACTGAATAAAATACTTTGATATTAAAATATAATCTATTCTAGTAAAGGTCTTATGTCGGGAAGAATAAAAAGTGTAGTCCCTACAGTTTTCATTCTTCATCCTTCAGATATCACACAAGTCATTATCCACGATAAGATCATTAAGAGCCTGTGAAGCCTGATCACCATATACCGTGGAGAGAGATTTATCAATCGAAGGATTAACGACTGCATTAGCATCCATACCCACGACCAGGCTGTAGTCAACAAAACTGAGGAGGAGCTTGGTAAGAGAAGGGAAAAAATCTACATCAAATTTGTTGGGAGCATAAACCGAAGCAAAAACTATTTTTAAATTATTCCATGATCCCGAAACATATGTAATCCACCCATGTTCATCACCTCCCGATTTCTCTATTAAGAATGGAAATCTTCTATTCTGAAGTATGATAACTCCTCTCGAAGCATTAGTATGAGATGAGGAGGCTATAATTTTGAAATGCCTGTTTTGACAGCGAGTAACATCTGAGGCCCTCAAATGGGATTCTTGAATAAGAGCTATGTCGGCTCGCTTACGATGCAAGTAATCTAGGCATTTGGTTCTCTTTACAGGGGAGTTCAAACCATTTACATTCCACGAGATCACATTGAAGTCCTTCATCCTAACAGTACAGCAGAAAATAAACACTTGAGGCAAATGAAACCATAGTTACCATACATATAAACAAAAATGTCACCCCACAAAACCACAAGATTAATAATATAATCGAATGCGGCAAACCCTGGTATTAACAGCGTAATGGTCAAACAAACCAAAGAACATAAGAACAAAATACAAATGGCAGCCCACAGAGAGATAAAACACACTCTCTTACCTGCCTGGAAAATAAAAGTATTCGAGGCCATGCACTCAAACTATGAGGCAAAACCCAGGTAACAGTGTCCCGCTTATCCAAATGTCCATGACGGCAATAGAAACTTAAGACCCTACTTGAAATATTGAAGCGCAGAATCTAGAGGGCTGAGTTTAGTCGTCGGGGGTTCCCGTCGTCGGGGTAGATTCCATCCGCGTGTCGGTATCCAGGGATGAGACGAACCTCTCGAGGTCTGCGGGGGTCTTGAAAAGAATCTGCTCGCGGCCGCCGTTTATCACTTTAACTACCGCTGGGTACAACAGGAACGACTCGATGCCCAACTGTTGAAGACGTTTCCTTTTTTCCGACATAGCTTTCCTTTTTTGAGACGTGCCCTTGCTGAAATCTGGAAAGAACCACAACTTGGCCCCTTCATAGCTCAGGGACGGTGAATTTCTGGCTTCTTTCAGGATCGCTTGCCTGTCGTTGTAACGGAGAAGCTTGAAGATCACGGTACGTGCTTTCTTCCTAGTGGAATCTTCGTTCGCGTACAGACGATGCGCGCATTCAATTTCAATCATCTTCCCTTGTAAGGCCGATAGCCACTTAGGAATTTGGGTCTGCAAAACCTGGATTGTGTTTCCACCTTCAGCTCCTTCAGGTAGACCCACCAACCTTAGATTGTTTTGTCTGGACTTGTCTTCATGAAGCCATAGCTTCTCCTGCATCTCTTCCAAACGAGACGTGCTAGCGATAGAATCCTTTTTTTATTTCGCGCACCGTGGTTTGCATGCAGTCAAATCTGTCGCCGAACGCTTTGACATCTTTTTCCAAGGAATCAAGCCTCGTAGAAATCATTGAAATTTCCTCGTGAACGATCGCAGACATGCTTAACTTTATGGCGCTCAATTGCTTTTCTAGCATCTCAGCAATGGCGTCATGAAGGCGTTCGTCATCTTTAGGCCGTTTTTTGGAAGGTGATGAATATGGCAATTCCCGTTTGGATGCCATTTCGGATGTCTCTTAAACCAAAAAAATGACTCAAAAACTCAGCCTAACTCTTAGCAGGGATAGTTTATACGGAAAAGGGACATCTGAAGCGGAGCGCCGAAACACTAAGCAACCATCACCGTTCGCCGCACATGCGCATCTGGGAGGCAGACACACTCTTGTCAGTTTAAATCTAGATTAAAGACCCATCTCTTTAACCTGGCGTATACATAACACACTACTACACTTCTATTATTCAAATCCGTTAAAGGATTGTTAGGCTGCATTAATTAGATCAACCGGAACCGGGAACACTTCCCATAACACACAATGCACTCATTACATTGTAAAAAGATTGACATCTACGCTAATATTAGTCTGTTTCTTTCTTATTCTGTTTCTCAGTCCGTGTCTGGATCAGATGGTGGATCGGCGCCGGGAGATGATGTCTGTGGCCCAGATTGTCGGTGGAGGCCGGACCCCTGGATGAGCCCCGGGGACATAATCCCAGTGAAGACCCCGACTTAAAATACAATAAAACTAAAAATAAAACAAATAACTAAAAATATAATAAAATACCTAACTACATAATACTATTATTGTTAGAAATTGCAACAATATTAAAATAGAAATATAATACATTTAAAACTTTATATTAAAACAATAAGTAAACAATAAATAAACAATAATATCCTGGCCAGAGGAGAACTGGCCCTCCGACTGAGCCTGGTTTCTCCCAAGGTTTTTTTCTCCACTCTGTCACAGAGGGAGTTTTGGTTCCTTGCCGCTGTCGCCTCTGGCTTGCTCAGTTGGGGACACTTAATTTCTAGCGATTATCGTCAATTTAATTTCACAGATATTATTTAAACTAAACTGAGCTAGACAATGACATCTCTGAATTCAATAATGAAATGCCTTTAACTGAAAATTGAGTGCTTAATCTTATTATTATACATTACTGACACTCTATCCTACAACTTGATACTGTTAAGTGCTTTGACACAATCTGTATTGTTAAAAGCGCTATATAAATAAAGGTGACTTGACTTGACTTGACTAGGGCTGCCATAGACCACCCAATTGCTCTGGCGGTCTTCTTTGTGGGCCGGAGCGACAAATCTGTGGCTCTACACAATTCAGCAATGTCATCGTTTTTAATATCTTCTCCCTCATCTATCTCTTTTAGCAGGTCAGCCTGGTCTGCCTGCAACACTGTGCGCCAAATCTTCTGACACTGCCAGAATTTCGTCGGAGGAAAAATTTGATCGCAATGTCCATTAATCAGCTGTCGGTGAACATATCAAACCAGCAATCAAAGACTACAGATTTTAGCCTAGGATTATATGAATCTTTTAGGATTTTCAAAATTTGTCTCAGATGACCGAATCTTGGCCAAAATCGCACAGTGTGAGCTGGGCTTAACTCTCATTAATTTTCAACTACATGTCAAATAGCAGCCATTAGAGTATTAGTAGACTGTTAGGTTAGGTTTAAGGCTAGTAGAATACATGTACAGTACAGAGTTACTTATAGTCAGTAGAATGTGTGTTTGAGGACCAATAAAATAAAGTGTTAGCAGATTTTAGGCAGACAGTCTACGAATACTCTAATAACTGTTAGTTGACGTGTAGTTTCAAAGTTATTGGTAGTACTTTATTTTACAGTCCTGTCCCTCTTGTACATACTATGTACTTGTTATGGTAATTTTAATAACTGAGTAATAAGGTACTAACCCTGAACCTACCTCTAAACCTAACACTAATGTAGTTACCTTACATTATCCAGTATTTTCATAGGTAACTACACTGTAAGTGCAGGTAAGTGCACATACTGTAAAATAAAGTGCAACCAAGTTACTTATAGTTGATGAATAATTGGACTATCAAAATAATGTTACGAAATTTTTGTCTTTATCTATTTGCCAAAATAGCTATGTGTAGATCTGAGAATTATTTAAATGAGTTAGTAACTAATGGATTGATTCAAATTAAAGTATCTTATTGAAACTTAGTTCATAGTTCATTGATATTTTAAAAACTGATAAAAAGGGCATCTGGGAATGACTCTATTTGAAGTGGACATTTGAAGTGGATCAAAACCTTTTGTCAAAGTTGCCCTAAAACCTAAAACCAAAATTCGTTCTTGTGTTAGGACAACTTTGATTAACTTTTTTGATCCACTTCAAAAGCGCTATAGAGATAAAGGTGACGTCATTCGACTTGATCGGAAAAGTGCCGTAGAGATTAAAGTACAATTTATGTCCAACAAATTATATTGTTTTTAGATGCACAGCAATAATTTGTAGTTTACATGTATATGTATATGTATATGTATATGCGTACATATACAAGCGTAACATTTATAATTACTATTCCCCGCCTCCAGTTCACTAACGTGTTTGGTCACATGGAGCGCATTGCATTCTGGGAAACAGTATCCCATGCAGCGTCTTCAGATGCATACATCAAATTTCAGCAAATGTAGCAGGTAATCCCAGCATTCCATGCATTCAGAAAATTCACATACTACTCACAGTATCCACACAGCATACTGCAGTATAGTAGGAGTTGTATGATAGTATGCCATTCGGAACACAGCTTCTGTACTGATTTCAATGTACTTGAGTTATATTTAGCAGATTCTGGCAAATATAGCAGGTAATCCGGGGATTTCATGCATTCAGAAAATTTGCATTCTAAGCATACATACTGCATGCTGCAGAAATAGTAAGAGTAGTATGATACTATGGCATTTCGAACACAGCCATTGTTTATTTGAATTCTGGCACTCCCTTGTGACGCACGCTGTGACACACCTGTCATCTGATGGGGGCGTAACTTAGCGATCGGCCTTTTGGACAAAGAAACCTTTTTTTTTTTTTTCTTCAACATTTTTCATATATGTTTGCGTGTTTTGTGGGGAATGTGACTGCACCTGTATGATTACCATCTGTATGGCTGATAATCAGCATGTAATTATTGACTGTTCACAGATATCAGTGTGAATGCAGTCTATATAAAAGGCCATTATAATGTGATTAGTGACTATATGGGCCATCTGTATGATTACCATCTGTATGAATGATCGTCAGCATGTGATTACTGATGAGCAGCTATCTGTGTGTCAGGAAATCAGAGTATGTAGGCTACTTGATATTCAAAGTTATTATTATTATTTTTTTTTATCACTCAAAAATTATTCTTATTGTATTTCTCTAGTGCTCAAATAAATCACTTATACGATGTCTAAGATTCTGTCTATTGTTTTATAATTGAAAAACTATGCAGGAGTTTGTATAATGACTAAATAGATTGTAGAACTATTCAATACATTTGGTAAATATTTGTATTATTTATATATTATATAATACATGTATATAATAGTCAATCTATTTCTATATTACCTTAATTATATGTTGTCTCTGTTTGCACTGTTGTCTGTTTGTACTGTATTGTTTTTGCACTGTTGTCTGTTTGTACTGTATTGTTTCTGTACTGGAAGCTCCTGACACCAAGACAAATTCCTTGTGTGTGCAAACACACTTGGCAATAAAGCTCTTTCTGATTCTGATTCTGATATATTATTACTACAAAAATAAATCTCAGAAAAATGGTTGCAGGAATCAAATTTTTCATGGTATCTTCTTCAGATTTGAAATATAAACTCATGAGACATGTGACTTTAAACCCATTACTTTTCTGGATTGCTCCAGGACTGATTTCATGCATTTTTATATGAAATAAAATAAATTCAGTGTGGCACAATTTTTTTCAAGGCACTTCAGTGTCTATAACTTTTATATTTTTGAGCATTATCAACTCTGGATGATGGATACTAAAGATCAAAGGGTCTTCTTTCCAAAGACACCAAAATTGTGTGTGTGGCACACTGAAGTCAGGAACTGTTACCATTTTAAGTTAGTTAGTCATTTTCAGCTGTGATTCCCAATATGGGGGGTGCTGGCTAACAGGTTAAATGCAATAAATGCACGGTGACTTGTGCTGGGTAGTTAACGTTTCATAATATTTCCTAATAGTGTCAGCCTCAGTTCTTTTATTGATGTATTTTTCAAATATATTCATACATTCATATTGACATCATTTAGAGTTCATTCCTTCTCATTGCTGTACATATTATCTGACAGAAGCTCAAACATTTCCTGTTCTTCTCGTTTTATTTCCTCCTCATTATCTGTCGATCACAACTGGAGATGTTAACTGGGTAACAAGCAAAAATATATTTTCCCAAAAATATTTTCCCTTTTTTGTCTGTTATTTTAAAGGTCAGAAGAGAAAGCATAGGAAAGTTATGGAGAGAATTAATTAACAGGATTGAGAAATGTGGACTAGATTCAAACTTGCATCATTAGGCATGTGAGTCACTATGTGGAGTGTTAAATGTCAGACCAATAACCGGATAATATTTTATGTTTTAGGAGTGACATTAGTGTTAAGGATGGTAATTGTATTAGTAAAAATTTCATTACATATTCTGTGCTTTCCTGATATGTCTTGATTTTTTACACTTCACTTGTGTTGATCAGACATTGACAGGATATTCATAAAGGTGTGAAATTTTTGTGTGCTACCTTTCCTATCCGTTTGCATTGCCTTTTTTGTTCTTTTTTTTCTACGTCTCTTTGTCTGCACAGCAGATTTCTGTTTATCTGCAAGGGCATCGAAAACACACCATTCAAACTGACTGTTTGGAACGTGATTGTAAAGCAAATGTAAAAGCTACACACACACACACACACACACACACACACACAAAAAAAGGTTATTCAGTGGTTATGATAGTTGAGGTCAGTGTTCGAACTATACCGTGGACTTTGGGGGAGCCCACTTTTTTTTTTGATCATGCATGAATCAAATGATATTTTTGCAATTTTACACATAATAATCCACGATGATCACATTACACAAAACTGAAATTGCACGTCAAAATAACACATTGTCAATATTTTTTGAGACCCCCCAAAATTTCACAAATCACTTTTTCAGGGGAGCCCATGTCTTATTAAGGGGAGCCGAGCTCCCCCTAGCTCCCCCGTAGTTCGCACCCTGGTTGAGGTGCTATATAGCACCGCTAAGTGGTTCTTTGGCTCGTAATCATAGGGGAACCAATTTAAGTGCTATATAGCACCTATAAAGAACCTGTAATGGTTCTTCAGTGGTTCTTTGGGGTGGTTAAAGTGCTATAGACCCTTTTTCTCTTAGTAAACATTGTGACATTTTTCTGTGGGCGGAGCTTAGGTGGAGGCAGAAAGATTCCCCTGACCGCTTCACTAATGCTAGCTATGAAGTCTATGTAGCTTGTTTTTTTTAACAATAACTGGAGAAATTCCGATTTTACCTGCATATGTAAGGTCACTCACTGTCCGGGACCACGATAGTTATTTGAAATGGTTAACTTTAACGGACGAAACCAGATCGGCTGACCTGCACACGCTTTTACTCAAAGGATGGACGATCTGACAGGATTCCCTTCGGTTGTGTGACTCACTGTGTTAGTTAAGACAAACTCGCTGTGTATCTAGTCATGAAGATGTATGTATATTTCAATTTCAGCAGGCAACTATTTTTACAGCTATATTATTATTCCAGCCACAATTAATCACAACAATGTAATGTTATATACAATTACATATGATTAAGCATATAAATCGTCAGTTTGTTGTTTTACACACATGCACACATACATTATTTCATACACGACATAGTGAGATAAGAAATCTTTAGACGCTCCCAAAACTATAAAAGACAATTCTTTATTTAACCTTTTCTGATAAGAAGTGTGCGCTGCAAACGCGAGCATTTTTGGCGATCATTTCTGTCCAGTCTGCTCGTTTTATCTTGTTTAACCACAGCTGTCGTAGTTTTTTTTGTCTGGCAGTGGCAGCAGGTATGCCTTAAAATTTCAAATTGGATCCTGTACAATATCGATTCGGGCACCCAACATCACAACAAGATGATATTTTAAGCTCCTTGTGTAGCCGAATCTGCGCTGGTTTGAATGGGCTGCCTCCAGTTTTCACTTTGTTTTGCCTCCAGCTAGCGCTTTAAGATATTCTGAAATGATGTACTATAAAAAGTCTTAACGTGATTAGTGCCAAGAAGCACCTAAATAAAAATGTATAAAGATATACACAGTCATCATACTGGGTTCATTCAACTTTCTTTCAGGGCTATAGTTGTCAGGGTTCTGTTGTGTGTGTCATCTGTTCCTGCCTTTTGTGTCCATATTTGGTTTGTTTCCTGTCCTTGTTTCATGTCATTATGAGTTAATTCGTGTCCAGCTGTGTCTCTGTGATTATGTGTTAATTACCCTGTGTATTTAGTTCCTGTCTTTTGAGTTTGATTTCGTGTGGTCTACTTGTTACTTCCTGGTGTATCCTGTCTCTGAGTCCTGCCTTGATGTCATTAAAGACTATTATTTGAGTTTACGTCCTCATCTGCGTGTTCCTGTTCCTCCCTTGTGTGTGCACCGTGACAATAGTAGCACCACATAATCCATATTTGCACTTTATTCATGCTTATCAATGCATGTAATTGCTTGTTAATTTTTGAGGTTATGCAAAGCAAAATAGATGCATGGAATGTAACCAAAATAACTCTAGACAAGGTTGAATGTACAGGACCTGACAAGAACACTGAACTGTAGTGTCTTTGTAATTATATAACACTAGCATATTGATTTTTATTTTTGCTTTGCATTATAGTAATGACAATCTAGCAATTTTGTACATTGCTTATTTGTATATTATTATTTTATTATCTGTGTCCTGTCGCTGCCATTCTGTTGCACTGTGGAGCTTCTGTCACTATAACAAATTCCTCGTATGTGTAAACACACTGTACCTGGCCAATAAAGCTCATTCTGATTCTGATTCTGATGATTCTGATAATCATTGAATAATGAGAACTGCATTCCAACTCTACAGTACATCACCTGCAAAAAAAATATAATAAATAAATACATACATACATACATACATATGCATACACACATACAATTCAATCACCCAATCAATCTTAGGTTTCTTTTGCTTTATGCAAACGATTGATTGATTGATTGATTGATTGATTGATTGATTGATTGATTGATTGATTGATTGATTGATTGATTGATGATCGAATACTAATGAAATGTTTTTTTTTTTTCACAGCCCTGGTCTTGACTTTCATTATTAAATGGCACAGCACACATGTTGTAATGATAACAACAGTTAAAGTTGGAGATGCTCTCACTGTAATTATAAAAATGTGTTGAACTGAAGTGCCTTTAATTATATAAGGATGATTTGTATTTATTTATTTATTGCATTATAGTAATGAGAATCTAAAATACAGAAATTATTGTCACTGTGAATAATGAAAATTACAAACAAACCTAAAAGGAAAACATAAAAAAACCTGTAAGTACTACAATAATGCGAATTTGGGGTGAAAGTGTAATTAATTACACTGTCAATAATTTCACAAAATCTAAGCTTAATTTGCTAAATGCAAACAAATATTAATTAATTAATTAATTCATTCATTCATTCATTCATTCTATACCTATACCTATAGGTATAACCTAATTCTATACCTAAAACTATACCTAATATTTAAAATCTCATTCATTCATTCTTTTTGAGTGAAATGTGACCTGGCCATGTTTTCATGAGAATTAACTGTAAGGATACAAGTTTTGCCACAGCTCTTGTTATAGCAGTCTTGGCTTTCATTATTAAATGGCACAGTGAACATGATGTAATTATAACAAGAGATAAAATTGGACAGTACACATTGCAACCTAATGAAAATGCTAAATATTCTCATTGTAATTATGCAAATAAGTGTGATAGGAAGACTTAAGCCACACCAGCAATGTTCCGGCATGCCATGTCCTATTTTGTCTCTTTCACAGGGCTATGGAAACATGAAGGTACCGTCTAATTGGTCCTGACACAGCTGACCTTCTGCTGGACCTTCTTGATTGATAATTCCTCTAAGAGGAGGCAGAGTCTGTCAGAAACACTGCTCCGTGACAAGCTAAACCCTAAGTCAACAAGGCAGTTAGCTGGCTCAAGGAAGTGTTGCTGTCACTCAAAACTACATTGACATAACAAATAGTTTTTGATGCTTTTTAAGCTGTTTGACCCAGGAGGAAAACATCATCGCTGTGACATATTTAAATGCTACATTCACAGAGTAATAAACTATACCTAATATTTAAAATGTCAATCTCAATATCTGCAGGCAGTAATTAATCCATCACATCAAGTCCCTGAGGTAAGAACACATTATTCTTCCATGGTGATGGTTGAGTTGGATACTCAATGAGGTATCGAAGATATTTCTGGGTACCCCAGATATTGAAGAAAAAGAAGCCAGCAATTGTGCAGCATACATGTGAAGTCAATACTGTTTAACATCTTATGCATAATTCCCATACTTCCAGTTGTGTTATTTCACAATTTATTATTCTAAAATAGGAAATAGTAGCAATATAGAATGAGTAGTTGTAGTAATGGATATTTTCTTAAAGCAACTGTATGCTTCACATCCTCCAAACAGCTACCGGCAGAAAACTGCATGCAATGTAGAAATCTTTGAAACATAAACCCTGGTAACACAAGTGTCACAGAGAGACATTGCTGGAGGCAAGGACTGATGAGTCAACACTGTGGTCTGTGCTGAATCCCACTGACAATAAAGATGAATCAGACACACTTCCATAAATTAAGAATCCCACACTATGGCTAAAGCATATGCTCTTTCATTGTAAACAATAAGTAATGACCATTAAATTTAACTAAAAAGAGCAACATTGTGTAAAACTCATCCTCTTACCTTGAGAATGTGTTTCCCCGAATGAACTGTGTGAATAATGCTGTCTCTTTCAAGCTGTCAAGAAGCATCTTATAATGGTGCAGCCGGCAGTATGGCGAATGTTAACAGGGTTTTTTATGCTTTTTCCATTCCAATCCGTCATACAAACTTCCTCTGGCTGAGTGTTTCTGTTTTTCGTTTGCATCTGTCATTGCTTTATTCAAGGAAAAGCAAGGGTTAGGCTTTTCCCTTTGACTAAAATAACAATGCTTTCCACATTCAATTGTGGGCCTTTTCATTCTAAAATGATACATTATTATAATTTTTATGATCATTTTAATTTTTATTTGGTGTAGTAGTAAATAATCCAATGCATTTTATTATTCACAAGTTAAAGTCTGCGTGAACTGGAAGTTGCTGTCAACTTTATTTCAGTATAGTGACATATTTCCAACTGAAACGGAATTTTGAATAGAGGGCGGGGTTTTTGCACTCCTCCTCTTCATCTCTCACTCATGAGCTGTGTCCCAAAGTTTGCACTTCTGAGTGCGTATTTGAAGTGCGAATGCATCACAATGGCGTGACGAAGGCTGTCTCAACGTCGAGTGTGCAGACTCTGGAGTGCGCATTTGAAGTGTGATTGCGTCACAGCGCCACGACGTAAGCTGTCCCAATTCAGAATGCGCCCTCTGAAGACCGTATTCCAAGGCTAATTGCGTCACCGCGGATGCGACGAAGGCTGCCGTAACTCGAAAGTGACTTCAAATGCACCCTCCCTTTCCCAGGAAAATAAAGTGTACATCTTATGCACACTTCGCACCCTACCATATCCCAGAATCACTTGCGCGCAGATGACGATGGAATTTATATTCAAAGAACACAGAGGACGAGAGTTCTATGGGGAATTCACATTGAAATGTAAGTATTGTGTTTTCATTTACTCAAATACTTAGTGAAAGTGTTAAAAGACAGTTTTTTTTACACAAAGCCCACAAACAATAAGACAACCAGTATATAAGGCAGTAGCCTTTCCTTTTGTTGTGTTTTAATAGTGCTGTCATGCAAGATTTGTCTACAAATGTTTTAACCAGACTTGAGCACTTCAGTATTTTGTATGCATGTCCTGCTGTGTCATATTTTCTAATGTTATGATTGCAAACCTGTCTTTATATTTTTCACAAGTGTTTCCATTTTCTCTTGTTTTAGGACTATTCTGGAGGAAAAATGAGCCTGCTAGTGAAGGACTTACAAAGTAAGCAAGTTAATAGACAGATTTTTGCTGAAATTCATTGTGCTGTTGTTGTTAACAGTCATGGTTTATTTGCTCTGGCTCAGGATTGCAGGTGTCCTGGGACAGGTGAGGGAGTGAGTGTCCTGGTACATTTACATTTATGCATTTAGCAGACGCTTTTATCCAAAGCGACTTACAACTCAGTACGTGTGTTCCCTGGGAATTTAACCCACAGCCTTTTGCGCTGCTATCGCAACACTCTACCACTGAGCCACAGAAACACTGGTACAGGTGAGGGAGTGAGTGGAAGCTGGTGGAGCTGCTCAGGGAGGACATCAAACTACAGAGGAGAGAAGAGCACAGGAGAGAACGGAGAGACCATTTTCTCTTCCTGAGAGAATGCTCAACAAATACATTATTAGCCATTCTCTATTAGGCAAGAGAAAACAGTGGGAAAAAAAATGTGTACATTACAATTTTCAATATCTTTTTTTTAAATGTCACATTGTCAATGAAACAACCTAATTTCTGTTGTTTATTTTTGTGATGTAAGTGAAAAATTAAATGAATAAGTTGTATATGTTATTCATGTTTGTAATGTAATTTATTTGTAAATGAGTACTTTCTGTACATTTTGCATTTTTTGTTATGCATATTCACGTGTAAATAAAATAAGTAATTATGTACATTGTTAATTTTTTAAATGCAGCTTAGAATGTTTAAACAAAACATTATTTTAAACCTTTATTTTTTTTGTACAACTATTTACAACATAACTTAGGTTTAACATTAGAAAAACAACATCAATTTTAAGCCCAGCCCTGCCCTGCCTCCGGGTCTTCTGGGGTCTTCGGGAGGTGAATTACTCCTCAGCAACTCGGAGGACAATGCGGTGGACAGTGGAAAGAGGCATGTCAAACACTCTGGAGACCACTCTGTGTGATGTACCACTGGCCAGACAGAAGAGAAACACCAGGGTCTGGATTGTGGCACCCCATCCGTGTCATCGTTCACTTTTCAGAAGATCCAGCAGCACTGTCAGGGCCTCCCAGCTCAGCCCAAAACCATTAAAAACCTGACTAGCGCTGACACATTCAGCTTCATCCTGCAGTACAGGGTCTGGTCTGATTTAGGGAAAGAAGGAAAAGAGAAATTGTTCAGAGCAATGACAAAGTAATTAGTAGAAGAAATATTGAGGTACTTTAGTAAACTTCTTTTAGTAACTATTAATACCACATTGAGGAAAAACTACTAGTCATATTTAAAACCTTAGTTGAAGGGATAGTTCACCCAAAAATGAAAATTCCAAACCTGGAACTACTTGAGGGTGAGTAAATGATTTCAGAATTATATTTTTTGGGTGAACTATCCTTTAAGTAAAAGTATTATCTTGCATACTCTAATATTGAGAGTAAAAGTAAAGGTATACAGTATTGTTCTGAAAAATAATTTGTCAGGATGGTTTTGCATTAATATTACTGCTGCACTACTGTGTTTTTACTTCTGAATATGTTCAAGGTTGTTAAATTTGAAATAGCCTACTTCATATACTGTTGGCCATTTTAATCTATAACAATGCATCAAAATACCATATTTTTATAGTGCTGCTGTCCTGTGAGAAAAACAAAACAAAAAAAAAACTACTTCACATTTGTGCTGAATAACGAATGTGCTTCGTTACAGTCCACCACTGGTCATTTTGAAAATGAAACTGACATTTATTGTCAGAATATTAACAAATTGTTGCTAACTAGCTGCAACCCATATCAAAGGCTGCATCTGAAGGACTCGGAGCGGCCATACATAGCACTGTTCAGCTGTCACAGCTGCCGCTGAACAATGCATAATTTGTATTTATTTCTTCAGTTTTATTTTTACGTTTACTTAATTGCCTAAAATCAGGGTTGCAATCCTTTCTAAATATGTTCACCATGGTCAAGACAATAAACTATTATAAAATCGCACCTTGGTAAAATATCAGTCAGCATTTGATCTGCTATATATGTGTGTGCAGGATTTTTTATTTTTTTCATATGTATCATTACATTATTCAAGTTCAAACGCAATGCCTGCATTTAAAGTTGTAATCCGGCAAGGACGCAGCAAAACAATACAATTTACCTGGCCACGGTCTTGGCTAAGCCTGAGGTACATAAACCGGCGCAACCGGGGGTGAAGCATTCCTACCATCTCCTCCAGTAAAATATAAAATATAAAAACAAATCTGAGCAATGCTGGCTCCATAACTTTTTTTAAACGACCTGTCAGGCAGCTCTCATCTCGCACCGTTGCTATGCGACAGGAGCGGCAATCGGGAACACCTGGTGGCGCAAATAGGAAATCCTGCGAAGGCGGAGCGTCTCATGCACTTTGGAGGTTCCTTTATGCACTTCGGAGGCATGGCCTTTGAAGTCCGTACACTCCGGAGTCCGCACACTAAACTTTGGGACACAGAGCAACTAACGGTTGGAAGGGCATGGTTAAGTTCTGCCAAAGCCGCCAAACTGATGTCATCAGAGAAGGAAGGAATGCCATTACAAAAGCAGAAGCAAATGTTCAGATTTTGATTAAAGATTACCAAGACAAGCTATTTTTTTTTCAATGGATTAAATTGCATGGACTAATTACTCAACTCAAGACTAGCAATGTGCACTAACAAAGTAAACAGAGTCAGTTTTGATTATATGAGAACTTTAAGCCTCATTAGTATTTTAAGTATTAGCAATTAAAGTAAATGTATGTAGTTGTGTGTATTTTTGCGATGTTGGAAACCCCTACAGTTAAGTCAGTGGAATTCACTGTAAATATTTCACTCTCCTAATTGAGTCATTCCATGAAACCGGTACGATTTGGGCTTAATTTTATTTTGATTTTTTACCAAAAAATATTACCTTTCTGAACACCCCTGTAATGCATTTTTGAGCCATTACTTTAATTTTAGTTTTCAAAATCGAGTCGTATGAATTCAATATTAATGTGATCAATTGATATTAATCAAAACGTCCAATTTATACCTTATTTAACAATCGTCCAGCGAGTCGTTAAGTTTCAGTATATCTGAGAAATTCTGTTTACTTTCGTGGCCACGATATACTGTAATAGTACAGAATTATTTGAGTAACTTTATGAGCATAGGTAACGCGTTCTTGGCAAATAGTTTATGACTTGAAAATCACATAGCACCAGACAACAGATTTCTTAATAAATCAATGAGAGTTTATTATGCTGTAGAATATCAGAGACTAACTCAGACAAAATTTCAGATGCGATCAGAACATTGAAACCTGAGGAGCTAACATTCCAGAGAGAGACCAAGGAAACGTCATAAATCAGATTCCTAGCTCAGCCCGTCTGAAGCAAGCAAACTAACCAACTCGTTCACAGAACGGCTTGCAACATTAAAACAAAAGAACACTTATTGATAATTCCAATTCATTAAGGAGACTGTCAAATTTGGGGCAAGTAATCAAGATTAATGGCCACCGGATGACCATCACATGGGTTCCACGCTGGAAAACCACAGAAACAGACTTGCTTAGATGGACTACCCCCACACAAGACAAAGGACCACACGGGAATTCCTTTGTCACAGAGACTCTTCTCCATATGCTACAAAAATCATCTTAAAGGGACTTAAGAATTATTTCTCTGCATAGAAATAACCATATCATGTATGTAACCCACACAATTAGACTATATCATGTTTCAATCAAATATTATGTATGTATTTTTAATCATTATGGAATAGCTGAAGGATTAATATTCATGTTTGGTATGTGTGAGTGTGAAAATTCATGCTTTAAACGTTTCTTCCAATCAATTCTTTGTCAAATGTATCATAGTCTTGTTATAAGATCACATCCAAAAAGTATATTTTGCAAGAGCCTGGAAAATTCGGACCAGATAACATAACATGATTTATGATTGGGGCAGAAACATAGCAACACCCCGAGCCAGAACAGTATCTAATTGGTCAAGACAAGCATTAGGAGGTGTCCACAAGCCGAGTTTAAAACCTCAGGACACCCTCAAACGCCCTCTTGCTCTTAAAAATCTCTTGCTCTTAAAATCTCTTACTCTTAAAATGCTCTCTTAAAATCTCTTACTCTTCTTAAAATGCTCTTTGTCCTCTCTAAAACTCTTCTCTTTTGCCATGCGTTTCGACGCTGCTCTTTGAGCGCCATGTGCTCTGGCCTAGCGGCCAGTTGTGACCATGATGAGAAGAAATACCACCTAGTCTCTTTACATCTGTGTATTCTTTTATTTTAGTTTCATTTCTTTCCGTTGAGTTTCGTGTTCAAAAGTTAAGTTTGCCGCAAAGTCCAGCTCCGACTGCACCCGCTTCAAACTTCAACTAGCAACGGACTCGGACCATTCGTCAGCCAACGCCCAAGACGTCACTACGAAAGACCACTGAACTGTCAGCCAACCAACCAGCAACCTGGGAAACCCCCTTTCCTGCAATGAGGATGACAGAAGGGAATCCCGTAACACAAAGGCAAAGCAAGTAAAACAACTCCAGACTTTTAGCTGAATTGGTGCATTTAACACAAATTTTAGACTTATTGAGAAACTCAAAGCGAGGTTTAAATAAGTGATTGATGGTTGTTAAGGTCTATGCAATTGCACATATTGCTATAAACTTGGGATTTCATATTTTCATTATCTTAAACTCATCTTTTCTTACTTTCTCTCTTCTGCAACGTGTGAATGTGTGAATGCGTGTGTTCATGTGTTAGATTAGTTTAATGTCTTAGATTTATCAAATAAAGCCTTGTTTATATTGAAAAGAGAAGTATCTTGTGTTTTGTGCTCATAAGTTAATGTCTTAATCTGCCGATTTGTGCTACTGTGCTATTTAATAGTGTTTTCACTATATTTTGGATTTTAGTATCCCGTGCAGTTTGTTATACGGCTTGTTCAGTGAATCGCCGTGAAACAGTGAATCTGTTCAAATTCCCTATACAATCATTAATGATTCCCTTTGAGCTAAATTGACCTGTTTCCCTTTAAATTATATATTAATATTACGTTTCAACGTTACAATGCTATTCTACTCAAGATACATGAAACTATTCTAAATAACACAAAACAAAATACATACATACACACACGCACAGGCAATGAATTGTTGCAATTTGGAGACCGTTAAAAAATAGTACTGTTTGCTATTTCCACACGATTTTACCCGTGCAGATCATCAAGCAGAGAACTCTAGTATCTTTACTTTTAGAGATAAACACAACCACGATTCCAGCATAATTATAGAGATGTTGAATCTTGTTGTTTCGTTTCCTGGTTTGAGGGGATCCCGCGAAGGACTGGCTCGTTGCGTGACGTCACTCTGGGGATGCCCTTCTTGGTTGGTGGGCTGCTCTGGGCTGTGATGACGCTCGAAGGAAGTCTGTTTCGAGTTGTTGAAGTTGAAGTTCCTTTGGGTCAGAACTTGGAGACATGTGAATCCTCCAGCCAGATGGTATATGGCCGAGGGGCGCATCGTAGCGCTATCAGGGAACCGAAAGTCAAAGATTGTTAAGCAGCGTGCCAGCAAGCCGAGAGAGAGCATTGTGAGCTGGGAATCCGTATTAGACGGGAGATTTCAGTCCCTCCCACTCAATGCTCTTCCAATGAAATAGTTCCTGTAGGGCGGAGCCCCGCCCCACACGGCTTCTTCCTGTGCATACATTATCCGCCTATTTATTTTGTCACATGGAGAAAATACCCTGGCAGACTTTTATACGTGTTATATTCATACCTTATGATGCTAAAGGTTAATTTTCATTCACACCAACTTATTTTTTATTAAATCAGCTATTATTCAACATCAAACAACAGGTATTTGGCATACACAAAGTGCCTATACTACCTATTATCAACTACACGGGTTAAGGCATAGATTGAACTATGCTAAATTCTAAATAATCGCACCACGCATATGATTTAAACACAGAAAAAAGTTATGTCACAGATTAAGAAAATATTATTGGTTACAATAACACAGAAAGGTTAATTTCATTTCATAAAATACAACCAGCAAAATATATGTATTGTCTGTATCTATATTATATATATATATTGCTTCTAATAGCAGCAATGATTATTATTAATTGTCTTTTGGAGCACTTTATAAAGTTTATGAGAGTTGGAGTCTTTGTTCTGTCCGAAGCAGGGAAACAAGAAGCGTTTCCTTTTGGAATGTGAGTCGAAGCGGGAGGTAATCAGAAGGTCAGGAAGTCACTTTGTGTGTGCATCTGTGAAGCTTCAGCGCTCGTAAAAGTCTTTCCTTGTTGATGAAAATCATTGAATTATGCGTTAAAGATCAGGGGATCCAGGTCGTGTCTGTCGCTGTACCATTAGCAGATGTTTCCCTCAAAGCTCTCCTAGATATTAAAGGTCTCTTGAGATAAAGAGATTTTAGGGCAGAAAATTCGGCCAGCCAGTTGGGTGAGGTGCTGTTCATTTGTCAATTTTACGACTTGCAGATAGTGAAGAAAGAAGGTCTTTGAGCCTAAGGAATGTGCTCGCAATTATGGTGTGTGTGCTTCCTCGCTCCCCCAAGGCATTACACATCCCCCTTTGCTTGGTGAGGTTCCCATTGCGAACGTCGGCGGGCACTGGAACAAGAAGCAGGGAGAACAGGCACACACAAGACACAAACAACATCTCCATCACTGACTGAATCCTGGTGCAGGGTAATTTGGGAAAGAACAGGTTAGGAACTTGAGAAGATGTAGGGGTGCATTCTTTAGGATTACTGGCAATTGAGTCATTCCAACTGCTGTTGACGAGGCGGTATAGGCATGATCTCAAGCAGGTTGGTTGAGTTCTCAGGTTCGGGTTCTTGGTTGACTTTATCACGTCGTAAAATGCGCGGGACGCCTGATGTGCATTTGTCGAAAGACTCTTGAACGGCGTTCACTCGCTTGTGTAGGAGGAAGGCCAGTATCAATGTCACAACGTACCCTACAATAGTAGAGATGCAAAGCGCTGTGTCAGCGGCAGACCAAGACTGAATAATTGGCACGCCAGCCGGCGGAAGGCGAGCTATAGCTTCTAAAGCTGTATCAACAGGAGTCAAGTCAATAAGTTGTGTTCCTTCCTCCTTGATCCTTTCTCCAATTCTGGATCGAGGACAAAGGAGTGCTGTTTGAAAAAGGGTGAGATTTCGATTTCAGCCTGATACTCGTCGTCGGTAAGGTGATACAATGCTAACTCGTCAATATGGAGGATCGAGCCCTTAGGGACAGTGATCCATAAAGTTTGGTTGGGCAGGATAATGCGTGTGGCTGTGTCGTGTTGATCGTATGTGAGGGTAGCAGTTCTTGCTGGGGTGTTGACCAGCCATCGGTTTCCGATGATTACGGCTTGCGTTACCTCAACTTGAGAACGTGGTGTCTCTTCGGCAGGGCAGCTAGTGTCGGGTCTAATGGATTCTAGGCCACAGATGCCCTCAGTATTATCGCGGGTTAAGGGTTTACTCGGGCAAAGGAAGTGAATGTCCTTAGTGAGCGTACACATCCTTAGGTTTGGGGCCAAGTACAACTGTTCGTTGTTATTGTGATACGCAACGACTTCAGGAGTGTGGATTTTGACATAGGTGTTCCCTTGCCAAAATCCCACATTCACGTCTTTGAGCCGGTAAATGTTATTAGAGTCGATAATGGGCAAACTGAGGAGAAAGGCCAAGTTGCCTGCTTCCGGGTCTACGTACAAGGGAATAGCGCTACCCAGGGAAAAGGCGAAATGGGTTTGGATGGGACTAGCAGGGCCCGCGGTGGCCGAAGTTAGGATGTTTTGGACCAGGCTAAGAGGTATCAAGTAGTGTGGAATCCTACCCATGGCTAAGTTATCAATTGAGGAACTTACTTTACGTAGCATGTCGGTCATGATTTGGTGGGTCGCCTCGATCGGTTGACAACGGTTCTCACAACGAGTTACAACGACTTTACTGAAGGGAGTCAATCTTAATTTCGGGACCTGGATTTAAATAATTGGTAAAGGGGGTTCCCTGATGAGGGGACTAGAGGGGAGAGGAAATTATAGTGAGAGAGGAAGAAGAAAAAAAAACAAAAACAAAGAGAGACACAGGTGAAAGGAAACAACAAAACGAAAAATGGAGGCACAGGGACACCGAATGAGGTAAGGCAGCAAACGAGTGTCACATGTGTGAAGTAACTCCTCTCTACTAGAGGTTGACTCTAGCAGTGCAGCTGAGGAGAGAGTGTAAGTGTTGTGTTTCAACAAGTTCGCTATATGTTTTTCTAAACAACCGAAATTATGTTAGTGTGGTGTAGAGCATATGATTGTCGGTCTGTGTCAGTGGGTTTGATCTTCCCCCTTTCCCAGTCGGCTGGAGCTCTGGTGCCTCTTTATCTGGTTTCGATGGACCCATCGAAGGACTGGCTCGCTGCGCCCTTGTCTGATTTTGATTCGGTATGCGACAGGTGAGGGCTTGTCTACAATCTCGTGGGGTCCTGTCCAGTGAGGTAGGAACTTCTTTGATAGACGATGGTGAGTGTTCTGCTTTGGTTGGGCAAAGCTGTAGTACCACACTTTGTCTCCAACATTGAACTCATGGTGAGAGGCCTTTTGGTCGTAGTAGGCTTTACGACCTTCCGCAATTCGTTGTAGTTGCTGTTGAGCGAAGGCGAAAGTCGTTCTCAGGTGCTGATGCAACTCTTACAGGTACTGGTGAGTGGTATAGGCGGTGACGAGGTTCATGTCACCAGGTTGGTACAGCAGGTGTAGCGGTAGCGTCCTGTTTCTTCCTGTCATCAATGTGAAGGGGGGTACATCTGTAGACTGGTGTGGGTGGCTCGAGCAGCCATCAGTACCAGCGGAAGTTTAATATCCCAATCCTTTTGATTGGCGGACACATACTTCTTCAACATGCTGACCACTGTTTTATTGGCCCGTTCAACTTGACCCGAGGAAATTGGGTGATGGATTATTTGGAACTTGGCCTGTACACCGAGGAGTTTCCACACTTCCTGCATGATGTCGGTGGTGAAGTGGGTTCCGCGGTCAGAGTTGACCCTTAAAGGCAGTCCTAATCTTGAATAGGTGTGGTTCATTAACATGCAGGCTGTTGTTTCTGCTGTATCATTAGGAGCTGGGAGGCACTCTATCCACTTCGTGAATTCGCAGACCACGGTGAGGAAGTATTTGTTACCTCGCGTTGACCGTGGCAGGGGTCCTACCCAGTCTATTTGGAGGTCCGACCATGGGAAAGTCATTCCTTTCCTTTGCAGTGGGGCTCGGTGGTTTGGGTTTGCCAGTTGAAACTGGCAAAACACCAGGTATCCTTTTACGTATTCCGCCACATCTTGCTGCATGACAGGCTAGTATGCTACTTTCTTGAGTGTTTCATAGGTGGCCTTGGCGCCGTGGTGTCCTGCGCATGAAATGTCCAGGACTCTCCGTGTAATGCACCTGCTTTGGCGATAGCATCGGTTTGGTCATTGAAGTCTTTGTCTTGTCCTGGTTGACGTGAATGACCTCAAACCTTTTTCCAGTTAACGATAATGTCATGTTCAGTGACAATGGCATCGCCTGCTTGGAAGAGTTCATGGTGTTTGACAGGCTTTTTGTTAGCTGTCGTGAATCCGTTCTGTTTCCATCCAGTTAAATGGCATGTGAAGCTTAGACGGGCGTAGTTCGAATCCATACAGATGAGGAGTTCTTTGATGTTGTGGGATGCCGCCATTTGAAGTGTGATGAGGATGGCTGCTATTTCAGCATATTGCGATGAGCGAGGGCCTAAGTTGAATTGCTGCGGTTGGCAGGGGTCGTTGTTGAGCCAGACCACTCCCGCTCCAGCTTGTAAATTTCCCTTGTGGTTGTAGGAGCAGCCGTCGACATATGCTGTGGTCATTCCTTCACACACATTCTCCTCAAAGTACCTGTGATTCGTCAGTTGAGGTTGTGGCGGTTCTTTAGATTCCACTGGAGTGTACAGTGTGTCCGTTGAACAGTTTGGCAGGCCGCTAGCCCATTTCCAAGTGAGGATTTGTAGTTTTGGGCATATCTTGCCTCGACGTCCCGTCCTTGGAGTGTCATTAGCCAGGTAGCTATGCGTGCGTTGGTCACCACGCCATCTCTGATGCGTTGACTGTTTAGGAAGGTGACCAGCTGATGACAAGTCTCGATGATGGCTTTCTGTGCACCGATGTAATTAGAGAAACGCTGGATAGCCCACACAGTGCAAAGCAAAGTCTTTTTGCAGGTTGAGTACTTGCATTTTGGGGGAAGCAGCATTTTGCTGGCATAAGCGACCACTCGTTTGTCTTTGTCATGGAGCTGGTATAGGTCTGGGTAAGCAAGGCACGGAGCAGAGCACAGGCGCTGTATGAGCTGGCCCATTGCTGTGTCCTGTGTTTCCGTCCAAACGAAGGGTTCATCCTTTTTCAGGAGGGAAGTTAATGGTCGTGCGATGTCAGCGTAGTTTTTGATGAACTGTTGTGAATAATTGCACACTCCCAGAAAGCTTCGCAGCTCAGAGATGTTAGTCGCCGTCTTTATGCTTTGTATTGCTTGGGTGCGGTTAGACTTTGGCTTGATGCCGTTTCTTCCGACAAGCAATCCGACATAGTTCACCTTGGTTTTGCACCACTGTCCTTTGTGAAGGGCGATCAAGGGCCGTTGTCAGCTGGTTTAGGACGTGATTGATCTCTTTGAGGTGGTCTTCCACACTTGAGCTTTTCATCAAAACGTCATCTACATAGGCAAGGTTGCCCCTGGCTCTGGCGTCAGGGCATGCTTTGTTCAGGAAGATGTTGAATTCTGCTGGTGAGTTGGCATAGCCGAAGGGACACCATGTGAAGGTGTACTGTCGATTGCCAAAGGTGAAGGCCAGCTTGTGTTGGTCATCGGGATGGACAGGGATTGTCCAGACCCTGGAGGCGATATACAGTGTGGAAAGGGTCGTCGAGCCTTTGATTTTTGGAATTTCTTGATCCAACTGGGTCATAGGCCATCGTGACAATGGTACTTGCTGATTCAACTTGCGATAGTCGATGGTGGGCCGCCATTTGCCGTTGGGTTTTAGGACTGGCCATATCGGGGCAGAGTTTGTGCTGTTACAGGGCCGGATGACCCCCTTTTCCAGCATGGAGTCAACAATCTCTTGCACTGGCTCGTATGACGCTATTGAAATCTTGTACTGTCGCATAAATGTGGGTGGCACATTTGAGTTTGTCGGGATGCGCACAGTGTGGATGTTGGTCAGTCCACAATCCAGGGAATCCTTTGCGAAGGAGTTCTTGTACTTGTGCAGAACCTCTTTGAGTCCTTGGCGATCCGCTTCATTGTGGAGGGCATCCGCCTCACTCAGGATCTGTTAAACTTGTGCGTTGACCCGGCGTAGGGTTCTTCTGCAGTGAGGTCATTTTAGGGGCTTTGGGCCCCGATGGTCACCTGTGTAGGGGATTCTGTCGCAGGCTGTGTTGAGACAGCGTAGACAGCGAGATGAGTGTCATCTGTTAGTTCGGCAGACGCTTTCTCTGGACACCGGCAGAATGGACGTGATGGCAATGATTTCATGGGGTTTTGTGAACGTTACGGTGTCGTCGTATTCGTCTGACATTAGATGTGTGGGTATAGGGTCTATGACAGGTACCATCAGTTCAAAGTCGTGGAACGCCTGGCTGATGAGCCTTCCCAGGTGATTGGCTTTGGGAACGTGGATGTCTTGGGCCGTACAGTTGTTGAACAACACATACACAGCACAAGATGACACTTCCATGAGAGGTGTGGCTTCCAGAGTCAGTGCGAGTTTTAGGCAGGTCCTGGAAGGTTGGAAGAAGCCTAGCTTACTGTTGAGAGTTTGGCCAGGTCGCATGTTGAGGCGGACACTGACACTCTTGCTGTAGGCAGGTATTGTGGCTTCTTGCTCCGTGATCATAGCGCATGCGTCTGGCATGGTTTGACCGGATTGGAGGTTCTTGAGGTTGACTGACGTTGTCGGTTGGTGTGACAGGGGAGCCCATATGATGTCATTTACGGTATCAATGCAAGCATTGAGCTGGACCAGGATATCTGCTCCAATGTAGATGTCATGTGGCAGGTCTTAGGCAACGAGGAAGTAGTGAGTCAGCTGTCTGTTGTTCCATCGTATGTCCAGAGCGCAGATGATCTTGGAGGTGGCCATGATTGTCGACCAGGGACTGAGAGGGAAGCAGCTGTGCTTAGTGACATGTGGTAGACACTGATGTCTTTGCATCAATGTATTGAATATCTTCAGGCTGTGTTCTCTGCCCACAGGGCTAGTGCCGTGTCGGACACTGATGTGCCTTGGACATCTATTGCAGTCATGATTCGAAGGGGGCCTGCGTTTGATTCAGGCTCCTGCAGTGAGCAGAGGAGAGGGTCCTTGTCCTTGCTGTTTGTGCTTGGTCCAGATCCTGGCTTTGCTACTGCATCATTGTTCAGTGACTTAGGGGCGGTGTCGGTGACTTGACACTGCGACTCGTTGGAGTCTAACGCCTGGCAAGGCAGAGGTTCGCGGACTTGTGTCCACATCTTTAGGTGCTTGAAGTCTATTAGAGGTTTGAAGCGATTAAGCAGATCTTTCCCAATGAGAAGTGGATACCTTTCAAGTGGTGACACGTATACGGGATGGACGAGGTCCATCAATCCCACCGTTAGGTGAATTGGGGCCACATGTTTTAGTTGTAGGCCCGTGTGGGAGTATGCTTGAAGGTTTAGTTCACACCTTTGGAGTTTGAGGGCTCTGTTAGTCCTCTTTGTTCTTTCTTGGATTTCCTCTCTGTAGTGCGTTTCATCGTTGTTGCTGATGAGACCTACCACTGTTGTGTCATCAGCAAACTTGATGATGTGGTTGGACCTGAACTTGGCAGTGCAGTCGTGGGTCAGCAGCGTGAAGAGTAGCGGGCTGAGCACACAGCCTTGTGGGGCACCTGTGCTCAGTGTGGTAGTGCTCGAGGTGTTGTGGCCGACACGGACTGACTGAGGTCTTCCGGTTAAAAAGTCCAGGATCCAATTACAGAGGGAATTGTTAAGGCCCAGCAGGTTCAGTTTATTTATGAGCTGTTGTGGGATTATTGTGTTGAATGCCGAGCTGAAGTCAATGAAAAGCATTCTGACGTAGGAGTCTTTGTTTTCTAGGTGGGTAAGAGCCAGGTGGAGGGTGGAGGAAATTGCATTGTCCGTAGAACGGTTTGGACGGTATGCAAACTGGAGCGGATCGAGTGTGTTGGGGAGGCTGTTTTTGATTTTTTGCACGACTAACCTCTCAAAGCACTTCATCATGATTGGATTCAGTGCTATGGGACGGTAGTCGTTTAAACAGGACACAGGTGATTTCTTTGGTACCGGTATGATTGTTGTGGATTTTAGACATGTGGGGACGACTGCTTGGCTCAGCGAGGTGTTGAAGATATCTGTTAGGACATCCGTCAGCTGTGCAGCACAGTCTTTCAGTACACCGCCAGGTATGTTGTCAGGACCCGCAGCCTTTTGTGGGTTAATCCTGGATAGGGTCTTTCTTACGTCGGCTGCAGACAGACAGAGTGCCTGGTCGTTGGGAGGTGTGGGCAGTTTTTGTGCAGGTGTGTCGTTCTGCATTTCAAACCGTGAATAAAAGTGGTTGAGTGTATCGGGGAGGGATGGATCATCATCACAGGCCAGTGGCAGGGGCTTGTAGTCAGTGATGGTCTGTATGGCTTGCCACAGGCTCCGTGTGTCTCTGCTGTCCGTTAAGTGATTGTTGATTTTTTTGAGCATGTGGCTGTTTTGCATTTTTGATGCCACAGGTCAGATTGGCTCTTGCTGTTTTGAGGGCTGCTTTATCTCCTGATCTGAATGCTTCATCTCTGGTCTTTAGCAGCCCACGAACCTCTGCTGTCATCCACGGCTTTTGGTTTGCATGTGTGGTGATGGTCTTAGTGACTGTCACATCATCCATGCAGTTTTTGATGTAAGCAGTCACAGTTTCAGTGTACTCCTGCAGGTCTGTGTGGTTGTTGTAGGTGGCCGCCTCTTTAAACATGTTTAACAATGCGATTAATCGTGATCAATTGCAGAAAATCATGCAATTAATCATGATTAAAATGGTTAATCGTTGCCCAGCACTAATATATATATACAAAAATACAATACTCGGATACAAAAATTTTAGACGGCGCTTAGAGGCTTTTGCATCTGAACTCTTTATAAAGAGTTCAGATGCAAAAGCCTCTAAGTGCCGTCTAAAATTTTCTTCTAAAATTGGCATTTTTAATCACTCTCCTATATTTATGTTCAGTTATTTCAAGATGGCCTATACATTGCCATTAGAGTAAAATTACTGAACCTAAACATAGGAGCCAGATAAAAATTACAATTTTAGATGAAAATTTCAGATGGCACTTAGAGGCTTTTGCATCTGATCTCTCTCTCTCTCTCTCTCTCTCTCTCTCTCTCTCTCTATATATATATATATATATATACTTTTTTTTTTTTTTTTTTTACATACAGTATGCTAAATATCATGTAAAAAAATATATATATATATATATATATATTTCATATGCTAAAAATTCAGCTTTGACATCACAGGAATAAATTACATCTTAAAATATATTCAAACAGAAAGCAGTTATTTTAAAATCACAATATTACTGCTTTTGCTGCCAATCTCACACTCCATCCTTCCCTGTCTTGTCTTGTTCATGAGTGAGGGAAGGATTTAGCTTGAGATTGACAGACAGATTAGTGCAGCGTCAGCAGCAATGCGGTCGATGTACCGGTCTGTCGTGGTAAGGAAGGAGCTGAGCCTAAAGGCGAAGCTCTTGATCTACCGGTCAATCTAGGTTCCTACTCTCACCTATGGTCATGAGCTTTGGGTCATGACCAAAAGGGCACACCCTTCCTTCGCAGGGTGGGAGGGCGCACCCTTAGAGATAGTTGAGGAGCTCTGTCACACAGGAGGAGCTCGGAGTAGAGCCACTGCTCCTCCACATCAAGAGAAACTAGTTAAGGTGGCTCGGACATCTGTTCCGGATGTCTCCTGGACGTCTACCTGGGGAGGTATTCTGGGCTTGTCCCTCCGGGAGGAGGCCCTGGGGAAGACCCAGGACATGCTGGAGGGACTATGTCTCTCAGCTTGCCTGGCAACGCCTTGGGGTTCCCCCGGAGGAGCTGGAGGAAGTGGGAAGTCTGGAGTTTCTTGCTGAGACTGCTGCCCCTGTGACCCGGCTTCGGATAAGCGGTTGATGATGGATGGATGGATGGACCGCTTTTGCTGTATTTTGCTTCAAATAAATGCAGGCTTGGTGAGCAGAAGATAATTATTTACAAACATTAATAATCTTACTGTTCAAAAACTTTTGACTGGTAGACAAATACAGTTAACTTGTTAGAACTCAACATTTTGGTCATGAATATTTAAATATATCAATGACAGTTAGATACATGCAGTATTGTACATTTTTACACAATGATAATGTCATATAATTTAATTCGATATAATTTGAAATATGCTAAAATAAACCTGGGTTTACATGGATGGATTTGTTGAGCGTTTCAGTGAAGAAAAGTCCCCCAAGCAGTAACATCTTTCACTTTCAAAATAATATAGTTCAAAAAGAAGAAGAAACAAAAATGGAATATGATGAAACTCAGCAGCTGAAAAATAAATAAATAAATAACCTACAAGAGAGTATGTGGATGAGTGTGCCAACATTGCAAACTTTTCCAATTTCCTTACTTATATGAGACATGAAAAATTGAAATACAAGACCATTTATTTCCTGTAAGCCACTGACAATTTAACTACTGGCCATTTTTTATTTTATTTTTTATTGTATATTGTGCTCTGTGAAGAAAATAGGCAGCAACCATGTTCAGCTTCATCAGACATTTTGTGAACTAAAAAAAAACCTTTCAGATTGCATCAGTTATTTTGAAATGCTTGTGAAATTGTCCTACATTTATATTTTCAATCACTTATGATTGAAAAACTTGTCTATAAATAACACTGTAGCCTCATTTTTTAAAAAACTAGAAAAATGGGACAAATGTCTTTCTGAATCAAACTATCATGTCAGAATTTGTCAGATTTTCTGATTAATACAGCCCTTCCAAGGTCTCAAGATTCAGACAGCTGTGCAATTATTTTCCATCTTAAGATGATCAGGTTACCTTTATTGAAAATACTTTTGTAAACCTGTGAAGGATGAGGATCAGAATAGCCAATACAATCTTATTGCAATTCATAACAATGTTTTGGTATAAATTTAAATTAATTTGTATAAATTCATACATCTCATTTCTATGTTTTTTGTATGATCTGCTCACATACCAGTGGAGGTTTAGAGTTGGTTATGTGTCATTCTTAAATGAACAACCAACCAACAGAAACCTTTGTTTGCTTTCAACAATATTGGAAAATTCCAGACTCCCAACTTCTCCTAAAAAAACAGAAACACCATTTCAAGCACTAATACTTAATGTATTTTTTTAAGTTTTTGTTGTTGTTGTTGTCATTGTTTTTCCTTGATTATATCCACCTGTGTCTTCTTTGTCAATTAGTTAGAATATGCATATACATCCTCATGTGTTCATTAATCAAGGTATGTCATGGGGATTTTTCCTGCCTTGCTGTGATTATATATTACGTCATGTCATCTTTGAAATGCTTGATTTGTCTAATTATTTTCTTCAATAAATTCCTACTTGCCTTGAAGCAAGTGAGGAGGCTCCAGAGGAGATGATGCAAGAAAAACTAAATCCAAGCTATAAGAGCTAATCCCAAATAACGTCTCAGTTATGTATGTAACCCTCGTTCCCTGAAGGAGGGAACGGAGACGTCACGTCGGATGACCGACGAAATTGGGATCTCGCCAGAGAGACCAATCCACTTCGAGTGTAACTAAACGAACCAATGGACATTGGCATGCGATCATTGCATCCAGCTGCCGCTGATCACAGCGTGAGTATAAGAGGCAGCAGGTGCACCGCATTAATTCATGCTTTCGCTGAGGAGCCGAGCCGGTGACCCAGCAGCTCAGCGGTGGTACAGCGACTGTGGCGACGGGACGTGACGTCTCCGTTCCCTCCTTCAGGGAACAAGGTTTACATACGTAACTGAGACGTTCCCTTTCAGTCGGTCTCTCCGAGTCACATCGGATGACCGACAAAATTGGGATCCCTACCAAAGCGCCACAGGAGCTGCCCCTTCCAGTGCCCTGTGTAGGCATCCTGATCCTTCCTATAAGGCAGACGATAGGACCGGGCTCTACACAGAGAAGGTCAACTACTGTTGTTCCTTGAGCAACCCAAACAGTAGGACTTGGGTAACACTGGGAAGCGTGCCCTTCCGCTTGGAAGAGAAAGGGTAATCCGAAATACACAGGCAAAAATCTGAACACGGGAAAACAGGCAAGGCAAGACTATGACTAGACTAGGAAAACTAGGGCAGGCTCCGTAAAGTAGCTATCAGCTAAAACAGTGATAAATGCTAAACAATACTCGGCGATCAGAAAGAGGAAGTCCATGGCTTATAAAGTGTGTTTGATTGGTTGCAGCTGTGTGTGTAATCAGTGCAATGGATGATGGGAAATGTAGTCCGGGGTGACATGCAACAGTTTTTGTAGTGTGAGAGTCAATGTAACTGGAAGGCAACATCTGGAAAACCACAGACAGGATTCGTGACAGCTGTCACTATATTTTCAGTAAGGATCCATAAAGGAATAACCTCAGCTCAATGCAGCCGCTGTTTTCAGCAAACATGGAGAGAAATTACGTAATCACAGGGGCTGACAGCTAAATGACAAGAGCAATCACAACTGTTGAGATGCAAGCGGGAGTCAGCGCCATCGGACTTCAGCAATCAGATCCTGAGGAAAGACTTCTGCGGCCTGTTTAACACATTGTCAGAGATGAAGATATTGTTCCTGGACCGCTTCCCACTTTTAGATGAGGTGATTAATTCTTTATAAGCCTGTTCGCTGTGAGAGAGGCTTGATTTAATGGTGTTGTTTGATGCTTAAGCAAATAAACTGAGGTTAGAATTTAATAAAATTCCTTGTTCACAGAAACCAGTGACAGTTCAATATTCACCCAGTCAGTTCTGTCTTATTGGTTTGTGTGCGAGGTTTTTATATTGGCTTTTATATTAGCCTTTTCTGAACCGTTTAAATGACACAAAGTCATTATTCATTATTAATTCATGTCTGTTAATGTAATGAATAAACATCATGAACAATTTCTAATTTATAGGTCATACTTTAGTTTGGGGACAAATTCTCACTGTTCACTAACTAGTAACTCTGATTTTGCCTAAATAATTTGCTGCTTATTAATAGTAAAGAAGATAGTTGTTAAGTTTATGTGTGTTATAGGATTAAGGGATTTAAAATATGGCAATGCAGAATAAGGCATTATGTGCTTTATAGGTACTAATAATCAGCCAATATGCTAGTAATATGCATGCTAATAAGCAACTAGTTAATAGTGAGAACTGGTTGCTAAACTAAAGTGTTACCCATTTATTTATTGTCAAGCTCCAACAATTCCAAAAAACACCATTAAAATATCATAAATACACAAAAATAGTAGATTTTTGTACTTTAAGTAAGTTTATTAACATTGACATAGCTATAATCTTTAATTTTGCAGGCACCAAACTTCCATCCCATAATACCTGAAACATTGTCACCATTGAATTTCTGGCAAATACAGCTGCCAGATTTATATGTGCAGAGATGACTGCAAAAAAGAGAAAATCTTTTAAATAAATCAGCCTTCTCCATACATCTTGGGCTTTCACTTCGAAAAGTGGTCTGTGATTGCAAAGTGCTCTGCAGATGCAGACAGCTCACACAAGGGAGCTAGACAAATATCCTTGGGAAGGAAAAGTTAGGACAACCACAATGCAAGAGCGATGCTTCATGATCCAAACACTATGTAGTGTCTTTAATGCAATGGAATCTACCCAGAAATGTTATTATACTTTAATTAAAAATGTATGACGCTTTCAAGTCAAACGTTTTGCACCTTTGGATAGGATTATTTTCTCAAAAGTTAAATTCAAACAATTTATTCAAAAGGCTTTTGACATTCAGTTTAAAGAAAATGTCTCCATGACATTTAGTCACACAAAGACTTCTAATTATTCTTGTGATGAACTGCCTAAAAAATATATATATTTTTTTTTTTACACCGGGTTTGAACTGTTTGCTTTTAGAATGCTTTAGGCGAGCATGCTTTAGGCTAATATTAATAATGCATTTTAAGTGTGGTTAATTGATTCAGTTAATTATGTATCAGCTGGTTTCTGAAAATGTTAAAGTCTTTGTTTATTTTTTTGGCTTTGACAGACATAGGGAAACAATTTGTGTCTAAGCTTGAGTTTATACTGGGTGAAGGTCAATTCATTTTTTCCATTAGATTCAGGCAGCTATGGCAACCTGCTTTATTGCAAAAAGGCTAAGTGGTGCTAAATACATGCAACAAGCCAACGTGAAATGGAAATTATACTGATTTTTGTGCTACAATCTTTAATACTTCACATCCATTAGAATTTTAAGCTATAACTCTATTACTTCAGACAGTAATTATTTCTCATGATTTTGAGCTAAACTCAAAATGCATTCAAAAGGTGATTTATTCATGATGGGGGCGTGAGTTCTGTTATCCTACAAACATGGAAACATGCAGCTTATGTGGTTATGATTATCAGCTGCGAACAAAACTGTTATTGCTTCGACAATTAATACAGTCATAGTTACTGTAATTTAATAGTAAAATAATATCCTATTCATTATTTGTAATGACAAATCCACTGAGGTGAGTAGTATGAACATGTGCAGTTAAATTAATCCAAATGGACACACTTGTATAATATTCAAAGCCTCGTTAGTATTGAAAGCGAGACTGATAAAAATCAAAAGGAAGAGGTGGTCATCACTTGTCTCATATAAGACACTGCATATACTGCATTAGGAAAACACAAATGTATTGAAAAGAAGTATTGGAAAAAAAAACAACAACAACTAAATTTCACTTTAAAAAAAAACGTCCTTGGAGCAGCATTGAGGAAAATATATGCACAGTTAATGAAATATGTAAAATAAACAGGACTGATGGAGCAAATATAAAAGCTTGAGTTTTATTTTCTAATCCACGCTCCAGTCCAGCAGGTGGTGGTAAAGCACCTACAAGCTAGTCTACTGACCGCAAAGAATATAAAAAATAAATAAATAAATCAATATTTAAAAACATGCAATAATTTTATAGTATTTCTCAAAATAATCGATACTTTAAAAATGTGGAAATGACCAGAAATAAGTTCAGTCAATTGCATATTTACATATTAAAGGGTAAAGGTATTAAAAGTAAACATTCTACTCCAAGACTCGTTTGGCTAGTAAAGTGATTAGCCTTAATTTATTTAAATGAAGGCATATATAATACATGGGTTAAAAGAAATGAGTACAATTAAGATAGTCTATTTCAATTTTTTTTTTTTTTTTTTTACAGATGTTGTTCTTTTTCTTCTTTGCAGTTCCCACTTATGGTTGCATATTATTCTTGTAAACAATTTCCAAAATTTTAAGAATGAAAGTGTCTATACTTAAAATGCAACAGTAACCATAGTGTGTTTGGCAGTGTCAGTCCTCTGTCGTGTGTGTCATGTGTTCCCACCTCCTGTGTCAATATTTGGTTTGTTTCCTGTCCTCGTTAAGTGTCATTATGAGTTAATCCTTGTCCAGCCATGTTTGTCTAATTATCTATGATTTACCTGTGTATTTATAGTCCTGTCTTTTGAGTTTGATTTGGTCTAGTCAACTCGTTACTTCCCGGTGTCTCCTGTCTCTGAGTCCTGCCTTGATGTTATTAAATATTATCATTTGAGTTTAAGTCCTTGTCTGCGTGTTCCTGTATCCTCCCTCGTGTGTGCACCGTGACAGAAGACCAGACCTAACCGTAAACGGCGCCCCTTCACCTCGTTTTGTTTGTTTTTTGAAAAGTTTTTTATTTGTTCCTGTGTCTGTCTGTCCCGCGACAAGGAAGTCGCCGCTCGTCATCCTGCTCGTAGCCCGCGTCAAGACGGCATGGGAGTTCGGCGGGATCACCGCGAGTGCACTGGCCGCGAACCCTCATGCCCGCCGATCGCGGGAGATATCTGCCCCTGGCGGTGGCTCTCCCAAGCCCGCTGGCTGGTTCCCGGGTTGCCGCTCCCCCAGGCGCGCCATTCGCGGGAGATCACGCCACCGGATTGCAGCTGACTCAATGCCCGCCGGCCCGCCTCTGACTCAATGCCAGCCGGATCGCCGCTGACTCAAAGCCCGCCGGATCGCCACTGACTCATGCCCGCCGGATCGCCGCTGACTCAAGCCCACTGGATTGGCGCTGACTCATGCCCGCTGGCCGCCGCTATCCCTAGCCCCGTGGATCAAGTCCACATGTCACGGCCAGGAGTGCCGTGTGTCTGTCTTGTTGTGCCCACAGGAACATTTTAAAAGAATCTTGTCGGTCTTGTCCATGGAGACTCGTCTGGGGCAGGTGGCTCCTTGATTTGTGGCCGCAGAGGCCATTCCAGCCGCCTGCCTCCCTGTCATAGAGATGGAAGCGGTTGCTGAGGGACCCTTTGAGGGCGCCTGACTCCTCGTCATGCCCAGAGGAGGCCTCAGCTTCCAAGCCAGCCCTGGAGGGCTTCTGGTTCCTGTGGGATGTCCTGTCCTGTTTGTCTGGCCCTGGAGTCTTGTCCTGTCATGTCATGTACTGTTCTGTGTGTCTAGCCCCGGAGGGCTCCTGATACCCCCTGACTTCCCCAGTGAAATTTTTTTGGGGGGGTTCCGGCTGTAGGGGTCGGGCCGAGGGGACCGAGGCCAAGGCCCCCGAAGGCCATCTGCCATGGCCTCCTGAGCTCCCAGCTCCACCATGGCCTCCTGAGCTCCCTGCACCGCCATGGCTTCCAGAGCTCCCAGCTCCGCCATGGTCCCTGTCTGTCTGTTCCGCTCTGGAGGTCCCCGTCTTGTGTTCCTGTCCGTGTTTGTCCTGAGGGGCCTCCAGAGCGCCCACCCCACCTCCTCGATGGAACTGTGAAGGCTCGGGACGAGCCTTTCGGGAGGGGGGAGTAATGTCAGTCCTCTGTCGTGTGTGTCATGTGTTCCCACCTCCTGTGTCCATATTTGGTTTGTTTCCTGTCCTCGTTAAGTGTCATTATGAGTTAATCCTTGTCCAGCCATGTTTGTCTAATTATCTATGATTTACCTGTGTATTTATAGTCCTGTCTTTTGAGTTTGATTTGGTCTGGTCAACTCGTTACTTCCCGGTGTATCCTGTCTCTGAGTCCTGCCTTGTCCTGCCTTGATGTTATTAAATATTATCATTTGAGTTTAAGTCCTTGTCTGCGTGTTCCTGTATCCTCCCTCGTGTGTGCACCGTGACAGGCAGAGGTCAAAAAGGATTTACACAACTTTTGGATTGATCCATTCTTGTAAGCTCAGAGAAGTGAATTTGAACAGCAAAAGAAAATAAAAATAAAAAAAATCAACAACTATAGCCCTCTAAATGTTGAAATTACTTTACGTCCCTATGAGAAACTATTACCATCTCAACAGGGCTTATGTATGATTGATTTCACAGACATAGCCTGACGAGTCAAATAACCATTCACACATGTGGGAGTTTGTGTATGAGAGTGCTCTAACATTATTATGCAGTGCACACTGCAGAAGATTGTTTTCTCAAATCCACTTTGACTGACATTCTCTTATTTGTTAACAATTCAATTGGATCTCTGTTCAGCAAGTATAGTCATTAACGACTATAAAACGACATGAATGTCAGCGCGATGCACAGTTATTTTCTTCTGCTAGAACTGGGAGCTCTCAGTTTTGAGAGACAGAGACTTGTATTTGTAATCTATAACACATAAACTATCCATGGTACTCCTGCACAAATGAGACAGAATAAACCAGCTACAACATCTTACGTAACTCAGAAAGGATGCACATTGCACAATGTACTACTTCTAATGAGCTACAATGTATAAAGTTAAATATAACTGAGAAAGAGAAAGAGTCTGACCACTCAGGAGATAAACCAGAGGATGTTCCCCAAAATGAACAGTCCCTGCACCAACTCAAATTTGGTTAGCAGACCAGTAACCAATAAACAAAAATGTGAAAATGAAACAGTATACAGGTACAGCTACCAGCATCCTCAGGGCACACACACAGCGCATCCTGAGAAGATGATAAATCTTAAAAATCAGGCACAGTGACAACACAGGAGATAGAAGTAGATTGATTACAGGCTTCCCAGCTGCACAACAAACAGCTGCTGCTCCCTATATGCCAGAGAACAACCCAGATGAGCCCAATACAGCCAAATGTAGAACTCAAAAAAAGAAAACAAAATCAGTGAGAAGGCAAAATAATTCTCAGATGATAAGACAAAAGAAAAGACAGACAAACAACAAAACAGAGACAAAACGGCCATGCAGTCGTATACCTGTCATTGAATTAACATATAGACTACAGTATATTACCCAACCAACACACACCAAAAATGTGAGTATATCCCATGCAAAATGTGTAAATAAATACTATTTTTTGGTTGGCTGGCCTGGCCAAAGTGATCATGAACTGAACACCAACGTGTCACACAACTCAAGCTCTGCAAACTACAAAACCAAAAGACTCTGAAATACTGCACGCTAACAAATACACACCACTCTATTTTCTGCGCCGGTTAATAATGTGCAGATCTCTAATGTAATGTATAAATGTGGTTTTGACAGCAAGCCCACAAACTGACAGCCTACCCCAATGATCTCTTTGTATATGTAACAAGAGGCCAGCTAGTATAAGCTGTGCAGGTAAACCTCACTCCCCTGAGGCGCAATAGCAACTGACTTTAGAGGCTACGGTCTTTAGGGTCCTTGGTAGCATGCCCTCCTCCCATGCCAGAAACCCCAGACCAAATCCCACTCAGAGCAGAGTCCCGCTTGTACAACCCCAAATCAGAAAAAGTTGGGACAGTATGGAAAACGCAAATAAAAAAAAGAAAGTAGTGATTTCTAAATTTACTTTGACTTGTATTTCATTGCAGACAATATGAACACAAAATATTTCATGTTTTGTCTGGTCAACTTCATGTCATTTGTAAATATACATCCTTTCCTGTCATTCAGACCTGCAACACATTCCAAAAAAAGTTGGGACAGGAGCAATTTAGGGCTAGTAATGAGGTAAATTGGTTAAATAATGATGTGATTTGAAACAGTTGATGTCAACAGGTGATTGTAATTATGATTTGGTACAAAAGCAGCATCCAAGAAAGGTCTAGTCCTTTAGGAGCAAAGGTGGGCCGAGGATCGCCAGTTTGCCAACAAATACGTGAGAAAATTATTGAAATGTTTAAAAACAATGTTCCTCAAAGAAAGATAGGAATAGATTTGGATATTTCACCTTCAACAGTGCATAACATAATTAAAAGATTCAAAGAATCTGGAGGAATTTCAGTGAATAAAGGACTAGGGCGCAAGCCTAAGCTGAAAAACCGTGATATCCGATCCCTCAGGCGGCACTGCATCAAGAATCGTCATTCATCTATAAGCGATATCACCACATGGGCTCAGGACTACTTTGGCAAACCTTTGTCAAGTACCACAATACGTAGTTACATCCACAAATGCCAATTAAAACTGTACTGTGCCAAAAGGAAGCCCTATGTTAACAGTGTTCAGAAGCGCCGTCGACTTCTCTGGGCTCAGAGGCATCTAGGATGGATCATCACATAGTGAAAACGTGTACTGTGGTCAGATGAATCAGTATTTCAGGTATTTTTTGGGAGGAATGGACGCCGTGTGCTCCGGAACAAAGAAGAAATGGATCATCCAGACTGTTACCAGCAACAAGTCCAAAAGCCAGGGTCTGTCATGGTATGGGGTTGTGTCAGTGCCCTTGGCAAAGGTAACTTGCACTTCTGTGATGGCACCATTAATGCTGAAAAGTACATAGAGATTTTGGAGCACAATATGCTGCCTTCAAGAAGACATCTTTTCCAAGGACGCCCATGCCTATTTCAACAAGACAATGCAAAACCACATTCTGCACACATTACAAAGTCCTGGCTGCAGAGGAAGAGGGTATGGGTACTTGACTGGTCTGCCTGCAGTCCTGACCTGTCTCCAATAGAGAATGTGTGGCACATTTTGAAGCGCAAAATGCGACAACGAAGACCCCGTACTGTTGCCCACCTTAAGACTTGTTTGCAGGAAGAATGGGACAAAATTACACCTGAAACACTTCATCACTTGGTGTCTTCAGTCCCTAAACGTCTTTTAAGTGTTGTGAAAAGGAATGGCAACATTACAAAGTAGTAAATGCTTTACTATCCCAACTTTTTTTGGAATGTGTTGCAGTTCTGAATGACAGGAAAGGATGTATATTTACAAATGACATGAAATTGACCAGACAAAACATGAAATATTTTGTGTTCATATTGTCTGCAATGAAATACAAGTCAAAGTAAATTTAGAAATCACTACTTACTTTTTTTATTTGCGTTTTCCATACTGTCCCAACTTTTTCTGATTTGGGGTTGTACTTCAAATATTATTTTTCAAAACACACACTTGCAGTTATATATTAATTAAATAAATGGCCACTTAAGGGAACTTAAAGAGAGATACTTTCGTGCCTGTTTCTTAAAACAGGAAATTACTATTTTAAAAAGTGCCCTTTGTAATCATGCCAAATTAAAAGTTCTACTTTAAAGCACATTTTGATGTGTTGACTAACATACAGTACTAAAGCTCATGTAAAGAACATGTAAAGAAAACATTTGAAATGTTCTAAATTGCTACCTTATTTTATAGTAGATTTTATAACTCATCATATTTAATAGTATATTTTAGCTTACCCTAAATGTTTGTCAGTACATTCAGCAGGATACTTTAACCATATTTCAAAGACAAATTTCGAAATTTAAAAAAAAAACACACGGTAACTTTAACGAAAACACGGTAACTTTTTAACGAAAGTTTAAAAGAAAGCACGGTAACACTTTATTTTATGGTCTCTTAAAGTTGCTTATTAGCATGCATATTACTAGAATATTAGCCATTCATTAGTACAAATTAAGCACATATTAATGCCTTACTCTACATAACCTTATTCTACATCCCTAATCCTACCAATACCTAAAGTTAACAACTACCTTACTAACTATTAATAAGCAGCAAATTAGGAATTTATTGAGGGAAAAGTCGTAGTTAATAGTGAATAAGTGTTCCTTATTCTAAAGTGTTACCAAAAACACTCTTACATTGAACTAATTGCATTTAATTTTAATTCAAATTATAACACATTTTCATTTATTTATGAATAACATTCAATTAAATTCCCAAAAACATAGATAATATTCAAAATTAAGTCAAAGACAAGTATTAATTTAAAGTATATTATTTCTGTAATAAATGTTCTTTTTAAAAGCATGCTAAAGTGTACTGTATCACAAGGCTAAGCAGTGTTGGTGGCATTTAGTTTTTGTTTTGCAACAGCAGGTATCATAGCTTTTCAAATACTTTTCTACGTTGACATGTTCTAGTCTGTGCATTAGTCCATTCTGCAGCTGATAATGACTGTAAATTATCTTTTACACATGTTGAAAATAATGGTAAAGCACACTGTGTTGAGCAGTTTTGCTGTTTCGAACCTGGCCTTCACTTCACTCGGGCTCAAACACTGACTCAGCATGCTTGGGCAACAGCTTGCAGAGCTTCTGCTGTCAGCACTAATACTGTCACTCATTTGTTTCATGGCCTTGAAGCTGTTTCCCTCTGTTATGAAATTAGGGCCTGCCTAAAAGTTGATTCATTTATTTAGAGTGAGTCAATAAAAACACAGAGCTCTACTTAGATCTCAGACTGCAGCCTCTGTGTTCCAGAAAAATCTCAATTTGATAAAAGACTGCAGCAAACTCTGAATTTAACCATGCGCTGTCACAAACAGTTGCTTTTGTGAAAACCTAATTATTGGAAAAGGCAGTTGTTTTGACAGCAAAGAAAAACGTAAAACAGATAGAAATTATATATATATGCAAAAGAATGGTCTCTGTAAAGAATAATAGGTATAAAATGGTAAGGAAGACAGCAGCAGAAAATTATGCATGTCCCAGTTTTATTTTACTTGATGTTTCATTTCTAATGAATCTGTATTTTTTTAAATAAATCAGTTAAGGGAATTATTCAATGACTCACTCATAAAGACAGCTGCCTGTCACCTACTGGAGCTGCTTGACATTACCATGTGTTGCTTGGAGATAAAATAATTTATTCCACTTCTGTTTAATTCTGGACTATTTAAAATGGAATTGAAAAATAGACAAAGTAACTAAATACTGTGTCTAAAAGTTGCATCTGTTGTTCTGAATATCAATATAGTTGTGATTATCTGCAGCAAAATTGCAGTCCTGCTGATATTCAGAACAAGATCACTGTTCTTTATGTGATCTTTATTTAAATTAAATAACAAAAACAAAAAACAAACAAAAATACTGGGGTCTCTAGAAAGGGAGGCAATAACAGTAACAATCAATACGTTGTACAATTCTGCTTGGTGCTGCTTGAAGGAAATTGCATGCTTTAATGTTTCATGGCATCCCAATTGGAAAATGTTCATGTTTATTCCCACCAATCACAATTACATTGGACAGGGAATTCAGACAGATTTACTGCTCAGCCCTCTCAACAATTCTTCTGGCAGGGGTCTCACTGATTTATACATCTATACAACATTAGCCTTTCTCCTTCACATCACATACACCTTTAAACGTTTCTTTTAAATACAGCTCATATATATAAATATATATATATATATTTCTGTTCACTCACCACCTGAGATCACTCACTCACAACATGGACTCTGGCATTACACTACCTATTGCATAACACTTAATAATACAATTCCCATCATCCATTGCACTGATCGACACACAGCTGGCACCAATCTCACATTACCCTGATTGTACTGCTGATCACACAGTCACACACGCTATATAAGCCTGGGATTTCCACTCGGATAACGCCGAGTATTGTTTAGCCTAGCTACTCTACAGAGCGTTCCTAATCGTTAATTTGCCTTGTTATCTTCCCGTGTTTGATTCCTGCCCATGTTCTCTGGATTTACCCTCAGCCTTGCCCTTTGGACTTTGTTGCCTCGGTTTTGGATTATTGCTCTCGTACTTAGATTACCCCTTTCTGTCAAGCCCCTTGGATATTGTACGCCTATCGCCGACCCACGCTTGTTCTAAGGAATACTCTTGTGTCTTGCCCATGCCATACCTGTTTGCTGTTTTCTGACCCTGCCTGAATATGACCATGTTTTACAATAAACAGCTTGCACTTGGATCCACACGTCTCGTTCGCCTCGTCATAGAATACTCGGCCCACTAGGATCCAGCAGCTTCTCAGACGGAAATTCAGCAGGTATGGACACAACAAGAATACTGTTTGCCCTTAAACAAGGCCCTCGATAACTGGAGCAACATATCAGAGAGTTTTTGACCATCGCCAACTATTCAGATTTGCTGGACATTACTTTGATTTAGATTTTTTGCGATGGCATTAATCAACCACTGAAGTCTGAGTTTAGACGTGAGGGTACGTGTGCATCACTCGCTCAGTTTTTGGACTATGCCTTACTGACTGTTGGTTCAACGCTCACTGTGGGGGTCGCAGAGGAACGAGACACCGCACCCAATTGTGAGTTCACAGCCGCGCTAGAGCACGCTCACAAAATGGTGGCCACAACCACACCCCGCAGCGTCATTGCTGCCAGTCACGACCCAGGTCAAGCCACAGCCATTGTTAAAGAGCCAAGTCAAGTCACAGCCATTGTTAAAGAACCAAGTCAAGTCAGAACTGATGTCAACCAGACAAGCCAGACCACAGTTGATCTTCACAAGTCAGACCAAGCTACAGTTGATCGTCACGAGTCAAGCCAAGCTACAGTTAATCGTCACAAGTCAAGCCAAGCTACAGTAGATCTTCGTGAGTCAGACCAAGCCACAGTTGATCGTCGCAAGTCAAGCCAAGTTACCGTTAATCGTCATGAATCAACCCCTCTCTCAGCTCATCAGCCAGAGCCACAACACACCTCAGCTCTCCAGCCAGAGCCACGCCACATCTCGGCTCTTCAGCCAGAGCCACACCACATCAAAGCTCTTCAGCCAGAGTCTCTGCACGTCTCAGCTCTTCAGCCAGAGTCTCCTCACGTCTCAGCCGAACTGCCAGAGTCTCCTCACGTCTCAGCCGAACTGCCAGAGTCTCCTCACGTCTCAGCCGAACTGCCAGAGTCTCAGCACATCTCAGCCGAACTGCCAGAGTCTGTCACACCGAGAGATTTAAGGTCAGTCCTTCGAGTTCCCTGTCTGGTGTCCAGCGTAAGGGATGTACCGCTGGTGTCTGCACGTGCAACTGGTATCCCCAAACCTTTTCACTCAAGTTCCTGAACTAATTCCCCTGTCTGAAGCGCTTCCTAGGATGGGGGTTGCTTTATGTTGCGTTTGGGCCGCATATACCATCTCTGAACTGCCCCAGGTGATGGCATCCGCTGCAGCTCCTCCAGAGGTGGCGGCACATGCTGCAGAACCTTCCCAAGCGGTGGTGCTCACCTCAGCCCCTTGTAAGGTGGTGGCGCCCAGCAATGTACTCTCAGCCTGTCATGTTACAGTCAAAGAGACTGTCTCTGAACTCCACCTGCCTCCTGATGTTACCACCGTAGAACCTCCAGAGGTGGCGGCGTTAGCTGCAGAACCTCAAGAGGTGTCAGTGGTATCCTCCTGTGAATCCCTGTCCTGTCCAGTCACGGCTATGGAGGCCGTTTGTGAATCCTCGTCCTGCCTTGTCACGGCTATGGAGGCCGTCTGTGAATCCTCATCCTGCCCTGTCATGGCTAAGGAGGCCGTCTGCGAATCCTCGTCCTGCCCTGCCACGGCTATGGAGGCCGCCTATGTATCCTCGTCCTGCCCTGCCACGGCCCCTGAGACCATGAAGGCTTTTTCTGTGTTGTCTGTCTCTGCTCTCCCTGTGTTGTCTGTCTCTGCTCTCCCTGTGTTGTTTGTCCTTGTTCTCCTCAGATCCCAGATTCTGTCATGGTTTCCTGCTCAGTCTGCTGTTCCCCCGTGGTGGTCTGTTGCTCAGGTCTGGTGGTCTTCTGCTCGGGTCTGGGGGTCTCTGGGGGCTATGTCACGAATCCTGGCCATGCATTTCTGTTCACTCACCACCTGAGGTAACTCACTCAACCACATGGACTCTGGCATTACACTACCTATTGCACAACACTTAAAAATACAATTCCCATCATCCATTGCACTGACGACACACAGCTGGCACCAATCTCACATTACCCTGATTGCACTGCTGATCACACAATCACACACGCTATATAAGCCTGGGATTTCCACTCGGATAACGCAGAATATTGTTTAGCCTAGCTACTCTACAGAGCGTTCCTAATCGTTAGTTTGCCTTGTTGTCTTCCCATGTTTGATTCCTGCCCGTGTTCTCTGGATTTACCCTCAGCCTTGCCCTTTGGACTTTTTTGCCTCGGTTTTGGATTATTGCTCTCGTACCTGGATTGCCCCTTTCTGTCAAGCCCCTTGGATATTGTATGCCTATCGCCGACCCACGCTTGTTCTAAGGACTACTCTTGCGTCTTGCCCATGCCATAGCTGTTTGCTGTTTTCTGACCCTGCCTGAATATGACCATGTTTTACAATAAAAAGCTTGCACTTGGATCCACACGTCTCACGTCTCGTTCACCTCGTCACATATATACAACCCCAAATCAGAAAAAGTTGGGGCAGTATGGAAAACGCAAATAAAAAAAGAAAGTAGTGATTTCTAAATTTACTTTGACTTGTATTTCATTGCAGACAATATGAACACAAAATATTTCATGTTTTGTCTGGTCAACTTCATGTCATTTTTAAATATACATAATTTCCTGTCATTCAGACCTGCAACACATTCCAAAAAAAGTTGGGACAGGAGCAATTTAGGGCTAGTAATGAGGTAAATTGGTTAAACAATGATGTGATTTGAAACAGTTGATGTCAACAGGTGATTGTAATTCTGATTTGGTACAAAAGCAGCATCCAAGAAAGGTCTAGTCCTTTAGGAGCAAAGGTGGGCTGAGGATCGCCAGTTTGCCAACAAATACGTGAGAAAATTATTGAAATGTTTAAAAACAATGTTCCTCAAAGAAAGATAGGAATAGATTTGGATATTTCACCTTCAACAGTGCATAACATAATTAAAAGATTCAAGGAATCTGGAGGAATTTCATTGCGTAAAAGACAAGGGCGCAAGCCTAAGCTGAACAACCGTGATCTCCGATCCCTCAGGCGGCACTGCATCAAGAATCGTCATTCATCTATAAGCGATATCACCACATGGGCTCAGGACTACTTTGGCAAACCTTTGTCAAGTACCACAATACGTAGTTACATCCACAAATGCCAGTTAAAACTGTACTGTGCCAAAAGGAAGCCCTATGTTAACAGTGTCCAGAAGTGCCGTCGACTTCTCTGGGCTCGGAGACATCTAGGATGGACCATCACACTGGAAACGTGTACTGTGGTCAGATGAATCAGTATTTCAGGTATTTTTTTGGGAGGAATGGACGCCATGTGCTCTGGACCAAAGAAGAAAAGGATCATCCAGACTGTTACCAGCAACAAGTCCAAAAGCCAGGGTCTGTCATGGTATGGGGTTGTGTCAGTGCCCTTGGCAAAGGTAACTTGCACTTCTGTGATGGCACCATTAATGCTGAAAAGTACATAGAGATTTTGGAGCACAATATGCTGCCTTCAAGAAGACATCTTTTCCAGGGACGTCCATGCATATTTCAACAAGACAATGCAAAACCACATTCTGCACACAATACAAATTCCTGGCTGCAGAGGAAGAGGGGTCTGAGAGGGTACTTGACTGGTCTGCCTGCAGTCCCGACCTGTCTCCAATAGAGAATGTGTGGTGCATTTTGAAGCGCAAAATGCGACAACGAAGACCACCTACTGTTGCCCACCTTAAGACTTGTTTGCAGGAAGAATGGGACAAAATTACACCTGAAACACTTAATCACTTGGTGTCTTCAGTCCCTAAACGTCTTTTAAGTGTTGTGAAAAGGAATGGCAACATTACAAAGTGGTAAATGCTTTACTGTCCCAACTTTTTTTGGAATGTGTTGCAGTTCTGAATGACAGGAAAGGATGTATATTTACAAATGACATGAAGTTGACCAGACAAAACATGAAATATTTTGTGTTCATATTGTCTGCAATGAAATACAAGTCAAAGTAAATTTAGAAATCACTACTTTCTTTTTTAATTTGCGTTTTCCATACTGTCCCAACTTTTTCTGATTTGGGGTTGTGTTTATGTATATATATATATATATGAGCTTTACTGTAGCTCAAATGGTAGAGCATGGCGCTAACAAAGCCAAGATCATGGGTTCGATTCCCAGGGAAAGCAAGAGCTGATAAAATGTGAAACTGTAACTTGAATGCAATGTAAGTCGCTTTGGATAAAAGCGTCCGCTAAATGCATAAATGTAATATACATATATATATATATATATATATACTGTATATGTGTGTGTGTGTGTGTACATACAGCGGGGAAAATAAGTATTTGACACATCAGCATTTTTATCAGTAAGGGGATTTCTAAGTGGGCTATTGACACAAAATTTCCACCAGATGTAGCCATCAAGCCAAATATTGGAGCAATTTAGGGCTAGTAATGAGGTAAATTGGTTAAACAATGATGTGATTTGAAACAGTTGATGTCAACAGGTGATTGTAATTCTGATTTGGTACAAAAGCAGCATCCAAGAAAGGTCTAGTCCTTTAGGAGCAAAGGTGGGCTGAGGATCGCCAGTTTGCCAACAAATACGTGAGAAAATTATTGAAATGTTTAAAAACAATGTTCCTCAAAGAAAGATAGGAATAGATTTGGATATTTCACCTTCAACAGTGCATAACATAATTAAAAGATTCAAGGAATCTGGAGGAATTTCATTGCGTAAAAGACAAGGGCGCAAGCCTAAGCTGAACAACCGTGATCTCCGATCCCTCAGGCGGCACTGCATCAAGAATCGTCATTCATCTATAAGCGATATCACCACATGGGCTCAGGACTACTTTGGCAAACCTTTGTCAAGTACCACAATACGTAGTTACATCCACAAATGCCAGTTAAAACTGTACTGTGCCAAAAGGAAGCCCTATGTTAACAGTGTCCAGAAGTGCCGTCGACTTCTCTGGGCTCGGAGACATCTAGGATGGACCATCACACTGGAAACGTGTACTGTGGTCAGATGAATCAGTATTTCAGGTATTTTTTTGGGAGGAATGGACGCCATGTGCTCTGGACCAAAGAAGAAAAGGATCATCCAGACTGTTACCAGCAACAAGTCCAAAAGCCAGGGTCTGTCATGGTATGGGGTTGTGTCAGTGCCCTTGGCAAAGGTAACTTGCACTTCTGTGATGGCACCATTAATGCTGAAAAGTACATAGAGATTTTGGAGCACAATATGCTGCCTTCAAGAAGACATCTTTTCCAGGGACGTCCATGCATATTTCAACAAGACAATGCAAAACCACATTCTGCACACAATACAAATTCCTGGCTGCAGAGGAAGAGGGGTCTGAGAGGGTACTTGACTGGTCTGCCTGCAGTCCCGACCTGTCTCCAATAGAGAATGTGTGGTGCATTTTGAAGCGCAAAATGCGACAACGAAGACCACCTACTGTTGCCCACCTTAAGACTTGTTTGCAGGAAGAATGGGACAAAATTACACCTGAAACACTTAATCACTTGGTGTCTTCAGTCCCTAAACGTCTTTTAAGTGTTGTGAAAAGGAATGGCAACATTACAAAGTGGTAAATGCTTTACTGTCCCAACTTTTTTTGGAATGTGTTGCAGTTCTGAATGACAGGAAAGGATGTATATTTACAAATGACATGAAGTTGACCAGACAAAACATGAAATATTTTGTGTTCATATTGTCTGCAATGAAATACAAGTCAAAGTAAATTTAGAAATCACTACTTTCTTTTTTAATTTGCGTTTTCCATACTGTCCCAACTTTTTCTGATTTGGGGTTGTGTTTATGTATATATATATATATATGAGCTTTACTGTAGCTCAAATGGTAGAGCATGGCGCTAACAAAGCCAAGATCATGGGTTCGATTCCCAGGGAAAGCAAGAGCTGATAAAATGTGAAACTGTAACTTGAATGCAATGTAAGTCGCTTTGGATAAAAGCGTCCGCTAAATGCATAAATGTAATATACATATATATATATATATATATATACTGTATATGTGTGTGTGTGTGTGTACATACAGCGGGGAAAATAAGTATTTGACACATCAGCATTTTTATCAGTAAGGGGATTTCTAAGTGGGCTATTGACACAAAATTTCCACCAGATGTAGCCATCAAGCCAAATATTGAATTCATACAAAGAAATCAGAACATTTAAGTATACAAGTTGAGTCATAATAAATAAAGTAAAATGACACAGGGAATAAGTATTGAACACTTTATTTAATACTTTGTAGAAAAGCCCCTGTTGGTGATTACAGCTTCTAGACGCCTCTTGTATGGAGAGACCAGTCGTCTGCATTGCTCAGGAGTGATTCTGGCCCATTCTTCCACACAAATGGTCTTTAAATCTTGAAGGTTCCTTGGGCCTCTTTTATGAACTTTGATCTTCAGTTCTCTCCATAGATTTTCTATGGGATTTAGGTCAGGTGATTGACTGGGCCATTCAAGCAGCTTGATTTTCTTTCTTTGAAACCACTTCATTGTGTCCTTGGCCTTGTGTTTGGGATCATTGTCTTGCTGAAATGTCCACCCTCTTTTCATTTTCAGCTTTCTGGTAGATGGCAGTAGATTTTTATCCAGAATGTCCCGGTACATTTCTCCATTCATCCTGCCTTCAATAATATGAAGTCTGCCAGTACCCCTTGCTGAAAAGCAGCCCCAAACCATGATGCTTCCACCCCCAAACTTAACTGTTGGTATGGTGTTCTTGGGGTGGTGGGCAGTGCCATTTCTTCTCCAAACATGGTGTGTAGAATGACTGCCAAAAAGTTCAATTTTGCCTTCATCTGACCATACTATAGTCTCCCAATAATCCACAGGCTTCTCCAAATGCTCTTTCGCAAACTTTAACCGAGCCTCAACATGCTTTTTGTTCAGCAATGGAGTCTTGCGTGGGGAGCGTGCATGGATGCCATGGCGGTTCAGTGCATTGCTTATAGTTTTCTTTGAAACAACAGTACCTGCTGATGCAAGGTCTTCCTGAAGTTCTGCCCGAGTGGTTCTTGGCTCTTGGAGAACTCTCCTGATTATTCTTTGGACTCCTCGGACAGGGATCTTACGTGGAGCACCTGATCGTGGCCGGTTTATGGTGAACTGATGCTCTTTCCATTTCCGGATAATGGCCCCCACAGTGCTCACAGGAACATTCAGCATTCTGGAAATGCGCCGATAACCATTCCCATCAAAATGCTTTTCAACGATAAGATTACGAAGATCTACAGAGAGTTCTTTGCTTTTACCCATCATGAAGTCTTTCCTGTGTGCCTCCTAGGTAATGAGAAGCCTTTATAGGCCATCAATTAGGACTAAAGCAGCTGATATCAATTAGTACTGATAGGGGGCAGGGGTTCTCTCTCAATACTGACAGATTTCAGGTGATCTCCTTGCTTTCTATGCCATTTTGCACCTTGTTATCTTCATGTGTTCAATACTTATTCCCTGTGTCATTTTACTTTATTTATTATGACTCAACTTGTATACTTAAATGTTCTGATTTCTTTGTATGAATTCAATATTTGGCTTGATGGCTACATCTGGTGGAAATTTTGTGTCAATAGCCCACTTAGAAATCCCCTTACTGATAAAAATGCTGATGTGTCAAATACTTATTTTCCCCGCTGTATATGCATATATATATATATACATATATGTATATATAATTTTAAATTTTCAGGTTAAATTAAATGCAAAATGAAAATTATTTAACGTAAATATAATGAGCAAATAAGTTGCTACTTACAACTGGCACTAAACATTCATTGCTCATATAGTCAGTGTGTTTAATAGTTTTAGTTAACGATAATAGCCCTGATACACACACAGTACAGCCATCATAATCTGCCTGATAAGATACAGATGCAGTGGCCAGCACACAAACAGCACTTTCTATTTACATGTAACTGAATACAGACTATTTAAATGGCTTATAGCTGACTGTTTGTATTTTAATCACCATATGAATGTCCACACCTTATGAAAAATAAGTCCATATTATAATTTTCGACAGAAGAAAATCACTTTATTTCCTGTGTAGTGCTGCAGATCTGCTATGCAGCTGAAATGCAGTCAGGAATGTGAGATGTGTAAAATAGGTCCGAGATCTTGAAGTTTTCCTAATGTGGGGTTGAGAAACTATGTGAGGCTGAACTCATTCTGCCTCCGTGTGGAGATCAGCTCTTGAACTTGACAAGCACACAATCAGCACCCATGTCACAGACATATAGATGTGAAAAGTGAGAGATTTCACACCGCCGGTTGCACACTGATTATATCAATGTGGCACTTTGAAAAGCAGAATTTTTTTTTGTCTTACATCTATCAAATTCACCATGTCACATGTACAGATGGCAGCACTTATAGCTCCATTACTGCATGTCAGATGGTAGCTATAGCAACATTGCTGCATCTCATGGATAATTTATGTCTCTCTTTTTTTTGTTATCAACATTTTTTTATTTTTTTTTCACACATAACACAACACAGCATTCAAAATATAACAAAACAAAACAACAGACACATACTCAACATCTCAAAGTCCAGTCAAAAGGGAGGGAGAGAGGGAAGGACAATAAAAACACAAAAGTCACTCCTTTATATAATCACGTATATCACACAAAAAACATTGCCAAGCATCAATGGTCGAGGGCCTAGCCCCACCGACTCGCGCTGTTGCACATTCACAAGTCACTATTTGCAGGAGGCTACGGATCCAATATGTTTTTCCACACATGTGTGGAACTGTAAACCAGTTCTGGATTATTGTCTTCTTCGCAGCTTTAAAACCAGCAAACAACATTCTCTTTTGCATTGAACTAATACAGAGAACAAAATCATCATTAAGAAGACACAAACTTGGGTTAACAGACCAATCAATTGGCAGTAATGATGACAAAACCAGTTTTACATGTGTCCATAAACTGATGACGACAGGACATTCCCAAAACATATGCAGAAAAGTGCCTGATGATGTAGTGTTACATATATGGCAGTTCAAATTTGACTGTAGTTTAATTTAAAATATTTTGTAAGGAGTTGTGTATGCTCTATGAATGACTTTGAAGTGAATAAGACGATGAGCTAGATTTTTAGATGTTAAACTGAGATTAGACCACACTCTCTCCCAGTCGACAGATAAATTAAGGTCAGATAATTCCCTATTCCAAATAGTTTTAATAGAAAGAGGTTTTGTAATGCAATCAATAATTTTATTATATATTAAAGAAACAGATGGCCGACCAGCAGATGGTGTAATCCAGTCCCACATAGGATGGGAGGAAACAGAAGATGCCCACGGAACACCATATGCCTTGAGAGCAGAACGTAATTGAAGGAAGACAAAATATACTGATGCTGGTAGACAAAATTTGGTCCTTAATGTCTGAAATGAACAGAGGCCCTGGTTATCATATATATCACCGCACGTGTTTACACCTAAAGACGACCAAGAACAAATGGACGATTTCCGCATACAAAATTAAAATTGTGCCATAAAGGAGTACTGTTACAAAATTTGAAGGGTCCACCTATCTGACGTTCAACCGTTTTCCAGATTTTAATAGAGTTAGCCGCAACCGGACCAAAATTATAATTATCCCCTTTTTTTCCTGTGCCAGTAAATAAAATATCTTGAAGTCTATTTGGTTTAACCTTGTCAGGTTCAATCACCCTCCATGATACTGTAGATTGAGGAGCTTCCAGTACAGAAACAATACAGTACAAACAGACAACAGTGCAAACAGAGACAACATATAATTAAGGTAATAAAGAACACTGATAATGAAGAGAATAGGCAATAATTAAGAATAACAATAGTAATAGAATATCAAAATATACAGAAATAAAATGTCCATAGACAGAACTGTGAATGTGCATGTGTCCTATGTACAGATGGAGGTTTGATAAGTTATTTACAGATGTACAGTACCCGGGTGTGTTATGTATTGTTCAGGTGGGATACGGCCTGGGGGAAAAAAATATTCTTGTGTCTGGCTGTTTTTGTGCTCAGTGATCTGTAGCGCCGGCCAGAGGGCAACAGTACAAAGAGAGAGTGAGCTGGGTGTGAGGGGTCCAGAGTGACTTTCTTAGCGCTTTTCCTCACTCTGGAGGTGTAAAGTTCTTGGAGGCTTGGCAGAGGGGCACCGATAATCCTCTCAACAGTCCTGACTGTCCGTTGTAGTCTTCTGATGTCTGTTTTGGTAGCTGAACCAAACCAAACAGTTATAGAAGAACATAGGACAGACTCGATGATGGCAGAGTAGAACTGTATCAGCAGCTCTACTGCTGATACAGTAGAGCTTCCGCTTCCGGCGCTGCTGTGTTCAGTCGACGTTAAAGGATGGCTCCGCTCAATTTGTGTTTTTATATACTCTTTTACGTATTTTTACTTTCTCTTTTTACACGATTAACGTCTGCACTATTTATCTATGACAAAAGAACACTTTTGGACATCGGACACCGCTGCACTAACCTGCTTCAGAACACTTTATCCACGGATCCAGCGTGGCCATTGGAGATTCTTCGGAACGCCGAGTTTAACAAAGGCCACCCGAATAATCCCAGGAGGCGAAAGAAACACCGCGGGCGACGCGCTGGAATCCGTGACAGACTGAGAAACAAAGCTCACAGCCCTCCTCTCCCCAGTATTCTGCTTGCAAATGTCCAATCCTTGGAAAATAAGATGGACGATCTTAGAGCCAGGATTAGTTTCCAACGTGACATTAGAGACTGTAACATTCTTTGTTTGTCTGAAACATGGCTCACTCCCTCGGTACCGGACACTGCAGTAACTCCGTCTGATAACTTTGCTGTTTTACGGATGGACAGATCAGCTGAGGCCGGAAAAATCAAGGGTGGTGGCGTGTGTTTCATGATTAACAAGAAATGGTGCGACCCCAGGAATATCTCCATTCTGTCGCGTTCCTACTCGCCTCATCTGGAACATCTCTCCATTATTTGCCGCCCATTCTATTTACCCCGCAAGTTCTCCGCGGTCATCGCTACTGCCGTTTACATTCCACCTCAGGCAGATACCGGCTTGGCTTTGTCCAAACTCCATGAAGAGCTCAGCGGCTACATCAACAAACACCCTGACGCTGCCTCTATCATCGCTGGGGACTTTAACAAAGCCAACCTCAGGAAGGTAATGCCGAACTTCCATCAGCATGTATCCTGTCCAACCAGAGGACCGAATACACTGGATCACTGCTACACTCAGTTCAAAAATGCCTACAAAGCTCGTCCCTTGCCACCCTTCGGTAAGTCTGACCACGCGGCCATTTTCCTCACACCGGAATATAAACAAAGGATCGTTCAGGAATCCCCGGGGGTGAGGGAAGTGACGCGCTGGTCCTCCCACTCTGAAGCTATGCTGCAGGCGTCTCTTGATGACGTAGACTGGGACATGTTCCGGGCGAGTTCAGCTGACGTCAGCGAGTTCACGGATGTAGCACTAAGCTTTGTTTACATGCTAACCGACCAAGCCACTGAAACGGTAACAATAAGGACATTCTCCAATCAGAAACCGTGGGTGGACAGAACAATCCGCGCTGCGGTTAACCAACGCACTGCCTCATACAACGCTGGTCTTCTGTCAGGAAACATGAGCGTTTACAAAGCATCATGTTATGCTCTCCGACGGGCAGTTAGAGCTGCTAAACTCCGATACAGAGAGAGAATTGAGTCACACTTTCAGCTCAATGACTCTCGACGCATGTGGCAGGGACTGAAGACCATCTGTTCCTCTGGAAATAACCCCTCCGCCGAGGTGAGAGCAGATCCATCGCTGGCCGAAGAGCTAAACACCTTCTACGGCCGCTTCGAACGCAACGGTGGCGCGACTGTGCCGATCAACGCGTCAGGAAGCAGCAGACAGAGCAGCGATGTTGATCGTGTTATCACCGTGACGGAGGACGAGGTCCGGAGAGAATTAAGGAGAGTAAACATCAGGAAAGCCGCCGGACCTGATGGGATTACCGGTCGCGTTCTGAGATCGTGTGCCGATCAGCTTGCTGGTTTGTTTACTTCCATCTTTAATGAGTCCCTTGCTACCTCTGTGATTCCCACCTCTTTTAAGAAATCTGTCATCATCCCTGTGCCTAAGAACAGTAAACCCTCTTGCCTGAATGACTATCGTCCAGTTGCCCTCACATCAACAGTCATGAAGGTTTTTGAGAGACTTTTAAAGAAACACATATGCTCCTCCATCCCTGCTACCTTGGACCCTCTTCAGTTTGCCTATCGCCCAAATAGGTCTACTGATGATGCCATCTCTCAGGTACTGCACTCCTCCCTCACTCATATTGACAGCAAAAATGGCAACTATGTCAGACTGTTATTCATTGACTATAGCTCAGCTTTCAACACTATAGTCCCCTCCAAGCTAGCTGTCAAACTCTCAGACCTCGGCATAAACACTTCACTCTGTGACTGGATCCAGGACTTCCTCACCGGCAGACCACAAGTGGTGAACATGGGCCAGTTCACCTCCAACTCCATCACCCTGAACGTAGGAGCCCCGCAGGGCTGCGTTCTGAGTCCCCTGCTCTACTCTCTCTACACACACGACTGTGTGTCCTCTCACAGCTCCACTTCTATTGTCAAATTTGCTGATGATACTGTGGTTCTGGGCCTCATTTCCAACAATGATGAGACCGCATACTTGGGTGAGGTAGAGAGACTAACATCATGGTGCCAGGACAACTGTCTCTCTCTGAACGTGAGCAAAACTAAAGAGCTGATTGTAGACTTCAGGAAGAGACAGCAGCGGCCCTACACTCCTCTTATGATCAGCGGGACCCCTGTGGAGAGGGTGAGCAGCTTCAAGTACCTCGGTGTTAACATCTCCGAGGACCTGACTTGGACTGCACACATTCAATCACAGGTCAAGAAAGCCAGGCAAAGACTGTACCATCTGCGACAGCTGAGGAAATTCAGGGTCTCACCAGCAATCCTGAAAACTTTCTATTCAGGGGCCATAGAAAGTGTATTGACTCAGTGCATCTCAGTGTGGTACAGTAACGCCACAAATCAGGACTGCAAAGCTCTGCAGAGAGTCATGCGCTTAGCGGAGCGCATCTCTGGGTCTGCCCTCCCCTCCCTGCAGGACATCTATCTGAAACGCTGCAGAAGCAGAGCTGTAAAAATAATCAAGGACTCATATCACCCCGGTAACCGTCTCTTCATCACACTTCCTTCGGGCAAGCGCTTCAGAAGTGTGATGGCAAAAACTGAGAGACTGAGAAGGAGCTTCTACCCTCAGGTCATCAGGCTCCTAAACTCAGTCTCATAAACATCTCATAAACATCTACAGGACTCATTTAATTAACTGCAACACCCATCATTCTCCATCATCCGCATTGCTGCTATGTGTACATACCCGGTACAACCTGTTTGCACATTCATCTTGCACATCCCTGGTTATATTAATATTTATTAAACCCTCAGTAGACTGTATTGCACATTTTAGTTCATTGCACATTTTACTCCTTATTTTATTTCTTGTTTGTACTATTATTATTATTATTACTTTTATTTTTTATCTTATTCCTACCTATATTTATAGATATGCTCCTGTGTTATGTATAATCTTTTATTTTTAATTTTATTTTTTGCACTGTCCATTGAGCGGACCCGTCCTGATCTACATTTCACTACTGACTATACCCTGTATGATTGTGTATGTGACAAATAAACAAGAACCTTGTGAACCTTGAACCTTGTAAGCTCCTGAGGCAGGTTGAACTTCCTTAGCTGGCGGAGGAAATACAGCCTCTGCTGGGCCTTTTTCGCAATAGAGTCAATGTGATTGTCCCACTTCAGGTCCTGAGAGATGGTGGTTCCCAGGAACCTGAATGACTCCACTGCAGTCACAGTGCTGTTCATGATGGTGAGTGGGGGGAGAGAAGGGGGGTTCCTTCTGAAGTCCACTATCATCTCCACAGTTTTATGAGTGTTTAGCTCCAGGTTGTTAAGACTGCACCAGACAGCCAGCTGCTCAACCTCCTGTCTGTAAGCAGACTTGTCACCGTCCTTGATGAGGCCGATGACTGTAGTGTCATCTGTAAACTTCACGAGCTTGACAGAGGGGTCCTTTGAAGTGCAGTCATTCGTGTAGAGGGAGAAGAGCAGTGGGGAGAGAACGCAACCCTGAGGGGAGCCAGTGCTGATGGTGAGAGTCCTGGATGTGAGTTTGCCCAGCCTCACTAGCTGCTGCCTGTCTGTCAGGAAGCTGGTGATCCACTGACAGATGGAGGTGGGCACAGAGAGCTGTGTCAGTTTGTCTGAGAGAAGGTCAGGCATGATGGTATTGAAGGCCGAGCTGAAGTCCACAAATAAGATCCTTGCGTAATTCCCAGGTTTGTCGAGGTGTTGCAGGATGTAATGCAGTCCCATATTGACAGCATCATCCACAGACCTGTTTGCTCTGTAGGCAAACTGAAGAGGATCCAGCAAAGGTCTCGTGATGTCCTTCAGGTAGGCCAGGACCAGTCTCTCAAGTGACTTCATGACCACAGACGTGAGTGCGACAGGTCTGTAGTCATTAAATCCAGTGATTTTGGGCTTTTTGGGGACGGGAATGATGGTGGAGCGTTTGAAGCAGTAGGGAACTTCACACAGCTCCAGAGATCTGTTGAAGATCTGTGTAAAGATGGGGGCCAGTTGGTCAGCACAGACTTTAAGACAGGCAGGTGAAATACCATCTGGTCCTGAAGCTTTCCTAGATTTCTGTTTTCTGAAGACCCGGTTCACATCCTCTACACAGACTTTAAACGTAGGTAGAGTGGTGGGGGAGGAAGGAAGTGGGGTTGCAGGGGGGTAGGTGAATGTCTGAAGTGCAGATCAGAGTGGGTGCTGGGTGTCAATCTGGCCTTTTCAAATCGACAGTAAAACACATTGAGATCGTCAGCCAGTTGTTGATTCTCCACAGACTGTGGGGGTGGTGTCTTCTACATGGTAATGTTCCTCAGACCAGTCCATACTGACTCCAGATCATTTGCTGAAAGTTCTTTCTTCAACTTCTCAAAGTAGTTCTTTTTAGCCACTCTGATCTCCTTTGTTAGTCTGTTCCTCGCCTGGTTATACAATATTTTATCCCCACTTTTGTAAGGGTCCTCTTTGGCCTGACGAAGCTGTTTGAGTTTCCCAGGAAACCACAGTTTATAATTATTGAATGATAATAATGTCCTGGTGGGGATGCATATATCCTCACAGAAACTGATACATGACTTTACAGTCTCTGTCCAGATCGGTGCTAGTAGCTTCAAAAACACTCCAATCAGTGAGGTCAAAACAAGCTTTTAAATCTTGCTCTGCTTCATTAGTCCATCTTTTAACAGTTCTTAATACAGGCTTAGAAGATTAAAATTTTTGCCTGTATGTTGGTATGAGATGAACCAAACAGTGATCGGAGAGCCCCAGTGCTGCCCGTGGGACAGAGTGATATGCATCTTTAATTATTGTGTAAAAGTGATCCAATATATTACCGTCTCTGGTGGGAATTGTAACGTGCTGTCTGTATTTTGGCAGTTTGCGGGAGAGATTTACCTTATTAAAATCTCCAAGAATGATTAAAAGAGAGTCCGGGTACCTTTGCTCCGTTTCAGATATTTGTTCGGCCAGCTGTTGCATCGCGGCGCTCACGCAAGCGTCCGGAGGCACGTACACATTCACGAGAATGAAGGAGGAAAACTCTCGGGGTGTAATGTAACCTTGGGGGGGGGGAGTGGTAGCATAGAGAAAAACAAAATAATCCAGGTAACAAATTCATCTTAACAGTGGAGATCCTTTCTTGGAGAGAGACTTTAAGATTCTTCCATCTTTGAATGTAATTTTTGACCTTAACTAAAATGTTATTAAAATTGTCTCTGGCAATCTTATGAATGTTTTTATATATGGTAATGCCCAAATGGATGAAAGATTCCTTAATAGGGATAAATGAGGGAATCGAAGAATTAACCTTAACATTGTTAATTGGCATTAAAGCAGATTTGCTCCAATTTATTTTATATCCTGATAGGCTACTAAAATTATCAAATTCCTTAATTATACTAGAGACTGAAACATCAAAGTGGTCTAAATATAGAATAATATCATCAGCGTATAATGAAATACTATGATTATGATCATGAATCTTAATCGATATTTCATATTTCCTGATGGCTTGTGCTAAGGGTTCAAGAGATAGACAAAACAATAAGGGGGAAAGCGGACACCCCTGCCTCGTTCCCCGCTGTAAAGGGAATGAGGGGGAAATAATATTACCAGTTATGACTGATGCTGCAGGTGAGTGGTATAATGTCTTAATCATAGAAATGAAGTGCTCACCGAAGCCGAAACATTGCAGAACTGCCCACATATAATTCCACTCTAGCCTGTCAAAGGCTTTTTCTGCATCAAGTGAAAAGACCGCACAAGGGGTTGGGTGGGAGTCCGCAAAGTCAAGAATATGAAGGAGTCGACGCATATTGTCAGATGCATTGCGCCCCTTGATGAAACCAGTTTGGTCCTCCTTGGTCCAGGTACGGAAAAAGTGCCCCCAGGTACGTTTATGCCATGAGACCAGGTAGAAGACACTCTGAGAAGCACTACTTGTGATACGCCTGCTGGCTGCCATCAGACAGTGCAGTATAATTGCTGTCTCATGCTACAGCCACTTGCCTTCATTTGAATAGTGATGGCAATAGGCAAATGTCGACAGAGAAGAAAGTTCTGATGAAAGCCAGTCTAATCGGAATCTATAAGTCGATAGATTGAACATCAGTGACAGATAAATACATATTAAATGTCTGATTTGCAGACATATTAATGCATTATTATTATTACCATTATGTTAATTTTTGCATATTCCATATGCACTTTTTAGTATTTTCCATTCCATAATAATTGTACAAAATATGATTGTCCAAACACAGTATACAATTACAGTGGCACAGTTTTCACACTAGTGTTATAGTTTTTAGTAATAGTTGGTATAGTTGGTATAAGTTAATATACAAATTAAAATGGATGGATTAATTAGTTATTTTAATTAAACAGTATTATTAATGAATTAATTGATTTAGTTGCATGACCTGTCCAATAACAGAACTACAACATAAATGAAGATATAAAATGAAATACAGTAGATAGATCAATAAATAAATAAATAAACTTTATTTAAATTATACGCATACGTTCAGGTGCATAACCTAACATAACTATAACAATAGCAGAGAAAAATATGAAGCATTTAAACAAATTGAATCAGAATCAAAATTAGAATGAGCTTTATTGCCAGGTATGTTTACGCATACTGTACAAGGAATTTTTTTTTTTGTAACAGAAGCTTCCACAGTGCAACAGAATGACAGTGACAGAACAAAACTGTGAATTACCTTCTCCATACAAGAATCAAAAACTTTAGCATAGATTTTTAGATCACATGGGATAAGCGAAATCGGTCTGTAGCTGGAGCAATCTAATGGATCTTTCCCTTTTTTAAGAAGTAATGAAATCAGTGATGTTTTTCTTTTATCTCTATGAAATACCCCATTTTCAATTGCAAAATTAAATGAGTTAAGCGTAAGTATCCCTACCAAATCCCAAATTTCTAAATATAATTCAGGGGGGAGACCATCTAGACCCGGCGATTTGCCCTTTTGAAGGCTCTTTAGAGAGACGTGGAGTTCCTCCAAACTTAATGGGGCCTCCAAAGATTCTTTATCTATCTGTGAGATCCGAGGCAGTTCCAATTTATCTAAATACTGCTTACAAATTGGTTCATCAAAATCTGTTTCAGCTTTATACAGATTTGTGTAAAAAACAATAAATGACTAGGTCTCTCTGATTCGAAATAATATTTATGCCTAGTCCTATGTAAAATAAATTCTGCCTTTGATTGTGAAAGTAAATCATATTCTTCTTTTAAAGAGGACAGCTGTGTAGCCTGTTGCTCAGTAAAATGTTGTTTTTGTAGATTGTGTAATGATTGGATTTTATTTTCTAATTGTGTAAACTGGTGAGTTTTCGCTTTGGCAAGAGTAGAAAAGAAAGATATACAGAAACCTCGTATAGCACACTTAGTCGTTTCCCACAGTATTTGAGGATCCACATCAGAGGGCATATTAATTTCAAGAAATTCCTTAATATATTCTTTTAGAGAAGTAATGAAAGTCCGATTACTTAATAATGATATGTTAAAGCGCCATCTAGGGGACTTGGCTTTCACTTCGGAAAGAGGAACACTGCACAACACAGCAGAATGATCAGATAATAAAATTGGTAATATAGAGATGGAGGACTTAGACAAAATTAAAGATGGGCTGAGAAATATGTAGTCTATCCTAGAGAAAGTCTTGTGTCTATTAGAAAAAAAAGTGAAGTCCTTAGCTTTAGTATTCTGAATTCTCCAAAGATCGATTAAGTTAAGCTCAGTGATAAATTTATTCAGCAATTTAGAGGATGGATTGTCTGTTGTATCAGATTGAGATTTATCTAAAGCAGGAATTAGACAGCATTAAAATCACCACCCACCACTAGAGGGCAATCAATCTCCTCAAGTAGAGTTTTGGAAATCTGTGTAAGGAATGCACTGTCTGTCTCATTCGGACCATAAATAGAGACCAATGCTAACCTATTATTATATATATTGCATCGGATAAAAACAAATCTACCCTTCTCATCACTACCAAGGTGTTCAATCATTAAATTCAACTTCCGGTTAACAAGGATAAGCACCCCTTTAGTTTTATTTTGAGCACTGGAAAAAGCTGCTAATTTATAATACTTCTTCTGGAAACGTGCCACGTCAGTTTGTTTTAAATGTGTCTCTTGAATTAGGGCACAGGAAATAGATTTACGGTGTAAATATTCTAACACATGGGTTCGTTTAACAGCAGAATTTAAACCATTCACATTCAGTGATAAAATATTTAGAGTATGCATTGAATTTTCGTAATCCCAAGATTGTATTCAATAAATGAAAAAAAGCAGAAGCATCTCTATTCTGTAAATAGCATGTAAACGCTGATGTGCATTTTAGATACCAAACCTCCTAGATGAAAAATCCTAATAGAAATAAGGTAAAATAAATAAAAATATAAATGTCTGTTGTAAAAAATAAAAATAAAAACAACATAAAAACATGAACAACTGACAACCATAAACAAGGAACAATTCAGACTGCACATTACCGAGAACATAGGTCTGACTGAGCAACAAAAAATAGTGATGGTTCGTGACCGATCCACTCCAAAACAAGACATGTCTCCCGAAAGGCTCACACAGCCAAAAAAAAATATATTTTTTAATTAAACCTACTCTCCATTAGTCCCCTCCAAAAAAAAAAAAAAAAAAAAAAGGAGTGTCAGTCTTACCAGCAACAAGATCGTTGTACCGGATATATAGGGACAATATCCCAGTAGGAGAGAGGGGAGAAGAAAAAGCAAAAAACAGGTCTAGCAAGTGTCCAAGTCCATCCTGCCACCATCCACCCCTGGGCAGCTAGGACTGCCTCCATCCCGGCCAACAAGCCCCTCCCGCTGGGCCGGAGAAACAGCGGCCGCTGTTCCCCACCGCCCCCCCGCAAAGCATCGGCATACGTCTGCTGCTGAGAAAGGGAACTGATAAAATCCTCCGCTTTCTGAGGGGAATCGAAGCTCTTCTGTTCTCCTTTGTGCCGTAGTTTAATTACCGCCAGATAGATGAGGAAGGGCTGGAGACCAAGCGCTGTCATATTCTTCAAAACCGGATTAAATGCCTTTCTCCTGATCGCTGTAGCTGGACTAAAGTTGGGAAAAAATAGAAGTGTGACATTGTCCTGTGCGCATTTCACCGGATAAGCCTGCATGGCACCTTTCAGGATTTCCGATCTGTCATGCCATCTTAGTACACGGAAGATGAGAGTGTGCGGCCGATCGGAGCCCCTCCCTCCGTCATAGATGCGATGCGCCCGATCAATCTCAATGTCACGGCCCCTCAAGGAAGGAATCCACTTGGAAAGATTAACTCTGAGGAAACTAGCTGCATTGGTACCCTCCTTTCCCTCTGGCAGCCCCACCAGACAAACATTGTTCCTCCTGCCCCTATCTTCAATATCCGTCATCTTCTCGGTGAGTCGTTCCAGCTTATTTCTTAAGTCCGTGACTGTCCTTCTATCCTCACATGTATCTGCCTGAACAGAATCAACGCGGTCATGTGTCTGCTTCACCGTGGTAACCATGGCCTCAAACTCCTCTCTTAGCTCTTTAACAGACTTGTTGGTCGCTTGCATGTCCTCACACAGTTCACACAATGCTGGAATCAGCATCGAGTCCATCGCATCTATTACTGCCGAATTCACAACTGAATTCAAAGTGCTTTGCTGTTCTTTAAGTGCTAGCTTAACACCGTTAGCAATAGCCTCGTCGAGGTTCTCTCTGGAGATGGTGGAATCTCTGAATTTTTTCTTCATTGGCGATTGCTCAATCTCTCTTTTCCGATCCCCTTTGTCTGCCGAAGCACTCATGATGGGTTCAATGCAGAGTGGTTTTAATTTTACTGACAGGATCATACAATATGTGGCAAAGTGAGCAGAGTGAAAGACTAAGCCTGCATCGCCGTCGAAGGGTCATGTGATCATTTATGTCTCTCTCAATCAGTCACCTTATGGAGGACTGTTCCTCGTAGCACAGCAGCGAGATACTAGGATTTATACTAGGATCTGGATTATGTGAGTCTTTCTTAAAAAATCAGACTGGCAATGCTGCAGAGACTCAGGTCCAGTGTTACACTGTGGAACAATACTGGATTTTTAATTTCATACAAACCTTCTTCAGGTTGTTAAGCGATGATGTTTCTTGTAGCCACGATGAGACAATGTGCATTCTCCAACAGTCTAATTTTAATATGTCTGTTATACAATAAACTAAATGAGAAAAATATTTCTGCAACTAAGGCCGCATAAACGTACCTGGGGGAACTTTTTAGCATGATATTCTTCAAGTAATTGTGCGAAAATTACGCTTTATTAATCTAAACTGTAAATTTTTGTGAAAAGGAATAAAAGGCGTCTGAGTTTTACTGCCTCTAGTGTTAATTTATTTTGGAAACTGCAGGGATATGTACTTATTGGTACGTATTTCGCGTCTCGCTAAAAAGTGCCCCCAGGTACGTTTATGCCATGAGACCAGGTAGAAGACACTCTGAGAAGCACTACTTGTGATACGCCTGCTGGCTGCCATCAGACAGTGCAGTATAATTGCTGTCTCATGCTACAGCCACTTGCCTTCATTTGAATAGTGATGGCAATAGGCAAATGTCGACAGAGAAGAAAGTTCTGATGAAAGCCAGTCTAATCGGAATCTATAAGTCGATAGATTGAACATCAGTGACAGATAAATACATATTAAATGTCTGATTTGCAGACATATTAATGCATTATTATTATTACCATTATGTTAATTTTTGCATATTCCATATGCACTTTTTAGTATTTTCCATTCCATAATAATTGTACAAAATATGATTGTCCAAACACAGTATACAATTACAGTGGCACAGTTTTCACACTAGTGTTATAGTTTTTAGTAATAGTTGGCATAGTTGGTATAAGTTAATATAGTTGTTTTTTTAAAAAACAAATTAAAATGGATGGATTAATTAGTTATTTTAATTAAACAGTATTATTAATGAATTAATTGATTTAGTTGCATGACCTGTCCAATAACAGAACTACAACATAAATGAAGATATAAAATGAAATACAGTAGATAGATCAATAAATAAATAAATAAACTTTATTTAAATTATACGCATACGTTCAGGTGCATAACCTAACATAACTATAACAATAGCAGAGAAAAATATGAAGCATTTAAACAAATTGAATCAGAATCAAAATTAGAATGAGCTTTATTGCCAGGTATGTTTACGCATACTGTACAAGGATTTTTTTTTTTGTGACAGAAGCTTCCACAGTGCAACAGAATGACAGTGACAGAACAAAAACACAGATAATAAAAGAATAAAAATAGAACAAGTAAATAAGGAATAACAATATACAAATTGACAATTGTATGTACAGGTATAGTATGTGCAAATTTGAAATGTATACTAAGTATGTGTGTTAGTGTATAAGTGTATAAATAGTGTGTGTTCCACAATTATTGTCAGGTGTCCATGAGATGGATTGCCTGAGGGAAGAAAAGCTGGTCATTCTGGTGCTCAGAGCTATGTAGCGTCGACCAGATGGCAACAGTTCAAAGAGGGAGTGTGCTGGATGTGAGGGGTCCAGAGTGATTTTGCCAGCCCTTTTGCTCACTCTGGATAAGTACAGTTCTTGGAGAGTGGGGAGGGTTGTACCAATGATTCGCTCAGCAGTCCGGACTACTCTCCGTAGTCTTCTGAGGTCAGATTTGGTAGCTGAGCTGAACCAGACAGTTATTGAAGTGCAGAGGACAGATTCAATGATGGCAGGGTAGAACTGTTTCAGCAGCTCCTGTGGAGGGTTAAACTTCCTCAGCTGGCGAAGGAAGTACAACCTCTGCTGGGCCTATTTTAAAATGGAGTCAATGTGAATGTCCCACTTCAGGTACTGAGAGATGGTGTTGCCCAGGAACCTGAATGACTCCACTGCAGCCACAGTGTCGTTACAGTACTGTTCATGATGGTGAGTGGGGGGAGAGCAGGGGGGTTTCTCCTGAAGTCCACGATCATCTCAACTGTTTTGAGCGTGTTGAGCTCCAGGTTGTTAAGACTACACCAGACCAGCCAGCTCCTTAACCTCCTGTCTGTAAGCAGACTCGTCACTGTCCTGAATGAGGCCGATAAGTGTGGTGTCATCTGTAAACTTCAGGAGCTTGACAGAGGGGTCCTTTGAAGTGTAGTCGTTCGTGTAGAGAGAGAAGGGCAGTGGGGAGAGAACGCAGCCCTGAAGAGCTCCAGTGCTGTTTATTTGGGTGCTGGATGAGAATTTTCCCAGCCTCACTAGCTGCTGCCGGTCTGTCAGGAAGCTGGTGATCCACTGACAGATGGAGGTGGGTACAGAGAGCTGAGTTAGTTTGGGCAGGAGGAGGTTTGGGATGATAGTGATACAAGCTGAGCTGAAGTCCACAAACAGGATCCTCACATAAGTCCCTGGTCTGTCTAGATGTTGCAGAACATAATGCAGTCCCATGTTGACTGCATCATCCACAGACCTGTTTGCTCTGTAGGCAAACTGAAGAGGATCCAGCAAGGGTCCAGTAATGTCCTTAAGGTGGGCCAGCACCAGTTTTTCAAATGACTTCATGACCACATACGTTAGAGTCACAGGCCTGTAGTCATTTAGTCCTGTAATGTTGGGTTGCTTTGGAATGGGGATGATGGTGGAGCGTCTGAAGCATGAAGGGACTTCGCACAGCTCCAGTGATCTGTTGAAGATATGTGTGAAGATGATCCAATATATTACTGTCTCTGGTGGGACATGCTGTCTGTATTTTGGCTGTTCACTGGAGAGATTTGCTTTATTAAAGTCCCAGAGAATGTTTTTTTTTTTTTTTTTTTTTTTCTTCTTTTTGGCCTGTCAGTAGCACAGATAACACATGACAGTACATATGCGTGGCTATGCTATCATCATTCACAGCCTTTTTTATTTTATTTTTTTTATTTTTTTAATTAAATATATATATATTTTTTTATTTTTTTTTTATATTAATTAATTTAATTTTATATACCCTTTTACTTAACCACACTGTAACAGACAAGACCAGGGGACAGAGAAAACAAGAGAGAGAAAGAGGAAAGAAGAAAGAAGAAAGGAAAAGAAAAAAAAAAAGAAAAAAAAGGTTGTGGGGAAAGTCAACAAAGAAGGGGGAGAGAGAGAGAGAAAAAAGGAGAATGGGGGATAGAGAGAGAGAGGGAGAGAAAAAAAAAAGACAATTTGCTTCGATACCTGCTGACAAAAAGAGAAAACAACAGAAGAAAACAACCGAAGACACAACATCAAAGAGACTGCAGCAACAACCAACATCTGTATGAATCACAATAAATTCTAAATGTTAAATGTTATTGAGTAGCACACATAACTAATATTACAAAATAAGTTTTGAAGCAACAGCAGATCAAGACAATGTGTGTCTGTGAGCACCTGTTTTTATACCAATGTGAATGCTTGAGTGTACACCTGTGTGTGTGAGCGCGCTTGTGTTCATAAGGTTCCTCCATGTAAATGTTTAATAGTGTGTGTGGGGAACAACAGCCCCATCCCGCAAGGCATGAAGCAGGCACGGAAAAGACCCGGGCCCCAAACATCCGGAGGCCCCCCAGGGCACGGGACCCCCAGGAGAACCACCGCAGGGACAACCGCGGCCCCCACCCAGAAAAGGGCAGAGGAGAGCCCGAAGGTGGGACCTCCGACAGCCACAGTGTAGACGCCCCAGGGTGCCGTGGCGGCAAGCCCGCAGGCTCCACCGGCAGCCGACCACACCAGGGCGGACCGGGCCCTGGGCCCGGAGACCCAAAGGCCCCCCACCCCACAATCGGGGCCCAGCAAGGCCAGTAGGGCCAGGCCCCGCCAATCGACCGCCGAGAGTGGGCCGGCGCTCGCCCGAGAAATCACCAACGCACCGGCGGCATCCTCCACCGGCAGGGCATGGTGGTGGGGTGGGGGTCGACTAAGATGATGAGTGAGGTGGAGTCTAAGGCCCGACCTGACACATAGACGTAGACGACAAGCACACATATACACAAGCATATGTTCCCACCCTCATGCACGCAAACGAATATTCACACCCTCGCCCCACATGTAGACACACAAAAATGGACACGGTACCCACACTCACACTCCCCATATGCACTCTATACTCCTAGGTCCAGGCACCACCACCCCCAGAGGGGTAGTCAGCGCCCGATCCCGGAGCTGAACCCCCTTCGCTCCGGCGTGGGGACAGGAAGACCACCCCGGTCCCCGCAGCAGCAGAGAAAATCAACAGCCCAGACCCCGACCGGGCGGCCAGCTCATCCTCACAGCCCCCAGCCCCAGACAGAGAACAGAGAACAGGGGTGTGATAAAAAAAATAAATAAAATAAAATAAAATAAAAAAAAGACCCCATGCTTCACCCCACCCGCTCAAATGTAGTGTTGGTGTGTGTTGTTCTAAGGTGCTTTAAAACAGGGGTGCTTTAAAACAGGGGAGGGGCACCCTCCACAAGCTTGTGTCAGCTCGTCCCCTCCCTAGAGCCCTCAATGTCTATGTGCAACTTAAAATTGAGAAGTGGGCACTGGCACCAGAGGGAAGGCTGAATGAACAGACCGCCCTCCGGATGCCATTCAGTGTGCCCACCCCCAAGGCCCTATATGTATGTGTCATGTGACAGTAAGTAATGAGAATGTCTAAGCTGTAATGTGTAATTGAGATGCAGGCGGCCACGAGGAGACAGAGGAGTACCACCTCCCCCGCATCCCAGCGACTCACCCGCACCTCAAAACCCTACCTATGTGTTGGTGTGATGGAGCGGGAGAAGTGAAGCCTTAGGGATGGGGAGGAAAGCATCAGAGGGGGCAAAATACCCCCCCCCCCTCTGGAGCCAGCTCCCCCGCTGACCCCCATAGGCACCCCCGTTACCCCAAATCTGCCCAGGGCGGGGGGCCCAGGCCCATCCAGACCAGGGCCCATGGCAGCCCGGGGCGGCCCACCAGACCCCACAGCAGAGGAAAAACTACCCCACCCCATCATCCAGTCAGTTCCCAAACTACATAAGACAATAAGACACCCAGGTAAAGCCCATTTACCCCGCCTCTATTGGACCCCCCCCCTGCGGAGGCACCGATGCATCGAAGACCCCCACACCAGAGCCGGGCCCAAGCGCATGCACCAACCCATGCTCCCGGCGGCACACCAACCAGGACCCAAGCCCCCCAGGCCCAGCCGTAACCCCAACCTGGAGGCAGAGCGCCCCCAGTGGATGTAATTGTCAGGTGTATTGCCTTTACAGTGTGAGCAGTTGTTAGAAGCTGTAAAACCCATCCTGAACATCCGATGACCTGTGTAGTGCACTCTATGCAGAATTTTGTATTGTATTAATTGTAAACCAGGATTTCTAATCAGTTCAAAGGTTTTTAAACATATCTGAGACCAGAAATTATGGTCCCAGCTTACTGATAGATCTGCTTCCCATTTTGCAATAGGAAGTGATACTGATTCATCTATTTTGGAAAGTGCCCTGTATATTTTAGACATTAATTTGGGGGTTTTGAGATTAAGAAAATCTGCCACACTTGGTGGTATTTGTAAATTGATATGATTAGACTTAAATTTCCTTTTTACAATAGATTTAATTTGTTGATATTCTAAAAATCTGTTCTTATTAATCCCATATTGTTTAATTAATTTGTCAAAGGGAATAAAGTCTGTCCCTTCGAATATATGTTCCAGGTATTTAATACCTTTACAACTCCAATCTGTGAAGTTTATCATATTGTTGTTTAGCAATATGTCAGGATTGTTCCAGATGGGGGTACGTTTGCATGGGATTAATGAAGACTCCGTCATTTTTAGAAACTCCCACCATGCTGTCAGAGAAGAGCTGATACTGATGCTTTTAAAGCATACGTGTCGTTTACTGATCGAGCTAATGAATGGCAGATCCGAAATCTCTATATTATTGCATAATGCCTGTTCTACATCTAGCCAAGGCTCATCTAAGAGGGTGTGTTTTAACCACCCTGAAATGTGTTGAAGCCTATTGGCTAAGAAATAGTGGTAAAAGTTAGGTAGATCTAGTCCTCCTTTATCCTTGGTCTTTTGCAGCGTTTTTAAGCTAATACGCGGGGGTTTACCTTTCCAAAGGAATTTAGAGATGGAGGAGTCCAGAGATCTAAACCAGTCAGGTGGTGGTTTGCTCGGGATCATTGTAAATAAATAATTAATTCTTGGCAAAACCATAATTTTTATTGAGGCGACTCTTCCCATGAGTGATATGGGTAGAGACCTCCATCTGGTTAGATCATCTTCTACCTTCTTTAAAAGTGGGATGTGGTTTAATTTAATCAAATCTGCCAGTTTAGGAGAAACATTAATACCTAAATATGTAATATTTCCAGATTGCAGTGGAGTGGAAGAATTCTGGAAGGAGCAATTAATTGGAAGAACTGTTGATTTTAACCAGTTTATTGAATAATCTGAGACTCTTGAGAAAGAGTTTATTAATGTAATTACCTCAGAGAGAGTGGTTTGTGAATGTTGAAGAAAAAGTAACACATCATCTGCGTAAAGACTAACTTTATGTTCTACATTCGTGCATTTAATGCCTTTAATCACTGTTGCCTGTCTAATTGCTGCTGCTAGTGGTTCAATAAAAATTGCAAACAGTGAGGGGGAGAGGGGGCATCCCTGCCTGGTGCCCCTCTTAAGATAGAAGCTAGAGGACGTTTGGTCATTTGTCCTGACACATGCTGTTGGAGAGTTATATAATATTTTTAACCAGTTTATGAAAGAGTTTCCAAAACCAAATTTGTGTAAAGTTGCAAATAGAAAATTCCAGTTAACCCTATCAAAAGCTTTTTCTGCATCTAGAGACAATATTGTAATTTGAAGGTTTCTATTGCATGAATAGTCTATCAAGTTAAGTAACCTACGTGTATTTGTTGAGGAGTGCCTCCCTTTTATGAAACCAGTTTGGTCGGAATGAATTATGAGAGGGGTTATCTTCTCTATTCTTTTTGAGATAGCTTTGCAGATTATTTTAGTGTCCACATTAATAAGGGATATTGGACGATAGCTAGTAGGCAATACAGGGTCTTTGCTTGGTTTTAGTAAGAGACTAATGTTGGCAGAATTCATATTTGGTGGAAATCTGCCATTTTCTTTGGTTTCCTGCAACATTCTGTAGAATGTTGGTGCCAGAATAGCCCAGAATTCTTTATAGAATTCTGCTGGAAAGCCATCTGGACCTGGAGCCTTTTTATTGGGCATACTGTTCAAAGCTTCCTGAAGTTCATCTGATGTCAGTGGAGAATCCAATGCCATCGCTTGATTGTCTGTTAATTTCGGAAGAGTTATATTGTCAAGAAATTGGTCAATTTCGTCTTTAGATGGGTTTATCTGTGGGGAATATAAAGATTCGTAAAAATCTCTGAAAGTGTTGTTTATTCTTTCAGGGTCATATACTGTATCCCCAGTTAAATCTTTAACAGCACATATAGTTGTTTTTTCTTTATTTATTTTTAACTGGTTCGCTAGGAATTGACCTGATTTGTTACCATATTCAAATTATTGCCAGCGAAGTCTTTGTGCTAAGAATTTAGTTTTTTTATTAATAATTTCATTTAATTCTAATTTTGCTTTACATATTTTTTTCAGCATTTCCTGTTCCTGGGAGGATACGTAGGATTCTTCTAAAGTTTTTATGGTTTCTTCTAATTCCTGAATACATTTATTTTCTCTTTTCTTTTTATGCGATGAGAATGAGATTATTCTACCTCTCATCACAGCTTTGCCTGCTTCCCAGAGAACAGATGCTGATGTTCCAGGCAGGTCATTATAGTCTAAATATAAAGCCCACTCGTCTTTAAAATATTTAATAAAATCGTCGTCTTTAAGCAATGATGTATTGAATCTCCAGTTATTACTTGGTGGAGTGGCCTTCTTATTTACTAGAGTTAAAGAAACAGCAGCATGATCGCTGACAGCTATAGGGTGTATCTCTGTGTCTGAAATGTCACTCAGCAGTGAGCTGCTGACTAGGAAATAATCCAGACGAGAGTAAGAGTGATGGACATGTGAGAAGAAAGTAAATTCCCTACTGTTGGTGTGGAAAGAACGCCATGCATCGCAAAGTCCATAGTCGCTCATGTACTGTTTAACTATATTTGTGGATTCCCAATTGCGCTGAGTTCCAGCTGTACTTAGCCTGTCCATTTCTTTATTTAGTCCAAAGTTGAGGTCTCCCCCTATAACAAGTGCACAATCTAGTTGTTCAGAGAGTGCGGTAAAAAAAACGTGAAAGAAAGAGGGGTCATCAACATTTGGACCATATATACTAACAATACATAACTTTTTGTCAAATATAGATAATTTAATGATTAGAAATCTACCTTCTGGATCTATAACTGTGTTGAGTACTGTGAAATTAACATTTTTATGTATTAAAATTGCTACCCCCCTTTGCCTAGAGTTATAGCAGGCTGAGAACACATTAGGAAACTCAGTTGTTTTAAGTTGATCTGTAGCTGTGGCAGATCTATGAGTCTCTTGTAATAAAACAACGTCTGCTTGTAGTTTTTTAAGCTGGCTAAATATTTTTAACTTCTTTTCTCTGGAGCCAGCTCCATTCACATTCCATGTGACAAACCTTAATGCACCCATAGATGTGTGTGTGTAGCTAATGCTGCTCGCTGCGTGTGATGCTCAAATGAATAAGATATGAGCGGGCGTGTACACGCTTGTATGTGAGTATGTCCTTCATGTCTGTGTGCGCTGTAAGGTCTGAGTGGTTGCGTTAACGCTGAGTGTATATGTAAATGGTTGTGCCATGCAGATGTGTGATATAGGGTGTTGTGTTTATATGTGTAGTAAAGCAGGTGATCGGTGCCGTGAAAGGAGTTGGAAGTAAGAAAGACATACAAAGAAGCAAGCATAGAGGGATGAAAGTAAATGCTTGACAGAAACGAAAACATTGCAAAATCATTTAAACGCTGCGGAGACTGACTGTACGTGTTTGTTATGATATCGTATTAAATTATCGAAATTACATAAATAGTTAGAGGTAAATGGAAGAACAAGCGAGGAAAGAGAGAAAAAAAAAAAAGATAAATATAACGGATTCTTATCTGGAGTGGTGTTAATATAACCACGGAGTGGCACGGAGGTTGCGGTAGAGCTGTCCGTCCACATAGAGCCGGTCCACAGCGATGATAGCTCGGGAGCCCTTTTGGATGAGACTGCGTCGGATTGGGAACAGAATTTTGCGTCGCTCCAGGATTTCTTTGGGGAACTGGTCGTTTACGCCGAAGTCTGTTCCTTTCAGCTCCCTGCCGCGACTCTTCACCTGCTCTTTCTGCTTGAAGTATCCGAATTTGGCCACAATAGGACGCGGCCTCGGGGCTCCAGGTTTCTTCGCTCCCATCCGATGGACTCTTTCGAAGCAGATGTTTTCCACGGTGTCTTCCGGAAGCTTCAGGTATGTCTTGATAAAGTTTTTAACCGTAGCTTCTGGGTCCTCTTCGGCAGATTCCGGGATGCCTGAAAACACCAGGTTATCTCTCATGCTACGGGCTTGGAAATCGATGACAGTCTCTTTTATTTTTTTATTTTCTTCACTTAGATGGGTCATATTTTCAGTTAGAGATTTGACCGAGTCCCGTAGTGATGCGTTTTCAGCAGCGAGTGTTTCCACCTGCTGCTGGCTGAATTCCAGTGATTCCCTCAGGGATTTAAATTCACGGTGCAGGATCTCGACCAGGGACAACCTCGCGTCGAAGCTGGACAACCGCTTGTCGATTGAATCCAGGATGTCGGTAAAGCTTTTACCCGTCGGCGATGTTGTTTCAGGCGAGTCTGCCGGGTGACTTCTTTTGGAAGACGGCGTCTCGCTTTTGGCTGGAGAACATGCATTTTGTTTTTTCTTCATGACTATAACGTCGAAGCACCAGTCGATGTATTCCTGAAGAGTTTCTAAATTTTCCTCGCTGTCCTCGTTGTTCATTCAGTTTTTCCGCCAAGTCTCCAGCGTCTGACGTCACCTACAGCATTTCCGGCACTCTCATCTCATCAAAAAAAAAAAATCTAGAAGAAAAATCCAGAGAATGATTAAAACAGAGTCTGGGTATTGTTGTTCTGTGTCTGTGATCTGATCAGCGAGTTTATGTAAAGCTGAGCTCACGTGTGCTTGCGGTAGAATGTAAACACTCACGAGAATGAACGAGCAAAACTCCCGCGGCGAGTAGAAAGGCTTACAGTTAATGAAAAGCACCTGAAAGTCTTTAAAAGACTTTTGAAGCGCTTTGAAATTGAAATGTTCAATGCATACATATACTTAATTTACTTTTACTCACAATTACTCATGTATGTCTGTCTTTACAGAAATATGTTTTCTTCATTCTTTCATACAAGTGCATTACTTACCTCACTTTTTCTTCTAGTCATGCATACATTGCACCTGGCCTATACATGAGTATCATAAGAATCTAGAAATTATGTTTTAAAGTCAGTGCTTTAGATTTTATCTTTACCCATTTTTTTCGGCCATCTTTACTATAAAAAGTATTGATTCCTTATCCTGTATTAAGTTCCATACTATATTTACCTCATTAAAGACTTTAGTGTGTGCACCGTGTTATTGCAGCTTTGGGATGTATCTTAATTTCCTTTTTGATAAAGCTGGTGAAAAGCATGTTTCTCTTCACCTTCATTAACATGCACAATAACCAATTACTGTGTGGTGCTGGTCTTGGGAGTACTTAAAAGGGGCTGACAGATGACATAAAGCTCTTCATTATGCATATGAAGCAAAGCTTTGTTGCGATCTGTATTCCTCGTTATGTGAGGTTAGAAAATGAGTGATAATTGCAGGATTGAGAATGGGTTATTACAGCTCACTCATGCAGTACTGAGATTCTTACTGTAGGAAAGGAAAAGGAAGGAAAGGGAAGTGGTGTGTGGCCAAGTATGGTGACCCATACTCAGAATTTGTCCTCTGCATTTAACCCATCCAAGTGCACACTCACAGCAGTGAACACACACCCGGAGCAGTGGGCAGCCATGTTGCGGCGCCCGGGGAGCAGTTGGGGGATCGGTGCCTTGCTCAAGGGTCTCACCTCAGTCGTGGTATTGAAGGTGGAGAGAGCACTTGTTATTCACTCCCCCCCACCGACAATCCCTGTCGGACCTGGGAATCGAACCTGCAACCTTTGGGTTACAAGTCCAACTCTCTAACCATTAGGCCACGGCTGCCCCCGTAGCTCAATAAACATCATGTTTGCTTTATGAAATATTTGCAAATCAATGGGAAACTTGTTGCAGCTTTGCTGAAGCCAATTATTATTTTGTCTCGCTAAAGGATTTTTTTATTGTTAACTAATCTTAAATGGGGGTCTGTTCAATATTACATTTAATATTTCATATTTTAATGCACTGCATTGCAACTTCATCATCACAAGTGTGTATTTAAAAATATATTTGAATGCATGATATAAACATTCAAAAAGCTCAACTAACTGCATTTGATCAATTTAAAATACATTTAAACATTTACAATCAACATTCATAAAACATTATATTGAGTTTGCACTGAAATTACTGCTACAGGAATGAATTCATGTATTGAAGAAATGTTTCAGTTAATGTAAATAATAGAGACGTGAAGCAACAACTACCAATAGGAGTGAAGAAACTGCAGTAAGCGTCACACCCACAGTGTTTGCATGTCTGGAACATCAAAGCAGGTGATGTGACGAGACAGTAAAAGGAAGATGAACACATCTTTGGTGGAATACATCCCTTTTGAAAAACATCAAGAACATAACTTTTTTTTTTTTTCATTTTGCTGGAATACAGCAGGTATAAAAAATGTCAGAGAATCCAGCTGCCACAACACGTAGAAGCCAGGGAACGAGGAGACAAGGAGTTTTCAAAATGACATTTTATTAACACTAACCTCAGGGAACATGGAGCACAGGTAAGACAAACACAGAATAACGATTAAGACCGGAAACAGAGACAGGGAAGCAGAGGACGTCTAAACACCGGGGAAAACGAATTAATAAAACAGGGCTGGATATAAATAAACTAATAATGAGGACAGGAAAAAACAAATATGGACACAAGAGGGAGGGAAACACAAGACATGGGAAACACAGGTCTCGGACACATAAGCCCTATTCGGACGGTAATTGTTTCTCAGGGGGACGTAAGTGATTTTCACCATGTACAGGGGGTAGTTGGTGATTTAATTGCCGTCCGAATCCAGGATGTCGGTGTTTTTCTCTCACCACCCTCGTGAAAATCCCCGGCCGAATTACCTACTGTTTTTGACAAACACCGAGGTCATGTGGTAATTTAATTGCCATACGAATCCACATCTCTGAGTTTAAGAGAAGAAAACGATTCAAAATTAAATTTTTAATCCCTTTTTGAGCACTCCCGAACACCGTAACATTGTACTTCGGTGTAATTTACATATTATTTCTGAAATGCTGGAAAGTATTTAAAAGAACAATACTTCATGACTGTTCAACCACAGCGAATGGGAGCAGAAAAAGAAGAAAAGCACATAAACAATCGAAATGGGTCTTTATTATGGTAGCAGCAGGTATGCAATACAATTTTAAAATGTGTATTATAAACAGATATATATCGCGTATAATTATATACAACTATAGCGCATCTATTTTCCTATTTTTAAACAGGAGATTTAAATAATCAAATAATAAATATTATAAAATATGTTTGGAATAATAAGAATACATTTTACATAATAATAAGTATTTTAAAATACATTTTACACAATAATAAGAATACATTTGTAAATAAAATTAATTTTATTTACAGCAGACAATCATGTGACTGGCCACGTGAGCAGCGCGTTCCCGGGTGCGCAGGATCACAGAACTCACTCCTCCACTGTGAATAAATCACCATCCGAATCCATGAGTTTTATCATTGAGGTGATATGTAAATTTATTTTTACAGACGTCCATATGAGAAACAATTGCCGTCCGAATCGGGCTTAAGCTATTGTTTTGAGAACATTATTAAAGAACAACTTTGAACAAACAATCTATTAATGCTACAAGAAGAACGATTGTTCAGAACTTTTAGAGAACCATGCCAGAACGTTAACTAACATTTTGAGAATATTTGCTGTTAGCTGGGAGTATTGCTCCAAATTGCATATGAGTCAAAACTGTATTTTTTAAATCAATTAATTAATTTATTATTTTTTTATATAAAAAATGTGTTTTATCTGTGTATAACAGATTTGAAATGACATGAGTGTGAACTATTAATATTTTTGTCTTTTAACATGTTCTGCCTTCATTCCACTGGCACAATGATGTACTGTTTACCTTGCTTATTGCACTTAAATTTGTCTGGTGTCCTTTTATTAAGTCTGTTAATAAAGCCCCTTTCACACTGCACGTTGGTCCCGGAAAATTGCCAGAAAATTGCCCGAGTGCCTTCTGTGTGAACGCAAACACTTCCCGGGATTAATTCCGGGATTGATCCCGGGTTGGGACCTAGTAACATTACCGGGTTCAGTCCCGGAACGAGCGCTGTGTGAACAAAAGCCGGATCAATACCGTAAAGGGTGTGTCGTAGTGATGATACACTTTATCGTTCGACTGTTTTACCGGGTGTTTTGAAGGCAGATCAACGTTCACACGACGAAAAATGTGTAAACTGGAATGAAGCAGCGATCAGGGAGCTCCTCACTATCCGCGCTGAAGCTGAAATCATTCAGTTTAGTGAAATGGTGCGCGGCGCATTATACACGTCACATATATGTCTTTACAGGTTGTGTGTGAACGCATGCACAGATTCCGGAAAATCACTGGCAGTGTGAATGAACCAAAATCAGACCATCCCGGGACACATTTTCCGTGTATTTTCCGGAATGGCTGTGTGAAAGAGGCTTAAGAAACACACATATCTCTGAGCTTGCTTCTCTTCCTCTCTATTTGTGCACAGGTGTGACAACTATCACTCCCACCCTCACCTGCAGAGCTGAGTCATGTCGTTTACCACACACACAGACACATGGTCACAGCAATGGTCAAACAACACACACACAGGCATTATTTATACAAACAGACCCAATCAGCTCCCATAAACACAGGTCAGTGTCAGCTAAAGAAGCAAACCAACCTTTCTCACCTATAATCAGATCCATACATCAGTCAGGGCAAATAGAGATATTTTCAGAAATGTGTAGGGTTTTCACACTGCTTTCACACATTCCCACAGCTCATTTATCAAACAGGTCTTACCTTGACTGTAAATGTCTGTTCACTTCACATCTGAGGCCCGTTTCAATAAGGAGCAGGGCCGGATTTACGCACGGGCATTCTAGGCACGTGCCTATGCTCGCTCGTCCAGGGGGGCCCAAACACAATGAAGAGATATATAATATTTTTTTGTTATGGCTATCTACAACACTAAAAGAACCAAAACCCCAGAAGACATTGAGCAAATAAATATAACAAGTAATAGGGTAAAAAAATTACAACTATTTCCATGTTTTCCACCTGTTTATGTACTGAAATCACACTTTCTTTCTCCCGTTCTCTCCCACAGACGCACACACAGTACAGACACGCACTCGCGCACAAACGTGGACAGAAACTTGTCAGCACTGCCCCACAAATTTATCAATGAAATTGTTTCACAGCTGAAATCCAACCACACTGGAAATCCTGAAGGAAATTCGGATTATTGGGTTACTTCCAGACGTCACAGATGTTATCAAGTGAACGTCATTTATCAGATTAGCCTCATTTAAACCGATTTCTACACCACTAACCTACCTACAGTCCTGTGATACTCATCTTTGACGGATTTGTGCCCAGGAAACAATTCTCAGAATGAGTGTTAAAGCGACGCACACTTTCCTTAAAATCTGCATACAGAACTTATAATGTGCTCTGCATCTCAGATGTTTTGAAGAAAACTACCATTTAAAATGGTACCACTCAAATCAATATGCACATGAATATGGTGTAAAAAAAATTATAAAATAAATAATATAAGGTATTTAGGCTTGTTTCCATGAAGAAAAAAAAACTAATTTAAGTTATTTTTTTTTATTTAGCAAATTATCTGGCAATGGGACAAGACCTATTAAAAATAGCCTATTCTTGTTTCCTTTTGCATGAAGATTATTTTTCTTACCCTATGGAGAACAAGTTTATATTTTAACAAGACTAAATATCTAGATAATTTTTCATCTATAGAAAATGCATTTTAACTTAAGATTGTTTTTAATATTTGTCAAGTCAAGTCACCTTTATTTATATAGCGCTTTTAACAATACAAATTGTGACAAAGCAACTGCACAAAATCAAAATGGGAAAATAGTGTCAATGTAAAATGAGAAGATTAAACACTCAATTTTCAGTTAAAGGCATTTCATTGTTGAATTCAGTGATGGCATCGTCCAGCTCAGTTCAGTTCAAAAAGTCTCTGTTCAATCAAGTCGACGATATAGCTGGAAATGAAGTGTTCCCAACTAATCAAGCCAGAGGCGACAGCGGCAAGGAACCAAAACTCCATTGGTGACAGAACGGAGAAAAAAACCTTGGGAGAAACCAGGCTCAGTCGGGGGGCCATTTCTCCTCTGGCCAGACGACACAGCAGTTCAATTCCAACTGCTGCAAAGTCAGATTGTAAGGGCTCAACTGGTTCCCGAGGTCTTTTCCTGATGGCTGTCTAGGTGACGGGGTTCTCACTGGGGGTCTGTCTCTGGGGCTCATCTAGGTGTCCTGGTCTCCGCTGACTTTCAGGGTTGTAGTAGTGGTCGTTTCTAGGTGCTGATCCACCATCTGATCTGGTGACTGCAGTGACCTCGGAATAAGAAAGAAACAGACTAACATTAGCGTAGATGTCAATCTTTTTACGATGTAACAAGTACATCATGTGTTATGGGAAGTGTTCCCGGTTCCGGTTGATCTAATTAATGCAGCCTAACAATCCTTTAACGGATTTGAATAATAGAAGTGTATTAGTGTGTTATGTGTACGCCAGGTTAAAGAGATGGGTCTTTAATCTAGATTTAAACTGACAGAGTGTGTCTGCCTCCCGAACAGCAAACACATATGAATAGAGGTAGCATAGACGTGAATCAGTCACTCACCGACAGCACTTAGGAGGCCAAGGACTGACCGTCCAGCTTGTAAAATCTGGCAAGGTATTCGCATCACGTGAGGTCGATGACTCAGAAGACAGGGCAGACAGCGAAAGAGTCTGCATTCTGAAGGGGGTAGATAGTGATTTTAAGCATGTGATTCTCCGCCAGAGAGTGACGCTGCAGTCACCGGGTCCAAAGTGAATACAGTCGCTGTCCACAGAAAATGCATGTAAATCCCCTATGCGCTTAGCCGAAGCAAGGGCAAGAAGAAGTGCACTTTGAGAGTCCTTCATATCAACGGATGCTAAAGGCTCTAGTTGTAGCTGTGAAAGAGCTATTAACACCACCTCTAGGACCCAGGGCGGGACTGAAGGAGGGCGCGGGGGATGCAATCTACAAGAAAACTCACCACCAGCGCGTGCCTACCAATCGATTGCCCGCCCAGCGGGGAACGAAATAAGGCAATAGCGGCCACGTAGACTTTCAGTGTTGATAGTAAAGATCCACTAACCAGTCTGTACCGTAGAAAACGCAGAATATCCGACATGGAGCAAGCAGCCGGGTCGATATGAACATAACGGCACTATTTCACAAACACTCCCCATTTCAGAGCATACAAATGCCTCGTAGAGGGTGTCCGCGCCTCCGAGAGCATGTCGATCACACGAGAATGCAGGGCACTCAGCTCCTCTGATATCCCCGAAGCAACCACACATGAAGGCTCCACAACCGGGTTTGGCTGCTACCCTGAGCCGCTCACCTGAGATAGCAGATCCTTCCTGACGGGGATCGGCCAGGGCGATGCCACCAGCAGCTCTGTCTGGTCCGGGAACCAAAGCTGGTTCGGCCAGTTCGGGGCAATGAGTATCACCGAAGCACCTCTTTTTTTATATATATATACAGCCTGGCTGCTGGCCAGTGCTTTGTCAGTGCGTCCCCCTTCAGCGGGAGTGAGACAGGGAGAAGAACAGCAGGCAATATGCATTCTCGAGCTCGTGGCGAACAGATCCACCTCCGCTGCCCCGTAGCAAGTCCAAATCATCCGAACCGACTCAGGGTGCAACCTCCACTCTCCTTGAGGAATCCCCTTCCTCGAAAGCATGTCTGCCCCTGTGGTTCAGAAGACTGGGGATGTGCGCTGCTCTGATTGAGAGAAAGTGACGGTCCGCACATAGCAGGAGATTCGCTGCATGCTTGTTGGATCGTACAAGTGATTTATGCACGAAACCACAGACATGTTGTCGGTGCAAATCAATACATGCCGCTATTCCAGCTGCGGCCGAAAATCCTTAAAGCTAAGGATTTATGTGCCAATGGCTCTGAGGTTCTGACCACAGCCCTAAAGTCGGCATGCCCTCGCACACTGCTCACCGGTCTCCAGTCGATGCGTCAGTCGTGACCACGACACGTGACGTCACCAAGCCCAGGGGAACCCCCGGCTGAAGAGACTTTAGCGGCACGGCCTCAGAGCTTCGATGCAGCCGCGGGGGACCACGATGCGCAAACCGCCCGAAGTCCACTCCGTCCATGTGACTCGAGATTTCAGCCAAAACACACGGGCGCATGTGTAGTAAACTGTCCAGTTTGAAAAGGCACAGGGAAGACAAACTGGCGGCCGAGCACGCATCTCCACTGCTTTTAGTCGAAGCACACTCCCAGATACGTTAGACTGACTCGGGGCAAGAATGCTCTTACGCATATTCACGCATAGCCTCAAGAACTCAAAGTGACGAAGCAGTTTGTCTATATGGCTGGCGTGTGCCGTGACTGAGCTAAAATCAGCCAGTCATCTAAATAATTGAGAACGCGCATTCCGCTCGCTCTGAGGGGATGGGAGAGAGCTGTGTCCATGCACTTTGAGAAAGTATGCGTCCTTTAAATCCACGTACGCAACCAGTCCCCGGGGCGAATTTGCACCAGGATCTGTTCCAGCGATATCATTCTGAACGGACGCTTGCAGAGCGCTCTGTTGATGGGCCTGCGATCTAGAATCAAGCGGAGTCCTCCATCCCTCTTGGCCACCACAAAATAGTGGCTATAAAAGCTACTTTCCAGCTCGCTCGCCGGGATTCGTTCTATCGCTCCTTTTTCGAGCATGTTGCATAGCTCCTTTCTCAGGACCAGGGCATTTCGAGGCAATGTTAGAGACTGCACCACACCGTTGAAACAGGGTGGTCTGCATCTGAATTGAGGGGCGACCCACACTCTATCATGCCGAGTAACCAGCGTGAGATTCTCAAAATAGTTTTCCCACGCGCTCAAGAACTGACATAGCGGCTTTAGCGGCTTGGTCGTTGGTTGCGCTGGGGAGTGCTGGGCAGCTATAACCCACGTGAGCAGTGGCTCTGTACCGCTCTGAGGTGGGGCGAACGGCGCTGTATTGACTGAGTGAAGAGGAAAGAGCTCTTTTGAGCAAATATATGCACTTTAATGAACATACACTATCACACAAATTTGAACAATTTGAGACAGCTTGATGGCTCTTCCCGGGCCTCTTTACACTTTTCCCCGCACATCCGGCTCTTGGCAGGAGCGGTCGCGGGTCACTGTGTCCCTGCACTGCGATGAGCCGTGCGCCAAAGAAGACCTCGATCTCACGGTCTGCTGCTTTTTAACCGGTAAGGGCGGCAGACGACTGTGAGCGGCGCCCGATCTTTGTGCAGACATGCATCAGCACCTGCCACTACGGACTTTGACTATGCTATACAACCTAGTTGAACACCACTTCGTAGGGGCATGAACAACTGAGGTAATAGTCCAGCGAAATCTTGAAGGCTGATAGGGTGCGCGCCGGGGCATCAGGTGACTTCGCGCGCTTTTCTGCGCAGGGGCATGAGGTGACTCCCCGCCTTCGCGCGCAGGGGCACCAGGTGACTAATCGCCTTCGCGCGCTTTTCTGTGCAGGGGCATCAGGTGACTCCTCACCTTCGCGCGCTTTTTCCGCGCAGGGGCACCAGGTGATTCCTCGACTTCGCGCGTTTTTCCGCGCAGGGGCATCAGGTGACTCCTCGCTTTTGCGCGCCATTTCATAATATGCATGACTCACTGCCGCTCTGAGGCGGGGGCCGCTTTACTACTGGCGAGTGGGTGTGCGACTGAAGCAGGGGCTCCATGTCACCTTGAATGAGTGAGAGAGTGGAGTCCTCTACACACGGCAGCCGCTGATGTGGGGCTGGTATCGTGCGAATAAGAGAGCAGTGTCTTCCAAACACGGCAGCCGCTGATGTGGGGCTGGTATCATGTGAATGAAAGAGTGTCCTCTAGACACGGCAGACCACTGTGGGGGGGCTGGTATCGTGTGAATAAGAGAGCAGTGTCTTCCAAACACGGCAGCCGCTGATGTGGGGCTGGTATCATGTGAATGAGAGAGTGTCCTCTACACACGGCAGACCGCTGTGGGGGGGCTGGTATCGTGTGAATAAGAGTGCAGTGTCTTCCAAACACGGCAGCCGCTGATGAGGGGCTGGTATCGTGTGAATGAGTGAAGAGCCAAGTGATTGTGCTTTATACACGGCAGAACGCCGCTCTAAGGCGGGGGGCTGCATGCTTAGACAGTGGGCGTGCGGCATCTGCGGCGACATGGGAACCCTTAGCTCCGGCATCTGCACTCGGCTCTCCGCTCCGCCATGGAAGGGGGACGTGAGAAAATGGGCTGATGTCCTGTCCTGCAGGTTCGATGGGTGAGAGGAATGCGGACATTTAGTCGGCATGAGCTCATCACCAGAGTCCAGGTCCACCGCTGATCGAGGGCAGACGGACTCATCTTAAGAAAAACATCATACTCACCTGAACGCTGCAGAGGAGCAGCCATACAGAGACCACCCTCTGATGAGCGAACCTCAACTGTGAGCTGTAATAGTTTATAAGCCATAAATCTAGGTTGTTCAGCAAAGTGAAGGAGAAGATTCTGACGTAATTGTCGCGTGCACCGCATTGTATACTGCCTCTCAGCTTGTCAGTATATGCATGCAATGTGCATACATCGCGACAATTGGCCAGTCATTTGACTGGCGTGAGCCAATAGGACTTTAGGAAAGGTTGGAAGGAAGGAGTTCCCATAACGGAGAATTCTCTGTGATGTCTCGTGAAAGCTCGAGAGAGAACCCAGAGTTTCCCTCATTTCAGGGTTAGCATACTCAGAGTTTTCACTTAACCTCCTTTCTGAAACGGGCCCCTGCTCTGTGAGGCTTATTTATTTACAATTACAGTACAGTCTAAGACATGAAGTTCATACTGCTTGGTTACAGTTTATTTAATGAAAAAGGGAAGAAATGCCCAGGTTGTTCATTATATCTCTAAATTGTTATTTTGCTAAGGGCAGATTATTATAATTACATATTATTAATTATAGACATATTATAATTGCCATAGGGAAAATACATGTATTTGTCAAGGTGCACACAGCAGGGAGGATACAGGAACACGCAGACGAGGACGTAAACTCAAATAATAGTATTTAATAAGGACATCAGGGCTAGACATGGCAAGGCTTACAGACAGGAAACACCGGGAGTAACGGCAGCTCGCGTAAGTGTTGTAATAATTTTTCGCAGTTCTGTTGTTTAAATTACTTACTTGCTGCTAGGAAGGAATACTTCGTTTCCTACCTATTTCTGTTGTGCATTTTTGTTGAGGTGTATGTTTGATTGCACTTATTGGTAATTAGAATAATTTGCACCTCAGCTAAGAACGAGCCTGTGTGATTGTGTGAAGTGTTTATCGTATTGAGCAATTAGCAGACGTTTAAGGTTATTGGCTGTGCTGAGCAGAAGCCGGCCTCAGCTGTTTTCACTCTAGTCTCCTAGCCTGTATTTATTTGATATCAGAACGCTGATGCGGAAGCGTCTGCAGAAGCGTTCAGCCGTCGTGCTCAGCCTCCTCGTGTGAAGACCAACGAGTGTAAAGACGGACAACTTTTTCCTGCGCGACTTTAACCGAGCAACCACAATGAGCACACACTTAAGTATCATTTCTATCTTCCCTCACACACTCTCCTTCTCTATCCTCTATCCCTCCACCTCTATCATGTGTCCAAACCATTCCAGTTCTTTCTCAACCATGCTCTAAAAACACACACAGACGGCAACATAATCCTGCTAACCTGCGCCCTATAGCTACATCTTCTACTACACCTCTTTCTTTCTCTGTGGGTCTTTGGAATTGCCAGTCAGCTGTCAACAAAGCTGACTTAATTTCTGCTTGTTCCTTACAATCCACACTCAGCATCTTGGGCTTGACTGAGACCTGGATTCATCCAGAAGACTCAGCTACCCCGGCTGCTCTCTCTCACAATTTATCTTTCTCTCACACCCCAAGGCAAGTTGGCCGGGGTGGGGGCACTGGTCTGCTCATTTCAAACAATTGGAAATACTCAACCCACTCTCCCCTAGGCAATCACAACTCATTTGAATCTCATGTGATTACTGTAACAGCTCCTATAAAACTCCAGATAGTAGTAATCTCCCGTCCCCCTGGCCAAATTCTAGCCACCTTCCTAGAGGAGCTGGACGGCCTGCTGTTCTCTTTCATGGAGGATGGCACTCCACTCTTAGTCTTTGGCGATTTCAACATTCACCTTGTCAGGCCTTATGCTACAGACTTCCATTCACTCCTAGCTTCATTTGATTTCAAACGCCTTAACACTACTAGCACGCACAAATCAGGCAACCAACTTGATTTAATTTACACATGCAACTGTACTACAGATAACATTCTGGTACAACCACTACATATCTCTGACCATTTCTTCGTTACATTTAAATTACATTTTGCTACCCGGGTGCCACCATCTCCCTTACCGGTTACTTTCAGACGTAACCTACGCTCCCTTTCCCCCTCACTTCTTTCCTCTGTAGTATCCTCCTCTCTTCCCTCACCTAACCATTTCACATATCTGGATGTGAATGCAGCTACTGACACTTTATGCTCTACCTTAACCTCTTGTCTAGACGACATTTGTCCTCTCTCCTCCAGGCCAGCATGGGCTGCCCCTTCTAGCCCCTGGTTATCCGATGTTCTTCGTGAGCATCGGACCAAACTCAGAGCGGCATAGAGAAAATGGCGCAAATCAAACGATCCGTCGGACCTGAATAGGTATCAGTCTTTGCTTTCATTTTTCTCTACTGAAGTCCACACTGCCAAATCCTCACATTTCCACAACAAGATCAACAGCGCTCCAGACATGCGTAATCTCTTCAGAACAATTCATTCTCTCCTCTGTCCCCCTCCACCACTGCCCACCACTTCTATAACAGCTGACGACTTTGCCACTTTTTTCACAGACAAAACTAGAACAATCAGTAACCAGTTCTCACCTCCACACACACACAGGACCTCCAACCAACCACATCCACTGCTCAAACTCCCATCTTCTCCTTTTGTCCCCTCACAGAGGCGGAAGTATCCAAACTTCTCCTCTCCAGCCATCCTACAACATGTCCACTTGACCCAATCCCCTCTCACCTTCTCCAAGCAATCACTCCCACACTCTTACCGGCACTCACACACATTATCAACACATCTCTCCGCACTGGCATCTTCCCCACAGTGTTCAAGCAGGCTCGGGTAACCCCACTGCTAAAAAAAAACTACATTAAACACTTCTCTTTTAGAAAACTACAGACCTGTCTCTCTCCTTCCATTCGTAGCAAAAACACTCAAACGAGTTGTCTTCAACCAGCTCTCACTGTTTCTTTCACAGTACAACAAACTGGATGCTAAACAGTCAGGTTTCAGGAGTGGCCATTCAACAGAGACTGCACTACTCTCAGTTACTGAAGCCCTGCAAATTGCAAAGGCCGATTCCAAATCATCAGTCCTCATTCTGCTGGATCTTTCTGCTGCTTTTGACACTGTCAATCATCAGATCCTCCTGTCCACCCTCTCATCGCTGGGCATCACTGGGATTCCACTTCACTGGTTTGAATCCTATCTCACCGGTAGGTCTTTCAGGGTGGCCTGGGGAGAGGAGGTATCCAAAGCACATCAGCTGGTCACTGGGGTTCCTCAGGGATCGGTTCTTGGACCCCTCCTCTTCTCCACATACACTATATCACTGGGACCCATCATACAGGCACATGGCTTCTCCTACCATTGCTACGCTGATGACACACAGCTCTATCTCTCTTTTCAACCAGATGATCCAACGGTAGCTGCACGGATCTCAGGCTGCCTGGCGGACATCTCGGCATGGATGAAAGAACATCACCTACAGCTCAACTTGGCAAAGACTGAGCTTCTTGTCGTCGCTGCCACTCCGACTCTACAGCATGACTTCTCGATTCAGTTAGGCACATCAATAATTACCCCATCAACTTCGGTCAGAAATCTTGGTGTAATCTTTGATGACCAGCTGGCCTTCAAAGAGCACATTGCAAAGACTGCTCGATCTTGCAGGTTTGCGCTACACAACATAAAAAATCAGGCCCTTTCTGACAGAGCATGCTGCACAACTTCTTGTCCAGGCCCTTGTCGTTTCTAGGCTGGACTACTGCAATGCTCTTCTGGCTGGACTGCCATCAAACACAATCAAACCTCTTCAAATGATTCAGAATGCAGCGGCACGACTGGTCTTCAACGAGCCCAAAATAACCCATGTTACACCTCTCTTCATCTCATTGCACTGGCTACCAGTGGCAGCTCGCATCAAGTTCAAGACACTGATGCTTGCATACAGAACGACCACAGGCTCAGCACCCTCCTACTTCCACTCACTATTACGAATCTACATCCCCTCCAGAAGTCTGAGATCTGCTAGTGAGCGACGCCTTGTACCATCACAGAGAGGCTCAAAATCACTCTCCAGAACATTCTCATTCACCATTCCTGGATGGTGGAATAATCTTCCCACCCCTATCCGGAATGCTGGATCCCTGTCAATCTTCAAGCAACAACTGAAAACTCATCTCTTTCGGCACTACTTGACTTCATCCTAAACTTGTTATAAAAAAAATAAAAATAAAATAAATAAAATAACATTCCCTTTATCTTTCTCTCCTTCCCTTGCTAGCTTGTACTTATTTGAACAATGACTGAGACTTAGTGTTACGAGCACTTCCTCTGTCTGATTGCCTCTTCAAGATGAATCGCTTTATGTATTCCCCAATTGTAAGTCGCTTTGGATAAAATTATCTGCCAAATGACTAAATGTAAATGTAAATGTAACGAGTAGACCAGACGAACTCAAACTGAACAGACAGGACTATAAATACACAGGTAAATCATAGATAACGAGACAAACACAGCTGGACACGAATTAACTAATGATCACACTTAACAAGGACAGGAAACAAACCAAATATGGACACAAGAGGCAGGAACACATGACACGCAACAGAACCCTGACATAACTCCCCCCTCCCGGAAGGCGTGTCCCACACCGTAACAGTTCCTCAGGAACTCAGGGAGCTCAGGAGGCCATGGCAGGTGGTCTTTCATGGATGTGGCCTCGTCCCTCGGCCAAGCCACTCCAGCCGGAACCCTTTCTACCCCCCCTAAAATTTCAGGCAGGAGTCAGCGGCGATCCGGCGGGCTTGAGTCAGCGGCAGGCCGGCGGGCATTGAGCCAGAGGCGGGCCGGCGGCGTGATCTCCTGCGATCGGCGGGCCTGAGGAGCGGCAACCCGGGAACTAGAGAACCAGCCGGCGGGCTTGGGATAGCCACAGCCGGTGGCAGATATCTCCCGCGATCGGCGGGCATGAGGGCTCGCGGCCTGCGGAATCGCTTGCTTCGAGAGACAAAACACAGGACCTAATAAAAACTTGAAAAAACGAACAAAACAAAACGAGGTGAAGGGGCGCCGCTTACAGTTAGGTCTGGTCTTCTGTCATGGTGCACACAGCAGGGAGGATACAGGAACACGCAGACGAGGATGTAAACTCAAATAATAGTAATTAGGTTCAAGGTTCTTTATTATTTGTCACATACACAATCATACAGGATATAATCAGTAGTGAAATGTAGGTCAGGACAGGTCCGCTCAATGGACAGTGCAAAAAAATAAAATAAAAGATGAAACATAACACAAGAGAGTATATATAAATATAGGTAAGAATAAGATAAAAAATAAGTAAAAAATAAAATAAAATAAAATAAGGAGTAAAATGTGCAATGAAATAAAATGTGCAATACAGTCTACTGTGGATTTAATAAATATTAATATAAACAGGGATGTGCAAGAGGAATGTGCAAACAGGTTGTACCGGGTATGTACACATAGCAGCAATGCGGATGATGGAGAATAATGAATGTTTTTACAGTTTATTGAATAGAGTCCTGTAGATGTTATGAGACTGAGTTTAGGAGCCTGATGGCCTGAGGGTAGAAGCTCCTCCTCTGTCTCTCAGTTTTTGCCATCATGCTCCTGAAGCGCTTGCCAGATGGCAGCAGAGTGAAAAGACGGTTACCGGGGTGATTTGAGTCCTTGATTATTTTTGCAGCTCTGCTTTTGCACCGTTTGAAGTAGATGTCCTGCAGAGAGGGGAGGGCAGACCCTGAGATGCGCTCAGCTAAGCGCATGACTCTCTGCAGAGCTTTGCAGTTCTGATTTGTGGCGTTACTATACCACACTGAGATGCACTGAGTCAATACACTTTCTATGGCCCCTGAATAGAAAGTTTTCAGGATTGCTGGTGAGACCCTGAATTTCCCCAGCTGTCGCAGATGGTGCAGTCTTTGCCTGGCTTTCTTGACCTGTGTTTGAATGTGTGCAGTCCAAGTCAGGTCCTCGGAGATGTTTACACCGAGGTACTTGAAGCTGCTCACCCTCTCCACAGGGGTCCCGCTGATCATAAGAGGAGTGTAGGGCCACTGCTGTCTCTTCCTGAAGTCTACAATCAGCTCTTTAGTTTTGCTCACGTTCAGAGAGAGACAGTTGTCCTGGCACCATGATGTGAGTCTCTCTACCTCACCCAAGTATTCGGTCTCATCATTGTTGGAAATGAGGCCCAGAACCACAGTATCATCAGCAAATTTAACAATAGAAGTGGAGCTTTGAGAGGACACACAGTCGTGTGTGTAGAGAGAGTAGAGCAGGGGACTCAGAACGCAGCCCTGCGGGGCTCCTAGGTTCAGGGTGATGGAGTTGGAGGTGAACTGGCCCATTTTCACCACTTGTGGTCTGCCGGTGAGGAAGTCTTGAATCCAGTCACAGAGTTTAGTGTTTAGGCCGAGGTCTGAGAGTTTGACAGCTAGCTTGGTGGGGACTATAGTGTTTGAAAGCTGAGCTATAGTCAATGAGTAGCAGTCTGACATAGTTGCCATTTTTGCTGTCAATATGTGTGAGGGAAGAGTGCAGTACCTGAGAGATGGCATCATCAGTAGACCTATTTGGGCGATAGGCAAACTGAAGAGGGTCCAAAGTAGCAGGGATGGAGGAGCATATGTGTTTCTTTAAAAGTCTCTCAAAAACCTTCATGACTGTTGATGTGAGGGCAACTGGACGATAGTCATTCAGGCAAGAGGGTTTACTGTTCTTAGGCACAGGGATGATGACAGGTTTCTTAAATGAGGTGGGAATCACAGAGGTAGCAAGGGACTTATTAAAGATGGAAGTAAACAAACCAGCAAGCTTATTCGGCGCAAGACCTTAGAACACGGCCAGTAATCCCATCAGGTCCGGCAGCTTTCCTGAAGTTCAATCTCTTTAGTTCCCTTTGAATCTCGTCCTCCGACACGGTGATAACATGATCATCATCATCGCTGCTCTGTCTGCGGCTTCCTGACGCGCTGATCGGCAGAGTCGCGCCACCATTGCATTCGAAGCGGCTGTAGAAGGTGTTTAACTCTTCGGCCAGCAATGGATCTGCTCTCACCTCAGCGGATGAGTTATTTCCAGAGGAAGAGATGGTCTTCAGTCCCTGTCACATGCGTCGAGAGTCACTGAGCTGAAAATGTGACTCAATTCTCTCTCTGTATCGGAGTTTAGCAGCTCTAACTGCCCGTCGGAGAGCATAGCATGATTCTTTGTACTCGTCCATGTTTCCTGACAAAAGACCGGCGTTGTATGCGGCAGTGAGTTGGTTAACCGCAGCACGGATTGTTCTGTCCACCCACGTTTTCTGATTAGAGAATGTCCTTATTGTTACCGTTTCAGTGGCTTGGTCGGTTAGCATGTAAACAAAGCTTAATGCTACATCCGTGAACTCGCTGACGTCAGCTGAACTCGCCCGGAACATATCCCAGTCGACGTCATCAAGAGACGCCTGTAGCATAGCTTCAGAGTGGGAGGACCAGCGCGTCACTTCCCTCACCCCCGGGGATTCCTGAACGAACCTTTGTTTATATTCCGGTGTGAGGAAAATGGCGGCATGGTACGATTTGCCAAAAGCCGGCAGGGAACGAGCTTTATAGGCATTAATTAATAAGGACATCAGGGCTAGACATGGCAAGGCTTACAGACAGGAAACATTTTACATTTACATTTTATGCATTTAGCAGACGCTTTTATCCAAAGCGACTTACATTGCATTCAAGTTACAGTTTTTTACATTTTATCAGCTCTTGCTTTCCCTGGGAATCGAACCCATGATCTTGGCGTTGCTAGTGCCATGCTCTACCATTTGAGCTACAGGAAAGCAAAACACCGGGAGTAACGAGTAGACCAGACGAACTCAAACTGAACAGACAGGACTATAAATACACAGGTAAATCATAGATAACGAGACAAACACAGCTGGACACGAATTAACTAATAATCACACTTAACAATGACAGGAAACAAACCAAATGTGGACACAAGAGGCAGGAACACATGACACACACAACAGAACCCTGGCAGTATTTTTGTTCTCGTTTCCTTTATCCCTTTTAAAAAAACAGAATAATTAATCAACCCCAATATTCAAATTTCACTTTCATGTAATTCAAAACCTGCACGATTTTCCTCTTTGAGGAAATTCTATAATTACACAAAGACCAGGAATGGGACTCAGCTAATTTGCTTGTCTTCTGTTGGGAATGTGTTGTCTCTGTTGGCTCAATTCTCTCAGAGAATTCATAAATAAGTGGAAAAGTTTATTCTGTTTTGTGTTGTGTATATGGGGTGAAAAAAAAGAATAGCTGGACTGAATTTTTATTTGTTGAGCCTGAGGCAGAAACTGAAGCTGATTACTCCAGTGGCTGCAGTAATGATCTGCACACATTGTTGCATACACAAATGTGGAACCACATTTTTAAATGAAGATGTCTGATGATCTATTGTCTTTGTTCAGGCTTATTGTAACTGGAACACACATATGACAAACTCAGACAGGTGAAACGAGCATAGACAGTAGCACAGCCACAACCCAAAATCACAGTAAGAGCAATGACATAGATCAATGGAAACCTGGAGGTTTTCAAGTCATTCCCATACACAGAAGAGAGTCTATGTCACAGTGAAGGAGACCACGGCTAAAAAAAATAGATGTTTCAGTTGATGACACTACCCCTGTGCATTACCACGGGAAGTAGGGGTGCTGAGGGTGCTGCAGCACCCCCTGGAGTGCAGCCCGCAAAAAAATGGGGGTGCTGGGGGGGTGGTGTTCAAAATAAATGAATGAACAATTTGTTACAGAAAAAAGAATACAATTAATTTTATTAATTTGTATATTCATTAAAATCCATTGAAAAAAAGTAGCCTAAGCCTACAATGACAAGAAGCAACATGAGTTGAATCAAATTGAGTCGTTTCAACTTAGCTATTAAACTTATCAAACTGACTTAAAAAAGCATTTGATGCCCTGTTTTTTTTATTAGGCCCTATATTATTACTTGTAACATGTATGTGCCATACCCAAATTAAGAATTAACGATTAACTACAGACATAGCAAAGAGACAGCAGAGAAAGAGCGAACAAAAGCCCTGGCTTTCCTGTAGCTCAAATGGTAGAGCATGGCACTAGCAATGCCAAGATCATGGGTTCGATTCCCAGGGAAAGCAAAAGCTGATCAAATGTAAAAGTGTAACTTGAATGCAATGTAAGTCGCTTTGGATAAAAGCGTCTGATAAATGTAAGAGTGTTTACCTCAGCAGCAACAAATCTCGCATTCTCATCTGTAGCGATTATTTCTTTTAATTTCGTTGGTCTTTCCTATTCTTGAACAAAATTAATGCTTACTGTTGATTAAGTAGGCTACTCTTAAAACACACGCACACACACATCAGCAATGCTACAATGACAAAGTCGCTTATATTAAACACAACACTTTTATGAACAGAACGAAGACTGATGTAGGCCTACCCACGTTGTAACACAAATACAAAAAATGAACAATTTGAAAAAATTACTTTAAACGAATGTGTATGGCTCATTATTATTAATGGAGGGGAAAAAACATAGGCTATAGCCTACAATAAAATAGTACAATGAAAAATGTACATATATTAAACTTTGAACTTTTATTAACAAAATGAATATGGATATGTTTACCCGCGGTTAACACACAAATAAATATGGCTTTCCCCTTAGGCTACCTTAAAAAGATCATAGTTTGTGGTTGATTAGGCTAGATCTTACTAATTAAAACACATCAGCCATAAAATAGTAGTCTACAATAACATATTTGCATATATTACACACCTAACTTTTATTAACAAAATGAATAAGATGGATAGGATATAGCCTTGCATTGTAACCCAAATAAATAAGGGTTTTCCCTTATTAATAACGTTTGTGGTTCAATGTTATTTTTTTTAATGAAAACCCGGCATCAGCAATACACTCACTTATATTAAACGAAGAAATATAATTTTTATTAACAAAAGTAGTGCCATAATTTCAGTCTTTCTCGCATCACTCTTGTCGCGTGTCACGTGACCATACCCCCCCCCCCTTTTACTTCTCAGCCCCCCTGCTCAAAATACGTTCCCGCGGCTATGCCCCTGTGTGAAACTTTAACTGCAACCAAGCTGCAACTTTTCAAAATAAAATGATGCAATCAACCAGAAGGACACTTTAAAAGTTTGACTATACAAGCTTAAATGCCTGCCTATAGAGATGAATCTTCAGTCTAGACAGACTAAAGTGTTTCTGAGGTCTGAACATTGCTGAGAAAGTCATTTCATGACAAAGAAAAAGATTTCCTTCTCATATGATGTGGACGCATATTAGAAGAACAGAGGACCTAAGACTGAGCCTTGTGACACTCCATACAACACCTGAATTAGCTAATCTTCACCCACAGAAAAAGAAAAAGCTAATGATAAGTGTAACAGGTTTATTTTTACTTCATTTTCAATCTAAATCCCTCTTTTTATTGAATTGAAATTGTTCCTTCTTTCTTTTTTTAAAAAAAAAACATGGATTTTTATACACTGAATGGAGTTACCATATATGGAGAAATCCTCAGTACAAGTTCACAACATATCCAAATTTAAGGAGGCAATAAAATAATTTCTGGGTAACGAAAGATTAGAGGTCCTTTATTTTGTTACATCAGGGGTGTCCTGGGGCCGTTTCAGAAAGGAGGTTAAGTGAAAACTCTGAGTATGTTAAGCAGGTTTTCTTCGGTAAACCCAGAGTTTCTTTCCGTCTCCTCCCCCTTTTTAAAGTGTAAGCGATGTTTTACTTCATTCATTCATTGACGCTTTTCTTACTGAGTTTTTTTGTCTATTTCATGTACAAATATTAAAAACTTCTTAAGTTAAGATGCATTTTCTATAGATGAATAATTATCTAGATATTTAGTCTTGTTAAAATATAAAATTGTTCTCCATAGGGTAAGAAAAATAATCTTTATGCAAACGGAAACAATAATAGGTTATTTTTAATAGGTCTTACCCCATTGCCAGATAATTAGCAAAAAAAAAAAATCACTTTTAAATAAGTTTTTTTTTTCTTCATGGAAACAAGACTAAATACCTTATATTATTTATTTTATTATATATATTTTTACATCGTATTCATGTGCATATTTATTTGGTTAATGGTAATAAACTACCATTTTAAATGGTAGTTTTCTTCAAATCATCGGAGATGCAGAGCACATTAGATAACACTTGATAACATCTTTCTGTGACGTCCGGAAGTAACCCAATAATTTCCAGTGTGGTTGGATGCATTGATGACAAACATATCTCCACCATCGCACCTTCTGAAAATGATACTAATTACTGTAAGGAATGGAAGGATGCCAGATGGAGGGGGTAGTACGATCCGTAACCACCACTACAGCTGTTAAATAAACTAGTTATTCAAATTTTTTGGTCATCTTTATTTCCTAATACAAAAGCAAAAGTTATTCTTTATCAAAAAAAAATTGTTAAAAAAGTTAGTTTTGGATTTGAGAAATCTTCCAATACTTGACCATCTCCTCTTCATCTGTCAGTGGTGCTGCTGCAGGTTCTCCTCTGCCTTCTTGCTGTCTACAAGTCTGTAGTTAATTTTATTTCTCTAATTAAGAAATGTAACAGGTTGGATTAGAGAATATTTAATTATGTGAAAAGAGTGTTAGACTATGTGGAAAAAGCTGCAGCGCACTGAAATAGACAATGAATGATATTTAATGTCAAATGTTTGTAAAGTCATTTAGCCCACACCCACAAACCTTTCATGTTTAAAGCTTTACCTTGATTGAATAGTTTTTAATACTTCATTTTTAGCTGCTGCCACGTTCTTGTTTCTTCTTTCTGTCTTTTTCCTTTTTTTCTTCTTCTTTTTTTTTGTTGCCATGGGATACCATTAAAATGAATATTGGTTGAACCTCCTTATTGAAACGGGCCCCAGGCCACTGTCCTGCAGAGTTTAGCTCCAACCTTAATTAAACACACCTGAACCAGCTAATCAAGATTTTCAGACACTAGCCCTGTGTCCCAATGAGCATACTATCCACCCTATCTGCATTAAATAGTATTGAAAAATACTAATATCACATAGAATTTAAGATGGATAGTATGCACACTGGGATGCAGGCTAGAAATTTCAAGGCAATTGTTTTGGAGCTGGTTGAATATAAAATCTGCAGGACATTGGCCCTCCAGGAGCAGGATATGGAACCAATTAAAGGGGTCATATGATGCTATTTTAAAGATCATTATTTTGTGTATTTGGTGAAACAGCTTGTGGGGATGAGAATGGATGAGATGCATTTCTCCGTCTCGAATCGCGCTCGCGGAAAGCGCTCGAGAAACAGTATCTCTCCCGCGGCTTGTATAAGCTCTGTTTTTTTTTTTTTTTTTTTAATTAAGAGCAAGAGACTGGACGGCATTCACGTTACATGATTTGGCTGATTTGTATGTAGAGAGCGTGACAGCGCATCACATTAAAAGAAACAATCATTCATGTTTTCAGAACTGCTGGCCAAAATTAAAAATAAAAATAAAATTAAAACATCTTTGAGAGCAAGGGGGCCCCCTGGTGTTTCGGGGGCTTTACGCAGAGGGCGTATTCTGCGTATAGGGAGGATCGGCTCTGATTATTGTAGTTCCTCTATGCCCCGGCTCTCTCAAACGCGTTGTTTTCTACAAAGCCCCTCCTTCCGTCAAGCACAGTCTGCTCTGATTGTCCAGCTGACCCAGTGCATTGTGATTGGCCGAACACCTCAAGCGCACGTCGAAAATGTAACGCACCTTACCATAATCGCGAGCTTCAGCTTTCAAAGTAAATATAAAGACACTTAATAATGTCCTTAGTTTTACCAACAGTTCAAGCCCGAGAGGGGAACAGAGTCACACAGTGATGATGCTCATATGTATATGCGGAACACAAGCCGCAGTTAAGAAAGCTGACTCCACTGTGATGTGATCCACGAAGCGTTACTCTACCCTGTGCAAAACTCCGCATTTGAACAGTCAATAGCAAATACTTCAACTAATAACAAAACATACTTACAGTCTCTGATTCAGAAGTGCCAAGTGCCCTGGTGTGGTCGGCTGCCGGTGGAGCCTGCGGGCTTGCCGCCACGGCACCCTGGGGCGTCTACACTGTGGCTGTCGGAGGTCCCACCTTCGGCCTCTCCTCTGCCCTTTTCTGGGTGGGGGCCGCGGTTGTCCCTGTGGTGGTTCTCCTGGGGGTCCCGTGCCCTGGGGGGCCTCCGGATGTTTGGGGCCCGGGTCTTTTCCGTGCCTGCTTAATGCCTTGCGGGATGGGGCTGTTGTTCCCCACACACACTATTAAACATTTACATGGAGGAACCTTATGAACACAAGCGCGCTCACACACACAGGTGTACACTCAAGCATTCACACTGGTATAAAAACAGGTGCTCACAGACACACATTGTCTTGATCTGCTGTTGCTTCAAAACTTATTTTGTAATATTAGTTATGTGTGCTGCTCAATAACATTTAACATTTAGAATTTATTGTGATTCATACAGATGTTGGTTGTTGCTGCAGTCTCTTTGATGTTGTGTCTTCGGTTGTTTTCTTCTGTTGTTTTCTCTTTTTGTCAGCAGGTATCGAAGCAAATTGTCTGTTTTTTTTAGTTTTTTTAGTTTTTTTAGTTTTCTCTCTCTCTCTCCCCCTTCTTTGTTGACTTTCCCCACAACCTTTTTTTTATTTTCCTTTCTTCTTTCTTCTTTCCTCTTTCTCTCTCTTGTTTTATCTGTCCCTGGTCTTGTCTGTCACAGTGTGGTTAAGTAAAAGGGTATATAAAATTAAATTAATTAATTAATATAAAAAAAAAAAAAAAAAAAAAAAAGAAGTGCCAGTGTAACAATGTTCGAGGAAAGGAAGGAAGAAGTCGAAAACAGGGTGACTGAGGCTCGGGTGATTTATTCAACACTTTCAAAAATAAACACTTGTGCTCTCTGGCACTTCAAATAAACATAAGTTCACAGCACTTTGGTGATTCTTTGATCTGCGGAAACAATTCCTTTTCCCCGAGTCCTCAGCCTGTCTCTCTCTGCCACTTTCTGTCTCCCTGTGGCTTTTATGGTCTCTCCACGCCAATCACTGAAACGAGAAGCAGGTGAATGTCATCTTGCACTTGACCCACTTACTCACCGCTTGTCTCCAACCTCTCTCTCCCCTGCAGACTCCGTTTACCATGCCCCCCTCACCACTACCCCCACCACATACCCCTACTTCCTCCGCGCGTTGGTATCTTTTATGCGGTGGAGCCACTGCAGGGGCGCGTGGTCCGAACAGAGAGTGAATACCCATCCCAGTAGATAATAGTGGAGTGTAAGAATGGCCCACCGGATTGTCAGACACTCCTTTTCAATGGTGCTGTACATCATCTCTCTCATAGAGAGCTTGCGACTGATGTACAACACCGGCCGCTCTTCACCCTCTATCTCCTGGGCCAGGACGGCTCCAAGCTCCCTGTCCGATGTGTCTGTCTGCAGCAAGAAGGGGAGCGAAAAATTAGGAGAGTGCAAAAGCGGTCCGCCACACAGAGTAGCCTTTACCTGGGTGAAAGCCTGCTGACACAGATCCGTCCACTGGACCGGATCTGGAGCTTCCTTTTTAGTGAGGTCCGTCAGCGGGCTGGTGAGGTCCGAATAATTAGGTACAAACCTTCTATAATATCCCGCCAGCCCCAGGAACTGCCTCACCTCTTTTTTGGTCTTGGGTCTCGCGCAGGTCGCAACCGCTGCGGTCTTATTAATTTGGGGCCGCACCTGCCCGTGGCCTAAGTAGAAGCCCAGATACCTGACCTCCAAGCACACAACCGCACACTTCTTCGGGTTAGCCGTCAGTCCGGCACCCCTCAGTGCTCTCAGCACGACCCGCAAATGCTCTATATGCCCCTGCCAGTCATTACTATAGATGATGATGTCATCCATATACGCAGCGGCATATGCTGCATGCGGCAGCAGAATTCTATCCATGAGGCGCTGAAAGGTGGCCGGCGCCACGAATAACCCGAACAGAAGCGTAACAAATTGGTGCAATCCAAATGGCATCGTGAAGGCTGTTTTTTCTTTAGACAAAGGCGATAAGGCGATATATCCTTTAGTTAAATCCAGTGTCGAATAAAATCGAGCTGTACCCAGCCGATCAAGCAGTTCATCAACCCGCGGCATTGGATATGCGTCGAATTTCGACACAGCATTCACCTTGCGATAATCCACACAGAATCTGACAGAGCCATCCATTTTAGGTACTAAAACTATCGGGCATAAGTTCACACTTAAAACAAATACTTAAAAACCCACTTACGTGCATCACAAAAGCCAGCTGTTCAGTCCACAATATTTCATGCTGTGGGTTTTTAAATTAGCATATAGAATGTGGAACCTGATATATCTGAACTGACATTAGCTTTTAATGGCTGTAGATGTACAGTATGCTGTGTGCATTGCTGTGAATAATGTATGGAGCTGCTTCAGTGACTTACAGGAGGCTGTAAGACAGAATGGCCTTAGGCTGCTCACTGAGGTTTTCTGATATCTGGAGTTGAATGGATGATATGGAGATGATGCTTAGAAAACGTCCCAGGTTACGTATGTAACCATGGTTCCCCGAGGGAATGAGACGCTGCGTCGGAAACGCTAGGGGAACACCTTCAGAGATATCATGCTCTGAATCATATGTGTAATCAGTCCAAACCAAGGGGTGAGACATCACGGGCGGGTGATGTAACGACCAGGAAGCATAAAAGCATGTGAGGTGCAACCGGCGTTAGCTTCTAGGAATGAAGCAAGCTCTAGTAGGGATGCCGGAAGTATGGCCTTGCAATGCAGCGTCTTGTTCCCTCAGGGAACCATGGTTAGATACGTAACCTGGGACGTTCCCCTTCAGGAACTCGAGTTGTGTCGGAAACGCAATGTCCACTACACCAGACTTGCAAATCCCTGCCTAGAGTGGAAGAGCACAGCTATGGCAAGAGAACAGAAGAGCCAGGACTGGCTCACATTTCTAGGTCATAGAACCTGACGAACGTGAGGGGCGTAGACCATCCCGCAGCGTTGCAGATGTCCTGCATAGGCACACCTGCCAGAAAGGCCTTGGAGGCCACCACACTTCTAGTTGATTGAGCCTTGACCTCCAATGGTGAGGGGAGATCAGAGGACTCGAGGCTATAGAATAGCATCCTGATCCACCACATAGCATAAGCTTCTCTGGCCAAAGGCCTCAGCGCACAGAGGAGGAAACGTGTAACCAGGGATCCTTTCCCACTGACTAACCACCAAGAGGGGCATGGTAGGCCGCTATAGCCACGACGTAGACCTTCAGAGTGGAGTGGGTTAACCCTGCGGAAAAACGGGCCTGCAAGAACTCCAGCACTGTACCAATTGGGCAGTTAACTGGGTCGAGCTGGCGGTCTCCGCACCATGAAGTGAAGCTCTTTGAGGGAGCTCTAGATTGGAGGAAGGTCTCAACAACCTTGGTTGCAAGACCAGAGACTATGAGGTGTGCCCCCTCAGGGGCCACACCCACAGCTTCCACAACTCCGGGTGGGGGTGAAGGATCATGCCCTCCGCCTGTGAGAGGAGATCTCTCCTGACGGGAATCTCCCACGGAGAGCCATCGAGGAGAGAAATCAGGTCCGAGAACCATACTCGGCCCGGCCAGAACGGGGCTACTAGCAATAGACAGACCCCGTCCCGGCGCACTTTCTCTAGAACTCCCGGGAGCAGAGCGATCGGGGGAAATGCGTACAGACAAAGCTTCAGCCAAGTCTGTACCATAGCATCCAGCCCCAGTGGAGCTGGATGAGTCAGAGAGAACCAGAGGGGACAGTGCGATGTCTGACGAGTCGCAAACAAATCCACCTGAGCTTGGCCAAAAACTCTCCATATCTGCTTCACCACCACGGGGTGAAGCATCCATTCCCCGGGCCTTGGCCCCTGCCTTGACAGGATGTCTGCTCCCATATTGAGATGTCCAGGAATATGAACTGCTCTCAGCGAGATGAGCTTGTCCTGGGACCACACAAGGATCTGGTGCGCCAGCCTGTAAAGGGGGTGTGAACACAGACCTCCCTGGTGGTTGATGTAAGAGACCACCGCTGTGTTGTCAGTGCGCACCAACACATGGTGATCTCTTAGGTCCAGGAGGAAGTGTTTCAGTGCTCGAAACATGGCCAGCATCTCCAGGCAGTTGATGTGCCACGTGAGATGGCAACCACTCCACAGACCGCGGGCAGAGTGGCCACTCATGACCGCTCCCCAATCGGTGAGGAATACGTCTGTCGCTAACGTTACGTGGTGACAAGGAGCTCCCAGCACCGGACCCTAGGACAAGAACCAAGGTTTCCTCCACATGTCTAAGGCACATAGGCATCGCCGCGTGACCTCGTATGCGGAGTGGGTTTCCCCTCGGAGAACTCCTTGGTCTTGAGCCACCGCTGTAGTGGTCTCATGTACTGCAGGCCAAAATATATCACATTGGACGCAGCTGCCATCAGACCCAGCAGTCTCTGGAACTGCTTGACAGTGAGTGACCGGCCTTCTCTCACTCTCCTGACTTCCGCGAGGATCGACTCAATCCGAGCAGGGGACATACGTGCCTGCATCGTGGTCGAATCCCACACCACGCCCAGATAAGTGGTTCTCAGTACTGGAGAAAGCACACTTTTCTGGCATTAAGTCTTAACCCCAGCTCTTTTGTGTGAGCGAGAATGACATATCGATGTCGAACTGCCATCTGCTCTAATTGAGCTAATATCAACCAAATGTCGATGTGGTTGAGTATGCGGATGGCCTAAAGTCACAGAGGAGCCAGCGCAGCATCCACATACTTCGTGAAAGTGTGGGGTGAGAGTCAAGTCAAGTCACCTTTATTTGTATAGCGCTTTTAACAATACAAATTGTGTCAAAGCAACTGCACAATAACAAAATAGGAAAATAGTGTGTCAATAATGTAAAATGACAAGATTAAACACTCAATTTTTAGTTAAAGGCATTTCATTATTGAATTCAGTGATGGCATCGTCCAGCTCAGTTCAGTTCAGTTCAAAAAGTTTCTGTTCAATCAAGTCGACGATATTGCTGGAAATGAAGTGTCCCCAACTAAGCAAGCCAGAGGTGACAGCGGCAAGGAACCAAAACTCCATCGGTGAACGAACGGAGAAAAAAAACCTTGGGAGAAACCAGGCTCAGTCGGGGGGGGCATTTCTCCTCTGGCCAGACGACCCAGCAGTTCAATTCCAACTGCTGCAAAGTCAGATTGTAAGGGCTCAACTGGTTCCAGTGGTCTTTTCCTGATGGCTGTCTAGGTGACGGGGTCCTCACTGGGGATCTGTCTCTGGGGCTCATCTAGGTGTCCTGGTCTCCGCTGATGTTCAAGGCTGTAGAGGTCGTCTCTAGGTGCTGATCCACCAACCTGATCTGGTGACTGCAGTGACCTCGGAATAAGAAAGAAACAGACTAATATTAGTGTAGATGTCAATCTTTTTACGATGTAACAAGTACATTGTGTGTTATGGGAAGTGTTCCCGGTTCCGGTTGACCTAATTAATGCAGCCTAACAATCCTTTAATGGATTTGAATATTAGAAGTGTATTAGTGTGTTATGTGTATGACAGGTTAAAGAGATGGGTCTTTAATCTAGATTTAAACTGATAGAGTGTGTCTGCCTCCCGAACAGTGTTTGGTAGATTGTTCCAGAGTTTTGGTGCTAAATAGGAAAAAGATCTGCCGCCCGCAGTTGATTTTGATATTCTAGGTATTATCAAATGACTAGAGTTTTGAGAACGCAGTGGCCGTGGAGGACTATAATGCGGTAAGAGCTCGCTCAAGTACTGAGGAGCTAAACCATTCAGGGCTTTATAAGTAATTAACAAGATTTTAAAATCTATACGATGTTTAGTAAGGAGCCAGTGCAGTGTTGACAGAACCGGGCTAATGTGGTCATACTTCCTGGTTCTAGTAAGAACTCTAGCTGCTGCATTTTGAACCATCTGTAGTTTGTTTATTAAGCATGCAGAACAACCACCCAATAAAGCATTACAATAATCTAACCTTGAGGTCATAAACGCATGAATTAATATTTCTGCATTTGACATTGAGAGCATAGGTCTCAGTTTTGATATATTTTTAAGATGAAAAAATGCAGTTTTACAAATGCTAGAAACGTGGCTGTCAAAGGAGAGATTGCTATCAAATAGCACACCTAGGTTCCTGACTGATGACGAAGAATCGACAGAGCAGCCATCAAGTGTTAGACAGTGTTCTAGGTTAATACTTGTGGGGGTTTTAGGTCCGATAATTAACACCTCTGTTTTTTTCAGAATTTAGCAGTAAGAAATTACTCGTCATCCAGTTTTTTATATTGACTATGCATTCCATAAGTTCCTCAATTTGGTGTGTTTCACCGGGCAGTGAAGAAATATAGAGCTGAGTATCATCAGCATAATAGTGAAAGCTAACCCCGTGTTTCCTAATAGTATTTCCCAAGGGTAACATATAAAGCGTGAAAAGTAACGGCCCTAGTACTGAGCCTTGAGGTACTCCATACTGCACTTGTGATCGATATGATACCTCTTCATTCACAGCTACGAATTGATGGCGGTCAGATAAGTATGATTTGAACCACGCTAATGCACTTCCACTAATGCCAACAAAGTTTTCTAGTCTGTTCAAAAGAATGTTGTGATCGATAGTGTCGAACGCAGCGCTAAGATCCAGTAGCACTAACAGAGAGATACAACCACGATCAGATGATAAGAGCAGGTCATTTGTCACTCTAATGAGAGCAGTCTCAGTACTATGATACGGTCTAAATCCTGACTGGAAATCCTCACAGATATCATTTTTCTCTAAGAAGGAAAATAATTGTGAGGATACAACCTTTTCTAGTATATTTGACAGAAAAGAGAGATTCGAGATCGGTCTGTAATTAACTAGATCTTTGGGGTCAAGTTGTGTTTTTTTAATGAGAAGCTTAATAACAGCCAATTTAAAGTTTTTGGGGACATATCCTAATGACAATGACGAATTAATAATAGCCAAAAGAGGATCTATGACTTCTGGAAGCACCTCTTTTAGTAGTTTAGATGGAATAGGGTCTAACATACATGTTGTTGGTTTAGATGATTTAACAAGTTTATAGAATTCTTCCTCTCCTATGGTAGAGAATGAGTGGAATTGTTCCTCAGGGGATCTATAGTGCACTATTTGATGTGATACTGTAGCTGACGGCTGCATGGTTACAATTTGATCTCTAATAGTATTAATTTTGGAAGTAAAATAGTTTATAATGTCATTACTGCTGTGCTGTTGGGAAATGTCAACACCTGTTGATGCTTTATTTTTTGTTAATTTTGCCACTGTATTGAATAAATACCTGGGGTTATGTTTGTTTTCTTCTAAAAGAGATGAAAAGTAATCAGATCTAGCAGTTTTTAAAGCTTTTCTGTAGGATAGGGTACTTTCCCGCCAAGCTAAATTAAATACCTCTAGTTTTGTTTTCCTCCAGCTGCGCTCCATTTTCCGGGCTGCTCTCTTTAGGGTGCGAGTGTGCTCATTATACCACGGTGTTGGACTCTTTTCCTTAATCTTCCTTAAGCGTAAAGGAGCAACCGTATCTAAAGTGCTAGAAAAGAGAGAGTCCATAGTTTCTGTTACATCATCAAGTTGTTCTGAGCTGTTGGATATGCTGAGGAATTGAGATAAATCAGGAAGATTACTTACAAAGCAGTCTTTTGTGGTAGAAGTGATGGTTCTACCATATTTATAAGAAGGAGTTGCATTTACAGCTTTAACTATATGGAGTTTACACAAGACTAGATAATGATCTGATATATCATCGCTTTACTGCAGAATTTCAACACCATTAACATCAATTCCATGTGACAGTATTAAATCTAGAGTATGATTTTGACTATGAGTAGGTCCTGAAACGTGTTGTCTAACCCCAATATAGTTCAGAATGTCTATGAATGCTGATCCTAATGCATCTTTTTTATTATCGACGTGGATATTAAAATATCAACGAGTGCAAGGCCGAAGGGAAGAACCCGATATTGGTACACTTCGCCCCCAAAGCAAACCTCAGGAACTTCCTGTGATAGGGAAGGATTGAGATGGGAAGTATGCATCTTTTAGATCGATCGTGACAAACCAGTCCTCGGACCTGGTCTGAGACACTACCTGCTCGAAGAGAGCATCCTGAACTTCAGTCGCATGACTGAGCGGTTCAGTTGACTCAGATCTAAAATAGGACGCAACCCTCCATCCTCCTTGGGAACGATGAAGTACCGGCTGTAGAACCCGGACTCTCTGTCAAGAGGAGGGACCATCTCAGTGGCCTCCTTCCTCAAGAGAGCATTCATTTCTTGTTCCATTATCAGAGCCTGCTCGGGACCCACTAGTTTGGGAATGACCTCGTTGAAAGGCGCAGCGGAGCGCCAAACTGATAGCCTCGTTCTACAGTGTGCAGGACCCATCGAGACACATTTGGCAGTAGTTTCCACGCTGCCAACTAGTCTACTAAGGGAACCAGTCGAGACTGGCCTCTGGTGTGCTTAGAGCTGCTAGCTCGGTGCCCTGAAGCGGCAGACCGGCAGGGGACGGCCGCTCTAGTTACTCTAGAAACCCCCGAAGGGGCGGCAAGCCTCTCAAGTGCAAAGTGGAGAACGCTGCACCCTGGAACACTGGCAGGGTTGGAAGAACGATCTTCTAAGGGCACTGAGGAGAGACAGGCTCCCTGTGATGCTGTGTACCCCGCTCTTCACCAGAGGAGCCTGATCTCATAAGTCCTGGGCCATGGGCATCAGGACTGCCTTCTATGAAAACGACAGTCCTCAGACCCGCTTCATCTCCTAGGAAGACTAGACTGATAGAACCAGAGTCTGCTCAGGCAGGACACATTGAGACACCCTTGGCAGGGGCTCCCACAATGCCAGGTGACCTACTAAGGGAACCAGTCTCTCAGGACTGTGGTGTACACCGCTCTTCTCCAGAGGGGGCCAGGCCTCAAAAGCCTTGGGCCATAGGCATCAGGACGTTCTAGCCGAAGACTATCCAGCGAGAATGACGGTCCGCAGATCCGCCTTTTGCTAGAAGCCTTCGGCCCGGGAGCGCCACTCTGACTCCAAAATTCTGGGGAGTACGAGAAGTGACGTTCCCTAAATGAGGAGCTGGAACACGATTAGGGCTGCTCCCGCCCAGCAGCCCCTGCTGACTACCTCAACCTCCTTGGAGGAAGAGAGGTAAACATCGTGCTCTCATTCGAGATTATCCCAAGAGGCTCCTGTATACCATATACAGTATTGTGACGAGTCGGCTGCCTCCCCCCTAATTATAAGCATCTCCCCGTCCCTTAATTGTCGCCCTTCACCAGGCTCCCGACGGGAGTGGGTTTGTGAGAGAGGAGGGGCGCTGAAACAGCCAGGTCTGGCGGCGTGTGATGAGGCACACACCTGAAGTGAATGGAGCCTCATCACCGCCGCTGTTATATGCCGAGTGCGCCTCTCCTCTGGAGACTGGTCTCTTCCCCGTGCATGCACGCTGGTGTCCTCGTGGGTCCAGGAAGGGAGCGTCGAGTGTGGAGGACTGCACCCGCGAGACGGCTGATGGGCCAGGATGCCGGGCCGTACCCCTGGAAGCGCCGCGGGCCCAAAGGAGGACGAAGCCGCCGATGGAAGCCGCCGCCCTCGCGCCCCGGACCCAAGGGGGGAGCACGTGCGGCCACCGGACTCCGCCCCTTACCTGGACCCTTCCTTCCAGAACACTGCTCCTCCTTCACAACCCACGCAGTACGACGAGGACACCAGATCCCCGTTTATTTTGGACACTTCATCCTCTTTGGACACTTTATTTTATTATTTCTGTTGAATAAAAGCCTGACCTGACCTATATATATATATATAAATAATTATATATATATATATATATATATATATATATATATATATATATATATATAACTTCTCATAGTCAGATTAAGTACATCATTTAATTCCTCAAAATTCAATGCAGCCAAACAACCAGACAAGTAAACACGGTCTGATGTGAAAAGATTCAATATAATGAACTGAGAATGACCATAATGCACGCATTGCCTCGGCAACACGCGAGCCACTCAGATAAAAAAACAATATCAATCTCCTCGGAGAAAGATAGCTGCAGCAGAACGCTCTCACACAAAAGGGGGAAGAACCGCGGCGTGGGCTTCCGAACCCAGAGAGAGCGCTAGATCTGGGGAATGCAGGTAGAGATAGGGCGAGCCCGTCTCCAACCCGTCCACCAGATCCATGTGCGATCCCCATGATCTCAATCGCCACCGTGCCTCAGCAGTAGCGGGACCGGAACCGCGAGATCACAGGCACGAACACACTCCTCGGAGCGTGCCCGGTGGGAGCAGAACGTATTGCAGCGGGGAAAGCACAATCAGCCCCTCCCTTTTCCTTTTTCCTCGAGAGCTGACAGCGCAAGCTCCGCTCCCCAGACATGCTGCTCATAATGATGTTCGTTCAATATATGCTTATGCAAACAATATGCATGTGCAACTGCTTTACGAAAGCTCATCGACGTCCTCCACGTCCACCTCCTCCGAGGAAGACAGGCGGAGCATCGAGCCCTCTCTCTGAGGGGAAGAAACCACGGGGCGGGCTTCAAACCCCAGAGAGCGGGCACTGGATCTGATGGGAAAGGAAGAAGATAGGGACTTGCCCGTCTTCATTCCCTCCACCTGATCCATCTGCGATTCCCACGGGCCGGCACCGCGAGGAACACTGGTGAAGTCTTCCTCCTCAAAGAGAGCCTTTGGGGAGCGAAGTGTACGCAGTGGAAGCCGCTCATAATGCGGGCAGTCGGCCCCCTCGAGAGCCGACTCTGCATACTTCGCTCCCAAGCAGACATGCACAAACTGTGTATCCCCGCTCGTAATGTAGCTTGAGCAGGGAGACACACACAATCTGTAACATGAACTGCTTTCGCCCTTATGTTTTGTCTTTGCCTCGGCTTTAGACATACTGGAGCTTTATATGATGCTGGAATTGTAACTTGACAAACAACATTAAATAAGACTCACAGAACATAGATTGTGACTGACACACACAGAGAGCTTTGTTGAATGACAAAAGCAAACGCCGGTTGCACCTCATGGGCTTTTATGCTTCCTGATCGTTACTTCACCCGCCCATGACGTCTTGCCCATCGATTGGACTGATTACACATATGATTCAGAGCATGATATCGCTGAAGGCGTTCCCCTAGCTTTTCCTGCACAGCTCGAGTTCCTAAAGGGGAACCAGAGTTTACCAGGTAGTGGCTCTGGAGTGGAGTGAAAATGAAAATGAAATACAGGCATATTATATGTGAGGGTTTAGAAACAGGTGGAATAGGGACAAGTAAGATGCTTAGGCAAGTTATAAATTATAAAAAAAATGGAGAAATGGGAAAGTGAAAAAACAACAAGCATTGATTTTGGAGTTGAGTTAGAAGTGTTTAGGTGAATCAAATGGATGTGACTGGTCTACTGTCTTAGCCTACTCACTTTCTATGTAATTATAAGAGTTAGGGTCAAAAATCTATCCTGCGTTATTTATTTTGGCTGATAGTTTTTGCACCGTGAGTTGATAATAATATTAATTGTAGTCATAGTCAAGTGTAATGTGCATTGACCCTAAACCTGTTCCTGAGTTATGGACATCGCAAAGTTAATTTGACAATTGTGCTTTGCAAAAGTAAACATTTTGAAATATTACAATTACAAATTTATTTAATAATGTATATTTAAAGATACCTTTATATCAGTGATGTTATGACAACATAAAAACACCAAAAATGTCTTTTAAGAAAAACACTTAAGAGAATTTACTCTGTGGAAAGGTTATGTGTGTGCCAACCACCAATAGAAAATGGCAGTAAGAAAAGATGGTCACATGCAGGGAAGGGTAGATACTCACTTAACAGTGTATTTCTGTATGTTACATTTCTTGTGAATTCTATGAAAAATATCAGCAATATTCATAGGTTATTCTGATGTTTTTATACCATGTTATGCCAGTTATGATAATCAAGTGACCAGTGGTTACATTTTTGCTATTGTAATGCTTTCCTAGGCGTGTTATGTATTTGTTTGTTTGTTTGTTTATTTGTTTTTGTTGTTGTTGTTGTCATCTGCTGCAAGGAAATCTACCTGAATGGACTGAGGACTCAGACAGCTGAATTAGATGCCCATATAGCATATATCCAGAAAGCAGCAGAATCCAGAGGTTGCATGTGCCAACCAAGACACTTTGAGATGCACTGGACTGCTAGTCACTAGCGTAGCCAGAAATGTTTAAGTGGGTGGGCCTACATAAAACTGGGTGGGCCAAGTGTGTAGCATATGAAAACTGCATGTTAAATTGCCAACAAAAAAATACAGCACAAAGGTTCATTACACAGTACTTCTAAAGCATGCATTAGTAATTTATGTTAATGTTCATTTCAAAATTTACTAATAGGACATTATTAAAATTAAAAGTTGTATGTGTTAACATTTGCCTGAGCTAAGGTTAACAAAGATGAATAAACACGGTAGCAAATGTATTGTTAATCTTTCTGCATTAACTAACGTTAACTAAATGAAGTTTATTGTAACGCATTACCTCAGTCTGAAACAACGGGGCTTCACAGATGATTTCATAATCAAGTGTCTCTGTCAGTTCTCGCACATCGAGGACCACAGAAATGTGCACAGCTGCAAATTATGCCATTTGTTGTGGTGACCAGGATCTAGCACAATGTTTATGTGTTTCTTTCCACAAATGTCAAAATCTGTTTAGCGGATCAAACACTGTACCTATACTAATATGATGCTTCAAACACGCTTGGTTCGAAGTTTCTGATCGATAAATCCAGCACCCGTAGGTGGTCTGTCGGGTTTTATTTGTAGTCGGTCCGGATAGACTTTTACTTTTTAAAGAATTGATCTGATTTATGTTTGGTTCACTAGGTTATTTTCAAATTTAACTTCACAAACGCGTGCATTTTCCTATTATATCCTTACGTCGTAAACATAACATTGTGGGTGGGACTAACAGAAACGGACGAATCATCATTTTGACAAGCATGAAGAGGGAAAACTAAGAAACGACCTGTAATTGACCATGAAAACAAGCGTTTAATATTTTTAATTAATATATAAAGTAACAGTGAAATAGGACGTTTATTATTATAGTTTAATAAATTACATCCATTTGGAAAATTACCAACTTCTCATTGGGTGGGCCACAGATAAGCTACGCTACTGCTGCTAGTGCCTAGCAGATAGCTCTCTTCGGGTATGTTATAACTCTTTCATCTGTCTGATATAACAAGGGTTAAATTAATCACAGCCAGTGTATGTTTATTTATGTCTTGTTTTTACATGGTAAGTGGAGGATACTTAGTATTAACTAAATAATTGCTTAAAAACCTATTCAGATGTCAGTTTTCTTTTTAAAGGAGTAGTTCATCCCAAAATGAGTTTCTTCCTTATGTTAACACAAAAGAAGATATTTTGAAGAATTTTGAAGAACAGAAGTAGGAAAGAAATACTATGGAAGTCAATGGGGACCATCAACTGTTTGATTACCATGATGGTGAGTAAATGATGACAAACTTTTAATTTTTGTGTGAACTAAGGCAAACATGGCAGTTATGTTAACGATAGCTGTGGTGACATTTTAATTTGGTTTTCTTAGGTCATTGTATGCACTTTGGAAATTATCGGTGTTTAAATGCAATATATTTAAAGTCTACCTAAAGTACACTTGCAATAGTTCCGCTTTAACACAATCAAATCTACTTCACTATATCTTTAGTTGGACTTCAGCACTACTTCCTCACAAGTGAAGTGCATTAAGTACAAAATTAGTTGTTTAGCAGTTTAGTATACCAAAAGTACAATTGCAGGGCATGTTTATTAAGTACATAAATATGGAAATGTATTTGTAGTATACTTAGCATGAAATAAATGTATTTCAAATACATTTTAGGAAATTTCTTTTTCACTAGGGTTAAAATTGTAAAAATCTGAAATTGAATTCGATTAATTCTGATTGATGATGTATGTAAACATACCTAGACTGGCTCAGATTGGCCTCTTCAAGAAACAGGCATTCGTGTGTTTTGAGGTGTTTTCAGACTTGGTTTGTTTCATGAGTCACACAATATCATCCAAGCAAATAATCAGGGTGCAATTTGCTTATAAATTAATGCAAAGAAGGCCTACATTTAAAAAAAAAAAAAATGCAAATGTGAAGCACCGTGAAATTGGGCATTTGCCAGCCACTGTGCAAAGAAAAAGGTAATTTCCCACCAAAGATGTAACCCAGGAGAAGCTAGCTGGAAAATGGCACCAGCCGATGTGTGATATTAATTATTTCAGGACTAGCACAGTGCGTTATTTGTAAAGAACACAGGACAAAAATCCAGAGTCTTTTCAAAGATGCACCTTTCATCAAAAATGCCCCAACTTCATTAATAAATCATCAATGAATGACCTTTAAATTAATGACTGGTTTTTATCTGTACCTCATTGGCCTGTCCTCAGCCATCTCTGAAGACACACTCTAAACAATTTCAAATGTCAGATATTGTATCAGCCTCAAGATTTGCACAAGTAACCCCTTTCTTTCAGGGCCTTATTGACCATTTGATCACACCCGTGCTGATGAATGGCACGAGTGGGAATGTTGTGGCATTTAGCCAAAGTGAATTAGGTTACGTTACGTTCTTCAAAAGCAGGTGACCCAATGGGCCTTAAATGTTTTGATACACACAAGTTACCATCTCACAATGCTAGCTTTATAAATTTATATAGGAAAGTGATTTGATAATTAACTCACATGACATGAACAAAGCAATGTAAATATTCCATCAATGTTTAAAGTTTTTAATGGAAACATTAATGCCAATTCAGAACCTTCATTTTTAAAGCTTTTAGTACAGTTGAAAATGAAATGGCGTAAAACAGGGTTTTTTTTTTCTTTACTTTTCTTTCCATTGTATGGATGATGGATGAATAGAACCACTGACATACAGGTTATTGCCATCAGGACTTATTAAATTATTTAAGGGCAGTTAAAGAATTGCATCAGAAGTTGTCTGAGCTGCCCAAATACGAGTGAAGTATCTCCGTGACCTACAGTACTGGTATGAGATGAGAAAGCTTCAGATTTTGGTTCAGTTATTTGGTACATTTTGACAGTCTGTCACCCCAGAGAACTGAGATACTAGCACAGGATCTCTTCATTCAGTGTGAAGGCCATAAGGACGGAGACCATTAAAAAGTCAGTTTGAACTGGCCTCTGAGCATGACACTTAAGTCTGTCTGCAATTCCTGCAGTTATCTGCTCACAATAAAACACAATGTTCTCCCACTGTACATCCAAAACTTTATAACAAGAGAGAGTTTGAAACTAGAATTGTAAATTGCAAATACACTGTAAAAAAATAAATAAACAAATAAAGTTTATTGGAGTATATAGCTTGAAGTGTGTAATTATAAGAAGTTCTTTCTCTCGATGCTATTGCTCTCATTCTACTAACAATCACTAGTTAATTAAAGTTCTCTGCTGGTTTTGTTTCAGGATCCTGATTTTAAACTGAACATGAAATGGCAAACCAACTGTTATGTGTTCAGAGACTTTGTGCTTTTGTCTTGTAGGCCTATTTTGTAGTGCCCAGTTTTCTGTCAGCCCACATTATTCCCTGATTACTCTCAGCTGTGTCTCATTATCTAATTAAACCTTTGTGTTTCTGCTGCTCCTTGTTATTCTATGGATTTAATGGCTGGTTAGTTTATGTACTGTTTCTTGATTTTTCTGGTTGTGGTTTATGTTGTTAAAATAATGCATTGGACTGTATATAGGCCTATATAATTAAAAAAAATGTCTTAAAGCATTGAAATATATTATATGGCTTACTATTGGTTTCTAAACCAACAATAAAACTTAATGAGTATAAAGTGAAATGGCTTTGGTTGTGTTTTCTTTTACTTTGCATTTTGCTCATGTTTTAAGGATGAAGGCATGTTAATTAACCTATCCATATTATGTGTTTAAACTTTTAATTATGGGTGTATTTGTGCCAGTATCCTTTAGAGTTTGATGGCATGCCTTTGTCAACAACACCATGTGAGAAGCATTTCATTCTCTATAAATGTTAAGCCTATTTATTTTGTGCTTCCAATTATGATTACAATTATATGGTTGTTTGCATTGAGCATTGTTTTTCCTTGCTGTATGAAACCACCAGTTTGGAAGAATTTAAACTGGTGGTTGCTTTGTACAAGGGAAGGAGACTGCTGCCTTAACGTGCTATCTGAAATTTCTTATTTACCACTTACGAAGTCATGATTACGAGCTTGTCACATTCAAGTGAGAAATTCTGAAAGCTGAATAAATAAGCTTTCCATTGATGCATGGTTTGTTAGGATAGGACAATATTTGGCTGCAGGGCCGCTGCTGGCCAAATGGGTGCCCTAAGCAGGATTTTATTGTTGTGCACCCTCCCTCAAATATTATGGAAGTAAAAAAAACACCTACTATAGGGGTCAAAATATAACTTTAATAAAATATAAAAGTGAATAAATAAATAAATTGTAATTAAATTGTATTATTTACAAATTACAATTGTAGCTCAAGACAGTTACCTATAGAAGTAATACAGTTGTCTGATTTATTTTATAGTCTCAAGCATTCAGAAATCACGCAAAATAAAATTAAGCAGTTTTACTATGAAAACCATGGTTTATTTTTGCAAAGGTTGTGATGTCCACATGTTTTTTGTTGAAGGAATTATAGAGGATGTGTCATTTATAGCAAAAAGGTGGCCAAAAATTAAAGATTAAGTGGATATTTGAATTACATGTTTGGTCAATAGCCTATTAAACAAGGATATGATCTTCCTGTGGCTCCCTTTGCAGGCATTTGTAATAACATGTAATGTTGAAAAAATAAATAAAAAATAGACACCATCACAAAATTGGAATGATCAACTATTTCTAGGCTTTTCTCATGTGTGCCTGCTAGATCTTCATCTAGTTAGCATTAAAATGTTGCTTACCATGAAGGCCAAGGGCCTAGATCTACTGTCAGAATAGGTAATACTCAAAGGAAACGGAGAGCAGGCTGTTCTCTGATGATGGCTATAGTTGTAGGCATATAGTATTCTAGACAGTAATGCTTTCCGGTTTGTTTCTGGTCTTAGGATCCAGTTAAATCTTGTGAGCCATTTGGATAGAGCCTGAGATTGGAACCCTTGATGTTAAACATTTAGCTTAGCTCATTTGGAAAACAAATTTGCAAATAAAGTCAAAAACAGAGTGGGGAATACATGTAACAGCATTACATATTTAAAATACTTAAAAAAACTTAATGAACTAATTTATCTGTTTATATTGTTAGTAATCAGATTATACCCCCAAATAGTGTTAACTCATGTAAACATGTCATGTAGCTTTAAAAGGCGATTTTCTCAATATTTAGATTTTTTGCACCCTCAGATTCCAGATTTTCAAATAGTTGTATCAGAGCCAAACAAGTACCGCCGCTCCCTATACGCAGAGTACGCAGTTTGCGTAGGGCACCAACTCCCAGGGGCACCATCCCAGTTGCTCAAAAAAAACAACAACAAAAAAAACGTGATGCGCCATTCCCGCATCCGCGCCCACGCCCACTCGCACATCATGTTTGCGGCTGAATGCAAATTATCATAATTGATGGACAACTATGCCCGTGAAAACACATCAGCAATCCGGCGCCAAGAAAAAAAAAAGTATAAAAACGAAGGTACACTTTCAGGTAACGTTAGGCTACATTCATAATCCTGTGAAACTTTTTTGGGTGTTGAGGTTAATAACGTGTTTTAATGTCGGTAATAATTTCACCACCAACACATCTATTCTCTCCGAGTTTCCATGTTCACTTACGAAAGTTAGCCATGGTTAACAAAAAAAAAAAAAAAAAAAAAAATATATATATATATATATGCCATGGTAACTGCAAATTAACCATGGCTTTGTTACTTCAAATAATAATATACAAAGTATTAAGATAATATTTTTTTTTTGTGGTTATAAAAAACCTAAGCCAACAACAGCCTTTAAAATGACTTAAAATGCATTATATAAAAACAATGAGGCAACCCTGCTGAAAAAAAACAAAACAAGACAATAGAACCATCACAGAAAATTCTAATACCATCACAAATGAATCACAAATACCATTACAAACATTACAAACCATCAACTTTTACATTTATGCATTTAGCAGACGCTTTTATCCAAAGCGACTCACAGTGCATTCAGGCTATACATTTTTATCAGTATGTGTGTTCCCTGGGAATTGAACCCACAACCTTTTGCGCAATGCTCTACCACTGAGCCACAGGAACACTTTTAACCATTAAAACCATTAAAAAATGGTTTTCTGTAGTGTGTTTTGGGACATATTCCATTACGATTTATTGGTTTTAACAAGCCACCAATAGAAGGTGACAAATTACCAGTAGAGACCAACAGGGTCATTACAGTTTCCACTAAAACCCACTAAGTCCCATTACCACCAGTGAAATCCACAATAGACATGAACCCTCTAATGATACTAAGACAGCATTTGTCCCGTCTGCACTCAGAACATAGTGTACTATAGAGTACTATGACTTTTATGATGACCATGATTTTAATTTATTTATTTATTTTTTTCCTAGGATGCATAAAGTAAAAAATATGTGACCTCATTAATGAATCTTCAGCAATGAAGTTTTGGTAACACTTTACAATCACATGCCATTTGTTAATATTAGTTCACCACATCAGTTTACATGAACTAACAATAATACATGGTTCTAAAACATTTATTAATCTTAATGTTGATTTTAACATTTACTAATACATTAACATGAACAGCTAACATGAACTAACAATGCTAACAAAGATTAATAAATGCAGTAACAAATGTTTTGCTCATCGTTAATGCTAGTCAATGCATTAACTAATGTCAACTAATGGAACCTTATTGTAATGTGTTACCGAAGTTTTTAAAAAGAAAACATTAAGTCGTTTTATCTTACAAAAAAGTATACAAAACAGCTTCACTGCTTAATAGTCATAAGTCATGTAGTGTAACCAACAAATTCATAAAGTCAAAACAATATGCAACATAGACGCATGCAGAAAAAAATAAATAAATAAATAACATAAAACTGATATCATATAAAGATCCTCTGCCGACCCTCGGGACTATATGTCGAGTTTAATAAGTCTCTTAAAATGGCAAATAATCTGACCTTTTTATGAAGGTTAGTTCAAGTTGTAAAATGTCATGTTGTGTGTGTCACAATGCACACACGAGGGAGGAACAGGAACATGGAGACGAGGACTTAAACTCAAATAATAGTATTTAATGAACATCAAGGCAGAACAAGACAAGGCTGAGAGACAGGATACACCGGGAAGTCACAAGTAGACCAGCCAAAATCAAACTGAACAGGCATGAACTAATATACACAGGTTAATTACAGATAACGAGACAAACACAGCTGGAACATATTTAACTCATAATGACATGAAACAAGGACAGGAAACAAACCAAATATGGACACATGAGGAGGGAACACATGACACACACAACATAACCCTGACAGTGTGCAACTTCATAAATAATTCATGACATATGAATTATATTTATTTTTTACCTTATTTATTTATTTGCACTCACAGAAATTCCTGATGGACACATTTTTAAGAAACTTGGAGCAAATTTCTACAAACTTGGCACGATTTATACAACACTTTTTGTTTTCTATATCATGAACATTCTTTAAATGTCATTGACCCACATCTTTGAGTTTGAGTAGAGGCCTACAATATCTAAAGGAAACAATTAAAATCATCACAGTGAACACAGAGTCTCATGAGCAGATCATTAACAGGTATTAAAGACTGATCTATACAGCGTGACTCAGACCTGTGACTCATACAGACAGCCAGTATGGAGAAGATACAATTCAATGACTCACACTGGAGAGGCTGAAAGTACACACCACATATGGGCACATTCAAGAACATCACAGCAGTAGCCCGCTATATCGATAGAGACAGCCAGATGGGATTAGAAACAGCAGCTGAGATTCTCTGGTGTTGATAAACTGGAGCAGACAGAGAATTATGTGTTCTCTACATCTCTATGCAACTTGTCCTTGGCAAACTCAGTCCACAGTCCACATTCTCCAGTCTGAAGACATGTCTGACATGATGCATGAACAGACATAGTTTTAGACACAGACTTGTCTGTTTTGTGTATGTGCATGTAAACTTCTTTCCACTATTGAGTTTTTTCCCAACTATCAACTATAGCAAGATAGCAAATATGTAAAGATTGATTTTAAAATAATACAAGCTTTCCAAACACCCCCTGCCAACCATTCCAACTCAGTCTTATGAGAAAATGTAACTGATTTAGAATGTCAATTTTGTATGAATTTGTGTTATGGGATTCATACGGAATCATATGGAAATGTATGATGTAAGACCTTGGGGAAGGTAGAATGCACACACATCTGAACATAATGGCGAGCACATTCCTGAATTCAGATTTCCTGCCATAAAAGCTCGTTATCTGAAGAGACTTTGTTAAAACAAGGAGTAATTGGAGGAGAGCATCGTGAATGTGGTTAAAACAGGACTTCACTGGTTTCTTATCACTTAACCATCATTTAACCAGGATGGAACAAGGATCACTGGATCTGAACATGGTCTGGGGATGATCGCTTAAGCAGTAACTCAATGATGGTATCAAGAACAAAGACGTTTTACGACAAACGTCCAAGCTAAGAAAGACCAGATCGCCACAAACAGGACACTCTTATGACCTGGACAACTGACTTTCCTGACCTCCCGTTCCTCTCACATTCCAAACTGAAACACCCCTCAATATCCCTTCTTGGTCAAGGAACAGAACCTTCCAGCTTGTTTCTGTTTATTGACTTTGCTAAAAAGACTCAAAGACTTTTATAAAGTGTTCCAAAAGGACAATTGATAGTAGCGACTACTGCTATTCAAGCTATGTTATCAAAAGCAATATATACAATATATTTTACAAAATATATCAATGTGTATTTTATGTCATTTATAAGCTGACTGTGTCATTGTAATCAATGGTATGTTTTTATAATCTTTTGAGGTATAATTTTATCCTGTAAAGTGACTACACACTTATAGCATCATATGCACGATGTGTTATTTCTAATCTTTAAATAGAACCCTTTTTAGTTAGTTTTAGCATGAGAGCTGTTAATGTATGTCGAATACCTTATGTTTGGTTTCATATTAACGGTCAGGACAAATGCAAGAATTTGGTGTGCACGGGAAGTTAATATTGAGTATAATAATGTGTGATTAGAACGTGTTAAAAGATATTTTCTTCATGTGACTAAATAACTAAGCAGATAAGTTTACTGCAATGTTAAATGAGCCGTGTAGGTGGAGCTCCGTCCAGAGGGACAACCTGGTTGGTGGAAGCCTCTGGGGGTTGAACGGAAGGCCTCTGACGTCAGTCCCTTTTAAAGAGCGGATCCCCGCTCTCTCGGTCTCTCTCTCGCGCGCTTCTTTGAAACTGGGGCTACTCCAAAAGCTCTTAGCCATAACATCTGGCCGAGTTTGAAGATTGAACCAACACTTCGTCAAAACTCTGAAGAAACTCTGGAAAGTCTGAAGCTACGCGAAAGGAACTTCAACATCTAAAGCCATAAGAAATCGAAAAGAACTTCGAGCATCAAAGACACCGAGCAACCAGTCAAGCAACAACAGAAGGGCATCCCCAAGAGTGACGCAACGACACGACACGACACGCGGGGTTTCCAACATCCGGGAAACGCGGGGTTTCCTCGATCAGCACCATTTCAACTTAAAAGCAAGTAACCAAACAAACCTTTATTCTGCTGAACTGGTCGTATCTATCTCTAAAGTAAAATTAATAGTTCTCCATTTGATGATCGACACGGGTAAAATCGTGTGGAAATAGAACAGTGCTAGATTGTAATCATTCTCAATTAAATTCATCGCGTGTGTGTATGTATGTATGTATGTATTTTGTTTTATGTTATTTAGCTTAGTTCATGTATTGTAGTAAGATAGCAAATAAACTCTTGTTTGATTTATAGAGAAGTGTTCTGTATTCTGTGTGTAATATTCAAATCAAATCCTGCTCAGATCGCGTTACCTATGCTAATGACTGTCATACGGTTATTTAAATAATTCTGTATTCTGGTGGCCACGAGAATAAACAGAATTTATCAGATATACTGACAACTCGCTGGACGAGTGTTAAATAAGGACGTTTTGATTAATACCAATTGATCATATCCATATCAAATCATAAGATTCCCTAAAGCTAAAATAAAGCTTAAACAAAATAGCTAAATTAAACAATGTAAGTGATTAAAATTCACTACATATAATGGTGGAGGAAAAAAGCGAGCAAATATGATTTGAATATTCATAATCAGAAAAACATATTTTTGTATTTTGCCTATTTTTAACCGGAAGAAATAGTGTAGATACAAAATAGACAGAGTTTGTTTGTGTTTGTGGTACTGTATGCATGACGATGCGTTTTGAATGAATTAAAGTGCAATTTTAATTGTTTGAGAAATTAACTGCAGTATATGAATTGTCTTGTAAGACAAAAAGTCGCTCTAGAAGCGCAAAAGAGACAAATGAGCGAATTTCCTCATTCCTCTCTTCCATAAGGCCTTAATAGCGTGATCCGTTTTGTGCGTGTTCCACTTCCGGATATGCTATTTAATCTCCCGGCGAGAATATCAGATTAGCTACCTGTGTATTTCTCTGCCAATCTTTGAGTCACTAAAAAGAGTGAAATCGGACGCGGCGCTCAGGAAGAGTGGCCAAAACGCGTTCTGGGGAGAATAGTTATTGATCTTGATCAAAAATGAATTGTGTGATGAAAAATCCACTGTGTTTTGTCTGTGAAGTTAGACAGACTTAATGTACTAAGGCTCGCCGTGGCCAAAAAGGTGTTTATAATTAATCTATGGATTAATGTATATCTCTCTGAACGAGTTGAGATTGTTGAAATCTGTGCATCGGAAATGACAGGTTCCCTGACGTCACCATAGTGACGCGTAACTCAGGAAGTGTGCAGGCCATTTTGAGCTGTTGTAAACAACAGCCTAGCTTGGCTAACTGAAGCAATGAGTAGCTTGCAAAGCTAGTAGCATTGAAGGCTAGCATTTTGTAACTGTGGGTTTGAATGCGTGTGTGTTTGCAGTGTGTTTTTGAAGTGCTGATACGTTAACTCTTCACAGCTGAACTTTAACTCACACTAAACTGTTCACATCAGTTCCTTCTCTCTTTTGAATTCACTCATTCTCTCTTATAACTTATAATGTGAAAGGACTTTAACAATACAAATTTAAATAAACCTTTAATGTGCAAGGCAGCTGATTTTCATTGGAAATGAGACCAGCGATGTCATAGGTGGTTTTAACAAGTAGTTGCCTTTAGGTTGTTTTGTTTCGTTTCATATTTAGCAGATATTAGTTTCATAACTATTGGGTTTATTATAAATTAACGCTGGGTCTTAGCCTCATTGCTTTGATAGGAAGATAATTAATTTAATTATGATTGCGCTCTCATGATTTTAAGAATCTCATTGGATGAATTGCTATGAAATATTTGAAATTGATAATTTAATTCCATAATTAATCCCAGATGTGAAATTAAATTAATTTCATTAAAATAATTTCATTTCCCGATTCCACATAGACTGATTGAGATAATTATGTGTGCTCTGATAATTTAACAGTAACATTAAGATCTTAATTATTAACTATCAAAGTGTTTGATCGTCTGGCCCAGGAAAATTTTTAAATTTCCTTTATAGTTGAGACGATACGGATTAATTTGTTCTAATGATTTGAATAACACAAGGAATTAGTAATTGGTCAGGCTTAGGGATACGAAATTAGGGATGTGGAATTTGTAATTTAATTTCATAATTAATTACGAATTTGAAAATTCTAATTTAATTTAATAATTAATTACAGTTCCTGCTTCCCTATGGCAACACTATTGGCTGATCAATGAAATGTAATCGCCTGTAATGTTAATGAAAAATATCATTAAGATTTTAATCCATGACTGCCAATAAGGCTCTGCAATTTTAATTTCATCTGCAACTCATTAGAGCTTGTATTACCCTGCTTCAATATTTAAGGATTATTATAATCACAGGTGTCTTCTAATATTAATGACAAACATCGTTAAGTTAGATCTTTAACTATAAATCATTGCTCTGAAATTTTAATTCCAGCATTGGCTAATAAGGATCCTACCTCAAGGATACCCTATTGATTAATTTAATCCTAATCAAGCCTATCAAATTTAAATGATAATAACATCATAAAATTGGAATTAGGAACTACCATTTCTAATTTGAAATTCTAATTTCAGTTGCAATTGAGTTTTGGTTCCAACCTGTTTGGTCTCTCTCCGTCTGTTATTAAATTAACTTTTATAGGTTTCACTTTTCTTAGGCCTGATAGGAGATAGGGCTCCCCCTAGTGCTTGGTTAGTGAAGTGAAATTGCCTCCAGTGTGAGTTACAGCAAGCGGAGTCACCCGTTCTGACTGTACCTGGTGCAGGCTGGAGGGAAAACCTGAATATTTCCGTCCTAGTGTTGCAAAGTGACGGCCCGCAGCAGGCTAGCAATCGGGTATCGGAGGAGGAGTCAACGGCTGACTGGGCGAAGGTGCGGATATACCATTCCGGCCAATCTATTGACGAAGTACGTCGAACTTCGGGTTCGCACTGACGGATAGACACCGGGACTTAGCCCCGCCCCTCTTCAGGCCAGCAGTCGTTTGACATAACTCACCCGAGTCCCAGCCCGGTTGTGCCAAAAGCCACAGCTGTCTGAGAGGCTCACAGCAATACGGTGGGGGCGGAGTGTTCGGCAAAACCCTTACAGGAGCTCACCTGGTGCGCTCGGGCGGTGGGCCTTGCTGCTGAACACCACTGGAGCGATTTACATTCATCACAAAGCCTAGAGTATAATAACTTTCTAATTAGGAAAACCCTTCTAAGTAAGCAAACCTCCAAAAGAAAAAAAAATTAAGGTTTCCTTAACACTTAGGCCAGTGTGTTTATCCTACTAAAATTAGCAAAGCAAAACCCCTAGGTGCATCAACTCAACAGCGCCTCCGCGCTGCCACCTTTGTTACTAATCCTAAATCCTACTCTCATCTTTCTCTCTCTTCTTCCTGCTGCTATCTTCTAATTTGACTACTGCTGCTGTTGCTGAGATTTTTGCCTGTGTGAAGATCACAAGTGGAGAACTTTAGCAATCAAAACAGGTATTTGTGGAACTTGAGAACATGTCAAAATTGTTTTCCATTTACCTTCCTCTTCTGTGAAATCCTCCCCGCCAGGTTAAAGCAGGTCCACAGAAGAAAGGCGCCGGAAAACTTCAAGCACGCGAACACTCTAATTAGCTTGTGGTGTCAATTTTGGCCATTAACGGGACCAGTGCTGTCATTGTTATTGTTTTCCTTCACACCGGAGAAAACCAATTGCAATCACAGACTTACAAAAAAAATTGTCATTTACAAATCCTCTGATTAGAAGAAACCTTCTTCGTCTTCTTCTCTTTACCTGTTCTCTAGCTGTGCTACCTGTGTGTGTGTGTGCTCAATTTTCCCCCCACAGAGGCTGCAAATTAGAAGCACGCCCCCAGAGGAACACAGTCACAGAGAACCACACCCACCTGTTTTACACAGTCAAAACTAGTACACATTCTATATTGCACATCGACACCCCTTGTTTGTTGATTTGTTCTATTTTGTTTTGTTTGTTTTGTTTTGTTTTCTTTTCTTTTCAAGGTCTGTGTCAGTCGCGGTTCGAGATCCCACTCACCACGCCCAAACATGTCTCACACAACAGGACATGTCGGTCACTGGGAGGATTTGGAAACATGGCTAAGCATTGCAACAAACAGCCTCCTCCCTAAGGCTGCTGAAACACTAAAACATCAGACACAAGACCAGCTGGATGACAACATAACAAGCCTCATGACACAAGACCCAAGTCACAGCTACAATCACAAAGAATTAGCCAAGATCACCGGCTCCTTAAGCCACACACTCATCGCCACCCTCAAGTTGAGCGACAAGCACGCTGCACAACGCCAGCAGGAGCTGACACGCGCACAACGACGCATAGAGCAGCTGGAACTTGAAGCTCAGGAACGACAGGAAGGGTCGGATGAGGCGGAACAAGGCACTGAGGAGGAGATCAACCAGCTAAAAGAAACCCTAGCAGCTACTAGCCAAGAAGTGGAAAAGGTCAAGGCAGACTATGATGACCGGTCCAAAAAGCTACAGTATGCTGAACAGCTTCTGGAGAAAGCAAAGGCCGACTTCAGAGATAAAAACGGCAGAATCAAAGCCCTTGAAGCTCACCTGGATGAGTCAAGAAACGAGATCAGCCGTCTAACACGACAGCTTGACTACGTCAAAGAGGAGTCTGACAGTCTCCAAGAGGAACTCAAGCATGCTTACGAACTGCGCCGTGAGCCATCAAGGACACGACGCGCATCGACCTCACCCCTGCCGAGCAGGGCCGGTACACCTGTTCCTGGACTGACACGTGAGAAAAAGATGGAGGGGGTGGTGTTGAAACATTCACCAACTCACTCTGGAGAACATTACATCACGTTACCTCAGCCAAAAGAATCTGCTGCAACCAGTCACAGATCATCGCACGGCTTGGACCTAAAAGACCTCGACAAGCTTGCCAGGAACATTGGCAAATTCACCCCAAGCGTGCCAAATAGCCCAAATGTCCAAGCGTATCTCCAAGATATCGATTTCCATCTGGAAATGCGACCTAACGTTACGGACAAAGATAGACTATATTTACTTCGAACAACATCCAGTTCTGAAGTTCGCAGCTTCCTGGACAGGCAGCCTGCTCACACAAAGAACGATTACCAACTGCTCCGAGAAGCCCTCATTAAAGAGTTCTCTGACCCTGAGTCCGAACAAGGCCTCGTGGCTGCCCTGGAGACGAGACAAGGACGTCACGAATCTCCTCAAGCCTACTACAGCCGACTCAGACGGGCATACTTTGGGACTCGCAACGAACCTGACATGGAGGATGAACTGAACTTTAAAACTCTCTTCCTACGAAACCTTCATCCCGGCGTAAGCCACCATCTTGGCGTTCTCGCATGTCCACGGACAATGAATACTCAGCAGTTGCGGGACTTGGCGCAGAAAGCCTACAGCAAACAAAAGATGGCCTCAGAAAAGAATGCCAGAACCCCAGCCGTTCTTGACTTCAACACTCAAAGTCAAGGGCTGGCGCTAGAGGGCGCTCAACGCCAAGGCAATGCCAAGCCGCCACCCAGGGAGTGGAATGCACCCTCGTCCAACAAAGAACGAGACTCCCATGCTGGTACCCGATCTAAACAGAGGTACGAACGCTGGGATGGACCACGTGGACGTCAACGCTCACCTGGACGACACTGGGAAAAGACATGGGACCAGTCAAGGCCCCACGAAAGTTATTGGGAGAGATCGTGGAACCGGCCAAGCTCATTTGGAGACTCAAGAGGGAAAAACTCATGGGAATCCAACGGAAACTCCAAGGGAAGACGACAAACTCACCCTGGAGCGACCAGCCCAAGGAATCGACGAAAGAATTCGCAAAGATTCCAAGCTGACCGAGCTCAAACTGAACCCACGCAGGAACAAGAGACACCACCGTGTTTCGACTCGCAAGAACTGATGAAAATGATGATGAAAGAATTCTTCCAACGGAAGGAGGAAGATCGGAAATGGGAAAAGAAAGAGAAACCAGATTCAGCCTGACTAGCGGCCGGACGAGATGGCAGCGACCAGTTGACACAACCAGCCAAGGAGAACAGCACTCCTTCACCTCACTCTCAGAGAACTGTATTCACACTAACTTCAGATGGACACGAAACCCCACCTGAAAACCCAGCAACAGAGTTAGACACTAACTCAACACCTAATGCTCCAAATTACAGCAGCGTCCAACAAACACCTGCTGACGAAACCCCTCAAGTTCCTGAAAGTGCTGTCTTGGTCATCTGCCACTCCTCCGAAGAACGCCCCATCAGCCCTGATATCCTAACTGTTTCCTCCCAAACTCCAGTCCCTCAACTCCTAGGCGATCTCATTGAGAAAGGTATAGCCAGAAAATTCTACCTCTCCATCATCATCGAACGACACATCAGAGTCGAAGCCCTCCTCGATACGGGAGCCGACATTACTCTAATGTCTACCGAACTCCTGGAGGAAATCCAAGAAAGATCAAAGAGGACTAACAGAACCCTCAAACTCCAAAAGTGTGAACTAAACCTTCAAGCATACTCCCACACGGGCCTACAACTAAAACATGTGGCCCCAATTCACCTAACAGTGGGATCGATGGACCTCGTCCATCCCGTATACGTTTCACCACTTAAAACGTATCCACTCCTCATTGGGAAAGATCTGCTTAATCGCTTCGAACCTCTAATAGACTTCAAGCACCTAAAGATGTGGACACAAGTCCGTGAACCTCTGCCTTGCCAGGCGTTAGACTCCAACGAGTCGCAGTGTCAAGTCACAGACACCGTCCCTAAGTCACTGATCGATGATGCAGTAGCAAAGCCAGGATCTGGACCAAGCACAAACAGCAAGGACAAGGACCCTCTCCTCTGCTCACTGCAGGAGCCTGAATCAAACGCAGGCCCCCTTCGAATCATGACTGCAATAGATGTCCAAGGCACATCAGTGTCCGACACGGCACTAGCCCTGTGGGCAGAGAACTCAGCCATCAGCCTGAAGCTATTCAAAACATTGAAGCAAAGACATCAGTGTCTACCACATGTCGCTAAGCACAACCGCTTCCCTCTCAGTCCCTGGTCGACAACCATGGCCACCTCCAAGATCATCTGCGCTCTGGACATACGATGGAACAACAGGCAGCTAACTCACTACTTCCTCGTTGTCTCAGACCTGCCGCATGACATCTACATTGGAGCGGATATCCTGGTCCGGCTCAATGCTTGCATTGATACCGTAAACGACATCATATGGGCTCCCCTGTCACACCAACTGACAACGTCAGTCAACCTCAAGAATCTCCAATCCGGTCAAACCATGCCAGACGCATGTGCTATGATCACGGAGCAAGAAGCCACAATACCTGCCTACAGCAAGAGTGTCAGCGTCCGCCTCAACATGCGACCTGGCCAAATGCTCAACAGTAAGCTAGGTTTCTTCCAACCTTCCAGGACCTGCCTAAAACTCGGACTGACTCTGGAAGCCACACCTCTCATTGAAGTGTCATCTCGTGCTGTGTATGTGTTGTTCAACAACTGTACGGCCCAAGACATCCACGTTCCCAAAGCCAATCACCTGGGATGGCTCATCAGCCAGGCGTTCCACGACTTTGAACTGATGGTACCTGTCATAGGCCCTATACCCACACAGCTAATGTCAGACGACTACGACGACACCGTAACGTTCACAAAACCCCATGAAGTGATTGCCATCACGTCCATTCTGCCGGTGTCCAGAGAAAGCGTCTGCCGGTCAGAACTAACAGATGACACTCATCTCGCTGTCTATGCTGTCTCAACACAGCCTGCGACAGAATCACCTACACAGGTGACCATCGGGGCCCAAAGCCCCTCAAATGACCTCACGGCGGAAGAACCCTACGCCGGGTTCAACGCACAAGTTCAACAGATCCTGAGTGAGGCAGATGCCCTCCACAATGAAGCGGATCGCCAAGGACTCAAAGAGGTTCTGCACAAATACAAGGACTCCTTCGCAAAGGATTCCCTGGATTGTGGACTGACAAACATCCACACTGTGCGCATCCCGACAAACCCAAATGCGCCACCCACATTTGTGCGACAGTACAAGATTCCAATAGCGTCATATGAGCCAGTGCAAGAGATTGTTGACTCCATGCTGGAAAAGGGGGTCATCCGGCCCTGTAACAGCACATACTCTGCCCCGATATGGCCAGTCCTAAAACCAAACGGCAAATGGCGGCCCACCATCGACTATCGCAAGTTGAATCAGCAAGTACCATTGTCACGATGGCCTATGACCCAGTTGGATCAAGAAATTCCAAAAATCAAAGGCTCGACGATCCTTTCCACACTGGACGTCGCCTCCGGGTTCTGGACAATCCCTGTCCATCCCGATGACCAACACAAGCTGGCATTCACCTTTGGCAATCGACAGTACACCTTCACACGGTGTCCCTTCGGCTACGCCAACTCACCAGCAGAATTCAACATCTTCCTGAACAAAGCATGCCCTGACGCCAGAGCCAGAGGCAACCTTGTCTATGTAGATGACGTTTTGATGAAAAGCTCAAGTGTGGAAGACCACCTCAAAGAGATCAATCACGTCCTAAACCAGCTGACAATGGCAGGAGCCAAGATCGCCCTTCACAAAGGACAGTGGTGCAAAACCAAGGTGAACTATGTCGGATTGCTTGTCGGAAGAAACGGCATCGAGCCACAGTCTAACCGCACCCAAGCAATCCAAAGCATAAAGACGCCAACTAACATCTCTGAGCTGCGAAGCTTTCTGGGAGTGTGCAATTATTCACGACAGTTCATCGAAAACTACGCTGACATCGCACGACCACTAACTTCCCTCCTGAAAAAGGATGAACCCTTCGTTTGGACGGAAACACAGGACACAGCAATGGGCCAGCTCAAACAGCGCCTGTGCTCTGCTCCGTGCCTTGCCTACCCAGACCCAGGAAAAGAATTCTATCTGGACGCTGGATTCTCCAGTCATTGCCTCAGTGCAGGCCTATACCAGCTCCATGACAAAGACAAACGAGTGGTCGCTTATGCCAGCAAAACGCTGCTTCCCCCAGAATGCAAGTACTCAAACTGCGAAAAGGCTTTGCTTTGCACTGTGTGGGCTATCCAGCGTTTCTCTAATTACATCGGTGCACAGAAAGTCATCATTGAGACTTGTCATCAGCCGGTCACCTTCCTAAACAGTCAACGCATCAGAGATGGCGTGGTGACCAATGCACGCATAGCTACCTGGCTAATGACACTCCAAGGACGAGACGTCGAGGCAAGATATGCCCAAAACTACAAATCCTCACTTGGAAACGGGCTAGCGGCCTGTCAAAACTGTTCAACGGACACGCTGCATACTCCAGCGGAACCTAAAGAACCGCCACAACCTCAACTGACGAATCACAGGTACTTCGAGGAGAATGTATGTGAAGGAATGCCCACAGCATATGTCGACGGCTGCTCCTACAACCACAAGGGCAATTTACAAGCTGGAGCGGGAGTGGTCTGGCTTAACAACGACCCCTGCCCACCGCAACAATTCAACTTAGGCCCTCGCTCATCGCAATATGCTGAAATAGCAGCCATTCTCATCACACTTCAAATGGCGGCATCCCACAACATCAAAGAACTCCTCATCTGTACCGATTCAAACTACGCCCGTCTAAGCTTTACATGCCATTTAGCTGGATGGAAACAGAATGGATTCAAGACAGCTAACAACAAGCCTGTCAAACACCAGGAACTCTTCCAAGCAGGCGATGCCATTGTCACTGAACATGACATTATCGTTTATTGGAAAAAGGTTCGAGGTCATTCACGTCAACCAGGACAAGACAAAGACTTCAATGACCAAACCGATGCCCTCGCCAAAGCAGGTGCATTACACGGAGAGTCCTGGACATTTCAAGCCCTCCCTCCCAACCCTTCAGTAGCGGCCATAACCCGCCGCCAACACGCCACTGGCGTACAAACCCCCACCTCCTCCCACATTGCCATTTCACCTCAGTTCGCTGCTAACGATCTCCTCACACTTCAAAATGCGGATCAAACACTGCGAACTATGGCAGCTCACATTTCCGACCCCTTAACTCATCCTATTTCCACCTCCGACCTAGCTGCTTCCTCCGAGCTCCGCACGCTCCACTCAATCAAGCACATGCTGCATCTAAGAGACGGTGTGCTCGCGTATGTCCCTGAGCCCCTAACTACGCCAAAGCTCGTAGTCCCTCACGGCCAAAGGGGGATGATGCTGACACACGCCCACGATGCACCATGCGCAGGACACCACGGCGCCAAGGCCACCTATGAAACACTCAAACAAGTAGCATACTGGCCTGGCATGCAGCAAGACGTGGCGGAATACGTAAAAGGATGCCTGGTGTGTTGCCAGTTTCAACCGGCAAACCCAAACCACCGAGCCCCACTGCAAAGGAAAGGAATGACTTTCCCCTGGTCGGACCTCCAAATAGACTGGGTAGGACCCCTGCCACGTTCAACGCGAGGTAACAAATACTTCCTCACCGTGGTCTGCGAATTCACGAAGTGGATAGAGTGCCTCCCAGCTCCCAATGATACAGCAGAAACAACAGCCTGCCTGTTAATGAACCACATCTTTTCAAGATTTGGACTGCCTTTAAGGGTCAACTCTGACCGCGGAACCCACTTCACCGCCGACATCATGCAGGAAGTGTGGAAACTCCTCGGTGTACAGGCCAAGCTCCATATAAGCCATCACCCAATTTCCTCGGGTCAAGTTGAACGGGCCAATAAAACAGTGGTCAGCATGTTGAAGAAGTATGTGTCCACCAATCAAAAGGATTGGGATATTAAACTTCCGCTGGTACTGATGGCTGCTCGAGCCACCCCTCACCAGTCCACCGGCGTACCCCCATTCACATTGATGACAGGGAGAAACATGACGCTACCGCTACACCTGCTGTACCAACCTGGTGACCTGAACCTCGTCACTGCCTATACCACTCACCAATACCTGGAAGAGTTGCATCAGCACCTGAGAACGACTTTCGCCTTCGCTCAACAGCAACTACAACGAAGCGCGGAAGGTCGTAAAGCCTACTATGACCAAAAGGCCTCTCACCATGAGTTTAATGTCGGAGACAAAGTGTGGTACTACAGCTTCGCCCGACCAAGGCAGAACGCTCCCCATCGCCTGTCAAAGAAGTTCCTACCTCACTGGACAGGACCCCACGCGATTGTAGACAAGCTCTCACCTGTCGCCTACCGAATCAAAATCGGACAAGGGCGCAGCGAGCCAGTCCTTCGATGGGTCCATCGAAACCAGATAAAGAGGCACCAGAGCTCCAGCCGACCGGAAAAGGGGGAAGATCAAACCCACTGACACAGACCGACAATCATATGCTCTACACCACACTAACATAATCTCTGTTGTTAGGAAAACATATAGCGACCTTGTTGAAACACAACACTTACACTCTCTCCTCAGCTGCACTGCTAGAGCCAGCCTCTAGTAGAGAGGAGATACTCCACACATGTGACACTCGTTTGCTGCCTAACCTCATTCGATGTCCTTGTGCCGCCGTTTCTCGTTTTGTTGTTTCCTTTCACCTGTGTCTTTTTGTTTTTGTTTTTTTTTGTTTTGTTTTTTCTCTTCTTCCTCTTTCACTATAATTTCCTCTCCCCTCTAGTCCCCTCATCAGGGAACTCCCGTTACCAATTATTTAAATCCAGGTCCCAAAATTAAGATTGACTCCCTTCAATAAAGTCGTTGTAACTCGTTGTGAGAACCGTTGTCAACCAATCGAGGCGACCCACCAAATCATGACCTACATGCTACGTGAAGTAAGTCCTCAATTGATAACTTAGCCATGGGTAGGATTGCACACTACTTGATACCTCTTGGACCTTGTCCAAAATATCCTAACTTCGGCCACCGCGGGCCATGCTAGTCCCATCCAAACCCATCTCGCCTTTTCCCTGGGTATCGCTATTCCCTTGTACGTAGACCCAGAAGCAGGCGACTTGGCCTTTCTCCTCAGTTTGCCCATTATCGACTCGAATAACATTTACCGGCTCAAAGACGTTGTGAATGTGGGATTTTGGCAAGGGAACACCTATGTCAAAATCCACACTCCTGAAGTCGTTGCGTATCACGATAGCAACGAACAGTTGTACTTGGTCCCAAACCTGAGGATGTGTACGCGCACGAAGGACATTCACTTCCTTTGCCCGAGTAAACCTTTCGTACGCGATAATACTGAGGGCATCTGCGGCCTAGAATCCATTAGACACGACATTAGCTGCCCCGCCGAAGCGACACCACGTTCTCAAGTTGAGGTAACGCAAGCCGAAATCATCGGAAACCGATGGCTGGTCAACACCCCGGCTACCCAGCTACCCTCACATACGATCAACACGACACAGCCACACGCATGAACTTGCCCAACCAAACTTTATGGATCACTGTCCCTAAGGGCTCGATCCTCCATATTGACGAGTTAGCATTGTATCACCTTACTGACGACGAGTATCAGGCTGAAATCGAAATCTCGCCCTTCTTCAAACAGCACTCCTTCGTCCTCGATCCAGAATTGGAAGAAAGGATCAAGGAGGAAGGAACGCAACTTATTGACTTGACTCCTGTTGATACAGCTTTAGAAGCTATCGCTCGCCTTCCGCCCGCTGGCGCGCCTATTATTCGGTCTTGGTCTGCCGCTGACACAGCGCTTTTGCATCTCTACTATTGTAGGGTACGTTGTGACATTGACACTGGCCTTCCTCCTACACAAGCGAGTGAACGCCGTTCAAGAGTCTTTCAACAAATGCACGGCAGGCGTCCCACGCATATTCCGACGTGATAAAACCGACCCAGAACCTGAACCTGAGAACTCAACCAACCTGCTTGAGATCACGCCTATACCGCCTCGTCGAACCCCTGACAATTAAACCAATCGGAATGACTCAATTGCCAGTAATCCTAAAGAATGCACCCCTACATCTTCTCAAGTTCCTAACCTGTTCTTTCCCAAATTACCCTACACCAGGATTCAGTCAGTGATGGAGATGTTGTTTGTGTCTTGTGTGTGCCTGTTCTCCCTGCTTCTTGTTCCAGTGCCCGCCGACGTTCGCAATGGGAACCTCACCGAGCAAAAGGGGGATGTGTAAGACCTTGGGGAAGGTAGAATGCACACACATCTGAACATAATGGCGAGCACATTCCTGAATTCAGATTTCCTGCCATAAAAGCTCGTTATCTGAAGAGACTTTGTTAAAACAAGGAGTAATTGGAGGAGAGCATCGTGAATGTGGTTAAAACAGGACTTCACTGGTTTCTTATCACTTAACCATCATTTAACCAGGATGGAACAAGGATCACTGGATCTGAACATGGTCTGGGGATGATCGCTTAAGCAGTAACTCAATGATGGTATCAAGAACAAAGACGTTTTACGACAAACGTCCAAGCTAAGAAAGACCAGATCGCCACAAACAGGACACTCTTATGACCTGGACAACTGACTTTCCTGACCTCCCGTTCCTCTCACATTCCAAACTGAAACACCCCTCAATATCCCTTCTTGGTCAAGGAACAGAACCTTCCAGCTTGTTTCTGTTTATTGACTTTGCTAAAAAGACTCAAAGACTTTTATAAAGTGTTCCAAAAGGACAATTGATAGTAGCGACTACTGCTATTCAAGCTATGTTATCAAAAGCAATATATACAATATATTTTACAAAATATATCAATGTGTATTTTATGTCATTTATAAGCTGACTGTGTCATTGTAATCAATGGTATGTTTTTATAATCTTTTGAGGTATAATTTTATCCTGTAAAGTGACTACACACTTATAGCATCATATGCACGATGTGTTATTTCTAATCTTTAAATAGAACCCTTTTTAGTTAGTTTTAGCATGAGAGCTGTTAATGTATGTCGAATACCTTATGTTTGGTTTCATATTAACGGTCAGGACAAATGCAAGAATTTGGTGTGCACGGGAAGTTAATATTGAGTATAATAATGTGTGATTAGAACGTGTTAAAAGATATTTTCTTCATGTGACTAAATAACTAAGCAGATAAGTTTACTGCAATGTTAAATGAGCCGTGTAGGTGGAGCTCCGTCCAGAGGGACAACCTGGTTGGTGGAAGCCTCTGGGGGTTGAACGGAAGGCCTCTGACGTCAGTCCCTTTTAAAGAGCGGATCCCCGCTCTCTCGGTCTCTCTCGTTCTGCTCGGAAATCGCGCGCTTCTTTGAAACTGGGGCTACTCCAAAAGCTCTTAGCCATAACATCTGGCCGAGTTTGAAGATTGAACCAACACTTCGTCAAAACTCTGAAGAAACTCTGGAAAGTCTGAAGCTACGCGAAAGGAACTTCAACATCTAAAGCCATAAGAAATCGAAAAGAACTTCGAGCATCAAAGACACCGAGCAACCAGTCAAGCAACAACAGAAGGGCATCCCCAAGAGTGACGCAACGACACGACACGACACGCGGGGTTTCCAACATCCGGGAAACGCGGGGTTTCCTCGATCAGCACCATTTCAACTTAAAAGCAAGTAACCAAACAAACCTTTATTCTGCTGAACTGGTCGTATCTATCTCTAAAGTAAAATTAATAGTTCTCCATTTGATGATCGACACGGGTAAAATCGTGTGGAAATAGAACAGTGCTAGATTGTAATCATTCTCAATTAAATTCATCGCGTGTGTGTATGTATGTATGTATGTATTTTGTTTTATGTTATTTAGCTTAGTTCATGTATTGTAGTAAGATAGCAAATAAACTCTTGTTTGATTTATAGAGAAGTGTTCTGTATTCTGTGTGTAATATTCAAATCAAATCCTGCTCAGATCGCGTTACCTATGCTAATGACTGTCATACGGTTATTTAAATAATTCTGTATTCTGGTGGCCACGAGAATAAACAGAATTTATCAGATATACTGACAACTCGCTGGACGAGTGTTAAATAAGGACGTTTTGATTAATACCAATTGATCATATCCATATCAAATCATAAGATTCCCTAAAGCTAAAATAAAGCTTAAACAAAATAGCTAAATTAAACAATGTAAGTGATTAAAATTCACTACAATGATTTAAAAAAAAAGTTAAAAAGTAAGCATGGCTGCTAAACCTAAGCACCAAAGGGACATAAGCAGATATGAATGTGATTGTATGATTAGACACCAACTTGCCAATATATAAAATAGTTACAAATTGCCACAAAGGTGTATTGGCCTTCAGATACACGACTAGTTTATTGTAGGTATTACAGTCAATTTCAGTAATTTTTTAAAGGGTTATTACAGATGACCCCTCCATGTATAAGAATACAGTGATTATCATCCAATCCAAATTGTCATACTCTTTAAGTAGGCTTGGTAACACTTTAGAATAGGGAACACATGCACTATTAACTATGACTTTTCCCTCAAAAAAACCAACAACCTAATTTGATGCTTATTAATAGTAAATAAGGTAGTTTAGGTATGGGTAGATTAAGGGACCTAAAATATTGTCATGCAGAATAAGGCATTCATATGTGGTTTATAAATACTAATAAACAGCCAAAATGTTAGTAATATGCATGCTAATGAGCAACTAGTTAATGGCGAGAATAGGTCCTTAAAATAAAGTGTTACCGTAGGCTCTTCTTTTGAATAAGTAATTACTTCGAAACAATTAAAAAAATGTGTTCCCAATAGTAAGAATGTAATACTACATCCGACATGTTTTTACTGTCATGTGACCTACCAGCATCAGTGTAGAATATCAGAGACCTGAATCAGAAAAAATTCAGATGCGATCAGAACATTGAAACCTGAGGAGCTAACATTCCAGAGAGAGAGAGACCAAGGAAAAGTCGTAAATCAGATTCCTAGCTCAGCCCGTCTGAAGCAAGCAAACTAACCAACTCGTTCACAGAACGGCTTGCAACATTAAAACAAAAGTTTCATTAAGGAGACTGTCAAATTTGGGGCAAATAATCAAGATTAATGGTCACCAGATGGCCATCACATGGGTTCCACGCTGAAAAACCACGGGCTACAGACTTGCTTAGATTGACTACCCCCACACAAGACAAATGACCACACTGGAATTCCTTTGTCACAGAGACTCTTCTACATATGCTACAAAAATCATCTTAAAGGGACTTAGGAATTGTTTCTCTGCATAGAAATAACCATATCATGTATGTAACCCACACAATTAGACTATCATATTTCAATCAAATATTATGTATGTCTTTTTAATCATTATTGAATAGCTGAAGGATTAATATTCATGTTTGGTATGTATGAGTGTGAAAAATCATGCTTTAAACATTTCTTCCAATCAATTCTTTGTCAAATGTATCATAGTCTTGTTATAAAATCACATCCAAAAGTATACTTTGCAAGAGCTTGGAAAATTCGGACCAGATAACATAACATGATTTATGATTGGGGGCAGAAACAAAGCAACACCCCAAGCCAGAACAGTATCTAATTGGTCAAGACAAGCATTAGGAGGTGTCCACAAGCCGAGTTTAAAACCTCAGGACACCATCAAACGCTCTCTTAAAATGCTCTTTTTACTCTCTTGAATCTAACTCTTAGTTCTCTCTAAGAATCTCTTCTCACTTCCTCTTAAAAAAATGCTCCTTTTACTCTCTTGACTCCCTTGAATCCTCTTTTACTCTTTGTCCTCTCTAAAACTCTTCTCTTTTGCCATGAGTTTTGACGCTGCTCTTTGAGCGCCATGTGCTCTGGCCTAGCGGCCATTTGCGACCATGATGAGAAGAAATACCACCTAGTCTCGTTACATCCGTGTATTCTTTTATTTTAGTTTATTTACTTTCCGTTTGCCGCAAAGTCCAGCTCCGACTGCACCCGCTTCAAACTTCAACTAGCAACGGACTCAGACCATTCGTCAGCCAACGCCCAAGACCTCACTACGAAAGACCACTGAACTGTCAGCCAACCAGCAACCTGGGAAACCCCCTTTCCTGCAATCAGGATGACAGAAGGGAATCCTGTAACACAAAGGCAACGCAAGTAAAACAACTCCAGACTTTTAGCTGAATTGGTGCATTTAATACAAATTTTAGCCTCATTGAGAAACTCAAAGCGAGGTTTAAATAAGTGATTGATGGTTGTTAAGGTCTATGCAATTGCACATATTGCTATAAACTTGGGATTTCATATATTCATTCTCTTAAACTCATCTTTCCTTACTTTCTCTCTTCTGCAACGTGTGAATGTGTGAATGCGTGTGTTCATGTGTTAGATTAGTTTCATGTCTTAGATTTATCAAATAAAGCCTTGTTTATATTGAAAAGAGAAGGATTTTGTGTTTTGTGCTCATAAGTTAATGTCTTAATCTGCCGATTTGTGCTACTGTGCTATTTAATAGTGTTTTCACTATATTTTGGATTTTAATATCCAGTGCAGTTTGTTATACGGCTTGTTCAGTGAATCGCCGTGAAACACTGAGTCTGTTCAAATTCCCTATAAAATCATTAATGATTCCCTTTGAGCTAAATTGACCTGTTTCCCTTTAAATTATATATTAATATTACGTTTCAACGTTACATCAATTTTGTCACTTCAATGCCATTCACAAATCATCTGGCCTCCTGTGGCCTTATGAGATAGTAAAGTGTCGGAAATAGTAGGTTATCCAGGAACTTTTTGCTTACTATTTTATGAATACTGTGAATTCAAACAAACAACTTTTTTCACATACTATATTTTGCCTACTATTTAGTACACTGTAAAAAAATGAATCATGGGTCTTGTAACTTTCATAAAAAAATAAGGTGATAATTAAAAATAGTGAGTATATTTCATTAAATAAATTGTGATTCAGTGTTGTATAGAAAATATTGAGGACCTTTTACTAATAAAACCAAGAGATGTGTTTTCCTCATTTTTTTAAAGGAAACTTAAGCAGTTTTGAGGCTTGAATTGAGGAACTGATTAAACTAAAAAAAAATAAGGAAAGAAGGCTACCTATTTATTTTAAGAGAATTAGCTCAATTTTGCAGTTTTATTTTAGAGGTGATTGTTAGTTCCCAGCATGATTTGCATATGGCTGGATATGAAGAGTACATTTTGAAATGAAATGCTATTTTATGTGTTTTTTTGAGTGAAGGGAAACATCTATTAATGTTTAATGTTCAGTTATGTTTGACATTTGAAAGAGTTTCTGTTACATTGAAGTTTCCATTGTGCAGTGCAATCATTACCATTGTGCAGAAGAGTAGAGTTTATGGTTATCAGAATCAGAATCAGAATCAGAATGAGCTTTATTGGCCAGGTATGTTTACACATACGAGGAATTTGTTATAGTGACAAAGCTCCACAGTGCAACAGAATGACAGCAACGGGACAGGACACAGACAACAAAAGAACACTATACAAATATACAAATAGGCAATGTAAAAAAAAAACAAAAAAAACACTATGCAATACAGACAATCATGTGTGTACAGGTCTGACGTGCAAATTTGAAATGGAAAATTTTAATAAAAACTATTATATATGTATGTGCGGTGAATAAATAGTTGTAAAATAGTGTTGTGTGTTCCACGTTAATGTCAGGTGTTCATGAGATGGATAGCTTGGGGGAAGAAACTGTTCCTGTGTCTGGTCGTTCTGGTGCTCAGAGCTCTGTAGCGTCGACCAGACGGCAGCAGTTCAAAGAGGGAGTGTGCTGGATGTGAGGGGTCCAGAGTGATTTTGCCAGCCCTTTTGCTCACTCTGGATAAGTACAGTTCTTGGAGAGTAGGGAGGGTTGTACCAACGATTCGCTCAGCAGTCCGGACTACCCTCCGTAGTCTTCTGAGGTCAGATTGGGTAGCTGAGCTGAACCAGACAGTTATTGATGTGCAGAGGATGGATTCAATGATGGCAGAGTAGAACTGTTTCAGCAGCTCCTGTGGTAGGTTGAACTTCCTCAGCTGGCGAAGGAAGTACAACCTCTGCTGTGCCTTTCTCACAATGGAGTCTATGTGATTATGGATACTACTCCTCTAAGACATTAAGCCTTGTTCAATGAGCAGTAGCTTTGCTTGTGCTAGTGCAGTACTTTCCAGTATTTCTCAAGTATTTTCCTACTTGAGCTGTTTGGCTGTATACAGTCTTTTAAATGTACAAAATAAATACAAACAGGCCTCACTCAAAATCACAGACTTTTGAGAATCAACTTAAAATAAATGAGCACATTTCAAAAATTATATTAAATTAATTGTGTCATCGATTAATTAATTTAGGAGATTTTACATGATTTATTCAGGTAGATTCCATTAAAAAAAACAAGCCTTACAAACTACTCAAAAATATTAAGTGTAATATTGTTACCATATTTAATTGTTACCAAATAGCCCGTTCCATTTTTTACAGTGTAGGAAAGCATATGATTTTGGATGCAGTCACTAGCTGTGTTTCCAATACTCTTCAAATTGAGCACATTGAAATTGTGAATTGAAAATATGTTCAATGGAAACTCATAAATTTAGCAAAAACTCCAATATATCACACACAATTTTTATGCTCGCATGAGTTGGTTTTTCAGGCAATTCGATAAAAGAATATTTCACAAAACTGCAATGGAAACAGTTTTTTCCGCATTTGATGTAAATAAAAGTCACATGATCATTCTTTAATGTACTATAACTGCCAGGAAACACCTCATACGTGGCCGCTCTTCGTGACCGAAACGTGACGCTGAATGAAACGAGCTGTGATTGGTTGTTTGACATGTTGGTCAAACAGCATCATGGGCGGGCCTTGGCCAATGAAAGTTGCCATCTATTCCAGACTTTCAGCCGTCAGTCTGAAGGTCTGGCTATGCGAGACTAGGGTGGGAAAGACTATCGGAAAAATAATAGGATTTTACTTTTAAACTGTAAATAAATAGGGCCATATCCATCTCGTTCCCAGCCATGATCTGGGTCTCTTGTTGCTCACTGTTGAGATGGCCAGTTCATGCTCTGACTCAGTGAGCTCAGCAGCTCTCTATGCATGAAACAGCAATGATAACATTAATGAGGTCATTTGAACTGTGCCACTGTGGTTTAGTAATAAATAAGAAGTGCTCAAATCAAATTTGTAATAGAGAATACATTTTAAAAATTGGTTTCAGATGTCAATCATTTGCATGTTTTATACCGGGAAATCTCTAGTGCCAACTCCCTGAAGGATCCCTGCTAATATAATTGATTTCTGTGGGTTATGTGTGGAATTCCCCTGTGTGCTCAAGTGAATGTCCATGCTCTCTGATGGAGGAGCTCAGTCTCTCTTTTACTGATGATGCTGGTTTATGGAAGGCCATGCATGTTGACCGTAAGCTAATTGGAAATGGGTTTACAGAGAATTAGAGGTAAATGTTTGCTCCACCGACCTTTGAAAAACAGCAGTGATCACCATAAGAAGCTGCATTCCCCCATGCCGTTTGAACAACTCTGATGGAGCTCCTACACTGATCCATCACACATCCAGCCGAACAACACATTTTCATATACTAGACAAAATATTAAACTACTGTTTCACATACTGTGAAAAGTAGTAATATTGTGAAATTGTCACACTCCTGGGGCCCGTTTCAGTAAGGAGGTTCAACCAACTCTAAGTTTAAACTTGAACTCAGAGTTGAGTTACTCTGAGATGGGAAACTCTGAGTTTTCGGTTACAGAACAGCTGAATTGTGTTAGTTTACTCAACTCTAAGTAGGTTGACTCTGAGTTTAGCGCGTGCACCACGACTATGAAAAGTCATGATCAGTGGAGCTCCGAAATTACGATTCACCATGGCAACAGCTCCCGCCAAAAAGACGTCAGCGCGCATACTTCCGTCAATGCGTAACTTTAATTCTTAATAACTGTCAATAACTTAATAACTGTTATAATATCAGAGGTGAAAACTGTAAATTATTGAACTAATATTCATTTTAATGGTATCCCATGGCCACAAAAAAAAGGAAAAAGACAGAAAGAAGAAACAAGAACGTGGCAGCAGCTAAAAATGAAGTATAAAAACACAATTCAATCAAGGTAAAGCTTTAAACATGAAAGGTTCATGGGTGTGGGATAAATGACTTTACAAACATTTGACATTAAATATCATTCAATGTCTATTTCAACACGCTGCAGCTTTTTGCACAGTCTAACACTCTTTTCACATAATTAAATATTCTCTAATCAACCTGTTACATTTCTTAATTAGAGTAATCAAATGAACTACTGACTTGTCGACAGCAAGAAGACAGAGGGAGAACCTGCAGCAGCACCACTGACAGATGAAGAGAGATGGTCAAGTATTGGAAGATTTCTCAAATCCAAAAGTAAAAATAATAAATTTTGCTTTTGTATTAGGAAATAAAGATGACCAAAAAATTCTGATTATTGGGTTACTTCCAGACGTCACAGAAAGATGGTATCAAGTGAACGTCATTTATCAGATTAGTCTCATTTAAACCGATTTCTACACCACTGACCTACAGTCCTGTGTTAATCCACTTTGACAGATTTGTGCTCATGAAAAAAGCAATCTCAGAAAGAGCGCGAGAGCGATGCACACTTTCCTTAAATCTGCATACAGGACTTATAATGTGCTCTGCATCTCCGATGTTTTGAAGAAAACTACCATTTAAAATGGTACCGCTCAAATAAATATGCACATGAATACGGTGTAAAACATTATAATAAAATAAATAATATAAGGTATTTAGTCTTGTTTCCATGAAGGGAAAAAAAAAATAAGTTAATTTTTTATTTAGCAAATTATCTGGTAATGCCTATCTGCCTTTTAATATTAAAAATAGCCTATTGTTGTTTCCGTTTGCATGAAGATTATTTTTTTTTACCTTACGGAGAACAATTTTATATCTAGATAATTAAATTATTAATAACTAAATATCTAGATAATTTTTCATCTATAGAAAATGCATCTTAACTTAAGATTTTTTTTATATATTTGTACAAATATTTGTATTGACAAAAATACTCAGTAAGAAAAGCAATTTTGCAGCGTGAATAAATGAATGAGGTATTAAAACATCGCTTACACTTTAAAAAGGGGGAGGAGACGGAAAGAAACTCTGGGTTTACCGAAGAAAACCTGCTCCCGACCAGGTTAGGTTCACAGCGTAAGTTACCACGGTAACTGACTCTGAGTATAAGTTACCTCTCTTTCTGAAACGGGCTTGACTTACCCTGTTTGACAAACCTCCCATTTTGAAACGGAAAACCCAGAGTTTCCCTCATTTCAGGGTTAACGTACTCAGAGTTTTCACATAACCTCCTTTCTGAAACGGGCCCCTGGACTTCTTGTGTTTTCTTCCCTCATGTGACTATGACCTAGGTTTCACTCGTGTCTGATTGTGTCATTCTGTTCACCTGTGTTCTATTAATTACCCTCATTTGCCCATCTACTTAAGTTCAAGTATGTTCATTCTGTCTTCGTCCAGTATTGTGAATGTTGCTCCTACGTGTGTCTCCTGTCTGTCTTCTGTCATTTACCCTGTGAGGAATTATTAAAAGAAATATGTTTGCCTTCATCTTCGTGAGAGAGATATTGCGAGGGATATACCGAGGGATATTGCGATTGCGTTCCCGAGCCCGTCTTTTTTTCCCCTTCTCCCAAATCAGATTATACTGTTTCAGCTATTAAAATTGTTCAGTTTTGTATGTAATGACAAAGTGATATTTCGTTTTGGTTTTTTATAAAGTTAATTTAGAAAAACGTTTGTAGCAGTTTTTTTGTTCTTAAATACGTTTTTTATTTCTTAAAGTAATGACCAAGTGGCCGGCGGCAGTCGCAAATTATTATTATTTTTTTTTTATAAAACATTTGATTAATCAATGCATGCTCGTGAAGTTTTATCATAGTTTATAGTTATATGGTAACAAAAGTGTTTGTAATGATTTTTTATAAACAATACCTTGTTTAATTTAGCTCTTTGGTTTAAGCTTTATTTTAGCTTTAGGGAATCTTACGATTTGATAATGATATGATCAATTGATATTAATCAAATCGTCCAACTTATACCTTATCTAACAATCGTCCAGCAAGTTGTTAGATTTCAGTATATCTGAGAAATTCTGTTTATTCTCATGGCCACGATATAATAATACAGAATTATTTAAATAACCTTATGACAGTTATGAGCATAGGTAACGTAATCTGGGCAAAGTTTTTGTTATCAACAATTTTTTTTTCTTTTCACAAACAACACAACATAATATCCAAAATAAAACAAAACAAAACAGCAGACACATACTCAACATCTCAAGGTTCAATCAAAAGGGAGGGAGAGAGGGAAGGACAACAAGAACACAAAAGTTACTCCTTTAAATAATCACGTATATTCAGTAAAAAACACTGCCAAGCCTCAATGGTTGAAGGCCTGGCCCCACCGACTCGCGCCGTTGTACATTCACATGAGACAATTTGCAGGAGGCTACGGATCTAATATGCCTCTCTACACATGTGTGGTGTAAACCAGTTCTGAATTATTGTCTTCTTCACAGCTGTAAAACCAGCAAACAACATTCTCTTTTGCATTGAACTAATACAGAGACCAGAATCATCATTAAGAAGACATAAACGTGGTTAACAGACCAATCAATTCTCAGTAATGATGACAAAACCAGGTTTACATGTGTCCATAGACTGATGACGACAGGACATTCCCAAAATATATGCAGAAAAGTGCCCGATGATGTAGTGTTACATATATGGCAGTTCAAATTTGACTGCAGTTTAATTTTAAATCTTTTGTAAGGAGTTATGTATGCTCTATGAATGACTTTGAAGTGAATAAGACGATGAGCCAGATTTTTAGATGTTAAACTGAGATTAGACCACACTCTCTCCCAGTCGACAGATAAATTAAGATCAGATAATTCCCTATTCCAAATAGTGTTAATAGAAAGAGGTTTTGTAATACAATCCATAATTTTAGTATATATTAAGGAAACTGATGGCCGACCAGCAGATGGTGCAATCCAGTCCCGCATAGGATGAGAGGAAATGGAAGAAGACCAAGGAACGCCATATGCTTTGAGAGCAGAACGTAATTGAAGAAAACCAAAATATGCAGATGCTGGTAGACAAAATTTGGCTCTCAATGCCTGAAATGAACAGAGGCCCTGGTTATCATACATATCACCGCACGTGTTCACACCTAAAGAGGACCAAGAGGGTTGGACAAATGGACGATTTCCACATACAAAGTTAGAATTGTGCCATAAAGGTGTACTGTTACAGAATTTGAAGGGTCCACCTATCTGACGTTCAACCGTTTTCCAGATTTTAATAGAGTTAGCCACAACCGGACCAAATTTATAATTATCCCCTTTTTTTCCTGTGCCAGTAAATAAAATATCTTGAAGTCTATTTGGTTTAACCTTGTCAGCTTCAATCACCCTCCATGAAACTGTAGATTGAGGATCAACCCAATTATGAAGGGCCTTAAGCTGGAACGACCAATAATATAATTCAAAATTTGGTACAGCCAGTCCTCCTGCGCTATTAGTCAAGTCACCTTTATTTATATAGCGCTTTTAACAATACAGATTGTGTCAAAGCACTTAACAGTATCAAGTTGGAGGATAGAGTGTCAGTAATGTATAATAATAGGATTAAACACTCAATTTTCAGTTAAAGGCATTTCATTATTGAATTCAAAGATGTCATTGTCTAGCTAAGTTTAGTATAAATAATATCTATGAAATTAAATTGACGATAATCGCTAGAAATTAAGTGTCCCCAACTGAGCAAGCCAGAGGCGACAGCGGCAAGGAACCAAAACTCCCTCTGTGACAGAGTGGAGAAAAAAAACCTTGGGAGAAACCAGGCTCAGTCGGGGGGCCAGTTCTCCTCTGGCCAGGATATTATTGTTTATTTATTGTTTTAATTAAAACTTTAAATGTATTATATTTCTATTTTAATATTGTTGCAATTTCTAACAATAATAGTATTATATAGTTAGGTATTTTATAATATTTTTAGTTATTTGTTTTATTTTTATTTTTATTGTATTTTAAATTGAGGTCTTCACTGGGATTATGTCCCCGGGGCTCATCCAGGGGTCCGGCCTCCGCCGACAATCTGGGCCGAAGACATCATCTCCCGGCGCCAATCCACCGGCTGATCCAGACACGGACTGAGAAACAGAATAAGAAAGAATCAGACTAATATTAGCGTAGATGTCCATATTTTTACGATGTAACAAGTACATGTGTTATGGGAAGTGTTCCCGGTTCCGGTTGATCTAATTAATGCAGCCTAACAATCCTTTAACGGATTTAAATAATAGAAGTGTATTAGTGTGTTATGTGTACGCCAGGTTAAAGAGATGGGTCTTTAATCTAGATTTAAACTGACAGAGTGTGTCTGCCTCCCGAACAGTGTTTGGTAGATTGTTCCAGAGTCTGGGTGCTAAATAGGAAAAAGATCTGCCGCCCGCAGTTGATTTTGATATTCTAGGTATTATCAAACGGCCAGAGTTTTGAGAACGCAGTGGACGTGAAGGACTGTAATGCGATAAGAGCTCGCTCAAGTACTGAGGTGCTAAACCATTCAGGGCTTTATAAGTAATTAACAAGATTTTAAAATCTATACGTTGTTTAGTAGGGAGCCAGTGCAGTGTTGACAGAACCGGGCTAATGTGGTCATACTTCCTGGTTCTAGTAAGAACTCTAGCTGCTGCATTTTGAACCATCTGTAGTTTGTTTATTAAGCGTGCAGAACAACCACCCAATAAAGCATTACGATAATCTAACCTTGAGGTCATAAACGCATGAATTAATATTTCTGCATTTGACATTGAGAGCATAGGTCTCAGTTTAGATATATTTTTAAGATGAAAAAATGCAGTTCTACAAATGCTAGAAACGTGGCTGTCAAAGGAGAGATTACTATTAAATAGCACACCTAGGTTCCTGACTGATGACGAAGAATTTACAGAGCAGCCATCAAGTATTAGACAGTGTTCTAGGTTATTACTTGTGGGGGTTTTAGGTCCGATAAGTAACACCTCTGTTTTTTCAGAATTTAGCAGTAAGAAATTACTTGTCATCCAGTTTTTTATATCGACTATGCATTCCATAAGTTTCTCAATTTGGTGTGTTTCACCAGGCCGTGAAGAAATATAGAGCTGAGTATCATCAGCATAACAGTGAAAGCTAACCCCGTGTTTCCTAATGATATTTCCCAAGGGTAACATGTAAAGCGTGAAAAGTAACGGCCCTAGTACTGAGCCTTGAGGAACTCCATACTGCACTTGTGATCGATATGATACCTCTTCATTCACTGCTACGAATTGATGGCGGTCAGATAAGTACGATTTGAACCATGCTAATGCACTTCCACTAATGCCAACAAAGTTCCCCTTCAGGAACTCGAGCTGCGTCGAAAACGCTATGGGAACGCCTTTCAGCGATATCAAGCTCTGAATAATATGTGTAATCAGTCCAATTGATGGCGAGACGTCAGGTGCGGGTGACGTCATGACCAGGAAGCTTAAAAGCACGTGAGGTGCAGCCGGCTTCAGCTTTTGTCATTCAGCAAAGCTCTCTGTGTGTGTCAGTCACGATCTATGTTCTGTGAGTCTTATTTAATGTTGTTTGTCAAGTTACAAGTCCAGCAACATATAAAGCTCCCGTGTGTCTAAAGCCGAGGCAAAGACAAAACATAAGGGCGAAAGAAAAGCGGTTCACGTTATAGATTGTGTGTCTCCCTGCTCATGCTACATTACAAGTGGGGATACACACAGTTTGTGCGTGGTCTGCTTGGGAGCAAAGCACGCAGAGTCGGCTCTCGAGGGGGTCGACTGCCCGCATTGTGAGCGGCTTCCACTGCGTATGCTTCGCTCCCCGAAGCTCTCTTTGAGCAGATGGATCAGGTGGCGGGAATGAAGACGGGCGAGTCCCTATCTTCTTCGTTTCCCATCAGATCCAGCGCCTGCTCTCTGGGATCGGAAGCCCGCCCCGCGGTTTTCTTCCCCTCGGAGAGAGGGCGATGCTCCGCCTGTCTTCCTCCGAGGAGGTGGACATGGAGGCGTCGATGAGCTTTCGTAAAGCAGTTGCACAAGCATACTGTTTGCATAAGCATATTGTGAACGAATATCATTATGAGCAACATGTCAGCGGAACGCAGCTCGTGCAGTCAACTCTCTCGAGAAAAAAAGGCTGATTGTGCTTTCCCCGCTGCAATACGTAGCGCTCCCGCTGGGCACGCTATGTCTGTGCCTGTGATCCCGCGGTTCTGGTCCCGCTGTTGCTGAGGCACGGCGGCGATTGAGATCGCGGGGATCGCACATGGATCTGGCGGACGGGTTGGAGACGGGCTCGCCCTATCTCCACCTGCATTCCCCAGATCTAGCGCTCTCTCGGAGTACGGAAGCCCGCGCTGCGGTTCTTCCCCCTTTGTGTGAGCGCACTGCTGAGCTATCTTTCTCCGAGGAGATTGGTATTGTTTTTCATCCGAGTGGCTCGCGTGTTGCCGAGGCAACGCGTGCATTACGGTCATTCTCAGTTCATTATATTGAATCTTTTCACATCAGACCGTGTTTACTTGTCTGGTTGTTTTGCTGCATTTAATTTGAGGAATTAAATGAGGTATTTCATCTGACTATGAGAAGTAGATATATTATATTATATATATATATTACTATACAGGAGCATCTTGGGATAATTTCTCGAGTGAGAGCACTATGTTTACCTCTATTCCTCCGAGGAGGTTGAGGTGGTCAGCAGGGGCTGCTGGGCGGTAGCAGCCCCAATCATGTTCCAGCTCCTCATTTGGGAAACGTCACTTCTCGTACTCCCTAGAACTTTGGAGTCAGAGTGGCGCTCCCGGGCCGAAGGCTTCTAGCAGAAGGCGGATCTGCGGACCGTCATTCTCACTGGATAGTCTTCGGCTAGAAAGTCCTGATGCCTATGGCCCAGGGCTTTTGAGGGCCGGCCCCCTCTGGGGAAGAGCGGTGTACACCGCATCACACGGTGCCTGTCTCTCCTCAGTGCCTTCAGGAGATCGGTCTGCCAACCCTGCCAGTGTTCCAGGGCGCGGCGGTCTCCAGCGAGCGCTTCTCTCAGTCTCTTCCGCCCGGAAAAGTAGCGGTGCTGGGAGGCTCGCCACCCCTTCGGGGGTCTCTAGAGCAGCTAGATCGGCCATCTCCTGCCGGTCCTCCGCTTCAGGGCACCGAGCTAGCCGCTCTAAGTGCACCAGAGGCCAGTCTTGAGAGACTGGTCCCCTTAGTAGGTCACCTGGCGGTGTGGGAGCCCCTGCCAAGCATGTCTCAATGGGTCCTACCTGAGTAGACTCTGGTTCTATCAGTCTAGTCTTCCTAGAAGATGACGTGGGTCTGAGGACCGTCATTTTCATAGAAGGCTTCAGAGGCAGTCCTGATGCCCATGGCCCAGGACTTATGAGGGCAGGCCCCTCTGGGGAAGAGCGGGGTACACCGCATTACACGGTGCCCGTCTCTCCTCAGTGCCCTCAGGAGATCGGTCTACCAACCCTGCCAGTGTTCCAGGGCGCAGCGGTCTCCAGCGAGCACTTCTCTCAGTCTCTCCCGCCCGGAAACGTAGCGGAACTGAGAGGCTCGCCACCCCTTCGGGGGTCTCTAGAGCAGCTAGAGCGGCCGTCCCCTGCCGGTCCTCTGCTTCAGGGCACCGAGCTAGCAGCTCTAAGCACACCAGAGGCCAGTCTTGAGAGACTGGTTCCCTTAGTAGGCTATTTGGCAGCGTGGAAACTACTGCCAAATGTGTCTCGATGGGTCCTGCACACTGTAGAATGAGGCTTCGGTTCGGTACTCCGCCGCCACCTTTCAACTGGGTCATTCCCACACTAATGCGTCCCGAGCAGGCTCTGGTAATGGAACAAGAAGTGAATGCTCTCTTGAGGAAGGAGACCATCGAGGTGGTCCCTCCTCTTGACAGAAAGTCCGGGTTCTACAGCCGGTACTTCATTGTTCGCAAGGAGGATGGAGGGTTGCGTCCTATTTTAGATCTGTGTCAACTGAACCACTCAGTCATTTGACCGAAGTTCAGGATGCTCTCTTCGAGCAGGTCGTGTCTCAGACCAGGTCCGAGGACTGGTTTGTCACGATCGATCTAAAAAATGCATACTTCCCATCTCCATCCTTCCCCATAACAGGAAGTTCCCGAGGTTTGCTTTGGGGGCAAAGCGTACCAATATCGGATTCTTCCCTCCGGCCTTGCAATCTCACCCCGCACTTTTACGGAGTATGTGGATGCTGTGCTGGCTCTTCGGTGACTCCAGGGCATCCGCATACTCAACCACATCGACATTTGGTTGATACTAGCTCAATCAGAGCAGATGGCGGTTCGGCATTGAGATGTCGTTCTCGCTCACAAAGAGCTGGGGTTAAGACTTAACGCCAGAAAAGTGTGCTTTCTCCAGTACAGAGAATCACTTATCTGGGCGTGGTGTGGGATTCGACCACGATGCAGGCACATATGTCCCCTGCTCGGATCGAGTCGATCCTCACGGCAGTCAGGAGAGTGAGAGAAGGCCAGTCACTCACTGTCAAGCAGTTCCAGAGACTGCTGGGTCTGATGGCAGCTGCATCCAACGTGATATCTTTTGGCCTGCTGTACATGAGACCCCTACAGTGGTGGCTCAAGACCAAGGGGTTCTCCCCGAGGGGAAACCCGCTTCGCATGATCAAGGTCACGCGGCGATGCCTACGTGCCTTAGACATGTGGAGGAAACCTTGGTTCTTGTCTCAGGGCCTGGTGCTGGGAGCTCCTTGTTGCCGCGTATTGCTAGCGACAGACACGTCCCTCACCAGTTGGGGAGCGGTCATGAGTGGCCACCCTGCCCGCGGTCTGTGGAGTGGTCGCCATCTCACGTGGCACATCAAATACCGGGAGATGCTGGCCGTGTTTCGAGCACTCAAACACTTTCTTCCAGACCTAAGAGATCGCCATGTGTTGGTGCGCACCGACAACACAGCGGTGGTCTTTTACATAAACCACCAGGGAGGTCTGCGTTCGCGCCCCTTATACAAGCTGGCGCACCAGATCCTTGTGTGGTCTCAGGACAAACTTCTCTCATTGAGAGCAGTTCATATTCCTGGGTATCTCAATATGGGAGCAGACATCCTGTCGAGGCAGGGGCCAAGGCCCGGGGAATGGATGCTTCACCCCGAGGTGGTGAAGCAGATATGGAGAGTTTTTGGCCAGGCCCAGGTGGATTTGTTTGCGACTCGTCAGACATCGCACTGTCCCCTCTGGTTCTCTCTGACTCATCCAGCTCCACTGGGGCTGGATGCTATGGTACAGACTTGGCCGAGGCTTCGTCTGTACGCTTTTCCCCCAATCGCTCTGCTCCCGGGAGTTCTAGAGAGAGTGCGCCGGGACGGGGTCCATCTTTTGCTAGTAGCCCCGTTCTGGCCGGGCCGAGTGTGGTTCTCGGACCTGATTTCTCTTCTCGACGGCTCTCCATGGGAGATTCCTGTCAGGAGAGATCTCCTCTCACAGGCGGAGGGCATGATCCTTCACCCCCGCCTGGAGTTGTGGAAGCTGTGGGTGTGGCCCCTGAGGGGGCACAACTCGTAGTCTCTGGTCTCTCGACCGAGGTTGTTGAGACCATCCTCCAATCTAGAGCTCCCTCAACAAGGAAACTGTACGCCCTGAAGTGGAGACTCTTCACTTCATGATGCGGAGACCGCCAGCTTGACCCAGTTAACTGCCTGATGGGTACAGTGCTGGAGTTCTTGCAGGCTTTTTTCTCCACCGGGTTAACCCACTCCACCCTGAAGGTTTACGTGGCGGCTATAGCGGCCTACCACGCCCCTCTTGGTGGTCAGTCAGTGGGCAAGGACCCCCTGGTTACACGTTTCCTCCGCGGTGTGATGAGGCTGAGGCCTCCGGCCAGAGAAGCTTACGCTATGTGGTGGATCAAGATGCTATTCTATAGCTTCGAGTCCTCTGATCTCCCCTCACCATTGGGGGTCAAGGCTCACTCAATGAGAAGTGTGGCGGCCTCTAAGGCCTCTCTGGCAGGTGTGCCTATGCAGGACATCTGCAACGCTGCGGGATGGTCTACGCCCCTCACCTTCGCCAGGTTCTATGACCTAGATTTGCGAGCCACTCTAGGCTCCTCTGTTCTCTTGCCATAGCTGTGCTCTTCCACACTTGGCAGGGATTTGCAAGTCTGGCGGCGTGGACATCTCGTTCCCATAGCGTTTTCGACGCAGCTCGAGTTCCTGAAGGGGAACGTCCAGGTTACGTATGTAACCATGGTTCCCCGAGGGAACGAGACGCTGCGTCGCAGGGCCATACTTCCGGCATCCCTACTAGAGCTATGCTTCATTCCTGGAAGCTGAAGCCGGCTGCACCTCACGTGCTTTTAAGCTTCCTGGTCATGACGTCACCCGCACCTGACGTCTCGCCATCAATTGTACTGATTACACATATTATTCAGAGCTTGATATCGCTGAAAGGCATTCCCATAGCGTTTTAATCTAAACATTAACATATATATAATTATAAAAATGTGTTTTACGGTGAACGCAGAGGCAGTAGGCTAATGACACGTGACACAGGATTCCCACATCCGTGCCCGTGACCGCTCATGCCTCATGTTTGCGGCTGAAAGCAAATGATCATAATTGATGGACAGCTGTGCCCATGAAAAGACATCAGCAATCCAGCACCGAGAAAAGAAAAAGAAAAAAAGATGAAGCCCGTGCATCACTTTTAGGTAGCCTACATTCATAATCATGTGAAACCTTTTTTTGGCTGTTGACGTTAAAAACGTGTTTTAATGTCGGTAATAATTTAACCATCAACAACGCATACAATATTTTCTCTGACTTTCCGTGTTCCCTTACGAAAACTAGCCATGGTTTTACTACGAATAAAACCAAAAATCATGGTTCTTGTACCCAAGGATGGTAACCACAAGGCTCTAGACTGCGACCAAAATGGAGAGTGTGCGAGTAAAAATTTGAAGTGGATGCACTTGTGCGAGTGCATGGTCTGCGCTGCTCCAAAGCGTCTGCTTCATACAGCGTGTGCTGCCAGCTGCAGCACAGTGTAGCAGGAGTCAGATTTTACTGATCACGTGAAGAGAGGCACTTTTTTTTTCGTGGGTAGAGCCTGGTTTATACTCGCTGCGTCAGCTCGAGCGCGAAGGTGCGGGCAGCGGACGGAGCACAACGGAGGATTTGGTTTCCAAACTAAAGTAAAAGACCGCTCCTTAAACCAGAGAAGGTGAACATGTTGGTATTCTTGTAGAAAAAAAAACATGCAAGTCCTGTCAGCGACAGCCAGTTTAGTTTTACTTTTCTTTTTGTTTTCGTTTTGAAAAGCGTGTTATGTTTGCTGTTTACCTCACGTTACGCTATGGAGGCTTTCCTTAATTTTTTATATTATTATTATTTGATTCCTCAGTGTTTGCTAAACATTCTGTAATTTATTATTCAGTATATAGTACAGCATGTGATGTGTCCTATGCCATGCCTTGTCTTATTCGTTTTTGTTAATAAATGTTATGTATGCTAGTTTGTCATTGTAACCTACTGTTTTATTGTTGTTGTGCTTTTTAATTAAGAATAACAATGAATCCATCTTTTGGTTTAGTCTTAAAAAGTGAAATGTGTATAGATATAAGCAAAACAGACAATTATCTTTTCTTGTAAAACGTGACACCAAGATCGCGAATTTGAAAGTGAAAGTGAAAGCAAAAAAATGAATTTCTGTTCACAAAATTTAAATCACAAATAATATTGATCAAAAAGAATGGGTTGAATGTTGAACACTTTCGTTACCATATAACTATAAACTATGATAAAAGTTAATCAGCATGCATTGATTAATGAAATGTTGTATCAAATAAATAAACATTAAAATTGCGACCAAATGATGTGCTCGTGCGACCAACTGAGAAAGTTAGTCGCACAAGTCCGACCAGTGGGGAGAATGAGTCTAGAGCCCTAAACCACAAATTAACCATGGTTTTGTTACTTCAAATAATAGTTTACAAAGAAGTATTAAGATAATATTTTTGTGGTTATAAAAACAGACCTAAGCCAACAAAATTAAAATGACTCAAAATGCATTATATAAAAACAATGAGGCAATAATGATTGGTTAATTAATAATTATATGGTTTCATTGAAAAACACTGTTAAAACAGGCCTGCATAATATAATACAAAATAAACAATTTAGATATTTACATTACATATTGTTGCAAATGCCTGTAAAGGGAGCCAAAGGAAGAACGATCAAGTCCTTTAATATTGGCCAAACATTTAGGCTAATTTAAATATCCACTTAATATTTAATTTCTGGCTACCTTTTTGAGATAGAAATGCAACAGCCTCTATCTGCAAAACATGTGGACATCACAACCCTGAACTCTTACAAACATTAACCATGGTTTTATCATAGTAAAACTGCTCAATTTTCTTTTCTGTGATTTCTGAATAATTGAGATTATAAAATCAATCAGACAACTGTATTAATAAATTAATAGCGATAACTGTCTAGAGCTAAAATTCTAATTGTACAATTTAACAATTTGCCATGAGGGAGATCGCTATGGATAGCGAAAGCTCGGAGGGAAGCTCTGCCCACTGCACCATAGCTGAGGGTGAGCTGAGCTCAGTGGACTGTATTTTACCTGCCCTTCCCTCGTCATCATCTGCCTGTCCTGAACCTTCTATCTGCCCAGAACCGTCAATCTGCCCCGAACTGTCTGTATGTCCAGTTTCGGCCGAGGTGCCCGTATATGAACTATATGTCTACCCTGATCTGTCTACCTGTATTACAGCGACCATGGAAGTTGTTCCCCTATCGTTGGTGATCCCGGTGCTAGGAGGGCCACTAAGCCCCTAAGCCCCCTGAGCACCCTGAACTCCCACCCAGCTTCCCTTTTCCACAACTTCTGCACCAGTCCTCACCATCACCTCCACTATCTCCTGGCAGCCCCTCTGCTCACCCTCCTCCTGCTCCTTTTCCCTCCTGTCCTCCCCCTGGCTCCTTCCTCCAGCTGATCTACCCTGGCTTCTCCTGTTTCCTCCATGGCTCCTCCCTCCATCGTCCTCCTCCCGGGAGTCTGTCCTCCGCCTGAACCTCTACCTGTACTGTCTGCCTGCCTTCCTGCCAGCACATTGCCATCCCCTGTCACCATCCCACATCTGCTCTTTTGTCCTCCTCCTAAATCCCCCTCCATCCCGCCCTTTGTTTTTCCTGTGGAGCAAAGGTTGCACCCCTGGACTTTGTGTTGTTTTCTTCGCTCATGTGCCCGTGGCCTAATTTTCCCTCATGTTTGATTGTCATTCTGTTCACCTGTGTTCTATTAATTACCCTCATTTGCATTCACGCCATATCGTAATTACCATAATTCCGAGATTACAACACGTGAACTCGGTGCTGTTCACGTCCTCGGACTGGGGATTATCCGTTTCTATAGCAACAGTCAACAAAATGAACCCGCGTGAAAGAATGTTATGTTACTGGCAGCTGCATGTTATGTTACTGGCAATTCATAGAGCATACATAACTCCTTACAAAAGATTTAAAATGAAACTACAGTCAAATTTGAAATGCCATATATGTAACACTACATCATCAGGCACTTTTCTGCATATGTTTTGGGAATGTCCTGTCGTCATCAGTCTATGGACACATGTAAACCTGGTTTTGTCATCATTACTGCGAATTGATTGGTCTGTTAACCCAAGTTTGTGTCTTCTCAATGATGATTCTGGTCTCTGTATTAGTTCAATGCAAAATAGAATGTTGTTTGCTGGTTTTACAGCTGCGAAGAAGACAATAATCCAGAACTGATTTACACCACACATGTGTAGAAAAGCATATTGGATCCGTAGCCTCCTGCAAATAGTGTCATGTGAATGTACAACGGCGCGAGTTGGTGGGGCCAGGCCTTCGACCATTGATGCTTGGCAGTGCTTTTTGTTGGACATACTGATTGTATAAAGGAGAAATATTATTGAATACTGTTTGTTGCTGACGCGTGTTTTGAGTTTGAGCTCCGTCAAGTTATTTCTTTATCGTCTATTTTATCTCTTAAAATCTATTTTATACACCATCATTTCTCGTTTCTATAACGTGTGAATATATCCCCTATCGCATTCTACAACAAAAACAATCAGGGCGCCTTGTTATCACTAGTTTTATTTTGATTTCCCGAGTCCGCTATTAGCTTATAGCCCGTTAGCACCGCCAACGCGGCGGCCGCTAGGCGCGCTTGCTAATACTCTATTCACACACATAACCATTGTTCCACTGCTACTTACTTTAATGGCGGATTTGTGTCTACCTTTGAGTGCAGGTGAGGACGCGTTCGAGCTGCATTCGGTGCAGCTGGAGCTGGAGTCCGTGGAGAAGCAGATCGACGAGCTGCTGGAGAGACAGGCCCAGCTGAGAGAGCGGCAAACTGCGCTGGAAACATCCCGAGCTGACGCTCACAGGTCCGGGGTAAGTATACAGCACGCTGCTAACACTCCCACCACCTCTACTCCGTGTGTTTCTCTGCACAGGCCCCGTGCACCCAGGACGCGATCTTCTCAGATGTCCTTCACTCCGGCGCCGGGACACCACGGACCCTGGGTGCGGCAGCAACGGAAGACGCGAGCGAGGCCTCGGGCTACATCATCTCCCCCTCCGCCGCTTCCGGTCTTCGAGATCTCCACCCGAAACCGCTTCGCCCCCCTCCACGAGACGGAACGTGACGCTGTGATCATCGGAGACTCCATCGTCCGGCACGTCCGTGCTACGTTAGCTGAAGGTAAAGTGCACACACACTGTTTCCCTGGTGCTCGTGTTCTCGATGTTTCTGCGCAGATACCCGCGATCCTGAAGGATGACGAGAGTGTCGGAGCGGTTGTGCTGCACGCGGGCGTGAACGACACCAAGCTGCGGCAGACGGAGACACTGAAGAGGGACTTCAGGAGCCTGATCGAGACGGTACGCAGCACATCGCCCGCGACGACGATCATCGTTTCAGGACCGCTTCCCACGTACCGACGAGGACACGAAAGGTTCAGTAGACTGTTTGCTTTAAACGAATGGTTATTGTCATGGTGTAAAGAACAGAAACTGCTCTTTGTTAATAATTGGGATCTTTTCTGGGAGCGTCCTAGGCTTTTCCGTGCTGATGGCCTGCACCCCAGCAGAGTCGGAGCGGATCTCCTATCAGACAACATCTCCAAGACGCTACGCTGCATCTGACTAGTAAGCCAATTCTCTAATAACTGCTATGATGACTTTTGCTCTACCCACTTAAATGATAGAAGTAATTGCGTTGTTCAATCTATACATACTGTGTCTGTTCCCCGAATAGTGAGGTCAAAATATAAATTTAACACAGGATCTAGAAATAATCTGATCGTGATTAAACCAGAAAAATGCAAAATAAATGAACAAAAACAATTTTTAAAGCTTGGGCTCCTAAACATTAGATCACTCACACCTAAAGCAGTAATTGTAAATGAAATGATCACAGATAATAGTTTTGATGTACTCTGTTTGACTGAAACCTGGCTTAAACCAAATGATTATATTGGTCTAAATGAGTCTACTCCACCCAGCTACTGTTATAAGCATGAGCCCCGTCAGACTGGTCGTGGCGGCGGTGTCGCAACAATATATAGTGATATTCTCAATGTTACTCAGAAAACAGGATACAGGTTTAATTCATTCGAAATACTTATGCTTAATGTTACACTGTCAGATATGCAAAAGAAATCTGTCTTATCTCTTGCTCTGGCTACTGTGTATAGACCGCCAGGGCCATATACAGATTTCCTAAAAGAATTTGCAGATTTCCTCGCAGACCTATTGGTTAATGCTGATAAAGCGCTAATTGTCGGAGATTTTAACATTCATGTTGATAATCCAAATGATGCATTGGGACTTGCGTTTACTGACCTAATAAACTCTTTTGGAGTCAAGCAAAACGTCACCGGGCCCACTCATCGTTATAATCACACACTAGATTTAATTATATCGCATGGAATTGATCTTACTGATATAGATATCGTACCTCAAAGTGATGATGTTACTGACCATTTCCTTGTATCGTGCATGCTGCATATAACTGATATTAACTGTAGGGCCCCACGTTATCGTCCGGGCAGAACTATTGTTCCAGCCACTAAAGACAGATTCACAAATAACCTGCCTGATTTATCTCAGCTGCTCTGTGTACCCATAAATACAAATGAACTTGACAAAATGACTAGCAACATGGGCACTATCCTCTCTAATACGTTAGAAACTGTTGCTCCCATCAAATTAAAAAAGGTTAGAGGAAAACGTGCTGCGCCATGGTACAACAGTTATACCCATTCTCTCAAGAAAGAAACTCGTAATCTTGAGCGCAAATGGAGAAAAACTAACTTGGAAGTTTTTAGAATTGCATGGAAAAACAGTATGTCCAGATATAGACATGCTCTAAAAGCTGCCAGGACCGAGCATATCCGCAAACTCATAGATAATAACCAAAATAATCCAAGGTTTTTATTTAGCACAGTGGCTAGACTAACAAATAACCAGACGTCACCCGATCTAAATATTCCCTCACAGTTTAATAGTAATGACTTTATGAATTTCTTCACTGATAAAATAGATAACATCAGAAATACAATAACTAATGTAGATTCTACGGCGTCTAGTACTTCAGCCTCATTCACCGCACCCAAAGAAAAACTGCAATGCTTCTCAACTATAGGACAGGAAGAGCTAAATAAACTTATCAACACATCTAAACCAACAACATGTCTATTAGATCCTGTACCCACTAAATTACTGAAAGAGTTACCTGTAGCAGAAGCACCGCTTCTCAATATTATTAACTCATCGCTATCTTTAGGTCATGTCCCTAAACCATTCAAGCTGGCAGTTATTAAGCCTCTTATTAAGAAGCCACAACTAGATCCTAGTGATCTGGCAAATTACAGACCCATCTCAAATCTTCCGTTTATGTCTAAAATTTTAGAAAAAGTTGTGTCTGCTCAATTGTGCTCATTCTTGCAAAAAAATGATCTCTGTGAAGAATTTCAGTCAGGTTTCAAGCCCCGCCATAGCACAGAAACTGCACTTGTTAAAATTACAAATGACTTGCTTCTTGCATCAGACAAAGGCTGCATCTCATTGCTAGTTTTACTTGATCTTAGTGCTGCGTTCGACACTATAGATCATGAAATACTCGTAGATCGATTACAAAACTATACAGGTATTCAAGGGCAGGCTTTAAGATGGTTTAGATCCTACCTGTCCGATCGCTACCACTTTGTTTATTTAAACGGGGAGTCATCTCAATTATCACCAGTAAAGTATGGAGTACCACAAGGATCTGTTCTAGGTCCTCTGCTGTTTTCAATATACATGCTGCCCCTTGGTAATATTATTAGAAAATACGGGATTAGTTTCCATTGCTATGCTGATGATACTCAACTATATATCTCAACAAGACCAGACGAAACTTCTAAAATATCTAAGTTAACTGAGTGTGTTAAAAATGTAAAAGATTGGATGACCAATAATTTTCTCCTATTAAATTCAGATAAGACAGAGATATTACTTATTGGACCAAATAACAGTACACAGAATCTCTTGGATTACAATTTGCAACTAGACGGATGTCCTGTTACTTCCTCTACAGTCAAAAATCTGGGTGTTATATTAGACAGCAACTTGTCTTTTGAAAAACATATTTCCAATGTTACAAAAACAGCATTCTTCCATCTTAGAAACATTGCCAAGCTAAGGAACATGTTACCTGTTTCTGATGCAGAAAAGCTAGTTCACGCATTCATGACCTCTAGACTGGACTATTGTAATGCACTGCTAGGTGGTTGTCCTGCATCTTCAATAAACAAGCTACAAGTAGTCCAAAATGCAGCAGCTAGAGTCCTTACCAGGTCAAGAAAATATGATCATATTACCCCAATTTTACAGTCTCTGCACTGGCTACCTATTAAGTACCGTATCAGTTACAAAATATTATTACTTACCTATAAGGCCCTAAATGGTTTAGCTCCTGCGTACCTAACTAGTCTTCTATCTCGCTACAATCCATCACGCTCCCTAAGGTCGCAAAACTCTGGACTCTTGGTAGTACCTAGAATAGCAAAGTCCACTAAAGGAGGTAGAGCTTTTTCATATTTGGCTCCCAAACTCTGGAATAGCCTTTCTGATAACGTTCGGGGTTCAGACACACTCTCTCTGTTTAAATCTAGATTAAAGACACATCTCTTTAGCCAAGCATTCATATAATGCATTCATATAATGTATCTCATAATCTTGTAGTGCAGTTATATCTGATCAAAACGCACATTATTATTCTTTAGCTTGGGTTGAACAAATAATTTTTGCTTGAATGGAACAACAGCTACGCTAATTATGTCTCTTTGTTTATCTGTTTATGCCACGGGATTTACATCCCGTGGTAACTAGGAGTTACACAAGCTTCAGTCTGGATCCAGCCCTTAAATGATCTGAGATGACCAAACACCTGAGAAGAGATGATGCCGACCCCCCGGAGGACCTCAGAGGATGCCAACCTCTGATCCCCCAACAACATGTAGAATTAACAAATTTTGCCATAAGTTAATATATTAAGCTTCTACAATGTATAAATATATTGTAGAAACTTAATTTCCTGTAAAGCGCTTTGCAACGATTGTATCGTAAAAGGCGCTATACAAATAAACTTGAATTGAATTGAATTGAATAAAGGAGTGACTTTTGTGTTCTTGTTGTCCTTCCCTCTCTCCCTCCCTTTTGATTGGACCTTGAGATGTTGAGTATGTGTCTGTTGTTTTGTTTTGTTGTATTTTGGATATTATGTTGTGTTGTGTGTGAAAAAAATAAATAAAAAATTGTTGATAACAAAAAAAAACACATAATTACAACATTACATTACATTTGTGCTACTGCTAAATATTGCAGAACACAGGAAGCATGTCAGGTAAAAAATAAATAGTTCCTGTTTGTTTGTTGTTTGTTAACGACGGCAATAAATGTGTTGCTAACCTAAATAAACAACAAAAAAAATAATAACAGTATGAACACTTACATAATATGTTTTTTATTATAGTATATGTAAGGAATAATTGACGACGGGCCGTTGAATTATTAGGAAAAATAATACACATCCGAGGTGGTGATGGTGATTACACCTCGGGTGTGCATTATTTTTCTAATAATTCAACAGACCGAAGTCAATTATTCCACTTATACTACGGTTGTCACACCTCAAGACATCGATCAGATGATATATTTCAAGGCATTCGTCCGGTTTTTCTACTTAAATCGCTATTGTGAGAAGGATTATTTCTTCCGCATCTCATCTGTTGCTAATTCCAAAACTCATTTTAAACCGTAACGGAGACTTGAGTTAATAACTAAGTTATGAGAGAGGGAGAGAGAGAGATTACCTCTGTGAGTCTGTGCGTCTCTCAAAAGTGTTCGGCAGCAATGTCTCTAGATATAGTGAAACTTAAAGTTAATTTTCTTCACGAACAGCGCCGTTGTTGTTATTGCTTGTGAGAAGTCATGTAGTTTTTAAGCTGTTAAACTATGTTACTGATAAAATTGTCAGAGTAGTGCTAACAACATTAGCGCTTATGTTAACGTGTGTGCAAACTGTATATGTGCGTCTGTGAGGGAGAGAGAGCGGAAGAGATAGAGTATGTGCTTTCTGTACATAATAAAGCGTAATTTTCCACCGAATGGGTGCCATTTCTGTCCCCAGGACATTATAGGTACAAACATGCATAAAAATTAACTATAAAATACATTTTATTATTAAGCAAAATGTCCCACACATTAATCTAACTGCAAATTTAATATATATAATTTAAAAAATATTTAAAAACTAGCTGAAACACTGAAAATATAGCATTTGTGCATGTCCCCAGTGTCTAACGCTACATTTGAACATTAAATATAATGTTTAAAATCTTTCAGAAATCTTTTTTATTTTGCATTTTTGTGTACCTCCATATCCCATCTGTGCTTTAAATACATTTATTTCAAAATAAATGTATAATATTTTGGATAAAATACACAGTTTAGTCGTGTCCCCAGGTTTTCACTCAGTCCTGTTACCCTAACACATTCTCCCTCTGAAAAACGGAGAAAATTCCACAAGACACATTTTCAACATAATATTGCAACATCTGGATCTTCTGAAGGCAATGAAATGATCAAAAGCATGTGGTCTTATTTTATTTTCTGTATATCTGATGATATTGTAACGGTGGCTGGGTGCGTCATTATAAATATACTGTCCTGTTACCTAAATTATTTCTTAGATGTTACTGGTTTATTTTAAAAATACAAATCTGTGGTGAATCACTATAATTTGCTGAGTATTCTCATAATATTAGCATGTACTCCATGTGGCTAGATTATATGTATTTGCTGATTTTATCCTAAAATCTCAATCCTGTTACTTTCAGTCCTGTTACTCATATACTCATATATCCTATGCTTATATATAGAAACTGAGTAATAGTAACAGGAATGAGTAGTGTCATCTGATTTATTAATGTAAATATTAGGCTACATCCATATTAATCTAGATAAATTTGAAAAGGCATCTTTTTCTCAAAGTTTTGGCCTTCTATCCACACTGAGACAATGCTTTTGCCCAGAGAAAACCTATGGTTTTTTATGATTAAAATAATATTTTTTTGAGCATGAAACCAACAATTTCTTCAAAATAAACACCTGCGTGAGGGGGAAATGAAGGAATTTGTTGACATAATTTTAAACATGCTTTTTAAAAGACATTAGAGTTTTGGTAACAGGACTGAGAAAAATGCATCCATCTTCTACTTAAAAATTGTGTAAAAAATTAAATAAAGTTACCTGAAATTGACCAGTACAGATTTTGAATAATTAAATATGTGTATTACTAGATTCAGTCTTTAAAAAAGAGTTTTCGAAGCAAATGGCACCCATTCGGTGGAATGGCCCGGGTATGATCTGTTCTTTTTATCCTTTTGTTTACTATATGTATTTGTTTGGCCAGTGTCGTTGTGGGTTTTGGTTATTTTGCTGTTTTAGGCTGTAAGGACCTTTGAAATAACTCAAATCATTTGGCGAAGTGATATGGACATGTAATGCAGTCAAGACCTGCCTGGAACTATGTTCGCGTGTGTTTCCCCGAAAATAATTGCACACCTTAGAACGTTTGTCAGCCAATCAGATTCAAGCATTCAATGGCCCCGTAGTATAAATATACATGTGCATCTCAATAAATTAGAATGTCATGGAAAAGTTAATTTATTTCAGTAATTCAACTCAAATTGTGAAACTCGTGTATTAAATAAATTCAATGCACACAGACTGAAGTAGTTTAAGTCTTTGGTTCTTTTAATTGTGATGATTTAGGCTCACATTTAACAAAAACCCACCAATTCACTATCTCAACAAATTAGAATACTTCATAAGACCAATAAAAAAAGAAAATAAAAAAAAACCTTCTGGAAAGTATGTTAATTTACTGTATATGTACTCAATACTTGGTAGGGGCTCCTTTTGCTTTAATTACTGCCTCAATTCGGCGTGGCATGGAGGTGATCAGTTTGTGGCACTGCTGAGGTGGTATGGAAGCCCAGGTTGCTTTGATAGCGGCCTTCAGGTCATCTGCATTGTTGGGTCTGGTGTCCCTCATCTTTCTCTTGACAATACCCCATAGATTCTCTATGGGGTTCAGGTCAGGCGAGTTTTCTGGCCAATCAAGCACAGTAACACCATGGTCACCAGTGTGGGCAGGTGCCAAGTCCTGCTGGAAAATGAAATCAGCATCTCCATAAAGCTTGTCAGCAGAAGGAAGCATGAAGTGCTCTAAAATTTCCTGGTAGATGGCTGCGTTGACTGTGGACTTCAGAAAACACAGTGGACCAACACCAGCAGATGACATGGCAGCCCAAATCATCACTGACTGTGGAAACTTCACACTGGACTTCAAGCAACATGGATTATGTGCCTCTCCACTCTTCCTCCAGACTCTGGAACCTTGATTTCCAAATTAAATGCTAAATTTACTTTCACTTTGGACCACTGAACAACAGTCCAGTTATTTTTCTCCACAGCCCAGGTACGATGCTTCTGATGTTGTCTCTGGTTCAGAAGTGGCATGGTAGCCCTTTTCCTGAAGACGTCTGAGCGTGGTGACTCTTGATGCACTGACTCCAGCTTCAGTCCACTCCTTGTGAAGCTCTCCCAAGTGTTTGAATCAGCTTTGCTTGACAGTATTCTCAAGCTTGCGGTCATCCCTGTTGCTTGTGCACCTTTTCCTACCCAAATTCTTCCTTCCAGTCAACTTTGCATTTAATATGCTTTGATACAGCACTCTGTAAAGTCAAGTCAAGTCACCTTTATTTATATAGCGCTTTTAACAATACAAATTGTGACAAAGCAACTGCACAATATCAAAATGGGAAAATAGTGTCAATAATGTAAAATGACAGGATTAAACACTCAATTTTCAGTTAAAGGCATTTCATTGTTTTTTTTGTTTTTTTTTATCAACAATTTTTTTAAGGCTTTTCATTGTTGAATTCAGTGATGGCATCGTCCAGCTCAGTTCAGTTCAAAAAAGTTTCTGTTCAATCAAGTCGACGATATAGCTGGAAATTAAGTGTCCCCAACTAAGCAAGCCAGAGGCGACAGCGGCAAGGAACCAAAACTCCATTGGTGACAGAACGGAGAAAAAAAACCTTGGGAGAAACCAGGCTCAGTCGGGGGGCCATTTCTCCTCTGGCCAGACGACACAGCAGTTCAATTTCAACTGCTGCAAAGTCAGATTGAAGGGCTCAACTGGTTCCCGAGGTCTTTTCCTGATGGCTGTCTAGGTGACGGGGTCCTCACTGGGGGTCTGTCTCTGGGGCTCATCTAGGTGTCCTGGTCTCCGCTGACGTTCAGGGCTGTAGTAGAGGTCGTCTCTAGGTGCTGATCCACCATCTGATCTGGTGACTACAGTGACCTCGGAATAAGAAAGAAACAGACTAATATTATCGTAGATGTCAATCTTTTTACGATGTAACAAGTACATCATGTGTTATGGGAAGTGTTCCCGGTTCCGGTTGATCTAATTAATGCAGCCTAACAATCCTTTAACGGATTTGAATAATAGAAGTGTATTAGTGTGTTATGTGTACGCCAGGTTAAAGAGATGGGTCTTTAATCTAGATTTAAACTGACAGAGTGTGTCTGCCTCCCGAACAGTGTTTGGTAGATTGTTCCAGAGTTTGGGCGCTAAATAGGAAAAAGATCTGCTGCCCGCAGTTGATTTTGATATTCTAGGTATTATCAAATGGCCAGAGTTTTGAGAATGCAGCGGACGTGAAGGACTATAATGCGATAAGAGCTCGCTCAAGTACTGAGGAGCTAAACCATTCAGGGCTTTATAAGTAATTAACAAGATTTTAAAATCTATACGATGTTTAGTAGGGAGCCAGTGCAGTGTTGACAGAACCGGGCTAATGTGCTCATACTTCCTGGTTCTAGTAAGAACTCTAGCTGCTGCATTTTGAACCATCTGTAATTTGTTTATTAAGCGTGCAGAACAACCACCCAATAAAGCATTACAATAATCTAACCTTGAGGTCATAAACGCATGAATTAATATTTCTGCATTTGACATTGAGAGCATAGGTCTCAGTTTAGATATATTTTTAAGATGGAAAAAAATGCAGTTTTACAAATGCTAGAAACGTGGCTGTCAAAGGAGAGATTACTATTAAATAGCACACCTAGGTTCCTAACTGATGACGAAGAATTTACAGAGCAGCCATCAAGTGTTAGACAGTGTTCTAGGTTATTACTTGTGGGGGTTTTAGGTCCGATAATTAACACCTCTGTTTTTTCAGAATTTAGCAGTAAGAAATTACTCGTCATCCAGTTTTTTATATCGACTATGCATTCCATAAGTTTCTCAATTTGGTGTGTTTCACCAGGCCGTGAAGAAATATAGAGCTGAGTATCATCAGCATAGCAGTGAAAGCTAACCCCGTGTTTCCTAATGATATTTCCCAAGGGTAACATATAAAGCGTGAAAAGTAACGGCCCTAGTACTGAGCCTTGAGGAACTCTACACTGTAAACAGCCACACCTTTCAGTAATTACCTTCTGTGACTTACCCTCTTTGTAGAGGGTGTCAGTGTTCGTCTTCTGGATCATTGCCAAGTCAGCAGTCTTCCCCATTATTGTGGTTTCAAAGAACAAGGGATGCCCAGAATTTATACTGTATGGATGGTCATTTATTAAAACTCAAATGTGAATATTCTAATATTTTAAGATACTGATTTTTGACTTTTTGTGCTGTAAGCTCTAATCATCAAAATTAAAATGTTTTACTTTACATGTAATTAATTTAAAATATATGAAAGTTTCACTTTTTTTAAATAAGTTACAAGAAAAAAATGAACTTTTTCACGACATTCTAATTTATTGAGATGCACCTGTATATGCACAGAAAAGCAACGTGCTAAGAGTGTATCTATTCTCCCCTTTTTTAGAGCAGAAATAGTTTTTTTTGAAAGCGCCACCATTTTTCTCTGGTTTTGCGTGATGTGCAGCAGTCACGTGATACAAGCCGTAGCTCTCAGAAAACTCCCAGTTCACAAGTTGTAATTTTAATTTCGATAATTACGATATGGCGTGAACGCACCTTTAAGTTCAAGTCTGGTCATTCTGTCTTCGTCCGGTATTGTGAATGTTGTCCCTATGTGTGTCTCCTACCTGCCTTCGGTGATTTACCCTGTGTGGAATTATTAAAAGAAATGTTTTTGCCTTCATCTATGAGAGAGTTTATCTTGGATACCCGTAACGTGACAGAAATAATATTTATCGTAAAATGTAATTTATTGCTTTTATCAAAGCTGAATTTTCAGCATCATTGCTCCAGTCTTCAGTGTCACATGATCCTTCAGAAATCATTCTAATATGCTGGTTTGCTGCTCAATGAACATTATTATTATTATTATTATTATTATTATACACATATATATTACTGACCCCCAAACTCTTGAACTGTAGCATACATAAAAGTAAAATAAAAAGAACAAGTGTGTCTGTTCAGGATTGTACTGATAAAATACTAATAAAAATTCTTCTGTGGTGAAGTAAATACTACAGAAAAAAACAAATGTAATCTCTACATGAAAAACTTAGATCAGGCAAAAGTAAATTCTGTATTAGTCCTCAATTCAATCTTGCAGAAATTAAAGCATAAATATCAACATTATAAAATTAAGTAAAACCAACGGAACTCTTCTGATACTGATGTTCCCATCATGCACTGGGGCATGAATACATATTTATTTATTTATTTTTGCTGTTTTCCACCTGTATTTCCACTGTTTTATCATCGCTTTTGCTGTTAGGTTTACTAACTTGTGATTTTGTTACATCTGGAGAAATGAGACATTTATACTACAACCCCAAATCAGAAAAAGTTGGGACAGTATGGAAAACGCAAATAAAAAAAGAAAGTAGTGATTTCTAAATTTACTTTGACTTGTATTTCATTGCAGACAATATGAACACAAAATATTTCATGTTTTGTCTGGTCAACTTCATGTCATTTGTAAATATACAGGTGCTGGTCATATAATTAGAATATCATCAAAAAGTTGATTTATTTCACTAATTCCATTCAAAAAGTGAAACTTGTATAATGTATACATTCATTCCACACAGACTGATATATTTCAAGTGTTTATTTCTTTTAATTTTGATGATTATAAGTGACAACTAATGAAAACCCCAAATTCAGTATCTCAGAAAATTAGAATATTACTTAAGACCAATACAAAGAAAGGATTTTTAGAAATCTTGGCCAACTGAAAAGTATGAACATGAAAAGTATGAGCATGTACAGCACTCAATACTTAGTTGGGGCTCCTTTTGCCTGAATTACTGCAGCAATGCGGCGTGGCATGGAGTCGATCAGTCTGTGGCACTGCTCAGGTGTTATGAGAGCCCAGGTTGCTCTGATAGTGGCCTTCAGCTCTTCTGCATTGTTGGGTCTGACATATCACATCTTCCTCTTCAGATTTTCTATGGGGTTAAGGTCAGGCGAGTTTGCTGGCCAATTAAGAACAGGGATACCATGGTCCTTAAACCAGGTACTGGTAGCTTTGGCACTGTGTGCAGGTGCCAAGTCCTGTTGGAAAATGAAATCTGCATCTCCATAAAGTTGGTCAGCAGCAGGAAGCATGAAGTGCTCTAAAACTTCCTGGTATACGGCTGTGTTGACCTTGGACCTGCTTGGCGGCACTGCATCAAGAATCGTCATTCATCTATAAGCGATATCACCACATGGGCTCAGGACTACTTTGGCAAACCTTTGTCAAGTACCACAATACGTAGTTACATCCACAAATGCCAGTTAAAACTGTACTGTGCCAAAAAGAAGCCCTATGTTAACAGTGTCCAGAAGCACCGTCGAATTCTCTGGGCTCGGAGGCATCTGGGATGGACCATCACACAGTGGAAACGTGTACTGTGGTCAGATGAATCAGTATTTCAGGTATTTTTGGGAGGAATGGACGCCGTGTGCTCCGGACCAAAGAAGAAAAGGATCATCCAGACTGTTACCAGCAACAAGTCCAAAAGCCAGGGTCTGTCATGGTATGGGGTTGTGTCAGTGCCCTTGGCAAAGGTAACTTGCACTTCTGTGATGGCACCATTAATGCTGAAAAGTACATAGAGATTTTGGAGCACAATATGCTGCCTTCAAGAGGACATCTTTTCCAGGGACGTCCATGCATATTTCAACAAGACAATGCAAAACCACATTCTGCACACATTACAAAGTCCTGGCTGCGGAGGAAGAGGGTACGGGTACTTGACTGGCCTGCCTGCAGTCCCGACCTGTCTCCAATAGAGAATGTGTGGCGCATTTTGAAGCGCAAAATGCGACAACGAAGACCCCGTACTGTTGCCCACCTTAAGACTTGTTTGCAGGAAGAATGGGACAAAATTACACCTGAAACACTTCATCACTTGGTGTCTTCAGTCCCTAAACATATTTTAAGTGTTGTGAAAAGGAATGGCAACATTACAAAGTGGTAAATGCTTTACTGTCCCAACTTTTGTTGGGAGTGTTTTGCTGGTCTGAATGACAGGAAAGGATGTATATTTACAAATGACATGAAGTTGACCAGACAAAACATGACATATTTTGTGTTCATATTGTCTGCAATGAAATACAAGTCAAAGTAAATTTAGAAATCACTACTTTCTTTTTTTATTTGCGTTTTCCATACTGTCCCAACTTTTTCTGATTTGGGGTTGTAAAAAATGATCCACAGAATGTATTGTGTTCCAAGTACTGAAGTCTCTGTGTGTCAGACCTGTGTTCCCCATGTCACATGTTTCCCCTCCTCTCATGCCCATATTTGGTCTTCCTGTTCCTGTCCTCGTTGGTCTTCATTAGTCTCCATCTGTGTTTTGATTGCTCCCCACCTGTTTCAGTTCTCCTCGTTTGATTTCCTTCTGTATAAAATCCTTGTGTCTCCCTGTCTCCCACGTCCGGTATTGTTTGTCTTCACCCCACGCTCCCCGTGTTTACTCCTGGATTCTGAAATAAATAAGTATTGCAATCTCCTGGTCACCTCGCTCCTTGCTCCCCCGAGAGCCTGACAGAATACCGGACCGAAACAGTAAGAAGCGGCGTTTCTCCTCCCTCGTTTTTGTTTTCCCGTTTTGAAAAGTTTTTTGTTTCTTGTTTTTCTTGCTCCCGCGGCGATGGAAGTCGCCGCCCGCTTCATCGCCCTTGCCCACCGAGATCTCCATTTCCCCGAGTATTCGCGGGAGTTCTGCGTGCTTGCCGCGGCGACGGCATTAGATGACACCACCATCCTCTTTCTGTTCTGGCACGGGGCCAATTCCCATCGTCCCGTGGACCTCCCAGACACCAAGGGACTATGCTGGAGGGAGGGGATCCTCCGGTGTCTGGAGAGTGTCAGGGCCCGAGCCAGAACCAACCTGCCTCTGGCCGAAGAGACTCCTCGCAAGTGCCCTCCAGTGCCTGCTCCTCGCAAGTGCCCTCCAGTGCCCGCTCCTAGCAAGTGTCCTCCAGTGCGCACCCCAGAGCCCGCTCCTCGCCGGCGCACCCCAGAGCCCGCTCCTCGCCAGCGCCAAGTGCCCGATGGAGCCCCTATTTTCCCCAAGGAATTTTTTTTGGGGGGGGTAGTAGGGCTCCGGCCGAAGAGACTGAGGTGGGGGCTGGGGCCGCGGTCTCGGTCTCGGTCTCGGAGCCGGTCCCACCATGGCCTCCCGAGCTCCCTGCTCTGCCATGGCCTCCCGAGTCCATTGACCCGCCATGGCCTCCCGAGTCCCTTGACCCGCCATGGCTCCCAGAACGGGCGCCGCCCTGGAGGCCTCCTATCCTGTCCTGTCTCCGTGTCCCTTAAGGCCTCCAGAGCGCCCACCCCCCCTCCCCGTTGGATGGTGTTCGTTGTGGGACGCACCGTTCGGGAGGGGGGAGTACTGTCAGACCTGTGTTCCCCATGTCACGTGTTTCCCCTCCTCTCGTGCCCATATTTGGTCTTCCTGTTCCTGTCCTCGTTTGTCTTCATTAGTCTCCATCTGTGTTTTGATTGCTCCCCACCTGTTTCAGTTCTCCTCGTTTGATTTCCTTCTGTATAAAATCCTTGTGTTTCCCTGTCTTCCACGTCCGGTATTGTTTGTCTTCACCCCACGCTCCCTGTGTTTACTCCTGGATTCTGAAATAAATAAGTATTGCATCTCCTGGTCTCCTCGCTCCTTGCTCCCCCGAGAGCCTGACACTGTGTTTGGGTTGGTGCTACATTATGTACACTGAACAAATATATAAACGCAACACTTTTGTTTTTGCCCCCATTTTTCATGAGCTGAACTCAAAGATCTAAGATCAAATATTGTTCACAAATCTGTCTAAATCTGTGATAGTGAGCACTTCTCCTTTGCCGAGATAATCCATCCACCTCACAGGTGTGGCATATCAAGCTGCTGATTAGACAGCATGACTATTGCACAGGTGTGCCACAATAAAAGGACACTCTAAAATGTGCAGTTTTACTGTATTGGGGGGGGGGTTCCGAAAATCAGTTAGTATCTGGTGTGACCACCATTTGCCATCATTTGCCATCTCCTTCGCATAGAGTTGATCAGGTTCTTGATTGTGTCCTGTGGAATGTTGGTCCATTCCTCTTCAATGGCTGTGCGAAGTTGCTGGATATTGGCAGGAACTGGAACACGCTGTCGTATACGCCGACCCAGAGCATCCCAAACATGCTCAATGGGTGACATGTCCGGTGAGTATGCTGGCCATGCAAGAACTGGGATGTTTTCAGCTTCCAGGAATTGTGTACAGATCTTTGCAACATGGGGCCGTGCATTATTATGCTGCAACATGAGGTGATGGTCGTGGATGAATGGCACAACAATGGGCCTCAGTATCTCGTCACAGTATCTCTGTGCATTCAAAAGGCCATCAATAAAATGCACCTGTGTTCGTTGTCCATAACATACGCCTGCCCATACCATAACCCCACCGCCACCATGGGCCACTCGATCCACAACGTTGACATCAGCAAGTAAAATCAAAGTATCGCCAAGTAAGCTTAGACTAGCTAAAATTTACTCAAACTCTTACTGACAAAGCTGAAGTTACTAATTTTCTTTGTTAAATTTACTTAACTTGGTTAAGTAGATTTTGCTTAATTTTATATGCGAAATTAAATATGTAATATTTACTTTAAATAGTAAGTAGATTTTACTCTACAATATCAGGTAAATTGTACACAGAAGTAATAGTAAAATTTACATAAAATGGATTGGAGCATCATTGTTACATTATGGATTTTAAATACATAATGTATTGAGACCATTGCACAGCTTTGTGGCAGTGACAGAATGTGAGATTTACTTTAAATCTCTTTACTTTACATTACTTTATGTGTTCATCAGCAATCTTGCCACAGCACATATGAAAGTAATATAGAGATCTAATATATGCTCGATCAGCATTACAGAATTGTTTTACTGCTCTGTAGATTGCTTGATCCTACTACATCCTGCAACCTTTTGAATGGGCTATAATTGGTCACCACACAGAGATGTTGTTTGAAGATTGTCATGGATTTAGTACCACGGTATATTTAGGCACAAGATCATTCTTCAGTCATGGATCCTTACATCTCAATTCGGCACATTTACTGCAAGATCTATGATTTGGTTCATCCTTAAGTTGTGCATCACAAATAAACCAAATAAACTTGACACATGATTTTTCAAATGGACCACATGTTGTCAGCTAGGCTCAGGAATAGTAAATTACAAATCCCTATGTGACCCTATGAGCACGGAAAGGTAAGACTCTGAATCTGAGTGGTTAACAGCAAACTGTTGACTGATGTTCAATTCTGAAAGTTACGCCTCAAGGCCATATGCCAAATTAATCTGCTCACTGCTGTCTGACAACCAATAGCTTCCTTCTCAGGTGGAATTAATCCATAACACATTTATTGCAGCACAATAACTGTCCTTCCTGAAGAGACTGTAGCAGCGGCTGTAACTCAGGCTTTTATGGGCATATGTGACACATGTTTAACTGTCATGTCTCATTAATGCCTAAAAGAGATGTTTTATGCAGTAATATCATCAATTTTATTGCATTGATACTATCAGATGAGAACAAAACTTGAACTGAATGGAGGCTGATTCATGACTTGACTTGTATATTATAACTGGATAAAATGTTTTCGTAATTGATGATTTCTGCAATATTGACACTGTAATTTAACTGAACTGAGCAAACACTGAACTGACTGGAGTTGAATAATGACACTATTGACTTTTTAGAGCTGCTTTATAGCAGAATTTTGGATTTGTTTCATTTTTGAAGTTTGCATTATTGATTTAATACTGTAAAGCTGCTTTGAAGTATTCATATGTAAATAACAATTAAATTCAATCAGTCAATTATGAAAATTGACCTTTTCTTACAGGGTGTTTGAGTATGACTGAAATCTCTCTAGCTGTATAACAAACAATAAATTTTCCTTCTTCTCTGCACATTATTTTATCAGTGCATATGGTGCGTGTTTAGAGCATATTAATACATACCAGCTACACACAGCTCTTCAAGAATCGGAACAGGTCTTTTTAAACGGGTATGGTGTATTATTGGATGGAATGATCTGCCACCTTGTGGTTATGTTGGGCACCATTTTAAACCAATATAATTGTGAAGTTAAACGTTCTGGTGATAAACGTTTGGTGTAGAAACAATTTGCACTCAGAAACTGCTAGTAAATTGCACAATTAATTACAAACGCCAAAAAAAACGCATTGAAATAAACATGAAATTTTGATGTAGTCAGAAAAATAATTTTCATGTAAAACATAATCAAATAATCTTTGACTTTATGTAATGTAATTTATGGGGAGCTCTATTGAAGACGACTAGAACTGTATTTTGACATTTTGTGTTTGTTTATGCAAAAAGGCTTTTGCTAGTGTGCTCTGAGTGATTTCTAGATGGTTATTTACCAAATAAATAAAAAAAAACACCCTCAAATCTCGATGATATTCTGCTCTCCAGATATGACTGCTGTTTCTACTTCATTGCATGTCATTTTTTTTTCATCATCTAGGCTACCAGATAAAAAATTGTAAGTCTGATCTCTCAGAAAAGCAATAGAAAACCTCTTATCGACACATAATTTGAGGCATCATTGAAGTTGTTAACTCTAAGTATGAGCAATAGTAATGCTTGACTTAGCAAACAGGACTAGTACTGAAGGCTGGTGGGAGAGAGAGAGAGAGAAAAAAACATTCAAACATCTCTCTTTCTCCTGTTATCACTGGCAGGGGGCGCTGTTGATCCATGGCTATAAACTTCAACCTAAATAAAATTATTTTGGGAGAAAATTATTCTTTTAAATAAAGAAATAAAGAAAGAACATACAAATAAAAACTATAATTTCATTGCATTAGATTAAAAAAAATCAAATGCATATGCAAACAAATAATGTTAGCATTATTCTCAGAAATCTTTGCAATGACATTTAATCACATGGTTTCAGGTTGATTTGTCAAAAAAAAGTTCACACAGGTGTAATTCATCACAATTATCACATTAACCATGAGCATTCCTATTAACATTTGACAGACGTCAAACAACACAGTACTTTTGCCTACTAGAAAAAGTAATTGTAATTGTAATTAAAAGACAATTCATATTTAAAAATGTGTTCAAATATGTGTTCAAATACTTTTTGGGTACTTTTTGGTGTGTACTAAGGAATAGGCCCTAATGTTCAACTTTATGTTCAAAATTTGGCCCCATTAAATGGTTTTTAACACTTAATAAAACACGCCATCAGGAAAATAGGACACGCTATTTTACACTTCCATTGCATTTTGGCCTGTGTTCACACATAGTTTATAATCATTTTTGGATGTTTTGCTGCAGACATTTTTTGGCCTGGTATAAATGTATGTGTGTTTCAGATGGAATAGGCATGCTGACAGCAATGACAGGTTCTATTGTGTGCTATAATGACGGGTTTCGCTGTCTATAATGACAGTTACCACCAGGGAACATATTTGCGACCGGTTTGAGTTCACTTCAAAGGGCTGATTTTATCCAATCATTTTGAATGTGCTTTCCATTTTCCTCTCTAAAATGTGTCCTATTAAACCTGCACTCCTCTGAATACAATGCATCAATCAGAGACGACCCGCTCTCATGTCCCCCTGCTACAAGGCACAGCCCTTCATGTAAGAGCCCAATTAGTAGTAATTAAATCTAAATCTAAGTAACTAATGGCTCCAGTTGCTTCTCTGGCAATGAAGCCACCAAAAAAAGCAGCGAATGTTGAAAGCCACCCTAGTGAAACCCTAATCTCAGCCTAATAAACTAAATCTCAAGAAGCACAGCTCAAGGCTAGAGTTTTATATTGCAACCGTCACAAACGGCCAGTGTTTACTTACTGATTATTGCATTTTGAATTATATGTTGGAAGCCATGGAAAAAGTGTCGCAAAGCAGAGATTTTACAGCGTGGTTTTGATTTAACAAGGTACCCAATTTTCAGATAACACAGTTGAGTTTTTGTTTCCAACGCTCAAATCCCAGCTGTGTTCCATCATTACTTTGCTTAAACTGTTCTTTTTGTTAGATGATTAAAGTATGCTTAGTTACTGTTATATTTACTTAATGACTCAAATTTACCATTCTTCCACTCACTGTTTAAAGTGGATGTGCCGGTACTGTGTACTAGTACATCAGCCCACTTCAAGCACTGTTTATTGTTGTCACATGATCTTTCTTACCATATTCACCAATGTGACAGCACAAACTGTGGCATGTACTGTAGTTGGAAAGAGCCATGCAAAGAAAGAAACAAAGAACAACATGTTCAGAAATTCAGTGGTTCCCTATTGAACAGTGTCTTCCATAGTGTCTAGGATGCATTATGTGAAACTCCTGTTTACTCTGTTACTGATTTGTTCACGTCTGTGTAGCTTCACAAACCAATAGTGCTCTAGCCCACCAGAAAAGGCAAAGCTGACCTCATCAGCTCTGAGCTCCATTTCATCAGAATTTCCTCCTTTAATGATGAGACCATCTCTTCACTGACTCTGCAAGCAAGAAGCTGAAGAAGGAGGAAGAAAAAGCTCAGCCTGCTGCTTGCCGCCATAGAAAAGCCCAGGCAGAGGACGAAACGGAAGCGTTCCCCTGGAGCCATCCGGCTATAAAAAGCAATTTTTTTAGCAAATTTCTCGACCGACACAAGTGTGGGTCCTGCAGGGAACTTCTGCACAATGCAGATGGGCACAGTGAGTGTGTTGCCTTCCGGGGCAGGGCTAACGCAGAGGCTGCGCATACTGAGACGTCATGCTCTCACTGTGAGAGTATGAGTCTTGCCTGTCTTCACTTGCAGATTGCCTTCTTTAGTGAAGGCAGCCCTCCCTGCTCTGCCCTCACGTTTCCTTTCTCGCCTAAGAGAAAGAAACAGCGGACCAGCGGGGCTCTGACATCAGGCTCGAGTGATGTTACGCTGGCTCAGCTCCCACGTACTCCACTCTCCCCGCATCTCCTCGTCTCGCCAGTGTGCTTCACACAGGAGGATCAACACCCCTCATTGTCTTCGAGCGGCGTAGTTTCCTTCTGCATTTCCGAGGAGGAGATTGCCGATAATGACTCCATGTCTTTCTCTCCCTCTTTCACAATCTGCCCAGCCGAGAGTGGACAGCGAGCTGATCCGGGTTCTCTCTAATGCAGTAGAGAATTTCAGCTTAGAGTGGTTGGCTCCAAAGCACCACCTTTGGCTTAACGATACTGAGATCAGGGATGCTGAGAATATGGCATTCCTCGACTCACCAGTCTCACCTAAGGGACTATTCAGCCCTCCCTTCGAGTCGCTCCATTTGTCCGAACTGCAGCCAATGTCGCTTAACCTGTTAACTGTCAGTTCCACTTTTTGAGTATTGACATTTCCAACTTAAACTGTTTTACATTTTGAATGCTTTGAACCACAGGCTTAAGGTTGGTCACTTTTTAAAGAAAACACTTGGCAGATTATTGTAGAAGTGAAAAAAGTTATAAAAAAGTATAATTATAATTACAAAAAAGTTATGGAAGTTTAGGTTTATGAAAATATAAAATGTAAAAATTAAAATATTAAAATTTTATATAAAATATATATTTTACAAAAGATGATTTACTCTAAAACTGCGAGAAAATCAAAACCAAAATTCTGAACAAGTTATGTTCCAAATTTGAGGTTGATATCTCAAAAAATTAGCTTTCAGTGAGATTTTGTTTGGGCGTAGTGCCAAGCTTTTCCACTAGATGACCATCAAACCCTATTAGTAACCATATAAGGGCGGCTCCATTTCCATATATGGTTTGAGTGATCTGAAACATGTTTTTCCATACTTTTCTCAATATTTATGAAGTAGACATCACATTCAGAAGTATTAAGGGCAGTATGGCAGTATTTGATTTCAATTCAACCTCAAAAAACACATAAAAGACATGCTACGAGAACCCTGGACTTGCGTTATAGTTCATGATGCATAACAAAATGGAGAATCTATTTTTTTATATATATTCAAAACACTTTTAGACCTTTTTTTCTCAAAAAATAGAATGGATGTTATCTTTTGAACACTGTCCGAAAAAATTCATTGAGATTTTTACTGTTTTTCCATGAATTTCATATGTGCATCACTATTTCAAAGTACAGGTCAGAACGTACGCTCTGACTCTGATGAATACTCTTCTTACAAATTAATAAATTACAGTTGCTTTGTAAAATATATCAAAAATCAGTCACCAAATATGAAAACTAGAATCTTTAAGCTTTCAAACGATATATAGTTTGTCAAGATTACTTTAGGTTCAGACTAAGATATTAATGTTTAAATCATGTAATGGCAAGTGGGCCCACCGGTGGGCCCGTGACAGTTTTACAGGTTGCCCTTCTATTGGCTTTAGCGTCAGTCATGCGAGAAAAGCGACATTGGTTTGTGCAGCTACAAAAACGTGAACAAATTAGTTCACAGAAACTAAGTAAACAGAACATTCACATAATGTGTCCTCAACGCAACACTCGTTCCCTTATCTCAGGGAACCAAAGTTGTGTTAGTAACAGGAGTGTTTTCCATAATGAAGATTCATGCTGCACTTTAACAGAAGTTACTACAGATTTCAGTGCATTTGGTGTATTTTTTGGTTTAATGTATTCATTTTCCGATTTTACTTGCTGTCATGTGATTCACCATTGTGACGGCATAATGCTGCACTTTAACTCAAGTTAATACATGATTTTGATGTTGTCAAACATTTTTTTTACCATGTTTGCCCTCAATGTCATGCATTTGGAAAGAGTCATGCAAAGAAAGTAAAAAGAGAAGAACCTGTTTAGATAGTGATTTTCTAGAATAATGCAAAAAAAAATAAAAATAAATAAAAGATTCATGTTGCAGCTTAACACAAGTTAATGCAGGTTTTTTCATGTTGTCACCATAGGCGGTCATTTCAGTAGGAATCCATGCAATCGAAATTTTCACGTGAGGTCCAAAAGGTTCTACAGATTTCGTATCGGATCAAGATTTTCATTCAAATTCTCTACGTTGACCAACAGAATGCTACTTGGTTTGAAAGTTTGAAATCGTGCATGGACAGTAAAGCTTTTTGCTGGTAAAATTTAATTTGATTAATTTTATTAATATGGCTGTGCTTTTACACTGAATAGGAGCTGAACCATAGCTAGACACCAGAATTGGGGGTGGGCTCTTTTGACTTGGCCTAGAAACCACCCCTAACACTCTGGCAACTGTATAGCAACATGCTAACAACCCTTTAGAACATCTTAGCAACCACATAATGTAACAACAGCCAGCAATCACCAGTTCTGGGTAGTAACAGTTTACATATGATCTGGATTACACAATTAGATTCCAAAAATTAAGTACTTGTAATTAAAGTATATTACTGGTACTTGTTATGGATTACATGATTACATATGATTCAGACCTACTGTGTGTCATACCATTTAGCTTGGACTATATTCACAAATCTCATGTAAATAAATCTGCAAACAATGCTTCTGAAACCAATTCTGAAAAAAGCACCTCCCAATATCATGTATGAAATAGTTATGCTTACTAAGCTACTAAACATTGGTGATGTTGATGTATAGCTGTCAATGTCTTCATTTCAAGAGTGACCTGCAGTAACTGCTGATTCTGGAAGTCTGTATTTAATGTCATTGCTGTTTTCATGTTTATTAATGTTTGTTCATGTAATGTAGGGATTTCCAAATGTTTTTTACATTTTTATGACTGAATTAATTGTTAGCTTTTTATCAACTCAGAAACACCCTGCAGTTCTTACATTAAGCCCAGTTTGGGAAACCCTGGTGTAATGTAATGTTTAATGCATTTTGTAATGTTGATGGAATGGAATATGTTTTTTTTTCTCTTTGCTTTTTTAATAGTAATATGGTATGTTTAATGGTAAGTTTAAAACAAGTTAGAGAAAAAGGGAATCTAAAAGTAATCGATAAATTAGTTAGAATACATTACCTAAAATTAGTAACCTAGATTACATTACTGTTTACATCTGTACATCTGTAATCAGTAACAGACTACACTTTGTAAGTAATCCCCCAGCTCTGGCAATCACCCATATCAACCTGGTTTTGGCAGCACATCACTCAGATTTATTTTAGAAACTGTGGCAATCTTAGTTAGTTTGCTAGAGTTGACCCATAAAGAGAGCCCTTTCGGCATTTGTCATGTTCTCCTTTAGGCATTTAGTCACCTTTGAATGGCATTCATGAGAGAAGCTAAAGTGTCTTGCCATTGTGCCATTTTCTAATCATGATTTTGTAGTTGGCATAAAAGAGAATGTAAGGACGTCCAAAACCTAAAGGTACGCTACAGCCAGCCTGCTCTGTCTCCTCCAATCAGTTAGAAGGAAACTGCTGATTATAGGCCATTTAAGAATGACATCAGGCCAGAAAATGAATAACCTAATTTGGCTTCCATGTTTTTCTCTGGGCAGAGGACGAGAAGCACTGACTGAAGCCATGCCTACCCACTGCCTGCTGTGAGCGCTATATAACTAGAATGGACACTGGGCATGAGAGGCTAGTTTAGAGACAGATAGCTTGATTAAGGGCTGGCAAAGACACGGGAGTCAGACAGCACTGCCACACACGGTAAACCCATATGATTACTGTCATTAGCGTCTAATGCAAACCTGTCTTGCTGAAAAACACACAAGCGTACGCGCGCTTACACATCTCCGCACACCGCACGAGAATCCTTCTGATTTTTCCAAGGACCACAGTAGTTAACTGGGTTTGTTTTGATTGTCTAAAATCCTTACCATGTGTGTGAAAAAGGAGCATTGTGGGATATTTTCTTTAGCTGCTGAAGACCATGAAATTACCCATATTGCTCGACTTCCATACAGGAGCAACAAACATCTTCTGGCGTGGTGGACTCTTCACCTCTGAGGCTCTCAGGGTTGGTTGAGCCTCATCTTTACGGCCGAGTAACTCCCCACTGCTTTCCACTGCACTGACCAAAACCACAAGAGGGGAACAAGAGCTGCTTTCCAAAACCTAGCGAGCTGCCTTTCTGTCTACAGGCAGCAACCAGACAAAACAGCACTAGTTATGAGAAGAAATGGGTCACTGACAAATAAAAGTGCATACAATAAAGAAAAAGGAACATCCAAAACTCTTTGTTTTCATGTTTCAATATCATGACTCAAAAACATCATGCGGTGTAACCAAGAAGTAAAAAGAATTAAATAGATTCCTTACACCTTAAATACATGTTTATGGAAGCTTGTTTCTGCCATGAAATAAATAATACAAGTAATTATGACTTTTCATCTTGCATTTCTGACTTTTTCCTCAATTTTGAGTTAACATCTCCCAATTCTGAATTGCAAGAAAAAAGTTGTGAGAAACTCAGAATTGGGACAATGGAAAAAAAAAAAAAAAAAAAAAAAAAAAAAAAAAAATATATATATATATATATATATATATATATATAGCGGTGTCAAAATTAGAGCGTTAACGCAGGCGATTAATTTTTTTCAGTTTAACGCGTTCAAATTATTTAATGCCGTTAACGCAGGGGCGGAGCCTAGGGTTGGCCACCCCACTCATAACTGCTGTTTCTGTCTGTTTTTTTTTCTTGCATTGAAGTGCATTTATTCAGTCGCAGAACATCTTTACGATCACATCAATCCGGAGACGTTTCAGACCAGCACTCCACATCACTTCAGCGGCAGGCGCGAGTCAAACAAGCGCGGAAACCGGCGCACGATGTAGTCTGTATCAATTCATATTAAAGCGCGCAATAAACTACATGCATGCAATGTCGTGGTCAGTTAAGGCATGAAGTTACCAAAAAGGCGATTAAAGCTGCCTTAAATCTGTGCGTGCATGTAATATGTTATATACACTGACCAAAATTATTAACGCAACACTTGTTTTTGCCCCCATTTTTCATGAGCTGAACTCAACGATCTAAGACTTTTTCTATGTACACAAAAGGCCTATTTCTCTCAAATATTGTTCACAAATCTGTCTAAATCTGTGATAGTGAGCACTTCTCCTTTGCCGAGATAATCCATCCACCTCATTCTTTGTGCAGATTAACATCTTGGAAGGGAGAGCTTATGTAGTCTTAATGGGTCGCGTTTCAGTCACTATTTCATCTTCATTCCATTGTCTGACAACAGAAACAATAAAATATACCAATGAAATCAGTTTTATTGAGAATTTAGCTTCATCAAAATACAGTACGTGGGCACAGAGAGGGAAACAAATGTAATAATAAATAATAAATGTACATTTTGCATTTTCTTTTTGTTATCAACATTTTTTTATTATTTTTCATACATAACATAACATAACATCCACAAAATAACAAAACAAAACAACAGACACGTACTCAATATCTCAAAGTCCAGTCAAAAGGGAAGGAGAGAGGGAATGACAAGAAAAACACAAAAGTCACTCCTTTATACAGTCACGTATATCAAAGAGAAAGCACTGCCAAGCATCAATGGTAGAAGGCTTGGCCCCATTGATTCGTGTTGTTGTACATTCATAAGTCACTATTTGCAGGAGGCTATGGATCCAATATGTTTTTCCACACATGTGCGGTGTAAACCATTTCTGTATTATTGTCTTCTTCGCAGCTGTAAAACCAGCAAACAACATTCTCTTTTGCATTGAACTTATACAGAGACCAGAATCATCATTAAGAAGACACAAACTTGGATTAACAGACCAATCAATTTGCAGTAAGGATGATAAAACCAGGTTTACATGTGTCCATAGACCAATAACGATAGGACACTCCCAGAACGTATGAAGAATAGTACCTGATGATGTAGTATTACATATATGGCAGTTGAAATTTGGTTGTAGTTTCATTTTGTAAGGAGTTATGTATGCTCTATGAATGACTTTGATGTGAATAAGACGATGAGCAAAATTTTTAGATGTTAAGATGAGATTAGACCACACTCGCTCCCAGTCGACAGATAAATTAAGGTCAGATAATTCCCTATTCCAAATAGTTTTAATAGAAAGAGGTTTTGTAATGCAATCAATAATCTTATTAAACAGTATATTAAGGAAACAGATGGCCGACCAGCAGATGGTGCAATCCAGTCCCGCATAGGAGGAGAGGAAATGGAAGAAGACCAAGGAACGCCATACGCTTTGAGAGCAGAACATAATTGAAGAAAGACAAAATATGCGGATGCTGGTAGACACAATTTCGTTCTTAATGTCTGAAATGAACATAGGCCCTGGTTATCATATATATCACCGCACGTGTTTACACCTAAAAAAAGATCAAGAGGGTTGGACAAATGGACGATTTCCGCATACAAAATTAAAATTGTGCCATAAAGGTGTACTGTTAAAAAATTTGAAGGGTCCTCCTATCCAACGTTCAACCGTTTTCCAGATTTTAATAGAGTTAGCCACAACCGGACCAAATTTATAATTATCCCCTTTTTTCCTGTTCCAGTAAATAAAATATCTTGGTACATTTTGCATTTTCAGAAGAAGAGCTGCCCTGTGTGCAAAAATGTAAACAGGTTTGTATAAGTAAATTGCTCAGTGCAAAGAAAGAGAAGTAATAGGTTCAAGTTGATCAAAGAATCAAGTTCTTTGAAAAACATCTATGACCTTTGAAACTTGTCTACTCTTCATGCTATATGGTTTCAATAATAATAAACATACATTTGCATAAATCATCCATATTTGTCCATGTCCATGTTGATTAGAGTATTAAAAATGTGAAAAGTATTAATTTAAGGTACATTTAGAACAAATAAAAATGTGTGATTAATCGCGAGTAAACTCATGACAATCATGTGATTAATCGCGATTACATTTTTTAATCGATTGACAGCCCTAAAAATATATATATAAAAATTATATCTGTGTCTGAATAATTTTTGCTTTGACTGTGGATTAATTATTGTTAAAACTACAAAGTAATTCAGTCAAGAGCAGTGAGTGATTTTCTATCTTTCAATTTCTTGGATTAACATTAAAAAATGAATCATGGGTCTTGTGATTTTCATTAAAAAAAATAAGGTGATAATTAAAAATAGTGTATACTTCATTCAAGAAATTGTGGTTCAGTGTTGTATAGAAAATATTGAGGACTTTTTACTAATAAAACCAGATGGTTTTTCCTATTTTTTTTTAAAGGAAACTTAAGCAGTTTTGAGGCTTAAATTGAACTGATTAAACTAAAAAAATAAATAAGGAAAGAAGGCTACCTATATTTATTTTAAGAGAATTAGCTCAATTTTGCAGTTTTATTTTAGAGGTGATTGTTAGTTCCCAGCATGCTTTGCATATGGCTGGATATGGAGAGTACATTTTGAAATTAAATGAAGAGTAGAGCTTATGGTTATGGATACTACTCCTCTAAGGCTGTAAGCCTTGTTCAATGAGCAGTAGCTTTGCTAGTGCTTGTGCAGTATTTTCCAGTATTGCCCTACTTGAGCTGTTTGGCTGTATGTCTTTTAAATGTACAAAAAGCTCAAAATCAAATACAAACAGGCCTCACTTAAAATCGCAGACTTTTGAGAATCAACTTTAAATAAATGAGCACATTTCACTAATTATATTAAATTCATTGTGTCATAGATTAATTAATTTATGAGATTTTACATGATTTATTCAGGTAGATCCCATTAAAAAAATCAAGCCTTAAAAACTACTCAAAATATTATGTGTAATATTGTTAACATCATTTTTTTAAGCAGATAGCTTGTTCCATTTTTTAGTGCACCGACAGCTCTAGTAAATTAGGCGCGGTCACTTTAAGAGACAATGCATCCAATATAACGATGCACATCCAATTTATTTCTCAACTGTTTAATTTCCCTTAAGACATAACCAACAGTTTTTTCGAGGATGCTCCAAGACAAGTATTTTGACATCATTTTGTATGTATTTGTTGGTACAAGAGCAAGAATTATCAAATTTGGTGTTCAAGCGCTTTGAGACGTGTCTCTGCATGCGCCCTGTGCGCACAGAACACGGCGCAGGCTGGTGCTGAATTGGGCTCTTTCACATCTTTTTCTGTTTGCATGTTTAAACTGCAATTTGTATTTGTTCATTCAGGTGCAGGAGGATGTGAACGAGAGCTCGGTTCGGTCTTACTGTCTGTGAGACGCGATTCTGCGTGCGCACCGCACAAGGTGCGCGAGTACTCAGTTGAGCTTTTCCGCATCTTGTGTTTGAATGCTTTAAACTCTTTTGTATGTTTAAATTGGTAAGGCTTAAAAACACGTACAAATGATAAGCTTACGTGACGACGTGCAGCAGTGGCCCGTCAACTGTCCTAAGCGTATTTTTAGGCTGGCCTCAGCCAGTCGGTTGAGATCGCAGGGAGGCCCCTCCTCAGCCGTGGGCACCTATAATCGTCACCACCTTTCACCCCACTAGCAACGGCCCTGTGGGCAGGTGTATGTTATGGACAACGAACACAGGTGCATTTTATTGATGGCATTATGAATGCACAGAGATACCGTGACGAGATCCTGAGGCCCATTGTTTTGCCATTCATCTACGACCATCACCTCATGTTGCAGCATGATAATGCACGGCCCCATGTTGCAAGGATCTGTACACAATTCCTGGAAGCTGAAAACATTGAATTTAATTTATTAAGGGAAAGCCCCTTGAGATGCTTCATCTCATTTTCAATGGGGACCCAATAGAGCATACATAAAACAATACAAGATACAACAAAAGTAATATACAAAAAAAAAAGAAAGAGAAAAAATAAAAATATATATATAATAAAAATAAATATCACTTAAACAGACAAACAACAGCTCACTCCCCTATTCACCCACCCACAGTCTACAACTATAAACAAAAGCATATACATACAAGAAAACATACATTTTAAAACAAGCATGAAAAAACAAATATACAAACACCCTGAGAAAAGAAAGAGAAAAATAATAATACAAATATTATTAATAATAATAGTAATAATAATAATATATATAAATAGTTTATCAAAAATAATAGAAAATTAATAGAAAAATTATAATAAGACAGAAGTTGATATAAAGGCATCTCAACCCAAAATCAAAAACATAAACAGGTTATTTTCAAATGAGATAATAAATTAGTCCTGAAGAGACGGAAAGATGCAATTGATCTAAGGGAAGAAGGGAGATTGTTCCAGTCAGATGGAGCTTTATTTTGAAAAGACCTTTGACCGACTTCAGTGAAAAATCTATGAACAAGAAAATGTGGATACTGCATATGTCGAAGGGAGTACGTAGATGAAAATGGAACCAAAAACTGTTTTAAATAAGAAGGACAATTAAAATAAATACATTTGAAGAGAAACTGAAACCAGTGATATTGCCTTCTAGAATTAGGTTGAAGCCAATCAAGAGCTGTATACAACATACAATGATGAGTTCTATAAGGACATCTTAAAACAAACCTACATAAAGAATTATGAAGAATATTTAAAGGTTTTAAACTGGTATCAGAAGTATTTTGATAAATAATATCTACGTAGTCAATAATAGGAAGAATTAATTGGGAGATTAATCTTTTCCTTACTTGAAATAAAAAGCAATTAATTGAACGATAGAGAGAACTTAGACACCCATATGATTTTTTAATAATACCATCAATGTGATGTTTAAAAGACAATTCCGGATCAAGCCAATGACCAATATATTTAAATAGGACAACTTTAGATAGGAGTGACCCATCTTCAAAACTAATATCTAAATCAAAAGAGTGAGGACGATGGCATCTTTTAAAGAACACCATACTACAGGACTTCTTTTTGTTAAGGATGAGTTTGTTTTTGTAAAACCAATCCTTTAAAGGGATAGTTCACTTTGAAATTAAAATTTGGTATCTATCAGCTTACCCCAAGGGCATCCAAGATGTAGGTGTCTTTTTTTCTTCAGTAGATCCAATTTTGATGTTTTTGGGTCAAACCGTTCTAGTCTGTCAGTCATATAATGGCAGGTATAGGTCACTGTCTCTATAAGAGGGAAAAAGAACATGCACAGAGAAATCCAAATTAAACAATTCCCCATCGTAACTACACTGTTACAGAGGAGGCTCCCAAACCGCCTCCTCCGCACCACCAGAGGAAACCATCGCCTGAATATTAGCCATTTCCATTCGGACTCCATTTCCTATCATCCCTCATACCTGGGACTGACTGATCACCCACACCTGCACCTCATTTACACACACACATATAAACCACACACACACATGAACTCTTTGCGAAGTCTTGATTTGCCTGGCTGTCATTTCTGAGCGTTATACCCGTGTTTGTTTTCTTGTTATTTGACCTTGGACTGTTTACCCGTTATTCCGATTGTTTGCTGCCTATCCCGACTTGGATTGTTTATTGGACTGTGATTGTTTGCCACCTGCCCTGATCTCTTGCCTGGTGTTCGACTCTGTCTCTGCCTTGTCTCTACTGATCTGCCTGCCGGTGTCTGACCCTCTACTGCCTGACCATTCTCAATAAAGAACTGCAAATTTATCCAAACTTCTCTGACTCCTCGTTACAGAAGACTTCGCCAAACAGCGATCCAGCAGCGCTCATGCAACTTTCAACCGAGCTATCTGCACAAGCTTCCCAGCTCACCTTGCACCAGCACCAGTTAAACCGACTCACCACCCTGACCGAGGATCTGGTCAAAGCGTTGCAAGGACTAAGTGTATCACCGCCCGAAACTGCATCTCATCCTCCACCGGCCCGCAGTAGCCCTCCGCCAGCTCAGGTACCCTCAATAAACCCCCGACTTGCTTTTCCAGAGAAATTCAATGGAGAATCTGCCAAATGCAAGGGCTTCCTACTACAATGCTCGCTTTTTGTTAACCAGCAACCCTCACTATACCCCACAGACTCAAGCCGCATTGCCTTTGTTTGTTCATTACTCACCGGGAAGGCATTAGAGTGGGCGACCGCTGTTTGGAGGATGGATGGCTCAGCTTTCTCCACTTTCGATTCATTTCTCCAACAATTCCGTGAGGTATTCGAGCATTCCGCAGATGGGAGTAATGCTGGTGACCAACTGCTAACTCTCTCGCAAGGAAAAAAACCCGCTGCAGAGTATGCCCTATCCTTCCGAACTCTCGCGGCTCAAACTAATTGGGTGGAGTACACACTAAAACTCTTGTTCCGGAGAGGTTTGAATCTGGAGTTACAGTCGGAACTGGCCTGTCGAGATGAGGGGAGGAGTTTGAGTGAATTCATTGAGTTAGCCATCCAGATCGACAATCTGATTCGTTCTCGGCGCCTCGCTTGGACCACGCCCCGTTACATGCCCGAAACTACCACCACGGCCGAACCCATGCAGTTGGGATTCACTCATATAACGTCCGAGGAACGGGAACGCCGCATGCAGAATCAGCTATGCCTCTATTGCGGTCAAGCTGGACATATGAAAATCTCCTGCCCGGTCCGTCCATCGACTAGTTCTCGACCGGTGAGTGATCATGTTACGACCTCTCCATCAAGCATTAAACTTCCAGTCAAAATTATAATTCAGGACAAAGTAATTTCTACCACGGCATTGATAGATTCTGGAGCAGCAGGCAATTTTGTGTCACTAGAATTGGTTCAGCAACATAAACTGAAACTGACCCCCTGTACTTCTCCCATGGCAGTGGAGGCGCTAGACGGCCGCCCTCTCGGAGAGGGGAGAGTTTCCCGCATCACCGAGGAAGCCAAGTTGCTGATCGGAACTCTTCACTCAGAAGTCATTAAATTCTACGTCATTCACTCACCAAACCACCCTATCATCCTCGGATTACCCTGGCTGCGCACGCATAATCCTCACATCTCCTGGAGAGAGGGGCAGATCCTTCAATGGGGCACGACGTGTCAAGAACGCTGTCTCTCAAAGATTTCCAAAGCCTCTACCATCCCATCTTTCCCCACCGTTCAGAACGCAACCAACACCGACTTGCCCTCCAAATACTCTGATCTCGCCGAAGCATTCAGCAAGAAGAAAGCGTCTCAACTCCCTGCTCACCGTTCAGTCGATTGTGCCATAGAATTGATGCCCGGCACCACTCCTCCCAAAGGTAGAATTTTTCCATTAGCTCAACCTGAATCTGAAGCTATGAGACAATACATTGAAGAAGAGCTAGCTAAAGGTTTCATCAGACCATCAACCTCACCGGCCTCAGCCGGATTCTTCTTTGTTAAGAAAAAAGATGGAGGACTTCGGCCATGCATCGATTATCGTGGCCTGAATGATATCACAGTGAAGTTCCGCTATCCTTTGCCACTAGTTCCAGCCTCACTAGAGCAACTTCGTCAGGCCAGATTCTACACCAAGCTCGACCTACGTAATGCCTACAATCTGATTCGCATTCGAGAGGGGGATGAATGGAAAACAGCATTCTCTACCACTAGTGGGCACTATGAATACCGGGTTATGCCCTTCGGCCTTGCAAACAGTCCATAAGTCTTTCAAGTCAAGTCAAGTCAAGTCACCTTTATTTATATAGCGCTTTTAACAATACAGATTGTGTCAAAGCACTTAACAGTATCAAGTTGGAGGATAGAGTGTCAGTAATGTATAATAATAGGATTAAACACTCAATTTTCAGTTAAAGGCATTTCATTATTGAATTCAAAGATGTCATTGTCTAGCTAAGTTTAGTATAAATAATATCTATGAAATTAAATTGACGATAATCGCTAGAAATTAAGTGTCCCCAACTGAGCAAGCCAGAGGCGACAGCGGCAAGGAACCAAAACTCCCTCTGTGACAGAGTGGAGAAAAAAAAACCTTGGGAGAAACCAGGCTCAGTCGGGGGGCCAGTTCTCCTCTGGCCAGGATATTATTGTTTATTTATTGTTTTAATTAAAACTTTAAATGTATTATATTTCTATTTTAATATTGTTGCAATTTCTAACTATAATAGTGTTATATAGTTAGGTATTTTATTATATTTTTAGTTATTTGTTTTATTTTTAGTTTTATTGTTACTTTCAGTCCTTTATGAACGACATCTTCCGCGACATGCTGGACAGATGGGTGATTGTCTATATCGACGACATACTAATATATTCCAACACTCGAGAAGAACACATCCACCATGTCAGGTCAGTGCTGCAACGTCTCATGCAATACCAACTCTACGCCAAAGCAGAGAAGTGTGAGTTCCATCAGACCAGCATTTCATTCCTCGGATACATTATCAGCCAGGAGGGAGTGGCAATGGACGAGAGGAAGGTAGAGGCAGTTCTCAAAAGGCCAAAGCCCCAGACCATCAAGGAACTACAACGTTTCCTAGGGTTTGCAAACATCTACCGACGATTTATCAGAGATTTCATCAAGATCGCGGCACCATTAACAGCCATGACTAAACGTCACTCTGCTCGATTGAGTTTGTCACTGGAGTCACACCAGGCATTCGAGGAACTAAAAACTCAATTCACTTCTGCACCCATCCTTCGACACCCAGATCCAGAGCAAGAATTCATTGTGGAAGTCGACGCTTCAAATACAGGGGTAGGCGCGATTCTGTCCCAACGTCACGGCTCACCAGCCAAAATGTACCCTTGTGCATTTTTCTCCCGTAAACTAACAGCCACTGAACAGAACTACGATGTAGGCAATCGGGAGCTTCTTGCCATGAAATTAGCGCTTGAGGAGTGGCGACATTGGCTGGAGGGAGCTACTCACCCATTCATTGTTCTCACCGACCACAAGAATCTGGAGTATCTGCGTTCAGCTAAGCGTCTAAACCCTCGACAGGCCAGGTGGGCGCTATTCTTCACAAGGTTTCGATTCACTGTGACTTACCGGCCAGGCACCAAGAATACCAAAGCCGATGCTCTCTCTCGCCAAACTGAGAAGGTAAATCAAACCAATAACAATGACAATATAATCCCCGAGAAGATCCTTGTAGCACCAGTACAATGGGATATCATGACTGAAATTGAACAACTGAATCTTCAAGATCCACCACCTCCAGAGAGCCCTGCTGACCGCACGTATGTCCCTGAACCCCTTCGACCACGACTAATTGCCCAAGTTCATACCTCACCCAGTTCGGGTCACCCAGGAATCAATGCCACCGCTAATTTGCTCAAAAACCGCTTCTGGTGGTCCTCACTACTCGCTGACACAACCAAATTCATGCAAAATTGCACCATCTGCAACACCTCCAAATCTCCCAGGCAGCTCCCAGCCGGTCTGCTAAACCCACTTCCCACACCACGTCGACCTTGGTCTCATATAGCGATTGACTTCATCACCGATCTGCCCAACTCTCAAGGCCATACCACCATACTCACCATAGTTGACCAATTCTCCAAAGCATGCCGTCTCATCCCTCTGCCTAAACTGCCCACTTCCCTTGAAACTGCTGAACTGCTCTGTAACCATGTATTCCGTTTCTATGGCCTACCCGACAACATTGTATCCGACCGCGGACCCCAATTCACTTCAAGGGTATGGTCCGCCTTCTTTAAACATCTCAATGTCAATATCAGCCTCACATCCAGCTACCATCCCCAATCCAACGGTCAGACAGAATGCCTGAATCAGGAGGTCATATGGTTTCTCAGAGCATACTGTCAACAACACCAAGCTGATTGGAGCAGGTACTTATTCTGGGCAGAATATGCACAAAATTCCCTGACAAAACCCGCCACAGGAATGACCCCCTTCAAGTGCATTCTGGGCTTCCAACCTCCAATGTTCCCCTGGTCAGGAGAACCCACCGACCTACCAACCATCACCGACTGGCTGCAACACAGTGAGGAGGTCTGGGATCGGGCCCATACCCATCTCCTCCATGCCGTAAGATGACAAGTTCATCAAGCTAACTGACATCGACGCCCGAGCCCCGAATACACACCTGGTCAATGGGTATGGCTCTCAACCAGAGATCTACGTTTTCGACTCCCATGTAGAAAGCTCAGTCCCAGGTATGTGGGTCCATTCAAAATTTCTAGACAAATAACCCCAGTATCATTTTGTTTGGAATTGCCCTCTAATTATCGTATTTCTCCCACATTTCATGTATCACTTCTCAAACCCGCTGGTGGTCCGAGAGGAGAGACGGAGGAGGGAGCCCAGCCGCAGTTCCCCCTGCCTTTCTTGGTGGACGGCGAGGAGGCCTACAGAGTGCACGAGTTGCTAGACTCCAGACGCCGGGGCGGCACTCTCAAGTATCTGGTTGACTGGGAGGGGTTCGGTCCGGAGGAGCGTTCCTGGGTCAACGCAGGAGATATCCTAGACCCTACACTCACTGAGGAGTTTCACAGGATGCATCCGGAGAAACCGGCCCCTCAACCTCGGGGAAGACCCCGGCGTCGCTTCCTTCCTCGCGTCAGGAGCCGCTCGCAGGGGGAGGGCTCTGTTACAGAGGAGGTTCCCATACCGCCTCCTCCTCACCACCAGAGGGAACCATCGCCTGAATATTAGCCATTTCCATTCAGACTCCATTTCCCATCATCCCTCATACCTGGGACTGACTGATCACCCACACCTGCACCTCATTTACACACACACATATAAACCACACACACACATGAACTCTTTGCGAAGTCTTGATTTGCCTGGCTGTCATTTCTGAGCGTTATACCCGTGTTTGTTTTCTTGTTATCTGACCTTGGACTGTTTACCCGTTATTCCGATTGTTTGCTGCCTATCCCGACTTGGATTGTTTATTGGACTGTGATTGCACACATCCGGTGTGTGACGTGTGTTTGCGCGCACTCTGGATCACGCTGCATTCACACGGGGCTTCGGCGTCAACGCTTTATGGAGGGCATGTCTGAAGTGTGGTGCTGACGCACCTTCATAGTTACAACAACCAATCACATACTTCTCTGGTGTTGCATGAACGGGATTGGGTATTTGCATGAGGCGATCTGATTGGCTGACGCCTCCGTTGGCGCTTGAAAAGTTGCGTCAGCACCACGCTTCAGACACGCCCTCCGTCAAGCGTTGACGCCAGAGCGCGCGCACACACACGTCACACACCAGATGTGTGTGCGCACTCAGATCACTTGGACATGGTTGTGTACAAGAGGTAAAAAATTATATAAATACTGTTCGTTTTCTCACACAAACAACTCGTTTCGTGTCTTAGGCCATAAATGTGTAGTTACGATGGGGAATTGTTTAATTTGGATTTCTCTGTGCATGTTCTTTTTCCCTCTTATAGAGACAGTGACCTATACCTGCCATTATATGACTGACAGACTAGAACGGTTTGACCTAAAAACATCAAAATTGGATCTACTGAAGAAAAAAAAAGACACCTACATTTGGATGCCCTTGGGGTAAGTTGATAGATACCAAATTTTAATTTCAAAGTGAACTATCCCTTTAAGGAGTTAAGGTCTGACTGCAGAGAGGACTGAATATATGAAAAATGAGAATGGGAAGAATAAATAACAGTATCATCTGCATAAAGCTGGATAGAAGAGTGTGAACAAGTTTTGGGAAGGTCATTAATAAATAAATAAAAAGCAAAGGGCCAAGTGTTGATCCTTGGGGAACACCCTTATCAATAACCATATAGTTCGAGCCTTGAAAGGAAACATATTGTTGTCTATTATGAAGATAATAATTAAACCAAAGAAGATAGTTTTGATCGAAGCCTAAAGATTGTAACTTATCAAGCAGAAGATAATGGTCCACCATATCGAATATAGCACCAGTAGGTTGACATTTATCAAAAGAAGTGAACAAATCATAGATGAATTTCATTAAAGCTGTGGTGGTGGAGAAGTTAGGTCTAAAACCTGACTGAAATGGAGACAAAATATTAAACTGATTAATATAGTTGGATATTTGATTGAAAATTAATTTCTCAAAAACCTTTGCTACAGTGCAAATAATAGAAATTGGACGGTAGTTGTTCAGATCAGATGGGTCACCACTTTTGAAAAGAGGAATAGTCTTTTCACATTTCCATATGGAAGGTATTGAACAAGAAGACAAAGACAAATTAAACAAATCAGTCAAAGGATACATTCAAATGTGAGAGGCAAGTTTAACTAATTTAGCTTCCAAGCCATCTGGACCCGACAAACTACAGGGGGAGAAAAGTCGTGGAAAAGTTAATTTATTTCAGTAATTCAACTCAAATTGTGAAACTTGTGTATTAAATAAATTCAATGCACACAGACTGAAGTACGGTCACGGTGCACACAGCAGGGAGGAACAAGGACAAGCACGTAAACTCAAACAATACTCTTTAATAAGAAATCAGGGCTAGACAAGGCAGGACAAGGCAAAGCTGACAGAGAGGAAACACCGGGAGTAACGAGTAGACCAGACGAAATCACACTGAACAGACAGGACTATAAATATACAGGTAAATCATAGATATTTAGACAAACACGGCTGGACAAGAATTAACTAATAATCACATCAGACGAGGACAGGAAATAAACCAAATATGGACACAAGAGGCAGGAACACATGACACACACAACAGAACCCTGACATAACTCCCCCATTCCTTGAAGGCGTGTCTCACGCTGTAACAGTTCCACCGGGGAGGGGGGGGTGGGTGCTCTGGAGGCCCCTCAGGACAGACACGGAAAGGACCACAGGACGGGGACCTCCAGAGCGGAACTGATAATGGCGGCCATGGCGAAGCTGGGAGCTCTGGAGGCCATGGCGGAGCTGGGAGCTCCGAAGGCCATGGCAGGTGCAAGGAGCTCAGGAGGCCATGGTGGTGTAGGGAGCTCAGGAGACCATGGCAGGTGGTCTTTCATGGCCGTGGCCTCCTCCCTCGGCAAGGCCACTCCAGCCGGAACCCTTGGGGAAGTTAGAGGGTATCAGGAGCCCCCCGGGGCTAGACAAACAGGACAGAACATGACAAGACAGGAAAACCCTCCAGGACCAGACAAACAGGACAGGACATCCCACAGTTTTCTACACATGTGTGGTGTAAATCAGTTCTGGATTATTGTCTTCTTCGCAGCTGTAAAACCAGCAAACAACATTCTCTTTTGCATTGAGTTAATACAGAGACCAGAATCATCATTAAGGAGACACAAACTTGGGTTAACAGACCAATCAATTTGCAGTAATGATGACAAAGCCAGGTTTACATGTGTCCATAGACTGATGACGACAGGACATTCCCAAAACATATGCAGAAAAGTGCCTGATGATGTAGTGTTACATATATGGCAGTTCAAATTTGACTGTAGTTTAATTTTAAATCTTTTGTAAGGAGTTATTTATGCTCTATGGATGCCTTTAAAGTGAATAAGATGATGAGTCAGATTTTTAGATGTTAAACTGAGATTAGACCATACACTCTCCCAGTCAAATTAAGGTCAGATAATTCCCTATTCCAAATAGTTTTAATAGAAAGAGGTTTTGTAATGAAATCAATAATTTTATTATATATTAAGGAAACAGATGGCCGACCAGCAGATGGTGCAATCCAGTCCCGCATAGGATGAGAGGAAATAGAAGATGCCCACGGAACGCCATATGCTTTGACAGCAGAACGTAATTGAAGAAAGACAAAATATGCGGATGCTGGTAGACAAAATTTGGTTCTTAATGTCTGAAATGAACAGAGGCCCTTGCTATCATATACATCACTGCACATGTTTACACCTAAAGAAGACCAAGAGGGTTGGACAAATGGACGATTTCCACATACAAAATTAAAATTGTGCCATAAAGGAGTACTGTTACAAAATTTGAAGGGTCCACCTATCTGACATTCAACCGTTTTCCAGATTTTAATAGAGTTAGCCACAACCGGACCAATTTTATAATGATCCCCTTTTTTTCCTGTGCCAGTAAATAAAATATATTGAAGTCTATTTGTTTAACCTTGTCAGCTTCAATCACTCTCCATGAAACTGTAGATTGAGGATCAACCCAATTATAATGAGCCTTAAGCTGGAACGACCAATAATATAATTCAAAATTTGGTACAGCCAGTCCTCCTGCGCTATTAGGATGTTGTAATGTGGTAAGTTTAATTCTGAGACATTTATCATTCCAGATAAACTTAGAAATTATGGAGTTGATCTCCTTAAAGTAACCTGGAGAGGGAGAAAGTGGTAGCATAGAGAAAAAAAAAATAATCGAGGTAACAAATTAATCTTAACAGTGGAGATTCTTCCTTGGAGAGAGACTTTAAGATTCTTCCATCTTTGAATGCCATTTTTGACCTTAACTAAATTGTTATTAAAATTATCTCTGGCAATCTTATGAATGTTTTTATATATGGCAATGCCCAAATAGATGAAAGATTCATTATAGGGATAAATGAGGGAATATAAGAATTAACCTTAACATTGTTAATTGGCATTAGAGCAGATTTGCTCCAATTTATTTTATATCCTGATAGGCTACTAAAATGATCAAATTCCTTAATTATACTAGAGACTGAAACATCAAAGTGGTCTAAATATAGAATAATATCATCAGCGTATAATGCAATGTATAATGAAATACTATGATTATGATCATGAATCTTAATCGATACTTCAGATTTCCTGATGGCTTGCGCTAAGGGTTCAAATGATAGACAAAACAATAAGGGGGAAAGCGGACACCCCTGCCTCGTTCCCCGCTTTAAAGGGAATGAGGGGGAAATAATATTACCAGTTATGACTGATGCTGCAGGTGAGTGGTATAATGTCTTAATCATAGAAATGAAGTGTTCACCGAAGCCGAAACATTGCAGAACTGCCCACATATAATTCCACTCTAGCCTGTAAAAGGCTTTTTCTGCGTCAAGTGAAAAGACCGCACAAGGGGTTGGGTGGGAGTCCGCAAAGTCAAGAATATGAAGGAGTCGACGCATATTGTCAGATGCATTACGGCCCTTGATGAAACCGGTTTGGTCCTCCTTGATCAGACTATGAATTACCTTCTCCATACGAGAAGCAAAAACTTTAGCATAGATTTTTAGATCACATGGTATAAGCGAAATCGGTCTGTAGCTGGATCTAATGGATCTTTCCTTTTTTTAAGAAGTAATGAAATCGGTGAAGTTTTTTTGATCTCTATGAAATACCCCATGTTCAATTGCAAAATTAAATGAGTTAAACATAGGTATCCCTACCAAATCCCTTTGCCCTTTTGAAGGCTTTTTAGAGAGACGTGGAGTTCCTCCAAACTTAATGGGGCCTCCAAAGATTATTTATCTATCTGTGAGATCCGAGGCAGTTCCAATTTATCTAGATTACAAATTGGTTCATCAAAATCTGTTTCAGCTTTATACAGATTTGTGTAAAAACCTTTAAATATGTCATTAATTGCCACAGGATTTGTGGTGAACTGATCATCGGATGATATTATTATACTAATATATGCCTTAGACTCGCATTCTTTCAGCCTAACGGCCAATAAATGACTAGGTCTCTCTGATTCAAAATAATATTTTTGCCTAGTCCTATGTAAAATAAATTCCGCCTTTGAGTGTGAAAGTAAATCATATTCTTCTTTTAAAGAGGACAGCTGTGTAGCCTGTTGCTCAGTAAAATGTTGTTTTTGTAATGTTTTGATTTTATTTTCTATTTGTGTAAATTGGTGAGTTTTCGCTTTGGCAAGAGTAGAAGAGAAAGATATACAGAAACCTCGCATAGCACACTTAGTCGTTTCCCACAGTATTTGAGGATCCACATCAGAGGGCATATTAATTTCAAGAAATTCCTTAATATATTCTTTTAGAGACGTAATGAAAGTCTGATTACTTAATAATGATATGTTAAAGCGCCATCTAGGGGACTTGGCTTTAACATCGGAAAGAGGAACACTGCACAACACAGCAGAATGATCAGATAATAAAATTGGTAATATAGAGATAGAGGAATTAGACGAAATTGAAGATGGGCTAAGAAATATGTAGTCTATCCTAGAGAAAGGCTTGTCTATTAGACAAAAAAGTGAAGTCCTTAGCTTTGGTATTCTGAATTCTCCAAAGATCGATAAAGTTAAGCTCAGTGATAAATTTATTCAGTAGTTTAGAGGATGGATTGGCTGTTGTATCAGATTGAGATTTATCTAAAGCAGGATTTATGACAGCATTAAAATCACCACCCACCACTAGAGGGCAATCAATCTCCTCAAGTAGAGTTTTGGAAATCTGTGTAACTGTGCGTTCACACCACCGCCGGCGAGAGCGTCAAAATTCGCTCTGGCCACCCTGCCAACGACGCTGTAGAAAGATTTGTTGACGCTCTGACGATCGAACGCTTGGTCTTGTATTTAAAGGAGCCGAAAAGAAAACAAGCATATTTATCTTGTGCAGACTGATCACAAGTAGGGTATAAGTTAACCTCATTAAATATTTTAATTGTGAAAGTAAGAAATTGATCAATGGAAAGAACTTTATAGTTACAACAATTATAGTTACATGTTTGCTAACGAAATAAACCAATAAATGCCATTTGTGTGGTGTGTTTTTTGTTGGTTAAGTGCTAGTCTAATTTCAACATGCAGTTTATAAGAGACGTTTACTAGCCTAGGTCTTTAATTAACATTAACGTTATTTTGTGCGCAGCCTACATTCCAAACTGTCGTGGTTGAAGTGTCTTAATGTAATTGGTCAACTATGTTGTTTTGAGGAAATTAATAGCAAGACATGTCTCCCGAAAGGCTCACACTGTCACGGTGCACACAGCAGGGAGGAACAAGGACACGCAGACGAGGACGTAAACTCAAATAATAGTATTTAATCAGTACATCAAGGCAGGACAAGACAAGGCTGAGAGACAGGATACACCGGGAAGTAATGAGTAGACCAGACGAAATCAAACTCCAAAGACAGGAACTAAATACACAGGGTAATTAACACATAATCACATACACACAGCTGGACACAAATTAACTCATAATAACACTAGACGAGGACAGGAAACAAATCAAATATGGACACATGAGGCGGGAACACATGACACAAATGACAGAGGACTGACATTACTCCCCCCTCCCGAAAGGCTCATCCCGAGCCTTAACAGTTCCATCGGGGAGGGGGGATGGGCACTCTGGAGGCCCCTCAGGACAAACACGGACAGGAACACAGGACGGGGACCTCCAGAGCGGAACAGACAGACAGGGACCATGGCGGAGCTGGGAGCTCTGGAAGCCATGGCGGTGCAGGGAGCTCAGGTGGCCATGGCAGGGCTGGGAGCTCTGGAGGCCATGGCAGATGGTCTTCGGGGCCTTGGCCTCGGTCCCCTTTGGCCCGGCCCCTACAGCTGGAACTCATACTACCCCCCAAAAAAAAATTCCCTGGGGAAGTGAGGGGGTATCAGGAGCTGTGGCATACGTTCTCCGCTGAGACAGGGAGCTGACAAAATCCTCCGCTTTCTGAAGAGAATCGAAGCTCCTCTGCTGACCCTTGTGCCGTAATTTAATTACCGCCGGATAGATGAGGAAGGGCTGGAGACCAAGCGCTGTCATCTTCTTCAAAACCGGACCAAATGTCTTTCTCCTGATCGCTGTAGCTGGAATAAGGTCGGGAAAAAATAGCAGTGTGACATTGTTCTGTGTGCATTTCGCCTGCCGAGCACCCTTCAGGATATCTGATCTGTCATGCCATCTCAGTACACGGCCGATCGGAGCCCCTCCCTCCGTCATACACACGATGCGCCCGATCAATCTCAATGTCACGGCCCCTCAAGGAAGGAATCCACTTGGAAAGATTAGCTCTGAGGAAACCAGCTGCGTCGGGACCCTCCATCCCTTCTGGCAGCCCCACCAGTCTTACGTTGTTCCGTCTGCACCTGTCCTCCATATCTGTCATCTTCTCGGTGAGTCGCTCCAGCTGATACTTTAAGTCTGTGACTGTCCTCCTATCTTAACGCGCCGCTGCCTGAACCACAACGCGGTCACGTGTCTGCTTCGTCTCGGTAGCTATGGCCTCAAATTCCTCTCTTAGCTCTTTAACAGACTTGCTGGTCGCTTTTATGTCCTCACGCAGTTCTCGCACTGCTGGAATCAGCACTGAGTCCATCGCATCTCTCACTGCCGAATTCACAACCGAATTCAAAGTGCTTTGCTGCTCTTTAAATGCTAGTTCAATGCGGTTAGCAATAACCTCGTTGAGGTCTTCTCTGGAGATGGCTGAATCTCTGAATTTTTTCTTCATTGGCGATTGCTTATAATGTCACATTAACACCTGACTTAATAATTATTTCCGGATTAGTGACCAATATCCAGTCCAACAGAGATGATAAGTTATGAATAACTCTGGTAGTCTCATTTATTAACTGAGTAAGATTAATAATACTAATCATTTATCGTTTATCATTAGAGGAAGCACGGTCCAACCAGTTAAAATTAAAGTCGCCCAAAATAATAAGTTCAGTGTGCCTTCCTAAAGAATCAATGGTTGACAAAATACATTTTGTAGAATCAACATGAGCAGATGGTGGTCTGTAGAAGCAACCTATAGTTTACTCTTTGATATCATGAAAAGAAATATTAACAAATAAACATTCAAAATTGACTGGTGGTATTAACGGAGTTACACACACCAAATTCAAATGAGCAGCAACATATATAGCAACACCACCTCCTCTAGAAGACCTATCAGCTCTGAATAAAGCAACATTTTCAATTTTAATATCCTCATCCCTAATTTGATCATGTAACCATGTTTCAGAAATAGTAACAATATGAGGTTTGTAAAGAGAAACCCAGGCTCTTAAAGGATCAATTTTTAAGCCTTTAGATAAATCTATAATTCAAACACTAAGTTAATTAATAAATTAATAATTAAAAGTAAGTTGTAGAATTGATTAGGGTAACATAAGGGTAAGAGCTGCAAGACAACACAATCGAGTACACAAATAAAGTCATAAAAATAAAACAAAACCATAGAATGATCAATACTCTGAGAAGTAAAAGAAAGGAAAAAAATAGTTGACAAAAAAAGGCTACTACAGGTTCGGTCTGATACAAAATATGATACATAACAAAGAGGACCATGATTATTCAGCTCAATAATATATGCAAATAGAAAATAGAAATCAACTGTTACACAACGGAAGTAACATCACTGGGATCACAGCATATAATGAAAAAAAATAAAAATCAGGATCCTATTCAGAGTCCTCCAGTCACTAAGTATATAAGGAATAAATATTCACACAAAAAAAGAAATCGGCATCATCAGGGAAAATAAAAAAATAAAAAATAATTCAGGATCATACTCACAATCCCGCAGTCACGGAGTAGAAAGTAAATAGTCACGGAAAAATAGATCGGCATCCTCGGGGGAACTAAACACTTTGGGCTTTCCATCCCCTATAACTCTGGAAAAAGTAGAGAATATTGACATCAGCCGCACAAAGAGTTTTTTTTATTGTGTCAAACTGTCGTCGTTTCTTTGTTAGAGCTGCACTGTAATCCGGAAAGATGTAGACTCATGTGCCCTTGTAGACAAGCTAATTTTTCTCCCGAGCCAGACGAAGAATCCTGACTTTATCCTGAAAATTCTGAAACTTAGCCACAATTGGTCTCGGTTTAAGTTTTGGTCCATATAGGAAAGTTGGAGAGCGGTGCGCTCTTTCGACGACTGGAGCCATGGGAAAGTGTTCATTACCAAGCAATTTTGCGATCAATTGATTCAAAAATGATATCATGTCTCTACCTTCACTCTTCTCCGGGATATTAACAAAGCGAAGATTTGATAAACGACTTACTGGAAACATCCCAGTTCTTGCATGGCCAGCATACTCACCGAACATGTCACCCATTGAGCATGTTTGGGATGCTCTGGATTGGCGTATACGACAGTGTCTTCCAGTTCCTGCCAATATCCAGCAACTTTGCACAACCATTGAAGAGGAGTGGACCAACATTCCACAGGCCACAATCAACAACCTGATCAACTCTATGCGAAGGAGATGTGTTGCACTGTGTGAGGCAAATGGTGGTCACACCAGATACTGACTGGTTTTCGGACCCCCCCAATACAGTAAAACTGCACATTTTAGAGTGGACTTTTATTGTGGCCAGCCTGAGGCAGACCTGTGCAATAATCATGCTGTCTAATCAGCATCTTGATATGCCACACCTGTGAGGTTGATGGATTATCTCGGCAAAGAAGAAGTGCTCACTAACACAGATTTAGTCAGATTTGTGAACAATATTTGAGAGAAATAGGCATTTTGTGTACATAGAAAAAGTCTTAGATATTTGAGTTCAGAAGTTCAGCTCATGAAAAATGGGGGCAAAAACAAGAGTGTTGCGTTTACAATTTTGGTCAGTGTATGAGTTACATTAAGAACATGTCTCTGAAATGGTTTTCAAAACTGTCCTGGAGCAGCCCAGCACTGTCTCCCTCATCTAACACACCCAAATCAACTAGTCAGCTCATTCGTAGAGACTGAAATGGGTCAGAAAAGGTGATGAGAGTTGAGAGAAAATACGATGCGTGTCAGATCTGCATCACGTTTAGTAGCGGCAGCTCTTAAAGAAATAGCAGTCAAATAACCTAATAACCAGCTGCTGTGATGTCTGTTCATCAAGAATAAAAGAAAAAAGAGGAAATCAATAACTTTTATATAGCTGTAAGTATTTATCTGTATTTAGTTCAGAATTTAGTGTTTGATAACTTTATTCAATTTCTGCATATTTCTACTGAGGGGCACAGGTAGCCAAGCTAAATATAACATTTATTATAATGGGTTTATGTGAAGATTGTTTAAAGTTCACTTAAATTAGAAGTGATTTTTAAAGTCTAATAAATGTAAAAATTGATAGCTCTTAATTATAATGTAATGTTTAATGGGTATATCCAATCGTTAAATATTAGGGGAATGTTTTTTTATAGGGAAATCATTATTACTTGGTATCAGTGATACTGGCCTTCAGTCATAAAAAAAGATGCCATTAAACAAATATAAAAAATATGTTGTTTGTACATTAATTTGAAGATTGAATGTGAAATTATTGCAATATAAAAGTATATTTAAAAAATTTAATGTTAGGTGGGATTGATTGCGATTAATCGCGATTCATTTCAGAAAAATGTGTGATTAATTAGTTGTTTTTTTTAATCGATTGACAGCACTAATATATATAAATGCATGAAAAATCTAGCTCAAATTTTGTATGTTTTGGACATTTAGACATGTTTAGGGTCTGATGTCTGAGCTGTCTTGGTAGGCAGCTCACTGGGTTTTGGAGCAGAGCTGAGGAGGCAGACACGAGCAGACAGCAGTCTGTGAGTGGGCGCTGAGCAAGCTTGATAGAATCTTCTATTCCATGCTACAGAAAAATAAATTAAACAGCAGGAACAAAATGTAGTTTTATAGCTACCTACCTAAAATGAGCTAATTACATATGGTCGCCAATGCGGAATCTTTTTCGGCAGGCCTGTCTGTGAACAAACTTTGAGGTTTTTCGCAAGCTGCCTATTTCACCTTCTCCTCTGGGCCCGCTGGCACACACAGCAATACTATACATTGACAAGTGCTCCCAAGTCACAGAGCCAGGAACACACAGCACACGGACAAGAGTCTTCCAGTGCCTGGGAATAAAAGAGCCCTTGACCAGGTTCACCCCTGCCCTCTGTCCCGCTCAATGCAAGAGAGGAACTCTCCAGATGGAGCAAGGTCCTCTCTGTGCTGCTTAACCCACATGACCCATACTTCCGATTCGCATGACAAACTGCCAGACCAAAAATACTGTGCTGTTCTTACAGTCTATCTGTGTGTGGGGTGTGAAGAGGTGCAGTGTGTGTGGACAGAGTTCATATAAAAGTGAGTTTGTTTCTAAGTCTCAGTGTTTTCAGCAATAGTCTCAGCTCTCGCAGATTTCCTATTAAGATCATGGATCACAGAGCATAACTGAAATGCAGTGTGTGGAGGTTAAAATACCTTCATAAGGATGGGATACAAGTTATCATAACCAATTACATACTGCCTTGAAGGGACATATACAATCTATCTATGAAACACAAATTGACTTAAATCATACACTATCTGAACTAAACTATCTGGACACTACACATAAACTATGAACTGCATTAGATACTATATCTGTGTTCTTGTGATGCCATTAGCCATTGAATTGTGACATAAAACACAGGTAAAATATATTATATATTACTGTATGTAAAATAATTATAATAGTAAGTATAGTATAAAATGTATATTTATATTGAATTTATAATGAATTGTATTTATTATTTTTAATATAATGAAATATTAGTGATACATGTTCCTTATAAAATAAAGAATAAATAAATAGGTAATTTTGAATGGCTGTCAATGAAGAAAGTCAAGTCAAGTCAAGTCACCTTTATTTATATAGCACTTTTAACAATAGAGATTGTGTCAAAGCACTTAACAGTATGAAGTTGGAGGATAGAGTGTCAGTAATGTATAATAATAAGATTAAACACTCAATTTTCAGTTAAACCCCTTAACTGTCACCCCCCATTTTTGAACATATACGTGAGAGTGCACTATCCAAACTTAAACTCTTAAAATTCATGAATGCTTTGGAATACAGATATAAGTTTGGTCTCTTTTTTAAGAAGACAATCAGCAGATTACTGTAGAAGTGGAATTATTTTAAAATATGAAAGTAACAAAAAGTTATAGAAGTTTAAATTTACTGTAAAGAAAATACACAGTACTATTTTTTTTATATTTTATATAAAATAAATATTTTACATAACATGTTTTACTATAAAATTGATATAAAATTAAAGCCTTATGTCTAAATAAGTTATGTTCCAAATTTGAAGTTGATATGAAAAAAAATGAGGTTTCTGTGAGATTTTATTTAGGGCGTCATACTTCAAACAGCCACCGGGGGCCATTCAAACTCCATTGAATTGTTTTTATGCATTTTTCTGCAACAAATTTCTAAATTTCTCTGTCGATATTACTCTGATCACAAAGAGACCACCAAATATGGAATTGTGAGAGTCAGACCTCTCCGGCGATAGATTATAAAACGTTATGATTCTAAAAGACCGTAATACATTGTGTAATATGACACTTGACACCGCTCACTAAGGGGGAGGAGACCGCCAAAAGATTTTAAAGTACCATTTCCATGGTAACGCAATATCCGATTTCAAAATGGTTTTCACAGGATGAATTTTGAGGTTTTAAGCTTTCAAATGATATATAATTTATGATGATTACTAAAATATTTGATAGGGAAAAAAGACAACGAAAAAAAGAGCGCCAAGCGTCCCACAGGTGGGACGGTGACAGTTAAGGGCATTTCATTATTGAATTCGGAGATGTCATTGTCTAGCTAAGTTTAGTTTAAATGGTATCTGTGAAATCAAATTTACGATAATCGCTAGAAATTAAGTGTCCCCAACTGAGCAAGCCAAAGATACGTTATGTGGTCAGATAGTGTAGTTACAGCATTTACCAGCAGGGGCTAATGGAGCCACAACAAGCTTCACCTTGACACCTTACTCTAGTTTAGTGTAATTGGTTACATGACATTTATTACTAAGGCTTTTGAGTAAAAAAAAAATGCCTCAGTAACCCATCGGTATGGATCACAAGGCCGCATGCACTAACTGTGCAGCTATTTTACATTAATGGGCATACTAACGGTTATTAGAAGTGTTATTATACATAATTGCATTACTTGGTTACTTTTTTATGGAAAGTAATGAATTGCATTACTTTTGCTTTATTTTTTTGTCACCTTGGCTGAGCTTGTTCATTTGTGTTTTTCAAAAACAAAAAACTCAAAAGTTACATTTTTGGCAACTGTAAAGACACTTTACAGTGAAATTAATAAGCCTTAGGCTGAAGGAAGCACTTACTCCCCATTTCTCTCAACATAGGGACAAAAGTGATGTCAGTGAAAAATAATTGGAAAACAAAGTAACTTGGGTTACTTGTTTGAAAAACTCAGACATTTAATTGTAAATATAAAAGTAATGTGTTACTTTACTAGTTAATTGAGAAAAAGTAATCTGATTACATAACTTGTTACTTGTGATGTTTTACCCCAACAATAGTTATATAGACCTCTTTGGTTTACACAGGTTTGGTTTACACAAAAAAAAGAAAGAAAGAAAGAAAGAAATGCATTGATATTTTATAGTAAACTAATCCAGTGACATTCTTTCTTTAAAGTATGACGTAAGTTAAATTACAACCCGAATTCCGGAAATGTTGGGACATTTATTTTTTATTTTTTTATTTGAATAAAATGAAAACTAAAAGACTTTAAAATCACATGAGCCAATATTTTATTCACAATAGTACTTTAGAGAACATAACAAATGTTTAAACAAATACATTTTACACTTTTATCCACTAAATTAACTAATTTCAAATTTGATGCCTGCTACGGATCTCAAACAAGTTGGCACGGGTGCAACAAAGGGCTAAAAAAGCAAGACATTTTGAAAAGATTCAGCTGGGAGAACATCTAGCAACTAATTAAGTTAACTAACATCAGGTCTGTAACATGATTAGCTATAAAAGGGATGTCTTAGACAGGCAGAGTCTCTCAGAAGTAAAGATGGGCAGAGACTCTCCAATCTGTGAAAGAGTGCGTAAAAAGATTGTGGATTACATTGAAAACAACATTCCTCAATGTCAAATTGCAAAGGCTTTGCAAATCTCATCATCTACAGTGCATAACATCATCAAAAGATTCAGAGAAACTGGAGAAATCTCTGTGCGTAAGAGACAAGGCCGAATACCTTTGTTGGATGCCCATGGTCACTAATCTCACTAGGTTTTTGAACAGAGCTAAAAATACATATATAACCAAGAAGCGATTAGTTGTAATATGCACATACTCAGTAAATGCAACTTGCGTTGATATTTTGTTATCCAATGCAATGACATTTAAGTTCAAGTTCAAGTTCAAGTTGAACTTTATTGTCATTCCGCTACATGTGGGGACATACAGTGGAACGAAATGTCGTGCCTCACGGGTCCACGGTGCTACATAGATACAGACATAAATACAGACATACAACAATGAAGTAAAACACTATAAACCTATACACAACTAACCTACTGACAGATTTTGACTAAGTATACTATATTGTTTTCCCTATACAACTAAAGATAAAGATAAAAAATACAAACTATGCGAATGCTTCACATAAATGCTGTACATATGCAGAGAGAAACATTGTGAGTCAAGCAGCTAGCTGAGGAACAGTACAAAATGATTTGTGGTAGTGCATGAGCATGTAAACATACACATATTGCTGAGTCTTTTGTGGGATTGTGTAGGAAAAGTGTCTAGTGCATAGAGGAGAGTGTGCTGCTACAGGTGGTTTGTACAGGCCCACTCAACTGTGTGTAGCACACTTGAATTGCACAAAAAAGTTCACAGTTTTTTTTCTTTGGTGTGGTAAGGTTGGAGGGTGTTTGGTGGGGGGGGGGTGGGGGGGGGGGGGGGGGGGGGGGGGGTACAAGTTTCAGGAGGTAGGGGTTTGCATGGGGTTTCAGAGGGGGGCGAGGTGATCTGAGTTCAGGGCTCTCACAGCCTGGGGGAAAAAGCTGTTGAGCAGTCTGGTGGAGTGGGCTCTGATGCTCCGGTACGTCTTCCTGATGGTAGGAGCTGAAAGAGACTGTGGGAGGGGTGGGTGGGGTCCTTCATGATGCTGTTGGTTTTGCTGGAGCATCGTGCGAGGAAAATGTCCAGGATGGATGGGAGAGGGGCACCGGTGATCTTTGCAGCCGTGTTCACTGTCCGCTGGAGGGTCTTACGGTCAGCAGCACTGCAGTTCCCGTACCAGACAGTGATGCAGCTGGTCAGCACACCCTCAATGGTGCCCCTGTAGAATGTGGTGAGGATGGGTGGAGGGAGACTTGCTCTTTTCAGCCGGCGGAGAAAGTGTAGACGCTGTTGTGCCTTCTTGGAGAGTGACATGGTGTTGGTGGACCAGGTGAGATCCTCCGTGATGTGCACCCCCAGGAATTTAGTGCTGCTGACTCTCTCCACAGTCGAGCTGTCGATGGTCAGTGGGGGGTGGTCAATGGAGTTTGTCCTCCTGAAGTCCACCACAACCTCCTTTGTCTTACTCACATTGAGGGACAGATTGTTAGCGCCACACCATTCAGCCAGCTGTGCCACTTCCTCTCTGTAGTGCGTTTCATCGTTGTTGCTGAGGAGACCTACCACTGTTGTGTCATCAGCGAACTTGATGATGTGGTTGGAGCTGAACTTGGCAGTGCAGTCGTGGGTCAACAGCGTGAAGAGCAGCGGGCTGAGCACACAGCTTTGTGGGGCACCTGTGCTCAGTTACCCCTTTTCCACCAAGGCAGTTCCAGTGCTGGTTCGGAGCCAGAGCCTAGTTTCAAACCGGTTCTTTGTCTTTCGACACCCAAAGCACCAGCTCCGAACCAGGAAAAGCAGTTCGTAAGTAGCACCAAAACAATGCTGGGCTAGAAGGAAGAACCGCTTGCGTCAGGGGCTGGGGGCGGGGTTACCGTGAACAACAAGACGAAAGAAACTGTGGACCGCCATATTTGAAATAGCAGCTAAACAGGGAGACGTTGGATTTGCCGTGTTTGGATGCCGATGTAGATTCGCAAAGCCATGAACGTCAATAACAACACAACGTCCGCCATTGTTGATCGTTTGTTTAGGCTTGTTCGGGATGGATCGGCGCTACACGGACCGTTCGGTGCAGGCATCGGGGTGCTGCGGGAGCGACTGGAAAGCAGATGGCTCTTTATGCTTTTGGATCGCTCTCGCGGTGCTTTAGTGTGTTGTGTGCCGATCGATCTGAGTGGCGCGATGCACCTCGAACAAGTCTGTTGTGTTTGACGCTGCCGCGCTAGTGAAATGAAACATGAAACGTATTCAGTGACGTAAGTCCTGGCTCTGTATTGGCTCTCTAGCCTGTGGAAAAGCAACCGGTTCTTAAAGGGCTCGCGAGTCGAACCAACTAAGAACTGGCAGAAGCACTGGCTCTGAACTAGCACCTGGTTCCTGCTGGTGGAAAGGGGGTAAGTGTGGTAGTGCTCGAGGTGTTGTGGCCGACACGGACTGACTGAGGTCTTCCGGTTAAAAAGTCCAGGATCCAATTACAGAGGGAATTGTTAAGGCCCAGCAGGTTTTTGTTTATGAGCTGTTGTGGGATTATTGTGTTGAATGCCGAGCTGAAGTCAATGAAAAGCACATAACCATTTATGTGGTTTTAGTGCATATAAAGTGAACTAATATTATCTGGAGTCATTATATGGAGCTCAAACACAACAATGAGAACAGAATGCACAGAGGTGCAAATATAAAAGTGTCAATGGATATTAGATGACATTTACAGAGCAAGATAAACGCACACACACACACACTGGTAGCCATTCAGAGCACAGTGTTATTGTGTTAATATCTGCTTGACCTGGTTTCTCAGCCAGAGTAATCCCAACAGGAAAAAATTAAGCTTCTTATCCACTTAATGGTCTCCGTTTATGCACTCATCCCTCCGTTTAGACACACCATCACTTTCTCAATCAGTGTGGCATTTGTCTTGAGCTCTTCAGCTTTTCTCTCTCGGTTTTTTTGTACAAACCCGATTCCAAAAAAGTTGGGACACTGTACAAATTGTGAATAAAAAAGGAATGCAATAATTTACAAATCTCATAAACTTATATTGTATTCACAATAGAATATAGATAACATATCGTCGCTGTCGTGCGGAATCCTCGCATCTCCAAAACCATTATTTTTCAGGAAATAAAAAAAAACGGCATATTTTTTGAGTTATTAAACATTGTATCGTTAAAGTTGGTATTATACCTTATATTGCTAGCATATACTGTTGTGTACCAACATTAACACAACATTTCCCCAAAATCATGTTTAATCAGAGATACAATATTTATGACTTGGGAGCAGGGAGATGCGAGGTTACGCTGTCATTGATAAGAATGGTAAGGACACAGACGTCGCTGCTGCTAGCAGTGTTCATCAAAGTCTGCGGTCGCATTGAGCCTTTTGACAAGTGATAAGGTTTTAAGAGCTAATCAAAGCTAATGATTGTGGTTACATTAATCTTCCTAAACTCTATTTTAAAGGTTTAAGAGCTATAAGTGATACAATACAAAAAAACAATGAGCTGACTAGGCTGTCTAATAGGGGGAAATTAGCCTTATCTGCTCGCAAACTTACCTTCGTGGCTCACGGGCTTCCTTCTGCACCGAAGCATTACAGCTATCGATTTTTAACAAAACAGGTCTACTCAAATGTATCTAACCTAACTATTTTCACTCGTTATTGTCTAAAAAACAGACAGAGTTATCCAAAGATAGGCTTACTTGGCGCCAGTAGACAGCCCTTTTTTCTCCCATAAATAAAAACCTTTCTACTTGGGGTATTTTACATGCACAGTGCCAAGAGAGGCATAGTCTAGAAGTAGGCCTAACAGCTGAACTTAAAGTCAGTAAAATAATAATAAAAACAATAATTTAATGGTGGTATCCAAAACATTTTATTCAATTCAAGTATTATATTAGATACATTTTAAAACTTCAATGCACATGTATAATAATAAGCCTAGTAATAAGTAGATATTTAAAATACATCAATAACTGATATCATAGTTTAACACAGATAAAATCGTAATTAAGGCTTGCTTTACTAAGCCCATTACTGAGTGTATTTGTGTTTGTGAGTAGGGTGAGCTCTTGTCTGTGTGCATGTATCTGTGAGGCTCTGTGTGTGTTGTTACATTGCCATCATATTGACTGTGTTAATACTGCATCCTATATTAAGCTAGTGAAGCAAATTGTCGTAAAAGCTGTGAAAGTCCTTTGGGATGACTTCCTTTCAGGTCTTGGAGGTGTTTGAATTTCAGCTCTTTGATCTACAGGCGGTCTGAATAGAGTGGGGTGACTGTGTGGCTGTCTGAGGTGGAGTTTCGGAGTTGGTGACTCGGATGTGGATGCCAGTCATCAGAGTGGTTGATTTTGAAGTCCATCGTTCCATTGTTGTTGTACCTAATAGCACAAAATATAACACAACAACATAATCACTGTAAGATTTCATAAAACAATATGCAACATCATAATGTCATGCCTATAGTATATTGGTAAGACATACGATTTACATTGGTAATTACTAATTACCTGATGGCTCTGATATCATGGACAGTTGGGTCACCAGGCCTTACTCCAGGGCGCAGAGACTTGCAGAGCCTCAGCTTGGTGAAGTCCTGGAAGAAGGTGTGGTCGATATACTTGACTTCATATGGATGAGGCTTCACACGGGCCCTCTTCATCAGGTTAACATACTCCGCTGGGAGATACACATCCTGGTCCCTCAGACGCCTCTCGATGACGCTGTGAACGGAGTCGCATTCCATCTGAGTATGCCCTTTCTCAAGGTACTTCTGAATGACGACTTTGTTTTTCTTCATGGAGAACAGAAGAAGTGCATTGCTTAGAACTGCATTCCGGTTCTGATACCCGCAGCCATCACTCCACATAATAAATGTGTCAGGCTCAGTGTGTGCAGAGAGGTAGTCGACAATGCATGAAACAAACTCATTGGCAGACAGGGATCCCTCACCTTCATGCCAGACATAACATGTGGCACTGTGTGTCAGCATGTTGTACAAGGTAAAATTGTGAACTGCAAGCTTTGTTTTGTAATACAAGGCAGAGGCTTTTAGCTTTGGGCACAAAAGGAGGGCCTGTAAGTCCATACATACGACCATGATGTTGTTGCTGGCCTTGCTTTTGTCGGACAACTTTTCGGCGCGGGCCTCTTCTTTTTGAAGGAGGTGGTGCTGCTACTCATCATCAGGTAAGTTGCTGGTCTTGAAAGCACAACAGATGTTGCACTGGTCCTTTTTTGGGTGGTAAAGGCCTAGGTTGAGATGCTTGAACTCATCTGTGAACACTTGCCTTGATAAAGGTGTTACATTCTTCTCTGCTGCAGCGCGACAATACACTGCATACAGATCAGCCATCGACTGAAACACAGGTTCCAGATACTGTTTGGATGTTGTGGATCTGCAGTAGTGTGAGGGCACCTTTGGGAGGTCCTGCGAAAAGCTACGAATGAATTCATGGCCTGCCACTGAACGACGTGCGTTGCTGTGTGTTTGTCCCTCAGTGTCTGCTTGCGTGTGTCCCTCTTTTGCCCAGTTAAGGGCAGACCACTCGCCTATTCCTAGGGTAGACAAAAACATACCTTTGCAGACGCGTCTTCTCTGCCCTCTGACCCGTAAAAAAGACAACAGGGAATTTGATCTTTGGGAATTTTCAGCCCCCCTTCTCCTTTGCACAGGGACCACATCAATTAGACCATGCACATACACCCTCTTCTCCTCCCAGGTCATATGTTGCCAAAAGTCATTGAAAATGTTATTCCTCTCGGGCTCGCCGATTGCACTACAGTGATGTTTAGCTGACTTGGCACATGTTGCTGATGAACATCTAGGCCCCATAGCCCGTGGCTCCCTCATTATTTCCTGCTGCTTCTGTTTTCCAACGTATGACTTCCCAACCATTCTTCTTTTCTTGTTGATGACTTTCTTCCAGGTGTTTTCAGCTCTCAGTATTTTCCTTGGAGGTGCGTCTTCCTCAGCATCTGAGCACAAATTCTCTGCATCCAGGTCCTCTTCGCTTCCACCATGGAAAACTTCAAAATACATACACAAACCAAACATGCAATAATGAGTTACATCTTTATAAACTGTCAACAGTGAGGGCTATAGTTGAACGGGTAACACTTTATAATAACATTCAGTTATCAGTTACTTATAAGTTATTAGTTAATGATGAACTAATAATTTACAAAACATGACTATACATTTATAAATAATTAACAAGTGACATACTAACATTTTATAAATGTTTTGTTAATTCAGTTATAAGTCATTTATAAATTATTAGTTAATGATGAACTAATCATTTACAAAACAGACTATATGTTCATAACTTATTAATTAGTGATATGCTACCATTTTATAAATGTTTGTTAATTCAGTTATAATTCATTTAAAATGACAAACATGTAGGTATGCTAGAGCAGTATTTTTAAGAAGAGTAATTTATTTGTTTCAAGCGGATAAATGTTTATAAATGACTTACAGTCTTGGGATTGCAGTGGGTTATGATAAATCCTTTCACTCATCAGCACAGACTTGTGTTCTGTGTGGGATCTAGTGATGTGAACCTTGTGTGATGTGAACCTTTCTTACATTTTACTTGTATACAAATAATTTACAAAGCTTTCTGCATCCCCTAATCTAAAGTGTAAACTATTCATCACTGATATATACAGATATACAGTATAGCATACCACTTATTAATCATTTGTGAACGTATTAACTAATAATTTAAAACTAACTTATAACTGAGTTTACAAAACATTCATAAAATGTTAGCATATCACTTATTACGGGAAGTCGTGGCCTAGTGGTTAGAGAGTCAGACTTGTAATCCAAAGGTTGTGGGTTCGAATCTCAGGTCCGGCAGGGATTGAAGGTGGGGATTGTGAATGAACAGCACTCTCTCCACCTTCAATACCATGACTGAGGTGCCCTTGAGCAAGGCACCGAACTCCCAATTGCTCCCCGGGCGCTGGAGCAATGGCTGCCCACTGCTCCGGGTGCATGTTCACAGTGTGTGTGTGTGTTCACTACTCACTGCTGTGTGTGTGCACTTGGATGGGTTAAATGCAGAGGACCAATTTCGAGTATGGGTCACCATACTTGACAATACATCACATTTTTTTTTTTTTTTATTAATCATTTAATCATGTTTTGTAAATGATTAGTTCATCATTAACTAATAACTTATATGTGACTTATAACTGAACGTTACCATAAAGTGTTACCATTGAAGGACCTTATCCAATTTAATGAGAAATTGTAGAAAATCATCTAACCTACCCGTGTCAAACTGCACCTGCTCTGGAGCCAGCAGTGAGGCCTCCTCTCCTTCCAGAGCACCAGAGAAAACTTTTCAAACACATGGTACAATTAGTGTGAATATTGTTTTTAACAAATGTCTATTGTTGTGAAATCCATCTGCATAAAACTCATCCATTTTGGCATGTGAAATCATGATTATCTCTCAGAAATTCACTCTACCAGCATGCACCACTGTATCCTCCACCACTGTTGCTTCCTCTCTCTCTACACTCTCTCCATCAGAGCTCTCACTCTCTATTAGGGCCCTTGCCTGATCATATGGCACATTGACCATCTGACAGAGTTCCTTTAAGGACACAGACATGGTTGCTGCAAAAAATAAAACGAATAACGGTCAAATGATCGTTTCCCTAAGTTATACGGCATGTTTACGTATGATAACGAGGCAAGAAGCCAGCTATCTTGCTTAAAGTGATGAACATGACGGCATGCCTTGACATTGTAAGCTACAATCCTGTCTTATCTGCAATGTACAGGGTTTAGTCCGCATTGCAGTGGATTGTCTTGCGCTAATTTCCGATCCTCAGACGAGCGCCAGAACTAGCGGGGGTCGAGATTTTTTTTTTTCTTTAAGCCCCACGAAAATCACGTTAGCTATCTCACCAAACATGATGACAAAACCAATGCATAGTGGCAAACTAAGTCAACGGCAGGCAATTTTTGTGCTTTAAATTCATTATCCTCGTCAGAAACAAAACCATGGAAGATTTCAATCAACAAGATAGCTAAGTTACCATCCAATGCTAGACCTAGCAGAAAGAAAAATCTAGCATCCTCAGAAACGATACATTACACCTTAGCACTACCATTACTACAAAATCGAGATAAAACTGTTATATATAATATATAAACTGTTATTATATATAATTCATATAACTGAATCATGAATAACCAGTGTTTTGAAGACATTTACCTCAGAGGACGTGTTGCTCGATGCGGATTCGTTGCGACTTTCAATCTTGAGGAGACGTAATGCCGCGAATCTCCCGCGGAGTGAAGAAGAGGTGGAGTTACAAGACTTCTCAGACAGTTGAAGTGTCCAATGGAGTTAAGAGATTTGCTCTCAAGCTATTTTTAACACTTTAGATTGGTTAATAATTTGTAAAAATAACAAACCCACGTGGGGACTGACCAATAGCATCGATTTGTGAAAAAATATGAAATTGACAAAATTTGGACATAGGAGGTTTCTGCCCGACAGCGACGATATCAAATGTTGAAAGTGAGACATTTTGAAATGTCATGCCAAATATTGGCTCATTTTGGATTTCATGAGAGCTACACATTCCAAAAAAGTTGGGACAGGTAGCAATAAGAGGCCGGAAAAGTTAAATGTACATATAAGGAACAGCTGGAGGACCAATTTGCAACTTATTAGGTCAATTGGCAACATGATTGGGTATAAAAAGAGCCTCTCAGAGTGGCAGTGTCTCTCAGAAGTCAAGATGGGAAGAGGCTCACCAATTCCCCCAATGCTGCGGAAAGGAAAATATCAGAAAGGAGTTTCTCAGAGAAAAATTGCAAAGAGTTTGAAGTTATCATCATCTACAGTGCATAATATCATCCAAAGATTCAGAGAATCTGGAACAATCTCTGTGCGTAAGGGTCAAGGCCGGAAAACCATACTGGATGCCCGTGATCTTCGGGCCCTTAGACGGCACTGCATCACATACAGGAATGCTACTGTAATGGAAATCACAACATGGGCTCAGGAATACTTCCAGAAAACATTGTCGGTGAACACAATCCACCGTGCCATTCGCCGTTGCCGGCTAAAACTCTATAGGTCAAAAAAGAAGCCATATCTAAACATGATCCAGAAGCGCAGGATCAACTGTTCTGTGGTCAGACGAATCAAAATTTTAAGTTCTTTTTGGAAAACTAGGACGCCATGTCATCCGGACTAAAGAGGACAACCCAAGTTGTTATCAGCGCTCAGTTCAGAAGCCTGCATCTCTGATGGTATGGGGTTGCATGAGTGCATGTGGCATGGGCAGCTTACACATCTGGAAAGGCACCATCAATGCTGAAAGGTATATCCAAGTTCTAGAACAACATATGCTCCCATACAGACGTCGTCTCTTTCAGGGAAGACCTTGCATTTTCCAACATGACAATGCCAGACCACATACTGCATCAATTATAACATCATGGCTGCGTAGAAGAAGGATCCAGGTACTGAAATGGCCAGCCTGCAGTCCAGATCTTTCACCCATAGAAAACATTTGGCACATCATAGAGAGGAAGATGCGACAAAGAAGACCTAAGACAGTTGAGCAACTAGAAGCCTGTATTAGACAAGAATGGGACAACATTCCTATTCCTAAACTTGAGCAACTTGACTCCTCAGTCCCCAGACGTTTGCAGACTGTTATAAAAAGAAGAGGGGATGCCACACAGTGGTAAACATGGCCTTGTCCCAACTTTTTTGAGATGTGTTGATGCCATGAAATTTAAAATCAACTTATTTTTCCCTTAAAATGATACATTTTCTCAGACATTTGATATGTCATCTTTGTTGTATTCTGAATAAAATATTGAAATTTGAAACTTCCACATCATTGCATTCTGTTTTTATTCACAATTTGTACAGTGTCCCAACTTTTTTGGAATCGGGTTTGTATATATATATAGCCTACAGTTGCTATTTTTGTTGGCAGATTAGCAATTACCTTTACTTGATATAGTATGTGATTTGTGTTCCGTGCTTGCTTTCCTGATACCCAACTAAATGCACTCATTCATCATGATGCTTTTATAAGATTGACCCTTATAATAAAGCATAACAGGTGATGCTATTAGAAACAAAACAGGACAAAAATAACAAAGTACAGTATGTCAGGCATAAGATCAGGCAAGTGTGTAGACTGAAGATAATGAATAGTAATGTGATGTCATTAAAAATGTGCATATTTGACAAACTGAAATATGCCACTGACTTTTCTTTTCTGTCATCAGTTTGCCACAGTTCTGCTATAATGCCTCATTCTCCTTTCCTAAGATCATGTGTAATTCAAAGTCCAGCCCATAGCAGTCGGATATACTGTTGCCATAAAACTGAGCCATTTAAAGTTGAAAATGAAATATTATTCATCCAATCATTTTATACTTGGATTTGCTTTCTCAATAACATTGTATTTAACTTTTGAAAGGAAATGTCCTTCTTGTAAATGCAAATCACATATGTGACTTTGGAAACAGTCTGTGGTAATGAGAAATAAAATTAATCTGAAACAATATCATAAATATCATAAGAGTGGGACACTTAACCCACACAACAATACTGTTGAAAAGTTTAGGGTCAGTATGAATGTATGAATCCTGAAAAAAAAAAAAAAGTCATGGTTTCCAAAAAAATATGGAGCAACTGTTTTTTCAGCATTGATAATAAGAATAAATGTTGGTAATACTTTAGTATTGGCACCAATTTTCACAAATTGCTTTTTAGCATGCATATTATTAACATATTGGCTGTTTATTAATACACTGAAAAAAAAAAAATCATTGAATCTACTAAATGTTTTTAAGGTAAGTTGTTGCAATCAATTTATTTTAGCTACATTTAAATAAACAAATGTAGTTGACTAACTTTCAACATGTTTTTTTTTTATGTAGCTAAAATAAATTGTTTGCAACCACTAACCTTAAAAAAAAATGTGTATAATTTTTTTCAGTGTACTTCTAAAGCACATATTCTACATGACCATATTCTACATCCCTATTCCTACCCAATACCTAAACTTAACAACTACCTTACAAACTATTAATAAACAGCAAATTAGGATTTTATTGAGGCAGTTGTAGTTAAAGTTGTAGTTAATGGTTTGTTAATATGTAGCTAAAATAAGCTCTCTTCCCAGCTCTCTTCTAGTGCCCGATGGAGCCCCTATGTACCCCAAGGAAATTTTGGGGGGGGGTAGTAGGGCTCTGGCCGAAAGGACCGAGGTGGGGGCTGGGGCCACGGTCTTGGAGGCGGTCCAACCATGGTCTCCCGAGCTCCCTGCTCCGCCATGGCCTCCCGAGCTCCCTGCTCCGCCATGGCCTCCCGAGTCCCCTGACCCACCATGGCCTCCTGAGTCCCCGGATCCGCCATGGCCTCCCAACCTCCCCGCTCCGCCATGGCTCCCTGAACGGGCGCCGCCCTGGAGGCCTCCTGTCCTGTCTCCATGTCCCTTAAGGCTTCCAGAGCGCCCACCCCCCCTCCCCGTTGGATGGTGTTCGGTGCAGGACGCACCGTTCGGGAGGGGGGAGTACTGTCAGGACCTGTGTTCCCCATGTCTTATGTTTCCCTCCCTCTTGTGACCTTATTTGGTATATCCTGTCATTAGTTCATTAGTCTCCGTCTGTGTTTAATTACTCCCCACCTGTTTCAGTTCTCCTCGTTACTCCCCTGTATTCTTAAGCCTTGGTTTTCCCCGTGTCTGATGTCCGTGATTATATGTCTTCTTGTTTTATTAAAGTTCACATTGGAAATTCTCCTGGTCTCCTCGCTCCTTGCTCTCCCCTCCGAGAGTGTGACACTTGTATTTCGTTGCAGACAATATGAACACAAAATATTTCATGTTTTGTCTGGTCAACTTCATGTCATTTGTAAATATACATCCTTTCCTGTCATTCAGACCTGCAACACATTCCAAAAAAAGTTGGGAGAGGAGCAATTTAGGGCTAGTAATGAGGTAAATTGGTTAAATAATGATGTGATTTGAAAAAGTTGATGTCAACAGGTGATTGTAATTATGATTTGGTACAAAAGCAGCATCTAAGAAAGGTCTAGTCCTTTAGGAGCAAAGATGGGCCGAGGATCGCCAGTTTGCCAACAAATACGTGAGAAAATTATTGAAATGTTTAAAAACAATGTTCCTCAAAGAAAGATAGGAAGAGATTTGGATATTTCACCTTCAACAATGCATAACATAATTAAAAGATTCAAGGAATCTGGAGGAATTTCAGTGCGTAAAGGACAAGGGCGCAAGCCTAAGCTGAACAACCGTGATCTCCAATCCCTCAGGCGGCACTGCATCAAGAATCGTCATTCATCTATAAGCGATATCACCACATGGGCTCAGGACTACTTTGGCAAACCTTTGTCAAGTACCACAATACGTAGTTACATCCACAAATGCCAGTTAAAACTGTACTGTGCCAAAAAGAAGCCCTATGTTAACAGTGTCCAGAAGCACCGTCGACTTCTCTGGGCTCGGAGGCATCTGGGATGGACCATCACACAGTGGAAACGTGTACTGTGGTCAGATGAATCAGTATTTCAGGTATTTTTTGGGAGGAATGGACGCCGTGTGCTCCGGACCAAAGAAGAAAAGGATCATCCAGACTGTTACAGCAACAAGTCCAAAAGCCAGGGTCTGTCATGGTATGGGGTTGTGTCAGTGCCCTTGGCAAAGGTAACTTGCACTTCTGTGATGGCACCATTAATGCTGAAAAGTACATAGAGATTTTGGAGCACAATATGCTGCCTTCAAGAAGACATCTTTTCCAGGGACGTCCATGCATATTTCAACAAGACAATGCAAAACCACATTCTGCACACATTACAAAGTCCTGGCTGCGGAGGAAGAGGGTACGGGTACTTGACTGGCCTGCCTGCAGTCCCGACCTGTCTCCAATAGAGAATGTGTGGCGCATTTTGAAGTGCAAAATGCGACAACGAAGACCCCGTACTGTTGCCCACCTTAAGACTTGTTTGCAGGAAGAATGGGACAAAATTACACCTGAAACACTTCATCACTTGGTGTCTTCAGTCCCTAAACGTCTTTTAAGTGTTGTGAAAAGGAATGGCAACATTACAAAGTGGTAAATGCTTTACGGTCCCAACTTTTTTTGGAATGTGTTGCAGGTCTGAATGACAGGAAAGGATGTATATTTACAAATGACATGAAGTTGACCAGACAAAACATGAAATATTTTGTGTTCATATTGTCTGCAATGAAATACAAGTCAAAGTAAATTTAGAAATCACTATTTTATTTTTTTATTTGCGTTTTCCATACTGTCCCAACTTTTTTCTGATTTGGGGTTGTAAATGGTGTCAGGAGAACCCCCTCTCACTCAACATCGACAAGACCAAGGAGCTGGTGGTGGATTTCAGGAGACAGAGCAGAGAACACACACCCATCACCATCGACAAGACACCTGTGGAGCGGGTAAACAGCTTTAAGTTCCTAGGTGTTCACATCACCGAGGATCTCACATGGTCCACTCACACAGATGCAGTGCTGAAGAAGTCACATCAACACCTCTTCTTCCTGAGACGGCTGAGGAAGTTTGGAATGAGCCCCAGCATCCTCAGATCATTCTACACCTGCACTGTGGAGAGCATCCTGACCGGCTGCATCACCGCCTGGTTTGGAAATAGCACCGCTGGCAACCGCAAAGCTCTGCAAAGGGTTGTGCGAACTGCCCGCCACATTGTTGGAGGTGAGCTTCCCTCCCTCCAGGACATCTGCACCAGGCGGTGTATAAGGAAAGCCCGGAGGATCACCAATGACTCCAGCCACCCGTCCCACAGACTGTTCTCTCTGCTGCCCTCAGGAAGACGTCTCCGCAGCATCCGATCCCGCACTAGCCGACTGAGGGATAGCTTTTTCCCTCAGGCTATCAGGCTAATGAACAGCCAGAAATAATACACCTTACAGCACACTCCTACTTTACGATATGCCACGCACTGCCCTTTAACTCCACAATTCAAACTGGACTACACGTACACACTGCACTAATACAACAATCTATCTGCTATCACTGGATACCATCCAATGCACATACATGATGTTTGCGTATCCAGCTTATGTACAATCTACTGCACCTTTGCATATTACTGTGTATGTATATATGTGTACATAATGTAGAATGTGTACATACGGTGTATAATGTGTATTGATAACTGTAAGTATGTCTAACAGTACACTGTATGTACTGAGTATATGTATGTGTATATTGCACATTGTCATCTGTATAAGTCTGTAAGTGTTACAGAGGAGGCTCCCATACCGCCTCCTCCGCACCACCAGAGGGAACCATCGCCTGAATATTAGCCATTTCCATTCGGACTCCATTTCCCATCATCCCTCATACCTGGGACTGACTGATCACCCACACCTGCACCTCATTTACACACACACATGAACTCTTTGCGAAGTCTTGATTTGCCTGGCTGTCATTTCTGAGCGTTATACCCGTGTTTGTTTTCTTGTTATCTGACCTTGGACTGTTTACCCGTTATTCCGATTGTTTGCTGCCTACCCCGACTTGGATTGTTTATTGGACTGTGATTGTTTGCCGCCTGCCCTGATCTCTTGCCTGGTGTTCGACTCTGTCTCTACTGATCTGCCTGCCGGTATCTGACCCTGTACTGCCTGACCATTCTCAATAAAGAACTGCAAATGGATCCAAACTTCTCTGACTCCTCGTTACAGAAAGTATGTAATGGTACTGTCTATATGTTAATTGTTTCTGCACTGTCTGGAGCACGCTCTCAAGAATTTCACTCATCAAGGCACATGTGCTGTGATGATGTGACAATAAAAGTGATTTGGTTTGATTTGATTTGATTTGATATTATTATTATGAAAATTAAAATAAAACATTTTGATGTAAATATGTGGATAGTAATTCATTGTTTGCCATCTTTGCAGGCATGTTTATTTATAGTAAATATTCACTCTTGGTATGTTTAGGCATTTAATGCTCTTGGCAGCTCCAGTTTCTTTTGAAGTAACAAGCCAAGGCCTATCAGCAGCAGCTACTATTTTGTATTTCATCTTTTAAACTTTTTTTTTGGTTTTGCTCCTGTTGTTTTGATAGAGATACTCTTTATACTTAGTTAAAATGTAAAGCGACATGCTCATTTGGAATACATTAATTTAGGAAACCAAAACCAGGTTTCCCCTGTTAATATCTTTCAGATGCAGGCTTTTGTACTGCTGGGTTGTAAAGATGAGGCAGAGACTGTGAGTATGTCTTTGTGGGTTATGTCGGTTGGCCAGTGTGATTCATTTGATTTTCAGCCTGTCTGAGGAAAAAGGCCTGCCAAAAACAGTAATGACAGGCAGACCGTGGACTCACAGACAAATGTGAAAGATAAAGCGGGCTCATATTTCATTGTGTAAGTGGCAAAGGTTCAGCATCTGTGTGATCTCCTCCAGAGATTCTCAGAAACTCACTCTCTTTTGCTCTCTTTCCTTCTCTGCCGTCTGCAGGTTTTACTGTGATAAGTCTAGTGAGAACATGTTTAAGATAAATAACTTGAAGTGAACTTTTTGAGAAGATGTTTTGGCCTGGTGGACAAAAAAATAACAAGAAAAGTCTTACCAACCACCAGAAAAACGCCCTGCAACTGCATAGCAATGGCATGGCAACCACCCACAACACCATAGCATCATGGCTGAGAATGTAAAATCTTATGAATTACTGATTTCTTTAACCCCTTATTAAGCAGGGGTGCCATGCACTCATTATTTTTGAGGGGGCACGAGTGTGGTGTGGGGTGGGGTGGGGTGGGGGGTGTTGTCATGTGACACACAGCAGCCACAATAGCACTTATGTTCTTGTTTTATTCATTTTTTCCTTTTTATTCGAAACATTCCCAAACGCATGAACTATATCATGAAATATCTCGATTCTCACCTTTATAGATTCTGTTAGTTGATCTATATGATGGTCAAAGTAGCCTATAAAAATGTAGTCTATTAACTATGCATAAAACCAGTCTGTTTACTTAATTAACAGATATGGTTGTCATGCCATAACAGTTTTAATATGACTGACTTTATATTTAACTTATTTAACTGACAAGATTTTATGTGAATTTAACATTGGATGTTAATGTGAATAAAAACATTGTAAGTTAGGCTACTTATCATAACACGTTCATTGTACAGAAAGAGAGCAAAGAACATTTACATTATCAAAGAACATTTTGACTGACAGTCTAGAGTTCAAGCACTCTCAAAAACTCCCATTAAAATCACTGAAGCTGCTTACACTGTGAAATTAATATCTTATTTACAGATTCATACACACATCTGCACTTTATTGTTTCGAACGAGAGAATTCGCCAGAATGATATCTAAATAATCAATAAAAACATTTTTCACAGAATTTTATCTTTTATAGGGCCAGCAGAGAAGGCTCTGCTGCCCCTGACGGCATTCAGTCAGCGAGCAAGTGAAGAAAACACCTACATTTTAGCAATGACTCATCTGAACACCTCTGATTGGTCATTGCATTCATAAGCTCAACAAAATCATTGGTTAAATAATGCGCAGTGCTGTAAAACACATCTGTATCTGGCTCAGCACCATAAAGTAGATTTGAATTTAGCATCTAATGATATGATGTGCTGAACGATTTAATCACGCTGGTGTGATTGTATCAAATATAGAAAATATTATTCGGCTATTTTTTGTCTTTTGGAAGCTGCATTCAAAATCCACTTGGCTCAAAAATCTGAGGGGGCATGTCACTTTGAATGGGCATGACGCCTCTGCCCTTAAGTGTCACCCCCCATTTTTGAACAGACGTAAAAGTGCACTATCCAAACTTAAATTGTTATAATTCATGAACGCTTTGGAATACATACCTAAGGTTGGACTCTCTTAAGAAGACAATCTGCATATTATTGCAGAAGTGGAATCATTTCAAAATACAAAAGTATCAAAATGTTATAGACGTTTAAATTTACTGTAAATAAAATGCACTGTACCATTTTTTTATTATAATTTTATATAAAATAAATATTTTACTAAATAGTTTTGAATCCAAAATTGCAATAGAATTAAAGTATTATGTCTAAATAAGTTATGTTCCAAATTTGAAGTTATGAAAAAATAGATTTTCTTTAGGGCGTTATACCACAAACAGCCACCGTGTGCCTTCCAAACTACATTTGAAAGTTTATTTATTAATTTATTTATTCACGCTGAAATCATGTTTTTTAAACCATATTAGTTTAAACTTCTGATATATGGTTTTCTGAGTGCACACATCCGAAGCACGAGCACAGAAAGCAGCTGTCATGCAGCATGTGAGTACTAAACTGTTCTCTTTCATGTCTTATTGCGCTTAAACTGTCAAATACACATAATTTTATGTTAAAAACTACACTTGACTTACGAAAACAGTTTATATTCACTAATATGTCACCTTTACATATTTTATACACTGTTTAAAAATGGTTCTTTATTGGTATTGATTGCCCCATCTTTATGGAATCTTTCCATTCCACAAATGGTTCTTAAGAATATTTGAAATGTTCTTCACACTAAGAAGGATTCGTTTTAGAACTGTCACTAAAAGGTTCTTTTTTGGAGAAGTAAAACTGGTTATTGGTTTTTGAAACCATAGTTTTAAGAGTATTACCCTTCTTAAATGAATAAAGAATATCAATCCCAGCATTCCTTTCTTGTACTGCCTACTGTAATGTGTCATTTCTTCAGTGCTTAGTATTGGTGCAAATGGTTAATCCTAGTGGTTATGTAATATCAAATGGTTTGGAACGTGGTTAAAATCATGAAAAGAATGATACATTAGAATATCCCAGGTCTTTTGTATTTATTGGCTAAATGATTCACAAGCTGAGCTCAGTCTCTGACTATCGGGTCTTATTATCTCGCTCCGAATTTGTAACTGATAATAACTAGAGAGATTTCTGTGCACCTGCGTGTGTTTTATGCAGGTTGACACCAGCTCATCACCTCATTATACTTTTACCCACATGGACCCCATTTGAATCATATTAGGCTCTATCAAACTTGCTCAGCAGGGAACCTGTTCATCACACTTTCAGCGGTACATTTCGAAGACAATGACATCTATCTCAATTTAATATCACTCTTTCTCAGTAAAGCAGATCTTTGAAGTTCTTAATAGTTCAAAATGATGAGCTATATAGGACCGGGCTATACACAGAGAAGGTCAACTACTGTTGTTCCTTGAGCAACCTAAACAGTAGGACTTGGATAACACTGGGAAGCGTGCCCTTCCGCTTGGAAGAGGCACACTGCGGAGTCACCTCCTCCCAGGGGGTTCATGTGAAGTAACCCCGTAGGGCCCTATTGCACATGCAGGTCTCTGAGATGGCTTAGGCTGCATCATTAGAGATGGCAGAACGTGGTCTGCCAGGGAAAACACGGCTCTAATAAGCATACCATGGAATACACATACGGGATCCCAGCAGGGTCTCTCATATGGGCACTAGCCTCACACCAGATTTCAAGAATTCATTGGCTGAAAGGCCTGGCGCCGGATGCTCTGCCACGTCTGGACGCCGGAGTGCTGGAGGACTCGACAGGGTTTGCCTGGTTAAGTTACTCTCTGGAGAATTAGGCGTAAGGACGCCGCAAGCCGACTCTGAGCCGGGCCTCACTACCCGTTTGAGGTGAGAACACAGGAGGAAACCGGTTCGACACGTAGGCTATAAAACCTAGCGAACATGCTGGGAGTCGCCCAACCCGCAGCTCTACAGATGTCTGTTAGCAAAGCACCACGAGCCAGCGCCCAGGACAATGCGACACCCCTAGTGGAGTGAGCAAGCAGCCTGAGCGGGCAGGGCACACCTTGTGCTTCATAAGCCAAGGTGATGGGGTCCACTATCCAGTGGGCCATCCTCTGCTTGGAGACAGCCTTCCCCTTCTGCTGTCCTCCGTAACAGACAAAGAGCTGTTCTGAGGTAGGGTTTTCATAGAGAGAAACTTCAACTCGACTGACTGCAAAGGCTCAAAGGGGGCAGTTTGTAGGGCTCTTAGCACCAATGCTAACATTTCCTGGGGTCCTCATGGTGAGCGTAACACCATATGACGAACAGGTTCCACTTCAGAGCATAAGCCCGTCTTGTGGACGGTGCTCGTGCTGAAGCAATAGTGAGTGCTACCTCCTGGGATAGGTCACCTAGAACCTCTGCGTCCCGTCCAGAGACCACACATGGAGTTTCAACAGGTCTGGACACGGGTGCCAGAGGGTGCCCCATCTCTGAGAAAGCAGATCCTCCTCAAAGGAATCGGCCAGGGAGGGGCGGCTGCGAGGAGCATGAGTTCCGGGAACCAGGTCCTGCTGGGCCAATATGGAGCCACTAACAGGACCTGCTCCTCATCCTCCCTGATCTTGCACAGTGTCTGTGCTAGCAGGCTCACTGGGGGGAATGCATATTTGAGCAGGCCCTGGGGCCAGCTGTGTGCCAGCATATTGCCTTGGATAGGGAGTAGAATCACTGGCAATGGGTGGTTTCTGGAGATGCAAACAGGTCTACCTGAGCAACGCCTAACCGACTCCAAATCAGCTGGACCACCTGGGGATGGAGTCGCCACTCCCCAGGAAGTGTCGCTCGAGATTGAACACTCCTGGGATGTGGATGGCACGAAGGGACCTCAGATGCTTCTGACTCCAGAGGATGAGGTGACGGGCGAGTTGTTACATGCGACGGGAGCATAAACCGCCTTGCCGGTTGATATACGCAACGGTCGCCATGTTGTCCGTACGGACCAGAACGTCCTTGCCCCGAAGGCGCCCTCTGAGGCGGCTAAGGGCAAGGTGTACTGCCAGCAACACCAGGCAACTGATATGCCAAGGCAGTTGGGGACCCTTCCATACCCCTGACACTGTGTGCCCGTTGTACGTGGCTCCCCAGCCGGTGGCCGAGGCATCCGTGAATACCACAGCATACCTGGAGACCTGTTCCAGGGGCACTCCTGCCCGAAGGAACGAAGGATCTGTCCACGGGCTGAAGGTTTTGCGGCAGGCCGGTGTAATCTGAACCCAGTGAGTACCGCGTTTCCATGCCCACCTCGGGACTCGGCCATGGAGCCATTGCTGAAGCGGTCTCAAATGGAGCAGACCGAGCAGAACTATCGCCGCAGCTGCAGCCATATGACCCAGGAGCCTCTGAAAGAGTTTCAGTGGGACCGCCGTCTTGCCTGATAAAGTCTTGAGGCAGTTCAGCACCGACTGAGCACGTTCCTGGGTGACGCGTGCTTTCTGGTTGACCGAATCCAACTTCATGCTGAGAAAAGAGATCCTCTGTGTTGGCACGAGTTTGCTCTTTTCTCAGTTGACCCAAAGGCCCAACTGGCTGAGGTGCCTGAGCACCAGGTCCCTGTGTACGCACAACTGCTCGCGAGACTGTGCAAGTATGAGCCAGTCGTCGAGATAGTTGAGGATGCGCACACCCCGTTCTCTCAGGGGAACAAGGGCCGCCTTCGCGACTTTGGTGAAGACGCGAGGCGACAGGGACAGCCCGAAGGGCAGGACCTTGTACTGATATACCCGGCCCTTGAACGCGAAACACAGTAATGGCCAGTGTTGCAGGAGAATCGAGACATGAAAGTACGCGTTCTTCAGGTCGGACACACCCGCAAATGCGTTTCTGCATCAACATCTTGAACGGCAGCTTGTGAAGTGCACAGTTCAAAACTCGCAGATTCAAGATCGGTCGTAACCCACCACTTTTCTTGGGCACAATGAAGTAAGGGCTGTAAAACCCTGACCTCATATTGGCGGGAGGGACCGGCTCTATCGCATCCTTCGCCAGCAGGACTGCGATTTCCGCATACAAGACAGGGGCATCGACGGCCTTGACTGAAGTGAACCGGATGGCCCTGAACTTGGGAGGACGGCGGGCGAACTGAATCACGTATCCGAGTCTGATGGTCCGCAGGAGCCACCGGGACGGACTGAGGAGCGCTAACCAGGCTCCAAGAGACCGTGCCAGCGGAACCAACCTACCAGCGGTGGGGCAGTGTGGTGGAACACAGGGCCCTGTCCCTGTGACGGCCTGGCCTGTTACGGCAGAGGGCAGGGTCTGGGTGTGAAGTGTAACACTCACCTGATTCCTCCTCGTGTGGGAGGAAACGCAGGAACCCGGCTTGAGGCTTGTGACAGCCCGGCCTGTGATGACATGAAGCGGGGACTCGAGTGTTACAGCCCTTACCTGGTTCCACGAATGGGCAGGAGGGGTGTTCTTGGGCAACCCACTGCTGCCCGCTGGCGAGAAAGGAGGAGGGAAGCGAACCAGTGATGCACAGCTCACAACTCTCCTCCTCTTGAGACCCAGAGACCGAGGAAACCGCTCTTTTATTGACATTTTGGGTACTGCTGGCAGCTGGGCCAGCGGCGGAACAAAAACAAAATGAAACAAAGGATTATCCACCCGGCCCTCCTCCGGGGGAGGGAGTGGTGCAGTCACCATCTCCCGACGATCAGTCTCCTCCATCTCTGGGTCGCCCGTCTCAGGGCCTCTTGCACTTGCCGCCAGGTTTGGCGGGGGCCTGGACGGGCTGGGCATCCTGCCTGTGACCGGCTCCACAACGCTGCGTGGTGGAAGGCTGCCGCGGCTGTGCGGGAGTGGGGGTGGCTGCAGGGGGCGCCCACGGCGACGAGCAGCCGGGGTGGAAGCAGCAGGTTTCCTCCAGCGCATGATGTGCTTGATAGCCTCAGTCTGCTTCTGTGCCGCCGAGAACTGCTGGGCAAAGCTCTCGACAGCGTCACCGAAGAGGCCGGTCTGTGACACGGGAGCATTCAGGAACTGTACCTTCTCCTGCTCCTGAATGTCAGCGAGACACAGCCAGAGATGGCGCTCCTGGACAAGTAGCATGGACATCGCACGACCCATACAGTCACTTTCGTCGCTCGAAGCGCGAGGTCCGTCGCAGCACGCAGCTCATGTAGAGCCGCCAGGTCGTGAATACCCTCGTGCAGGGCTTTGACCTGTGGGCCAGCAGTAACGCCATGGCGTGGAGGGCAGAAGCCACCTCCCCACAAGCTCTGTAAACACTGCCAGTTAGGCCTGACAAATACTTACAGGCCCGTGAGGAGAGACACGGATCACCCCGCAGAGTGGTAGCGGCTGTTGGACACAGTTGCATGGCCACAGACCGCTCCTCTGAGGGGATGCCCGTGTACACCAAAGCGGCTCCACCATCGAGGGTGGTGAGGGGGGAGGATCCACAAGATTTGTTCGGACAGTGAAAGGTGCCTTCCACAATCTTCTAAGCTCCTCATGCACTTCCAGAAAGAATGGTACCGGAGGGGGGCGCTGAGAACCAGCACGACCCCCACCGAGAAACCACTCGTCCAGCCTCGAAGGATCGGGACGCGGTGGAGGATTCCACACGAGCCTGACATTCTCGGCGGCCCGGGAAAGCATAGCAATCATCTCTGGGTCTGGCTTGGACAACGCTACTTTGAGTGCTATAAGTGGCTAACAGCTAGCACTGAGCACAAGTTATTTTGTTGGCCGTGTTTACTTTTTAATATGAGTAAAGGGACATGGAATGACAGACGCATGGACTTTATTATTTGATGAGTATTGTATCATACACATTGTTATGGTGGTGTACGTCAGAGCATGTGAGCGGAGCGGAGCGTGGAGCGAGCGGGGAGCGGAGCGTGCAAAATATAGTCGGAGCGGGGAGAGGAGCTTGCAAAATATAGATTTTTATCCAAAGAGCGATCGCTCCGGTTCCGCTCCGATACCGCTCACACCACGAGTCTAGGGCATGCACAAATCCACCCAGAATTCACCTGTGCCTTCAACAATTAACAAAACTGTCAGCCTACACTTCAAAAATCGTTCGTTGTGAAGGAGAGATGGAGTTCGTGAAATATTTCCAAAAGCAAACCGACAGGTCATACAGGTGCACAATTCCTGTCAAAAAATTAGATGATAACGATGTTGAACATGAACAGGAATGTGGTGATACGATTTCAATAAGTAAGGATTCGTATTTTAATCTAAAAAGACACATCATGCGGAACCATGAAGAACATGGGGAGGCCAGAGCAAAACGTGAGCATTTTGAATATGGTTGAAATAGGAAATATTGGCTAATAATCAATTAAATAAGTTTTGTCATACGAATATTTTAATGTAGCCTACTTAACCCTGTCCGTGATTTTTTATTTCATAGACAAAGAGATAAATATATGTTCTATTTTGACTGTTGCTGTGAGTTCTTTATAGGATATAGGCTGTGTGGCGGACACGTGTTGATTTTCCTTTCCGCGCCTATGTGCAGCCACACTGCCTGCGGGATATGCACGTATCAGGTGCGCGGTCCAACCACACCGCAACCGCGGCTCCGCGACAGAATAGAAGTGAAGCGGATTTTTCCGCAGCAGTTACACAACAAACCCGCTCCACGTCCGCCACGCAGACAGTGTGTCCCAAGGCTTCGGTTGAAAACGGCAGGTGTTAGGCATGCAGAGGAATTTTAAATGTGAGCGAGCGTGGAGCGATTTCAACGGAGCGGGATGAAATTGTAGGTGAGCGGGGAGCGGAAATGAGCGGAGCGGTCTGCTGTAACTTTGAGCGGTGGAGCGGGGGAGCGAACATCCACGTGAGCGGGGAGCGGGAATTCTCACCGCTCAGCTCCGCTCACATGCTCTGGTGTACGTGGTGTGTTGATAATACTGTGGTGTGGTGTGGTGTGTGGATGTCCAGAGTTTGTACAGTTTTGCTGCTTTGGTCGCATCGTCATTTTAGAGTGACGTGAATGTGCATAGTGACCCGTGTATTGGTGGATTACTTTTACTGATCCATGTAGGGAAATTTACTCTTCATTTAACCCACCCTAATCTAGCCAACTGTTGAAATTGTTGATCAGCCGTCATTGTTGTTGAGAACCTGTGTGCGGCATAATACAGTATGTGCATTATATGCATATGGCTGCGTTAGCTGTAACAGAGATGTGTAAGATGTATGCATGTAGTTTACAGTTGCTTACTGAAGGCCCTGACTGAAACCCCATGGTACGCACTGTATAGCAGCAATCTCACAGGACTTTTTCAGCTTGACAGTTTTCCAGATTTTGACAGCTTGATCTGTGACTGGCTTTTGTCCTGAAACAGAATTTACATGTTTTTTTTCCAGACAACGAGATCAATTCCAATATAAGTAGCTTTCTTTGACATAAAATATCAAAATGAAATGGAGGAAACATTCGTAATAAATTAATTTCAATATGGGAAACATTGACCAACTGGTGAGTCACGACTAGTCATGCTGATGATAAATGCAACAAACGGTTATCTAGATTAATTAACACTATATGCTAAGAGTTAGGATTAGGGTCTGGCTTGCATGCTAGTATGCATAATTAATTGTTATTATAATAGATACATGTAATATGTAAGAGATAATATTAAGATTAATAATATAATTAAATTTTACCAGAAATTTTATGGTAATGCAGTATCACTTTAAATTCACCTTCATGAACTAAAAATGAAATACATGCTGCATTTTGCCCAGCCTTGCTTCCTTGGGATGAAAATAAATCGAATCCTGAGCTGAAGAGCCCCCTTTGAAGCAGTGTTCACTCATGACATGGAGGCTAATGACTCGTGTTTTGTCCCTGACAGGACATTGTCACAGGTGTCATCCGCACACATTTCATCCACTTCAGTAGACTGCAGGGATATGGATGCTAGTGTGACCATGGCAATGGCTGTTGCCAGGCAATGGCAGCCCTCTTTAAAACAGAGATTAAATGCTGGCAGAGGGTGATGGAACAAATTACAGTAATGGGTCATAAAGAGGTCCCATGTGTCTCAGCTTCACGCAGATGGTAAAATATGAGCACGTGGCCCATGTGCTTCTCATCAATTTATCTTTCTTGCTCTCTCTCTCTCTCTCTCCCCTCTAAGCTTTCCTGTTAAACTGACGGAGCTTCACTTCACCTGAGGCCAGGAATAGAGATTGAGTTTTTACAGATACTGTATCTCGTGTTATCAATCAATAATAATTGACTACATTCCAACTATTCGGTGTTCTAGAGTCAATTGTTTTGCTTCACCAATCAATTGAATCAGTTATATTAATATATAAATAACAAAGTCATGTTAAAAATGAAAGTGCTCAGGAGACATATGGGAAAAGTATATATGATAGGGCAGAAGACATATGTCATGGCAAATATGATAGATGCACAATGAAACTCAGGAGTCGTTTAGATGACACCACTTTAAAATGAAAACAGAAAACTTTTTTTTTTTTTTTTTTTTACTTAATTTTGGCCATTTATTTACACAACCACCGCATTCTGGAGGCCTGAAAACACAAACTTTTGAAAACGGTTTTTATCAGCTATTACATTGACTGAATGATCTCTGTGTAAACTTTCTTTTCTATCGTACCTGTCTTTTTCTAAAAAATGCAAAAAAAAAAATTCTTATTTTCAACATTTTTATTGTCCCTATTATGCAAAGCAGATCTTTATGAGTACTTGACTGGTACACATTAGTCACTACATAATTTAATCTAGTAGCCTGCACATTAGATTAAATTGTATTATAAATTATAAATATAAAATAAATAAAATTCATAAATTATAAAACAAAGAAATCAAGTTTACAAGTGTTCACAATTGTGTTGTCTAGATCCCAAATAAATTTGGACGACCTATGCTTTCCCATTGCCAAAATAATGAGTAACAAGTACTTTAGAATCAGCAAACTTTTTGACCATTTCAGCTTCCAGTTTTTTGTTTGTTTGTTTGTTTGTTTTTCTTTCTAAGTAGAGAGATATTTCCAGAATCCCTAACATAGGATTACTGGAAGAATTGTTTTAAGATCCAAGCAGCTGTTTATAAATGACTGGTCAAGTCACATTTACTTATGTAACACTTTATACAATACAGATTGTTTCAAAACAGCTTCAAAGTAATAACGTGTGACCAAAAAAAAGTATCAGTCATTAAACAAATATATATATATATATATATATATATATATATATATATATATATATATATATTATTATTTTTTTAGTTAAACTAGGTTCCCTAGCATAGGATTACTGGAAGAATTGCCGGAAGGTCTAAGCAGTTGTTTATAAATGACTGGTTTATCATAGTGATTGTGATTTACATTAGCATGCTCTTCAACAAATTTTGTTTGGACATCCACTTCAAAAGTTTCCTTGTTGAAATAATGCAAGGCATTGCGAAGATAAGAGTAAACTGATTCGGCACTATGGACGCAATTGGCGAGGGTTGCGGAAGGAATTGAGTTGAAGTGTTTAACACACGATTAAAAGAAACCAAAAAGTGTCAGGAGGTTAATGTGCATAATAATTTGTTCCAGGAATAAACCAATTTATCATCACTGATAAATGTGTGGAGGTAAAATTTAGTTAAACCTCAAGTGAGTTCACAGACATACTGATACATTAAACTTTAGCAATGAAACAGGCTCTTTGTTGTATGAATGGGTGGCTGGAAAGGTCAAGTTATCTGACGTGAATGTGAAAGAATTTGATACTTCTCAAATTTAAGGGCAGGACTGTACTGATGTCTTTTCATATCAGTGTCAATTAGTTGACAGTTTCCTCTTAGAAAATACCATTTGCATAATCTGTCTGAAGCTACATAATACAAAGGCAAGCTGACAATGGAATAGGGACATATTTGACAAAGGCCTGGTTTCACAGACAGGGCTTAGACTAAACCAGGATTAGACCATAGTTCAATTAGGAGATTTAAATAATTTTTAGAAATGTGCCTAAAGCCCTATTCGGACGGTAATTGTTTCTCAGGGGGACGTAAGTGATTTTCACCATATACAGGGGGTAGTTGGTGATTTAATTGCCGTCCGAATCCAGGATGTCGGTGTTTTTCTCTCACCACCCTCGTGAAAATCCCCGGCCGAATTACCTACTGTTTTTTGACAAACACCGAGGTCGTGTGGTAATTAAATTGCCGTCCGAATCCACATCTCTGAGTTTACGAGAAGAAATCGATTCAAAATTCAGTGTTTAATCCCAGTTTGAGCTCTCCCGAACACCGTAACGTTGTACTTCGGTGTAATTTACATATGATTTCTGAAATGCTGGAAAGTATTTAAAAGAACAATACTTCATGACTGCTCAACCACAGCGAGTGGGAGCAGAAAAAGAAGAAAAGCACATAAACTTTCAAATGGGTCTTTATTATGGCAGCAGTAGGTATGCAATACAATTTTAAAATGTGTATTATACACAGATATATATTGCGTATAATTATATACAACTATAGCGCGTCTATTTTCATATTTTTAAACAGGAGATTTAAATAATCAAATAGTAAATATTATAAAATATGCTTGGAATAATAATAATACATTTTACATAATAATATGTATTTTTAAATACATTTTACACAATAATAAGAATACATTTGTAAATAAAATTCATTTTATTTACAGCAGACAATCATGTGATTGGCCACGTGAGCAGCGCGTTCCCGGGTGCGCAGGATCACAGAACTCGCTCCTCCACTGTGAATAAATCTCCATCCGAATGCATGAGTTTTATCACTGAGGTGATATGTCAATTTATTTTTACAGACGTCCATATGAGAAACAATTACCGTCCGAATCGGGCTTTAGAGAAAAACATTACTGCTGTGCATCTTGAGACAAAACAAAGGGACTGATATATTTTAAGATCAGTCAGTGCAAGTTTCTTTCAGTTAAAACAGCTCAGACTTACATTTTAGTCTGGGACTGGGCCTAAGCCTTGTCTGTGAAACCGTCCGGAGGATAATGTTCTTCCCAGAATTGTCCACGAGAGAATACATAGTGTTTAGTGTTTGTGTGGCTTATGAAACTAGAAAGGCAAGAACAGAATGCAACTTCCAGTCAGTGTCACAATATGTGGATGATACTGTGAGATTATTTCATGTGTTTGATGGGAGATTAAATTGGGTCATTCTGGAAAACCAAATGTTGTGTTGGATTCTTATTCGTACTGTTTCATTCAAACCTTTTGAAGTGTAATGAACACTAAATCAAATTACTTTAGATGTTAAATCTTTTCCCACCATCAACAGAATTTTCTAGCATTCCGTCTGGTGTACAATGAGAGGTGCTATGACGCATCTTCTAAAATAGTATTGAACATTTGATTCAAAGCACGGTGAAGAAGAAGCAGAAACAAGTGATTACGTATGTAAGCAGATGCTTATGTGAAATAACGGCATCATCAAGAATTAAATAGCATATAAATCAAAACTGTCTAATGTTATTGAATGAAACGATCATCCAGGAAGCGGTTTAGGACCGTGCAAGCTTTGGATGTATTGATGGAAGAGATCTATTCCATCTATGTTCTGATGATCGTTCTGAATCTGATCCAGACAATGTATTTTACAAAAACTTGATTTTCTCAGCTTTTTGTTCAAAATGTTGCTTTATTAATGAAACTTACCCACATTCAAATGCTGATAAAAAAGACTGCATGACGCTAGAATAAAACTATTTTTGTTTCGTTTTTTTGTTTAAAAGCAGAGGCTCTGTTCTTTGTTTTGGTATATTGCATGTTCAGATATTCATACAACAAAATACACTGTTGTCAATGTTGACTACATTCAACTTTTGTGAAAATTATCAAAAATGCTGGTTGTGGCTAAAAAAAAAGTTGGCAGGGAAAGAGTTTAAATGTTCTCAGAATTATGAGTGAAACTTATAACCAAAGATTGTGATGAAGCTTTGTAATAGAGACCAGTTTAAGTCCAGACTACAAGAGGGCTGAGTCCAAGTCAAGACCAAGACTAGAAGAGGGTCAACTCCAAATCTAGACCAAGACCAGAAGAGGGTTGAGTCCAAATGAAGAAGTCTGAGTCAAGACCAAGACCAGAAGAGGGTTGAGTCCAAATCAAGAATTCTGAGTCAAGACAGAGACCAGAGGAGAGTTGAATCCAAGTCAAGACCAAGACTAAAATATGGTCGAGTCCAAGTCAAGACCAAGACCAGAATAGTGTCAGGTCCAAATCTAGACCAAGACTAGAAGAGGGTCGAGTCCAAGTCAAGACCAAGAGCAGAAAAGAGTCAAGTCCAAATCTAGACCAAGGTCAGAAGAGGGTCAAGTCAATATCAAGACCAAGACCAGAAGAGGATCAAGTCCAAATCTAGACCAAGACCAGAAGAGGGTTGAGTCCAAGTCAAGACCAAGATCAGAAGAGGGTCAAGTCCAAATCTAGACCAAGACCAGAAGAGGGTTGAGTCCATGTCAAGACCAAGACCAGAAAAGGGTTGAGTCCAAGTCAAGAAGTCTGAGTACAGACAGAGACCAGAAGAGGTTTGAGTCCAAGTCAAGACCAAGACTAAAAGAGGATCGTGTCCAAGTCAAAACCGAGACCACAAGAGGGCCAAATCCAAATCTAAACCAAGAGTCTGGTCTCAAGTGCTATAAAACTGTAATACATGATAGAACTCTCCTGATGACAAATATTAGGTATTCATCAGTAACTGACAGTAACTGTACATGTACAGGCGGTTTATTTAGGGTATGATAAGTATGAATGGTGGCAACAGTGGCAACTGACAACAGTATTGCTGTACTCAAAAAAAAACTGTCTCGAGTCCAAATCAAAGACCACATTTTCATGGTCTTGGACTCGGGAGCATATGGCCTCGGTCGTGACTTGGACTCGACCCTCTTCTGGTTTCAGTCTTGACTGAATGACAAATGAGCCGGTCTTGACTACAGCACTTCCACCATGTACTATGTTTGTTTGTGGGTGTGTTATGTAGTACTGAAGACAGTTATGTCATCATTCAGCTCTCAAGTCAGTGGAAATGCGGGCTGGTTTGGAGAGAGAAGTTCACTTCCACAGTTATCTCTGTGCTGACTGCCCCTGATTCTGCTTGATTCTGGTACCAAATATGATTAAGACTGTCTAATTTAGAGTGATATTTTATAGAATATCCAACCCACAGTCAAGGTATTGCCAAGCGTAGAGTCAAGGACACACAAGCAATAAATGACAACGGACATGGGAAGAGTCTGTTGTCTAGCGGGGACCAGAGAAGGAGGAAAAAAGAGCAGGAGGCCAGTCTGAGATTAATTTCCTTCTCTTTCAGCTGCTCCATTTAACAAGTGGCATGTGTGAACCATTAGGACTGGACAATTTCCCTGGAAAGTGAGAGTGGTGTTGAGGTGGATGCGTTGAGATGAATTCCAGACACCCTGAGCTAATGAGCACATGTGAAGGCATGTCACCATAAAGACCATCCACAGAGCTCACAGGCCTGTCACAGTAACCAAAGAAGAGCTCTTTGGGCATGGGATCAGTGCGCCACAGACTAATGCAGTGGAAAAGCACCTCCGCGCCCAGGGAAATTTCCAGACAGACAGCCCCAATCAAAAAATGTATGTAAACATTCATCCGATTCCAGAATGAAAACAAAAAGCCAGCATTTACAAACTAAAGTGAGACAAAACAGACCACAGGGAAAAAGTAACATGAGCACAAAATGGCAAATTTGTGTAGTTTTTACCAGGTTTTCCCATTTATTTCATGACAGTTTGAATTCATTGTTTAAAAACCTACAATCAGTCAGAGCAAGGCTTTTACGTTACAGTGATATTTGGTACTGTGGAAAATTAGTGTGATCTCAGCATAAGAAACATCTGCAATGAATGCATTGTGATGTGAAAACTATGTATGAATTGGAATTAAAGTCAAAAGTCATTTGGACTAGAAAAATGTTATTCATTCAAATTAGGCAGTCTAAACTCATTGTCAGCTGGTTAAAAATGTGGTTTGTTTATAACTCGATATGAATGTCAGCTGAATATTACATTAACTTGGAGCACATGCTGCATTCTGATGGGGATGTCAATCATTACATGAACACTGATGATGATTTGGGTCAAAAAAATCAAGTTTGGGTCATTTTGGCAACCAAGCACTTTCAAATGCCTTTCTGGCTTTTTCAGTTCCCATTCGCAGTCAATGGTCACTGCTTGAGTGATTCTGGTGTAAAAGAAAATGCTCAGACAAAACCCTCCAGTTTTAAAAGAACACACTTCTCACTGCAGTCAGTTTAAAATGTCTCTTTCCTCTCTGTTTTAATTAGTTTTCTTCTATTTTCCATGCATATTTATGTCATGAGCACTGCGAACACAGATAGATAAAGTGACACTCAGAGAATGGGTGGAATTTGACGTTCATGCTTTCTTCCAATTCCGCATTCCCAACCCAGCACCACTGGGTTACTGATTGCGAATTATTATTAACCTAAATAGGGACTAACTAAGCTCCCTTACTCAACAGTTTCAACTCAGTGTTTGGGCTGAAAAAATAACCCTGCTTTTTTAATGTACGAGGTGCTGATTTTTCATGAATTTGTTCCATGAGATTTGTACATGAAGGTCCACTCCTCAACCTATTGGTGGGGCATAAGCAAATAGTGTGAAAAATAAATAATCCAATTTTGTAGCAATTAGCCACCAATTCGCCAATACGTAATATAATTACCAACTGCCATAAGAATTTAGCTCCCATACTAATTAAACACAACTGAACCAGCTAATCAAGATCTTCAGGATAACTTGAAATGTGCAAGCAAGTGTGCTGGGGCAAGTAGGAGCTAGGACACGGGCCCTCCAGGAGCAGGATTGGACACCCCTGTCCTACAGTGGAACCTACCATAAAGAGATATAGTAGTTCACCCAAAAATGTCACAATTTCAAAAATGTTCACCCAAAAATGCCAAAATTTGGTCACCATATACTCACCCTCAAGTTGGCCCAAACCTGTATAAATTACTTTCTTCTGCAGAACACAAAAGATGTTTCAAATAACCAAAATCTTTCTTGTCCCCACTGACTTCCATAGTATTTTTCCCCCATTCTGGTAGTCAATGGCTAGCAACAATTGTTTATCAGGATTTTTCGAGATGGTCCTCACTGCAGAACACAAGATCCAGGGGGCGGAGTTGGATCTAGATCCAACTCATCCCACCTTACATAGACCTAAACCTACCCGTCTCCACCCCCTGATCCCTAAACCCACCCATCCCCACCCCTACACCTACCAATCTCCACCCCCTGGATGTGGATCCAACCCCGCCACCTGGATCTTTGTTCTGCAGTGAGCGGCTACTGCATTTTTCAAACAGAATTTTTTGACAGAATTTTCATCTTGGGTGAACTATCCATTTAACACCCATGGCATCGTGTCATGGGCCCGTCCAAGGTACAAAGGACACATAGCAAAAGACCACACCAAACATTTCATAACCCTTATCTAAATTGGACGCTTGAAAATGCTGAATAGAGCGGATTATAAGTATTATGAAGGGTTAATGACAGGTACTGTAATTATAAGACTTGAAACAATGATCCATAACTTGTCAAAGTGTCCAAACCCAAGAGTTATTTAGCTGTGAAAAAAATGGGAAAAAACCCAAATGTAAACAGAAACAAAGTCATGCTATTAATCACAGGTTCATAAATGTTTTTTTTTTTAGAATAAAATGAAACTGAGAATTGGTTTGCTTAATGCTCATATGAAATATGAGTTTACTCTATAAACAACATCACTAGTTATGTTTCCATCTAAATTTGTGAATTTAACTTATGCACAAAATTGGAATACCACATAAACCTTTTGCAAATAAAGCACCTTTCCATCCAATGAGTCAAAAATAACAAAATCATCACTTCCTGATAAACTGCCACTAAATCAATAAGAAGCCACTGAATATAACAATTATCATTTACTGTATAATAAATTGCGTGTGCCTCCGAGCGAGCAGATGAAACAGAATAAATGAAGACATTGCTTTTTGAGGTGGATGCATGCTTTTTGGGAATGCAGTCATGTAGGATAGTTCTGGGAGACAATTAGCCTATACAGAAATGCTGTACCAACAGACTTTGCTCAGCCTTTTCAGAATGACCATAACAACATTTCAGATGCTGTGCAATGATCGGTCTGCTGGTTAGCCAAGTTATGTTGTCCCATCGCACAAAATCACATGACTTCTTTTAAGTGCAATTGAGGAATTTATTTGGTAAATGTGTTTCCATCACCCATTATTCATCCCATTATAACTATTTTTCGCAAAAAACACCTCAAGCAAGCATAAAAACTTCAAAATGCGCATAAAAACAGAATGATGGAAACATAGCTACAGACAAAATATGTTCCTCCAATCCACTCTGCTGGTGTCTCTGCTTTTCGGTCCCCAGCTGCCCACCCTTTTAGCCCCAATCCTAGAGGCCCCTTATTCTCCAAACACAGGGTCTTTGAAGAGTGCAAAAAGGGCACACACGGTAGTATCTATATCAGCCACTGCTTAATTTTCCATCTTGCCACCCCCCGACCACGAGCACCCGGAAAAAAAATTGGCTATACAGTTCAGAGCGCTGCAGTCTGACCTCAGCAGGAAATGGGGGCTGAGGTTTGGGGTAGGGGGTGTTGTTTTAATGAGCATGAGACTCGGAGGCAAAGAGGTGTTTCATATACAGGGGTCCTACAGGGCTCCCGTAATTCCTGCCTCCTGGGGAGAACCTGAAGCTTTAGTGGAATGTAAGAGGAGGCTGTACTTGACTGATCTCAATTTCAAGATTAACCTGTGCTAGTTATACACCTTGGTTTAAGGGGAAGCAAGGTTGTTTAGGTGTGCGTATCATTTAAGAGTGTACAAGGTGGTGTTTTCGTACAAATGCATATGAATTTGCCACAAATTCACCAATATATAATATAGTTGCTATAAGAGTGCTGCAACACCCTAGAACGGGTGTCCAATCCTGCTCTTGGAGGTTCACCCTGCTGAAGATTTTAGCTCCAGTCTTAATTAAACACACCTGAACTCATCAATTCCCTCAGGAAAACTAAAAAAACCTGCAAGTGTCACGAATCCTGTCCATGCACTTCCGTTTATTCACCACCAGAGGTCACTCACTCACCACATTGACTCTTGCACTAAACGAACTGTTGCACACCATCTCAAAATACATTTCCCATCATCCATTGGCACTGACGTCACACAGCTGAACTATCACACAATCACTATCACCCAATCACACACGCTTTATAAACCTTGGACTTCCTCTTGCTCTCTGCCGAGTATTGTATGCGCATATCGCTAACCTATCCGATAGCTACCTTACGGAGCCCTCTCAGTATCATAGTCTTGCCTTGTTAGTTGTCCCGTGTTTGATATCTGCCCGTGTTTCCTGGATTAACCCTTTGCCTTACCGTTCGGACTCTGTTTGCCCCTTTTTGGATTATTGCTTGTGTACCTGGATTATCTCTCTGCCTTGCCCTTTTGGATATTGTTTGCCAATCGTCGACCCACGCTTGCCCTAGGATTACTCTGTGTCTTGCCCCTGCCATACCTGTTTGCTGTTTATTGACCCTGCCTGTATTATGACCATGTTATATAATAAAGCCTCGCAAATGGATCCGCGCGTCTCATGTCTCGTCGACCCCGTTACAGCAAGCAAGTGTGTTAGAGCTAAACTCCATTGCCAAACTTAAATTCTTCCTGCTCCCATCCACATTTTTTACATTTTGTCCAATTCCCAATTGCACAATCACACAGGTAGAGATCTATGCAGATTTTTCTGTTGCTTTTCAGTATGGTTCTGTCCCAGTTGCATCGGGTCCTGTGGATGTAAACTACCTTATAGAGGTTACAGGACTACCTTGTACAGCATAGGTGTCAAATTCAGTTCTTGTAAAACCACTCTTCTGAAGAGTTTAGCTCCAACCCTAATAAACAAACCTCAACCAGCTAGTCAAGGTCTTCAGACTTGCCTGAAACCTCCATGCAGGTTTTTGTTGTTGTTGTTGTTTTTGTTGTTGTTTTTTGGAACTGCACTCTGCAGGACAGTTGCCCTCCATGATGGGAGTTTGACACGTGTGTTGTAGAGAGGCTCCCGTGGGAATGTAGACCTCAACAAGGTAGTTCACATTAGGTAAGGTGGTGTCTGAATGTTGTGGAGAGGAATGCCATATGATGGTAGTGTACATTTGCCAAGCAGTTTCATCCAGCTTCGTCCAACTTCAGGCTTGCCTGCTTTATGTTCATTTGAGACAAGCTATCCAAGAATCCATAACTCAGAAGTTTCCATCAAAACATCATGATAACTTTCCAATATATCATGCGAAGATGGAATATGATATGAGACAAGTTCTTTCCAGAACATGAAGAAATGCTGTCAAATGTGAGTTCAATCTCATCGTATCACACATGATTGTGTCTATCCCTCATTTTAACAGGTTTATATCAAACAGGACCACATTCCATCTTCCATATGAAGCACATCTGTGAGGAATCCATATATCATATAGCCAGACCTATGCATTAACAGTAGAATGCAACCAGAGAAACATACATTATTCTATTGATTCTCCTGATAAAGACACCATTTGACGATACTCTGTGACATTTGGCACTTTTCGAGTGCTTTCCAGTCTCCACATAAACTATGATTCTCAGACTACTGTACAGGAGTCTAAAGGAATAATTCAGCCAAGATTGCATCATTTTCCATCCTCATATCTTTCCAAAGTTGTATGACTTATCGTTCATCTATACTACACCATGTATTAATAGCATTTAACTCTTTTGATTTACAGTATCTCACAGAAGTGAGTACACCCCTCACATTTTTGTAAATATTTTATTATATCTTTTCATGTGACAACACTGAAGTGAGTGTACAGTAGTGAGTGTACAGCTTGTATAACAGTGTAAATTTGCTGTCCCCTCAAAATAACTCAACACACAGCCATTAATGTCTAAACCACTGGCCACAAAAGTGAGTACACCCCTAAGTGCACTGTAAAAAAGCCCTTCAAGGGTGTTGTCAGTAGGAATTTATTTTAAAAAGTATATTTCTTCCAGTAAATTGATTCCCTTTTCTTTTTGAATTAATTTAAGTTTTACATAAGTAAAAAGTGTGAATGTTTTTGTAACTTATTATTACCTATCAAAAAAATGATTTTACTGAACTTCACAATAAATTGCTTCTACAAAACTCTATTTAAGTGTTTATATCCAAAGTAAAACGTCACGACCCGCACATGCTGCAGCAGAACAACGAGATCGTTGCTCATTGTCACCTGTACCGGTCCAGTTTCGGATTTCTGTGGAGTCTTTGAGGGCTTTATACAACGTGCAACACATATAAGTAACTATTTACATCGCATAAAGTTAGGTTTTAGCCGAATGAGCACGCATTTATTGCACTATAAAATGTAAAAGCGTCGCCCGGTTTCAGACAGTAACGTTAAGTTTGTCAGTTTTGCAGGCGCCGCATGAGGCCTTACCGAAGGTCTTGACATTAACATTAATCTTAAAACAAGTATCGCTAACGTTAACGTAGGATAGGTATATGTGAGATATATTGCCAAATTATGATTCTACTTAGTTTGCGGACTTTTTTTATAAACAACATCATCATTTTGTTTGTTTAAGGAGTCTAATAACGTTAGCCTCGGTGAATGGGAATTATTTTGTCTCAAATCACTCATCTTAAATGTTCTGCCTCTTTCCGAATTAGCTAGCAAAACACTAGTAGCATGGCCTCTCATCCTCGTACATGTGTCGGTTAAAAGTTACGTTAACTGCTAGGTTTGTAGTTACTGTTTTTGTCCCTGCATGATTGAAAAAGATGAGGACATAATATATTCCTGGCGTCTCTCTCTCTGCAACCTGGTATCATGAAAATTCGTAAATATGTATACGTGTGTGTTGCTCTCTCCTCGCATTCTGTTTTGAATGAGGGTAAAAAAGTTGTTAGACTTAAAGTAGAAAGATAGGACTGGCAGCAGGCTCGCACCCTGAGTGTTCAGCAAAGCAGCTGTTTATGGACCTAGTCCGCTTTAACATTGTTTTATCAGTTTTTTTAAACGCTTTAACTTAATCTGTTGATATATTTGTCTGAAATATTTTGAAACCATTTGTTAAAGTAAAAAGATTAAATATTTATTTTGCATTGCAATAACATCAATGATCCTGATATTTTCATAAATAAACTCTTCTTTCATTTGTGTTGCTTCTTTAGAAGACCATCAGATCTACTGAGAGGAGCAGTTCATGGAGTAGGTAAGCTCTTTAGTAGGTGGAATTGAGGTAAATGTTTCAGAGGTTTGTTGTTATCTGTCATTTAGAGGAATTAAGGTAACCAAAAGTCAGTTATTGAGAGTCCTGAAAAAAGGAAAAAAAAAACTAAATTGGCATCCCTTTCTATTTTTTAATGACATAAAAATGAAAGGTTGCCAATTCTTTACACATCTTGAGTGTTCCCAATTACAGTCAAACAATTGATGTATTACAGATAAATGAAGAATTCCGAAGGTGTGCTGCAGTTCCACTAGAATCAGTGTTTATGTCCCAGCTGGACAACACTCCAAAACTTCTCGACCTGTTTAGTGCGAAGGGTGGAGCGGTTGGTCAACGCATCAAGAACTTGTTAATGGAACTGATACAGGTGAGGCAAAAGTGGTAACAATGTTGCAGGGGCATATTAATACAATAAGTACTTTATTCTCTTGTCTTGCCTAATTGGGTGAATATTACAAAAAAAAAACATTTTTGTTTACAGCTCCTAATTAATTTTAAGGTTAAATATATATATAAAAAAAATATATATATATAAAGCAGCTCTGTTGAATGGGTAGTACAGACCCACACTGATAATGCCCATGTATGTTTGTAGTTATACTGCCTGCAAGATTCAGTTTTTCATTATTCACTTACCAACTATAGGATCCATGTACCTCTGTGGCTTGTCTTAGAACAAATACTATAATTGTGTGGAAATGGCTAGTCTGGCTCTGTCAAAAGTTAAAAAAACACCTACAAACACCAAAATGTATGTGCAGGAACCAGTGTCCAAAATTAACCCTTTGGTCTTCCAGTGGCTAGTAGACTTGATTTAAAAAATACTGTCATATTTTTCAACTGCAGCTTCACAGAAGTAAAATCCTTGTTTTACATTAATGCAGGAGTCATAATCATCTGACGATATAACTGTAAGAGTGGCATTTTCTGATACTTTTACTTAACCACACCTATGTGTTACCAGCTGAGCCCCTCTCCCCTTTAAGGATTTAGGCCTTGGAGGTGACTAGTGTATGTGATGTAGTCTAGCAGGTTTGTTGTGGCAAGTGAGTCTCTACTGAAGGTTGTACTATGAAGCCAGTTCAACAGGCCAGGCTTTCTTTGCAGGAGCTGGCTCGACCAAACTTAAAACCTTTTGTGAACTTTTAATGTGTGATTTTATTGAAGGCTTTTGAAGATCGTTCTCTGTTGCCACTTATTGTTCTGTTTATGTCTCATACAGGGAAAAATGGAGAGCAGTGTCCACGAGGACTTGAAAATGCGCAATATGCAGATATATGTCTGCCGTGAACCAGATGCAGTGGGCATCATCATTGAGGGAATCCCAGTGCTTACTGATCTTGGAAATCTGGCCAGGGCATGTTGTCTGCTTCTGGGGATGACATATGCTCTGAACCTGCAGTATCCACCACAACTCTGCAAAACATTTGAGGTGTTCCAAAGACTTTTTGTGGGACTTGACACACTGTGCCCAAAGCCTTCCTCCCGATTCATGACACTAAAAAAACAACTTCTGAGTTAGTTGGTCAAATGCCAGCCTCACACTCATAAATGGCAATCTTGTTGTATTTTTCAGAAGATTGTTCTGAATGTTTAATTGTTAATTGGCTGCAGTTCAGAAGTTCTGTTATATAAACCATTTTATGGTAAAATGTTTTAATACATACTAAGATATACTGTACTGTGCACTTACGGATTGAAGCTGAAGTCAGTTCTTTCGTGTCAAATGCTGTGATCCGGCTTCTGTGTTTTATTGTAATGTCCTTGTAAGGATATATGTAAGATTATGCTTTTTTTTTTTTTTTTTTTTTGATGTTTTCTTTGCTTCAACACTCTTGCTCGGTGGGCAGTTTAACTGAGAACAACGTGATAGTCAAGCACAGACTTCTTCAGTTCCTGGATAAGCCTCCAACTGCTGGGCACTTGAGCTGAAGTCAGTTCTGTTATGTCAAATGCTGAGGTCAGAGGCCCTTTGTTTTATTTTATTTCAATGTCAAATGTTTTAGTAGAATATGGCACAGATTGTACTTAAAACGTGTTCTTGTATTAGTTTATTATGTTTTAATACATATGAAAAGGTACTGTACTATGCACTAAAGTCAGTCCTTTTATGTAAATCGCTCAGGTCAAGAGTCACTGTATTTTAATGTCAGTGTTAAGAGTACACAGATTGCACATTGAAGGTGTTCTATGTTGCACTTAAAGATGAGGTCAGACATTTCTGTAATTTTTAGTGTTAAAATGTTTACATTACCATTATTGTGTTACATTAACATTAAAATTGATTACAGAAAATTAGTGCACCCAATTGTTTGTATATGGCAGCTGTTATAGAGTAATAAACGTTGGAAACGAATACCTCTCTTTCCTTATTAAAGTTATGGCAATGCTAACTAATTATTTCAAGTGGATTGAATAAATAATTTGTCTAAATTAATGAGAGTAAATTAATTAATTAAAATCAAAAAGTTTAATTTTTTAGTTTAAATGTTACTTATTTTAACTAAGTATGATTTGGTCAATATGCTGCTCTGTCACAATGGTTAAACTCAAATGTTTTGCTTTATCTTGTAGACTCTACTTCATTTTTTAGCATACAGTAAAATACATAATACTGATTTTTACCAACTCAAAATACCAAGAAGTTCACTAAACTTACAAAAAGTAGTTGGAAAATGTTGCCTTAATTTTTTTGAGTTGAATCTAAGTAACAGTTTTTACAGTAATGTCCAAATTGGGCCCAACGTGTCAATATTTTGTGTGGCCACCATTATTTTCCAGCACTGCCTTAACCCTCTTGGGCATGGAGTTCACCAGAGCTTCACAGGTTGCCACTGGAGTCCTCTTCCACTCCTCCATGACGACATCACAGAGCTGGTGGATGTTAGAGATCTTGCACTCCTCCACCTTCCGTTTGAGGATGCCCCACAGATGCTCAATAGGGTTTAGGTCTGGAGACATGCTTGGCCAGTCCATCACCTTTACCCTCAGCTTCTTTAGCAAGGCAGTGGTCATCTTGGAGGTGTGTTTGGGGTCCTTATCATGATGGAATAATGCCATGCGACCCAGTCTCTGCTTCAGTATGTCACAGTACATGTTGGCATTCATGGTTCCCTCAATAAACTGTAGCTGCCCAGTGCCGGCAGCACTCATGAAGCTCCAGACCATGACACTCCCATCACCATGCTTGACTGTAGGCAAGACACACTTGTCTTTGTACTCCTCACCTGGTTGCCGCCACACACGCTTGACACCATCTGAACCAAATAAGTTTATCTTGGTCTCATCAGACCACAGGACATGGTTCCAGTAATCCATGTCCTTAGTCTGCTTGTCTTCAGCAAACTGTTTGCAGGCTTTCTTGTGCATCATCTTTAGACGAGGCTTCCTTCTGGGACGACAGCCATGCACACCAATTTGATGCGGTGTGCGGCGTATGGTCTGAGCACTGACAGGCTGACCCCCCACCCCTTCAACTACTGCAGCAATGCTGGTAGCACTCATACGTCTATTTTCCAAACACAACCTCTGGATATGACGCTGAGCACGTGCACTCAACTTCTTTGGTCGACCATGGTGAGGCCTGTTCTGAGTGGAACCTGTCCTGTTAAACCGCTGTATGGTCTTGGCCACCGTGCTGCAGCTCAGTTTCAGGGTCTTGGCAATCTTCTTATAGCCTACGCCAACTTTACGTAGAGCAACAATTATTTTTTTCAGATCTTCAGAGAGTTCTTTGCCATGAGGCGCCATATTGAACTTCCAGTGACCAGTATGAGAGAGTGAGAGCGATAACACCAAATGCCGTGGCCTAATGGTTAGAGAGTTGGACTTGTAACCCTAAGGTTGCAGGTTCGATTCCCAAGTCTGGCAGGGATTGTCGGTGGGGGGAGTGAATAACAAGTGCTCTCTCCACCTTCAATACCACGACTGAGGTGAGACCCTTGAGCAAGGCACCGATCCCCCAACTGCTCCCCGGGCGCCGCAACATGGCTGCCCACTGTTCCGGGTGTGTGTTCACTGCTGTGAGTGTGCACTTGGATGGGTTAAATGCAGAGGACAAATTCCGAGTATGGGTCACCATACTTGGCCACACACCACTTCCAAATTTAACACACCTGCTCCCCATTCACACCTGAGACCTTGTAACACTAACGAGTCATATGACACCGGGGAGAGAAAATGGCTAATTGGGCCCAATTTGGACATTTTCACTTAGGGGTGTACTCACTTTTGTGGCCAGCGGTTTAGACATTAATGGCTGTGTGTTGAGTTATTTTGAGGGGACAGCAAATTTACACTGTTATACAAGCTGTACACTCACTACTTTACATTGTAGCAACGTGTCATTTCTTCAGTGTTGTCACATGAAAAGATATAATAAAATATTTACAAAAATGTGAGGGGTGTACTTACTTCTGTGAGGTACTGCATATGTTTGATTATCACATTGTTTTACGTATGCATCTGCTTACATACGCAATTGCTTGTTTATGCTTCTTCGCCTGTGTTTTATCCAGACGTTCAGTACTCTTTCAAAAGATGTGTAAAAGCGCCTCCTACCAAATAACAGCAAAAACACAAAAAGCTCTAAAATTCTGTCAATGACAAGGAAAGAGTTAATGGCATTGAGGACAAATGGCTTCTGTTTGATGTGAATTACTTTAAAAAATGTCCCACACAAAGCTATTGCATGGCTTTAGATGAATTAGAATGTAGTCATATGGACTACTTTTACAATACCTTTATGGTGCATTTTTGTCATTTTAGAGACTTCATTACATGGAACAGGATTTGTTTGGAATATTTTTCAAAAAGTGTTATTTTGTGTTCCATGGAAGAAAAAAAGTTGCATGAGGGTGAGTACATGACAGAAATAATTTTGGGCAAACTTTTCATTAAAGGTCCCATATTGTACACCTTTCTGGAGTTTTATTTTAGGTTTTGATGTCCTTAAGAATATATTTGCGGTATAAGTACCAAAATCCATCTCAATATATTTTTATAGCTCCTCTTTCAGGAGCTCTGGTAAAAACAGGTCGATTTGTCCTGTCTAATTAATATTCATGAGCCTCTCTTCTGATTGGCCTGTTGTTTTCTGAGTGACACACAGCTAGGCCAACCACAGGTAACTAGGGTCATGTAGGGCTGACGTCACAATTATGTCACCGTGCTAAGCTGGAAGAAAAACAAAGGGAGAACTGCCCATTCAAACCAGCGCAGATTCGGCTACATAAGGAGCTAATATCATCTTGTTGTGATGTTTAGTGCCAGAATCGATGTAATACAGCCTCAAATTTGAAATTTGATCGCATACCTGCTGCCACTGCCAGACAAAAAAAAACGATGACAGCTGTGGTTAAACGAGATAAAACAAGTGGACTGGACAGAAACCATCGTCAAAAATGCTTGTGTTTGTATTAATGGTCGTTCCAGCTTAAGGCTCTTCATAATTGGGTTGATCCTCAATCTACAGTTTCATGGAGGGTGATTGAAGCTGACAAGGTTAAACCAAATAGACTTCAAGATATTTTATTTACTGGCACAGGAAAAAAAGGGGACAATTATTAATTTGGTCCGGTTGTGGCTAACTCTATTAAAATCTGGAAAACGGTTGAATGTCGGATAGGAGGACCCTTCAAATTTTGTAACAACACACCTTTATGGCACAATTTTAATTTTTTATGTGGAAATTGTCCATTTGTCCAACCCTCTTGGTCTTCTTTAGGTGTAAACACATGCGTGTCATCACAAAAGGTTCCAGAGGCAGAAGGCAAGTCAAAACAAAGAATATTTATTCTTCAAAAAACGAACTCAGGCAGTCTGTTGTTTGCTAGCCAGAAAAAGCATTCACAGAACAGGGAAAAAACAAAATCAAAACTGGAACACAGTAGCTGACTTGACTTGAGCGAGGGGATGTGCGGTCCCGGCCGGAGTGGCGAGCAGCAACTTCCACAGAAGGCAGTACAGTACGGAGGGCTGCGCCCGAAGGCAAATGGACCACTGGCAGCCGACAACTGGGAGGCTGTGCAGAGATAACGTCAGACACTCGACAGGACTCGACAGGTCTCGACTAGACTAGACAAAAACAGTCCTAGACAAAATCACATAGTTCTGGCAGAAGATCAAAAGAGAGCTGGCAGAATGACTGCAAAGCATAATAATCTGACAAAGTAGTCTAGAAACAGACAGGTAGAAATAGAGGAACAAATCAGCGTCAAAAGGAAACAGGTGCCGTCCCAATCAGCGCGAGCGCTGATTGTGAACGCGAACAGCTGAGTCTAAGAGGCAAAGCAAGAAATAGAAAAGAATAGGAAACTGGAATCAAACCCGGCTCATGACAGTGCGGTGATATATATGATAACCAGGGCCTCTGTTCATTTCAGACATTAAGAACCAAATTTTGTCTACCAGCATCCATATATTTTGTCTTTCTTCAATTGCGTTCTGCTCTCAAAGCGTATGCATTCCTTGGTCCTCTCCCATTTCCTCTGATCCTATGCGGGACTAGATTGCACCATCTGCTGGTCGGCCATCTGTTTCCTTAATATATAATAAAATTATTGATTGCATTACAAAATCTCTTTCTATTAAAACTATTTGGAATAGGGAATTATCTGACCTTAATTTATCTGTCGACTGGGAGAGAGTGTGGTCTAATCTCAGTTTAACATCTAAAAATTTGGCTCATCGTCTTATTCACTTCAAAGTCATTCATAGAGCATACATAACTCCTTATAAAATATTCAAAATGAAACTACAACCAAATTTGAACTGCCATATATGTAACACTGCATCATCAGGTACTTTTCTTAATATTTTTTGGGAATGTCCTATCGTCATTAGTCTATGGACACATGTAAACCTGGTTTTATCATCCTTACTACAAATTGATTGGCTTGTTAACCCAAGTTTGTGTCTTCTAAATGATGATTCTGGTCTCTGTATAAGTTCAATGCAAAAGAGAATGTTGTTTGCTGGTTTTACAGCTGTGAAGAAGACAATAATACAGAACTGGTTTACCGCACATGTGTGGAAAAACACGTTGGATCCATAGACTCCTGCAAATAGTGACTTATGAATGTACAACAGCACGAATCAATGGGGCCAAGCCTTCTACCATTGATGCTTGGCAGTGCTTTCTCTTTGATATACGTGACTGTATAAAGGAGTGACTTTTGTGTTTTTCTTGTCATTCCCTCTCTCCCTCCCTTTTGACTGGACTTTAAGTCAAAGTTAATAACGCGTTAACGCAAATTCATTTTAACGGCACTAATTCTTTTAACGCGCGATTAACGCAGCGCATATTTTCTGTTTGACCCGTAGCCCAACTCGTAGTTGGAGAAATGGAGATGCACAGTGTTGTCAACTTAGCAACATTGCAGACCCCTTTAGCGACTTTTTTCCCTTCAAAAAAGCTCCCAAACCTAGTCACCGGTACTGCCGCGCGAGATCTTGCTCTCCTAGCGCACGCACACAAGGAGATCTTGCTCTCCTAGCGCACGCACACACCTCTCTCTCTCTCTGCGTCTGCTCAGTTTCTCTCCCAGCGCGCACCGCGCACACACCTCTCTCCCTCTCTCTCTCTCTGCGTCTGCTCAGTTTCTCTCCCAGCGCGCGCATTGCACACACCTCTCTCTCTCTCTCTCTCTCTCTCTCTCGCTGCGTCTGCTCAGTTTCTCTCCCAGCGCGTGGCAGAGAGGAGCAGCGCTTTAATTCAGTTAAACACAGATATTATGTTGCTTCTGGGCAGCCGTGGCCAGCCGTGGCCTAGTGGTTAGAGAGTTGGACTTGTAACCCAAAGGTTGCAGGTTCGATTCCCAGGTCCGGCAGGGATTGTCGGTGGGGGGAGTGAATAACAAGTGCTCTCTCCACCTTCAATACCACGACTGAGGTGAGACCCTTGAGCAAGGCACCGATCCCCCAACTGCTCCCCGGGCGCCGCAATATGGCTGCCCACTGCTCCGGGTGTGTGCTCACTGCTGTGAGTGTGCACTTGGATGGGTTAAATGCAGAGGACAAATTCCGAGTATGGGTCACCATACTTGGCCACACACCACTTCCCTTTCCCTTTCCCTTTCTCTAATTTTACATTCAAGTATAGCCGAAATCACTGCACAGCTATTGTCTTTATCTTATGTGTATTTGATTTCATCAGATGACGGCACAATTATAAATCAGGATTTTTGTGCAGATTAACATCTTGGAAGGGAGAGCTGGTTATGTCTTAATGGGTCGCGTTTCAGTCACTATTTTATATTCATTCCGTTGTCTGACAACAGAAACAGTAAAATATACCAATGAAAACAGTTTTATTGAGAATTTACCTTCATCAAAATACAGTATGTGGGCACAGAGACGGAAACAAATGTAATAATAAATAATAAATGTACATTTTGCATGTTCAGAAGAAGAGCTGCCCTGTGTGCAAAAATATAAACAGGTTTGTGTAAGTAAATTGCTCAGTGCAAAGAAAGAGAAGTAATGGGAACCTGGTATTTATTTTTTCATGTGTCCAATAGACATGAACAAGTTCTTTAAAAAAAACATCTATGACCTTTGAAACATGTCTACCCTTCATGCTTTATGTTGACTATGGTTTCAATAATAATAAACATACACTATATTGCCAAAAGTATTGGGTCGCCCCTTCTAATGGACAGGTTTGACTACTTTAGTAATTTCTATGAGTACACATCTTAATGTTAAAGCATATAATGATATTCTAGGAAATTGTGTGCTTCTAATATTATAGCAACAGTTTGGACAGGACCCTTTTCTATCCTAACATGACAATGCCTCTGAGTATAAGGCAAGGTTCAAAAAGAAAATGATTGATTCAGTCAGTGGGGAAGAACTTGACTGGTCTGCATAAAACCAAGTCCTAGTCCCAGTTTAACACCTCTGGTGTGACTGTAAATGCAGATCTTGAGCCAAAAACTCATCACCAAACACCAATGACTTGTACATACACTATTATAGACAAAAGTATTGGGACACCCCCTTCTTTAGAACAGAAAAATGCACTTCCAAATCTGTGGCAACAACGATGGGAACATAATTCATGTATTTAAAAATTATATTTCCATCTCTGTTGCAACAGTTTTGGAAGTGTCTAAAATGACTGAACCCATATGTACAAGTCATTAGTGTTTGGTTTTGAGTTTTTGGCTCAAGGTCTGCATTTACAGTCACACCAGAGGTGTTAAACAGGGATTAGGACTTGGTTTTATGCAGACCAGTAAAGTTCTTCCACACTGACTGAATCAATCATTTTCTATTTGAACCTTGTCTTATACACAGAGGCATTGTCATGTTAGAATAGAAAAGGGTCCTGTCCAAACTGTTGCTATAATATTAGAAGCACATCATTTCCTAGAATATCATTATATGCTTTAACATTAAGATTTGTACTCATAGAAATTACTGAAGTAGTCAAACCTGTTCATTAGAAGGGGGCGACCCTATACTTTTGGCAATATAGTGTACATTTGCATAAAGCATCAATATTTGTCCATGCCCATGTTGATTAGAGTATTAAATTTGAAAAGTATTAATTTAAGGTACATTTAGAACAAATAAAAATGTGTGATTAATTGCGAGTTAACTCATGACAACCATGCGATTAATCGTGATTACATTTTTTTAACGATTGACAGCCCTAATTTATATATAATCATTTGTAATTGTATATACTGTTACGGAACTGCCAGACACAAAGGTGAGTGTTGAGAACAGTGAATTTATTAACAAGGATAAGGTAAGACAACAGTGGTGAGAGTCCTTGAGTGAGGTAAGTTGCTTTCTTAGATGTATTGTAGATAGTGCACTGGGATTCTGACTGTGTCTCTGTCTCTTGGCAGGTTTGTGGCGGATAGGAATCCTGGAGAGCCCGCGAGTCTCTAGAGTCCACAGATGGATAGGGATCTGGTGGTGAGAGGGAAGACAGAGGGTAAGTATCATCAGGTAAGTAATGCAGGAAAGTATACTCAGCTAGCAGTCCGCTTGTAGAGTGAAGGTCCGTGTAGTATCCTCAGGTCTCAACAACATGGCAGCTTTGTGATTTCAAGATCAGACCATGACTGGAGTGAGGAGTGAGCTTAAGTAGAGCAGCTGTGATGAGGAGCAGGTGTACATAATTAATCAGGTGCAGGTGAGGGTGATCAGTGATGGTGGAATACGGGCCATTCTGTGACAGTACCTCCCCCTCCCGGACGGCGCGTCCCGCGACGTAATAACAAAACCTGGGAGGGGGGGGGTGGGCGCCCTGGATGTCGGTGGAAGACATGGACACAGGGAGGGCATCCAGGGCGGGACAGGAGGTTCAGGAGGCCATGGCGGATCCGGGGCTTCGAGAGGCCATGGCGGATCCGGGGCTTCGGGAGGCCATGGCGGATCCGGGGCTTCGGGAGGCCATGGCGGATCCGGGGCTTCGGGAGGCCATGGCGGATCCGGGGCTTCGGGAGGCCATGACGGATCCGGGGCTTCGGGAGGCCATGACGGATGCGGGGCTTCGGGAGGCCATGGCGGATGCGGGGCTTCGGGAGGCCATGGCGGATGCGGGGCTTCGGGAGGCCATGGCGGATGCGGGGCTTCGGGAGGCCATGGCGGATGCGGGGCTTCGGGAGGCCATGGCGGATGCGGGGCTTCGGGAGGCCATGGCGGAACTGGAGGCTCGGGAGACCATGGCCTATTTCTTTTGGGCGGCCATGGTGGGTCATGGATCTCCGTGGCCTTGGCTCTGGGCCAGGCCACCCAGGCAGAGGATATATAGCCCCCCCCCCAAAAAATTTTCATGGGGAAGCTCCCCTCTGGTGGGCATTCTGGAGGAGCGGGCTCTTGAGGAGGCTCTGGAGAAGCGGGTTCTTGGAGGTGCTCTGGAGGAGCGGGCACCAGGGGGCGCTCTTGCAGCGTGGAATCAGGACGGCTGGGCGGAACCAGCGGGACTTCAGGACGGCTGGGCGGAACCAGCGGGACTTCAGGAGGGCACTTGCGTGGAGCAGCCACTGGAGGGCACTGGCGTGGAGCTGCCACTGGAGGGCACTGGCGTGGAGCTGCCACTGGAGGGCACTGGCGTGGAGCAGCCACTGGAGGGCACTGGCGTGGAGCAGCCACTGGAGGGCACTGGCGTGGAGCAGCCACTGGAGGGCACTGGCGTGGAGCAGCCACTGGAGGGCACTGGCGTGGAGCAGCCACTGGAGGGCACTGGCGTGGAGCAGCCACTGGAGGGCACTGGCGAGGAGCGAGCTCTGGTGAGCTGGACGGAACCAGCAGGGGCTCAGGAGAGCTGGACGGAACCAGCAGGGGCTCAGGAGAGCTGGACGGAACCAGCAGGGGCTCAGGAGAGCTGGACGGAACCAGCAGGGGCTCAGGAGAGCTCCTCGCCGTGGCCGGCGGCATCATTATCGTCGCCGCGAGTGGCGGAACCATCGTCGCCATCTCAGGCGGCGGAATCATCATCACCGCTTTGGGAGGCGGAACCATCATCGTTGCCTCGGGCGGAACGCCGACTCGGGATCTGAGGCTCTCCAGACACTTGAAGACAGTCTCCTGCCAGGTGAGGCTGGAAGTGTCTGGGAGCTTCAAGGGGTGATGGGCTGTGATCCCGAGCCGGAACAAGATCTTGAGGGCTCGATCCTCTAGCGAGCTGGAGAGGGCGAAAGCCACGAATTCCCTCACAAAATCCAGCGGTTCGTGGATTGCATAAGCCCTACTAATGAAGCCTCCTCCATATCGGTGTGGTCCACTTAACTTCTTCGGTCTAGGTCTGATCTTCTGTTACGGAACTGCCAGACACAAAGGTGAGTGTTGAGAACAGTGAATTTATTAACAAGGATAAGGTAAGACAACAGTGGTGAGAGTCCTTGAGTGAGGTAAGTTGCTTTCTTAGATGTATTGTAGATAGTGCACTGGGATTCTGACTGTGTCTCTGTCTCTTGGCAGGTTTGTGGCGGATAGGAATCCTGGAGAGCCCGCGAGTCTCTAGAGTCCACAGATGGATAGGGATCTGGTGGTGAGAGGGAAGACAGAGGGTAAATATCATCAGGTAAGTAATGCAGGAAAGTATACTCAGCTAGCAGTCCGCTTGTAGAGTGAAGGTCCGTATGGTATCCTCAGGTCTCAACAACATGGCAGCTTTGTGACTTCAAGATCAGACCATGACTGGAGTGAGGAGTGAGCTTAAGTAGAGCAGCTGTGATGAGGAGCAGGTGTACATGATAATTAATCAGGTGCAGGTGAGGGTGATCAGTGATGGTGGAATACGGGCCATTCTGTGACATATACATTGTTGTGATTAATTGTGGCTGGAATAATAATGTAGCTGTAAAAATAGTTGCCTGCTGAAATTGAAATGTATTTACATCTTCATCATGACTAGATAGACACAGTGAGTTTGTCTTTACTATACATGTTAGACGTCATCCACCTCAAAGTAACAATCCTGTCAGATCGTCCATCCTTTGAATGAGTTTAACGTTACAGGTCAGCTGATTTAGTTTCGTCTGTTAAAGTTAACCTTTTCGACATGTTTCCGTGTTGTTGTTGCTCATGGACGCAATGCTGTCTGGGGGTTTTGTAAAAGGACGGTGTGCGGTGCTCGGGATGGTGACTGAAGGTGGTGACTGGGTATTTCGGACGTCACATTTTTACGGAAGTCACAAGGACTCGTGAAAAAACACAGCAACTTTATGCAGGCTGTGTGCACTTTATTGTGGATTGACTGTTTTGAAACTTATATTGTAGTTACATAGCCCCTAGATCTCTGTTATCATGAAAAAAGCCTGGAAATTTCAGTTTTGACAATATGGGACCTTTAAATCTCAGTGGATCTGTCAACACTCCTTTGATTTGACTGAACCTGCAGTCCCATGATGCAATGGAGATAACCATCCCTGCTCTGATGTCCACTGTTATTTCATGTGGGGTTGTGGGGAGGTTTGGGATTAGAAACCTTGAGGGAAAGGAGAGGAGGAGGAATCAGAGACTGACTCACAAAGCCACTATTGTTTGGCCTCCATAGTCACCTTTAATGCAAGGCCACTGTGATTTTCTCAAAGCTTCCATCTGTTTTTCTCATTAAACCTCTTGGCTGCACTATTGGATACCTTGCATGTTCCACCCTCACTGTGAGCTCTGCATTTGGGTGGTGGACTTAAATTAAACGCAGAGATCCAGACAAGGAGGAGGAGATGACCAGACGGACAAACACACTGTGACTCTGGCAAGTACTATATTAAAGCCTCTTGGAAACCCAAACATAAATACAGACAAATACATGAATACAGACAGACACAAAAGATTCCTGATGGTCCAAGATTAACATTCTTTATAAAACTACGGTCTGTAAGTGTGCTAAAATCTTACTTTCTCTGCCTCTCTCTGAAATCAGGAGGAGTTTTTTGTCCACATTTGTGTTCCATTTTCATTTGATCTTTAAACAATTTTGTATTAAAGACACATGGAACGATACTTACTGTTTTTTACATGATAAACATTCTGCCAATACTATTTTCTATTCTGTAGCTTTATAGTTATATATGTTTACTGTATGCTGTTATATATTTATTAAAATCATGGTTTCTGGATTAAACCTTATTTGTTTAGTTTGTCTAAAATCAAATAATATTTCCCATAGGAAAAAAAATCTGTATTTATTTATTTATTTACAGTATCTCACAAAAGTGAGTACACCCCTCACATTTCGGCAATCAATTTAGTATATCTTTTCAAGGGACAATACTATAGAAATGAATCTTGGATATATTTTAGAGTAGTCAATGTGCAACTTGTATAGCAGTAAATATTTACCGTCCGCTGAAAAAAATCAACATACAGCCATTATTGTCAAAAAAGCTGGCAACAAAAGTGAGTACACCCTAAGTGATAACAGCTATACATCATTTAACCATGCAAAGCCACATGTCCTATTCATCATGTCCATGTTTTTGTCTGCATGAAAGGACCATACAAATTTGTATATCTTGTTTTTTGGAGCAGTTAAAATTTGGTTCTTTGAGTACAATTCTCTCATACTGACCACTGGATGTTCAACATGGCACCTCATGGCAAAGAACTCTCAGGATTTGAAAATTAGAATTGTTGCTCTCCACAAAGATGGCCGAGGGTATAAGAAGTTCGGTAAGAGCCTGAAACTGAGTTACAGTACAGTGGGCAGGGTCATACAGAGGTTTTCCAAGACGGGTTTCACTCGGAACAGGCCTCGCAAGGGTCGATCAAAGAAGTTGAGTCCTTGTGCTGTGCGTCAGGTGCAGAAGCTGGCTTCAAAAAACAGATGCATGAGTGCTGCCAGCATTGCTTTAGAGGTTGCAGAAGTGGAATGTCAGCTTGTCAGTGCTCAGACCATACGCCCAGGGGCGTCGCTAGTGGGGGGAAAAGGGTGACAGAGTGCATAGGGCCCAGAGGTCTGGGGGGCCCGCGGTCACCTACTGGCCATCGGGAACACCGGGACATTCCATTCAAATAGTGGGCCGAACGCCGAAACGAAGGAGACCTCTCCGATATTAGGCGCTGTTTTTAAATTACAGCACATAAACCGCATAAAGCAAATACTCCAAAAGCGCGAAGCAGCGCACCCCGATGCATCCGTCAGCCGAACGTCAAAGCAGAGCGGGATCAGTCTCCGCACAGCGCTGAAGTAGCTATGTGTGCCGCGCTTCTGCCATGATTTATAAGAGATAAACAGTGCAAGTCGCTTGATCCATTCAGATGTGACACAGAATATACAGTCATGTGATATGAGAAAGGTTAATGATGCTGGCTGAAAACAGCCACGACAATGAGGTATATGGAAAACGCTAATAGGCTTGTCAATTCAGCACCATAGTAATGAAGTTATCAACACTGTATAAATAGCCTATGTATTGGCAGAAATGTATTTATTATGTTACTGCTATTACATATTGGGGAATATGCTATTTTAATTTCATAGAAGCTGTTTTGTAGTTTCGTGTTTAGTTTTTTTTTACAACAAATTTTATAGTTTATTAGCCTATTAGGCTACTTATTTTAAAATAATGAGGACCATGGTTTTACTTCTTGTGACCACCATCCTACTAATACTAGTCAGTTAAACTCTGGATACTTCTTTCTTTTTAGAGGTTTAGTTCTAATGAATTTTAATTGAAGTAAAATGTTAATTCAATAAGGGCCTGATTAAAGATAAATATCTTATAAATAATATCTTATAAATATCTTAAAAATCGACAACATCATGTCATTCCAAACTTGTATGAATTTCTTTCTTCTGTGGAACATGATTTGAGAAATTCAAGAAATTTTTGTCCATACAGTAGTGTCAGATGGTGTTCAGCATGTGTGGCGACGCCCTGGTGAGGAGCATCACGAAAATTGTGCCTTGCCTACAGTCAAGCATGGTGGTGGTAGCATCATGGTCTGGCGCTGCATGAGTGCTGCTGATACTGGGGAGCTGCAGTTCATTGACGCAAACATGGAATCCAACATGTACTGTGACATTCTGAAGCACAAGATGATGCCCTCCCTTCAGAAACTGTTTTCCAACATAACAACCACCCCAAACACACCACCAAGATGACAACTGCCTTGCTGATGAAGCTGAAGGTGATGGTGAAGGAGTGGCCAAGTATGTCTCCAGACCTGAACCCTATTGAGCACATGTGGAGCATCCTCAGGTGGATGGTGGAGAAGCACCATGTGTCTAACATCCAGCAGCTCCGTGATGTCATTATGGAGGAGTGGAAGAGGATGCCAGCAACAAACTGTGCAGCTCTGGTGAATTCCTTGCCCAGGAGGATTAATTTAAAGCAGTGCTAGATAAAAATGGTGCACCTACAACACTTTGGACACAGTTTTGACATGTTCACTTAGGGTGTACTCATTTTTGTTGCCAGTTATTTGGACAATAATGTTTATATGTTGAGTTATATTTATAGGACAGTAAATTTGTACTTCTATACAAGCTGCACATTGACTCTAAAATATATCCAAGTTTCGTTTGTGCACTATTGTCCCTTGAGAAATTATACTATTTTTTTTTTTTTGCTGAAATGTGAGGGGTGTACTCACTTTTGTGAGATACTGTATGTATTTATTTATTTATAAAATGTAATTTCTAGTTCAATACCATTTTGGATTATGTCTAAAGAAAATATATTGATGGTCTTTTAAATTGAAAAATAAAAATAACTGCATTTTGTATTGTTAATATTTGATCATATTTTACTTTGTATGAATGTTTTTGTCTTAATGAAAATATATATTTTTAATTAATATTAAATCTAATATTAATAATACATTGATGTAAACAATGAGTAAACAATTATACTTTCACTCTTTAATAAAGCACACATCACAAGTTTGGTTTTGCACAATTGTCATTCAGCCAGTTACATCTAGACATTTCATTGTTAAATGTTATGGTGTTGACTGTCAGTGGGAAAGAAAAAATGGATAATAACAGTCTTAACTGTGAAATATCATTGCGTGACACCATTCACACTCAATACTTTTGCACTATTTCTCACTAAAACCTATAACAGAGATTAATGGGGCCTTAATAAGTGCAAATATAATGAAAGAGTGCTAGAGAAACCTAATTCTGCTTGAAATGTAATCTGAAAGACATGGATGATGCCAATCCTTGAAATATCATGTCAGAAATATACAATTATTATTATTATTATTATTATTTTATCTCCACAACTAAACCTTGTCCCTAAAAAAACATCATATGATATCAGACAGAATCACCGGATGCATGGTTTATAACACTGCACTTGATTGTCCACTTTTTTTCTCCCCCTCATGGGGCACTAGTTCTAGTATCAAGCATCCTGGAGTGCGTTGCCAAATTCAACACTTGGATCCTTTGTTGTTGGCCTGAAATGTCTAATGAGCTCCTTATCCAGCAGTACAAATCCATCTGCTGGTAAAAATTTGCCATGTTCAAACATGATTTGCAAACATTTTTATTTCATGACCTGATGGCACCGCACATGGCTGCTTCGGTTTGTTGTTCGTTGGTACTTTTTCTGTTTTTGTTTGTTTGTCCTGTCTTAAGCAAAGTTTTTCCGATCAGCTTCACTAGAAACAAACTCTTGGACATAAGAAATAGCACACCAGATAACCTTTTGCCAACATTTGATCATTCGGACGTTTTACTGGACATTTTAGTCGGAGGAGCTGCGTTCCTATACAAGCGCTCCAGGCGACGCAAGCGAGGGAAGTGCTCTAGTGCGCTCGTGAAATCCAGACAGCGCAGTATAAGGACTCACCTGGCGAATCTCCGCTCCCTTGCAAATAAATCAGATGAACTACAACTCCTCACCTGCACAAACAAGGACTTTTTAAACTCTGCTGCGCATTGTTTCACGGAAACCTGGCTGAACGGAGCTATCCCGGACAGCGTGCTTCGTCTATCCGGATCCCAGCTGTTCAGAGCAGACAGAGTCACCGAATCATCGGGGAAAACGAGAGGCGGTGGATTATGTTTTTATATCAATGAAGGCTGGTGTACAGACGTGTACATTTTAACAAAGCTAATCTCACACGCGAACTGCCTAAGTACAGACAGCACATCACATGCCCCACCAGGGACAGCGATATACTGGACCATTGCTACATGGTTTTAAAGGATGCATACCACTCTGTCCCCCGTGCAGCGCTGGGACTCTCTGATCACTGTTTGGTTCATCTTCTACCAGCCTACAGGCAGAAACTTAAATCTTCTAAGCCTGTCTTAAGAACTGTAAAGAGATGGACTGTTGAAGCATAGCAGGATTTACAAGCCTGCTTCGAACTTACTGATTGGAGTGTTTTTGAGGCTGCAGCTACTGATTTGGATGAGCTCACTGACACCGTGGCATCCTACATTAGTTTCTGTGAGGACATGTTTGTACCCATCAGGACTTATTTAACATTTAACAATGACAAACCTTGGTTCAGTACAAAACTCAAACAGCTTCGCCAGGCCAAAGAGGATGCCTACAGGAGTGGGGGAAAAGCCTTGTACAAACAGGCCAAATACACACTGAATAGGGAGATAAGAGTGGCAAAGAAAATCTACACTGGAAAGCTAAAAATACAGCTTTCAAGTAATGACTCTACATCAGTGTGGAAAGGCCTGAAAACCTTTAGCAGCTACAAGACCCCTCCCCCCAGCACTGAGGCCAATCAACAACTGGTCTGAACAATGAACTGAACTGAAGACCTGAACAATTTTTACTGTAGGTTTCAAAAACAAAAGCCTGGTCTGACACCCCACACCCACTCTGACCGTCTCACAACACAGCCATAAACACCTTTCCCCTCCCTCCCCCCTACTGTTTCACAGCCTGTAATCAAGATCTGTGAAGAAGATGTAAGCAAAGTCTTCAGGAGACAGAAGATAAGGAAAGCCAAAGGCCCAGACGGTGTCTCTCCAGCCTGCCTCAAAGCCTGTGCTGTCCAGCTATCATCCATCTTCACATTGATCTTCAACAGATCACTGGAGCTGTGTGAAGTCCCCTCCTGCTTCAAATGCTCCACCATCATCCCTGTACCCAAGAAACCAAAAATCACAGGACTAAATGACTACAGACCTGTTGCTTTAACGTCTGTGGTGATGAAGTCATTTGAGAGGCTCGTGTTGGCCCACCTGAAGGACATTACTGGACCCTTGCTGGACCCTCTGCAGTTTGCTTACCGAGCAAACAGGTCTGTGGATGATGCAGTCAACATGGGATTGCACTACATCCTCCAACATCTGGACAAACCAGGGACTTATGCAGGGACTTACAGGAACCAGGGACTTACACAGTTTTACTCTGCTGTTATTGAGTCGGTTCTATGCTCTTCTATAACTGTATGGTTTGGGTCAGCCAGCAAATCAGATATAAGAAGACTGCAGCGGACTGTTAGGACAGCAGAAATGATCATTGGTGTGCACCTGCCCAGCCTTCAGGACTTGTACTACTCCAGAGTGAAGAAACGGGCAGGTAACATCATCACAGACCCCTCTCACCCTGGACACGACCTGTTTGTGCTTCTCTCTTCAGGCAGACGCTACAGATCTCTGTGCACTAGAACATCTAGGCATAAAAACATTTTTTTTCCCCATGCCATCTCCAGCCTAAACAACTAACACAGGAATTATTACCTGTGTTCAGTAATTCATGCCTGTAATTCATCCCCCATCTCGAATTATTTACTCTCTCTCTCTAGTACTATGTAAATATGTATGCATTATTTTCTATACAGCTGTACATATAGAGTAAATAAGGCACAGACCTGTACATAAATCTTCTGTTCCAGATTCATACACATTATTATTATTATTATTATTATTATTATTATTGTTAAGTCCTATTTAAATGTTATGTTCTCATGTCAGATATGTATGTATATATGTATGTATGTATACATGTATGTACAAAGAGCTTCTTAAAACCACAACAAATTCCTTGTGTGTTTGCGCACACTTGGCAAATAAAGCTGATTCTGATTCTGATTCTTCTGATTCTGATGATGCATACAGTAGAGGCAAATATTGGACATTGCAGTTTCTATCAACAAACATATATCAACTTCATTTCAAAATACAATGGCAGCGTTCACATTTTTTACAGCAATCTGCAGTGTATTTCTACACAATTATTTCCATCTGTGTATTTTGTGTGTAAACACAACAGACTTGTCTGAAATAAACTGTCCATACACAATGTTTGAGACTCCCACTGAATTTCACAACAATTATTAGAAATAGTTACAATAGATCACAATATTTATTAAATTATTAAAATAAAACATGGATGACAGCTTTTACCTTTCCTAATGGAAACTTCTATATTTCGTTGAACACCAAATGCATCACTAAAATATTTTAATAGACTATTTTAACCAAGAAAAATATATTTATTTGACTATTTTAATAAATTTTGTTTGTACTATGCATGTTAGCTTAGCAACATGCTAACGTCAGTCTCTATTTTTTTGTTATCAACAATTTTTTTTTTAATTTTTTTTCCACAAACAACACAACATAATATCCTAAATAAAACAAAACAAAAAAGCAGACACATACTCAACATCTCAAGGTTCAATCAAAAGGGAGGGAGAGAGGGAAGGACAACAAGAAAACAAAAGTTACTCCTTTAAATAATCACGTATATTCAGCAAAAAACACTGCCAAGCCTCAATGGTTGAAGGCCTGGCCCCACCGACTCGCGCCGTTGTACATTCACATGAGACAATTTGCAGGAGGCTACGGATCCAATATGCCTCTCTACACATGTGTGGTGTAAACCAGTTCTGAATTATTGTCTTCTTCACAGCTGTAAAACCAGCAAACAACATTCTCTTTTGCATTGAACTAATACAGAGACCAGAATCATCATTAAGAAGTCATAAACTTGGGTTAACAGACCAATCAATTCTCAGTAATGATGACAAAACCAGGTTTACATGTGTCCATAGACTGATGACGACAGGACATTCCCAAAACATATGCAGAAAAGTGCCCGATGATGTAGTGTTACATATATGGCATTTCAAATTTGACTGCAGTTTCATTTTAAATCTTTTGTAAGGAGTTATGTATGCTCTATGAATGACTTTGAAGTGAATAAGACGATGAGCCAGATTTTTAGATGTTAAACTGAGATTAGACCACACTCTCTCCCAGTCGACAGATAAATTAAGATCAGATAATTCCCTATTCCAAATAGTTTTAATAGAAAGAGGTTTTGTAATACAATCAATAATTTTAGTATATATTAAGGAAACTGATGGCCGACCAGCAGATGGTGCAGTCTTGTCCCGCATAGGATGAGAGGAAATGGAAGAAGACCAAGGAACGCCATACGCTTTGAGAGCAGAACGTAATTGAAGAAAAACAAAATATGCAGATGCTGGTAGACAAAATTTGGCTCTCAATGCCTGAAATTAACAAAGGCCCTGGTTATCATACATATCACCGCACGTGTTTACACCTAAAGAGGACCAAGAGGGTTGGACAAATGGACGATTTCCACATACAAAGTTAAAATTGTGCCATAAAGTTGTACTGTTACAGAATAAAAGAACCGGACCAAATTTATAATTATCCCCTTTTTTTCCTGTGCCAGTAAATAAAATATCTTGAAGTCTATTTGGTTTAACCTTGTCAGCTTCAATCACTCTCCATGAAACTGTAGATTGAGGATCAACCCAATTATGAAGGGCCTTAAGCTGGAACGACCAATAATATAATTCAAAATTTGGTACAGCCAGTCCTCCTGCGCTATTAGGATGTTGTAATGTGGTAAGTTTAATTCTGGGACATTTATCATTCCAAATAAACTTAGAAATTAAGGAGTTGATCTCCTTAAAGTAACCTGGAGGGGGAGAAAGTGGTAGCATAGAGAAAAAAAATAAATCGAGGTAACAAATTCATCTTAACAGTGGAGATTCTTCCTTGGAGAGAGACTTTAAGATTCTTCAATCTTTGAATGTCATTTTTGACCTTAACTAAAATCTTATTAAAATTGTCTCTGGCAATCTTATGAATGTTTTTATATATGGTAATGCCCAAATAGATGAAAGATTCCTTAATAAGGATAAATGAGGGAATAGAAAAATTAACCTTAACATTGTTAATTGGCATTAAAGCAGATTTGCTCCAATTTATTTTATATCCTGATAGGCTACTAAAATTATCAAATTCCTTAATTACACTAGAGACTGAAACGTCAAAGTGGTCTAAATATAGAATAGAATGAGGGGGAAATAATATTACCAGTTATGACTGATGCTGCAGGTGAGTGGTATAATGTCTTAATCATAGAAACGAAGTGTTCACCGAAGCCGAAACATTGCAGAACTGCCCACATATAATTCCACTCTAGCCTGTCAAAGGCTTTTTCTGCATCAAGTGAAAAGACCGCACAAGGTGTTGGGTGGGAGTCCGCAAAGTCAAGAATATGAAGGAGTCGACGCATATTGTCAGATGCATTGCGCCCCTTGATGAAACCAGTTTGGTCCTCCTTGATCAGACTGTGAATTACCTTCTCCAAACGAGAAGCAAAAACTTTAGCATAGATTTTTAGATCACATGGGATAATTGAAATCGGTCTGTAGCTGGAACAATCTAATGGATCTTTCCCTTTTTTAAGAAGTAATGAAATCAGTGATGTTTTTTGATCTCTATGAAATACCCCATGTTCAATTGCAAAATTAAATGAGTTAAGCATAAGTATCCCTACCAAATCCCAAATTTCTAAATATAATTCAGGGGGGAGACCATCTAGACCCGGCGATCTGCCCTTTTGAAGGCTTTTTAGAGAGACGTGAAGTTCCTCCAAACTTAATGGGGCCTCCAAAGATTCTTTATCCATCTGGGAGATCCGAGGCAGTTCCAATTTATCTAAATACTGCTTACAAATTGGTTCATCAAAATCTGTTTTGGCTTTATACAGATTTGTGTAAAAACCTTTAAATATGTAATTAATTGCCACAGGGTTCGTGGTGACCTGATCATCCAATGATTTTATTGCGCTAATATATGCCTTAGACTCGCATTCTTTCAACCTAAGGGCCAATAAATGACTAGGTCTCTCTGATTCAAAATAATATTTTTGTCTAGTCCTATGTAAAATAAATTCTGCCTTTGAGTGTGAAAGTAAATCATATTCTTCTTTTAAAGAGGACAGCTGTGTAGCCTGTTGCTCAGTAAAATGTTGTTTTTGTAGGTTTTGTAATGATTGGATTTTATTTTTCTAATTGTGTAAACTGGTGAGTTTTCGCTTTGGCAAGAGTAGAAGAGAAAGATATACAGAAACCTCGTATAGCACACTTAGTCGTTTCCCACAGTATTTGAGGATCCACAACAGAGGGCATATTAATTTCAAGAAATTCCTTAATATATTCTTTTAGAGAGGTAATAAAAGTCTGATTACTTAATAATGATATGTTAAAGCGCCATCTAGGGGACTTGGCTTTGACATCGGAAAGAGGAACACTGCACAACATAGCAGAATAATCAGATAATAAAATTGGTAATATAGATATAGAGGAATTAGATGAAATTAAAGATGGGCTGAGAAATATGTAGTCTATCCTAGAGAAAGTCTTGTGTCTATTAGAAAAAAAGTGAAGTCCTTAGCTTTAGCATTCTGAATTCTCCATAAATCGATTAAGTTGAGCTCAGTGATAAATTTATTCAATAATTTAGAGGATGGATTGGCTGTTGTATCAGATTGAGATTTATCTAAAGCAGGATTTATGACAGCATTAAAATCACCACCCACCACTAGAGGGCAATCAATCTCTTCAAGTAAAGTTTTGGAAATCTGTGTAAGGAATGCACTGTCTGTCTCATTCGGACCATAAATAGAGACCAATGCTAACCTATTATTATATATTTTGCATCGGATAAAAACAGATCTACCCTACTCATCACTACCAAGGTGTTCAATTGTTAAATTTAACTTCCTGTTAACAAGGATAAGCACCCCCTTAGTTTTATTTTGAGCGCAGGAAAAAGCTATTAATTTGTAATACTTATTCTGGAAACGTGCCACGTCAGATTGTTTTAAATGTGTCTCTTGTATTAAGGCACAGGAATCAAATGGCACATAATTCACCTGTGTGCAGACTTTGTGCATACGCAAAGTCTTTAAAATCAGTCACTTATGAGGTAGTTCTCTATGTAGGCAGTAGACAGCAATGCAGTTCATTAGGTTTTGGAACAGAGCTGTTATCTAGTCACTTTGTTGAGTCACAGATGCTTACTGAACTCTATTGTTTACTGCTAAATCACATAAATGCTATTAAACACACAAAAATGCAACTTCAATAGCCATTCCTTACGCATATAGGCCTACATGTACACTCATCCACATCCAAAGACAGAAAGAGACCATAATCAAGAAGTAAATTAAAGACTCTGAACTGAGGTCACACACGGGCACACCCCCTACTCAAGTAGCAGTCTTCATTGTTGCATTTCTTAATCTCTGGATCCACCCAGTATATTCAATACACACACACTCTCTGCTGGGGTGAACTGGCAGTAAAATGTACTGTTTTATACAAGTTTGGTTTACCGCTACCATTTCTGTAAGCCCAATTGCCACGTGCAGAGGAATGAAGTCACTGGTTGAGTTTACAGATGATGAGAGCTTTATGGCATCAGGCTTTTCTGTGCTCTTTAATGTAGAATGAAACAAATGAACCAAAATCTATCATCAATCAGTCTCTCAGAAATTTGTCTTAAACCTTCCTCGATCACTCCAAGAGCATTTTTCCTCAGCCTTCTGCACTCTGACTTCAGACATTTCTGTTCTGAAAATCCAAATCATTCCAAAATTTAGAGAACTGTGCTGGTCAATCTGTTCCATATATTTAAAATGAATGGGAACTGAAACTTTTAACCTTGAAAAAATATTGCTATAATGCAACCAAGGTTATCAGGTCTATGTTACAAACAACTAGCTCAAAACCAGCCTAAAACCAAAACTTAATATGGAAATCCAGTGGACATACAGTAGTTTCCCTTGTAACAAAAAAAAAAAAAAATACAGAAAGAAAGAAAAAAAATGCACTTTAGCATACTTTTAGTAAACAGGACTTATTACAGAAATAATATACTTTAAAAGAATATACCCAAGTGTGAACTGACTGTTATGTTTTCTAACACTTATAGTGAGAATAGTTCATCCAAAAATGAAAATTTACCCTCAGATCATCCAGGATGTATATGAGTTTGTTTCTTCATCAGATTTGGAGAAATGTAGCATCACATCAATGGATCATCTGCAGTGAATGGGTGCCTTTAGTTTGGGGACCAATTTTCACTATTAACTATTTATTAATTACTAATTAATCATTAGCATAGGTAGAGGTTAAGTTTAAGGATGGGGTGGATTAAAGGATCAAAAATATGGTTATGAAGAACAAGGAATTAATATGTACTTTATAAATACTAATAAATAGCCAATATGCAAGTAATATATTAATAAGCAACTAGTTAACAGAGAGAATTGGTCCCTAAACTAAAGTGTTACCTGAAAATGTATTATAGTTTAAATTTATATTCAATGCAATTAGCTGAAATTTTGCTCTTTTTTTGACCCGCTTAAAAAGGACTACATATTTATATGTAAATTCTGAATTTCTTCATTTTCTTTTTTAAATTGCCTTCAAAATATAAACTTCTAAATGTACTAACAAACATTTCCTTTAAAGTAAAATATACTTAAATGCAATTTATATTGAAACTTGTGTCATGTACTTCTGTATTTGTAGTTATAATGATGCAATGATGAAGTTGCAATTTAGTACATTTAAAATATATTAACTTAATAATTTAATTTATTTTCAACATTATTAATACAGTTAATCATGTGCTTTACATGTGCTTTAGTATGTTAGACAACACATTAAAATAAGTGTACTTTAAAGCACAACAAAAGATTAAAACATGATTTAAAATATACTTTAATGTTGTTTTGTTTGTTTGTTTGTTTTAATTTGACATTACAAAGTGTCCTTAACTGTGTTTAAAAACATCTTGATTAAAGTGTGCTCTCTTTAAGTTCACTTATGGCCTTTTATTTCAATAACATTATTTTGTCTGCAAGTAGTTTTTTAAAAAAAAAACATACTTCTAACATTTGAAGTACACTACAAGAGCACATTCAATACAGTTAAGTGCACTTATTTTTCACTATGGTAACTAAAGTCATCTAAGGTCAGGCTTAGATGACTTGAGTTGATTGTGAGTCAGGTTGAATTGCTTTCAAATGTGGATATGCATGTAATTTAACAAGTTTAATCTGTGGTTTTATTAAGCCATTTTATCTAAACATAGATGCAAGAAAGTGGCATGTAGTGACTAATTTAGTCAGAAAGTCAGCTTTTCCTTTCTCACATAGAGTATAATAAATTCTGGTTTGGGCAGAGTAAAGTGACCCTAGACCAGCAGTTACAGGTTTATTTATATACAGTATACTCACATCATGCCCATGACTAGGAGAATAAGCTTTCCCATGCTACACCTATTCCTGTTAGTTGGACCAAAATCCTTACATTCAAATCGAATTTGTCTAATATGTCAAACCTTCAAACCACAGTATAAAAATATCAACCTGTGACAACAGTTTAAAAAGTGCAGGAAAACCACAGACTTGGCAACCCTAATTCCACCTCTTCTGAAGTCATACCAAAGCTTTGTGTGACAAATGGACCATTTTTTTTTTTTTTTTTTTTTTTTTTACCCGTATTCTTCCCTTGTGAGCTGTTTGCTATGACCGGAGCAGTGAGTCAGTGAACTCGATGACTGGATCAGTGTAGTGAACCAGGATGGAAAAACTTAACTCTTGAATTATTTGAATTGACTATTTCTCTTATGTTTTGTGCCCTTTTTGAACCTCAAAGGCTTTATTTCACCTGCACCACCTACAAAGCTCCACAGAAGTAAGACAGTCATACATTTTGGAAAATAATGAGGGTCTGAGAGTTCTCTGCATTTGTTTGGAAATAAAATTGTCAGCAGGAGTTTAACAACATTTTCTGAATTGCCTGGAGCTGCCATGAATCTGACCCCCTATTACCTGAGCATCTTATTAAGAGTGGACACAACAGTTGTGGACCAGACCTTATGCAATTAGTCAAAAATCTCATCTCATCTTCTAAAGTTCTCTTTTTTTTCAGCACAAGCCTAAAGCTCTTATCTTTTGAACAGATTTCTTTCTTTAGCCTGTTCTTCTGAGTTATGGTGCAAACAAATCCTCAGGCACTTGCTGGGAGTCCAGCTGGTCTCCTCTTTGTCGGTTTTGATGCACCACAGGATGTTTGAGTGGTCTGTGAGCAGAAGTTCAAAGCTACTGGACCACAGCAAGCTGTTTAATGTGATGTTCACAATCATGTTGCCGTTTAGTCTGTTGAGTTCTCCTTCCTTTCTCGTGTCGTCTCAGTGTGTGGTCTCTAACAAACAGTGAGAGTGTCCACAACATCTGGACAGACATCACACACACACACACTGTGGTATAGTGTGTGAAATGAAAGTAATTGAGCAGGGATTGTGAGAATAAAATGGCAAACATTCTTTTCGTGAGCTCCATTTCCGATATTTCACCCTCTCGTTCTCTTTTAGGCTACACAAACCCATTGACCTCACCCGGCCACTGCGTTAAAAACAGCTGGGGCGCTTTTTGCTCCAAAAGACTCATGAAAATAAAGAGCGCTGAGCCACCACCCAGGCTTAACTCTCCTTCTGATACACTTTTCTTATGTATTCTTTCAGTTTCATTTCATTTTATTTTAAAACAAATTATAATGACTATAAATTTTGACATTTTTACCTATGCAGAGAAAATTGCATGGCGACATCCTAGTTTAAGGACCAATTCTCACTATTAACTAGTTTCTTATAAGCATGCATATTACTAGCATACTGGCTGTTTATTAGTACTTATAAAGCACATATTAATGCCTTATTCTGCATGACCATATTTTAGATCCCTTAATCATCCCCATACCTAAACTTAACAATTACCTTACTGTTAATAAGCAGCAAATTGGGAGTTTGTTGGGTCAAAAGTCATAGTTAATACCTTTTTTAACCTTCATTTATATAGCACAATACAGATTGCCAAAGCAGCTTTACAGTGTTAAACAGGAAAATAGTTATTCAGTAATGCAAACAATTCAATTCTGCTGTAAAACGAGGGCAATAGTAAACAGTCAATTTTCCAGTTAACTCAATGAAGTCGACCGTATCGCCGGCGATACCAGCTCAGTTTTTTTTAAGATCAGTGCAAAAGACATTAAAAATACTCTGTTGATTTTGGTCACACAAATACGTGTTATACATCAATCAAAACTGTTAAGTGTCTACTTTTTTTGTGTACACTCATGATTACAACAAAACGTTGTGGTTTTGGGAAAAAAAAGACAACTAACAGGGTGCGCTCTCTGTCTTCTCTGTCTCCGCGAACTGCTTTTAGAAATACGTCACTAAAATGAAGTGTAACTCAGCGAAAACTCAACACATAGACATGAGAGTTATATATATAGAAAGCTTGAAGTGTCTACTTTCAAATGAAGTAAGTCTTATCGAAAACAAACATTCTGTGATGAAGTAATCCGTATGTAACCAACAGGATGTTCAGTCTTTCCAGTCTAACTAATTATTTCTAATGTGATCCCGCCCCCTCGCAGCTTCATATGTAAATAACCATGTGAGCCGCGTGCTCATGGAGACGTCCAACAACAAACAAAGAGTGAGGAGATCATACTGTTCGTTTCTGGAAGAAGACAAACTGATAAAGGCTGGATTTCCCTCAAAATAAGAGCACGAGTTCATCCAGAAGAGAAGATCGATCTGATGACTAAGTGTTTCTTTTTTGCATTAGTTAATGTGTTATTGTGACATAAACACGTTTATTTGGGTTTTTCCCAAAGGACAACATGATGAATGCTACCATCTAAGAAGACCATGTTTATAATTAATACTCTGTTCAAAAATAGATTTAATAGTGTGCTAAACAATAATAATTAGTTTCTCAGATATAAAATATCCTTTTTTTATAGTACAAAGTACATCCTTTTGTAGTACTATGGCTACATAATAATAGGCTACTATAAAATCATACATACTAGGCTATATGACTACAAAATCATAGTTGTTGTTTTTTTTCCAAACTGTAATGCCAGACTTCAATGTTTGGAATTGATGGGCAATTCATTGTATTTAAATCTCTTACTGCGCGATGATGTTTTCATGCCTTTATGTTTGCAAGCACAACATTCTCCTGAACAGTAGTTGTTTCTCTTACTTTCATTCTTACCCATTCACTTTCAATGGCCGGCCATTTTTGACAAGTGTGACTTTGTGCAATTCTGTACAAAATAAAAGCATTTAAAAGCAAACTTCCTGATTAATCATTAAAGTACTCTAGTGTGAGAAACAGTGCAAATTTTCATACTTTTTTATCTCATATTGTGAAAATTATTCATAAAACAAGATTTATGCACTCAAAAAACGAGGAGCCTGCTCTCAAATAAAAGAGGCCTACGATTAATCAGATGCAAATAGAAACACAAAACCAGTCCTAAATGAACGAAAACAAGTTGACAAAAAGAATGAATCCAATATTTAGTGATAATATAGCATAATGACAGATTTATAAGCAGTTGTTTGGAGTTCGGTCATTTTTGACCGGGTACACAACAAGTGTGACTAGGTGAAATAAAACCCAAAAAAATTAAGAAAATTATAAAAAAAATTAATGAGAAGTACTTATACCCTATGTGAACAAAGTCAGTAAGTTTGAGTCCAATGCGATAACGTTAACTAGTATTTTCGGGAAAAAGAAAATAATTTTCGAGTCAATTTGACCCGAACACAACCAGAGGGTTAATTAATTACTGTAGTTAGTTAGTTAGTTAGTTAGTTAGTTAGTTAAAAAAAAAACATTTTACATTCTTATGTATAAATTCATACAGAATCGCCTTCTTGTAAAATACGTAGTTATGTTTTGTAATGATCTCTTCTAAATCTCTAGAGGATGAGATTTGTGTATTTTATGTTTAGTTTAGTTTTTTTTTGTTATCAACAATTTTTTATTTTTTATTTTTCACACACAACACAACATAATATCCAAAATACAACAAAACAAAACAAAACAACAGACACATACTCAACATCTCAAGGTCCAATCAAAAGGGAGGGAGAGAGGGAAGGACAACAAGAACACAAAAGTTACTCCTTTATACAAGCACGTATGTCCAACAAAAAACACTGCCAAGCATCAATGTTCGAAGGCCTGGCCCCACCAACTCACGCCGTTGTACATTCGTATGACACTATTTGTAGGAGGCTACGGATCCAATATGTTTTTCTACACATGTGTGGTGTAAACCAGTTCTGGATTATTGTCTTCTTCACAGCTGTAAAACCAGCAAACAACATTCTCTTTTGCCTCAAACTAATACAGAGACCAGAATCATCATTAAGAAGACACAAACTTGGGTTAACAGACCAATAAATTCACAGTAATGATGACAAAACCAGGTTTACATGTCTCTCCCAGTCGGCAGATAAATTAAGGTCAGATAATTCCCTATTCCAAATAGTTTTAATAGAAAGAGGTTTTGTAATACAATCAATAATTTTATTATATATTAAGGAAACAGATGGCTGACCAGCAGATGGTGCAATCCAGTCCCACATAGAATGAGAGGAAATGGAAGAAGACCAAGGAACGCCATACGCTTTGAGAGCAGAACGTAATTGAAGAAAAACAAAATATGCAGATGCTGTTAGACAAAATTTGGCTCTTAATGTCTGAAACGAACAGAGGCCCCGGTTATCATATATATCACCGCATGTGTTTACACCCAAAGAAGACCAAGAGGGTTGGAAAAATGGACGATTTCCGCATACAAAATTAAAATTGTGCTATAAAGGTGTACTGTTACAGAATTTGAAGGATCCACCTATCCGACGTTCAACCGTTTTCCAGATTTTAATAGAGTTAGCCACAACTGGACCAAATTTATAATTATCCCCTTTTTTTTCCTGTGCCAGTAAATAAAATATCTTGAAGTCTATTTGGTTTAACCTTGTCAGCGTCAATCACTCTCCATGAAACTGTAGATTGAGGATCAACCCAATTATGAAGAGCCTTAAACTGGAACGACCAATAATATAACTCAAAATTTGGTACAGCCAGTCCTCCTGCGCTATTAGGATGTTGTAATGTGGTAAGTTTAATTCTGGGACATTTATCATTCCAGATAAACTTAGAAATTATGGAGTTGATCTCCTTAAAGTAACCTGGAGGGGGAGAAAGTGGTAGCATAGAGAAAAAAAAAATGTAATCGAGGTAACAAATTCATCTTAACAGTGGAGATTCTTCCTTGGAGAGAGACTTTAAGATTCTTCCATCTTTGAATGTCATTTTTGACCTTAACTAAAATGTTATTAAAATTGTCTCTGGCAATCTTATGAATGTTTTTATATATGGTAATGCCCAAATAGATGAAAGATTCCTTAATAGGGATAAATGTGTTACAGATCGGTCAGGCTCGCTCCCCAGCCAATCACAGCGCACTCCCTCTCCTGAATACTGATCACCAACACCTGTCCCTCATTATCACACTCATCAAGTCTGGTACAAAAGCACACACCTCTGCAGTCATCATTGTCCGATCTCGTAAATACGTAGTGGACTCTACCCTTGGTATCGTAACCCTAAACATTCCAGTTTACCTACCTGTTTCACTTACCTGCTATCTCCTTCTCCAGTAGTGTCATCCAGCTCCAGCTCCTATCACCCGCTGAGGTGTGTGCTCCTCATCATCCTGGTCTCCATCTCCTCCGCTTCCATGAATGCCTGTAATGCAAGGAACGTAGCGTTACTCATTGGATCCTTCCTATTGAACTTTTCTGAGTTGGCATACTCACCCGAAGTCTCGCTTCACTCCTCCAAAGCTCTCCTGTTCAATAATAAATTCACCTGTTGTTTACTTACCTTCGTGTCTGACCAGTATATGTTACAAAATGAGGGAATAGAAAAATTAACCTTAACATTGTTAATTGGCATTAAAGCAGATTTGCTCCAATTCATTTTATATCCTGATAGGTTAATAAAATTATCAAATTCCTTAATTATACTAGAGACTGAAACATCAAAGTGGTCTAAATATAGAATAATATCATCAGCGTATAATGAAATACTATGATTATGTTACAGAAGATCGGACCAACACAGAATTGACAGGATGGGCGTTCACGACCCCTTCCAGGAGCTCGTGGATTCCCTCAGAAAGGTATTACTCAACCTACCAGCACAACCGGCACCCTCTGCTCCGGTTCCACCTCCTTCCGTCAACACCACCAGCTCTCCTTCACACACCGTGTTCGCCAGTCCCATGGCCCGACCAGCGCCCTTCTCTGGCGCGGCGGAGGAGTGCAATGGCTTCTTTTTACAATGCTCTCTGACCATCGAGCTCCAACCCCAAATGTTCGCTACTGAACATTCTAAAATTGCTTTTGTTATTTCCTCTCTGACAGGCCCCGCACTTCAATGGTATGAAACAATCTGGAATCAGGCCGGTCCAGCCCCCAATCACTCACTAATTTCATTGCCCATTTTCGAGAGGTCTTTGGCAGAATAGCAGGAGATTCGTCTATCGGTGAGCAACTATATCAGTTAAGACAAGGTTCTATGTCCATTAACCAGTATTCGCTCAAGTTCTGAATTCTAGCGGCCGCCAGCAGTTGGAATGAGCAAGCTCTCATTACGGTCTATCGTCAAGGACTGTATCCGAAACTTCGACTGCACATAGCGGCCTATGATGATACACTAGGACTAGAGCGATTTATTAAATTGTCCATTCGATGCTCCAACCGCATGCAATCTTGCTCACCTGACTTCCCCGCAGCCATTGTCACTCCTCCCTATCGCCGGCCAGAGATCAGTAGCCCTCCAGACCCAATGCAAACAGACTCTAATCGGCTATCTTCAGCTGAGCAGCGGAGACGGCTTATGCAGGGTCTGTGCCTATATTGCAGAGCTAGTGGACACATGATCATGGCGTGTTCCCTTCGTCCTCCACGGCCAATGGTGAGTGCCATCCAACCTTCTCTTATGAAAATGAATCCTCTCTCCACATGCACTCAACTTACTACCTCCAATGTTACAATTCCAGTATCTGTCCTCCTTGACTCCGGCTCAGCGGGCAACTTCATTGCCGGAAGCCTCTGCCACCAGCTCCGTCTCCCGACCTCAGCAACCGAAACCGTATACCAAGTCCAATCCATAACTGGAAAGCCGCTTAACCGACGCCACGTCCGACACAGTGCGGGTCCAATTCAACTCCGCAGAGGCCAACTTCATCTAGAGACGTTACAGCTTCTGGTTCTGTGCAGCATGATCCCATCCTCTCCTGGAGAACTGGTGAAGTCTTAAAGTGGGGTGACAGCTGCTTCTCTCAATGTTTCCCGGATCTCCCTCAACCATCACCATCGCCCCCGGTCCCGTTGGCCATTAATTCCACCTCCATTGAGAGCCCCATTGAGAAGCAGTCTGTCGAAATTCCATCATGTTACACCCCCTTTAGCGATGTCTTCTGCCCCAAGAGAGCTGCACAGCTACCACCACATCGGCCATGGGACTGTGCCATCGACCTCTTTCCAGGTGAGCCAGTGCCCCGCGGGAAAATCTATCCACTGTCACTCCCCGAACAGAAGGCCATGGAGGAGTACATCGAGGAGGCTTTGAGGCAAGGTTACATCGTTCCTTCAATGTCCCCTGCTGCTTCCAGCTTCTTCTTCGTGGCTAAAAAGGACAGAGGCTTGAGACCGTGCATATACTACAGAGCACTCAACAATATCACAGTGAAGTTCCGGTATCCTCTTCCCCTCATCCCAGTAGCCCTGGAACATCTACGCGGTGCCACCATCTTCACTAAGTTGGACCTCCGCAGCACGTATAACCTCATCCGCATTCATCAAGGGGATGAGTGGAAGACTGCTTTCTTGACCCCAACTGGCCACTATGAATACAGGGTTATGCCGTATGGGCTAGTCAACGCTCCCTCAATCTTCCAAGACTTCATGCACAAGGTGCTCCGGGAGTTTCTCCACCGATTCGTTATAGTGTATATAGATGACATCCTCATCTACTCCTGGAGCCCGGCCGAACATCGCCACCATGTTGCGGAGGTCCTCAAGCAGTTACGGAAGTTTCACCTGTTTCTCAAAGCAGAGAAGTGTACATTTCACCAACCCACCATTCAATTCCTCGGATACATCATCTACAGTGGTTGCATTCGCATGGACGAGGGGAAGGTGGAAGCCATCTCATCCTGGCCCATTCCAACCACCATCAAGGAGTTACAACGGTTCCTCGGATTCTCCAATTTTTACCGCCGGTTCATTCTAAATTACAGTACCATCACCAGTCCACTCACCAATCTTCTCAGAGGAAAGGCCAAGTCTCTGTCCTGGAACCCCGCAGCCACAAAAGCTTTCCACACCCTCAAGAAGGTATTCAACAGCGCACCGCTCCTCATCCATCCCAACCCTGAACTCCCTTTCGTCGTAGATGTCGACGCATCGACCACGGGAGTAGGAGCGGTGCTTTCACAGCAGCAGGGGACTCCTCCCAAACTCCATCCATGTGCCTTCTTCTCCCGGAAACTCAGCCCGGCGGAAAAGAATTAAGACATCGGTAACCGAGAACTGCTAGCAATCAAACTCGCTGTAGAGGAATGGAGGCACTGATTAAAGGGAGCTGCACATCCCTTTCTGGTTCTTACTGACCATAAGAACTTGCAGTACCTCCGGGATGCAAAACGTCTCAATCCACGTCAGGCTAGATGGGCTTTGTTCTTCACCCGGTTCAATTTCAAAATTTCCTATCGTCCAGGCCCAAGAAATGTTAAGGCGGATGCTCTGTCCCGTATCTACGCACCTGAGGAGGTGCAGGAGGAACCAGAAAGGATCATCCCTGTAGAGCTCATCGCCAGTCCCATTCAATGGACGTCTCCACCAGTCGCCTCCGAAAACCCACCTGCCATTCCGCCGGACTGTCCACCTGATCATCAGTATGTACCCAGGACTCAATGCACGCCCCTCATTCACTCCACTCACACATCACTGGGCATTGGCCACCCAGGGGTCAACAACACTCTCTCGTTGCTACGAGACCACTTCTGGTGGCCCAACATGGCCAGGGATGTGAGAAGGTTCGTGCAGGGCTGCCCTGACTGCGCCATCTCCAAGAGTCCCCGTCATTTTCCAGCCGGTAAACTCCTTCCATTACCCATAGCCAACCGCCCATGGTCACACCTAGGAGTAGACTTCATCACAGACCTACCTGCCTCAGATGGTAACACTTGCATCCTCGTCATCATTGACCGCTTCTCAAAGTTTTGGCGTCTCATCCCCCTCACAGGCCTTCCCACAGCACTTCAGACAGCAGAACTTCTTTTTAATAGAGTTTTCAGATATTATGGCATTCCTGAAGACATTGTGTCAGACAGAGGTCCACAGTTTATTTCACGGATTTGGAAGCCTTTCTTTTCTCTCCTAGGTGTGACCGTAAGCCTCTCCTCAGGCTATCACCCGCAGTCAAATGGGCAAACCGAGCACAAAATCCAGGAGGTAGGGCGCTTCCTGAGAACCTTCTGCCACGGCCACCAGGACTCTTGGAACCAGTTTCTAGGCTGGGTCGAGTACGCCCAGAACTCTCTACGACAGCCCTCCACTGGACTCACTCCCTTCCAGTGCGTACTTTTTTTCCAGCCTCCTCTATTCCCCTGGTCGGGGGAACCATCGGATGTCCCCGCGGTCAACTACTGGTTCCGAGAGTGCGAGAGAGTCTGGGACGCAGCTCACCATCAGCTGCAGCAGGCAGTGCGGAGGCAAAGGATGATGGCAGACGTCCGGAGATCAGCTACACCCACATATCAGCCGGGACAGAAGGTATGGCTGTCTACCCAGGACATCAGACTGCGCCTGCCCTGCTGGAAATTCAGTCCCAGATTTGTTGGCCCCTTCACCATCCTGGAGCAGATAAATCCCGTCACCTACAAACTCCAGCTACCTCCACAATATAAGATTCACCACACATTCCACGTGTCACTGCTTAAACCTTTCTCTCCTCCTGTTTCCCTAGAGCCTGGCCAGACAGAAGAACCCCCTCTCCCGCTAATCTTTGAGGAAGGCACCGTCTACAAGGTAAAGGAGATCCTGGAATCCCGGCGCCGTGGTGGTAAATTGGAGTACCTGGTCGACTGGGAGGGTTATGGCCCTGAGGAACGTTCATGGGTTCCCAGAGAAGACATCCTTGATCCAGTACTACTCGAAGAGTTTCATACGGCACACCCTAACCGTCCAGCACCCCAGGGACGGGGTAGACCACCACGACGCCGGGGTCGGCCCTCAGGAGTGGGCCGTGGAGAGGGGGGTACTGTTACAGATCGGTCAGGCTCACTCCCCAGCCAATCACAGCGCACTCCCTCTCCTGAATACTGATCACCAACACCTGTCCCTCATTATCACACTCATCAAGTCTGGTACAAAAGCACACACCTCAACAGTCATCATTGTCCGATCTCGTAAATACGTAGTGGACTCTACCCTTGGTATCGTAACCCTAAACATTCCAGTTTACCTACCTGTTTCACTTACCTGCTATCTCCTTCTCCAGTAGTGTCATCCAGCTCCAGCTCCTATCACCTGCTGAGGTGTGTGATCCTCATCATCCTGGTCTCCATCTCCTCCGCTTCCATGAATGCCTGTAATGCAAGGAACGTAGCGTTACTCATTGGATCCTTCCTATTGAACTTTTCTGAGTTGGCATACTCACCCGAAGTCTCTCTTCACTCCTCCAAAGCTCTCCTGTTCAATAATAAATTCCCCTGTGGTTTACTTACCTTCGTGTCTGACCAGTATATGTTACAAAATGAGGGAATAGAAAAATTAACCTTAACATTGTTAATTGGCATTAAAGCAGACTTGCTCCAATTTATTTCATATCCTGAATATATTCTTTTTTTTTGTTATCAACAATTTTTTATTTTATTTTTTCACAAACAACACAACATAATATCCAAAATACAACAAAACAAAACAACAGACACATACTCAACATCTCAAGGTCCAATCAAAAGGGAGGGGGAGAGGGAAGGACAACAATAACACAAAAGTTACTCCTTTGTATAATCACGTATATTCAACAAAAAACACTGCCAAGCATCAATGATCGAAGGCCTGGCCCCACCTACTCGCGCCGTTGTACATTCACATGACAAAATTTGCAGGAGGCTACGGATCCAATATGCTTTTCTACACATGTGTGGTGTAAACCAGTTCTGGATTATTGTCTTCTTCACAGCTGTAAAACCAGCAAACAACATTCTATTTTGCATTGAATTAATACAGAGACCAGAATCATCATTAAGAAGACACAAACTTGGGTTAACAGACCAATCAATTCGCAGTAATGATGACAAAACCAGGTTTACATGTGTCCATAGACTGATGACGACATGACATTCCCAAAACATATGCAGAAAAGTGCCCGATGATGTAGTGTTACATATATGGCAGTTCAAATTTGACTGCAGTTTCATTTTAAATCTTTTGTAAGGAGTTATATATGATCTATGAATGACTTTGAAGTGAATAAGACGATGAGCCAGATTTTTAGATGTTAGGCTGATATTAGACCACACTCTCTCCCAGTCGACATATAAATTAAGGTCAGACTGGCTCAGTGTGTTGTGATTGGCTAAACCGCCTCTACAGCAACGTCCCGCCCCTCTCCTCAGCCATGCGCTCCGGTTGAATTGTAAACAGTGGCGTTGTCTATAATGCTTATCAATTTGAGCCCAATTGAGACCCAGAGGATATTAGTGAAGATGATCGTGCAGAACCTGTGCAAGCACAGCTCTTAATGGTATGTTTGGTTGTTGTTGTCTCATACTTTTAAATACGCTGTTATTTGTAAGTGCTACTGCTTCTGTTAGCTTTTAATATACGGTTTTATCCTGATTAAAGCTTTAATACAGCACAGCAACCGCACGCGTGTCCATTTATAATGCTTCTCATTGCTGTGTGAAAATAAGTGTATAATTGGAACAGTTTGTTGGAGCTGATCTTACGATCTGAATGAGAGAGAGAGAGAGAGAGAGAGAGAGAGAGTGTGTGTGTGTGTGTGTGAGAGAGAGCGAGAGAGAGAGAGAGAGAGAGAGTGTGTGTGTGTGTGTGTGTGTGTGTGTGAGAGAGAGAGAGAGAGATGCAGAGCAGGGCGACACGAGTAACAGTATTAAGAACCGTTGCTTTAATGATTTTGAAACTTGAGAATCCATTAGAATCGTTAGAAGACAGAATCGCGATTCATATGAATAGATTGTTATGTGCATCCCTAGTTTTCTCTTCCTCTTCTCTAAAGCAGCGCAGCATGGCCTCGCCCCCTTTGCTGCGTGTTCCCGGGGGCAGGGTTTATCTGGGTCTGTGACGTATCAAACCCGGGAAGTAACTCGTTGTAGTCCCTTACCAGTCGTTTTTGTAGGCATTAAACTGACAGAAATTTAAAAGACGATATCTCCGTTTGCATTGAACTTTCAGCGCCGCAACTCTGCAGATATTGTTTATGCTCAAACAGCAACATTACACACTAACTAATGTTAAAAAAGTGAAATCGCAATCAACCACCCCTTTAAGGAAACTGATGGCCGACCAGCAGATGGTGCAATCCAGTCCCGCATAGGATGAGAGGAAATGGAAGAGGACCAAGGAACGCCATACGCTTTGAGAGCAGAACGTAATTGAAGAAAAACAAAATATGCAGATGCTGGCAGACAAAATTTGGTTCTTAATGTCTGAAATGAACAGAGGCCCTGGTTATCATATATATCACCACACGTGTTTACACCCAAAATAGACCAAGAGGGTTGGACAAATGGACGATTTCCACATGCAAAATTAAAATTGTGCCACAAAGGTGTACTGTTACAGAACTTGAAGGGTCCACCTATCCGACGTTCAACCGTTTTCCAGATTTGAATAGAGTTAGCCACAACCGGACCAAATTTATAATGATCCCCTTTTTTTCCTGTGCCAGTAAATAAAATATCTTGAAGTCTATTTGATTTAACCTTGTCAGCTTCAATCACCCTCCATGAAACTGTAGATTGAGGATCAACCCAATTATGAAGAGCCTCAAATTGGAACAACCAATAATATAATTCAAAATCTGGTACAGCCAGTCCTCCTGCGCTATTAGGATGTTGTAATGTGTTAAGTTTAATTCTGGGACATTTATCATTCCAGATAAACTTAGAAATTATGGAGTTGATCTCCTTCCATCTTTGATTGTCTTAGATTCTTCCATCTTTGAATGTCATTTTTGACCTTAACTAAAATGTTATTAAAATTGTCTCTGGCAATCTTATGAATGTTTTTATATATGGTAATGCCCAAATAGATGAAAGATTCCTTAATAGGGATAAATGAGGGAATAGAAAAATTAACCTTGACATTGTTAATTGGCATTAAAGCTGATTTGCTCCAATTTATTTTATATCCTGATAGGCTACTAAAATTATCAAATTCCTTAACTACACTAGATACTGAAACATCAAAGGGGTCTAAATATAGAATAATATCATCAGCGTATAATGAAATACTATGATTATGGTCATGAATCTTAATCGATACTTCAGATTTCCTGATGGCTTGTGCTAAGGGTTCAAGAGATAGACAAAACAATAAGGGGGAAAGTGGACACCCCTGCCTCGTTCCCCGCTGTAAAGGGAATGAGGGGGAAATAATATTACCAGTTATGACTGATGCTGCAGGTGAGTGGTATAATGTCTTAATCATAGAAACGAAGTGTTCACCGAAGCCGAAACATTGCAGAACTGCCCACATATAATTCCACTCTAGCCTGTCAAAGGCTTTTTCTGCATCAAGTGAAAAGACCGCACAAGGGGTTGGGTGGGAGTCCGCAAAGTCAAGAATATGAAGGAGTCGACGCATATTGTCAGATGCATTGCACCCCTTGATGAAACCAGTTTGGTCCTCCTTGATGAGACTGTGATTTACCTTCTCCATACGAGAAGCAAAATCTTTAGCATAGATTTTTACGTCACATGGGATAAGCGAAATCGGTCTGTAGCTGGAACAATCTAATGGATCTTTCCCTTTTTTAAGAAGTAATGAAATCAGTGATGTTTTTTGATCTATATGAAATACCCCATGTTCAATTGCAAAATTAAATGAGTTAAGCATAAGTATCCCTACCAAATCCCAAATTTCTAAATATACTTCAGGGGGGAGATCATCTAGACCCGGCGATTAGCCCTTTTGGAGGCTTTTTAGAGAGACGTGAAGTTCCTCCAAACTTAATGGGGCCTCCAAAGATTCTTTATCCATCTGTGAGGTATTTGTGAGGTAAAACTAGAGGTATTTTGTTTAGCTTGGCGGGAAAGTAACCTATCCTACAGAAAAGCATTAAAAACTGCTAGATCTGATTACTTTTCGTCTATTTTAGAACAAAACAAACATAACCCCAGGTATTTATTCAATACAGTGGCAAAATTAACAAAAAATAAAGCATCAACAGGTGTTGACATTTCCCAACAGCACAGCAGTAATGACTTTATGAACTATTTTACTTCCAAAATTGATACTATTAGAGATCAAATTGTAACCATGCAGCCGTCAGCTATATCATCACATCAAATAGTGTACTATAGATCCCCTGAGGAACAATTCCACTCATTCTCTACTATGGGAGAGGAAGAATTGTATAAACTTGTTAACCCTTTGGATCTCCTCATTTCGGAGTCACACTTGTGCTCTTCACGGTCAAAAGTGACCGGACACCTGTAACGTAACCTCTTATATTTTCAGGAAAATCATTCTAATTCATTTTTGTTTAATAATATTTTTTCTTTTTTCTTTTGCATTTTGAGAGGGTTTTGTGGTAATAATTAATATTTATGCAGTAATTCATATCCATTTTTTGACATTGAAAATAATACAATTTTTTTTAATACATTTTTTACAATTATTTTTTAATTAATGCAGTATTTCAGGTTAAAATAGAGACTCAAAACCAATTTTGGAAGGCAGATTAGCACCACCTGGTTGTAAAAAAAAAGAGAAAAACATCTGTAATGGCATGTGTAACTTGATGCCTGTATAGCTCTGTATAGAGCAGCTTGTGAATTGCCTAGTTGTTTTTAGACAATTGATTCAACATTTTTATTAGGTGGAAGAGTTGAAAATATATTTAAACAATCTCAAAAACTATTTCTTATCAAGTTTTGGATATTTTGTTATGTTATAAATATGATATGAAGTGTTAGTTTTTGTATTATGATTACAGTTAAACCTAAACATTGTGTTAGAAAGAGAACACAAGGAAATATTTTGTTATCCATTTTTAATTCAGAATTTGTACAAAAAAATGCAATTTTAATAATTCAATTTTAACACTTTATGTAAACAATTTTTTAATGAACATGTCTATTTTGTGTAAAAGTCAAACAGTAAAAAAGGAAACGGCAATAATGAACAAGCTATAGTAAATGAAAAAAGAGAAACTACTATACTAACAATATACAATATTTGTTTATACTATGTTTTGTATTTGCTATATTTATAATTATATACTATATATAATAACTACTATAATAACTATATGCTAACTCCATACTGTACTAACTCAACAGTAGATAACTACTCTATGGATTGTAGCAGAGGTCACAGATTAGAATGCAGTGCCTTTTGCAAATGGAATTTTCACATTTCTTGCAAACAAAAGTGGCCTTGACATCCCTTGGGAGGCATCTTCGGCATCTTTTCCTCTTGGCTGAGGAACTAGCCAAGGAAGGACCAGCCGTGGAGGGATCTGCTCTGGAAGGGCGAGCCGTGGAGGGGTCTGCCATGGAAGGATCTGCTCTGGAAGGGCGAGCCGTGGAGGATCCTGCCGTGGAGGGGCCTGCAGTGGAGGGGCCTGCACTGGAAGGGCGAGCCGTGGAGGGGCCTGCACTGGAAGGGCGAGCCGTGGAGGGGCCTGCTCTGGAAGGGCGAGCCGTGGAGGGGCCTGCTCTGGAAGGGCGAGCCGTGGAGGGGCCTGCACTGGAAGGGCGAGCCGTGGAGGGGCCTGCACTGGAAGGATGAGCCGTGGAGGGGCCTGCTCTGGAAGGACGAGTCGTGGAGGGGCCTGCACTTGAAGGGCGAGCCGTGGAGGGGTCTGCCGTGGAGGGATCTGCTCTGGAAGTGCGAGCCGTGGAGGATCCTGCCATGGAGGGGCCTGCACTGGAAGGGCGAGCCGTGGAGGGGCCTGCACTGGAAGGGCGAGCCGTGGAGGGGCCTGCACTGGAAGGATGAGCCGTGGAGGGGCCTGCTCTGGAGGGACGAGTCGTGGAGGGGCCTGCACTAGAAGGGCGAGCCGTGGAGGGGCCAGCACTGGAAGGGCGAGCCGTGGAAGGGCGAGCCGTGGAGGGGCCTGCACTGGAAGGATGAGCCGTGGAGGGGCCTGCTCTGGAAGGACGAGCCGTGGAGGGGCCTGCTCTGGAAGGGCGAGCCGTGGAGGGGTCTGCCGTGGAGGGATCTGCTCTGGAAGGGCGAGCCGTGGAGGATCCTGCCGTGGAGGGGCCTGCAGTGGAGGGGCCTGCACTGGAAGGGCGAGCCGTGGAGGGGCCTGCTCTGGAAGGGCGAGCCGTGGAGGGGCCTGCTCTGGAAGGACGAGTCGTGGAGGGGCCTGTACTGGAAGGGCGAGCCGTGGAGGGGCCTGCACTGGAAGGGCGAGCCGTGGTGGAAGGGCGAGCCGTGGAGGGACCCGCTCTAGAAGGACGAGTCGTGGAGGGGCCTGCACTGGAAGGGCGAGCCGTGGAGGGGTCTGCCCTGGAGGTACCTGCTCTGGAAGGGCGAGCCGTGGAGGGGCCTGCACTAGAAGGGTGAGTCGTGGAGGGATCTGCCGTGGAGGCACCTGCACTGGAAGGGCGAGCCGTGGAGGGGTCTGCCCTGGAGGGACCTGCTCTGGAAGGGCGAGCCGTGGAGGGGCCTGCACTGGAAGGGTGAGTCGTGGAGGCATCTGCCGTGGAGGCACCTGCACTGGAAGGGCGAGCCGTGGAGGGGTCTGCCCTGGAGGGACCTGCTCTGGAAGGACTAGCTGGTTCTTCATCTTCTTCCTGCAGTTTTCTCAAGAGAAGCAGAGAGGCTGGTGTGCGTGGCCATACTTCCTTGATTTTACATAGGGGGACACAAGGGCTCTCCCTAACTCCTCCAGAAAAAGAGTGTGTGTGTGTGCGCGTCTGTGTGTGAGTGGATGTGTCTATATCACACTCTTAAATTTTTTAGAGTGTCATCCCTTTACTGCTGTGTACTTTTTTCAGCATTGTGGCCAATTTGTAGATTGTACACGTTTTTTGTCGTTTTCCCATTAATTTCCTATGGTCGGTCATTTTTGACCGAAGAGCACAAGTGTGACTATTTTTTTTTTATGACCACTTGGCCTGCTCGAATTATGCCATCAATTTTTTTGTGTGTTCACATTCCAAATGACATAAAAGTCACCAAGTTTGGTACCATTCCGATGAAGCTGTGATTTTAAAAAATTCAAAACAGAACATTTTTCGGTCAAAAGTGACCGAAGAACACCGGAGGTGTCTATATAATGTGTGTGTGTGTGTGTGTGTGTGTGTGTGTGTGTGTGTGTGTGTGTGTGTTTGTATGGATGGCTGTGTTTTAGAGTGTCACCCCTTCACTGCTGTGAGCTTTTCCTGAATTATGACTGAATTATTGAATGGATTTCACATATTCTCAAAACTTTGCTCTGTTTACAGACACAGTGGTTCATAGGTGTGTGTGTGTGTGTGTGTGTGTGTGTGTGTGTGTGTGTGTGTGTGTGTGTGTGTGTGTGTGTGTGTGTGTGTGTGTGTGTGTAAGTATGTGTGTGTGTGCGCGTCTTTGTGTGAGTGGATGTGTCTATATCACACTTTTAATGTTTTAGAGTGTCATCCCTTTACTGCTGTGTACTTTTTTTCAGCATTGTGGCTGATTTGTAGATTGTACACACAAAAATTCTCAGAATTTTTGGGTTTTTGTCGATTTCCCATTAATTTCCTATGGTCGGTCATTTTTGACCGAAGAGCACAAGTGTGACTATTTTTTTTATGACCACTTAGCCTGCTCGAATCGTGCCATCAATTTTTTTGTGTGTTCACATTCCAAATGCCATAAAAGTCACCAAGTTCGGTACCGTTCCGATGAAGCTGTGATTTTTAAAAATTCAAAACAGAATTTTTTTCGGTCAAAAGTGACCGAAGAGCACCAGAGGTGTGCATATAATGTGTGTGTGTGTGTGTGTGTTTGTGTGTGTGTATGAATGTCTGTGTTTTAGAGTGTCACCCCTTCACTGCTGTGAGCTTTTCCTGAATTATGACTGAATTATTGAATGGATTTCACATATTCTCAAAACTTTGCTCTGTTTACAGACACAAGTGTTCATAGGTGTGTGTGTAAGTATGTGTGTGTGCGCGTCTTTGTGTGAGTGAATGTCTATATCACACTTTTAATGTTTTAGAGTGTCATCCCTTTACTGCTGTGTACTTTTTTTCAGCATTGTGGCCGATTTGTAGATTGTACACACAAAAATTCTCAGAATTTTTGGGGTTTTGTCGATTTCCCATTCATTTCGTATGGTCGGTCATTTTTGACCGAAGAGCACAAGTGTGACTATTTTTTTTATGACCACTTAGCCTGCTCGAATCGAGCCATCATTTTTTTGTGTGTTCACATTCCAAATGCCATAAAAGTCACCAAGTTTGGTACCGTTCCGATGAAGCTGTGATTTTTAAAAATTCAAAACAGAAAATTTTTCGGTCAAAAGTGACCGAAGAGTACCAAAGGGTTAAATCATCTAAACCAACAACATGTATGTTAGACCCTATTCCATCTAAACTACTAAAAGAGGTGCTTCCAGAAGTCATAGCAAACCTCCTAGATGAAAAATCCCTTTAGAAATAAGGTAAAATAGATAAAAGTATAAATGTCTGCTGTAAAAAACAAAAACAACAAAAATATTTATGTTGGAGTTTTGCAATCAAAATTCTCCATTTGGGAAAAAGGGAATCACATGACCACGACAAGTTTCAAAATAAAAGACATTATATAATTAACATAAACTAAGAACATGAAACAAGAGCATAAAGAGATGTGAAGATGGATCACGTGGCCCTTCGACAGCGATGCACGTTTAGTCTTTCGCTCTGCTCACTTTGCCACATATTGTGTAATCCTGTCAGTAAATTTTAAACCACTCTACATTGGCCCCATCATGAGTGTTTCGGCAGAAAAAGGAGATCGGAAAAGAGAGATTGAGCAATCGCCAAAGAGGTAAAAAATCAAGGATTCCACCATCTCCACAGAGGACCTCGACGATGCTATTGCTAACAGCATTAAGTTGGCGCTTAAAGAGCAGCAGAGCACTTTGATTTCAGTTGTGAATTCGGCAGTGAGAGATGCGATGCTTTTTTCTCTCTCTCTCTCCCCCCCTTCTCTGTTGACTTTCCCCACAACCTTTTTTTTTTTTTTTTTTTTTTTTTTATTTTTTTTCTTTCTTCTTTCTCTCTCTTGTTTTCTCTGTCCCCTGGTCTTGTCTGTCACAGTGTGGTTAAGTAAAAGGGTATATAAAATTAAATTAATTAATTAAAAAAAATAAAAATAAAATAATAGGGAAAAAAAAAAAAAAAAAAAAAAAATAATAATAAAAAAAAAAATATATATATATATTTAATTAAAAAAAAAGAAAAAAGGCTGTGAATGATGATAGCATAGCCACGCATATGTACTGTAATGTGTTATCTGTGCTACTGACAGGCCAAAGAAAAAAAAAAAAAAAAATAAATAAATAAATAAATAAATAAATAAAAAAAAAAAAAAAAAAAAAAAAAAGAGATGCGATGGACTCTGTGCTGATTCCAGCATTGCGCGAACTGCGTGAGGACATACAAGCGACCAACAAGTCTGTTAAAGAGCTAAGAGAGGAACTTGAGGTGATAGCTACCGCGGCGAAGCAGACACGTGACCGGGTTGATTCTGTTCAAGCAGCTGCGCGTGAGGATAGGAGGGCAGACACGGACTTAAGAAATCAGCTGGAGCGACTCACCGAGAAGATGACAGATATGGAGTATAGAAGCATGAGGAATAACGTTCGGCTGGTGGGGCTGCCAGAGGGGGCGGAAGGTTCCAACGTGGCTGGTTTCCTCAGAGTTAATCTTTTTAAGTGGATTCCTTCGTTGAAAGGCCATGACATTGAGATCGAGCACATCGCGTGTATGACGGAGGAAGGGGCTCTGATCGGCCGGGCACTCTCATCTTCCGTGTACTAAGATGGCATGACAGATCGGAGATCCTGAAAGGTGCTCGGCAAGCTTATCCGGTGAAATGTGCACAGGACAATGTAACACTACAATTTTTTCCCGACTTTAGTCCAGCCACTACGATCAGGAGAAAGGCATTTGGTCCGGTTTTGAAAAAAATGACAGCGCTTGGTCTCCAGCCCTTGCTCACCTATCTGGCGGTAATTAAACTACGACACAAAGGGGAGCAGATGAGTTTCGACTCTCCTCAGAAAGCGGAGGATTTTGTCAGCTCCCTGTCTCAGCAGAGGAAGTATGCCGCGGCTCTACGGGAGGGCAATGGGAAAACAGCGGCCACTATCTCTCCGGCCCGGCAGGAGGGGCTTGATGGCCAGGATGGAGGCGGTCCTAGCTGCCCAGTAGTGGATGATGGCAGGATGGACATGGATGCTTGCTAAACCTATTTTTTGCTTTTTCTTCTCTCCTCTCTCCTACTGGGATATTATCCCTATATGTCCGGTAAAACGATCTCTTTGCTGGTAAGACTGACACCCCTTTTTTCTTTTTTGGAGGGGCCTAATGGAGAGTAGGTTTAATTAAAAATATATTTTTTTGGCTGTGTGAGCCTTTCTTGTCTTGCGTTGGAGTAGATCGGTCACGAACCATCACTATTTTGTGTTGCTCAATCAGACCTATGTTCTCGGTAATGTGCAGTCTGAGTTGTTGCTTGTTTATGGTTGTCGGTTGTTCATGTTTTTATGTTGTTTTTATTTTTTACAACATACATTTATACTTTTATTTATTTTACCTTATTTCTAAAGGGATTTTTCATCTAGGAGGTTTGGTATCTAAAATGCACATCAGCGTTTACATGTTATTTACAGAATGGAAGTGCTTCTGCTTTTTTTCATTTATTGAATACAATCTTGGGATTATGAATATTCAATGCATACTCTAAATATTTTATCACTGAATGTGAATGGTTTAAATTCTGCTGTTAAACGAACCTGTGTGTTAGAATATTTACACCGTAAATCTATTTCCTGTGCCCTAATACAAGAGACACATTTAAAACAATCTGACGTGGCAAGTTTCCAGAATAAGTATTATATGTTAGCAGCCTTTTCCTGCGCTCTTAATAAAACTAAGGGGGTGCTTATCCTTGTTAACAGGAAGTTAAATTTAACAATTGAACACCTTGGTAGTGATGAGAAGGGTAGATTTTTATCCGTTAGCATTGGTCTCTATTTATGGTCTGAATGAGACAGACAGTGCATTCCTTACACAGATTTCCAAAACTCTACTTGAGCAAATTGATTGCCCTCTAGTGCTGGGTGGTGATTTTAGTGCTGTAGTAAATCCTGCTTTAGATAAATCTCAATCTGATACAACAGCCAATCCATCCTCTAAATTACTGAATAAATTTATCACTGAGCTCAACTTAATCGATCTTTGGAGAATTCAGAATACTAAATCTAAGGACTTTTTTTCTAATAGACACAAGACTTTCTCTAGGAAAGACTACATATTTCTCAGCCCATCTTTAATTTTGTATAATTCCTCCATCTTTACATCACCAATTTTATTATATGATCATTCTGCTGTGTTGTGCAGTGTTCCTCTTTCCGATGTTAAAGCCAAGTCTCATAAATGGCGCTTTAACATATCATTATTAAGTAATCATACTTTCATTACTTCTCTAAAGGAATATATTAAGGAATTTCTTGAAATTAATATGCCCTCTGATGTGGATCCTCAAATACTGTGGGAAACGACTAAGTGTGCTATACGAGGTTTCTGTATATCTTTCTCTTCTACTCTTGCCAAAGCGAAAACTCACCAGTTTACACAATTAGAAAATAAAATCCAATCATTACAAAACCTACAAAAACAATGTTTTACTGAGCAACAGGCTACACAGCTGTCCTCATTAAAAGAAGAATATGATTTACTTTCACACTCAAAGGCAGAATTTATTTTACATAGGACTAGGCAAAAATATTATTTCGAATCAGAGAGACCTAGTCATTTATTGGCCCTTAGGTTGAAAGAATGTGAGTCTAAGGCATATATTAGCGCAATAAAATCATCGGATGTACAGGTCACCACGAACCCTGTGGCAATTAATGAAATATTTAAAGGTTTTTACAAAAATCTATATAAAGCCGAAATAGATTTTGATGAACCAATTTGTAAGCAGTATTTAGATAAATTGGAACTGCCTCGGATCTCACAGATGGATAAAGAACGTTTGGAGGCCCCATTAAGTTTGGAGGAACTCCACGTCTCTCTAAAAAGCCTTCAAAAGGGCAAATCACCGGGTCTAGATGGTCTCCCCCTGAATTCTATTTAGAAATTTGGGATTTGGTAGGGATACTTATGCTTAATTCATTTAATTTTGCAATTGAACATGGGGTATTTCATAGAGATAAAAAAACTTCATTGATATCATTACTTCTTAAAAAAGGGAAAGATCCATTAGATTGTTCCAGCTACAGACCAATTTCGCTTATCCCATGTGATCTAAAAATCTATGCTAAAGTTTTTGCTTCTCGTATGGAGAAGGTCATTCATAGTCTGATCAAGCAGGACCAAACCGGTTTCATCAAGGGGCGCAATGCATCTGACAGTATGCGTCAACTCCTTCATATTCTTGATTTTGCGGACTCCCTCCCGACCCCTTGTGCGGTTTTCTCACTGGATGCAGAAAAAGCCTTTGACAGGCTAGAGTGGAATTATATGTGGGCAGTTCTGCAATGTTTCGGCTTCGGTGAACACTTCATTTCTATGATTAAGACATTATAACACTCACCTGCAGCATCAGTCATAACTGGTAATATTATTTCCCCCCCATTCCCTGTACAGCGGGGAACGAGGCAGGGATGTCCGCTTTCTCCCTTATTGTTTTGTCTTGAACCCTTAGCACAAGCAATCAGGAAATCTGAAATATCGATTAAGATTCATGATCATAATCATAGTATTTCATTATACGCTGATGATATTATTTTATATTTAGACCACTTTGATGTTTCAGTCTCTAGTATAATTAAGGAATTTGATAATTTTAGTAGCTTATCAGGATATAAAATAAATTGGATCAAATCTGCTTTAATGCCAATTAACAATGTTAAGGTTAGTTCTTCTATTCCCTCATTTATCCCTATTAAGAAGTATTTCATCTATTTTGGCATTACCATATATAAAAACATTCATAAGCTTGCCAGAGACGATTTTAATAACATTTTAGTTAAGGTCAAAAATGATATTCAAAGATGGAAGGATCTTAAAGTCTCTCTCCAAGGAAGAATCTCCACTGTTAAGGTGAATTTGTTACCTCGATTTAATTTTTTTTCTCTATGCTACCACATTCTCCCCCTCTAGGTTACTTTAAGGAGATCAACTCCATAATTTCTAAGTTTATCTGGAATGATAAATGCCCCAGAATTAAACTTACCACATTACAACATACGAATAGCGCAGGAGGACCGGCTATACCAAATTGTGAACTGTATTATTGGTCGTTCCAGCTTAAGGCTCTTCATAATTGGGTTGATCCTCAATCTACAGTTTCATGGAGGGTGATTGAAGCTGACAAGGTTAAACCAAATAGACTTCAAGATATTTTATTTACTGGCACAGTAAAAAGGGGGATAATTATAAATTCTGTCCGGTTGTGGCTAACTCTATTAAAATCTGGAAAACGGTTGAACGTCGGATAGGAGGACCGTTCAAATTTTGTAACAGTACACCTTTATGGAACAATTTTTAATTTTGTATGCGAAAATCGTCCATTTGTCTAACCCTCTTGGTCTTCTTTAGGTGTAAACATGTGCGGTGATATATATGATAACCAGGGCCTCTGTTCATTTCAGACATTAAGAACCAAATTGTGTCTATCAGCATCTGCATACTTTGTCTTTCTTCAGTTGCGTTCTGCTCTCAAAGCGTATGGCGTTCCGTGGGCATCTTCTATTTCCTCTCATCCTATGCGGGACTGGATTGCACAATCTGCTGGTCGGCCATCTGTTTCCTTAATAAATAATAAAATTATTGATTGCATTACAAAACATTTTTCTATTAAAACTATTTGGAATAGGGAATTATCTGACCTTAATTTATCTGTCGACTGGGAGAGAGAGTGGTCTAATGTCAGCTTAACATCAACAAATTTGGCTCATCGTCTTATTCACTTCAAAGTCATTCACAGAGCATACATAACTCCATACAAAAGATTCAAAATGAAACTACAATCACATTCTAACTGCCATATATGTAATACTGCTTCATCAGGCACTTTTCTTCATATGTTTTGGGAACGTCCTATCGTCATCAGTCTATGGACACATGTAAACCTGGTTTTGTCATCCTTACTGCGAATTGACTGGTTTGCTAACCCAAGTTTGTGTCTTCTTAATGATGATTCTCGTCTCTGTATAAGTTCAATGCAAAAGAGAATGTTGTTTGCTGGTTTTACAGCTGCGAAGAAGACCATAATACAGAACTGGTTTACACCGCACATGTGTGGAAAAACATATTTGATCCGTAGCCTCCTGCAAATAGTGACTTGTGAATGTACAACGGCACGAGTCATGGGGCCAGGCCTTTGACCATTGATGCTTGGCAGTGTTTTTTGTTAGATATACGTGATTGTATGGAGGAGTGACTGTGTTTTTGTTGTCCTTCCCTCTCTCCCTCCCTTTTGACTGGACTTTGAGATGTTGAGTATGTGTCTGTTGTTTTGTTTTGTTATATTTTGGATGCTGTGTTGTGTTATGTGTGAATATATATATATATATATATATATATATATATATATATATATATATATATATATATATATATATATATATATGTGTTGATAACAAAAAAGAGATGACAAAAAATATTTTAAATGTTAAGAAATTCCATGTAGTCCTAAAAAAATTATGTGAGCTGCATTCAAAATTACATTAAGTGAAGTAATAAATAGCAGCAAATAGAGTTTAAAATAGTTTTATATGGAGTACAGCATGTTACATCAAAAATGTTGAATCAAGTAAGAAAATATAAAATGTATTTGTAATATATGATAAGAACTGCAACAGAGTTTAATGTGTTCAGGTTTGTTAGAATGATTGCCTTGGAGTTTTGTTTTGTTCTGACAGAAGCTGACTAATAATTCTTCATGAATTATGAATTTACACAGTACTTTCAGTGTGAGGAGTGATTTACAGTGCTAACAGCAGAGATGCTTCCACTTCTTCATTGGGTTAAACTGTTTCAGTGGGCTGCAGTGTGAAACCGAAGATGAAGGGTGTCAGTAAGTTGCTTGAAGGGTAATAAGCTCTTGTTAAATTTATTGTTGGGTCATAAGTGCAGATTATTAGCCCTTTGAACATGAGAAGACAGATGGTCTATGAAAATGGTTTAAAAGGGTAAATGAGATGCTTTCCGCAAGTAATACAAACAGTTAATCTGTGGAGTCACTGCTTTAAATTAAAACATGCTGAATCAATTCTCTGCCTTCGTTAGAGAGACAATGTAAACCACGTTCTCTAAAATAAAAATGGATTAGAAGTGACCGACCAATGACATGAGTTACTGCATTTAATTTCACTGTTCATGCTATTCAAAAGATCTTTTGAAAAGAGTTTATTTAACAGCCGTGTGTGTGTGTGTGTGTGTGTTTTAACTCAATGGGGAGACATTCTTTTAGATTTACTAATACATTCAACATTAATTTCATTAAGTATTCAATAATAATTTAATTAATTGTTCATACACAAATGAAAAAAAACAAACAAACAAACAAACAAACAAACAGGGCAGACGTTAAAGAAAACTTTGGGATACCAGACTACAAACTACATTGAGCTGATGACGTGTTTTGCCAGTTTCTGCTACCTGAAAACTGTATTTCTCAGGATAGTTTGATTAAAAACAACATGAATGTAATTATTCTTATTTTATTCTCGGCATAGTGATGCATTTTCTGAGGATTGAGTTACACAACTGCATTCAGGATTGTAGTTCAATATAAACCAATTTCAGTTTGTATGTAATCAAACAATATGCCCTTTTACACCATTAACTAACAACTTATAAAATATAACAGATTGCATCAGTATCAGAGGTGTCTGAGATACTGAACAACGTCAGCATGTACCAGAGAGCCAGGTCTCATGAAAATGATTATAAATAGTACGCCAAATAAAAACGAAAACTCTTGGAATTGATACGCAAAAATTTACTTTGGCTTATATATGAAATGAATGTGTTTGGTGTGCATATTATAATTTCACACTTAACAAGGACAGGAAACAAACCAAATATGGACACAAGAGGCAGGAACACACGACACACACAACAGAACCCTGACATAACTCCCCCCTCCCGGAAGGCGTGTCCCACGCCATAACAGTTCCACCGGGGAGGGGGGGGGGTGCTCTGGAGGCCCCTCAGGACAAACACGGACAGGACCACAGGACGGGGACCTCCAGAGCGGAACAGATAACAGAGGCCATGGTGAAGCTGGGAGCTCTGGAGGTCATGGCAGGTGCAAGGAGCTCAGGAGGCCATGGTGGTGCAGGGAGCTCAGGAGGCTATGGCGAAGCTGGTAGCTCTGGAGGCCATGGCGGAGCTGGGAGCTCTGGAGGTCATGGCAGGTGCAAGGAGCTCAGGAGGCCATGGTGGTGCAGGGAGCGCAGGAGGCCATGGCAGGTGGTCTTTCATGGCCGTGGCCTCGTCCCTTCCTGGACCCACGAGGACACCAGCGTGCATGCACGGGGAAGAGACCGGTCTCCCGAGGAGAGGCGCACTCGGCATATAACAGCGGCTGTGATGAGGCTCCATTCACTTGGATGGCCGCCAGACCTGGCTGTTTCCAGCGCCCCTCCTCTCTCACACACCCACTCCCGTCGGGAGCCTGGTGAAGGGCGGCGATTAAGGGATGGGGAGATGCTGATAATTAGGGCGAGGCAGCCGACTCGTCACAATATATATATATTTGATTTGTATTTATCTGTATTTTTACATTCTACTGTTAGTGTTTAGTGTTATCTGTATGCATCAAGGGTCTGAGAGTAACGCAATTTCAATTCTCTTTATGTAAGATAAGATAGAGATAAGATTATTTTATTTGTCACATACACGATTATATAGAGCAGGGGTACTCAAGTTCAGAGGTCTAGCGGGCCGCATTTAAACTACATATGATGCGAAGGGCCACAAATTACAATTTGCATCATCAGACTTTATTTAAGACAATATTTGCAGATTTACTGATTTAGAAATACAGTTTATTACGTATCTAAGTCTTGTCCTTGTCCTATTTAAAATAAGACTGAGCAAAGTTTGATTTTAAAGTTTGTTTTGCTATATTGATGCAAAAATAATAATAATTTTGCATTCATACACAAACAAACTATTGAACAAACTCAAAATGCTAAAATTAAAAACATTCTTGAGCAAATATAGTTCACAAAGTAGAAAGAAGTATTGTTTTTCATATTTATATTAACTATTTTGTATAAATATTTAATTTTTAAAATAGATATTGTCACGAATCCTGGCCATGAACTTTCCTTCATTCACCACTAGAGGTCACTCTCCTAACACATGGACTTTCACACAGTTACAGATCACTCTTAGACTACATTTCCCATCATTCACTGCACCCACACAGCTGTTCACTATAATCACGCTTGCACCTGTTCACCATCTCTCAATCACCATCATCCAATCACACACACACACACACACACACACACTATATTAACTCTGGACTTTCTCTTACACTCTGCCGAGTATTGTTAGCCCCGCTGCATACAAAGCGTTTTCCTAGTATCCCGAGTTTGATTTCCTCTGTTCTGATTCCTGCCCGTGTTCCTGGTTTATTCTCTCTGCCTAGCCCTCTGGATATAGTTCGCCGATCGCCGACCCACGCTTGCCCTTGGATTATTCTTGTGTCTTGCCCATGCCATACCTGTTTGCTACTGTCCGACCCTGCCTGTATTGACCATGTATCATAATAAAAGCTTGCAGATGGATCCGCCTGTCTCATGTCTCGTCAGCTCCATAACAAATATCACTATTCTCCCACCATGATTCTGAAAAAAATCAACTAAACAAAATTGCATGTATTTTATTAGTTTCTAGAAAAAAATTGCTGCAGTCTATTTATAGAATACAATGATCAACAAATTGATAAAAAAGTTTAAACAAATGATTCATAACTCATAACTTCATGACTTGATCATAAAGACTTCACGGTAACACTTTAGAATACTGTTTCTTACTTACTGCATATCTAATAAGGAATTATTGAAGAACTAACAGGTAATTATTCAATAACTCTTAACTCACTACTGTTAACTACTAAGGAAGATGTGTTAACTAATCAGTATGTAATACAATTTTATGATTGTGTTAAGTAACAGTTAGCTCATCAATAACTAATGTATTCTGTCATACCTCCTGAAGAACTACTATTAATTATCTACTAGTTAAGGTTCAATAAAAAAATAACTATGAAATAACTACTACTGACCAGTTATACGCAAATAACCACTATAATTGTTGTGGCCCACAAATCAAGTACTTGAGTAAAAGTACAGCTACCCCAATAAAATATTACTCCAGTAAAATTATAAGAAGGCCTATTCATTTTCAAAATTACTTGAGTAAAAGGACAAGTATAAAATACTACTACAGTAGCAACTTTGTTACAGTCCACTACTACTATTATTAGCCTATAATGGAAATTAAATATGCATTTTGTTTGATGCACTCCCAAAAGGACTCATTACTATAATTGTACATAACGAGGGGTGAGAACCAGAAGGGTGTAAGAGACATTTTGGGTGAGATGTGTATATATATATATATATATATACAGAAAACTCTTAATGAGCACTTTCTACCGACAAATGTATCCATGAGTGTACAAATTTGTATTATAAACGATTGAAATCAGTGCACAAAGTCAGATCAACCAATGGTAAATTTTTGTTTTGGCCCTCCTGTAAAGTTGGTGAAATGTCACTTACGCCGTTCTGGTTCTCACCCCTTATGCTTTTGCCTGTATCTTAAATAATTGCATTGTGCGCATGTTCTGTAGGAAATGTGCTTCGGAAAGGAACCCCAACTCTACTGTCTTGCCATAACTATCCAACTTAAAGGTTTCACTAGATTTTCACTTTAGAATAGGCCTAATGTTTCAGGTTCGAAATAAGTCATGCAGAATCATTTGATAATTATGTATTAATTACTAATGAGTTCCCTATATTTTCACTTTAGAATACTGTTTCAGGTTCTAAGTAATTCCTGCAGAATTATCTGATAATTCTTAATTAATTACTATAGGTTTCACTATATTTTCACTTAAGAATAGGCCTAATGTTTCAGGTTAGAAATAAGTCATGCAGAATCATTTGATAATTCTTTATTAATTACTAATGATTTACCTGTATTTTCACTTTAGAATACTGTTTCAGGTTCTAAGTAATTCCTGCAGAATTATCTGATAATTCTTAATTAATTACTATAGGTTTCACTATATTTTCACTTTAGAATAGGCCTACTGTTTTAGGTTCGAAATAAGTCCAGCAGAATTATTTGATAATTCTTTATTAATTACTAATGAGTTCCCTATATTTTCACTTTAGAATACTGTTTCAGGTTCTAATTATTGCAGAATTATCTAATAATTATTTATTAATTGCTAATGGGTTCCCAATATTTTCACTTCAGAGCAGGCCTGTTTCAGGTTCAAAATAAGTCCTGCAGAATTATTTGATAATTTTTATTAAGTACTAATGAGTTACCTGTATTTTCATTTTCCCTCAGTCCTTGCCTTACATACAGGAATTGAATTAATGGTAATGTGGTATATGCTGAGGAGGCACACATGCAGTACTGTATATAAAATATAAAAACTAAGGTAAGTTATCGCATGGCACTGGAGTGGTGGTGGGGTTCCTATCTGAAGCTGATTTCTTACAAAACACACTCACAAAACAATTCACTACACAGGGAAAACCTCTATAAAATTGATTGCATGTATTAATACTGCATTTTCATACTACTACTAATACTGCTAATAACATTTATATGAGAGGGTCACAACACAAATTAATTGTGTATGACTGTTCATTAGTAGTTACGTCATAGTTATTTTTCCTTAGTAGTTAACAGTAGTGAGTTAAGTGTTAATGATTAATTACCAGTTAGTTCTTCAATAATTCCTTATTAGTTATGCAGTAAGTAAGAAACAGTATTCAAAAGTGTGACCGACTTCACTTGTGTCATTCCTGAATGAATCAATGTTTTTTTAACGAATCTCATTTTAAGTCACTTGTCTCCACCTGCTGGCAGTACGCTGTAATTGATACAATCTTTATTTGAAGCATCGTCACTTTCAAAAAGGTGATTTATTCTATTTTGATCGCTTCTGTAGACAGCAGTGTTTATATCTGAACTATAAACTTTTATTCCAGTACTTCTGTGATTATTTGAATGTTTGTAACACAGAAATAACCATACAAAAGATGATTTGTAAAGATATTTCATATAGGTAAACACCTCTCTCTGGATCAGCGGCAGCGCGAACGCAGATTTGAACGTTACATTTTGATTTAAGGCTTTAATAGACATATGAATCCTGTCATTTATGAACAAGATTGCGTGGGTGATGTAATGCCTTTGTGGAGGAAAAGAACACACACACACACACACATCTGAACTAAGTGCAACCACAAATTCCTCAGGCTTAAATAAGTTTTCTTCACTATCTGCAAGTCATAAAATTGACAGACAAACAGCACCTCACCCAACTGGCTGGCCAATTTCCTGCCATGCCTTTGGGTTATCATTGTAAGGAAACCTCTAAAAATAGGAGAGCTTTGAGGTAAACATCTGCTGATGGCCAAAACGACAAGCTTTATGGACTCCCTGATCATTTAACGCCTAAATTTATGATTTAACCAACAAACGAGACAGATATATGTTAATGCAGACGTTCAACAGACCTAAACAACATAATGTTCTCAGGACCTCATCTTCATTCCCCCTCCGAAGGAATGCGCTCTCTTTTGCCCTCCTTGATCAAAGAACCTAACCACAGCTTGCTTCTGTTTCTTGGACCTTGCTAAAAGGACTCAAAGACTTTTATAAAGTGTTCCAAAAAGACAATTGATACTAATCACTACTGCTTTTCAAGCTAAATATATCAAAAGCAATATATACATTATATTTACAATATATATAGTCAGGCTGCATTTTATGAAATTAAAGTAAGCTGACTGTGTCATTGTAATCAATGTTATGTTTTTATAATCTTTTGAGGTATAATTTTCTCCTGTGCAAGAACTACTAAACCTGCTAGTAGTATATGCATGATGTGTTATTTCTAATCTTTAAATAGAACCCTTTTGAGTTAGTTTTAGCATGAAAGCTATTAATGTATGTCAAATACCTTATATTTGGTTTCATATTAACGGTCAGGACAAATGCAAGAATTTGGTGTGCATGGGAAGTTAATATTGAGTATAATAATGTGTGATTAGAACGTGTTAAAAGATATTTTCTTCATGTGACAAAATAACTAAGCAGATAAATTTACTGCATGGAAAATGAGCCGTGTAGGTGGAGCTCCGTCCAAAAGGACAAGCTAATTGGTGGAAGCCTCTGGGGGTTGAACGGAAGGCCTCTGGTTAATACCCTCTGACACAGACTCTCTCTCTCTCTGCTTGGAAATTGCGCGCTTCTTTGAAACTTGGAGCTACTCCAACAAAAGCTTGCAGCCTTTAACATCTGGCCGAGTTTGAACATTGAACCAACATTTAGTTAAATCTCTGAAGAAAGTCTGAAGCTACGCGAAAGGAACTTCAACATCTAAAGCCATAAGAAATCGAAACAGACTTCCTTCAAGCATCAAACAACACCGAGCAACCAAACCAACAGAAGGACATCCCCAAGAGTGACGTCACGCCACGACACGCGGGGTTTCCAGCCAGGAAACGAAACAGCAGATCAGCGACCATTTCAACTTAAAAGCAAGTAATCAAACAAAATCTCTATTCTGCTGAACTGGTCGTATCTATCTCTAAAGTAAAATTAAGAAAGTTCTCCATTTAAAGATCGACACGGGTAAAATCGTGTGGAAATAGCAGGCTAGATTGTAATCATTCTCAATTAAATTCATTGCTTGTGCGTGTGTGTATGTATGTATTTTGTTTTATGTTGTTTAGCTTAGTTTATGTATTGTAGTAAGATAGCAAATAAACTCTTGTTTGATTTATAGAGAAGTGTTCTGTGTTCTGTTGTGAAATATTCAAATCAAACTTCGCTCAGATACGTTACCTATATGCTCATAACTGTCATAATGTTAAATAATTCTGTATTATTATATCGTGGCCACGAGAATAAACAGAATTTATCAGATATACTGAAATCTAACAACTCGCTGGACGATTGTTAAATAAGGTATAAGTTGGACGTATTGATTAATACCAATTGATCATATCAATATCAAATCGTAAAATTCCCTAAAGCTAAAATAAAGCTTAAACCAAAGAGCTAAATTAAACAATATGAAAAAGGATTAAATTATTACAGAATGGTGGAGGATAAAAGCGAGCATAAATTTGATTTGAATATTCATAATCAGAAAAACATGTTGTATTTTGCCTATTTTTAACCAGAAGAAATAGTGTAGATACAAAGAGACAGAGTTTGTTTGTGTTATTGTGGTACTGTATTCATGGCAATACGTTTTGAATGAATTAAAGTGCAACTTTAGTTGTTTGAGAAATTAACTGCAGTATATGAATTGTCTTGTAAGACAAAAAGTCGCTCTAAAAGCGCAAAAGAGACAAATGAGCGAATTTCCTCATTCCTCTCTTCCATAAGGCCTTAATAGCTTGATCTGGTTTGTGCGTTTTCCACTTCCGGATATGCTATTTAATCTCCCGGCGAGAATATCAGATTAGCTACCTGTGTATTTCTCTGCCAATCTTTGTTTCACTAAAACAGTGAATTTAAGACGCGGCTCTCGGAAAGAGTGGCCGAAACGCGTTCTGGGGAGAATAGTTATTGATCTTGATCAAAAATGAATTGTGTGATGATAAATCCACTGTGTTTTGTCTGTGAAGTTAGACAGAATTAATGTACTAAGGCTCGCCACGGCCATAAAAAAAAAGTGTTGATAAATAATCTATGGATTAATGTATATCTCTCTGAACGAGTTGAGATTGTTAGTGCTATAAAGAAAGAATATAAATAGCTGCTTTTTGATGGTAGTGTGAAAGACATTGATGTTTCATTGATTATCCGGATCTGTGCATCTGAGATGACAGGTTCCCTGACGTCACCATAGTGACGCGTAACTCAGGAAGTGCGCAGGCTCCGTTCCCGCGCCATTTTGAGGCTGTTGTCAACAACAGCCTAGCAAGCTTCGCTAACTGAAGCCTGTAGCATTGGAGCTTAGGCAAAGCTAGAAGCATAGCGAGCACATAGCATTTTGTAGCTGTGGGTTTGAATGCGTGTGTGTTTGCAGTGTGTTTTTGAAGTGAACTTTAACTCACACTAAACTGTTTACATCAGTTCCTTCTCTCTTTTGAATTCACTCATTCCACCTATAATTTCTCATGTGAAAGGACTTTAACAATACAAATTTAAATAAACCTTTAATGTGCAAGGCAGCTGATTTTCATAGGAAATGAGACCAGCGATGTCACAGGTGGTTTTAATAAGCAGTTGTGTTTAGGTTGTATTGTTTCATTTCATATTTGGCAGATATTAGTTTCATAACTATTGGGGTTTATTATAAATTAACGTTGGGTCTTAGCCTCATTGCTTTGATAGGAAGATAATTAATTTAATTATGATTTGCGCTCATGATTTTAAGAATCTCATTGGATGAATTGCTATGAAATATTTGAAATTGATAATTTAATTCCATAACTAATCCCTGATGTGAAATTGAATTAATTTCATTAAAATAATTTCATTTCCCGATTCCACATAGACTGATTAAGATAATTATGTGTGCTCTGATAATTTAACAATAACATTAAGATCTTAATTATTAACTATCAAAGTGTTTGATCGTCTGGCCCGGGAATATTTTTTTTTTTTTTAATTTTCTTTATAATTGAGACGATACGGATTAATTTGTTCTAATGATTTGAATAACACAAGGAATTAGTAATTGGTCAGGCTTAGGGATACAAAATTAGGGATGTGGAATTTGTAATTTAATTTCATAATTAATTACGAATTTGAAAATTCTAATTTAATTTAATAATTAATTACATGTCCTGTTTCCCTATGGCAACACTATTGGCTGATCAATGAAATGTAATCGCTTGTAATGTTAATGAAAAATATCATTGAGATTTGAATCCATGACTGCCAATAATGCTCTGAAATTTTAATTTCATCTGCAACTCATTAGAGCTTGTATTACCCTGCTTCAATACTTAAGGATTATCATAATCACAGGTGTCTTCTAATATTAATGACAAACATCATTAAGTTAGGTTTTAACTATCAATCATTGCTCTGAAATCTTAATTCCAGCATTGGCTAATAAGGATCCTACCTCAAGGATACCCTATTGATTAATTTAATCCTAATCAAGCCTATCAAATTTAAATGATAACATCATAAAATTTGAATTAGAAACTACCATCTCTAATTTGAAATTCTAATTTCAGTTGCAAATGAGTTTGGGTTCCAACCTTTTTGGTCTCTCTCCGTCTATTATTAAATTAACTTTTATAGGTTTCTCTTTTCTTAGGCCTGATAGGAGATAGGGCTCCCCCTAGTGCTTGGTTAGTGTAGTGAAATTGCCTCCAGTGTGAGTTACAGCAAGCGGAGTCAACCGTTCCGACTTTACCTGGTGCAGGCTGGAGGGGAAACACGAATATTTCCGTCCTAGTGTTGCAAAGTGACGGCCCGCAGCAGGCTAGCAATCGGGTCTCGGAGGAGGAGTCAACGGCTGACTGGGCGAAGGTGCGGATATACCATCCCGGCTAATCTATTGACGAAGTACGTCGAACTTCGGGTTCGCACTGACAGATAGACACCGGGACCTAGCCCCGCCCCTCTTCAGGCCAGAAGTCATTTGACATAACTCACCCGAGTCCCAGCCCGGTTGTGCCAGAAGCCACAGCTGTCTGAGAGGCTCACAGCAGTACGGTGGGGGCGGAGTGTTCAGCAAAACCCTTACAGGAGCTCACCTGGTGCGCTCGGGCGGTGGGCCTTGCTGCTGAACACCACTGGAGCAATTTACATTCATCACAAAGCCTAGAGTATAAAACTTTCTAATTAGGAAAACCCTTCTAAGTAGCAAACCTCCAAGAAAAAAAAAAAAAAAAAGGTTTTCTCAATGCTTAGGCAAGTGTGTTTATCCTACTAAAATTAGCAAAGCAAAACCCCTAGGTGCATCGACTCAACAGCGCCTCCGCGCTGCCACCTTTGTTACTAATCCTAAATCCTACTCTCATCTTTCTCTCTTTTCTTCCTGCTGCTATATTCTAATTTGACTACTGCTGCTGTTGCTGAGATTTTTACCTTTGTGAAGATCACAAGTGGAGAACTTTAGCAATCGAAACAGGTATTTGTGGAACTTGAGAACATGTCAAAATTGTTTTCCATTTACCTTCCTCTTTTGTGAAATCCTACCCCGCCAGGTTAAAGCAGGTCCACAGAAGAAAGGCGCCGGAACTTCAAGCACGCGAACACTCTAATCAGCTTGTGGTGTCAATTTTGTCATTAACGGGACCAGTGCTGTCATTGTCATTGTTTTCCTTCACCCCAGAGAAAACCAATTGCAATCACAGACTTACAAAAAAAAATTGTCATTTACAAATCCTCTGATTAGAAGCAGCCTTCTTCTCTTCACCTGTTCTCTAGCTGTGCTACCTGTGTGTGTGTGTGCTCAATTTTCCCCCACAGAGGCTACAAATTAGAAGCACGCCCCAGAGGATCAGAGTCACAGAGAACCACACCCACCTGTTTTACACAGTCAACACTAGTACACATTCTATATTGCACATCTACACACCTTGTTTGTTGATTTGTTCTGTTTTGGTTTGTTTGTTTTGTCTGTTTTGTTTTTCTTTTCAAGGTCTGTGTCAGTCGCGGTTCGAGATCTCACTCACCACGCCCAAACATGTCTCACACAACAGGACATGTCGGTCACTGGGAGGATTTGGAAACATGGCTAAGCATTGCAACAGACAGTCTCCTCCCTAAGGCTGCTGAAACACTAAAACATCAGACACAAGACCAGCTGGATGACAACATAACAAGCCTCATGACACAAGACCCAAGTCACAGCTACAATCACAAAGAATTAGCCAAGATCACCGGCTCCTTAAGCCACACACTCATCGCCACCCTCAAGTTGAGCGACAAGCACGCTGCACAACGCCAGCAGGAGCTGTCACGCGCACAACGACACATAGAGCAGCTGGAACTTGAAGCTCAGGAACGACGGGAAGGGTCGGATGAGGCGGAACAAGGCACTGAGGCGGAGATCAACCAGCTAAAAGAAACCCTAGCAGCTACTAGCCAAGAATTGGAAAAGGTCAAGGCAGACTACGATGATCGGTCCAAAAAGCTACAGTATGCTGAACAGCTTCTGGAGAAAGCAAAGGCCGACATCAGAGATAAAAACGGCAGAATCAAAGCCCTTGAAGCTCACCTGGATGAGTCACGAAACGAGGTTAGTCGTCTAACACGACAGCTTGACTACGTCAAAGAGGAATCTGACAGTTTCCAAGAGGAACTCAAGCACGCTTACGAACTGCGCCGTGAGCCATCAAGGACACGAAGCGCATCGACCTCACCCCTGCCGAGCAGGACCGGGTCACCTGTTCCTGGACTGACACGTGAGAAAAAGATGGAGGGGGTGGTGTTGAAACATTCACCAACTCACTCTGGAGAACATTACATCACGTTACCTCAGCCAAAAGAATCTGCTGCAACCAGTCACAGATCATCGCACGGCTTGGACCTAAAAGACCTCGACAAGCTTGCCAGGAACATTGGCAAATTCACCCCAAGCGTGCCAAATAGCCCAAATGTCCAAGCGTATCTCCAAGATATCGATTTCCATCTGGAAATGCGACCTAACGTTACGGACAAAGATAGACTATATTTACTTCGAACGACATCCAGTTCTGAAGTTCGCAGCTTCCTGGACAGGCAGCCTGCTCACACAAAGAATGATTACCAACTGCTCCGAGAAGCCCTCATTAAAGAGTTCTCCGACCCTGAGTCCGAACAAGGCCTCGTGGCTGCCCTGGAGACGAGACAAGGACGTCACAAACCTCCTCAAGCCTACTACAGCCGACTCAGGCGGGCATACTTTGGAACTCACAACGAACTTGACATGGAGGATGAACTGAACTTTAAAACTCTCTTCCTACGAAAACTTCATCCCGCCATAAGCCACTATCTTGGCGTTCTCGCATGTCCACGGACAATGAATGCTCAGCAGTTGCGAGACTTGGCGTAGAAAGCCTACGGCAAACAAAAGATGGCCTCAGAAAAAAAATGCCAGAACCCCAGCCATTCTTGACTTCAACACTCAAAGTCAAGGGCTGGCACTAGAGGGCGCTCAACGCCAAGACAATGCCAAGCCGCCACCCAGGGAGTGGAATGCACCCTCGTCCAACAAAGAACGAGACTCCCATGCTGGTACCCGATCTAAACAGAGGTACGAATGCTGGGATGGACCACGTGGACGTCAACGCTCACCTGGACGGCACTGGGAAAAGACATGGGACCAGTCAAGGCCCCATGAAAGTCATTGGGAGAGATCGTGGAACCAGCCAAGCTCATTTGGAAACTCAAGAGGGAAAAACTCATGGGAATCCAACGGAAACTCCAAGGGAAGACGACAAACTCACCCTGGAGCAAACAGCCCAAGGAATCAACGAAAGAATTCGCAAAGATTCCAAGCTGACCGAGCTCAAACTGAACCCACACAGGAACAAAAGACACCACCATGTTTCGACTCACAAGAACTGATGAAAATGATGATGAAAGAATTCTTCCAACAGAAGGAGGAAGATCGGAAATGGGAAAAGAAAGAGAAACCAGATTCAGCCTGACTAACGGCCGGACGAGATGGCAGCGACCAGTTGACACAACCAGCCATGGAGAACAGCACTCATTCACCTCACTCTCAGAGAACCGTAATCACACTAACTTCAGATGGACACGAAACCCCACCTGAAAACCCAGCAACAGAGTTAGACTCTAACTCAACACCTAATGCTCCAAATTACAGCAGCGTCCAACAAACACCTGCTGACAAAACCCCTCAAGTTCCTGAAAGTTCTGTCTTGGTCATCTGCCACTCCTCCGAAGAACGCCACATCAGCCCTGATATCCTAACTGTTTCCTCCCAAACTCCAGTCCCTCAACTCCTAGGCGATCTCATTGAGAAAGGTATAGCCAGAAAATTCTACCTCTCCATCATCATTGAACGACACATCAGAGTCGAAGCCCTCCTCGATACGGGAGCCGACATTACTCTAATGTCTACCGAATTCCTAGAGGAAGTCCAAGAAAGATCAAAGAGGACTAACAGAACCCTCAAACTCCAAAGGTGTGAACTAAACCTTCAAGCATACTCCCACACGGGCCTACAACTAAAACACGTGGCCCCAATTCACCTAACGGTGGGATCGATGGACCTCGTCCATCCCGTATACGTTTCACCACTTAAAACGTATCCACTCCTCATTGGGAAAGATCTGCTTAATCGCTTCGAACCTCTAATAGACTTCAAGCACCTAAAGATGTGGACACAAGTCCGTGAACCTCTGCCTTGCCAGGCGTTAGACTCCAACGAGTCGCAGTGTCAAGTCACCGACACCGTCCCTAATTCACTGATCGATGATGCTGTAGCAAAGCCAGGATCTGGACCAAGCACAAACAGCAAGGACAAGGACCCTCTCCTCTGCTCACTGCAGGAGCCTGAATCAAACGGAGGCCCCCTTCGAATCATGACTGCAATAGATGTCCAAGGCACATCAGTGTCCGACACGGCACTAGCCCTGTGGGCAGAGAACTCAGCCATCAGCCTGAAGCTATTCAAAACATTGAAGCAAAGACATCAGTGTCTACCACATGTCACTAAGCACAGCCGCTTCCCTCTCAGTCCCTGGTCGACAACCATCTCCAAGATCATCTGCGTTCTGGACATACGATGGAACAACAGACAGTTAACTCACTACTTCCTCGTTGTCTCAGACCTGCTGCATGACATCTACATTGGAGAGGATATCCTGGTCCGGCTCAATGCTTGTATTGACACCGTAAACGTCATCATATGGGCTCCCCTGTCACACCAACTGACAACGTCAGTCAACCTCAAGAATCTCCAATCCGGTCAAACCATGCCAGACGCATGTGCTATGATCACGGAGCAAGAAGCCACAATACCTGCCTACAGCAAGAGTGTCAGCGTCCGCCTCAACATGCGACCTGGCCAAATGCTCAACAGTAAGCTAGGTTTCTTCCAACCTTCCAGGACCTTCCTAAAACTCGGACTGACTCTGGAAGCCACACCTCTCATGGAAGTGTCATCTCGTGCTGTGTACGTGTTGTTCAACAACTGTACGGCCCAAGACATCCACGTTCCTAAAGCCAATCACCTGGGATGGCTCATCAGCCAGGCGTTCCATGACTTTGAACTGATGGTACCTGTCATAGGCCCTATACCCACACAGCTAATGTCAGACGAATACGACGACACCTTAACATGCACAAAACCCCATGAAGTGATTGCCATCACGTCCATTCTGCCGGTGACCAGAGAAAGCGTCTGCCGGCTCATCTCGCTGTCTATGCTGTCTCAACACAGCCTGCGACAGAATCACCTACACAGGTGACCATCGGGGCCCAAAGCCCCTCAAATGACCTCACTGCAGAAGAACCCTACGCCGGGTTCAACGCACAAGTTCAACAGATCCTGAGTGAGGCGGATGCCCTCCACAATGAAGCGGATCGCCAAGGACTCAAAGAGGTTCTGCACAAATACAAGGACTCTTTCGCAAAGGATTCCCTGGATTGTGGACTGACAAACATCCACACGGTGCGCATCCCGACAAACCCAAATGCGCCACCCACATTTGTGCGACAGTACAAGATTCCAATAGCGTCATACGAGCCAGTGCAAGAGATTGTTGACTCCATGCTGGAAAAGGGGGTCATCCGGCCCTGTAACAGCACATACTCTGCCCCGATATGGCCAGTCCTAAAACCAAACGGCAAATGGCGGCCCACCATCGACTATCGCAAGTTGAATCAGCAAGTACCATTGTCACGATGGCCTATGACCCAGTTGGATCAAGAAATTCCAAAAATCAAAGGCTCGACGATCCTTTCCACACTGGACGTCGCCTCCGGGTTCTGGACAATCCCTGTCCATCCCGATGACCAACACAAGCTGGCATTCACTTTTGGCAATCGACAGTACAACTTCACACGGTGTTCCTTCGGCTATGCCAACTCACCAGCAGAATTCAACATCTTCCTGAACAAAGCATGCCCTGACGCCAGAGCCAGAGGCAACCTTGTCTATGTAGATGACGTTTTGATGAAAAGCTCAAGTGTGGAAGACCACCTCAAAGAGATCAATCACGTCCTAAACCAGCTGACAATGGCAGGAGCCAAGATCGCCCTTCACAAAGGACAGTGGTGCAAAACCAAGGTGAACTATGTCGGATTGCTTGTCGGAAGAAACAGCATCGAGCCACAGTCGATGCACGATGCACCATGCGCAAGACACCACGGCGCCAAGGCCACCTATGAAACACTCAAGCAAGTAGCATACTGGCCTGGCATGCAGCAAGACGTGGCGGAATACGTAAAAGGATGCCTGGTGTGTTGCCAATTTCAACCGGCAAACCCAAACCACCGAGCCCCACTGCAAAGGAAAGGAATGACTTTCCCCTGGTCGGACCTCCAAATAGACTGGGTAGGACCCCTGCCACGGTCAACGCGAGGTAACGAATACTTCCTCACCGTGGTCTGCGAATTCACGAAGTGGATAGAGTGCCTCCCAGCTCCCAATGATACAGCAGAAACAACAGCCTGCCTGTTAATGAACCACATCTTTTCAAGATTTGGACTGCCTTTAAGGGTCAACTCTGACCGCGGAACCCACTTCACCGCCGACATCATGCAGGAAGTGTAAAAACTCCTCGGTGTACAGGCCAAGCTCCATATAAAGCTCCATATAAGCCATCACCCAATTTCCTCGGGTCAAGTTGAACGGGCCAATAAAACAGTGGTCAGCATGTTGAAGAAGTATGTGTCCGCCAATCAAAAGGATTGGGATATTAAACTTCCGCTGGTACTGATGGCTGCTCGAGCCACCCCTCACCAGTCTACCGGCGTACCCCCGTTCACATTGATGACAGGGAGAAACATGACGCTACCGCTACACCTGCTGTACCAACCTGGTGACCTGAACCTCGTCACCGCCTATACCACTCACCAATACCTGGAAGAGTTGCATCAGCACCTGAGAACGACTTTCGCCTTCGCTCAACAGCAACTACAACGAAGCGCGGAAGGTCGTAAAGCCTACTACAACCAAAAGGCCTCTCACCATGAGTTTAATGTCGGAGACAAAGTGTGGTACTACAGCTTTGCCCAACCAAGGCAGAACGCTCCCCATCGCCTGTCAAAGAAGTTCCTACCTCACTGGACAGGACCCCACGCGATTGTAGACAAGCTCTCACCTGTCGCCTACCAAATCAAAATCGGACAAGGGCGCAGCGAGCCAGTCCTTCGATGGGTCCATCGAAACCAGATTAAGAGGCACCAGAGCTCCAGCCGACCGGGAAAGGGGGAAGATCAAACCCACTGACACAGACCGACAATCATATGCTCTACACCACACTAACATAATTTCTGTTGTTAGGAAAACATATAGCGACCTTGTTGAAACACAACACTTACACTCTCTCCTCAGCTGCACTGCTAGAGTCAACCTCTAGTAGAGAGGAGTTATTTCACACATGTGACACTCGTTTGCTGCCTAACCTCATTTGGTGTCCTTGTGCCGCCGTTTCTCGTTTTGTTGTTTCCTTTCACCCGTGTCTCTCTTTGTTTTGTTTTTATTTGTTTTTTTCTTCTTCCTCTCTCACTATAATTTCCTCTCCCCTCTAGTCCCCTCATCAGGGAACTCCCTTTACCAATTATTTAAATCCAGGTCCCAAAATTAAGATTGACTCCCTTCAATAAGTCGTTGTAACTCGTTGTGAGAACCGTTATCAACCGATCGAGGCGACCCGCCAAATCATGACAGACATGCTACGTGAAGTAAGTCCTCGATTGATAACTTAGCCATGGGTAGGATTGCACACTACTTGATACCTCTTAAACCTTGTCCAAAACATTCTAACTTCGGCCACCGCGGGCCCTGCTAGTCCCATCCAAACCCATCTCGCCTTTTCCCTGGGTAGCGCTATTCCCTTGTACGTAGACCCGGAAGCAGGCGACTTGGCCTTTCTCCTCAGTTTGCCCATTAGCGACTCGAATAACATTTACCGGCTCAAAGACGTTGTGAATGTGGGATTTTGGCAAGGGAACACCTATGTCAAAATCCACACTCCTGAAGTCGTTGCGTATCACGATAACAACGAGCAGTTGTACTTGGCCCCAAACCTAAGGATGTGTACGCGCACAAAGGACATTCACTTCCTTTGCCCGAGTAAACATTTCGTATGCGATAATACTGAGGGCATCTGCGGCCCTCAATTGCCAGTAATCCTAAAGAATGCACCCCTACATCTTCTCAAGTTCCTAACCTGTTCTTTCCCAAATTACCCTGTACCAGGATTCAGTCAATGATGGAGATGTTGTTTGTGTCTTGTGTGTGCCTGTTCTCCCTGCTTCTTGTTCCAGTGTCCGCCGACGTTCGCAAAGGGGGAAGTGTAATGCCTTTGTGGAGGAAAAGAACACACACACACACATCTGAACTAAGTGCAACCACAAATTCCTCAGGCTTAAAGAAGTTTTCTTCACTATCTGCAAGTCATAAAATTGACAGACAAACAGCAGCTCACCCAACTGGCTGGCCAATTTCCTGCCATGCCTTTGGGTTATCATCGTAAGGAAACCTCTAAAAATAGGAGAGCTTTGAGGTAAACATCTGCTGATGGCCAAAACGACAAGCTTTATGGACTCCCTGATCATTTAACGCCTAAATTTATGATTTAACCAACAAACAAGACAGATATATGTTAATGCAGACGTTCAACAGACCTAAACAACATAATGTTCTCAGGACCTCATCTTCATTCCCCCTCCGAAGGAATGCGCTCTCTTTTGCCCTCCTTGATCAAAGAACCTAACCACAGCTTGCTTCTGTTTCTTGGACCTTGCTAAAAGGACTCAAAGACTTTTATAAAGTGTTCCAAAAAGACAATTGATAGTAATCACTACTGCTTTTCAAGCTAAATATATCAAAAGCAATATATACATTATATTTACAATATATATAGTCAGGCTGCATTTAATGAAATTAAAGTAAGCTGACTGTGTCATTGTAATCAATGTTATGTTTTTATAATCTTTTGAGGTATAATTTTCTCCTGTGCAAGAACTACTAAACCTGCTAGTAGTATATGCATGATGTGTTATTTCTAATCTTTAAATAGAACCCTTTTGAGTTAGTTTTAGCATGAAAGCTATTAATGTATGTCAAATACCTTATATTTGGTTTCAAATTAACGGTCAGGACAAATGCAAGAATTTGGTGTGCATGGGAAGTTAATATTGAGTATAATAATGTGTGATTAGAACGTGTTAAAAGATATTTTCTTCATGTGACAAAATAACTAAGCTGATAAATTTACTGCATGGAAAATGAGCCGTGTAGGTGGAGCTCCGTCCAAAAGGACAAGCTAATTGGTGGAAGCCTCTGGGGGTTGAACGGAAGGCCTCTGGTTAATACCCTCTGACACAGACTCTCTCTCTCTCTCTCTGCTTGGAAATCGCGCGCTTCTTTGAAACTTGGAGCTACACCAACAAAAGCTCACAGCCTTTAACATCTGGCCGAGTTTGAACATTGAACCAACATTTAGTTAAATCTCTGAAGAAAGTCTGAAGCTACGCGAAAGGAACTTCAACATCTAAAGCCATAAGAAATCGAAACAGACTTCCTTCAAGCATCAAACAACACCGAGCAACCAAACCAACAGAAGGACATCCCCAAGAGTGACGTCACGCCACGACACGCGGGGTTTCCAGCCAGGAAACGAAACGGCAGATCAGTGACCATTTCAACTTAAAAGCAAGTAATCAAACAAAATCTCTATTCTGCTGAACTGGTCGTATCTATCTCTAAAGTAAAATTAAGAAAGTTCTCCATTTAAAGATCGACACGGGTAAAATCGTGTGGAAATAGCAGGCTAGATTGTAATCATTCTCAATTAAATTCATTGCTTGTGCGTGTGTGTATGTATGTATTTTGTTTTATGTTGTTTAGCTTAGTTTATCTATTGTAGTAAGATAGCAAATAAACTCTTGTTTGATTTATAGAGAAGTGTTCTGTGTTCTGTTGTGAAATATTCAAATCAAACTTCGCTCAGATACGTTACCTATATGCTCATAACTGTCATAAGGTTATTTAAATAATTCTGTATTATTATATCGTGGCCACGAGAATAAACAGAATTTATCAGATATACTGAAATCTAACAACTTGCTGGATGATTGTTAAATAAGGTATAAGTTGGACGTATTGATTAATACCAATTGATCATATCAATATCAAATCGTAACATTCCCTAAAGCTAAAATAAAGCTTAAACCAAAGAGCTAAATTAAACAATATGAAAAAGGATTAAATTATTACAGTGATTGAATCAGTTCGCGATCTGGCTATTTATTTAAATATCCAACAGTATACGACAGTAAACACACGATGCGACAATATATGGTGTTCTTCAAGCCATCTCTGGTATTTTTCATAATAATAAAGAAGCCTATATTTATAATCCGGTGATAATCGACATGCCTTTACTGTATAGAATATTTATCTGCCTCGTTCTGTGACAAAAACCGCACATCAGCTCACAAAATGAAGTTATTTCAAACACTCGACTGATGTTGTGGAGTAAAATCATGTCCTCTTTTGTTGGACAGCTCTTCTCTTTTAAGTTGTTTAGGGCGTGCCGCGCGTGGTTAGTTACAGCGCTTGCAGAGATCGAGCAGCTTTTACTACTGCGATTGTATAGGCTACAATTAAAAAAAAATCAAACTGCCTAACATTTTGAGCACAAACTGTAATAAAAATACATTAATCTTCAGCATGACGCGGGTCACAAAATTAATGCAGACAGGCCGGATGCGGCCCGCGGGCCACCTGTTGAGTACCCCTGATATAGAGAGTATATAACCAGCAGTGAAATGTATTCTCTGCATTTAACCCATCCTAAGCACACGCACCTGGAGCAGTGGGCAGCCATGTTACGGCACCCGGGGAGCATTTGGGGGTTCGGTGCCTTGCTCAAGGACACCTCAGTCGTGGTATTGAAGGAGGATCCCCCCACCAACAATCCCTGCCGGACCTGAGATTCGAACCCACAACCTTCCGGTTACAAGTCCGACTCGCTATCCATTAGGCCACAACTGCCCAATGTACTGTATTGTACGGTATATGTGGCAGAACTGACAATAAAGCAGACTTTGACTTTGACTAGAAGAGTCTGGGTGCTGAATTGGCCTGCCTGCAGTCCAGATCTTTCACCTATAGAGAACATTTGGCGCATCATTAAATGAAAAATACATCAAAGACGACCACGAACTCTTCAGCAGCTGGAAACCTATATCAGGCAAGAATGGGACCAAATTCCAACACCAAAACTCCACCAAACTGTTTTGAAAAGAAGAGGAGATGCTACACCATGGTAAACATGCCCCTGCCCAACTATTTTGAGACCTGTAGCAGGCATCAAATTTGAAATGAGCTCATTTTGTGCATAAAATTTTAAAATTTCTCAGTTTAAACATTTGTTATGTTATCTATGTTCTATTGTGAATAAAATATTGGCTCATGTGATTTAAAATTCTTTTAGTTTTCTTTTTATTCAAATTTTTAAAACGTCCCAACATTTCCGGAATTCGGGTTGTAAATACATTGTATTTCATTTCATCTCTATGGTTATTCAAACAGCAAATAAATTATATACATAAAGCGAGCAAAGAACATTTATATCAGAGAAAATTATCACTGACTTTAGCACTCTCAAAAAACTCCCATTATTATTATTGAAACTTTCAAATGAATCTCTTACTCGCATCTGCACTTTGTTGTTTATGATGAGAGAATTCGCGAGAGAGCACAATTCAGTCAGCAAGCGCATGCACTGAACACAACTCTGGTGTTTCAGCGATGACTCATCTGAATGGCTCTAATTGGCCATTGCATTGATAAGCTCAACAGAATCGTGTGTGATTAGTTATAATGTGCAATGCTGTTGGTATGCGTAAAAAATAAATATGACACAACATGAGCAGAGCTAAATTTAATGCCACAATCGACACTTTTCATTTCATTTTCACTTTATTCACGACAGTCGTAATAGATTGTTTAATTGTGCAGTTCTTTTTTTTTTTTTTTTTTTGGTGACCCCAAGATTTTTTAACTGTATGAAATGATGAATTGCGTACATCTCCTAGAAATATCCATGCAATGTACAGAGATGCCATTCCTTAATGTTTCTCAAAGCCCTTTTATACTTAGGACTGTAAAACAGTGACTGTATTCATAGAAACTCATCTGCACAAACTAAGAAATCATTCATATCCTACCAATGGAAATGTTATAATAGGTAAAACAAAACAGTTTAAAATATGCACTTCATCCAGAGTAAACAGGAATGAAAATAAACAGCTGTTTGAGTCATTTTTGTGTCCGCCAGGCTGTGATTCATTCTGCAGTGTTTTGATGAGATGGAACATAGATTAGAGAAGCCCTCATAACACTCATATACTGTATGAAGAGAGACAGCAGAACAAAGATCTATTTTCATAAAAGATCACAGTAATCAGAGCATGGCGCGCGGCCCACATCGAGACTTCACTGCTGGTTTAGTGTTATTCTTTTGGTCAGTTTGAAGGCACATGTCTCTTTTTTTCTCTTCCTCTCTTTTACCCTGTTGGCACACAGACGCATCATAAAGTGAAGTTAAATGTTGGTTTTGATCACATCTGTAATGAGAGTGTTCTCAAAGCACACTTTGATATTATGGTGCATGTCTCAATGTTTAAATGTGGACTCTGGATAGCCGCTGTGTTTCTTTGTGCTCTTCCACGTTTGCTTTTATCCAGTATTCTAGCCCAGCACAATACACACTGTTCATATGTGTGTGTGTGTGTGTGTGTGTGTGTGTGTGTGTGTGTGTGTGTGTGTGTGTGTGTGTGTGTGTGTGTGTGTGTGTGTGTGTGTGTGTGTGTGTGTGTGTGTGTGTGTGTGTGTGTGTGTGCGTGTGTGTTTGTAATTAAAAATTTAATTTTTAATGATGAAGCTGCAATTTATTACATTCAAAATATAATATCGAAAAACAGTTCAACTACAGTTTAACTACAGTTCACTAAAGTAAAAAATTATAACCAAGTGCCATATAACCATGTTAGTCAACACATAAGTGTACTTCCTTAAAGCATGATAAATTATTATTAAAACATAATGATTTAAACTGTAAGGCAAGGCAAGGCAAATTTATTTATATAGCACATTTCATACATAATGGTAATTCAAAGTGCTTTACATAAAAGGAAGTAAAATAATCATTATAATCACAACAATAAAAACAAGGAATTTAAAAATCTACTGTTAGTGATGTGCTCTTAACAAAAAACAAACATTCTCAAGCTTTGCTCAGACTATTCCCCACTAAGTGAAAAATCCTTCCAAAACTCTGTACTTTAAATTAAAACTTTGAATTTGACATTATTACAAAGTACACTTTTTAAAAGTATGCTAAGAAACATAATCATGAAACTGTCTATCTTTTAAAGTACACTTAAGTGGATTAAGTTTATTATCTGTTCGTTTTTTATATCCTTTTAAGATTGTAATTACACTAAAAGTGCACAGTCGATACAGTTAAGTGAACTTATTTTTCACAAGAGAGTCTGTTACTTGAGAATCCATTGAAAGGTTTCCAAGTTGAAACAATGTCTAAATATTAAATTGTGAATATAAATGCATTTTGAGTAAGAAACACAAACACAGACTCGAATGCTTGGCCAACACATTCCAGTTTTCAAAATTCTCTTCAAACCGTTGCTTTGCTATGACAGTTGTTATCCTGAAAGAAAGAAAAACTGACCATAGAAGAAGAAATATTCGGACACATTTTCCATCTTTTTGTCTGGAGGACAGTCAGTGTGGCTAAAGCTCATGGCTGGTAACCCGAAGGCTACTGATTCAAGCTTCACAAGAAACAAACAAGGACCTCTTCACCCAGTTGCTTGAAGGTTATTCACTTACAATCTTCCTCACCTTTTTTGCCATCCACACCATCACTGACAGTCTGCTTTAAACAAAGTGTTTTTCACACAAGCTTCACCCATTATGTTTTTAACCCCATTTCATATTTATCTGATAGTGGTGTGCCATCATATGCCTGCAGAAACTCATTCTGGTGTCAGATTTGACTGGCTTCCTTCTTCTGTGGCTTAATCTCTGGAACACAATGCATTTAACCCAACTTATAATGTTCTTGCCAGTAATGACCTGCTGACAACTGTGAATGAGGGATCAAATCAAGTCACTCTACCAAAACAGCTTTTTTTGCCATAACCAAAGCACTCAATTAGCCTGAGTGTTTAAACCTCCAGAATTTATCCCATATTACACCACAATTCTGATCTCTACACAGGCATCCAGTATCTGTTAGTATCTGACTACACTCTCAGAACAAAATGTTGTACCAGAACAAAAATTGTTTCTTTAGAGGTACAACAGCTTGTCACTGGAGCACCCTCAAAGTGACACCTTTGTACCTTCTTTACCCCTAAACAGTTCATAATAGTACCATAAGAGTACATATTACTACCTTAAAGATACATATCACTACTTTGAATCATTTATTTAAATTGTACAACCCAACCAAGACACAAAGTTCAGCCACTTGCTGTGGCTGGGAACGCTTTCACATATACCCATGAACAGGGGGGAAAAAGCTAGGATGATTCTAAGGGCCCGACGATGGGAGGGGGCCCCCGAGGGAGAAACGTGATTTCTACCGAGGGGAACGCTAGAGCCCTGCATTTCAGCCCGGCCCCGACCGGGCTTCGATCGGGCCAATTTTCACGTCATAGTTCAGACGCGGGCTGGGCCTCGGCCTGTTTTAGATTTCTCCTTATGTTTATATTTTAGACATCCATCAATTAGTGATGAAAAAATTTGCCGCACTGGTGGAAACAACAGGAGACCGTGCTGCTGTGGCTGACAAGAGCGGCTCGACAGTGTTTAGTGTCCCGCAGCAGCAGAGTGCCATCAGCGCAGCTGAAGAGTTCTGCTTCAAATACACGCAATAAAGCTTGCCATAAAGCCCCAGCAAAAGTAATTACCATGAATGTGTCAGGGGGAAATAGTAAGGAGATATTTGAATTATTTACTAATAAACTAGTGTTTTCTGTGTCAGTGTTGCAAAGATGAAGAATCAGATGAAGATCCTGACTCGCCATCTCCTCATTAGACGTGCCTATAGAGAGAAGTGCATCTTCACAGATTATAATGAAAGAGTTTTTGTCTTCGATTTGATTTATTTCGTTAAGTAGTAATTTAAAGCTTTCTATCGATATATTTATCATGTCTGTGAGGCATGTATTCGCTGACTTTCAGTTCATTTTTGTGAAATGCTCCTGTTCAAGCCAAGATGGCACATCATTGTTTTCTTTATTTTATAAAATGATTTTATATATTCATGGCACTTAACTGCGACCAAAATGCAACCATTTTTTGAGAGTGTGCGAGTAAAAATTTGACATGGTCGCACTTGTGCTAGTGTATCACATTGTAGCAGGAGAAAGATTTCACTGATCAGGTGCAAGCGCTTCAGTAGAGCCTGGTTTCACAACGCACGCGTAAAGCAGAGCAGAGGCAGCGCAGAAGCGGCGCGTATGCAGAGCGGGAGCAGCGCGCGCCCATTGTGCTTTCACTCCCCGAATCAGCACGAGCGCGAAGGTGCGCGCAGCGACGGAGCACAATGGAGGATTTGGTTTTCAAACTAAAGTAAAAGACCGCTTCTTAAACCAGAGAAGGTGAACATGTTGGTATTCTTGTAGAGAAAACATGCAAGTCCTGTCAGCGACAGACAGTTTAGTTTTACTTTTTGTTTTCATTTTGAAAAGCTTGTTATCTTTACCTCAGGTTACACTATGGAGGCATTCCTTATTTTTTTATATTATTATTATTTGATTCCTCAGGGTTTGCTAAACATTCTGTTATGTATTAGTCGGTATAATACAGTATGTGATGTGTCCTATGCCATACCTCCTCTTATTCGTTTTTGTTAATAAATGTTATGCTAGTTTGTCATTGTAAAGTACTGTTTTATTGTTGTTGTGCTTTTTAATTTTCAATACCAATGAATCCATCTTTTGTTTTAGTCTTAAAAAGTGAAATGTGTATAGATATAAGCAAAACAGACAATTATATTTTCTTGTAAAGCATGACACCAAGATCGTGAAAGTGAAAGCAAAAAAATTAATTGCTGTCACAAAATTTAAATCACAAATAATACTGATGAAAAGAAAAGTTGAATTTTGAACACTTTCGTTACCATATAACTATAAACAATGATAAAACTTCACCAGCATGCATTGATTAATCAAATGTTGTATCAAAAAAAAAAAATAATAATAATAATTGCGGCCTGTCTGCGCTGGCCGCTTGGTCCTTACTTTAAGAAATAAAAAACTTATTTAACTAACAAAAAAAATGCTCCAAACGTTTTTCTAAATTAACTTTATAAAAAAACACTTTTTTATTAATTTTAACTTTGACATTACATACAAAACTGAACAATTTTAATAGCTGAAACAGTATAATCTGATTTGGGAGAAGAGGAAAAAAAGACGGGCTCGGGAATGCAATCGCGATTTCTACCAAGGGGGATATCCCTCTGTATCCCCAGCCATACCCCCCCCCCCCCCAGCTATCATGGCCAAGCTCTCTAAAGGTGACCTTTACCCTGGTAAGAAAGTAGAGAAAGTCAGTCATATGGCAGCTGGAGGTCTGTATTTTTACTGCATGTAGAATTCTTCACATGTGTGATGATTGTATGGGAAACAGTGTTGGTGTGTGCTGACTTGTGAAAGATCTCTGAAGGTATGATGAAGGATTCCCTTCCTCACCAAAACTTTTAAGGTGTGGTCACATTTACCAGCACTCTGAAATACAATTCAGGGGCCTGTTACCACAACTTAAATTAATGCATGGTTGCAAGTAGGGCTGGGCGATTTGGCAAAAAAATTAAATCTAGATTTGTTTTACAACATTTGACCGATTCTCGATTTTTTTTTTACCATTTTTAACTAGTCAACTTGAAAATGTAACTACAACATGATTCAAGTAACTTTTTCTTATTAACCCTCTAGTTAATGAAAATTATATTCCAAGTGCACCATGCCACCACATGAAGTTGTCAACATGATGTAAATGTTAAACAAATCACTCGTTAAATATCTTTGCAGCAAAGATGCATGTACATATTGTACTAACGTGTCTTTAGAAAGTCAAGGTAATTCATATTCAATATGACTGAAGGTATTACACAAGTAGACTATTACTAACTATAAATGGTCTGTAAAAACAACAACAGCTTTCAGCCTGTCACAATGATGCAAACATGAAATATCAGACATAAAGTAGTAGTCACAGGTTTTCTATTCACTTGCGCTGCTTTTCCATTGTTTTTTCTATGTAAGCGTGGACATGTTTGACTGTTGCGCTCGCGTCTCTTGCAGTGTCTCATGCATGAAACGGCAGTCTAAATATGCGGCACTCAAGTTAAAAGAAGTTCACTCCCATCTTCTTGCATGTTTTTCCTATTCCACTGCCGGCGTTGCTTCTTTGTCAACACAAAAGCGCATTCTGTGTGAATGGCACCTCGCAATGTGAGTGCATCACACGTGAGCATAGACTGTAAAAAAAGATGGACAACGGGTCTCCACTTCCTTCCACTATAGAAAAGTGAAGCCAAAGCATCTCAGTATGGCCGCTGCCATCTTGAGTAAATGATTTAATTTGGAGCCAGAGTCTGCGCAGTAGAGATTAGTTTGGAGCCAGAGTCTTCGCAGTAGTGTCGTGAGGTGGAGACGCGGTATCAAAGTCCCGCCCAAACTCCCGCAGACCCAATCGCAAGCTCACAATCATGACACCTCACCCCGTTTTTATAGCATCAAATAACTACAGTACTATACAATACTATAACTCAAATAACTAAAATCAAACTTATTAGAAACATGAACATTTGAACATAAATCAGCACGATAAGAACTACCTCAAATGATGAAATCCATCTTTGGGAAAAATGTATTTGAAGTTTAATGTAATCGTCCCATTAGATTACATGAGGCCGGGGTTTATGACCTATATTGCAGCTGGCTACCTGGGGCGATCGAGACGCTTTGGCTTCACTTTCAGGACACTTGCGGCACGCTTGGCACGTGAGCGGTTAATCACGTGCACCGATCGTTATTTATCTTTACTGTTATCATTGGCATATTGTCAAAGTGTCTAATTCTGACGTTTGGTAATATTTCTATTCAAAATCGCGATTCCTCAATTTCTAAAAAATGAAATCGTGGCAAAACATTAAATTTGAATTAATCGATAAAATCGGAAAAATCGCCCAGCCCTAGTTGCAAGTTAAAAATTCAAATTTATTGATTTAAGTAAACATTTTAAGTTGCATATATTATGTTGTTGAGTTCAGTTCACATAATAATGTTGATCATTACATTAACTTAATATTGCATGTAATGTAAGCTCAAATTTCTGCGTTAATTGAATTCCTTTAAAAATTAAGATGTAGTAACTTAATGAAATTATTGTATCAACTTTTGGAAATTGGGTAGTTCTGGTTCCAAGCATGCTTTGAATAGGACTGTATAAGAAGAGTAAATGTTGAAATTAAATGTCATTTTATTTTTTTTGTTTGTTTGTTTTTAGTAAAGAAATTTATTTTAGTAAATAAATATCTTCTCTTCATTTACAACAGAACTACATGCAGCAGTAATGACAGACGTTTTTAATTTAAAGACAAAGCCACTGTGCCACTTCAATAAGCCACTGTTTAATGTTAAAAAAAACTGTTTAAAAAAAGTAAACAGAAAAAAGTAAAAATAAAATTCCCTACATTTCTGCAAAAACGTATCTACTGTATATGTACAAATCACTGTAGTTTCCAGTTAAAATGAACACCAGAGGCAGTAAAACTTTTATTCCTTTTCACACAAATTATGATTTACAGGGCTCGAGTTTCAATTAAGAAAGCCTAATTTATGTTATGACTTCAATGCGAACGTCAGCTCCAGACAAAGTAAGCGTGCCATATTTTGTTTCCCAAAGCCTTTCTGAGAGAGCTTCTTGGCACTATGCAAGGCTAATGTTGCTAAAGCTACCATGGTCTCTGTCTGTTTTCACTGATGCTGCCTTCACGTGCTACCAGAATGATTGTAGATAGGGAATGTGGTAGTTAAAAGTTGCTGAAAGCAATGTGAAGTCGACAGCTTGAGAATTTCTGATATTTTCAGTGCGTGAGATTGTTGTGTGTTGCCAGTGTGCTGGAGTATGAGCTCTTGAAGCTCCACCCTCTTCTGGGGGCGGGACCATCAGCTCATTTGCATTTAAAGGGACAAACACTAAAATGGCCCATTTTGTCTCATACCCTAAACGTGGCAATTTTAACAAGCTATTAAAGATAATCTGTGGGCCTTTTGAGCTAAAACTTAACATACTTAACGTGCACTATGGGGCTTTCAGAGACTTATTTTTTTCATCTTGTAAAAAGGGGCATAATAGGTCACTCTCTTGACATTTGAATTCTGAACCACCTCAATACGTACCTGAACCAACGCAGAAAGACGTGCCTGTACTAATGTAACAAAAATGGTCACTTATTGAATGCATGTTTTAGCGCCACTTACTGGACATTTCAGTTTGAAATGTGAAATGTGCAATAAAGTACATAATATCGGTTGCAGAAACATCGACGCAAACACTGAGCCTGGGTTGCCCTAATCAGTTTACATGAGAAAAAAGTGCACATGTGAAGCATTTTCACTCCTGAATCCCTTTAGTCATCTTGTTTCTTCGAGCAACATAGCTTGAAACACATATTTCGCTCACAATAATTCCAGGTAAGGAATGTAAACACTGGCAAGCGATTCGTTTGGGTTGTGGGAGACTCCGTTGTGATCCCAGAACTGAAGCTGTTTCAACAGAACATTCCTAGGTGCAGGTTTGTGCCAAGCATGCTGCGTCAGGAGCGGGACATACTGGAGCTCTGTGTGGATCGTTAGCTTAAATTCAGTAGGAAAGAGAAGCTGAGGTATGCTGGAGCACCTACACCCACTGACGCCAATAATCTGTCCCTCACAAGCGAAAGAGGATCTTGGGAGAGAAAGGAATGGGCTGGAGTGGGGAAGGGAAGGGATCAACATTTATTTTTTTCCCAGAGAGGAACCAGCACTCAGCATTCCTGGCATTACCACAAGAGCTGGAAAACAATCCAGACTCTATCCTGTGTGTATCCAGGCCTGAATGGATGAAGTGTCTCTAGCCCAGCCTATAGTCCGGTGCGCTCCAGGCTGGCTCTCTGCTCCCTCACCACTAACCCAAACATACGGACGTCTAAAGAGCCGGTGTAGTGTCTCAGCACAAGTCCACCACCACCAAATATACACTGTAAAATAAACAGGAGGCCTTCAGCAGGAAGAGAAAATATTTGATTGAGTTGCGAGCGGATGAGAAAAAGATCTCTTTAAAGTCTTAATTGTTTCTCCTAGACAGCAGGAGATTAAAGGGTGAGCAAAAGGAGACTCTTGGGTTAGTTATTTGTGGGTTAGTTTAGCCAGAAAAGAAAATTATGTCATCATTCCTTTCATCTTAATGTCATTCTATACTTGTGTGACTTTTGTGGAAAAATGTTTGTGCTTCTGTTTTCATTTACAAAAAGAAATACCCTTGTGGAAAAAAATTTTTTTGAGTACTTTAGAATACTTATTGAAGTAATATACTTTAAAAGAATAGGCGTGAACTGAATGTAATGTTTTTGGACACTTAATTACATGTTACTTGTAATTAAATTAAAATGTTCTATAGTTTAAAATTAAATTGAATGCAGTTCTACTACATCTGCTTTAAAGGGATAGTTCACCCAAAAATGAAAATTATGTTAAAAATTATTAATTAAACACCCTCATGTCGTTTCAAACCTGTAAGACCTTCATTCATCTTCGGAACACAAATTACAGGTTTTTTTATTGGTTTGGTACTATTTTCATAAGCAAGGTGTACATTTTTAAAACACTTAGTACAAAACTTTAAACTGATCACACTTGTAAAACCATTCTTTCAAAACCTGGTCTCATGATTTCATTGTAGTTGCACATATTTTCATTCCACATTGTTTCAGAATACAAGATCATTGTGATATTATTGAGAATATTTGGTTTAATCACAAAAACACAACAGTAAGATCTTCTATCAAGTTAGTACTTTTAACAATCAGTTCATTCAAGAGCAAACAATGCAACATACATGTTTCAAATCACCTTTGTTTCTGAAATACTTACAGTATTACAGGCAATAACTGTCATGTTAGAAAATACACTTACATTACCTAACTTGCATATCTCTCATAAAATCCATAATGTTTTGTAAAAGTATTTATCCAGTGTGTTATCAAAAGGTGTGATGAAGATATGACATGGCCATAAGGTTTTGTGCTAGAACAGAGTTTACTGTCAATGCAGTAAATGTCCTCACTGTGCCATATGACTGAATCTATATTCTAGATTAATTTTTCAGATGAAGAGTGAGTTATAGTAATGTGTAATCTTTACCATGGTAATGCTTCTATATACAGTATCACATGACATAATGTAATGTAAAATGCTGTATTTGATGCCATCTGTCTCCCTTCTTCTGATACATCTCTGATCAGTTCCTCTCCCTTGTTTCCTGCTGTGTTCACAAATAGCAAAACACACAGTTTTACAAATGAGGACGTCCTCAAAGGGAGGTTTTAGGTGATTTTGTCAAGTTATGCTCACTTCTACCAATTTGTCCCCAAAATATGGTTACAGTAAGCACACACACACACACACACACACACACACACACGTTTGTTTCTGTGAATTGTGGGGACTTTCCATAGACTCCTATTGTTTCTAAACTGACCAAACAATATTTTCTACCCCCTAACCCTAAACCTACGCCTTACAGAAAACCTGTTTGCATCGTTACCCTTTCAGATAAACATCATTTACTATTTTTTATATATTTGTTCCCCTCGTGGGGACAGCAGGCCGGTCCACACAATGGCAAAAATTTCAGGTTTTACTATCCTTGTGGGGACATTCCATAGGAGTAATGAGTATTATACTGTCTCCCCCTACACTAACTCTACTCCTAAACATACCCTTACGAAAAAAAAATATATAATTTTCCCAAAAAAAAAAGACAATGATTTCAGATACTGCCATCTTTGTGGGGACATTTTGTCCCCATAAAATAGGGTTTACCTGAACCCCACACACACACACACAAACACACACACTTACAAAATAGTGGTTATCATCTTAGACAAATCACTTTTAGTATAAAAATAATTCATTGCATTTGGTTATCCCTAAATTGCAATCACATTCTATAGAAACTATATATCTATTGAATCTATATCTATAGATGCACCAAATGATTTACTGATTAACCATTAAGATGAGTTAGATTAAATAATAGACAAATGTATTAAACTGAATGAGAAGTCATGCAAATGAAAAGTTTGATAGTATATAGCTTTATGAAAGGCAGTTACTTTTTTGTAACACTTATTTCTTGTAGTGAAAAGGATATTTTGTGATTATGTGTATTGTACTAACACAATTGAAAATATGCTGAAATGTTTGAAAAAAGTGCACTTTTGATGATCTGTTGTGATATAAGTATTAAGAGTTTTGAAAATGTACCAATTGCTTTTGAAAATTGCGCCAAAGCAATTAAAAAAAATATATATATATTTTTGATGGAATCTGAGAGCTCTCTGACCCTCCCATAGACAGCAATACAACTGAAATGTTCCCAAGTCCAGAAACGTAGCAAGGCCATCGGTAAAATAATCCATGTGACATCAGGGGTTCAACCGTAATTTTACGAAGCTACACTGTAAAAAAAAGTCCGTAAAAATACAGTACAATATACCGTAATAATTTGAAGGAATTTTCAGTATTTCGTTTTTACAGGTTTTTTTCCGTATTTTTTAATTACGCTTTGCATTGAAAATTTCATTTTAAAGTCGGATTTCGGGTTCGGGGAACCGTTCTTACACTTCCGTGGTAAATCATTTTTTTGTTAAATGTAACGAACTGTAACGTTAACTTATTTGTTGTGTGGCTTGTTTGGCAAATGAATGTCGGAGCCGTCGTATTCAACATTTTCAGCATACCATCTCATCTTTCTCGACGTGGAGGTACCTGTTACAGTGTATTCACTTTTTTTAAATGTAACATTTAATTGTTGTTGATGCGGTGTATTTGTTATTTTGTTACCGAGCGTGTTGTTTCAAGCATCCGCATATTGCTGAGGTGATGTTAAGCAGCTGTGATAACGTTACATCTGAAGTGCGGTACAACTGTGTTTAGAGCGCTTTATGCCTTCAACAGAAACTGGCAGAGGAATTATCAAGAAAAGAAGACACCATTTGCAACTTTTTTTATTTAAAATAGATTAAGATATGACTTGGAGATCTGACATCGCGGAATTCTTCAAGGATAATCACCTTTTCTGCCAAACGAGGTAGGTTTAGACGTTTTAATGTCTTGTTTATGTTACACACACACACACACACACACACACACACATACACAGGAGAAGTTAATTTGGATAATACTGGCACGCTGTCAGAGAATGCCGCTTCAGACAGCACGTCAGTAACGCACCGAGTTCCCTATCAGTCAGTCACGTTCGACGTAACGTCAGTGTGACTGACTAATGGGATCTCGCTCGAGAGCCCAATCATCTTCGAGTGTTAACAAAACAAGCCAATGACAGTTGGCGTGCGTGTTTCGCCACGCGCACCCCGCCCCGCAGCGCGGGTATAAAAGGAGAGCGCGTGCAAACGCACATCAGCTTTTCGCTTCGGAGCCAAGCCTTTCAGTGCGAGTCTCTGAGAGTGTCTACAGACAGCTACAGTGTTGGTGTTACGGCGCGTCAGCGGAGGTTGCGATCCAGTGCTGCTGCTTCTCTGACGGCGTGCTGCAGCTCTCCAACTGCGGTCACGCCGCGACCTTCCCTGTGCGCTTCAGCACTTTTCTAAAAGAGCAAATTCTAAAAGAGCTCCACGAGCGACGGGCGTCTTTTTAAAGATGGCTTCCCGCTCGTGTGTTTCTGGATGTGGTCGTTTCCTGGCTTCATCTGACGGTCATGATCGCTGTCTCTCGTGCTTGGGCTATCAGCACGCTGAGTCAGCGCTTGTGGATGAGTCATGTTCTCAAGGCGGGAACATGACCATCGCGACGCTGCGCTCCAGATATCTCCCCGACAAACGGGGGGATATCCCCCTTGCCATGCCCCGTTCTAGCTCCTCCGGCTCGGAGGGCTACTTCGGCTCATGGTCAGGGTGACTTGAGGATCACAGTGAGAGCTTCCCCGTCGAGTGCGTCTCCGCGGGCCTCGCACTCCTCCAGCGCGTCGCACCATCTGGTGTTTCCGGACAGGCTTGCGGTGTCTTCGCCCAGCATGTCGTTTGGAGCACCAGCGGATGACAGGATGTCGATTGCTGCATCGGAGGGCGATCTAGGTTCTGGAGATGACGATTCGGCTGCCTCCGTCAGGAAGAGTGGCATTGCCGAGTCAGATCCAGGGCTGACTGCTATGCTTTCCCGGGCCGCTGAGAGCTTCGGGCTGCACTGGAGGCCTCCTCCTTCTCCCGAATGCTCAAGGCTGGACGACTGGCTCCTGGGGGCGCAGGCCGGTCTTCGGCAATCACCTCAGGTTCCGTTCTTCCCGGAGGTGCATGAGGAAGTGACTAGCTCTTGGAGGGCACTGTTTTCTGCCCGAAACAGAGCTAGTGCTTCTTCCGTCCTCACTGCCCTCGATGGCGGGGTGGCTAAGGGGTATGTGGAGATCCCTCCAGTTGAGCGTGCTATTGCGGTGCAGCTTTGCCCGCGGGCGCTGCCGCCTGGCAGGGTAATCCGCGCCTCCCGTCCAGGGCTCGTGGGTTCTCGTCCGTTTCAACGGCCGAGGCTTACAGAGCTGCTGGACAGGCCGCCTCTGCCCTGCACGCCATGGCCCTCCTGCAAACCTACCAGGCCAAGGCGTTGAAGCAGCTGTACGAGGGCAGTTCTGACCCAGGTTTGATGCAGGAACTGCGCACAGCGACGGACCTTGCCCTTCGTGCAACGAAAGTCACAGCGCGGTCCCTCGGTCAGACGATGTCCACTCTGGTGGTCCAGGAATGACCTATGGCTGGACCTGACGGATATGGGTGAGTCCGACAAGCACCGCTTCCTGGACTCCCCAATCTCCCAGGCAGGCCTCTCCGGCGACGCAGTGGAGAGCTTTGCCCAGCAGTTCTCCATCGCACAGAAGCGGGCGGACACATTCTGCCCCGGCGGCCCACTGCTGTCATCACCCCGCCGCCGGTTGCAGCCCCTCCGCCTGCTCGTCGCCGAGGGCGCCCTCCTGCTGCCCCCACCTTTGCTCCAGCGCGGCCCCAGCAGCAGCCTTCACTCTGGCCGCAGCGTGGAGCTGGCAGCAGGAAAGTGGCGCAGCCCGTCTCTGCCCCTGCCAAACCTGCGACGCGCCAGGGCAAGCGGCGGCCCTGAGACGGGCGACCCGGAGTCTCTGGATCCTGCTCTTCAGGAGATGGTGACCGCACCACTCCTTCCCCCGGAGGAGGGCCGGGTGGAGATTCTTTTGTTCCCTTTTTATTCTGTTCCGCCACTGGCTCTCCAGCCAGTGGTACCTAAAACCTCAAATAGAGCAGTTTCCTTTTTCTCCGGGTTCCAAGAGGGCGAGGATGGCAGTGCTCGAGACCCAGTCTCCACACTCCCGTCCCCCTCTTATTTCACCTATGAGCAGCAGGGTCCGGTCCGAGGACGCGATGCCTTCTCCCGCGCCCCCTGCTCAGCCTTGGAGCCAGGTAAGTGTCGCACTGCGCACTCAGACCCCACTTCGGAACGCACTGCCTTCCGAGTCGGGCCCCTGTGCTCCACTTCGCTGCCCCACCGCGGGTACGTCTGTGGCTTCCCTGGTCCCACTTGTATGGTTTCTGGGGGCCTGGCTAGCGCTCCCCAGGCCGTCTCGCTGGCTCATGAGAACCATCAGACTTGGCTACGCGATTCAGTTCGCCCGGCGTCCTCCCAAGTTCAGGGGCGTTCGGTTCACCTCTGTGTTGAGCAAGAATGCCCCTCTCTTGCGTGCGGAAGTCGCGGTCCTGCTGGCGAGGACGCGATAGAGCCGGTCCCTCCAGCCGAGATGAAGTCAGGGTTTTACAGCCCGTACTTCATCGTACCCAAGAAAGGCGGTGGGTTACGACCAATCTTGGACCTGCGCGTCCTGAATCGGGCCCTTCACAAGCTCCCGTTCAGGATGCTGACGCAGAGATGCATTTTTCAATGCATCCGTCCGTTCGATTGGTTCGCAGCGATCGACCTGAAGGACGCGTACTTTCATGTCTCGATCCTTCCTCGACACAGACCGTTTCTCCGCTTTGCGTTCGAAGGGCGAGCATATCAGTACAAAGTCCTCCCCTTCGGGCTATCCCTGTCGCCTCGTGTCTTCACCAAGGTCGTGGAGGCAGCCCTTGTTCCATTAAGGGAAGCAGGCATTCGCATTCTCAACTACCTCGACGACTGGCTCATATTGGCCCAGTCTCGAGCATTGTTGTGCGAACACAGGGACACGGTGCTCAGCCACCTCAGCCGGTTGGGGCTTCGGGTCAACTGGGAAAGAGCAAACTCTCCCCTGTGCAGAGGATCTCTTTTCTCGGCATGGAGTTGGACTCGGTCAACCTCACAGCACGTCTCTCAGTGGAGCGTGCTTGGTCGATGCTGAACTGCCTGGAGTCTTTCCAGCGCAAGAGGGCGGTTCCACTGAAACACTTTCAGAGGCTCCTGGGGCATATGGCATCCGCAGCCGCTGTCACGCCGCTCGGATTGCTTCATATGAGACCGCTTCAGCATTAGCTTCACGACCGGGTCCCGAGATGGGCATGGCGATGCGGCACGTACCGGGTCGTAGTTACCCCGTCCTGCCGTCAGACCTTCGGCCCGTGGTCGGATCTTTCTTTTCTTTGGGCAGGATTTCCCCTAGGGCAAGTATCCAGGCATGTTGTTGTGTCAACAGATGCCTCTGCCATGGGCTGGGGAGCCATGTGCAACGGGCATGCGGCTGCAGGGCTCTGGACAGGGTCCCGGTTGCAGTGGCATATCAATTGCCTCGAGTTGCTAGCAGTATGGCTTGCTCTGCGCCGCTTCAAAGGGCTGCTACACGACAAGCATGTACTGGTCCGTATGGACAACACTGCGACCGTTGCGTACATCAACCACCAGGGTGGTCTACGCTCCCGTCGCCTGTCGCAACTCGCCCGCCATCTCTTTCTTTGGAGTCAGAAGCATCTGAGGTCGCTTCGCGCCGTTCATATCCCTGGCGAGCTCAATCGTGCAGCCGACGAGCTCTCACGTCAGCCTGCCCTTCCGGGAGAATGGCGACTCCACCCCGAGGTAGTCCAGCTGATTTGGAGACGCTTCGGGGACGCTCAGGTAGACCTGTTTGCCTCCCCAGACACGTTCCACTGCCAGCTGTTTTACTCCCTGTCCGAGGGGACCCTCGGCACGGACGCGCTGGCACACAGCTGGCCTCGGGGCCTACGCAAATATGCGTTTCCCCCAGTGAGCCTTCTCGCACAGATCCTGTGCAAGGTCAGGGAGGACGAGGAGCAGGTCCTCTTGGTGGCGCCGTACTGGCCCAATCGGACTTGGTTCCCAGAACTGATGCTCCTCGCGGCAGCCCCTCCTTGGCAAATTCCTCTGAGGAGGGATCTCCTTTCTCAGAGAGGGGGCACCCTCTGGAACCTGCGTCCATACTTGTGGAATCTCCACGTATGGTCCTTGGACGGGACGCGGAGGTTCTAGATGGGCTACCTCCATTGGTAGTAAACACCATCACTTCAGCTAGAGCCCCGTCTACAAGACACGCTTACAGGCTGAATTGGAACCTGTTCGTCGATTGGTGTTCTTCCCGCCGGGAAGACCCCCGGAGATGCCCGATCGTGGTCGTGCTCTCTTTCCTGCAAGATGGGTTGGAGCGAAGGCTGTCTCCCTCCACCCTCAAAGTGTATGTCGCCGCCATTGCCGCACATCACGATGCAGTAGACGGAAGTCTGTGGGGAAGCACGACTTGGTCATCAGGTTCCTCAGAGGGGCGAGGAGGTTAAATCCTCCGCGCCCTCATCTGGTATCCTCTTGGGATCTCCCCTCGGTCCTGACGGCCTTGAAGGAGGAGCCCTTCGAGCCTCTGCAGTCGGTAGAGCTTAAGTTTCTGTCGTTAAAGACAGTGCTCCTCACTGCATTGGCCTCGGTCAAGAGGGTGGGGGACCTGCAGGCATTTTCGGTCGACGATTCGTGCCTAGAGTTCGGGCCGGCTCACTCTCACGTTGTCCTGAGACCCCGGCCTGGATATGTGCCCAAAGTTCCCACCACGCCCTTTAGGGATCAGGTGGTGAACTTGCAAGCGCTGCCCCGGGAGGAGGCAGACCCAGCCATTGCTCTGCTCTGTCCCGTCCGCGCCTTGCGCATTTACGTGGACCGCACGCAGAGCTTCAGGACCTCAGACCAGCTCTTTGTCTGCTTCGGAGGACAGCAGAAGGGAAAGGCTGTCTCCAAACAGAGACTTGCCCACTGGATAGTGGAGGCTATAGTCTTGGCCTATCAGGCCCGGCGCTTACCGTGCCCCCTTGGTGTGAGAGCACACTCTACAAGAGGTGTTGCTTCCTCTTGGGCATTGGCGCGGGGCGCCTCGATAGCAGACATTTGTAGAGCTGCCGGCTGGGCGGCACCTAACACGTTTGCGAGATTTTACAATCTCCGTGTAGAGCCCGTGTCCTCCCGTGTACTTGGCTCATCTGGCCAGTAACACTGGGACACTGCTCGGTGTCAATCACGCTTGCTGCGCCATTCCCTCTACGGACCGGATACGTGCGCTTTTGTTGCTTCTCAGTTCAGTTCCCCACGGCGAACCCTGTTGAAGTTCCTCCCGCACCCTCGGCAGTCAGGCGTGGCGGAGCGCCAGACGCCAGGTCCAGCACTCGTGTGTTTGCCCAAGGTCAGCCCTTGTGCTGGGCTAGGTGCCCGTGTGTAGTGATTCCCCTTTGGGTGATCCCACATGTGTATTCTTCCACGGTACGGCTCCCCTCACGGTGAGCCCGTGTCTTTCCTGGCAGAGGCCTTCTGCCGTCTCTGCTGTGCAGTTATCTCACCCCAGGCTGGTTGAGTCTACCTCAGAGACTTCCATATGTAGTACTGCCCCTGGCCAGTCCATATGTGTAATCCCCACATGGTACCTCCTTACGCAGGATGTGGCTTCCGTAGCGTTCCCCTACTTGGAGCACGCTTTCCCAGTGTTATCCATACCCACTGTACGGAACAGCAGTGTCGGTCATCTCTGCCTAAGCCCTGTCCTATCTTCCGTCCCAACTGGTGTGGGGGGACTTGCCGGCTTCCGCAGGGCACTGGAGGGGGTCAGCAATAGTGGCGTTTTCCATGGGATCCCATTAGTCAGTCACACTGACGTTACGTCGAACGTGACTGACTGATAGGGAACGTCTCGGTTACGCATGTAACCCTCGTTCCCTGAAGGAGGGAACGGAGACGTAACGTTCCGTCGCCATAGTTGCTGTACCACCGCTGTACGGCCGGGGCACACAGTCTCGGCTCCTCAGCGAAAAACTGATGTGCGTTTGCACGCGCTCTCCTTTTATACCCGCGCTGCGGGGCGGGGTGCGCGTGGCGAAACACGCACGCCAACTGTCATTGGCTTGTTTTGTTAACACTCGAAGATGATTGGGCTCTCGAGCGAGATCCCATTAGTCAGTCACACTGACGTTACGTCTCCGTTCCCTCCTTCAGGGAACGAGGGTTACATGCGTAACCGAGACGTTCTCTTTCGCACTTACACAGACAAAAGCACACACAATTATGTCAAAATAACCATTTTTGGCGAGTGAATGTCTTTAAATAAGTTAAAAAGTCTTAACTGATCTAAAGAGTTGGGATGTGTCAGATTTGCGTCGATGTGAGTCATGTTTTAAAGGGACAGCAGTTCATGATCATGACATTCAAGGGCTGCGTCCGAAATCGCATACTGCTAAAAAAGTACGTTCTATATAGTATGAATGTGGGTAGTATGAATGAAACTCGGACGTACTACATCTGCCATGTTGATATTGTCACGTGACATGCATCGTCACGACAGCGCGAAAATTTAAAGAGCCCACTCTACTGAACAAACATCAGCAATGTTTATTTGTTATTCTTACCGCTTTCATGGCGTTTTTGTGTCGGTCAGCTGCTCGCAGATTACCCCTTCGTCGACAGCTTGTAAACCATTTACTAAATATATAGCAAGTAAAATTTACCTCAGAATAAAAGCAGCCAAAGCTGTGAACCTGCTGATTTTGAGTAATTTATTGTAATAAATGAATGCAAATAAAATAAATGTTAAATAGATATACACACACACACCAATTTATTTTATATATATATATATACACACACATATAAACAATACATAATATAAAACAAAGCACGATAGAAGTATCATCACCTATTTTATTTATTTTTAATTTTGAATAAAAAAAAAACAGCCAGCTGTAATAGTGTAACTATTTCAATTACTTTACTAAAGTAATGTAACTGATTACATTTGATTACTTCTCTAAATTTCTAATGTTTTCAACTGTTAATCATTTTCAATCAAATAAACCAGACAGGGTTATTTTCACAGTACTCAACACTGATTAGTCCTTCATCACTTGAATTAAGATTATAGTCATTTAATTTAAAAGCACAGCTACCACAAAATAAGACTTTGAGTTCACTCTGATGCTAAATACAGATTTAAAACCATAACAAGAAACAGTTTAGTAACTATTATACTGTTTTTTTTTTAATCAAATATTTGTATAGTTATGACAGGAATCACTGGCATCTAACAATGCCTTGGAAGAAAGTTCATCTTAAAAAAGCATATACATAAATCCAAATAGTAAATAAAAGTTATGGACTAAGCATGCGTCCTATTCTGTGTCCTAAACCCCTGAAACATTGGTGTCTCAAATTTTACAGCAGTTGCTGCAATTTATGAAAGGAATCAATTAAATTTGTCTGTGGGTGTGTGTGAAAAAAAAAATCTGATGTAACCCCCTTTGTAATTATTAACATTTTCATAAGTAATTTAATTACACATTTTTTATCAGTAGCTGTAATTGATTACAATTACATTTATTTTGTAATTAAATAACGTAATTTAGTTACATGTAACTCCACGACACTGTATATATACATAATACATTATAGACAAGATGCACACACAGCAGAATCATACTGGGTGCTGTCACTGGCCTTCGACATCCCCAACTCCTCTGTGCATGACATTGTGCCCAGAATGAGTGGGGCAGTCTTCAGGATTTTGAGAAGGCTGACTGCTTTCCCCACCGCAGATGACCTGGAGACTGTGGGAGCAGGTTTTAAGTTTCTAAGCTGGGTCTCCGACTTTCCATGTGGTAGCTGGAACAATATATGGCGGTCACATCTGAAGTGAACCAGCAGCAAATGAACTGAGCTCTCCCTTTGTGCCAGATGTTGCTGTCAAGTCAAGTCAAGTCAGCTTTATTTATATAGCACTTTTAACAATACAGATTGTGTCAAAGCACTTAACAGTATCAAGTTGGAGGATAGAGTGTCAGTAATGTATAATAATAAGATTAAACACTCAATTTTCAGTTAAAGGCATTTCATTATTGAATTCAAAGATGTCATTGTCTAAGTTTAGTATAAATAATATCTATGAAATTAAATTGACGATAATCGCTAGAAATTAAGTGTCCCCAACTGAGCAAGCCAGAGGCGACAGCGGCAATGAACCAAAACTCCCTCTGTGACAGAATGGAGAAAAAAAAACCTTGGGAGAAACCAGGCTCAGTCGGGGGCCAGTGCTCCTCTGGCCAGGATATTATTGTTTATTTATTGTTTTAATTAAGACTTTAAATGTATTATATTTCTATTTTAATATTGTTGCAATTTCTAACAATAATAGTATTATGTAGTTAGGTATTTTATTATATTTTTATTTATTTGTTTTATTTTTTGTTTTATGTTGCTGTGTGGTGCTCCACAACCTCTGTCTTCAGAACAGGGACATTGTTGATCCAGAAGTTGTGAGGATCATGACGATGACCAACCTGAATCCCAAAAACACAAAGCCAGCGCAGGAGAGAATGTGTGGGACAATCTGACCTCAGGTGTGTCCACACCACACAACTGTGTGCCTGGTCTTCAAGAGCATGATTACCTGTAAAACAATTTAACAGGTTAAGACAGCAAATCAATTCATGTTCTTGTCATATGGCTATTGTTTAAGCTAGTGTAAGTAAGAAATATATATACATAAATTATATATATATATATATATATATATAATTTATAAACATGAATACACATGTAAATATTTAAATGTACACATGCGTGTGTATTTATATATACATATAGATATTCACAGTACACACATTATATAAACTAAATTTTAGATTTCCACTTTTTCCCCCACTATTTTTTGTTATGCAAATTTAAAGTCCTCATCTTATACACATACAGAGGAAGAAAAATATTTAGATATTTTTTGAAGTTATATTTATAAAATATTGCTTTAAAATAGTTTCTCAATCCCACATAATAAGCACTTTGCAACTGACAAAATATAGCTACTGTAAACACCTGGCAAATAAATGTTGTAATAAAACTTGAAGTAACATAAATCAAAAATAAAACATAAATCAATGAAGATCCTAACATAAATAAATGTAAAGAGAGTGTGTAGTTAATGTTAATACTCATTTTGTATACTTACTCTATCCCTTTGATTGCAGCATTATGCTCTCCAGTGAAGAGCGCTTCATTAGCCTCTCTCTCTCCTGGATGAGAACACGGTTCATCAGTCCCTGTAACATCAACATTACTGATCATTCCTCATCAATCTATCAATGCTACAATGACAAGCGGAGGCACTTATTAACAGTATTTTGCTATGTATCCAACACATTTCTCTCAAAATATCAGCACAGGTAAAAGAGAAATAAAATTGCTTTAATTCCCTTAAGTTTTGTAACTTTATCTCATTAAATTACTAAACGAACCTTCTGTTCAAGGAAAGCAGCGTTAACAAGCTGATGTACTGCATTGGTTAAACATATTTTAACAGCAATTCACAAAATCGTATCATCTGTTTACATTGTTTGAACCTTCAACAAGTAAGCCGTTCACTTTGTATGATTTTAAACAAGTACAATTTAACCACAATGAACGTTTTTCCTTGAGGTACTTGCACTTGAAAACAGCCACGTCGCCGCCTTCCGCCATTTTCGAATATGACGCCTCCTCTCCCGCGGCATCATGGGATAGTAAAGTGTCCATCGTATGCCTACTACAGAATTCGGGCGGAAGTAGTAGGTCATCCGGGTATTCTCGCCTACTGTTTTTCGAATACTATGAATTCGGACATACTACTCGCCTCGCATACTGTTTTTCACATACTATATAGTAGGGAAGTATGCGATTTCGGACGCACCCATGGTGTTTTTTTTTTTCTTTCTTTTTCTTCTAATGACAGGTCGTAATTGCTGCTGTACTGTACATCCCAAGCACCCCCTGCATTCTTATCATAGGTTTGTATTCTGTTCTATTTATTAACATTTTTATTTATGGAAGCATATGGGTAGTAAAATTCATTTTGAAATGTAATATGCAAAATGGCAATGTATTTCTGTATTTAAATTTTACATTTTCCCATACATTTGTGCAATATTTAGTCCAAAAATGAAAATTCAGTTATATAATTTACATTTCCCATTTCCTAAACTAAATTTAATATGCAAAATAAAAATATGTTAACGCTTTATAAGTTGCAAAATGAAAATTTATTACACCAATCGATTAGATATGTTTATGTTTATATGTTTATTCATCATAATTTAATCATGATAATTGTAGCAAAATGCAGTGAGAATTTCAGAATGCATTCTGAGCCAAAGGTGCCGCAAAAGGGTAGCAAAATGGTGATTTAAATGTCCTTTATTTTTCTTAAATGCATTGACACTTACATATAAAGACGTTTCAATTGAATTTTCATTTAATACCCTGTGATGAATATAAAGTCGATGTAGATTTGAAATGCATTTGAAAATGCCTCACGCCCCTGACCTGTTATTCGTTAGGCTACATCAAGGATCAGCAACAGGACGCACAATAGGTCAATATTCACCATCAACCAAATGCTTTCCACATTGACTTAAAATATATTCATCGCGGGGTACTAAATGAAAATGCCATTGAAATGTCTTATATGTAAGTGTCAATGCATTTAAGAAAAATAAAAATACATTTAACTTTCCTGTAGCCCAAATGGTAGAGCATGGCGCTAGGAACGCCAAGATCATGGGTTCGATTCCCAGGGAAAGCAAGAGCTGATATAATGTAAAACTGTAACTTGAATGCAATGTAAGTCGCTTTGGATAAAAGCGTCTGCTAAATGCATAAATGTAAATGTTTAAATCACCATTTTGCTATCCTTTTGCTGCACCTTTGGCTCAGAATGAATTTTGAAACTCTCATTGAATTTTGCTACAATCATCACGCGGTGTTATGATGAAAATGCAATCCCAAGTGTCTAGGCTTGCCGCGGTAGACGGTGTTGGCGGTGATACCGGTGTTAAGCGCAACACCGTTTACGTCACTTGCACCGTCCCACACCGTCATTTTGATTTTTTTTTATAGTAATAAAAATCATTTAGTTCAGTTAGAGGACACTACAATTAAAACTGAATGCGGCTGCTGAATGCAGCACACCGAACGAACGACAGTCGCGCATCACAGATCAGATTTCATTTATCACACCTGAGGAGAGTGAGTCGAGCTGACTGACGAGAAGAGTGAGGTGAGACAGACAAGACGATAGCGGAAGAGTTTAAAAACGAAATGTAAAAGTGCCTGTTTTAAAAATATTTTGGATTTTGAAAAGTCTGTTGACTTCTGCCATTAATCTAAGTCAGTGGTTCTCAACCGTTTTTTCCTCCGGGCCGCACTATGGTCCAAGAGCAAGTCTCACGGGCTGCACGCATGTCATTTACATATTACGTCATCAATACAAACCAACCAGATTTATAATATTATTTATAGCCTAAATATTCTGATATCTAAATGATTACATTTATTGAAATAAATAAGTAAATAAATAAATAATTCTACTCACCATTAATAAAACACCTGATGCTGTCGGGAGCTGACCAATTTTGTAAAATTCTGCTCGAAAGGAGTAACAGCACAATGACGTCGCAGTCTGTAAGACGCGCGAGGAAGCGTTACTTGACGCGCTACACTGCAGAAAGTGTGATTTCACAAATGTTGATCCAAATATGGAAAGCATTTTCGAGTTTAATAATCTGAGGTTCTCTCTAGAGATGTTTTGCCACATCTCTGTAATTAAGGATGATTGCTGGGTGTTTCTTTTTCCCTGAACATCTTCAAGTGAGTGGCGCGGGGCGAACCGACAGTCCAGCACTCTCTTCACTGCTGATGATGATGCTATTCTTGTTTGAATGCTTTCCTTCGCTGGCATTTACCACATTTCGTTTTCTCCCTTAACAAATTTGTTCATTCTGATGCTCAGTTTTACAGAACTAATGGCTGCTGATGACTATTTGAATTGAATTCTGCCAAAGTGCGCGCTTGTAAGTGTTCGTTAAATGCGTAACATTAATTACGTGAGTACATAGATCTGCTCATGTCTGAAAATAATATATGAAAAACTAAATTATTTTACATAACATTATAGCTTATATTTGTTTAGTAAATTTTTTAATGTAAAACTGAAAGTTATTTTTTAATTGTGTTCAGCACATAGACTGTAACATTCAGCATGGTGGACCGCATCTGGATTCGTGACGGATTCGTTAGAACCACTGATCTAAGTGATAATGGACATTTTTTAAAACATTCGTTTCTCATTTATTTGGTTCCACAGTATGCTGATTTTTATTTTATTTAAACTGTGCATATTTCCCCCCATTATTTAACATAAAGGCGTATGCCGTCGGTGCCTCCAAACTTTCTTATTCGTTTTGCTAATAAATGTTCTACATTTCATAATTATCTGTTCCTCATTCTTTACTGATTTTTAGTTTTGTATACCTATTTAAACTTTATAAGTTATTTGTTATTTTATATTAGGCATATAGCATGGTGTATTTTTATTCGTTTTGTTAATAAAAGTTCTTTGTTCTACGTTGTATTTTGTTGTTTCATTAGTTTTGTTGATGCAGAATTGCCGCTAATTTAAAAATGAAAGTAAAACGCGCACGGAGCTTTTATAAGCTATTTAAGCAAAGGAAAGTGAGGAAAAGTGGGAAAACTCAAAAGAACTAAAAACAAACAACTGCTTGACGCCGAATTACCGTGAATTTAAAAGTGAAAGTAACAGGTGCATGGCGCTTACAGGCTATTTAAAACGAAGGAAAGCTAGGAAAAGAGGGAAAACTCAAACGACCCCCCCCACCACGGTAATACCGGTATTATCGGTGTTGTCACACGTCGATTAACCGGTGGGAAAATTTCCTCACCGTCACAACCCTACAAGTGTCCTACCCCTAAGTCTAAATGCATTTAGGAAAAACAGCATTTAAATGATAATTTTGCTACAGTTTTTGCTTGGACATGTTATACATATCTAATCAATTTGGGTAATACATTTTCATTTTAATTTTGCAACTTATAAAGCGTTAAAATATGTTTTTAATTTGCATATTAAAACTAGTGTAGAAGATGGCAAATGTAAATGATATAACTGAATTTTGCTACCCATTAGGGATGTTCAATACTGACAAAAAAATTGTCATTGAGTTGTTTATTCAGTTGACATTATTGAAGTTGTTTGTGTAGGAAAGATTTAAAGGGGTGGTTGACTGTTTTTTTTCTAGGCTTGATTGTGTTTATGGGGTGCAGCCTAGCATGTGTTTATGCTTGTTTTTTTTAAAAACGCATTATTTTTCACATAATTTACCTTTATTCCACACCTCTCTGTCCCTTCTCTGACAAACGCCTCGATTTATTTCCTGGTTTTATGAATCCTCCTTCAGAAATGCGCGATGGGCTGAGATTGGTTAGCTGGCTCAGTGTGTTGTGATTCGCTAAACCACCAGTATGCGTCTGAACGTCCCGCCCCTCTCCTCAGTGGCATGTGCTCCGGTTGAATTGTAAACAGTGGCGTTGTCTATAATGCTTATCAATTTGAGCCCGATTGAGACCCAGAGGATATTAGTGAAGAGGATCGTGCAGAACCTGTGTTTGGTTGTTGTTGTCTCATACTTTTAAATACGCTGCTATTTGTAAGTGCTACTGCTTCTGTTAGCTTTTAATATACGGTTTTATCCTGATTAAAGCTTTAATACAGCACAGCAACCGCACGCGTGTCCATTTATAATGCTTCTCATTGCTGTGTGAAAATAAGTGTATAATTGGAACAGTTTGTTGGAGCTGATCTGACGATCTGAATGAGAGAGAGAGAGAGAGAGAGAGAGAGAGAGAGAGAGAGATGCAGAGCAGGGCGACAGAGTAACAGTATTAAGAACCGCTGCTTTAATGATTTTGAAACTTGTGAATCCATTAGAATACAGAATCGCGATTCATATGAATAGATTTTTACGTGCACCCCTAGTTTTCTCTTCCTCTTCTCTAAAGCAGCAGCATGGCCTCGCCCCCTTTGTTGCGTGTTTCCGGGGGCGGGGTTTATCTGGGTCCGTGACGTATCAGACCCGGGAAGTAACTCGTTGTAGTCCCTTACCTGTCGTTTTTGTAGGCATTAAACTGCCAGAATTTTAAAAGACGATATCTCCGTTTGCATTGCACTTTCAGCGCCGCAACTCTGCAGATATTGTTTATGCTCAAACAGCAACATTACACACTAACTAATGTTAAAAAAGTGAAATCGCAATCAACCACCCCTTTAATCAACGTTTGGAGTGGTTTTCTGAATTTACAATGTGTTTTTTTTATAATTTCTTATTTGTTTATTGTTATTGGTGATTCCAGATTGCTGTCATTCAAGAAGTTATCATTTCCTCCCCCATTGTGGCTGAGCTACACATTCTCTTCGTTTTATTTTAAACATACAACATTCAGAGGAGAATGGCACCTACGCTGGAATTCATACAAATGTAAGGAACATATGTAATGAAACTGTGTAAAAAGCATTTTTTTGTGATGCTGTTTAGTTGAAAATAATCAAAAGGTTAGTTCACCCAAAAATGAAAATTCTGTCATTAATTACTCACCCTCATGTCGTTCCAAACCCGTAAGACCTTCGTTCATCTTTGCAACACAAATTAAGATATTTTTGATGAAATCCTAGAGCTTTCTGACCCTCCATAGACAGCAAGGGTCCTACCACGGTCAAGGTCCAGAAACGTAGCAAGGACATCGGTGAAATAATCCATTTGACATCAGTGGTTCAACTGTAATTTTATGAAGCTATGAGAATACTTTTTGTGCGTAAAGAAAACAAATAACAACATTATTCAATGATGTCTTCTCTCCTGGGAGAGTCTGCCGCCATTAACGAGAGTACCACGACGCATGCGTTTATTTGACAGTAAACAAGGTGCATCTGCATGCGGGGTCTATGTCAGCAACACCACACTAGGGTTGTCACGATACCATAAACACGTGTTACGATACTATACCAGCTGAAGTATCACGATACCAAGTAGTATCGCAATACCATGCCATATTGTTTTAATTCATAATTCAGATCTACAAAATAAAGAAAATTGTCAGAAATGCGCAGATATAAATGAAAACAGACCAAATTGTCCTCAGAATCCTTTTTTAATGAGAAAGAATAACTGGCTCTTTGAAAAACTCAAGAACAGTCATGAAGCAACTGATTAAATGTGCCACACACATACTTCATCTGTACAGTAAGGAAATCATGCAAATTGCAACTCTCCTCAGGGTAGTATGAACACTGCATTAAGAATTGAATTTGGATAAGTAAAGTCATAAAACTTGGATTTTACTGAAGAATGAAATTGAAGAAAAAATAAGAATTCATATTCTTCTGAAAAGTTCATTCAAGAACATTAGAACATTTTACTGTTTCTGAGTAAATTAATGATGGTGCCTTTACAGTTTAGGTGTCCAATTTCTTGACCTGGTGCAGATTCTTGGCCAGGAACACCAGCATATCCACATGATGTGAGGTCAGCCTTGAACGGAGGGGTGAACATATATTGCCCGATGTACTAAAAATGCGTTCTGATGCACAACTCGTGGCAGATATACACAGGTATCTTTTTGCGAACAACGACAGGACTGGAAAGCTGCCCTCATTTAATCTCCACCATTTGAGTGGGTCATCTCTTGCATCTGTCTCTGGCATTTTGCGATATATTTCCAATTCCCTTTTTAGCTTTTGCTGTGAATGCAAATACATAAACATTCAATTAATTCATATCTGTTCACATTATTAGCTACAGTGCTGAAATTAATTTTATAGAAACATACAAAATGGAGTACACTGTAATCTTACCTGTGGTTCTGCTGCAGAAACCATAACATCATCCTCAGTTGTGTGTGCCGTTGCTCCTCGTTTTTCATTCATAATACCTGCCAAAAGTCCACTTAGCCCTGACTTTGGACACTTGAAATTAGGCTGATTTGGGATCTTCGCTGATGGGAATGCATGCATCAAGCTTTCCTCAAACCTGCTGCTGAAACCGTGCTTCCACCTCTTGTACATCAGATACAAAGGTGTCTTTGAATCTCGGGTCTAAAAATGTACAACAGTTCAACGTTGTTTGTACCTCTTTCTGATTGTATCTGTTTTGCAGATCAGACCTTATGCAATCCTTGATACGAAAACTTAGTTGGCTGTCAGAGGCAGACACAGTCAAAATTGATTCAGTTTTCCAAAGAAGAGGCAGGACTGAGGAAATTGTGGGATGCTGCTCTCCACTTAGTGCATCAGTAAATTCCCTTAGAGGTCCAAGCACATTTTTCAGTGCTTCCATTGTAGTAACATCCAGGTCTTTAGGCATGAGGTGCCACTTGTTTCTGTTATCAGCTAACACAGCACAAACAGCTTGCTGCTGTTCTAAAAAGCGTTCCACCATGTCATATGCTGACCCCCAACGGGTAGGTTCGTCATGTATCAGTTTGTGTTGTGGTACACCAAGGTCAGCCTGCTTTGACTTTAACAGTCTTGTCAGTTTGGCGGATCGTGAAAAAGCAGAGACCGTTCTTCTAAGCCGAGATAAGGTATTGCTTACATGATCAACGATGAGGCCCTTGTGAACTGCCAAGTCAAGATTATGCCCAAAGCATGGAATCCAGTTACAATCAGAGAAGGCCTTGATGTTATTTGAAGCGTTGTCAGTTGTAATTCCTGTCAGGTCATGTAAATTGAGCCCCCATTGCTCTCCCAACATCTCAGAGAAGGCCTCACTTAGGCTCTCTGCTGTATAGTCACTATTAAGTTCTGCACAGCCCAGGCACCATGACTGCATCTGCCAATCCTTTGTTATGAACTGAGCAGTTACAGCCATGTAGGACTGCATTGTTCTGCTGGTCCAGAGGTCTGTTGTTCAGGCATAAAAACCAGATCCTTCAAGTTCTGCTTTTATTGTCTCTCTAGATTCTGTGTACAATTTTGGTATTTCATTATTCATGAAAAAGTTCCTGCTGGGCAGCTCATATTTGCTGTTTAGCTTCTTAACTAGTTGGTTGAATCCAAACCTGTCCACTGTATATATTGGTATTTGGTCAAGACAAATGAATTCGGCCACAGCTCTGTTTAAAACAGCTGCTTCTTTGGATGTTGCTTCATACTTCTTGGATTTCTCAAAGAGGCTGTCAATGGTGGGTTGCAACTTGCTGGTGGCAGGGGTAGCTGTATGGCTTTGGGCACCAGTTAGGGCAGCATGGTTCTGATTCTGGAAAAAAAAAAAAAAAAAAAAAAATGAAATTAATTACTTGGATTCTGTTCGTTTGTAAAATGCATAAACATTTTTTTTTTAATTTTGAATGTAAAACAAATTATATATTCAATAGCCCATTTCAAATTTTATTTTCAGTACAGTAGAAAACAGAAATTTGTTTTACCTTTACATTATAATACATTAGTATGGTAAATTTAATCAAATACAATCAGTATAATATGACATTTTTTTAATTAATCAAATGAAATCAGTGTAATCAAAACATGATAGAACTGCAGAAGTGGCACAGAAGCTGCACTTGAAGTGACATTAACACTGCAATTACAACTGCATAAATAATTAGTATTTATATATAAAGTTTTAAACATAAAATGCCAAATACAAATATATGAAATGTTGAAAAAAAATATTTTATGGGACTACCTTAAATGGGGAAACTAAAACTTCCAGTAGATGGCAGTCGTTCTTAATGATTTATTAACTGAATCATTCAACAGAAACGTCTGATCACTTCAGGAATGAAGCAAGTGACTACCTTCATGAATGGCTCATTTAATCATTGACTCACCCGTTCAAAACACGGATATATTTAGGAAGGAATCAAGCTGATTTTAACATTATAAATGAATAAAGGGCTGACAAGAACAGACTGCAAATGTTAATGAATATATCTGCATTATTCATCGCAAAGATTGTTGCAAAGTTTCTCGTAACCATTTACTTGATCCAGAAGGTGGACAAAAGAGCAACAGACCAACTGAAAGATATACATAACGTTACTATATATAAAGTTATTATTTTAAAATGCAGTGTTTAAGCTGCTATTTTTTTAATCTTTTCAGTCCCTCTCTCAGATAGCGCAAATAATGTGCAACACCTTACTGTAATGTTAAACAGGACATCTTCAAAAATGAAGGTTAAATAAGTTCCACTAACCTTCGTGTACTCTGTAAAAGATGTGGGATGCATCCGAAGGTGCTTAATGAGGTTGCTGGTGTTTCCCCCTTTAGCTTGAATTCTCTGTAGGCATTCACGGCAGATTGGTTTTCCATCATCAATAGGTTTTCCAGTCTCATCAGGTAAAAACCCGAAGTAATTCCATATTTCGCTACGTGAGTTGCTCTTTTTTAAGAGATTGCCGTGGTCAAACGCTGTATTTTTTATACTTAATTTATTCACAGGAACAAACACTTGCAAATTAAAAAGGAACTAAATCAGATGCGTGTTTGGACTGAAGCCTTCGGAAAATACACAATACCATATATGGCATTTAAGGCGCGAATTCTTCTACACAGTATTTTGTGCGCTTAAATGGCACCGCAGAAAGGTGACAGGACAAAAAAAGACACTATATTGTTTATTTGCAGGCACAAGTGTTCGAACATTTTCGCGACTACCCCACAGGCCACATACAACATTACTTACGGTAGAACCGTAATGACGATACTACCGTTTAAAAAATACAGTGGCACCGCCAGTATTTTGGACCCTTAGTATCACGATACTACCGTAGTACCGGTAAACCGTGCAACCCTACACCACACGCATTCGCCGTGGGTCAGAGAGCTCTCGGATTTCATCAGAAATATCTTAATTTGTGTTCTGAAGATGAACAAAGGTCTTACGCGTTTGGAACGACATGAGGGTGAGTCATTAATGACAGAATTTTCATTTTTGGGTGAACTAACCCTTTAAGTATATCGTAAAACATTGTTGACAAGGTCACATGACAGGCAGTTGGAGACCACTGTAAATGTAAGTTTAGCATTATATAAACAATGTTTGAACTGGAAAGTATTTGGAATAGCAGTTGTTAATTCAGTCTCCACCTGTTCTGCATTTTACTCTGTACTTCAGTTTCATTAATTTAATTTCTTGTCATTTCCAGTCTTCCTGTGAAGAAATCCTGAAAGAGGGTCGAAGTTTCAGATGAAGGGAACCAAATGGCTATGCTTCCAAGACTCATATATGAACAACTTTGAGAATTCATGTACAATTTGAGCTTTTTTTTTTTTCAAATCGCAACATGGAACTTGGACTAAACAAAAAAAAAGGTAGTTTCCTCAAACTGGCACATGGCAAGAGATACTAAAAATGCTGTACAAAGTTTTTTTTTTTTTTGCAGAACCATGTCAATTGTAGATGCAGATAATTTAGCATGAATTTGAGGTTAGTAATCTAACTTAAAGGGTTAGTTCACCCAAAATATTATATGAAAAATCTTGTTCTAATCCTGTTAAACTTTTGTTCATTTTTGGAACACTAGTTTGGAACGTGTTGCAGGTCTGAATGACAGGAAAGGATGTATATTTACAAATGACATGAAGTTGACCAGACAAAACATGAACTATTTTGTGTTCATATTGTCTGCAATGAAATACAAGTCAAAGTAAATTTAGAAATCATTACTTTCTTTTTTTTATTTGCATTTTCCATACTGTCCCAAATTTTTCTGATTTGGGGTTATTATTTTTTTTCCTCATGTATTTGACAATGATTTGAATCTTGACTGTTTCACAGTGAAGTTTATCTTTGTTCTTTGTGACCACTATTTGGTGCAACACCAATATTGTAAAAAGTTTTCTTTTTTTCTGCCTGTTGCTGTTTAAAACTAAAACTAAAAAGTGTTCCACAATACAAGCATTTTCAATGGTGTTTTACACATTAAATTATTCGATGTAATAATATGTTTGTCTTCACCTGTTTAAGGCAAACAAAAGCTACTGAATGCTATTTTAAGAATGTTTGCATGAGGTAAACATAAATCATGTTCAATTTGTATATATTGTGCTGGATTTATTTGCTACTAAAGATAGGCCTATGCTATATTTTTTTGGAAATTTCTGCATAATGGATTGTCCGTTTATGGTACAGAAAATAATGTAAATCTACAGATTTTTCCATTTTAATGTTGAAGGAAATGTCCGTAAATTTTACAGAAAATGTCCTGGTAATTTTCTGCCAGTACATTATCCGTTTTTTTACGGAGTTTTTTTTTTTACAGTGTACAAGAATACTTTTTGTGCACAAAAGAAAAAAAAATTACTTAATTCAACAATTCGTCTCCTCCGTGTCACCCTAGTGCCATTTTTGAGACTATCCACTGAACATAAACAGCGTATGCTGTTCTGTGTCGGCCGCACCACATGGATACATTGTTTTCGTTCAGATCAAATCACAACAACGTAGGAAACATATCCAGCGTAGGAAACATATCCAACATACGCAGCTGACAGAACAGCATACACTGTTTGGATTATTTTACCGATCTCCTTGCTAAGTTTCTGGGGTCTCATTCATAAAGTGTGTGTACGCTCAGATTTGATTTTAGAGTGCGTACGCTTAAATCCACGCCAGCGCTCATATTTGTAAAGATGGTCTTTGACGTGGAAAAGTGCTTAGCGTTACCTCAGGGTCTGAGCAGACATACACACTTTTTATTGTCTGAGTATTGCAGTTTTTTTTTTTTAAATACAAGCTGTTCTTGTTATGATGATTGGTGATTTTTTATAATGTTAATGACATTAATTAGGAGTCATTTGAGTTACGATTGATTGCTCATGATGGCGCCACAGATGACAGCTACTGTGCTTTGCTCTCCAGTGTTTGTACTGTTTTTTTTTGTTTTTCCTGTTTTTTTTTGTTTCTCAAACACGATCACTTTTACCAGGGATGAACTGCTGAACATTCGGCAGAACACACCACAAAATCTTTTACCGGATTTTGATTACTTGGACACTTTGCTGGACATTATAGTTGGCGGAGCTGCAGTGTTGTTTAGACGATACAGGTCGCACAGACGGGGGAAGCGAGCCGGCGCGCTTGTGAAGATTCGTCAGCGCAGATTACATTTACATTTATGCATTTAGCAGACGCTTTTATCCAAAGCGACTTACATTGCATTCAAGTTACAGTTTTACATTTTATCAGCTCTTGCTTTCCCTGGGAATCGAACCCATGATCTTGGCGTTGCTAGCGCCATGTTCTACCATTGGAGCTACAGGAAAGTTTAAGAACGCTGTTCTCCCGGACAAATAAGGATTTCTCAAACTCTGCTGCTCTGTGTTTCACGGAAACCTGGCTGAAGGATACCATACCGGACAGTGCGTTACATCTTCCTAACTTCCAACTGATCAGAGCAGATCGCGAGGCAGAATCAATGGGGAAATCGTGCAGCGGCGGGACGTGCTTCTACATCAATGAGAGGTGGTGTACAGATGTAACTGTGTTAAAGAAGATGTGCTGTTATGATCTAGAAACGCTATTCATTAACTGCAAGCCATTCTATTCGCCGCGGGAGTTCTGTTCGTTCATTCTCGTGAGTGTTTACATTCCACCGCACGCGAACACGAGATCAGCTTTACAGGATTTTGCTGATCAGATCACAGAGACTGAGCAACAACACCCGGATTCTGTTTTAATCATTCTCGGTGACTTTAATAAAGCAAATCTCTCACGCGAACTGCCAAAATACAGACAGCACATCACATGTCCCACCAGAGACACAGCGATAAAGGATGCATATCACAGCGATAAAGGATGCATATCACTCTGTCCCACGGGCAGCTTTGGGACTCTCTGATCACTGTTTAGTTCATCACTGTTTAATTCATCTTATACCAACCTACAGGCAGATACTCAAATCTGAAAAACCTGTATTACGAACTGTTAAAAGATGGACTGTTGCAGCAGAGCAAGATTTAAAAGCTTGTTTTGACCTCACTGTGTTTTTGAAGCTGCTGCCACCGATTTGGACGGACTCACAGAGACTGTAACATCATATATCAGTTTCTGTGAAGATATGTGTATTCCTACCAGGACTCATTTAACCTACAACAACGACAAACCATGGTTCACTGCAAAACTCAGACAGCTCCGTCAGGCCAAAGAAGATGCTTACAGGATGGGGGGTAAAGTCTTGTATAAACAGGCCAAATACACATTGGAAAAGGAGATCAGGGTGGCAAAGAGGAATTATTCTGGCAAGCTAAGGATTCAGTTCACTTCCAGTGATTCTGCTTCAGTGTGGAAAGGTATGAAAGACTTTACAAATTACAAGACACCATCCCCCAGCACTGTGGAGAATCAACAACTAGCAGACGATTTGAATGTCTTTTGCTGCAGGTTTGAAAAAACACCCCACACCTGCCCTGAACACCTCTCCACAAAACCATTAACACCTCCAGCAACCCCCCTCTCCCCCACACCTGCACTGAAAATAAGTGAAGGTGACGTGCGACAGGTCTTCATAAAGAACAAAAGAAGGAAAGCACCAGGCCCAGACGGTGTGTCACCAGCCTGCCTTAAATCCTGCGCTGACCAGCTAGCCCCCATCTTCACACAGATCTTCAACAGACTACTGGAGCTGTGCGAAGTCCCCTCGTGCTTCAAACGCTCCACCATCATCCACGTCCCAAAGAAACCCAAAATTACTGGACTTAATGACTACAGACCTGTGGCTCTAACGTCTGTGGTCATGAAATCATTTGAAAGACTGGTTTTGGCTTATCTGAAGGCCTCCACTGGACCCTTACTGGACCCCCTGCAGTTTGCCTACAGAGCAAACAGGTCTGTGGATGACACAGTCAACATGGGACTGCACTTCATCCTGCAGCATCTGGACAGACCAGGGACCTATTTGAGGATCCTGTTTGTAGACTTCAGCTCTGCTTTTAACACCATCATCCCGGACACCCTTCAGAATAAACTGACACAGCTCTCCGTCCCCACCTCTGTCTGTCAGTGGATTAACAGCTTCCTGACAGACAGGCAGCAGCTAGTGAGGCTGGGAAAATTCTCATCCAGCACCAGCACTGGAGCCCCTCAGGGCTGCGTTCTCTCCCCACTGCTTTTCTCCCTCTACACGAATGACTGCACATCTAAAGACCCCTCTGTCAAGCTCCTGAAGTTTGCAGATGACACCACACTTATCGGCCTCATTCAGGACGGTGACGAGTCTGCCTACAGACAGGAGGTTAAGGAGCTGGCTGTCTGGTGCAGTCTTAACAACCTGGAGCTTAACACACTCAAAACAGTGGAGATGATCATGGACTTCAGGAGAAACCCCCCTGCTCTCCCCCACTCACGATCATGAACAGCACGGTGACTGCAGTGGAGTCATTCAGGTTCCTGGGCACCACCATCTCCCAGGACCTGAAGTGGGACAATCACATAGACTCCATTGTGAGAAAGGCCCAGCAGAGGTTGTACTTCCTTCGCCTGCTGAGGAAGTTTAACCTGCCACAGGAGCTGCTGAAACAGTTCTACTCTGCCATCATTGAATCCGTCCTCTGCACATCAACAACTGTCTGGTTCAGCTCAGCTACCAAATCTGACCTCAGAAGACTACGGAGGGTAGTCCAGACTGCTGAGCGAATCATTGGTACAACACTCCCTACTCTCCAAGAACTGTACTTATCCAGAGTGAGCAAAAGGGCTGGCAAAATCACTCTGGACCCCTCACATCCAGCACACTCCCTCTTTGAACTGCTGCCGTCTGGTCGACGCTACAGAGCTCTGAGCACCAGAACGACCAGACACAGGAACAGTTTCTTCCCCCAAGCAATCCATCTCATGAACACTTGACATTAACGTGGAACACGCAACACTATTTTACAATTATTTATTCACCACACATACATATATAATATTTTTTATTTTATTTTTTTCCATTTCAAATTTGCACGTCAGACCTGTACACACATGACTGTCTGTATTGCATAGTGTTTTTGCTATTTTGTACATTGCATATTTGTATATTTGTATATTGTTCTTTTGTTGTCTGTGTCATGTCCTGTTGCTGTCATTCTGTTGCACTGTGGAGCTTTGTCACTATAACAAATTCCTCATATGTGTAAACATACCTGGCCAATAAAGCTCATTCTGATTCTGATTTACAAGCAGAGAGCTGAAACCATTCAGTTGCGCATGAGTTCAAGATAATTTGCGATTCATAGATTTCACATCTGAAAGAGACGCGTACACGCGTTTTGTTCGCACGTTCATTCTATGAATCAAACGTACGCATATCCGAGGTACAGTATGATCGTAAGATCAAATTTAGGATGGTTTCTGTGCAACATTTTATAAATGAGGCCCTTGGATTTGGGAGGGTCAGAGAGCTCTCAGATTCCATCAAAGGTATCTTATGCATGTTATGTGTTTAAATATGTTTGTAATTACACATTTGCGATGAAGTTACAATTTACTGCATTTAAAATATATTAACTTTGTATAATTTTAAATGACAGTTAAAATAATAATCAAGTACTTTACATTGCATGCTAGTCAACACAAAAATAAAATAATGTACTTCTTAAAAGCATATCAAAAGATTAAGATATAATGATTTAAAATGTGTTTAAAAGTAAACCTTTTAATAGTGTGTTAAGAAACAATCATGAAAGTGTCTCTTTTATTTCATTAATATATTATCTGCAAGTACAGTGTACTTTCAAGATTTGAAGTACACTACAAGTGCACATTCAAAGCTAATGATTTTCTGACACCAAATTTAAAGCTGCAAATGAAAACTACTGTACTGCAATTATACTTTGGGGTGAACTATTCCTTTAAGTCTCTTTTTTTTCTCTCCTGGAAAAAAACAAAAAGTCTTATCACACTTGTCTCCTCTAGAGTTTCAGAAAAGTTCTCAACAATGTCTCAAGCTGTGCATAGATTTGCCAAGATACTAAAGTTTGCAATCAAAAGCCAGTTTGTTTCATTTATCTCCATTTGTATTTCTTCTAAAGAGTTGCAGACCTCTGAGCAAATTACATTTCCTTTTTTCTTAAAAGAAAGAAGAAAGAGGGAAGAAATGGGCTAAGAATTAAACATGAAATGCCTCTTCTGATATCTATAACAGCAGGGCTTATTAAATTTAAAGCTTTGTAAGTAGAATTACAGTAAATGAAAAAGAGCGTAATTGAACTCTGTTTAACATCCCAAAAGCAAGTGAAAAATTAATAGCCAGGGGAATAACTGGGTTATTATTATTTTCTTCATCTACTGAGGCAGCATGGGAAAAATAAAGCTCATGTTACACCAATTCCCCAGACATAACTCAATCTATCGCTCTCCATGCCTGAATAATGTCTTCAAGATTGTTTTATAGAGGAATTGTAACTTTATCATTTCCTGTCATGTCAGCACAGGATTGAGGAAGATAGATAACAGCACCGATTACACACCAGTCCCGTGTGAGTTTGTGTATGTGCATGAGTGATATCCAAATATCCCGATTATTACCGTGATAAATGATAGCAGATGAAAAGCATGATCACCATCAATCATTATGAGTCAGCGTGGTAAGTGTGGTTGTGAAGTAAACATATCCAAAGAAGCCATGAAATGGTTTACAAACACAATTTTCTGTCCTGTATGACATAATTCAGCATAACGTTAGTTCAGGAAGGCCACATCAGTCAAGCTCGCATCAGCTGACAGTCAGCTGTTCCTGACGTGTACCAATCCAGTCTTGACACCTATCACAAGCGGTCTATTTAAATTCCCATTCTTCAGCGTCTCTCCCATCGCATCGCTGCTTGCATTTAACTCCCTCCTCCAACCCCAACTCCACCTAACTGAACCTGCCATCTGATCTGACTTGTTTCTTCCTCATACAGTCACTCCATTGCAAGCATTCTCTATCACGTTTTGTTTCCTACAACTCATGTAAATTGGGAATTGTAATCGTGTACGCTCATAATGGTTGTTGTCATCATAGGGGGGGGGGGGGTTGTCTTGCTGCTCTCCCTGCTCTGTCCAAGCATGGCTGCATGGACAGGCGTGTGGAGTGTTGCCCAGAACAGAACCATACCGCCAACACTAACTGTATGAATATAATTGTAATAAATATACTTGTCGAAGGTGGTCCTGATTGAATTTGTTGTTTTGGACATCTCTAATCAATTGGTGTGCTGGACGCAATTGAGCAATAGTTTATGCAAATACAACATGTGATAGGGTTCCTGTTTACACTGTCAACATAGCATTCACAAAATAATTACAGATTAATTTACTAGTTTACTTTAACATATAATGAGGCAAGACAAGCTGATTAAAGCCACCCATTTCCCACTGAATTTCACAACTACTTGATGTACAAGTAGAACAGGCCATTTGTCTCAGCATTTTAAACTTGTTTTTCTCATATTCATGGTTCTGAAAGCATTTTTCCCAAACCAACTATTCATAGGCATTTCTTCCACAGGTATTTCAAAACATTCTTCAATAAAGAGTTCTGAGCCATCAACCCAACCACCCAGCTGAAATGAATCACAGCTTTATAAACGCAGCTTTATAAAGTCACAACAAATGGTAAAACAGGCAACAAACTACAGACTGAAGAAAAAAATAACTTTGAACTTAAAAAATACTGTAATTTGTTACCTACAAATGTACCCCCCCCCCCCCAATTATTATTATTATTATTTTAAATAATTATGATGTGGTTCATATAAAGCCCATGCTGTACTTAATAAATATGTTTTCTTTAGACATAAGCCAAAATATTACTAATATAAGTCAATATTACAGTCTCTTGGCTTTTTACAATTTCATTTCGCCATAAACACAAGCTAGCTATAATATCGGATATCTTTATATAATCTTCTAATATCTTTATAATATCTTTATATAATAATAAAAGTAGATTGTTCTCTAATGAAAAACTGTTTATTTTATTTAATTTTTATTTTTAGTTATTTTTTAATGGGGGAGTGTTCATTTTTAAAAAATATATTTTAAAAAAAGTTTGACATGCAGACATTGATTATTTTATGAAATTTATGTTATGTTTATTGTAGGGGTGTCAACGTTAAGGCGTTAACGCATGCGATTAATCAAAAGAAATGTACGCATTAATATTTTTTTTACGCAAATTAAGTGTTTGATAGGGTTTGACCCCAACTTCTTCCCATCATCGCAGCGTGGAAGGTTGTCTATCATTGTGTGATAATGGTACAGCGAACCAGTGTTGCCAGGGTCACGGCATAAGTAGGCTATTTTGAAAATACAGTCGCGGGACAAATTACAGAGCAGTGGGTTGTGGTTTTTTGGGCTACTTTTATAATGTACCACGGCTGCCCAAAGTGTATATAGACAAATAAAAATTAAAATAGATCCTTTTACTAATGTGTATTATACTTGGAATGTATACCTGGCAACTTAACCACTGAGAGGTGTTGTAACATCATCACAAACAACATGAGTTTCAGCCAGAGCATACAACACAGCAGAAATAAACATGACAACAGCCACTATAGATTATATAAGATAATAAACACACGATTATGATAGGATATGGTTTGTATGTAATTTTCTTGAGATTAATGTGTACATCTGAAATGCTAATTTGTGCAGCGATATAAGTAAGGGATAATCAATGGCTAGCCTTGCATTAAAGGATTTTAATGCACAACATGGTTGCCTTCTCGAAGTGCATTAAAATCCTTTAATGCATGGCTAGCCATTGATTATCCTGCTTATTCCATGGTCATTTGCCAAATTATAGACAAGTTAAAATTTGTATTGCTCTTTGCAAGCAATATTTGACTGGAGGTTATTTTCGTCAGTTACGGCTCCTTAGCTCAGCATTCTGGCAGCATCAAATCAGACACAGAGATGAAATAGTGCGGTAAGACCACATTTATTTGAATGAATTATAGCATGTATTTCAAATAATTGTGATTGAGAGAGCGAGAGAGTTGATAGTTGTGTGTAACACCTGCTTGCTGCATCTGGCGTCTCTCTCTACAAACAATTACTTCAAAAACAGCGATTTTATCACCTCTTTGCTGGGTAATATAATGTAGCGATCTAGTATCTCTTTTATTTTAGTAATAAACATCGCGGGGAAGCGTTTGGCAACAAGTGTATGTGTGTGTGCAGCGCAATCTGCGATCTCCGACCTCTCTCTCTTTCTCCGTTTGTGTGTGTGTGTGTGTGTGTGTGTGCGCGCGCGAGCGAGTGATGTGTGTTGGTTAGTGTGCATCAATTAAAGCAGCGCATTAATATGGAACGTGATTAAACTGACCTGGAACTACCTGTGCAGTTAAACGAATTTAAACAACACCTGCCAGCCAATCAGAATCGAGTATTCAGACAGACCATTGTAAAAGGCTATAAATAACATATTTTAACAACAGTAAACGACCAAATTCCACATCACAAAAGGAAGCTATTAAAAACACTCGATGGTGGTTTGAAGTGAGTTCTGAGTAAAAGTGTACTATTAATCTCATAAATTGTCTTATGAAGCATGATGCTAATATTAGCTCTAATAATATTATATATATATTATATTATATATATTATTCTATAAAGGCTGATAATGGCTGAATGAAAACAATAGAATAATGATAAAAAAATAATAAGGATTATGTCTCATACCTGGCGGAGGTGTGAAAGGTTCTGTTTCCTTAAACTAGTTTGTCATGCATTTCTTTATTTCAACACATTTACAGGTAAATCCTAGTCTTTTAAATTTGTGATTAATCATGATTAATCACAGTCCATGACTGTGATTAACGCGATTAAATATTTGAATCGATTGACAGCACTAATATTGCAATTTAGATTTAATTATACAGTACAAGTAGTTTTTCTATGTAGAAAATGAATGGGATTTTTATTCTAGAACCCTACTATAAAACTCTTTTGTAATTTCCCTAATAAATAAACAAACAAATGAATGAATCCACACTAGGTACAGATTCATATCTGTAAGAAAAATATGATATGTATGATAAAGCTATATTTTAATATTTTCTCCAATGAGATACATGTTTGCATGCAGTAGTATTTGCATTGGTTTTGAGGGGAATGAATCTTCTCTATGTGTGTAATATGGGTTGGTGGGTGCAGGGCTGGAATCACAGGGCAAATGTTCAGTATCAGCCCATTGCTGATGATTTCCAGAAGAGAGGTGGATGTCACATGACAGCTCTTTATACCAGCAAACCACGATTACATAATTCTGTTGCGTAAGACTCCGGAATCGAGGGGTAACAGAATGGCTGGGGCTGAATGCTTGGTCAGAAAGTTGGCCTGTTGTGAGTTTTGTATTCCAGAAATCAGTCAATCAATCACATATTCACACCTTAAAGCCGGCTGTCATTAGAATGTCTGCTCCAGTAAGGCCTTGTGGGTCTGTGACAATAAAACTGAATGGGATCCAGATTTGCTGGTGGTCAGCATGCCAACAAATCTTTCTTTACTGCAATATGTTGTTGTACAGTCACAGGAACCTAAAGCACTAATATATTTGTCCTTCCTTTATGAACTCCAGCATACAATACAGCAATAATGACCCAAATGTTCAAGCGTTCTGAAGATTTAAGTTAATTTACTGGCATTAAGCAGTGTTCAGATATTGGTTTAGCTGTATTTGACACTATTGAATGAGAACACAAAATAAATTAATTTAATTGAACTACCTTTGTGTAAAAGAAGCACGTTTAGCATACTTTTAAAAAAGAGCACTTATTACATAAATAATATTTTTGAATATTTTCACACTAATTGCATGTAAATTGCAATTAAAAAAAAAAATGTTTTGCAGTTTAAATTTATATTAAATGCAATTAGCTGAACTTTAAAGAGCTTTTGACCCCCTTATGTAGGACTTCACTATGTGATTTCATAAATACTTTTATTTTCTTTGAAAGATAAAGTTTCTGCTGAATGTACTGACAAGCATTTATGCTGTGAATGTCATGTATTTAAATATCTTCTTTTTTTTTACTGAAGTTGAATTTTCAGTAATTTAACCCCCCCCCCCCCCCCCCCCCCCCATACTCTGCTAGATGGAGGAAAGTCTCTCACTCAGTTTCTGCTCAGGGGCCCCTGTAAGATTAGGCCTTATTAATATTCAGAAGGCATTCACTGCATATGGGGCCCAAGAGAGACACACAGAACGAGCTTTCAGAGAGGCCGTGTTTAGATAGCGGCACACAGGATGCTGGGAAGACAGGGGTCCCCCGTCCTTCAGACAAACACAGTTTCACATATGCTGTGAAGCGCTCAGGAAATTCAAGTGAGACTGAGCAGACATATGTATGATGTGCTGTGCTTTTCTGCATGTCTGGAAGATTTTCTCTATCCGCTTTTTTCTGTTACGCATTTTGTGTTTCAAATTGGATTTTAATTGTCTGTTTTTAATTTCATTTTTTTGTATCTTGAGCCACACATTTTATTGGTTAGAATGCACAAAAATGCTCTATTTAATAATATAAAGTAAGTCTATGAGTCTGTTTTGATTGTCTGTGTGGTTGTAACTTCATATAATCATGAAATCAGTTGGCCGATCGTCATGCTTCTGAACTGTTCGTATTCAAGAAACAAAATGACAAACATGTGAATGAATTGTATACATAAATCCACATTCATACAGCCTGCTGAATACTGAAAGGCTCATAACTGTGGTCTAAAAGATGGTACAAATCAGGCTGTTTTGTTAAGCAGGGAAAGAAGAGAGTTCAGTTTATATCACTTATATCGCTTATAATGCAATTCACAACCTACAGTATGAAGACATATTTTAGTCATGCTAAAAAGTTCAGTAGTCAATATATATATATATATATATATATATATATATATATACAGTGGCATGCAAAAGTTTGGGAACCCCTTGCAGAATCTGTGAAAATGTGAATAGTTTTAACAAAATAAGAGAGATCATACAAAATGCATGCTATTTTTTATTTAGTACTGTCCTGAGTAAGATATTTTACATAAAATATGTTTACACATAGTCCACAAGACAAAAAAATAGATGAAATTATTCAAATAACCCCCTTCAAAAGTTTGGGAACCCTTGGTTCTTAATACTGTGTGAGGTTACCTGGATGATCCACGACTGTTCTTTTGTTTTGTGTTGGTTGTTCATGAGTCCCTTGTTTGTTCTGAACAGTTGAACTGAGCTCTGTTCTTCAGACAAATCCTCCACGTTCTGTAGATTCTGCAGTTTTCCAGCATTTTTGCATATTTGAACCCTTTCCAGCAGTGACTGTATGATTTTGAGATCCATCTTTTCACACTGAGGACAATTGATGGACTCAAACACAACTATTAAAAAAAGTTCAAACATTCACTGATGCTCCAGAAGGAAACACGATGCATTAAGAGCCAGGGGGTGAAAACTTTTTGAATTTGAAGATCAAGGTAAATTGTACTTAATTTGTCTTCCGGGAAACATGCAAGTATCTTCTTTTGCTTCCGAAGGGCAGTAATAAATGGAAAAATATATATATTTCAACAAAAGAAAAAAGTTGGAAATCTTCATCCTGTTCAAAAGTTTTCAACAGCCAGCTCTTAATGCATCGTGTGTTCTTCTGGAGCATCAGTGAATGTTTGAACCTTTTTTAATAGTTGTGTTTGAGTCCATCAATTGTCCTCAGTGTGAAAAGATGGATCTCAAAATCATACAGTCACTGCTGGAAAGGGTTCAAATATGCAAAAATGCTGGAAAACTGCAGAATCTACAGAACGTGGAGGATTTGTCTGAAGAACAGCTCAGTTCAACTGTTCAGAACAAACAAGGGACTCATGAACAACCAACACAAAACAAAAGAACAGTCGTGGATCATCCAGGTAACCTCACACAGTATTAAGAACCAAGGGTTCCCAAACTTTTGAAGGGGGTTATTTGAATAATTTCAGCTATTTTTTTGTCTTGTGGACTATATGTAAACATATATTATGTAAAATATCTTACTCAGGACAGTACTAAATAAAAAATAACATGCATTTTGTATGATCTCTCTTATTTTGTTAAAATTATTCACAGATTCTACAAGGGGTTCCCAAACTTTCGCATGCCACTGTATATATATATATATATATATATATATATATATATACACAGTATATATACCAATATTGTGGCTTTTAAAGCCTGTATGTAAAATTCACTGAAACATCTGTACTGTGCTCAGGTTTGACCACCTCTTCATTGATAAATAGATGCTTTTGTTACTTATCAACTGGAAAGCAGATTTTTCTTTCACTTATTTATTTTATAACTTTTTTAATAAAAGGCCATATTTTAAAAGGGCATGGTGATTATGCCTGCTTTGAAATCAGTGCTGACCTTTACTTCAATATGTCATAGTCAGTCTTAAAGGGATATTCACCCAAAAATCTTTTACTTACGCTTATGCTGTTTCAAACCTCCTTCTGCAGAACACAAAATAAAATACTTTGAAAAATGTAGGTAAGCAAGCCATTTTAGTTATGTTGCGGTTTAGTACATTTAGAATCAGAATCAGAATGAGCTTTATTGGCCAGGTATGTTTACACATACGAGGAATTTGTTATAGTGACAGAAGCTCTACAGTGCAACAGAATGACAGCAACAGGACAGGACACAGATAATAAAGAATAATATACAAATAGGCAATGTACAAAATAGCAAAAACACAATATATAATATAGACAATCATGTGTGTACACGTCTGATATGTGCAAAATTGAAATGAAAAAATAAGTATGTGTGATGATTAAATAATGTAAATAGTGTTGTTGTCAGGATTCTGGATTCTTGTTTCCTAGTTTTTCCCCTGTCCTTCCGGAGTGTTCCTTATTTGGGTTTTCCTGTCCATGTTTCCTGTAATTAGTTAATCATCGTTTAGTCTTTTCACCTGTGTTTCATTAATCATCTCGTTTACTCTTTTGTTCCTGTTCCTTTATAAGCATTCAGTTTTGTACTAGCCCTTGTCGTGTCTTAAAGTAATGTAATGTTATGTAATGTTTTGTTATTTGAAGTGACTTTCTGTTATTAAACCTGACTTTTGGATATATTCCTTTGTCCTGTGCTTCCTGGAGTGACATACCGTTACAGTTGTGTGTTCCACATTTAATGTCAAGTGTTCATGAGATGGATTGCTTGGGGGAAGAAACTGTTCCTGTGTCTGGTCGTTCTGGTGCTCAGAGCTCTGTAGCGTCGACCAGACGGCAGCAGTTCAAAGAGGGAGTGTGCTGGATGTGAGGGGTCCAGAGTGATTTTGCCAGCCCTTTTTCTCACTCTGGATAAGTACAGTTCTTGGAGAGTAGGGAGGGTTGTACCAATGATTCGCTCAACAGTCCGGACTACCCTCCGTAGTCTTCTGAGGTCAGATTTGGTAGCTGAGCTGAACCAGACAGTTGTTGACATGCAGAGGACAGATTCAATGATGGCAGAGTAGAAATGAATCAGCAGCTCCTGTGGCAGGTTAAACTTCCTCATACCCCAGCAACTTAAGACTGATTTTGTGGTCCAGGGTCTCACACACACACACACACACATACTGTATATACACACAGATATATATAGATATATATATATATATACAGTATATATACTGTATATAAATGGGTCACGTAAATTTAAAAAGAAAAAAATAGGGTCACTCTTAAAAAAGTTTGAAAACCACTGCTGTAGACTATATGAAGATGTACTATGGTAAACATAGTTACCACTGTAGTGACAGACAACTTGATTTAAGACAAACTCATTCAGTAATGACCTTCTGCGGGGAATTACAGTCGACGAGTGTTCTGCTCATGTGTTTCATCATTTATTTGACAAGCAATTACACAACATTGAAATGGGAAACGGAGATTAAACAGCACATAAAAACAAATCTGTGGAGTGGTTTGGTTCAATCTCTTCCTGTTGAATTTGGTGGTTCTTGGCCAGGGCCCGGTTGCATAACCCGGTTCCAAAGTGAACCAGACTTTAAGACACAAGTCAGAGGTACTGAGGTCCAAAGTTTAAAAAGGAGCACTTGGACTTCCTTACATTTCCCCTCTCGGTTAACGTCAATGAGCTAAACGTCAACAAACACTTGTGAACTTTGACCTTAAAAACAGAAACCATAATGACAGGCATAGTGCTCATCAAAGTATGTTTAAAGAAGGTAAAAAGGTGCTAGCAACCCATAGTATTTTTTTAAACTTGACTTGAGTTTTGGTGTTGTTAGTCTGTGTTTGTTACTTTGTTTCATTTGTTTTCCTCGGTTACCCTGGCAAACCACTTCAAGTGTTCTAAAGTGGGACGAGGGTGAGCACTGAAACAGTTTGGCACTTGTTGCCATGGGAACAAAGATTCCCTCTTCTACACACACACATACTCAGACACACACACACACACACATCTGGGAATTCCTCTGCATGTCATTACAGGTGGCTTCCCTCACAGAATGAGTGGAAAAGTCATTAAACTCCACATTCCCCAGAGAATTAATGTTTTTCACCATTAAACACACACACACACACACACACACACACACACACACAGGCATGTGTCAGTGACACTGACTGCAAAAAGTGACAGTGCATTAAATAACAGCTGATATGCCGCAGTTGGAGTCGCCCACCCAAGTGGCTACAGAAACTGAGTGTCGACACTGGTTCCTCCTTATTGTACAGGGCTGCTTTTCCCAAAACCTTCTTAACGCTACACCGTTCGCAAGTTATACCTTACGCTGTACCTTAAGGATAATATGTGTTTCCCGAAACGTTCTTAGTTAAGTACCTTCTGTAAGTCATACTTTCGCAAGGTTGGTCTGGACCACTCTTAGCTGTACCTTATCATTGTTAACATACGTTATCACAGTTCACAGTTCTTTACATCTCAGTCGATAAGAATATAAATCTGAAGTTGTAATACACCCAGTGTTCAATTAGGCTAACTGAAGTGTTTTCATGCAAAGAATACAATTGGCATTAGTCTGATGGTTGTTAGCTTTTTATTATATTATCCAAAGGTACATCTGTTGGTAAATCATTAGGCAGTAAAGGCTTGGGAGTCTACTTAAAGGGAATGATTGTGGTGGGGAGTTTGGTCAAACTATGGCAGCGATACAATGAATGGTTGGGCTAAATCAAAGACGGCGCCATCCGCTGAGCCATTTAGTGTATGTGCACCTAAACTTTAATCTCCTGGCTACCAAGTCAGAAGCTGCAATTCTTAAAAAAATAAAAAATAAATTGCCTGCCATGGCAGCAAATTCAGCAGCTTTTAGATCTTGTTAACTCTTTTATAATCAGTGCTGTGTAGATTACTTACAATTATAGTCTGTTACTGATTCCAGATTACATGACAAAAATAGTTGTTCATAATGTAATCCATTACACTACACATTTTAGGTAATATAATCAGACTACTTTTTGATTACTAGAAGTTACTCTGCTACATCAACACAATAGAAATGTAGCAGATGTCGCAAAGGTGGCGACATCTGCTGCAACTCCCCCACATGAGACGTCTGCTTGCTTTGTAATGGCCATGAAGGCCACCCATTAACTCCATGTGCTCCATGTCATTGCCATGGAGGCCATCCTTGAACTCTCTGTGCCTATTAAGTCATGGCCACAGAGGCCATCCACACCCACACCTGTTAAAGCGGGGCTCACACTGCAGGTGTTTTAGGCTGATTTAACCCTGATTTTCCCCTCCCGAGAAACAGAGAAAAAATCTTGTTGAGGACCTAGGTTGGTTCCCATGTTCGGTGTGGATTGTCTGGAAAATGCTTGTGGAAGTTTTGCAATAACATGACTGTCTGTATATTATGTTGAAAATGCACCACAGCCGTAAGGACAAAGAGAAGCGATGGGTAAATCCCCTAAGTTTTGAATGTACCGGGTGAGTGCAGAAAGCTGCTAAAATGCTGGCTAACATAAGTGTATATGACATCCCTTACGAAAATGAACAATGGTTTTATTTTAGCAAAAGTGTAGTAACCATGTTTTTTTTGGCGTATTCATTACCATTTGTATAACCATAGTATTATAAGAAATACCATGGTGAAACTATGATTAGTGTAGCAAAACCATGGTTAATTTGTGGTTTCCATGGTTTAACTAAAGAAACCATGTTTTTTTTTTTTTGCAGTAAAACCATGGTTAATTTTCATAAGGGATCAAAGTACTGTGAGAGCGATTGGAGAGCAGACGGCTCTTTATGCTTTTGAATTGGTCTCGTGGTACTTGATGTCATACATTTATCTATTTGCGCTGCACCAATGCATCTCGAACAAGACTATTAGTTGCTGAAACATCAATGACGATCTGCAGCGTGAGATCACATGAGGTGCTCCCTCTGGCACGATAATCTTGATAATATTTTGTTGTGTGTGATGTACCACAAATTTCAAATCTTGTAGTGTGTGCATGTTTAATATTCGAGGGAAGAAAATCTGTAAAGATTCTCCTTATGTGTGGGCAGCAATCACATTTGAATAGGTTAGGATTTTAAAACTCCTGTAGTGTGAGCCTGGCTTAAGTCATGGCCATGGAGGCCATCCACATCTGCTCAGTTATGGCAAGTTTTGTTCTTGTTATTGATTCATGTTTATTATGTCATGTCTTTTATTTTGAAACGTGTCTTAGTCATGTCTAAGTCTTGAATATTTAAGCCCTCAGGTTTGCCATGTTGCCTTTGTCGTGTACTGAAGTATGTATGCTTTTCCATGTTCCATGTACCATTTATCAGGTCATTGTTTAAGTGAATTCAAATCAAAACAAGCCATGCTTATTGTTCATGTTCACGTTTATGCTTTGTTTCTCATCTAGGATGCATTTTATAGTTTAGGCTTCACATTTTAAATCACTGTAAATAAACTTCACTTGGGTTTTTTGCACCCCGATCAAACTCTCCCTCACATATCTGTGTCATTATGTCAAAATATTTGCATAATGCTGCCCAAATGGATATGCAAAGACAGAAGGTACAGTTTCAGGTATCGCAGTAGTGTTGTTGCCGTAAATTATTAAAGCGTAAATTATTAAAGGAGTAGTTCATCAAAACATGAAAATTACCCCATGATTTACTCACCCTCAAGCCATCCTAGGTGTACATGCCTTTCTTTTTTTCTGGCAAACACAGTCAGAGTTATATTAAATAATACCGTGGCTCTTCCCATCTTTGTCATGGCAGTGAATAGTGTCTGAGCTCCAAAAAGTGCATCCATCCATCCATCCATCATAAAAGTAATCCATACAACTCCAGTGGGTTAATGAATGCCTATTTAAAATTTCCACTTTAAAATCTATCATCACTAGCTTTCTGTCATACACAAGTTTACAAGAATCAAATTACGATGTATGATGTTGGCATAGCAGAAGCTAAGGTGAGAACTGACGCCTCTCTTTGGAATGAGTTGTTTTGGCTATACTGTAGATTTGTTAGTATCCATATTAATAATGCACTTCAGCTTCTACTACGCATACGTCCTGCATTATATGTTAATATTTGACAGATGGCGGTTACTGGAAGCCAATGATAATAGCTTCAAAAGCCTCAAAATCTCAAGAAACATTTATTATTATTATTATCAATGTTAAAAAAAAAACAGTTGTGTTGCTTCATATTTCATGGAAACTATGATACTTTTTGTTCAATTTTATTTTTTTATTTGTTTTTTTTATTTATAGAAAAATCAAAGGATCAGAATTCATTTGAAATTTAAGACTCTGGAAGCATTGTAAATGCCTTTACTGCCAATGTTGATCAATTTAATGCATTATTTTTTAACTGTAGCATATATTTTGAAGATTTTTATTTTTTATTACATGAATCAAGATTATATGAAATTCTGTGGTTGCGTTTTGGACCAGCACCATCTAAAGCAGGGGTGCCCAACCCTGTTCCTGGAGATCTACCTTCCTTCAGAGTTCAGTTCCAACCCTGATCAAACACAACTGAACCAACTAATAAGGATCTGAAGGAGCAATTGATGAAAGATGAAAAGAGAAACACACAGATCAACAGAAAAGACGATGGGCTAATTCTGATGGCAAAAGTTGTGTGATTTTAACCTTAGGCTTAGACATTAACCATATGCTTCTGTGCAACTCTTACTTTGTCCATTTTCATTTACACCACTTGCAGAAAACAGCAGTGAGCATGTAAACTATATTCTGAACTGCAAAATGTATGGTCCTCCATCTCAGCCTGGATCCCTTGAGGGCCCGTTTTGTTTCCACAAACAGTCAGTTTCATGATTTACATCACGATTCCATTGCTTATGAACAGTTCTGAACAGAAATATTTGGACTGAGTAATCAAAATAAGCTTCAATTCGATCATTGGAGAATCAGTAATCAAGCGTTTGTCACAGCAGGCCATGCTTCATGGTACACATGCACGGCTCTCTGAATCTGACATCAATCTGACAGCAAGCTGTATTCATGCTTCCCATAAGAGTCTTAAATTAATATCACTGGGAACGATCTGTCACACTCGAATGGTCGAGGCGCCCCGCTAGCCATAGTTTTTTTCACCAAGTGGTTTTTACTGTTCCTCTATTAATTGCAATTCCATATTCTATAACTCATGCTGTGCTATTACAGTAAGTCAAGAAGACAAGGCCTTTGCTGCCCAGAAATCATTAACTTGTTTGAGAAATAAGGAGCTGGCTGTCTGTTGCAGTCTTAACCAGGGGCGCCGCTACGGATTCTGTGCCCCCTGGACAGCATATTCAGGGGGGGGGGGGGATGGTAGTTATATATTATAGAAATCGCGATTGCGTTCCCGAGCCCCCTTTTTTTCCCCTTCTCCCAAATCAGATTATACTGTTTCAGATATTAAAATCTTTCAGTTTTGTATGTAATGGCAAAGTGATAATATTTCGTTTTGGTTTTTTATAAAGTTAATTTAGAAAAACGTTTGGAGCACTTTTTTTGTTCGTTAAATACGTTTTTTCTTTCTTAAAGTAACGACCAAGCGGCCAGCGGCAGACAGTGAGCTGATCATAGCCATGTTTGCTCAATTTAGCCTTCTCAAATCATCATGACTTGCCTAAAATAAAATCTAGTGATATACTAAAACAGTTCAAGCATATAACAATGTTTTAACGTTAAACCTAGATAAATGTGCGCTGCATCAGTTTGTGCGGAGAGTGACATGGAGGCACCAGTGCAATCAATTGCATTTTTTTCAATTGAAACAACTTGCAGTAATTTTTGCTCATAAAAGTAAGAGTAATACATCATTCAGAACTGTAAAGGGTCTACTTTACAAAGCTTTTTATAAAATATCATTCTTCCCACTTTCTCAGTTGGTCGCACAAGCACATCATTTGGTAGCAAAATCTTTTTTTTTTTTTTTTGATACAACATTTGATTAATCAATGCATGCTGATGAACTTTTATCATAGTTTATAGTTATATGGTAACGAAAGTGTTCAACATTCAACCCGTTCTTTTTCATCAGTATTACTTGTGATTTATATTTTGTGACAGGAATTAATTTTTTTGCTTTCACTTAAAAGATCTTGGTGTCAGCTTTACAAGAAAAGATAATGGTCTGTTTTGCTTATATCTATACACCTTTCACTTTTTAAGACTAAAACAAAAGTTGGATTCATTGGTATTCTTAATTAAAAAGCACAACAACAATAAAACAGTATGTTACAATGACAAACATTTATTAGCAAAAACGAATAAGATGAGGCATAGGACACATCACATGCTGTATTATACAGAATAATACATAACAGAATGTTTAGCAAACACTGAAGAATCAAATAATAATAATATAAAAAAAAATAAGGAAAGCCTCCATAGTGTAACGTGGTAAACAGCAAAGATAACAAGCTTTTCAAAATGAAAACAAAAAGTCAAACTAAACTGTCTGTCGCTGACAGGACTTGCATGTTTTCTCTACAAGAATACCAACATGTTCACCTTCTCTGTTTTAAGAAGCGGTCTTTTACTTTAGTTTGAAAACCAAATCCTCTGCTGCGCGCACCTTCGCGCTCGTGCTGACGCGCCCATTCTGCATACACACTGCCTCTGCTCTGCTCACGCGTGCGGTGTGTGACACAAAGTGCGACCACTTCAAATTTTTACTCGCACACTCTCAAAAAAAAAATGGTCGCAGTCTAGAGCCCTGAATATATACAATTATTTTATAAAATAAAGAAAACAATGATGTGCCGTCTCGTCTTGAACAGGAGCACTTCACAAAAATGTCAGCGAATACATGACTCACAGACATGATAAATATATCTATAGAAAGCTTTAAATTACTACTTAACGAAATAAATCAAATCGAAAACAAAAACTCTTTCATTATAATCCGTGAAGATGCACTTCTCTCTAAAGGCGCGTCTAATGAGGAGATGGCGAGTCAGGATCTTCATCTGATTCTTCATCTTTGCGACACTGACACAGAAAACACTAGTTTATTAATAAATATTTCAAATATCTCCTTACTATTTCCCTCTGACACACTCATGGTAATTGCTTTTGCTGGGGCTTTATGGCAAGCTTTATTGCGTGTATTTGAAGCAGAACTCTTCAGCTGCGCTGACGGCTCTCTGCTGCTGCGGGACACTAAACACTGTCGAGCCGCTCTTGTCAGCCACAGCAGCACGGTCTCCTGTTGTTTCCACCAGTGCGGCAATTTTTTTCATCACTAATTGATGGATGTCTAAAATATAAACATAAGGAGAAGCCTAAAAACATAAGCCTAAAAGTCTGAATTATGACGTGAATTGGCCCGATCGAAGCCCGGTCGGGGTCAGGCTGAAATGCAGGGCTCTACCGTTCCCCTCGGTAGAAATCACGTTTCTCCCTCGGGGGGCCCCCTCCCATTGTGGGCCCTTAGAATCGTCCTAACTTTTCCCCCCCTTACGGCGCCCCTGGTCTTAACAACCTGGAGCTTAACACACTCAAAACAGTGGAGATGAGAACCCCCCTGCTCTTCCCCCACTCACCATCATGAACAGCACGGTGACTGCAGTGGACTCATTCAGGTTCCTGGGCACCACCTTCTCCCAGGACCTGAAGTGGGACAATCACATAGACTCCATTGTGAGAAAGGCCCAGCAGAGGCTGTACATCCTTCGCCAGCTGAGGAAGTTTAATCTGCCACAGGAGCTCCTGAAACAGTTCTACTCTGCCATCATTGAATCCGTCCTCTGCACATCAATAACTGTCTGGTTCAGCTCAGCTACCAAATCTGATCTCAGAAGACTACGGAGGGTAGTCCGGACTGCTGAGCGAATCATTGGTACAACCCTCCCTACTCTCCAAGAACTGTACTTATCCAGAGTGAGCAAAAGGGCTGGCAAAATCATTCTGGACCCCTCACATCCAGCACACTCCCTCTTTGAACTGTTACCGTCTGGTCGACGCTACAGAGCTCTGAGCACCAGAACGACCAGACACAGGAACAGTTTCTTGCCCCAAGCAATCTCATGAACACTTGCCTATTTGTATATTTGTATATTGTTCTTTTGTTGTCTGTGTCCCGTCCTGTTGCTGTCATTCTGTTGCACTGTGGAGCTTTGTCACTATAACAAATTCCTCATATGTGTAAACATACCTGGCCAATAAAGCTCATTCTGATTCTGATTCTGAGGGTGAGATGATTTCAGATTGGATTTCCTGAAGCAAACACCAGTGCAAAGCAGCAGTTTAGAGTTTGAAAAGTTGTTAACCCTAACTATGCAGTACAGGTGAATAAATAAAGGTGGTTTCTGTGCCCAGTGTGCATCATTTCAGAATTACAGTAATTAAGAGTTTTGCATCTTTCAAGTTGTAATCTAGTTGGAAATTCTGGATTTTATGAAAGCTTTGACTTTTCTCTTTTGTTATGTCATGTAAAAACAGCCAAAATGGCTTCAAAAGTAGTCAGGTAGTAATTTATATATAATTTAATTTGATATGTCATTGTATTTTTGCTAGCATTAATTGCATTTTCTTTCTTTTAAAATGTTTTCAAAACTTTTACTTATTACAGAAATAATATACTTTCAAAGAATATACTTAAGTGTGAACTGATTGTGATGTTTTCAGACACTTAACTGCATGTCATTTTCAATTAAATAAAAATGTATTTATATTAAAGTAGTTGAAATTAAGAGTGTTTTTTTGACCCACTTAAGTAGATGTGTCGCATGCGTCGTGGTACTCTTGTGAATGCATGTCGAAGACTGACACGGAAGAGAACATTTTTTGAATAAAGTTGTTTTTGTTTTATTTGGGTACAAAAACTATTCTCGTAACTTCATTAAAAAAAATATGAACCACTGATGTCACATGGACTATTTTAACTTGGTAATTTTAACGTGGTAGTACCCTTCCTGAGAATCCTACACTATCCAAGAATGAAAATTCTGTCATTAATTACTCACCCTCATGTTGTTCCAAACCCGTAAGACCTTAATTCATCTTCAGAACACAAATTAAGATATTTTTGATGAAATCCGAGAGCTTTCTGACCCTCCATAGACAGCAATGCAACTGAAATGTTCCCAGACCCAGAAACGTATAAGAACATCGGTAAAACAGTCCATGTGACATCAGTGGTTCAACCGTTCAAAAAGTGGTACTTTTTGTGTGCAATGATCAAGGGTTCAACCGTAATTTTTAAGAAGCAGCGAGAATCATTGCACACAAAAATGACAGAATTTTCCTTTTAGGGTAAACTATCCCTTTAAGAATCATTAACGTGAACTCTCTTTAAGCAAACACAAAGGATATTTTATTTAATCAGTGGTGGGCCGTCAGGGGCAGCAGGGCCTTCTCTGCTGGCCCTATGAAAAATAAAATTGTGTGAAAAAATGTTTTTATTGATTATTTAGGTATCATTTTCATTTGTGTAATGTCCACAAAATTGCCTATGATTAGTTTTGTTGAGGTTGAACTGGAATATTCTACATAAAAAAAGGTCTATGGCCAGCACTACAGATAGTGCTACCCTTTTGTTGAAAGACGTCACATCTGATTTGTTATGAGCATTAGTGACAGAATCAACAGCCAATCAAATTTTGACGTTCAATGACAGCCCGCCCTCTGGGGCTAGCGACGTGCCCAGTGCTACCCCCAGCGTTAGCCCCTTTAGTCAGGGATTTCCAAGGAACGAAAGTGAAATTCAATGAAAAGAAAATGGCAGCCACAGTCGTCGGCGCCTACACCAGATCTTGTTGCTGATCTACTAAAAACGCCTTTTTGCAGACAAAAGAGAATAACTGAGAAAGGAAGACCTACACCCAAACAGAATTCGCTAACAAAGACCAGCAAAGTTTTTATACGCCATTTCAAAGATTGCAACTATGAGTGGGTAACAGCTAGCACCGAGCACAAGTTATTTTGTTGGCCGTGTTTACTTTTTAATACAAGTAAAGGGACATGGAATGACAGACCAATGGACTTTATTTACAAGTGACAGGTGAGAGCTTTATAATTTGATGAGTATTGTATCATGCACGTTGTTATGGAGGTGTACATGGTGCGTTGATAATACTGTGGTGCGGTGTGTTGATGTCCAGCATTTGTACAGTTTTGCTGCTTTGGGCACGTCATCATTTTAGAGTGACATGAATGTGCATAGTGACCCGTGTATTGGCGGATTACTTTTACTGACCATGTAGGGAAATTTACTCTGCATTTAACCCACCTTAATCTAGCCTACTGTTGAAATTGTTGATCAGCTGTCATTGTTGTTGAGAGCCTGTGTGCGGCATAATATGTGCATTATATGCATATAGCTGCGTTAGCTGTAACAGAGATGTGTAAGATGTGTACATGTAGTTTACAGTTGCTTACTGAAGGCCCTGACTGAAACCCCACGGTACGCCACTGTATTTATTTAACATTATATTTTCTTCCTTTTTAATATCCTATAAAGATTTGAAGTACACTACAAGTGCACATTCATTGTACTTCTTTTTCACAAGGGTTAAATAAAAGGGCAAATATCCATTCTGAGCTCAACACATGTGCTGTGCACACCTGCTATCTCAGTTTAAGAACAGCCTATGGCACAGCTTCCTGTTTGTCACACCGAATGATATTAGTCAGTGGTACATTAGGTACCATGACGCCACTGCTTGAATGATGGCCTGTAGCATATATACAGAGTACAACAACGTGTGGAGTGTCTGTTTCTAAACTGCATATTCAGCAAGCAGCACATTCACTGCTCTAACAGCTGTTCATCAGCTGTGTCCTCAGCAACAATGAGCGCAACTCGGCCAACACAAGCACTGCCTGCCCTATGAGAGACATAAACCCTCCATATCCCACAGACCTACATTACAGTGGCCCCAAAAAAGTATTTAGACATTAAAATATCTGAATGTCACTTCATTAGATAATAAAATAACAAGGCATCTGTGCTCTAATGCTGCTATATCTTTTCTCAAATCTACAACTACTTTTCTGAGCCATTTTTTAAATGACTTTTAATAACTTGGCATCCAGGTAATTATTTTTGCAACGACTCAATCAACTGGAGATTTTAAGTGGATATGTGAAGGAAGTTCTCCGCAAATTCAAAGAGGTGTCCTATAGAGCAAACACAGGTTCATCACATTAGCAATTAATTATTTCATTAGTGTCATAATACTTAAGAGTTTTTTTTTTAAGGCACTTTTTGATATATTGTTATCTCATGCAAGAAAATAGCAAAGGAACTAAAATAGCAATCAAGTGTCCAAATACAAATAGTTAAAATAGCATTCACCATAAAGTTTAGGAAACTTCATGTTATGATTATTTTGTAACACTCCATGAATATGATTATTTTCCTACTCTTTTTATTGTGATTATATGTGCACATGTATTTCTACAAATATAGGCAAAAAGACTAGGAGCAATTTTAGCAATATTCCTTTTTTTTTAATGATTTGGAAAGAAAATGCCCTTACCCTGAACATAAAAATACTGTACTATGCAGTAGCCTGGAGAACAAAACAATAAACATTTTTAATTTACATACATGTCAGTTTGTAGTTGGTTTCAGGCACTTGAAGTCACAGAAGTAACATTCCACATAAACTGCTACATCTATAGTCTTTGGTCCTCAGTTTTTCAAACAAGGAAAGTAGCAAAACACGGTCAGAACTGAACATAGTCTCTGAGCTGTACTGTTTTCTTGATTTTGTTTCTTTTTTTTCATAACTTCAACAAAAGCTGTTTCATAACTTAAAAATGTTTCACTTATAAAACATGAATGGGTTACACATACATAGAGTAGAGAGGTGCTTTAGACATTTTCCCACCGTCCTCCCAATGTTCATTGCTGTCGTTTCATCCGCACTGGACAAAATCCTCAAAAAAGCAATCTTAAATATTTTGATTCTTCCAGTATAATAGAGTTCAGTGAAATGGGTGGATTGGTGGCATCCACATAAAGACACAATATCTCACATTTGGTCTCTATCCAATTTTGAACAAAAGAAAAAAATGGTAAAATTAGATAGTGCATCTAATGACACCTTACAAAAAAACATGCCTGGGTCATATTTCAGCCCAAAATCACAAGGAAAAAAACTAAGAAACTATATTATGCATAAAGAAATTTAAGCCTACTTTTAAGACCATTAAGACTTTTTTTTGTCATCGTAACATAATTTTAAAGAAAGATTAAGTACAAGGATTTTCCAAATCCTAAAAAGTGTAGTATTTGTTGTAATGTCTAGATTTTCACTTTAATTCTCATAAAAAATATGAAAGTCTAACGAGAATCACAATTGAGAAATGGTCATTTCTTTACGCGAAATATGTTCTTTTTCTGTGAATTGTGACGTAGACATGTTTTAAAGAGATTCCCCCTGGAAAGTCTGAGGATTTTAACCAACCATCATCTGAAAAAAAGCAAATTCCCCAGCAGTGTTTTCATCCCTTTATGGCTCAGCTACAAGGCAGCCATGTCTGATAGGAGTTGGTACAGGTGGAAATTGGCGAATGCACATGTGCTACATAGTAGTTGCTGAAGTTGACGTCTCTGACATAGGGCGCAGGTTGGTAGTAACACGTAATGTTAGACAGTGCAGGAATGGCATTCTGTTCGGCCAGCACACGTAGTGCCAGAGAGGAGATGAGCGCGAGCGTCTGCCTCCGCTCATGGCCCATGAGACACACGGTGCTTTCATCCACCACGCGATGGAGAGTCACGAGGCAATCGTAACGCTTGTGCTCCATGCCGTTAAAGTGGTTCTGCAGGTACGCCTCTAGCTTCCTCTGCTGCTCATTGATGTCGGGGAAGTCGATGAAGAAGCGTGAGCACATGTAGCGCTGGAGCATCTTCATCTGCGCCTCGGACACTGGACGGAAACCTCTTACCAGCAGGTGGCAGTACTTCAAGAGCCCGCCGCCACGGATCTCTTCCGGACTGTGCGTAGCGATGATTTTGGCGTGTAGGTGTCTCAGTGCTTCTTCAAAGTCTCCATACATGCTCTCTCCGAGCACAGTGGGATGGAAACTCTCGGACATGGGCGTCTCGGAGCAGCAGTCAAAAAGCAGCAGCGAGTCCAAGCCGATCTGAAAAGAGTCCACGCTGAACTCAAACTGCCGTCGCAGGGAGTCCACAAACTTCAGCTCCACATTTTTGCCAGTGTTGTTGGAAAGTGAGATTAGGCTCCAGCGGTCTGTGTCGTTGCAAACCTTCACCAGCTTCTGCACGTACACTTCCTTCAGGGTCAGGGTGGTGATGCGGTCCCTGCTCACGCCGGCGGGCAGGAACTCCAGGAGGCTGTCCAGGACCACATCCTTCACCAGACGGAAGGTCCTGTCATCGGTCAGACTCAGGCCGAAGATCAGGTCCAGGTCTTTGTAGGCCAGGCCAGTGTCCTGATGGAGCACATAACTGGCAGCTGAGCCGTTCAGCTTCACATCGTGCACCGCTACGCCTCGCTCCTCCAGACGAGCACGCACCACCTACAGATGAAGGAGACACAGAAGGAGACACTATTAAAGGCAGGGTAGGTGCTTTGGTTCAAAAACATTTTTTGTTTTGCTGGTTGAAAGTCTCTTCACATCTCGATAGCACTCATTAAGTTAAGTGGTCAAAATGTATTTATATGTATTTACATCTTCTGTGGAAGGCGTAGGACCCGAAAAACTTTGTTCAATCAAAATCTTTCCATATTTTTACAAACTCAAGAGCAATTGGACTCAGTCTTCCCAGCAGGCACAGGACATCAATATAATGTCAGGTTGTCGTTGGACATGACGTCGGACAGATGTAGTATTTTGGTTGAGAATGAAAATTGGGTTGACGTCAGTATTTGATGCCAATTTGACGTTGACTTAGCATTGGTTTTGGTTACACAACCTAAAAACAACAAATATCAACATCAGCTGACATTGGTATTGGACATCAAATTAACATTGACATTAGACGCTGAACTTATATTGAATTGTGGTCACCCGACGTTGCAACTGAAATGTAACCAAATATAAATGTCTTATGACATTATGTGCCTGCTGTGTTGACTCTGACTCAACCTATGCAGATATGTTCTGTGGTCTTTGATGACTAAATTTGTGCTATTGCATATCTCTGGAGCAAAGTACACTGTGTGGAGAGGCTTGTGTGACACTGGCGCAAAACTAGGCTTCATATACCCAGAAAGAAAAGGATACTTACACTGTCTGAATCATTCAGACCCTCCGCTGGTCTCTGTCTTGACTTGGTCTCGCGTTCGGACCTTGGTCCAAGTCAAAACCGAGATCTCAGTCTCAGTCTTGACTCTGACTCAGCTTACCTGGGTCTTAGCCTGGACTCTTGACACAACTGGTCTTGAACTCTTGAACTGGTCTAGACACAAACCAACTAAAGCCTTCTACAGACTGCACAATTTTAGCAATCCTATAAGATCTTTGCAAATCACTGTGCAACATATATCTAATAAACTTGGGTAAGACTGTACAATGATGACAATGATCTATTGACACGCGTCACTATAGCAGAATACAACATCATCAGTATGCGCTAGTTGTAAAGCGGCAAAAGAGGAAGGGGTAAGAGCTTGAGGAAAGCAGTTTTATGTTTTAGGGCCATGTCATGTTGATTTCATGTCACATTTTGATTGGCTGATCAGTAAACGTGGGTTGTAGCAGCACTGTGCACTGTGCGATGATCATGCTGAATTTCTGACAATGGGTGTCTTTGAACCTCTCTCACTGTACGACATAGGACCACCAATGAGGAGCCACAATCACAGAAATCGCCACAATTGCTTCACAATACCAATTTTTTATCTGGGACAACTAAAATCGTGCAGTGTGTCTCAGGTTTAATTCCACAAAACATCACAGGATTCATCAAATCCATTAATACAACTTTCACATGTATGGGCTGTTGTTTTTCCACTAAAATGTATGTCATTTCCTGAAGGATGATGCCACTACCTGATATTATCAATATAACTGATCGATGTGGCATTAGATGCCAGTGGAATTCTTGTGGAATGTATTTAAAAATTGTAAAATGTGTAAAACAGAACAAGGTAGTACTATACTCTCACTAACTTGTTACTGAAAAAGCAACCAATTCAGTCAAAATAGATAAAAAGCAATCATGTAAGTGGTGATTTTGTGAATTCTGAATGAAGGGCTTGCAACTTTGTGAATAAGGGTTGCAAACCTACAGAAACTGTGGGGATCGATGCAACCCTGGTCACACCTCATTTGAAATGTTTTGCCACATCAAAACTGGGCATTCACAATGCACAAGCAAACAGTTTCACCAGTGAAGACACTACAAGTCTAGACATTCAAGTAGAAGAGGAATTGCGTTGGTTTAACAGACCAGCTACAATAGAAGGAAATGGCAACCTTTCTTTCTGAGGTTCATGCAGTGCAGTACTGTAATCTAAGTAAGCTTCTGTTCTCAGAAACAAACACACACCTCTATCAGAGATGTAACTCTTCACTAGAGAAAGGATTCTGTTTTCCCTGGGAAATGACAAGTCACTGCTGGTCTTGGCAGCTTTCTTGCTTTTCTGTCCTTCTAATCTGTACATCTTTCTCTCAAACACACACAAAAACAAGAAGACCTCCAAGAAGACTCCAAAGTCAGCTGACATCAGCTAATGAACAACTTTTAAAACAATTGACAATCTCAGTGATTAGACAGAAATAGCTATAAAATAAATGGAGCGTTATATTAGATTGAGAGTGACCCACATATTTAACCAACCCAGTAGTGCATCCAAGAGCACTGAAGAAATGGAGAATCTCCACTCAACTTGACATTTGAAAGTCAAAGATGTGATTTAGTCTGGGTCAAAGACCTAGAAAATTGAGAATCTGTGAAACTCTTTAGTCTAGTTCTCTAGTCTATTTCTAGTCTATTGGCCAGCCAGAGCAGAAGAGAAGTAAGTGGATCCAGTGGAGAAAACGTCACCGCCATGATGCTAGGGGTGTTGTGGGTGATTGTGAGAGCATTGATATGAGGTTTCTAAAGTGATACAAGTGCCTTTCAGAGCATTGCTATAAGGTTGCGTTCTGGGTGGTTACCAGAGTATTGTTATGCAGTGACTAAGGTGTTAATGTGCGTTGCTATATATTGTTTTTGTACCACTTTTTCCCTTTCTCTTTGTCTGTCTCTGATTTATGAATGTGGGCTTACGCATTGTCTACCCATCACACCACATGATACTGGTTGACCTATTTGTCTGCAGAGTTACATAATCCCAGCAGTGTCTGTAACTTTCAGAAACTAAATGCCAAACTTTTAATTTCATCACCAGATATGTGTCTGAACACTTCTGACAACCAGTCTAAAAACGACCAGGTGAAAAATCTGAGTAAAAAACAAACTACAAGACACTGGAAAAGTACTCAAGATGAAAAACAACACAGTGTTCCAGAACAAATGTTGGTTTTCTGGGATATAGCAAAGGTCGGGACATACAATTAAGCTTTTAGATCTGTTTCCACAATGGAATTATACATTTGATTGACCATGAAAAAGAGCTGCCGGAAAAACATTTTTTTTTTTTTTTTTAGCATGGAGAACCAGTTAATTACATTGGGAAACAAACTCTTTCAGACAGATGGCTAACTAAACTAACATAAATCTGAGACTCAAATAGGGACATTTTTTTGCCAACATGCACCAAATATGAGACTGGTAACACTTTAGTTTACAGACAAATTCTCAGTATTAACTAGTTGTTTATTAAAGGGGTGGTTGATTGCGATTTCACTTTTTTAACATTAGTTAGTGTGGAATAAAGATAAATTATGTGAAAAATAAGGCGTTTTTAAAAAAAACAAGCATGAACACATGCTAGACTGCACCCCATAAACACAATCAAGCCTAGAAAAAAAACAGTCAACCACCCCTTTAACATTTATTCCATGGTCTGTCTGAATACTCAATTCTGATTGGCTGGCAGGTGTTGATTAAATTTGTTTAACTGCACAGGTAGTTCCAAGTCAGTTTAATCGCCGTTCCATATTAATGCGCTGCTTTAATAGATGCGCACTAACCAACAAGCATCACTCGCGCACGCACACACACACACACACACACACACACAAGGAGAGAGTGTGAGTTCGTAGATCGCAGATTGCGCTGCACACATACATGAACTTCTTGTCAACGCTTCCCCGCGATTTGTATTAATAAAATAGCCTAGATACTAGATCGCTACATTATATTCCTCAGCAACGGTGGTAAAATGGCTGTTTTTTAAGTAATTGTTTGTAGAGAGAGACGCGCGCAGACGCAGGTAACAACAACTGTCATCTCTCTCTCTCTCTCTCTCTCTCTCTCTCTCTCTCTCTCTCTCTCTCTCGATAATTGATAGAAATGCATGCTATAATTCATTCAAATAAATGTGATGATTGTGCTCTTACCGCAATATTTCATCTCTGTGTCTGATTTGAAGCGGGCAGAATGCTGAGCTAACAAGCCTTAACTGACGAAAATAGCTGTAATTTTTACCCATTCGGTCAAATATTGCGCTGCATAGAGCAATACTAGTTTTAACTTGTCTATAACTTGGCAAATGACCAATTGACCATGGAATAAATGGGATAATCAACGGCTAGCCGTGCATTAAAGGATTTTAAATGCACTTCGCGGAGGTAACCACCCTCCGCTTCACGTCGGGCGGTTATTTGCCTCCACGTCGTGCATTTAAAATCCTTTAATGCACGGCTAGCCGTTGATTATCCCTTACGCATACAAGCATGTTAACTGTATGCACTTGTTAGTACTTATAAAGCACATATTAATGCCTTATTCTGCAAGATCCCTTAATCCACCCCACACCTAAACTTAACAACTACTTTACTAGCTATTAATAAGTAGAAAATTAGGAGCTTATAGAGAAAAAAAAGTCATAGTTAATAGTGAGAACTTGTCCCTGAACTAGAGAGAAAGAGAGAGAGAGAGAGAGAGAGAGAGAGAGAGGGAGAGGGAGGATGCATTCACTCTAAAAAGCAAAATCTTGAGAAGGGCTCTTTAAAAATAACTATTTAAAAGGCACAATACAAGGCAACAGTGATTGGTGAACTCCCATCAAGCCAGTGACGACAAAAATAGTGCACACTTATTGTGATTACAATATCTATATAATATATCTCCACTGAGTTGATCAGTGAGTCTTCAGCCAATCATGCTTCAGCAAAAAAAAAAAAGAAGTTCTTACAAATTTTTCAAGAATTGCATTAGGAAGTTCTTAACATTTTGGAGAAGACACTTTTACAAAGCAAGATTACTGAGACTTAATTCTCCATTTAATGTCATTGTTATTTAGGAAAATTAGATCTTATTTTTGATCTGCACAGTTAAGACCACATTTAAATAAAAACATCTTGCTATACTGCAAAATCATTCTTTGACCATTTAAATCAGAAGTGCCCAATCCTGTCTCTGGAGGTCTACCTACCTCCAAAGTTCAGCTCCAACCCCGAGCATCTCCAACAACTGAGCCAGCTGATTAGGATCTTTAGCAGTACTGCATAATTACAGACAGGTGTATTTGATTAGGGTCGGAACTGAACTATGCGGGTAGGTACTGTAGATCTCCAGAAGTATGATTGGGCATCCCTGGTTTAAACCAAAGAGTTATGGTATTCTGTACAAGGTAAAACCACAAGGCTACTTCCTTTGACCCTATGTGAAAGGGACTTGTAAAAAAAAAAGCCACAAATGCAATGTCTGACTGCAGCTGACAACGCCTCGGTGACACGTAAACTCATGTCCTGTTTTGTTTTCCAACCTAGCTAAAAAAGGTTCTCTGTTTTATTTGTGGGATGACTGTTAGGCAAATTTCATTTTACAGGTTCAGGCTGGGGAACAGGCCAGCAGAACAGCATCATTGCCCCCTGGACACCGACAACCACTGTGAGCACAGTGAACTGCCAAATGTAAAGGGATGAATGAACCACTTACGAGTCTCTGACACTGGCCCAGGCTCAGGACATGAGTCAATGAATCCACTGTACTAGAATAGACTATGAAGAGTTTTACCCTTTAAATCTTTCCCAAAAATTCCCTTAATGGAATCTTTGAAATTCTAGCAATTGGATGGCCATGTGGATAATCCTAGGTGTTATGTGAAGCTTGGATAAAGCACTTACTCATACGTAACTTCCATTACACCAGTTCTGTGCTCCTTTAGTAAAGACTTTGTTTAAAGAATCATTCATCAGATTTTCCAAACAACAACCCAAAATTAAAAGTGTGTCATCATTTGCTCACCCTTATGCTATTCCATACCAAGACATTTTTTTGTGGATGACAAAAGAAAATCCCAGCATGTCCAAAGCGCTTTTTCAAAATGACACCTAGGGATGTTGAGCACCATAAAAGTGGTCCACATGACTCGTGCACTATAGACTTCTGAAGCCAAATGATCAGTGTTGGGGGTAACACATTAAAAGAAACACGAGTTACGTAATGAGATTACTTTTTTCAAGTCACTAGTAAAGTAACGCATTACTTTTAAATTTGCAAGAAAAGTTTTCCCATTTATTGACTGACAGCTCTCCTGTCCTCATGTTGAGAGAAATCAGAAGTAAGTGCAGAGGCATTGTGTGCGCTGTGTGAACAAGTTACTGTAGTTCTAGACTAAATGTGAACATGCATTTACTCATCTCACTTGCACAAAACAGATTCAGTATTCTTCAAAATAAATAAGAACAGTGAACTACAAACTTAGATTATGACACAAACCTGCAATAATTAAATGTTAAATAACACAAATATCCTTTATGCATTTGTTCCAATTTTATTAACCAATGTCTTTGCTGACCTTCGATGATCCCATTCAACCGTAATAAGCAAAAATGACATTAGATAAGCATAACATTTGCACCTCATGTTTTTTTTTATTTCTGAACAGTTTTGAACTTTCTTTTCGTGCATCCTATTCTTCATGCAATCCAGAATGGCAGCAGAGCTGAAAGGTTTGTTTGAGTTGCGCCCTCAATTGTACAGACGTGAATTTATATTTCCTTCAGCCTGAGGCTTATTCATTTCACTTTTGGTGAGAAATGGCTTTTACATTTGCCAGAAATAGAACTTTTATATTAAAAACAAACAAGCAAGCCTAGCCCTGATGAGAAAATGCCAAAGTAACATAAATTACATTCCATTAAAAACTAAACAGTGCAATTAGTTATGTTTTTAGAGAATAATGCATTACTTTTAAGTAACTTTGGCCAACACTGCAAATAATAGCTTTGTTTGAGGAACAGACTGAAGCTGTTTTATAAACCATACACATCAGAGAAACAAGTGCTCAGCCATCTTTGAATTCTGTCTTTGAACTTTTTTTTTTTTCAGTAGCACTATAGCAGTGGTTCCCAACCTTTTTTTCATGGGCCCCCCCTACGTACACATATGGTAATCTGAGCCATATTATATATAGTAATATATATTTTTTCTCTTAGAAATGCACATTTGACATTGAGTTGACAGTAGTAGTTTGAGTTAGGATGCAGATGTACATTTATGTTCATTATCAAAACCAGTAACATCTGTAAAAATTGCAACAACCTCCTTTTTTATATGGTGAAATGTAATTTTTCTGACTGTTTGAGTTTTATTAAAAAATAACAATTGTTCTTCCATAGTAGCATACTGTAATGGTGCCAACGAGACGTGAAGCGTACAGATTCATTTGCAAACTTTATTCAATAAACATGGTCAAACACAGGCAGGGTCAAACATCAGTAGACAGATATATTGAGGGCAAGACACAAGAATATTCCAAGAGCATGCGTGGGTCGACAATCGGTGAACAATGTCCAAAGGGCATGACAATAGGGGTAATCCGAGTACACGAGCAATAATCCAAACGGAGTCCTAAAGGCAAAACGAAAGGGCAATCCAAAAACACCAAAAGCAAAGATCAAAACACGGGTAAACAGGCTAAGCAAGACTGAGAGCAGTGTAGAGCAGACAGGGCAGAAGACCTCCATGGTGGAGCAGACAGAGCAGGAGACCTCCATGGCGGAGCAGACGGAGCAGGGGAAACTGAGACACAAGAGACAGGCAGAGCATATATGGCCTCACGGACCGCGGCAGGGAATACAAGAAGTTAATCAACAGTTTCCCTGGAGCCCACTGAACAAGCAGACAGTTCACAACCAGGCTCACTGACTGAGACTTGACAGGTAGACAGTTCATGATCAGGTCCATTGACTGAAACCAAACAGGCAGACAATTCAAAATCAGGTTCATCGAATGAAACTAGACATTTACATTTATGCATTTAGCACACACTTTTATCCAAAGCGACTTACATTGCATTCAAGTTACAGTTTTACATTTTATCAGCTCTTGCTTTCCCTGGGAATCGAACCCATGATCTTGGCGTTGCTAGTGCCATGCTCTACCAGTTGAGCTACAGGACAGCTCAAGACATATTCACATATTGACACTTCACATTCAGGCTCCTTAGAAGAGACTGGACCAACGGATAAGTCAGCATCAGATTCGACTGCAGAATTTAAATCAGCAGACAGTTCACGATTGGATGCATTGACTGGTACTAAATTGGTAGACAGTTCAGTGAGAGAAACTGGCAAGACAGACATTTTAAAATCAGACTCATTGACTGGAACTGAACAGGAAGACAGTTTAAAGACAGGCTGACTGACTGAGACTGAACAGATAGGCAGTTCATAATCAGGACAGATGGATGGTTCAACAACAGACTCGATGACTAAATCATGACCTACAGATAGGTCAAAACCAGAAGCATTGGCAGGTACTGATAGACAGACAATTCACCAGTGGTCTCTTTGACAGAGACAGAAGTAATGGAACAAACAGAGTTTTCTTCATAGCAGGTAGGGTTAAGTGTTCAAAGGTTACCTTTTTATAGCAAGTTCATTAGTAACAGGACAGTCATAAAGTTCGCGGACAAAGGCCTTGGCTGTGATTGACAAGACAGAGTTCATAGGTAGCCTCCTCGGCTGGATCGGGACAGGACAAGGATTCACGGACAGCCTCCATAGCCGTGACAGGACAAGGATTCGTAGACGGCCTCCATAGCCATGACAGGACAGGGCAAGGATTCGCAGACGGCATTCATAGCCGTGACAGGACAGGACAGGACAAGGATTCATTGGCGGCCTTCATAGCCATGATAGGACAGGACGAGGATTCACAGACTGATACCACTGACACCTCTGGAGGTTCTGCAGCAGATGCTGCCACATCTGGAGGTTCTACAGCAGTTCCATCAAGAAACAGGGGGAGCTCAGCAACGGCTCCTCCGACCGCTACATGACAGGCTGTAAGTGCATTGCTTGGCACCACCACCACGCTAGGAACTGAAGTGAGCACCACCGCTTCGGGAGGTTCTGCGGCTTGTGCCACCACCTCTGGAGAAACTGCAGCGGGCGCCATCGCCTCTGGGAACATAACAGGGAGTGCCACTACCTCAGAAGGATCTGCAGTATCAGCCGCCACCTCTGAAGATACCATAGTGGGCACCACCGCCTTTGGAGATTTGGTGGTGGTGTAAGCAGCCCAAACACACCAAAAAGCGATCCCCATCATGGGAAGCGCCTCAGACAGGGAAATCAGTTCAGGAACATAGGGACTTGAAGGGATAGGTGCTGGTTTAGGGATACCAGCTGCTCGTACTGACACCAGCAGTGGATCCTCCACGCTGGATGACAGTCTAGGATACTGAAGGACTGACTTTGGATATATGGGTGTGGCAGACAGAACGTGACAAGACTCTGGCTGATCAGCTGTGACGTGACGTGGTTCTGGATGGTCAGCGGTGACGTGAAGAGACTCTGGAAGATCCGCTGAGACGTGATGAGACTCTGGAAGGTCCGCTGAGACGTGATGAGACTCTGGAAGGTCAGCGGAAATGTGAAGAGACTCTGGCAGATCCGCTGAGAAGTGATGAGACTCTGGATGGTCAGCGGAGACATGAAGAGACTCTGGAAGGTCAGCGGAGACGTGAAGAGACTCTGGAAGGTCCGCTGAGACGTGATGAGAATCTGGATGGTCAGCGGTGACATGAAGATCTCGATCTCACAAACCAAAATAATAGACATGATTTTCTCAGGCCATATGTAAAATCAGATTAATAAAGATTATTAAAATGAGTAAGTATCGATGACAGTTGATTACAATAATAGTTTAGTTTATTCCCCTCATTGGTAACAGTGTCCTCTGTGGGATAAATAAAGTTATTAATATAAGACTAATATTAATACTTAATTAACATTGTGATTTATCATCCCTGTTATAGTATTATTCATAAGTAAAAAAAAATTCACCATCTTTCCAAGTTCTGTACCTCAGGTCCAAAAGAAATGTAGAAAGAATATACAAAATGAACACCAAATACATTTGTGATCTATTTCCATTTGTTATTTTCAAAAGAGAAATACTGACATGGATGTTTACAGAGCGGAGGTCACCTTTTTTAATTCCAATAGGAGCGATGGACTTTTTTTTCTTTAGTATTGTATTTTGTGCTGTATTATTGGTTACTGTGTTATTTCTGTTTCAAAAGGCAGCAATAAATAACACTTAATATCTTAAGTGTTTATGTGATTTTATGTTGTGAAATGAATAAATGCATAATAATCGTAATAATCGTGAAACCGTGATTATTCCTCAGACTATAATCGCACCAACAAAATCTATAATCGTTGCATCCCTATTCAGGTGCAGGAGGACACGAAGGACAGCTCGGTTCGGTGTTGCTGTCTGTGAGACGTGGCTCTCTGCGTGCGCACCGAACACGGCGCGAGTAGCCTACTCAGTTGAGCTTTTCCGCATCTTGTGTTTGAATGCTTTAAACTCTTTTGAATGTTTAAATTGGCAAGGCTTAAAAACACGTGCAAATTCTAAGCTTTTGTGACGATGCGCAGCAGTGGCCCGTCAACTGTCCTGAGCGTCTTTTTAGGCTGGCCTCAGCCAGTCGGTTGAGATCACCGGGGGGCCCCCCCTCAGCCGTGGGCCCCTATAATTGTCACCACCTTTCACCCCACTAGCGACGGCCCTGGTTTAAACTCTAATCAAACACAGCTGATACAGCTAATTAAGGTCTTCAGGATCACTAGAAACTTCCAAGCAGGTGTGATTTGGAGCTGGTTGGAGCTAAACTCTGCAGAGCTGTGGCCCTCCAGGAATTGAGTTTCCAGCCCCTGGTTTTAACCAGGATTATGTTACATGCTGGAGGGATGAATTGCTTTAAGACATCAATTCACATACTCAGAAAAGCACCTGTTCTAAGACAGGAACAATGGGAATGGCTTAGATGTGTCTGTGTACCCTTTCAGATGTAATCAAAAAAAAATGTAATCCTGAGGACTTAGGTTACAATCTGGCCAAACAGAAAGATTTACCAGGCTCTTCTTTACCACATGGATGCCATGTCAGCTCTGGCCCACAAGTCTACTGTTTCCAACAGGATTAATCCACTGTTAACCTTATGTGCCACAAACAAGCCAACTTTGTCTGCTAAACAGGCCAGTGTAAGCCAAGCAACACTGCAGTAATGATATCACTGAGAAAAATGAAATAGTGGTGATTTGTGTCACGAGAGTTCTTTCTGCACTTGGTTTTAAGAATGGTGAATGCTTTACAACACCACCAAATACTGATACCAGGAAACAAACAACCTTCTGTATAAGTACTTTAAAGGTACATATTAGCACCCAAAATGTACATATAAGACCTTAATGGTACATATTTGTACCTGACAGCTTTTGTACCTTTTTCTGAAAGTGTATTGTACAGAAATGCATTTCTCTCATTGCTTTTTAAGCTGGTTAAATGCCATTTGTCTCTGGTTACTGTGCCATTGTGACACAATCTATCAGTTGTTATAGTGTTAACAGCTGCTGTTCTAAAATAGTTATGTGACCTGTTATCTTTTTTCTTTTGACCAAAATTTAATATACAGTTTTTAGTTTTTCATAGCATGAGAACTCAGCTCAAAAGGAAATGAAACTGAAGAAAGACAATATCATTTGTACACTGCTGGAAATCTGATATCTTTTTATGTGACGTTGGAGCAGTGCTCTGGGTGGTTTCAAGCAATCTAAACTGGAAAATCTTCATAATAATTTGTATAAACAAAACATTTATTACAAGGGAGTACCATAGAACAACATTCTATAAACATAATTCATGTACAGGAAAGCAATTTACAGAACAACATAGAGAGAGAGAGAGAGAGAGATAGTCTTATAAAAGAGACTTATAAAATAACTGTTGTAACCTCACACAATTAAAAAAATAAGTGAAAACCTGTTTCTGATATTCAGATATTCAGAGAGAGAGAGAGAGAGAAAAAGAGAGAGAGAGAGAGAGAGAGAGAGACTTTGACTTTTAAGGTCTCTTTTATAACAAAAAAGTTAAACTTCTGTGGGCTGATGGCCGAAATATTTGAGAGTTTGCTTCCTGGTGGTTGAAGATGTGTTATATTGTAGACAAAACTACAAAAATACGGCAAGCTACAATTAAATTGCCAGAGTACTACTTAACAGACGAAATGCACAGGTTTCTATCACTCTTTCAGGAAACAAAATTATGTTTACACTGTAAAAATCAAAAAAGATACCATCAGTAAGTCATGGCAACTTATGTTTTTCTATTTTCTCATCAAAATAAGTTGAGCAATTTCAACTTTTTATATACATTATATGAAATTCAACTCTACTTTTTAAGTCAGTTTATTATAAATTAAGTTGAAATGCCTTGCATATCCAAGTTCATTATACTTAATTTAAGGCAGCAACTGAACTTGAGTTTTTAAGTTGAAATAATATGTGGAATTTCATTCAGTGTAAAGGATTCTGTGTAGTATAAAGATATAATTGATGATAGTTTTTGAGGCAGTAGCAGGCATACTACATATTCATGAGCAGAATGGATGGACAGTAATTCTGTGGATGTAATTGAATGGAAAGTAATGAAGGTGTTTTCAGTACAGAATATTCAGGGTTTAGAAAAATATTTTCAGATAAACCCGCTCCTAAACAAGAAAAACTGTGCTTGGTTGCTTCAAATGTCAGTCAGACGTCTCATCCTGACCAAATATAGGCAGTTTTGACCAGCCTAAACTGCAAAGTGTACCAGACTTGGAAAGTCATTTCTGTGGTTCTCACATTAGATACAACCAGATGGTAGAGTAATGAGCACATTCATTTGAAAGGTCGGTGATGTCATCAAAGAGTGGCCTAATTTCGAAAAGCCCATTTAATACGGCTGGGTAAAAAATACTATATATATCTTGTTTCACAGTTAATTGTGTGAACTGGCTTCCTTGCAACAGTGAGTTTGCAATTAAAACAAGCTAAATGAAGGGAAATACTCCATTCCTTAAAAACAAGCAAACCCAGAGGCTTTTTAATTAATCACACAAAGTTAGTCACACAAAATGTTGAAGTATACAGAAGTAAAAGTTTTAAACATTTATCTCTGCTAATAAAAATGATCTATACTCAACACTTCATTAGTTGTATATTTTATTATTATTATTAAAAAATGAATCTGTTGAGTGTATATTTGTGTATGAAATAATATCATAAATAATATGAAGAGTCTCTCGGATGTTAAATAGATTAAAGGGAGAGAAGTGAAGTGATTGCACAAACACCTGCTGATATCTGCTGGAATTCAGCACGGAAGAAAAACTGCCACATAAACCTTTTCCAGTAAGACTGCAAAAGAATGTATCTATTACAGTATAATAATCATGAAAAATAATCTTATTGGCAACTCGTTGTGAAACTGACAGATTATACTGAAATGTAAAAGGAAGACGAGATGCTAAAAAAAATGCTTAAGTAGAGATGTTTAAAAACTTACACTTGAAAAAATTAGGCTACCACAGAACTTTAAACACTAGTATTTTAACATTTTTTTAAAAATACCTCAGTGTAACAAATTGTGCATCAATTTGTCAATGCATAAACATTAGTAAATTAATATTACATTAATACATTATTACAATACTTTATTGAAACATGAGCTGAATGCTATCATTTCCCTTCGGCTGATAATGCCAGATTAATCATCAAATTATTTCCTGAATGACAGTGAACTGTTCATGACACAGGAGAAATAGCATGGATTAACAAGTAATTTCTCATAAACAATGATGCTTATGTAAATATGATTTCATAAGTCCAATCATTCCTGCTCTACATGAATGAGGTTAAAACATTATAAAATAGCCAATAAACTCATACCTATGACCACACATTCAGTTTCTATGTCACTTGGCAACCATGAACAGCCTACAGTTCCGATAATAAACTATATTACGTGGAGTATTTATTTTATTTATTTGTTTTCATTCTGGTGCTGTACATAAATATCTTTAGAATCCTATCGGTTTCATAACCATAACAATTTGAATTGGGAAACAGAACTTTTTCAAATCTTAAATCAAGAATTAAGATGGAAAGTTTCTGTAATACAACCCCTGATTATTAATAATAGTTCTACATTTTAATATACAGTGTCTTCGATAATAGTGACTAAGAACACCAATTTACTGTGGCATAATATTTTTTTTTTTTGACGTTTTTGTGAGCATTTGTGACAAAAGAAATTGTAATCGTAACAATGTTAGCTTATAATGCCTTGTTTTGTTTTGTTTTGTGTCAGGAAGAATTCATTAGAATCCTTCAGGAATGTTCCAAATTATTGTAACATTTGGGGGCTCTATCTACATTTCTTACTGCATTCCTTTTTTTAACAAAGAAAACCAATGAAGTGGAATAAACTGAGTTCAACTGAGGATTCATAGTGTTTTATGTTAGTGTGAGATCCCAGTGTTTGCTTATGTCCTGGATGCCTTGTTTTGTGTCGGAGAGAATTCATTAGAATCCTTCAGGAATATTCCAAATTATTGTAACACTTGGAATTGGAGTTCTATCCACATGTCTTACTGCATTCCATTTTTAGCATAGAAAGCCCATAAAGTAGCGAGTTCAACCAAGGTTTCATAGTGTTTTATGCGAGTGAGATCCTGTACCTGTACGATATGCCGTGGCTGAACGGAGAGTGTAGGGAAGTTTCCTCGGCCGTGGATCGGGACACATTCTCCCAGGATGGAGTCCAGACGCTGCACCTGCTCCCACGACAAAACACAGCAGCGCCGGCTCTGCTCCGACACATCCGCGGAGGACATGGCCAAATCCGTCCGGTGAAGACACGCGTCTGTTCGGTGGATGTCAGCTGGATGCCCCGACTATATGACCTCCGGTTATCTCGGTTTAGGAGTAGAACGTCAATTCGGTTTCAAAGCGTTTTAAAGGTTATTTTATCAACGCAACAGAAGCCAGATAATTATCGATGCACAAACGAACAAGACGAGTCTCAGTTCCACACAGTCGCGCTATTCTCTCCAGTCTAGCGTTCACTCACTGAGTCTGGAAAAGCCTACATATACATTTAAACCTGACTCATTTACATACGCCGCTCAATTGGTCAGCTTTATGAATAATTAGAACGTCCATAAGGACTGAATTCCATGTGCCCGCCCACCTCGCCTACATCACATTCCCCGCTGCGCTCATTGGCTGTGGGAGGAGCGTGCGGTTGTGTGGGAGCATAGTGTGGGAGCATGTGTTCGTTTTTTTTTGTAAACACAAACCAGGATTCTCAAAGCTAGTTACTTTATTACATAGCTTGTTCAATAGTATATCTATGATAATGTATTCACATTGTGTTCTCAATGTCAGGAGTCGCACAAACCCTTAAACGTTTGACTTACAATAGATTCTCGTGGAAAAGGTTCAAGAGATGTCACTGGGGTGGTACCTTTTCAAAAAGTACACATTTTTACCTCATTTACCCCTAAAGGACGCATATAAGTACTTTAAAGGTACATATTAGCACCCAAAATGTACATATAAGACCTTAATGGTACATATTTGTACCTGACAGCTTTTGTACCTTTTTCTGAAAGTGTATTGTACAGAAATGCATTTCTCTCATTGCTTTTTAAGCTGGTTAAATGCCATTTGTCTCTGGTTACTGTGCCATTGTGACACAATCTATCAGTTGTTATAGTGTTATACAGCTGCTGTTCTAAAATAGTTATGTGACCTGTTATCTTTTTTCTTTTGACCAAAATTTAATATACAGTATTTAGATTTTCATAGCATGAGAACTCCGCTCAAAAGGAAATGAAACTGAAGAAAGACAATATCATTTGTACACTGCTGGAAATCTGATATCTTTTTATGTGACGTTGGAGCAGTGCTCTGGGTGGTTTCAAGCAATCTAAACTGGAAAATCTTCATAATAATTTGTATAAACAAAACATTTATTACAAGGGAGTACCATAGAGCAACATTCTATAAACATAATGCATGTACAGGAAAGCAATTTACAGAACAACATAGAGAGAGAGAGAGAGAGAGAGAGAGAGAGAGAGAGAGAGAGAGAGAGAGAGTTAGTCTTATAAAAGAGACTTATAAAATAACTGTTGTAACCTCACACAATTAAAAAAATAAGTGAAAACCTGTTTCTGATATTCAGATATTCAGAGAGAGAGAGAAAGAGAGAGAGAGAGAGAGAGAGAGAGAGAAAGAGAGAGAGAGAGAGAGAGACTTTGACTTTTAAGGTCTCTTTTATAACAAAAAAGTTAAAATTTCGAAAATACATCATGAGACAAAAGGGAGATAAATTACCCAAACACATAAATAAAATAGATCTATGTGTAAATACTCATACAGATACAAACATAAAACCACAAACTGACCCTTCAAACATAAATGTTCAAACAATCATCAGTCAACTTCACAAATACACTGGTTTACTCCCCATTTTTGATTGAACATCTGCAAATTATTTACCAACTTGTAATAATTATACTCTATATTAATGCGAGATTTTATTAATCCCTTTAAAATTAAAATAACATCAGTTGAGCCCCTATCAATCAATTTATTTTTTCTTGACAACCATATCTTGGCTTGCCCAAATAAATAATTTAATAAGACATGACTCTCCCTTCTACTTCTACTGTACTTGGGTCCATAAATAAACATTTCACCTCCCCAAGTGTTTGACACCACTCCTCCAACTTATAAAATAATTGTTGTAACCTCACACAATTAAAAAATAAGTGAAAAACTGTTTCTGATATTTAGATATTCCAAGAGAGAGAGAGAGAGGGGGGGGAGAGGGGGAGGGGAGAGAGAGAGAGAGAGAGGGAGGGAGAGAGGGAGAGAGAGAGAGAGAGAGAGAGAGAGAGGGAGGGAGAGAGGGATAGATAATCTATTATGACTTAATCAACAGCCAAATGAAAGTCATTTTAAGGGTCAGATTAGTTAGAACAACTGAACATTTTTAAAAACATTATGCCTTTTATAAATAACATGTATTGCCTTGTTGATTTGGCTCCTGGAAGTCTTAAACTTTGGGTCTGGTATTATATTTGATAAGTCCCAAAGGAAGTTTAGGCCTTTTATAACCTGATCAAACAGTAAGGCCTTACCTCTGCAAACATCCTTTATTTTCTCAGGCTCCTTATAGCAAACAGAGAATATCCTTACCTTGAAACGCTGCTTATATATGACTTTAATCCTGGTTCTATTCCGTCATAGAAATGTGATCTATAGCTGCTGGCCATTTAAAAGACGTCATCAAGTCGACCTGCATGTTAAAGTATCATGTGAGGGAGCAGAAACAAATCTCTGGCAGAGAATAAAAAAGAAAAGCCTTTTAGAATGCTCTCATTGTGATGATCTCTGTATGCTCATGAGGAACAGGTTAAGAAACATGTGACAAATGCTAGTCCATCAGGCTGTCACAACACATTCAGATATACATGATTGATTGATTCTCTATCATTTGTGGTATTTCCGTGCTGCACTGAATCACAGTTATACAACCTTGTATTTTCAGTGCTAAAATGTTTGTCTTATAGTTTGTGCTGCTTTAACAGAGCTTTTTAAATGCTCCCAAATGTTACTAGAAATATCTTAGAAGGTAAAGTAAACCTACAAAGATCCAGTATTGTTTACTAAGATTGTTGCTAAGAAATGTGTCTGTGTGTGTTTGGAAAAAGAGTCTGTGGTTGTGTTTGATGTTTGCCTCATAAATCTTTCTGAGAAATTATGCTGGAACATACATATTTGCCAAGGCATCTTTGTCTTTATTTTTAATTAAACAAAGCATATGGAAGTTATGTTTACGGAAGTAAAACATACTTTCCATAACCTTAGCAAATACTGTACAAGGTGAATATTACTGCATTGGATACCCCCCCCCCCCCCCCCCCCACCCAAAAAAAACTAATTAATAAAAAAAAATGCAGGCACACTTTTCAAACAACAAGCTTATTAGGCATTAAATTGTAAAACAAAACTAGTATTGTGATGCTTTGTAGATGTTAAACATTACTGGATAATGTCTGTATTTAATGTGATGAACATTTCTTGCGGTTTGAAGTTAGTTCTGATTGGACGGCTAGCATCATGATACCATACAATCATTAAATACAATCATATTTATAAATTTGTGTGACTTTAGTGTCCAGATATTTGGGGGGGACTGTATGTTGTCTGTTAAAGGTGTTGTATATACTAAAGTATTAAAATAACATAATACATTTGCAGATATTTGGGAAGCATGCTAAGCTTACATACTTGTTTCTCTGAAAAGCAAAGCTACAGCCAGTTATTCTGCTGTGAAATGTGTGTTCCGTGTCGGAATGTCTGTTTTTGTTTTTGATCTGTGTGACTCCAGCCACTGCCAATTTACTCAGTAGTATAGTGTTTCTCAACGGGGACATTTGCAGAGCATCAGGTGAAGCAATATGGTCTGCCACATCCTAACGCCATCTCTACACTGGATGTATCAAAGCACACTTTCTATTTCTATTTGTCAACTTTTCAGTAGCGCAAGCTTGTGGAGTGTGCCAGTAATAGAACGTGGCATCCGTTTACTATAGCGTTTGCGCTCAGTTACTGAACAACTGATTATAACGGGATTTATGTGCTTTGACGCAACATGTTGCACCATTCGTGGCCATTGTAGTAGTGTTACTAACACTTATAGACTAGATGGTGTATCATTTACAGCAACAACTCTTTACCTCAGTGCTCGCTCTACTTTCTGTAGCGCAGCTGCCGCACTTCCTGTGAAAACAACAGCAAGCATTTAGACACGATACAGCATGAGATGCTTTTTCTTGTTTAGAAAAATGTATATGAATGCATTTTGTTTGTTAATTGGCTGCAGATGGTTTGCATGCCAAATTTCTAAAAAAGTTTAGTCAATGCTCATAAATATATCCTAATTTATATTACATGGCGTTTTTGCTCATTAGCAAACTAATGACAATGATAGTTCAAACAAACAAATAAAAATAAAAACAGTAAAAGCAGTAAATCTACAATTTGAAAGAACTGCTTTCTATTTCAATATATTGTAAAATAATATGTTTTCCTCTCATGATAAAGCTCCATTACTCCAGCTCTCAGTGACTACGTTTACATGGACATCAGTAATCTAATTATTTACCTTATTCTGAATAAGACACTATTATGATTAAGGTGTTTACATGAGTTGCTTTTAGAATAATCCTTTCATGTTCCCGTTTTACATGTTATAGTACATAGATCGATTAATGGCATGCATCATTATCCAGTGCAGCTGCTTTTTCTTCTTGGACGGCGTGCTGCAGCTCATCAAACTGCGGTCGCGCCGCAACCTCCCCTGGGCGCTTCAGCACTTTTTTTCTCTGAAAGAGCAAATCTAAAACAGCTCCACGAGTGATGAAGGCGTCTTTTTAAAAATGTCATTCCACTTGTGTGTTTCTGGATGTGGTCGCTTCCTGGCTCCGTCTGATGGTCACGATCGCTGCATCTCGTGCCTGGGCTTTGAGCACGCTGAGGCAGCGCTCATGGATGACTCATGTTCTCACTGCGGGGACATGACCATTGCGATGCTGCGATCGAGGCTCCTCTTCATCAAACGAGGAGTAGTCCCCCCTCCCCATGCCCCGTTCTAGTTCCTCTGTCTCTCAGCAGCGGAGGATTACTTCGGCGTATGGCCAGGGCGATCTGAGGGTTACAGTGAGGGCTTCTCCATTGAGTGCGTCTCCGTGGGCCCCTCACTCCTCCAGCACAACGCTCCCTCTGGTGTTCCGGGATGAGGTTGCTGAGTCCCCGGACAGGGTGGGGCCTAGCATCTCATTCGGGGCTCCGGCAGACGACAGGATGTCGATCACTGCATCGGGGGACGAGCTAGGCTCTGGAGATGAGGACTCAGCTGCGTTGCCTCCGTCAGGAAGAGCAGCGTTGTCCAAGTCAGATCCAGGGCTGACCGCTATGCTTTCCTGGGCCACCGAGAGCGTCGGGCTGCAATGGAAACCACTTCCATCTCCCGAGCGCTCGAGGCTGGATGATTGGTTCCTGGGGGTGCCTCACGCCCATCACCGGCAGCCACCTCCGGTTCCTTTCTTTCCAGAAGTGAATGAAGAAGTTACTAGATCATGGAGGGCACCGTTTTCTGCCCGATGCAGACCTAGTGCTTCTTCCGTCCTCACTGCCCTCGATGGCGGGGTGGCTAAGGGGTATGTGGAGATCCCCCCAGTTGAGCGCGCTATTCTGATGCAGCTTTGCCCGCAGAGTGCTGCCACCTGGCGAGGTTATCCACGCCTCCCATCCAGGGCTTGTAAATTCTCATCTGCTTTAACGGCCGAGGATTACAGAGCTGCTGTACAGGCCGCCTCTGCCCTGCATCGCATGGCCCTGCTGCAAATCTACAAGGCCAAGGCATTGAAGCAGCTGCACGAGGGCAGTTCTGACCCAGGTTTGATGCAGGAGCTGCACACGGCGATGGACCTTGCCCTACAGGCAACGAAAGTCACAGTGCAGTCCCTCGGTCAGACGATGTCCACCCTAGTGGTCCAGGAGCGCCACCTATGGCTGAACCTGGCAGATATGAGGGAATCTGACAAGCACAGCTCCCCAGGCTGTCCTCTTCGGAGACACGGTGGAGAGTTTTGTCTAGCAGTTCTCCGCCGCACAGAAGCAGACGGAGGCAATCAGAGGCATCCTGCCCCGGCGGCTGGCACCCCGCTGCTGTCATCACCCAGCCGTCGGCTGCAGCCCCTCTGCCCACTTGTCGCTGTGGGCGCCCTCCTGCTGCCTCCACCTCCACTCCAGCGTGGCCCCGGCAGCAGCCTTCACACTGGCCGCAGTGTGGAGCTGGTAGCAGGAAAGCGGCGTCCCTGAGATGGGCGAACCGGAGACTCTGAATCGTGCTCTTCAGGAGATGGTGAGTGCACCGCTCCTTCCCACATGCACATTCACACGTCACTATTTGCAGGAGGCTACGGATCCAATATGTTTTTCTACACATGTGTGGTGTAAATCAGTTCTGGATTATTGTCTTCTTCGCAGCTGTAAAACCAGCAAACAAATTATTTTTTGCATTGAATTAATACAGAGACCAGAATCATCATTAAGAAGACACAAACTTGGGTTAACAGACCAATCAATTTGCAGTAATGCTGACAAAACCAGGTTTACATGTGTCCATAGACTGATGACGACAGGACATTCCCAAAACATATGCAGAAAAGTGCCTGATGATGTAGTGTTACATATATGGCAGTTCAAATTTGACTGTAGTTTCATTTTAAATCTTTGGAAGGAGTTATGTATTCTATATGAATGACTTTGAAGTGAATAAGACGATGAGCCAGATTTTTAGATGTTAAGCCGAGACTAGACCATACTCTCTCCCAGTCGACAGATAAATTAAGGTCAGATAATTCCCTATTCCAAATAGTTTTAATAGAAAGAGGTTTTGTAATGCAATCCATAATTTTATTATATATTAAGGAAGCAGATGGCCGACCATCTGCTTCCAGTCCCGCATGAGAGGAAATAGAAGATGCCCACGGAACACCATACGCTTTGAGAGCAGAACGTAATTGAAGAAAGACAAAATATGCGGATGCTGGTAGAGAAAATTTGGTTCTTAATGTCTGAAATGAACAGAGGCCCTGGTTATCATATATATCATATATACAAGTTGTTTTGAGACAGTCGTTATTCGAGCACAAATAAAGAAAGACATTTGTTTGCATTTATTTTCGCTTGCATGGACTCTGTTTGTACGCGTCCTAGAACTTGCTCACTTATATTACCAACGGCAGCGGCTTACTGGAAAGCCGCTTCACCACATGTGTATTCTTCCACGGTACGGCTCCCCTCACAGTGAGCCTGTGTCTTTCCCTGGTCTCCCTGCCGTCCCTGCTGTGTAGTGTTTCACCCCAGGCTGGCTGAGTCTACCGCTGGGACTTCCATTTGTAGTACTGCCGATGGCCAGTCTATATGTGTTATTTCCACATGATACCCCCTATATGCAGGATGTGGCTTCCGTAGCGTTCCCCTACTTGTGTACGCTTTTCCAGTGTTATCCAATCCACTATACAGAAAAACAGTGGCAGACTTCTCTGCCTAAGCCCGGTCCTATCTTCCTCCCCGTCTGGTGTGGGGCGACTTGTCGGCTTCCCCAGGACACAGGAGGGGGTCAGCAATAGTGGCGCTTTCGTAGGAATCCCAGTACGTCAGTCATGGCTGACGTAGCGTCGAACGTGACTGACTGAAAGGGAACATCTCGGTTACGTATGTAACCCTCGTTCCCTGAAGGAGGGAACAGAGGCGTTATGTCCCGTCGCCACAGTTGCTGTATCACCTCTGTATGGCCGAGGCACACCATCTCGGCTCCTCAGCAAAAAACTGATGTGCATCTGCACGCGCTCTCCTTTTATACCCGCGCATCGGGGCGGGGTGTGCGATGCAAAGCACGCATGGCAACTGTCATTGGCTTGTTTTGTTAACACTCGAAGGTGATTGGGCTCTCTGGAGAGATCCCAGTATGTCAATCATGGCTGATTTAACATCTCCGTTCCCTCTTTCAGGGAACAAGGGTTACATACGTAACAGAGACGTTCTTGCAGGTTCTATTTTATTGCATTTTACAAAACGTCCCAACTTTTCTGGAATTGGGGTTAGACTCGGTATAAAGTATTTGAAGTATTTGTAAGCAAACTTTCTCTCAAAATATATTAAATATTGTAAAAGAGTATTTATATTTCTTCCATTTACATGCGTAAATGTGGTATTTACGCACCAAAATTACCATATCCACTATGTCAGAAAAAAAGGAAATTCAATATATTCTCATAAAAACTGGGTATTTTCTAAAACTAAGGGATAAATACTTGTATTATTTTCACTGAAAGCTAATGGAAAACATCCAAACAGTATCACAGCAGTAAAACAATGTGTTCAAGAGTTTCAGAAAAGGAAAAACAAACTAAAATCTCCTCTGTGGTTTTTTATCTCTTTAAATTTGGGGCAAAAGGGTACAGTACATCAGATCTCAACACCACCGAAGCTGTAGCAATGAAAATCCCCAACATCAGGATACAGTGTATGGCTTCTTGCTATACATTGTCAGTTGCGCTCGTTCCTGTTGCCTGTTTTCAATTTGACAACCTGTGTAAGCGTTGCGACTGAGGAGGAGAGGGTCAATAATACACACTGCACCTTTACATGGTTCGTTCACCTAAATAAAATGAAAATTGTCATGAATTAATCACTTTCATATAATTCTAACCCATTAAGACTTTCATTCATCTTTGAAACACAAATTATTTTTAATTAAATCTTAGAGATTTTTTTCCATCCGTTGAAAGTTGATTCTGCGCAAACTTTAAAGTTTTAAAATGTTCATAAACCAATGATAAAAGTAATCCATATGAATCAAGAAGTTCAACAATGTACTCTACTAAAAACTTCGGATCTACGAAATGACTAAAAACACTATTATTCATGCAATGTCACTTTGTAAAGAAACACTACGCATCTGTGCACATACCTATAGACTAAATCTTTAGACTAAATGTATGTGCTTGACATCACCATTTTCATAAATTTTCATAAAAAAAGCCCCAAGACTTCTGAAAAGGTGTGTTCGCTTGATATGATCAAAGACTAGAATATCCAAGACATGTCACTCATATAGTTTTGAATGGGGAAAAATGCAACGCTTAATATGGCCTCTCAATCGCAGGAAGCCCGCCTTCTGAATGAAAGAGCCAATCGCTAATCGGTAAACTCAGCGCGTCACTGCAGCTGCCATTAGAAGTTCCGGTTGCTATAGAAACAGTCAGCGTTCTGAGACGCGCGCTCATGATTGCGCATGCGCACTGGCTGATCTAGCCTGAGAAATAAGCTTTTTATAACGCTATTTGAGCAAAAGAAACAACATTTATGACACAGTTGTTGTCCAATTTCATTGGTGATTTAAAATATGAAATTTAATCGTAAGCTTAGTGAACAGTTTTGGAGAATTTGATGTTTCCCCATACAAAGTGATAGGAGCTGCACTTGGATGCCCGAGAGGCGTTTCAAAGATGGCGCCGAGTGACATGACTTGTCTTAAAGAGACTTTGATATGATCAACAAATTTAATTTAGGCTTTTATGTACATTTAAACATTGATCAATGCACATAGAACACATCAAATATGGTAAACGAAAGCTCAAACATGCTTGCTTGATGCGCAGATACCAATGACATTTGTTCTCTCATGTCATGCAAAGTATACGGTTGACTATACAGCATTTGATCATGTAAAGTAATTGTGTCTCTTCAATACACATGCTGTAGATTAAACTGCTGGATTCATATGGATTACTTTTACCATGTCTTTATGAATTTTTTGAAGACAAAACGACACACTGCTATAGGCCTATTTTAAATTCCACTGTATGTCAGCTATGTACGACATAAATTGATGGCAGAGCCTCTTTTAGAAAATACAATGTAAATACAAAGTGTCATACAATAGAAAACTGTCAAGGTACTTTTTTTTACAGTTTCTCCAAAACATTATGATCATTTCCTCCTCTCCACTTCCATGTTGTGCTCACATTAGAGTGTCACTCTAGTGCATGTGTGATGAGTGTGCACACATTCAACAAGTTCACAATGACAGGCAGTGATGAGACATCAAACAGATGTGTTCACTAAACAAAGAATATGTATGTGACCCAGACAGGTTTTTGAGGTGGCTGTCTAATTTTTAGATAATAATCTTGGTATAGACAAGGGGTGTCCAATCCTGCTGCTGAAGCGCCGGTGTCCTGCAGTGTTTAGCTCCAACCCCAGTTAAACAAACCTGAACTAGCTAATCAAGGTCTTACCAGGCAAACTAGAAACTTCCATGCAGGTTATATATGCACTGGTGGTGGTTGAGGAGAGACCCCCCCCCCCCCTCATGATTGTAAAGCGCTTTGGGTGTACAGCTATACACAATAGAGCGCTATATAAATGCATCATTCATTCATTCATTCATTCATATAGACCTACAGAAAAAAAAAACGGAAGTTCAAAGACAAATTTCAAAGAATGGCTGAACACTTGTTTCTAAAGTGAGAAACACAAAATTGTCTTTTTGACAGTCATTCTCCCAACATCTGAGTTTTTTTCGTGTCACATTCATATTTCCTGTTGGAAAGAACCCAAATAAAACCCCTTTCATTTCAGTTGTTTCTCCGAGACATCAATGCAATCAAATGCAGTCCCAGATTTGACAAACATCAAGAGATCTCAGTATGAATATTTCTCATCAACTGATCTGAACATTCATATAGCTCTAAACTCATGTCAACAATTGTCTTGTGTGTGTTTTATTTTAAAAGGATTTTAGCAGTTACATAGCCACTAGTGATGTTAGGTTCTTGAACATATCGTTCTTTTGAGACGGTTCTCAGGAAGTAACCGGTTGAGCAAGATCACAAATCGAACTGAATAGAACTTTAGTTCTGGGTTGATGACGTAGGACGCACAGCCGAAGCAGCACGTCCAACTCAACAAGAATCAATTGAGCCGGTTCAACCAACCTCTGAAGTTTGCAGAGGATTACCGAAGATTCTGATGAGCGAGTTGACGAGTTCACAAACACCATTAACATAAGTGAATTATATGGCAATAATCAGCAATATTCTTTCACACAAATAACTTTATTTTTTGAATGTTTCAATATGTGTTGACACAAATTACTTATTTGAAATTTATTGATACAACATGGCACTGAGTTGTTAGAAAAGAAATGCGTAGAGACGTTATTGCTTGATAACGTAAGGAACTGATGAATCGGCTTTTTGAACCAGTTCAATGAGCCGATCTGTCCGAAAAGAACCGGTTCACGGAAATAAATCGGACTTTGCATCACTAATAGCCACCAACAGGGAACCTTCTCAGAATTTTGGCTAACATTCTGGCAAGGTTCACTTAAATTAATTAAGTGAACATTCTGTTAACTCTTTCCTAGCCAGCAAGAAAAAACAAAACATGCATTCTTTTTTTTTTTTAGCAAAAAGCTGAGAAATCACATTTTCGCCAAAGACTATGTCACTTCCATCAACACCCCAAAGTTTCACAGTCCTAAACCACTTCTTGGCTCGACATTTCATTTGGTAACTTTAGGCAGTTTTGATTTATATGCTGTTTAAAGTTTAATGATTGTGTTATTTTACATATGCATCTGCTTACATATGCAATCGAACTCACTGATGTCTTCACAGACATCTTCAACATCTCACTAAGTCAGGCTGTTGTCCCCACATGCTTCAAAGCTACCACCATAATTCCAGTCCCGAAGAAGTCATCTCCATCCTGCTTCAATGACTACCGTCCAGTAGCACTCACTCCTATTCCCATGAAGTGCTTTGAACGGCTAGTCATGCAACACATCAAGTCTGTCCTCCCCCCCTCCCTGGACCCCTTCCAGTTTGCATATAGGTCCAACCGCTCGACCGATGATGCCATCGCCACTGCCCTCCACACAGCCCTCACACATCTGGAAAAAAAAGACTCATATGTCAGGATGCTGTTCATAGACTTCAGTTCAGCATTCAACACAATCATCCCTCAGCAGCTCACTCACAAATTGGCCCAGCTGGGGCTCAACGCCGCTCTGTGCAACTGGTTGTTGGACTTTCTGACCAGAAGACAGGCAGTACATTAACACATCCAGCACCATCACACTGAACACAGGGGCCCCCCAAGGATGTGTGCTGAGCCCCCTCCTCTTCACTCTGCTGACCCACGACTGCACACCATCACACAACTCTAACCTTTTCATTAAGTTTGCGGATGACACGACTGTGGTGGGTCTCATTAGCAACAGAGATGAGACAAACTACAGGAGCGAGGTGCGCCGCCTGGCCGGGTGGTGCAGGGACAACAATCTCTCTCTGAATGTGAAGAAGATGAAGGAGATTGTTGTTGACTTCAGGAGAGTGCACACTTCAGCATGCTCCTCTGACCATCAACGGTGCGACTGTGGAGAGAGCGAGCAGCACCAAGTTCCTGGTTGTGCACATCACAGAGGACCTCTCCTGGACCAACAACACTGCAGCACTGGCCAAGAAAGCACAACAGCGTCTCTACTTCCTACGCAAACTCAGAAGAGCCAGAGCCCCGACCCCCATCATGTGCACCTTCTACAGAGGCACCATCGAGAGCATCCTGACTAGCTGCATCACTGTGTGGTATGGCGCCTGCAACGCGTCCTGCCGCAAGTCCCTTCAACGGATAGTGAGAGCAGCTGAGAAGATCGTTGGTGTCTCTCTCCCCTCCCTCCAGGACATCTACAGCACCCGTCTCACCTGCAAAGCCCTCAGCATTGCAAATCTGGGAAATCGGTAGCGCTGGAAGATTAGCCAGAGGTTTGGGATTCAGTCTGACCAGCTGGGAATTGAAATTTGGCTCCACGGGTGAAAACAACTCTCTTAAAAGAATGGAGAGAAAGCCAGGAGTGAATGGGAGAAGATAAAGAGGAGTAGCAGAGACACGTGTGACACGTGCGTTTGGGGTTTTGCAAATCACACGTCTTGGAAACAACCCAATCAATCCTCAAACACTATATACCTTTTGTATCTACTCCATGGCACTGGATCAAGTTGGTGAACCTTAGGTGTTTAAAGTGTCTCTTTGTTTATATATATATATATATATATATATATATTAGTGCTGTCAATCGATTAAAAGAAATAACTAATTAATCGCACATTTTTTCTGAAATTAATCGCGATTAATCCCATCTAACATTAAAGTTTTTAAATATACTTTTATATTGCAATAATTTCACATTCAATCTTCAAATTAATGTACAAACAACATATTTTTTATATTTGTTTAATAGAATCTGTTTTAAGACTGAAGGCCAGTATCACTGATACCAAGTAATACTGATTTCCCTATAAAAAAAAATAACCTAATATTTAACCATTGACTATAGCCATTAAACATTACATTATAATTAAGAGCAATCAATTTTAACATTTATTAGACTTTAAAAATAACTTCTAATTTAACTGAATTTAAAACAATCTTCACATAAACCCATTATAATAAATGTTATATTTAGCTTGGCTACCTGTGCCCCTCAGCAGAAATATACAGAAATGTAATAAAGTTATCAAACACTAAATTCTAAATTAAATACAGATAAATACTCACAGCTACATAAAAGTTATATATTTCCTCTTTTTTCTTTTATTCTTGATGAACAGAAATCACAGCAGCTGGTTATTAGGTTGTTTTTGGCTGCTATTTCTTTAGATGTCGTTGCTGAACGTGACGTGGATCTGAAATGCATCGTATTTTCTCTCAATTCTCATCACCTTTTCTGACCCACTTCAGGTCGGACATATTTCAGTCTCTACTAGTGTCCACCTGCCCAGCCTTCAGGACTTGTACTCACAGACCCCTCTCACCCCGGACACAACCAGTTTGCACTTCTCCCTTCAGGCAGACAAACAGATTTCTGTGCACTAGAACATCGAGGCATAAAAACAGTTTTTTTTCCCCATGTCATCTCCAGCCTAAACAACTAACACAGGAATTACTACCTGTGTTCTGTAATTCGTGCCTGTAATTCATTACATATTGCCTTTCTCTCTCAAGTAGAGCTGCACGATTCTGGATAAATTGAGAATCACGATTTTTTTTTTCTCAAATAGAGATCACGATTCTCCCACGATTCTGAACTAAACAAAATAATGTGTGACAAAATATTAATTGCTGCAGTCTATTTAAAAGTGTTTAATTTAAATGAATTATTAAACATTTTAATATATAATACAGTATGGCCAGGTTTCACAGACGGGGCTTAGACTAAGCCAAGATTAGATCATTGTTCAAATAAGACATTTAAGCAGTTTTTATAAACATGCTTAGGAACAAACATTACTGGTGTGCATCTTGAGACAAAACAAAGGCACTGATATATTTTAAGATCCGTCAATGCGAGTTTCTTTCAGTTTAAACAGCTCAGATTTACATTTTTGTCTAGGACTAGGCTTAAGCCTTGTCTGTGAAACCCGGGGTATATGTATTTAAAATATAGTGTATTTAATACACCAACTTTTAGAATTAAAATGAAGAAAAATTGGTTTGTATTAATTTTTCAATGACTCACTCATACCTCACTTGTTTCATTAATGGATGAATCAGTGTTTTTGAACGAATCTCGAATGAATGATTCAATAACAAATACATTTTTTAACAGTCACTTGTCGTCACCTAGTGGTGAAATGATGCAATCGACACAAACGTTATTTGAAGCGCCAGTTGCTTTCAAAAGATGAGTGGCTCTATTTTGATCACTACCATAGACATCAATGTTTGTAGCCGAACTATAAACTTTTATCCCAGTATTTCTATGAATGACTGTAAGACAGAAATAATACTGTGTAGTTGAAAAGACTGTTTGTGAAGCTTTTTCTTACCTAAACTTTTTAACTGTCTGCTCTCTGGATCAGCAGCAGCACGAATGCAGATCTGAATGTTCGTTATGATTTTTTCAAAGTTTTAATAGACACGGGCGAATCGTTGTCATTCAGAAATTAGATCGTGTGGGTATTTGAATCGAGATCGCGATCTTTTAACGATTAATCGTGCAGCTCTACTCTCAAGTACTATGCATATGCATATTTTCTATACAGCTGTATATAGAGTAAATTATGCACAAATCTGTACATAAATCTTCTGTTCCAGATTCATACACATTATTATTATTTATTGTTAAGCCTCTTTAAATGTTTCTGTTCTCATGTCAGATATGTATGTATGTATGTATGCATGTATGTACCAAGAGCTTGTGTGCTTGCGCACACTTGGCGAATAAAGCTAATTCTGATTCTGATACTAATGAGCTGACGAGTTGAATCGAGTGTTAGATGATGGAGACAGTGCTGGGATGCTCCAGGACAGTTTGGAAAACCATTTCAGAGACATGTTCTTAATGTAACTCATATATAACACAGGCTATTACATGCACGCACAGTTTTAAGGCAGCTTTAATCGCCTTTTTGGTAACTTCATGCCTTAACTGACCACGACATTGCATGCACGTAGTTTATTTCGCGCTTTGATATGAATTGATACAGACTACAGCGTGCGCCAGTTTCCGCGCTTGTTTGACTCGTGAAGCTGGAGTGCGCGTCTGAAACATCTCTGGATTGATGTGATTGTAAAGACGTTCTGCGACTGAATAAATGCACTTCTTGTCAAGAAAAAACAGACAGAAACAGCAGATATGAGTGGGGTGGCCAACCCTAGGCTCCGCCCCTGCGTTAACGGCATTAAATAATTTTAACGCGTTAAACTGAAAAAAATAATTGCCTGCGTTAACGCGCTAATGTTGACAGCACTAATATATATATATATATATGTATATATATATATATATATATATATATATGGTATATTATGGAAAAAAAATAATAAAAACAGCAGCTGCAGTTATTTGAAATTCATGGCAAAAAGACAATGACAATGTTTCAAATATTACAAGATTGCACATTGGTGCCTGTATGTTTTACAGCTTCTAACTGTAAATCTGCTTTGTTTTCTGAAATACAAATTCACATGAAATAAATAAAAATACATATTATGTCACATTATGAATCAGTTTATCGAAAGTCATTGTAAACCAATAATAGATGGTGCACATGGTCATACACATCAATGTTATTAAACCGATAACCAGGGAGCGGGTGAGCAGAAACGGGTCATGTACCAAAAAATGTCTTGCAATCGTTTTATGCATAGGTGTAAAGAGTTATTTTATTTCACTAATGTTACTGAAATTAAATATTGTTTTGGGGGGTTTGTACTTAACTCAAGTGTAATTTAAACTAAATACTTCACTAAAATACATTTCTAATGTTTCTCATTTTTATTTCTTACAATTTTAAAAAGTACTGACTACATGGTTGTACATTTTCATTTCATATACTTAAAAAACACATTGCAGCAAGCTGAGACGATGACCCACCAGGCTGGAGGAGATGGTCAGCTACACACTGAAGGCTGGAGGAGATGGTCAGCTACACACTGAAGGCTGGAGGAGACGGTCGGCTCCACACTGAAGGCTGGAGGAGACGGTCGGCTACACACTGAAGGCTTGAGGAGACGGTCGGCTACACACTGAAGGCTGGAGGAGACGGTCGGCTACACACTGAAGGCTGGAGGAGACGGTCGGCTACACACTGAAGGCTGGAGGAGATGACCGGCTACACACTGAACTGAATATAATACACTGTACTATTCACTAACTGAATATAACTTGCATGTGCGCAGAAGAAAACTGACTGCTGTGGTGTAAACTCAGGATGTCTGATAGTTTTTCAGTGATCTTAAAGTAATGCATTATACAGGTATGCCAAACTTGGGAACCTTTATTAAATGGGTTCTCAACTCCTTTGGACACAGAAAAGCAATGATAGATTGTTTTGAGATTTCCACAGAGAAACCATTCAGTGTGAAAGTGTTTGTTAAAATGTCTTCTACCTACAAGCACTATTTAGTATTTGACAGATCATCTATCACTTCTAAGAATCCATGCAGAAAGGGTCATCAGAAATGTTTGACAGAAGCATCAAATCATCATCTTCTTCTTCTTATTATTATTATTATTATTAATTTATTCAGATTTCTTTGTAGCACTTGCACTTTGTCCACTTAAGAAAACAGTGTGCTTATGATTCATCATGCTTGTCACATCTTCTGTTATGCATTTTGAAACTGATTTTAACACAGTGTTGCATTAATAATAAAGTATGTATAATGCCATTTTCATATATGTGTTTTTGATTGTCTCCTTGTTATTAGTACTTATCAGCCAAATGAAGTACGGAAAATTTTGAACAAACAGTGTAAGGTTTAATGGTAGAGACTCACATGATGTAATTACATACAATTGTGCAAATTATGTGTGCAAATCAATGGTAGACAAAAACAGAACATATGCAACCCCAAATCAGAAAAAGTTGGGACAGTATGGAAAACGCAAATAAAAAAATAAAGTAGTGATTTCTAAATTTACTTTGACTTGTATTTCATTGCAGACAATATGAACACAAAATATTTCATGTTTTGTCTGGTCAACTTCATGTCATTTGTAAATATGCATCCTTTCCTGTCATTCAGACCTGCAACACATTCCAAAAAAAGTTGGGACAGTAAAGCATTTACCAATTTGTAATGTTGCCATTCCTTTTCACAACACTTAAAAGACATTTAGGGACTGAAGACACCAAGTGATGAAGTGTTTCAGGTGTAATTTTGTCCCATTCTTCCTGCAAACAAGTCTTAAGGTGGGCAACAGTACGGGGTCTTCGTTGTCGCATTTTGCGCTTCAAAATGCGCCACACATTCTCTATTGGAGACAGGTCGGGACTGCAGGCAGGCCAGTCAAGTACCCGTACCCTCTTCCTCCGCAGCCAGGACTTTGTAATGTGTGCAGAATGGACGTCCCTGGAAAAGATGTCTTCTTGAAGGCAGCATATTGTGCTCCAAAATCTATATGTACTTTTCAGCAATAATGGTGCCATCACAGAAGTGCAAGTTACCTTTGCCAAGGGCACTGACACAACCCCATACCATGACAGACCCTGGCTTTTGGACTTGTTGCTGGTAACAGTCTGGATGATCCTTTTCTTTTTTGGTCCAGAGCACACGGCGTCCATTCCTCCCAAAAAAATACCTGAAATACTGATTCATCTGACCACAGTACACGTTTCCACTGTGTGATGGTCCATCCCAGATGCCTCCGAGCCCAGAGAAGTCGACGGCGCTTCTGGACACTGTTAACATAGGGCTTCTTTTGGCACAGTACAGTTTTAACTGGCATTTGTGGATGTAACTACGTATTGTGGTACTTGACAAAGGTTTGCCAGAGTAGTCCTGAGCCCATGTGGTGATATCGCTTATAGATGAATGACGATTCTTGATGCAGTGCCGCCTGAGGGATCGGAGATCACGGTTGTTCAGCTTAGGCTTGCGCCCTTGTCCTTTACGCACTGAAATTCCTCCAGATTCCTTGAATATTTTAATTATGTTATGCACCGTTGAAGGTGAAATATCCAAATCTCTTCATATCTTTCTTTGAGGAACATTGTTTTTAAACATTTCAATAATTTTCTCACGTATTTGTTGGCAAACTGGCGATCCTCGGCCCATCTTTGCTCCTAAAGGACTAGACCTTTCTTGGATGCTGCTTTTGTACCAAATCATAATTACAATCACATGTTGACATCAACTGTTTCAAATCACATCATTATTTAACCAATTTATCTCATTACTAGCCCTAAATTGCTCCTGTCCCAACTTTTTTTGGAATGTGTTGCAGGTCTGAATGACAGGAAATTATGTATATTTACAAATGACATGAAGTTGACCAGACAAAACATGAAATATTTTGTGTTCATATTGTCTGCAATGAAATACAAGTCAAAGTAAATTTAGAAATCACTACTTTCTTTTTTTATTTGCGTTTTCCATACTGTCCCAACTTTTTCTGATTTGGGGTTGTATTTCTGCCTCATCATTTGACCAAAATCCACACTGGATCGCAGTCAGAAGTTATTACAAACACTCAATAGTGATTGATCGTGACATTCAAGTAGAAGTGTTGTATTAATCTCATTAATTGTCATGTGAAGCTTGAAGCTAATTGTAATTTCTCCATTTCCCATATACGATTATATTTCATTATGTATTCTATCAAATCACATAAATTTGTAAGAAACTGTTTAATTTTCCAAAAAAGATTTTTAATTATAGTAATATAATGTGCCACATGCTGATCAGAGGGATGTGATGCCAGAGTAAAGTAAAGCCACAACTTACACAATATTGTTCAGATCATCTTTTTCCTGACAAAATCAATATAATGCAATATTTATATCTGCCGATTGTAAGCTTTTCCATATTCCAAGCTTGCCTGCTGCACTGGGGACATCACATGCATGTGCCAGTCGTGAAAAATTATGAAATTAGATCTAGGAATTATTTGATTGTTGGATTTTAAATCAGCGGGGGTTGAGACATCGAAAGTAACTAAGTAACTAAGCTATTTTATGGATGGTAACTGTAATAGTATTACTGAAATCTTATTAGTAATTAGTTACACTACTAGTTACTGCAAAAAGTAATATTATTACAGTAACTAAGTTACAGTAACTAGTTACTTCCCAACACTGCCCATCAGTGACCGCAGCTTATTCCAAGTTTTACATATAAACATTTTTTTTACAGGTTTAGTATAGTTCTTGACTGCATTTGTTAAAAAGGTGTTTGTTCATTTTCACTTGCATAATCTTGGGCTTTCTTTTTCTGTCATTGTGCATTGTGATAAAATTGATTGCACTTAATGACGTGTCACTTCAGCTCATTTTTATTCTTAGATCATATAACTATGTAATCTGTACCTTAACAACATCCATATTCAAACACAATGAGTATAAAGAAAGTATAGTCACACTATACAAGTTGTGCAAGCAAACTAAACATAAATTATTTGATTTTGGCTTTAACTGCACAGAGAATTGTGGACCGGGGAGGTAAGAGAGAATGAAAGTGTCTGATCACGACACATGAGTGTGCAATGAGTGTGAAGGTTCTGGAAAGGACTTTGTTTGCTTTTCCATAAGGTGCTAAAGCTCAAACACAAAATCATTGAATTTGAGTAAGATTGGATGTGAAAATATGTGCTCAAAATGGTGAGTCAACAAAAGCAGCAAATCCAAATGAGTGAAATTTCAGAGAAAACATCAGAGGTCCACCGGCCGAGCATTTCGGTGAACAAATGCACATGCCAGGACACATCTGACATATGAAAAATTATTCAGGATTTAGCATTTGTTGCGAAATAGCAGTGAGCTGCCACAATGCAACCTGTGCTTCAGGTCATCTGTCAAAAAAGAATAATAATATTACAAAACATTAATATTTACATCACATAGAAGACAAGTTCAAAGACAGCAGAACTGATGAGGAGAAAAACAGCTCTGCCCTGCAGGCCAACACATAAGCACCTTTGGAGAAAACTCAAGAAGTTATCTCAAGATCCTTATACTTCATTCATTCTGTAAATAAATAAACAAACTATAAACATATACTCCTGCAATGATAAATGAATGCTGTGTGCTCTATACCTCTCAATTCTGAAACTTTTCTTATTTGGATAAATAAAAACCTTCATTGTTACAGTGTTATTTCCATTTCAGATGCTAACCTTAAACAAATGGGTGAGGCTCGCTTTGGAATGGAAAAGAGCTTGCCAAAGATCCACATGTGAACACCTGGATTCTTGCTTCTTCTTGTTTCCACTGCTTAGGATACATCTGCTCCTAAAAGTTATAAGTTGACTCAAAGTGAGTTTATTTGGCAGTCTGTAGTTCTACCTAAGCCATAGCTTACACCTGGATTTAAAATGATAGTAGAGGACACATGCCTTTGCAAACTTAAGTCATATCTCAACAAGCACCTGAAAAGTTATTCTAAAACTAGATGGTCTGAAGAAAATGTCAGTGGTGGTTGCCTGTGTAAAACTTGCCACCATGAAGCTTTCCAGTTCCAGTCTTCAGTAGAACCGTAAAGCAGATTTTTAACTGAAACCGATGTCCTTGGTGATTCATAAAATACAAGCCATTTTTTAGAAGAAACAAAAGCATATCAGAGAGCACAAAATTAATACCCATGACTCCTGATATAAAACGAAATGATCACTCTGTGCAAGAAACTGAACATTATTTACAGCTGTAATGCAGAGCCTCAGGTAAATGGGAAAATCCGATTATTTTCCAAGAGCTAGTTCTTTCAGACAGTTTGTTTCAATGAACAGGTTCAGTTCCCTAGTTTGTTTACGTAATCATTCAGTGACATCACATATGCACTATTATATTATCAATACACCCAATAATAATGTGAAACATGGATGTTTTACATGTCTTAACCACGTAGAGTGAATAAAGTAGTCTTCATTTTATGTGTTCGGTCCATGTGTGTGCATATCAGCGGCTCATCGGTCTTCAGTCCAAGTCAAACTGTTTCCTCAGTTCAGTGACTGCTCGTGGAACATTTACATTTAGTCATTTAGCAGACACTTTTATCCAAAGCGACTTACAAATGAGGACAATGGAAGCAATCAAAATCAACAAAAGAGCAATGATATGCAAGTGCTATAACAAGGTTTTCTTTTTTCTTTTTTTTCTTTTTTTATATAATAAATAAAAACTGGAGCGCTGAATCAGTTAATTCATCATAGGGTCACATATGCCAGTATTTTGGCTCGTCGCAAGTCGGAGTGACTGTCAGACATCTGAAAGTGAGTTTTGATTCAATAACATGTAAATCTGTGCTGCTCGAGCTGCGAACTGATTCAGACGATTCAGTCTGATTTAGTGAACTGGTTCAAATAGTACATTAAAAAGAACCAGTTTAAAAGAATGATTCGTTTGTGAACTGGACATCACTCCGGACCGTTTGTCTGAGGCTCTGGATTACAGGTAATAATGTTGTATATAATGTTTCTTGCACAAACCAATCATTTCTCTTCACAAGACCTCAATATATCATCAGGAGCCACTGGTATTAATTAATTTTATGTTCCTTGGTATGCTTTTTTAATTATTATTCAAAAAATACGGGCAGCCACTGACTTGCATTTTATTAATCACCTAGGACCACGGTTTCAGCTAAAAAATATATATATATGTTTACTGTTCTACTGAAGAAAAAAGTCACCTACATCTTGAATGGCCTGAGAGTGAGTAAATTAACAGCAAATTGGGTGAACTGTCCCTTTAAAAATAGACTGACCAACTAGCAGTGAGCCAAGTAGCAGTGATGCTTGCCTTAGCAAACAGACAACTGCATGCTGCCTACAGCACAATTACCAAGATGTTATGATGCAGTTTTATGGTGTTTCTTTAAGATGTTATAAATACTGAATATAAACTATAATTTTATACTAGGGATAGAAACTCCTCCACTTGCGACCAAAACAGAAGCAGATCCTGCTAAACTGTATTGAGAGTTTAAAGGGGAAGTTGCTGTGGGTTACACCTCGAGATCAGGCCCCTTTTCCTCTGCTGGACCATTAACTGCAGCACGGACCCCCGCCTGACACCCCTAGAGGGAACAAAGGCTAGAAATTAAGCACAGATGTCAAAAAGTTTGTGAGAAGCCCAGAATCCTCTTTTATGGCCACATAAATTTATCACGACCCATGTGTTTGAAGTAATGTTGAGAAGTATGTGTGTTATATTGCCAACATACTGTATGTCTGCACTTTGAAGTTGTTGATATGGGATGATCCTGATATCTTTAAAAGCATATCTGATGACACAAGTTAATTGATTTATGCTCCAAGAGTGAAGGCTCTGGTCAGAACTGATATGAGATAAGACTACTGTTTGGAGCCAGTCAGTGGCTTTCACTAAGGCAAGCATTACTGTTACGATTCCTCATTCTTAGAGTCAAGGATTTCAACAGAACCCTAAACACAAGTAAACTAAATCATGAAAGTAAGCAACAACTTAGAAACCACCAACTTGTAAAAAATGAAAAAAGCACTTAATTGTAGTTAGCAGTACTTCTAATCTTAAAAATGTTTCTTAAAAATAAACTGTACTTGCAGATAAAATTATTATAATAAAATTACACCTAAGTGTGCATAAAATGCACTTTCATGATTGTTTCTAAACACACTTATGTAGTTTTTTTAAGTTTCTAAATGTTTTATGGTTTAATTATGTGTTTTAATAATATTTGTCATGCTTTAAAGAAGTGCACTTATTTTAATGTGTTGACTAACATACTAAATCACAAGTAAAGTACTTGATTATAATTTTAACTGTATTGTGATATTAAATGTTACATTTAAGGTTAATATATTTTAAATGTACTGAACTGCAAAGTGTATTTTTCACAAATTAGGGCTTAGCAACAACACAGAAAAATTTGCATAGAAATATTCAAATATATTTTTAAAGGATTCTGAATATGTCTACATTTATTTATTTAAGGGTTTATTTTAAAATTGTGTATATATATATATATATATATATATATATATATATATATATATATATATTTTTTTTTTATTTTTTTTTTATTATTATTATTTAAATGCCCCCAGTAACAATGATGAGCCTATAACTTATAACAACATAATAACAAATAACAACATAAAATACAGGTTGAAATCTTAGGTTAGACAGTGTAATGCCTCTTGGCAGTGAGTTTTGTAATTACAATATAAGCACAGGCATAAATCTCATTAATGTGCTGAAATTTAAATGGAGACTGTGGTTTGTCGAGGGTGGTCTCGCCCCTGCAGGGGGACACGTTCACATTAAACGACCTGTAATCTCTGCTACACGGCTTTGAGTTCCTCATTCATCATCGCTACCTGCCAACACACATCAAAACAGCAAGAGGATGGCAACAACATACATTTATTCCTAAATCATAGCATCATAGCAAGGCTTTGGAGGTTATCACTTTCATCTATCAGTGCAATGCTGCAATGACTTGGTTAATGTTGCGTGCAGGACTTGTGCTGGGCTGTGTGATGAATTGAACAATCCAGAATGCTTATATTACATAATTTGACATTTGTTCCTTTAAATTAATATGTAAGAAGTGGACTGTCTCTACACCCTCTGTACATAAACCTTTATACAGACTCTTTTCATTAATATCAGAAGATTACTCTAAAAGATCAAGTCAAATAACGATTTTTATAATGCGTTTATGGTGTGTCATCTTCTTTTGTGGGAGCTTGATTACAATATACTATACTTTTAATCTATGGAAACCATTTCCAGAGCAAAGTAATTGAAGAGATATGAAAGTAGTGATGGTATGTTGCCATGGACAGCAGTGAAATATCCAGTTTTGAGGTCATTATACTAACTAACTAACTAAATAAAATAAAAAAATTAAATAAATACACAGTGGTTCAGCTGACTAATCATAATCATGTATTCCAGAAATTCACATATTTGCAGATCAAGATCCATTATTAACCCTCATGCTGTGTTCTTGTCATTATGAATGGGAGAGGATTTAGTTTTTTCCCCAAAAATGCTATTTTATATTATTTTATTGCTTTGGACTAAAATTTACTGACTTTGCTCACATAGGGTAGAACCACTTTCCCAAAAAAAATAGTGATAATTTTTGTACTTTTCTGGGATTTTATACCCCAACCTTGTTACACTTGTGGTGTTTCAGTCAAAAATGACCAGCCTACAAAAATGGATTATACATTTCTCTTTATGTTATATTATTACCAAATATTGGATGTAATCTTTTTTTTTTTTGCATTTCTTCTTGGAACCGATTTATTGTATGCCTCATTGAGCGAACATAAGGCCTATGATCAATCAGCTCCAAAAATAAACATAAAATCTGTTATTTGAATGAAAACACGTTAACAAAAAGACTGAATCCAAGATTTGTCAATAATATAGCATAACAAAAGATTTACAACCAATTTTTAAAAGGCAGGACATTTTTTGACACCAAATTAGGTAAAGGATTTCCAGCAAAGTACAAGCGATAATTTTAGTTTTGTTTTTGAGTTTGGCAAGCGGTTATGAAAACATGAATGATTTATTTTAATGTGGTGCGCTGTCACCCTCGCTATGTAAAAATCAGTCTCTTGACAAAGGCTCGGGACAAAAAAAAAAAAAAAACGAATTGAAAATGTAAGCCAGAGAAGAGATACTGTTTCTCGAGCGCCTTCCGCGAGCACGATTAGAGATGGAGTGAAACACGGACAAATGCATTTCATCCATTTGGAAGTTCCACTGGAAGTTCAACATGGCACCTCATGGCAAAGAACTCTCTGAGGATCTGAAAAAAAGAAAGTTGTTCTACATAAAGATGGCGTAGTCTATAAGAAGATTGCCAAGACCCTGAAACTGAGCTGCAGCACGGTGGCAAAACCATACAGCAGTTTAACAGGACAGGTTCCACTCAGAACAGGCCTCGCCATGGTTGACCAAAGAAGTTGAGTGCACGTGCTCAGCATCATATCCAGAGGTTGTGTTTGGTAAATAGACGTATGAGTGCTGCCAGCATTGGGGGGGTCATCCTGTCAGTGCTCAGACCATACGCCGCACACTGCATCAAATTGGTCTGCATGGCTGTTGTCCAAGAAGGAAGCCTCTTCTAAAGATGATGCGCAAAAACGCCCGCAAACAGTTCCCTGAAGACAAGCAGACTAAGTACATGGATTAATGGAACCGTGTCCTGTGGTCTGATGAGACCAAGATAAACTTATTTGGTTCAGATGGTGTCAAGCGTGTGTGGCGGCAACCAGGTGAGGAGTACCAAGACAAGTGTCTCTTGCCTACAGTTAAGCATGGTGGTGGGAGTGTCATGGTCTGGGGCTGCATGAGTGCTGCCAGCACTGGGGAGCTACAGTTCATTGAGGGAACCATGAATGCCAACATATACTGTGACATACTGAAGCAGAGCATGATCCCCTTCCTCCGGAGACTGGGCCGCAGGGCAGTTTTCCAACATGATAACGACCCCAAACACACCTCCGAGACGACAACTGCCTTGCTAAAGCATGTCTCCAGACCTAAACCCTATTGAGCATCTGTGGGGCATCCTCAAACAGAAGGTGGAGGAGTGCAAGGTCTCAAACATCCTCCAGTGACTCCAGTGGCAACCTGTGAAGCTCTGATGAACTCCATGCCCAAGAGGGTTAAGCCAGTGCTGGAAAATAATGGTGGCCACACAAAATATTGACATTTTGGGCCCAATTTGGACATTTTCACTTAGGGGTGTACTCACTTTTGTGGCCAGTGGTTTAGACATTAATGGCTGTGTGTTGAGTTATTTTGAGGGGACAGCAAATGTACACTGTTATACAAGCTGTACACTCACTACTTTGCATTGTAGCAAAGTGTCATTTCTTCAGTGTTGTCACATGAAAAGATATAATAAAATATTTACAAAAATGTGAGGGGTGTACTCACTTCTGTGAGATACTGTATAACAACCTTGCTCGCAACGCTGATTCAGAGGTTTTCCATGCAGAATTACTGGAGACCCCCTCTCGCAGGGCTTCCCTCGGGGCACAGGGACATTCTCTGGAGCTTGTGGGAGAGAAGGAGCTTTATGTGTCTCATGGTGAGTCATTTGAGTGTAAAACCTTCCACTGCTGGAGACCACAGTCTGCTGACAGCTCACTTTTCAGTCTGTAATGAACCCAATTTCTCCACACACGTAGAACAATTTTGACCGTACGCTTAAAGGAGAAGTTCACCCGAAAATGAAGACTGTCACCAGATACTCAATCTCATGTTGTTCCAATCCTGTATTACTATTTTCTGAAAGTAATACAGAAAAGTTCTGATGAATGTTCACTTCTCCTTTCCAAACAGTGAAAACAGACCCTTCAAAAAGGTACTATAAAAATACTATACAAAAATCTTTGTGCTACTTAATATTTCCAGAATCCTATAATAGTTCTGTTGCTTTGTGAATTTAACCCTCCAAAAAAAAAATTGTGTTGTGGGCAGTGTTGAGGGTAATGCATTATAATTAACCCTAGTGACATAATCAGATTACTTTTAAGTAACTAGTAGAGTAATGCATTACGTTTAATTTTTTTACATTTGAAATATCAAATAAGTTTTTTTTTTGCAAATAAATAATGCAAGTTATTTTGTTTTCCCATTTATTCACTGACACATTTCCTGTCCCCACTTCAAGTTTCAAGTTTCAAGTTTTATTTGTCACATACACGACTATACAGAGATTGTATAACCAGCAGTGAAATGTGAATCAGGTCCGCTCCATGGACAGTGCAATTATTGTGGGATACAACACAAGGGAAGTATGCAAAAAATAAAATGAATAAAAAATAAGATATAAAGCACAGAATATAAAATATAAAGTATAAGAGAATGTGCATGACAGTATGCTGTAGAATTAAATATTAAGATAAGCATGACTGTACGGGAGGGGGAATGTGCAAACAGGTTGAACATGGTGACATGAGCAGCAATCACAAAAATAATAAATATTAAATTTGATAAGATATCAAGATACAGAAAGTGTTGTGTGCAAATGACAGTATTGTGTGCAAATGACACTGTCAGTATGAGGTAGATGATAATGAGTGTGAGTATATTACTGATTTTGAGTGATTAGTAAGTGAAGTCATCATGATGTTAAGAGGCTGAGTTCAGTTCAGTTTGAATTCAGGAGCCTGATGGCCTGGGGGAAGAAGCTCCTCCTGAGTCTCTCAGTTTTTGCCATCAGGCAGCGGAAGCGCTTACCAGATGGCAGCAGAGTGAATAGACAGTTTCCAGGGTGATATGAGTCCTTGGTGATTTTGACAGCTCTGCTTCTGCAGCGTTTGATGTAGATGTCCTGCAGAGAGGGGAGAGCAGACCCAGAGATGCGCTCAGCTAAGCGCACAACTCTCTGCAAGGCCTTGCAATCTTGGCTGGAGCTGTTTCCATACCACACTGAGATACACTGAGTCAATACACTTTCTATGGTCCCTGCATAGAAAGTTTTCAGGATTGATGGTGAGACCCTGAATTTCCTCAGCTGTCGCAGATGGTACAGTCTTTGCCTGGCTTTCTTAACCTGTGTTTGTATGTGTGTAGTCCAAGTCAGGTCCTCAGAGATGTTTACACCGAGGTACTTGAAGCTGCTTACTCTCTCCACAGGGGTCCCACTGATCATAAGAGGAGTGTAGGGCAGCAGGTGTTTCTTTCTGAAGTCTACAATCAGCTCTTTAGTTTTGCTCACATTCAGAAAAAGACAGTTGTCCTGGCACCATGATGTTAGTCTCTCTACCTCACCCAAGTATGCGGTCTCATCATTGTTGGAAATGAGGCCCAGAACCACAGTATCATCAGCAAATTTGATAATAGATGTGGAGCTGTGAGAGGACACGCAGTCGTGTGTGTAGAGAGAGTAGAGCAGGGGACTCAGAACGCAGCCCTGCGGGGCTCCTACGTTCAGGGTGATGGAGTTTGAGGTGTACTGGCCTACCTTCACCACTTGAGGTCTGCCGGTGAGGAAATCTTGAATCCAGTCCCAGAGTGAAGTGTTTAGGCCGAGGCCTGTGAGTTTATTAGTCAGCTTGGTGGGGACTATGGTGTTGAAGGCTGAGCTATAGTCTATAAATAGCAGCTTTGCATAGTTACCATTGCTGCTGTCAATGTGTGTGAGGGAGGAGTGGAGAATGTGAGAGATGGCATCATCAGTTGATCTATTGGAGCGATAAGCAAACTGAAGAGGGTCCAAAGTAACAGGGATGGATGAGCTAATGTGGCTCTTAACAAGTCTCTCAAAAACCTTCATGACTATTGATGTGAGGGCCACTGGTCGATAGTCATTCAGGCAGGAGGGCTTATTGTTCTTAGGCACAGGGATGATGATGGATTTTTTAAAGGAGGTGGGAACTACAGAGGTAGCAAGGGACTCGTTGAAGATAGAAGTGAACAAACCAGCAAGCTGATCAGCGCATGATCTCAGAACCCGGCCTGTGATCCCGTCAGGTCCAGCCGCTTTCCTGATGTTCACTCCCTTTAGAGCCCTCCGAACCTCGTCCTCCGACACGGTGATCACATGATTCTCGCTTCTCTGCCTGCTGCTTCCTGACGCGCTGCTCGGCAGAGCCGCGCTGCCGCCGTTGCAATCAAAGCGGCCATAGAATGTGTTTAACTCGTCGGCCAGCGACGGATCTGCACTCATCTCCACGGAGGATTTGTTCCCAAAGGCACAGATGGTCCTTAGTCCCTGCCACATGCGTCGAGAGTCATTGAGCTGAAAATGAGACTCAATTCTCTCTTTGTATCGATACTTCCTTCAGTCTGAGGCTAATTAATTTCACTTTTGGTGTGAAAGGGCCTTTACTATGGAGCTCTTTAAGGGACATGGTGTGGGAAAATTTTGGGGTGAGTGGAAAAAATTTGGGGTGGGAGGAACAAACATTTTTCAAATGTTTTGCGTTCTCTCGCAAAGATATTTGCGTTCTCTCACAAAACCAGTTGAATTCGGACAAACTTCTGCCTGTTTACTTTACAGCTTGCAGTGGTTCATACAGCTCCTTATGTTCACAATGGAGCGGTTCATAGAGTTTTATTTTGAACTTGGACTCAATAAAGTACAACCCCAAATCAGAAAAAGTTGGGACAGTAAGGAAAAAGCAAATTAAAAAGAAAGTAGTGATTTCTAAATTTACTTTGACTTGTATTTCATTGCAGACAATATGAACACAAAATATTTCATGTTTTGTCTGGTCAACTTCATGTCATTTGTAAATATACATCCTTTCCTGTCATTCAGACCTGCAACACATTCCAAAAAAAGTTGGGACAGGAGCAATTTAGGGCTAGTAATGAGGTAAATTGGTTAAATAATGATGCGATTTGAATCAGGTGATGTCAACAGGTGATTGTAATTATGATTTGGTACAAAAGCAGCATCCAAGAAAGGTCTAGTCCTTTAGAAGCAAAGATGGGCTGAGGATTGCCAGCTTGCCAACAAATACGTGAGAAAATTATTGAAATGTTTAAAAACAATGTTCCTCAAAGAAAGATAGGAAGAGATTTGGATATTTCATCTTCAACAGTGCATAACATAATTAAAAGATTCAAGGAATCTGGAGGAATTTCAGTGTGTAAAGGACAAGGGCGCAAGACTAAGCTGAACAACCGTGATCTCCGATCCCTCAGGCGGCACTGCATCAAGAATCGTCATTCATCTATAAGCGATATCACCACATGGGCTCAGGACTACTTTGGCAAACCTTTGTCAAGTACCACAATACGTAGTTACATCCACAAATGCCAGTTAAAACTGTACTGTGCCAAAAGGAAGCCCTATGTTAACAGTGTCCAGAAGCGCCGTTGACTTCTCTGGGCTCGGAGGCATCTGGGATGGACCATCACACAGTGGAAACGTGTACTGTGGTCAGATGAATCAGTATTTCAGGTATTTTTTGGGAGGAATGGACGCCGTGTGCTCCGGACCAAAGAAGAAAAGGCTCATCCATTTTATTACCAGCAACAAGTCCAAAAGCCAGGGTCTGTCATAGTATGGGGTTGTGTCAGTGCCATTGGCAAAGGTAACTTGCACTTCTGTGATGGCAACATTAATGCTCAAAAGTACATAGAGATTTTGGAGCACAATATGCTGCCTTCAAGAAGACATCTTTTCCAGGGACGTCCATGCATATTTCAACAAGACAATGCAAAACCACATTCTGCACACATTACAAAGTCCTGGCTGCGGAGGAAGAGGGTACGGGTACTTGACTGGCCTGCCTGCAGTCCCGACATGTCTCCAATAGAGAATGTGTGGCACATTTTGAAGCGCAAAATGCGACAACGAAGACCCCGTACTGTTGCCCACCTTAAGACTTGTTTGCAGGAAGAATGGGACAAAATTACACCTGAAACACTTCATCACTTGGTGTCTTCAGTCCCTAAACGTATTTTAAGTGTTGTGAAAAGAAATGGCAACATTACAAAGTGGTAAATGCTTTACTGTCCCAACTTTTTTTGGAATGTGTTGCAGGTCTGAATGACAGGAAAGGATGTATATTTACAAATGACAAAATAACAAATGAAGGTGACCAGACAAAACATGAAATATTTTGTGTTCATATTGTCTGCAATGAAATACAAGTCAAAGTAAATTTAGAAATGACTACTTTCTTTTTGTATTTGCGTTTTCCATACTGTCCCAACTTTTTCGCAACAAGTGTTTAGTTCAAGACACGGGTTTGGGACATTCTAAAACGCTTAATGTGGCTTAATGTATTACAACAGTGACATTGGAGGACTAAATTCGATAATAATATATCCTGGTAAAAATTATTAAGCTAACATTAATTAATAAAAATGGGTTTCTGACTCTTTTTTAGTGCTACAAACAGTCTACTAATTGAAATACAAAACACTAACAACCAAATTATCTTTTTTTTTGTTATCAACAATTTTTATTTCATTTTTTTCACACATAACACAATATAGCATCCAAAATACAACAAAACCAAACAACAGACACATACTCAACATCCCAAGGTCCAATCAAAAGGGAGGGAGAGAGGGAAGGACAACAAGAACACAAAAGTCAGTCCTCCATACAATCACGTATATCTAACAAAAAACACTGCCAAGCATCAATGGTCAAAGGCCTGGCCCCTCCAACTCACGCCGTTGCACATTCACACGTCACTATTTGCAGGAGGCTACGGATCCAATATGTTTTTCTACACATGTGTGGTGTAAACCAGTTCTGTATTATTATCTTCTTCACAGCTGTAAAACCAGCATTTTCTTTTGCATTGAACTAATACAGAGACCGGAATCATCAATAAGGAGACACAAACTTGGATTAACAGACCAATCAGTTCGCAGTAATGATGACAAAACCAGGTTTACATGTGTCCATAGACTGATGACGACAGGACATTCCCAAAACATATGCAGAAAAGTGCCTGATGATGTAGTGTTACATATATGGCAGTTCAAATTTGACTGTAGTTTCATTTTAAATCTTTTGTAAGGAGTTATGTATGCTCTATGAATGACTTTGAAGTGAATAAGACGATGAGCCAGATTTTTAGATGTTAAACTGAGATTAGACCACACTCTCTCCCGGTCGACAGATAAATTAAGGTCAGATAATTCCCTATTCCAAATAGTTTTAATAGAAAGAGGTTTTGTAATGCTATCAATAATTTTATTATATATTAAGGAAACAGATGGCCGACCAGCAGATGGTGCAATCCAGTCCTGCATAGGATCAGAGGAAATAGAAGATGCCCACGGAATGCCATACGCTTTGAGAGCAGAACGTAATTGAAGAAAGACAAAATATGCGGATGCTGGTAGACAAAATTTGGTTCTTAAAACCTGTTAGCCTGCACCAGGATGCCAGCGCACTGACCACTCTTTGTTTGAACATGATCGTTTGTGAATAGATTAAATGAAAGGGGACAAAGTTAATCTTGACAAACTATATCATTCCGAAGGTCTAAGCCTCAAGCATCGACGAAAGATCGCTGTTTTTTGATAGAAAGCTTATAAAAAATGTATTTGCTAAATTTGTGTTAGCAGTACACATCAAAACATTTATAAAAAAACACAGTACATACCAGATTCATCCTGATAATGAGACACAAACGTATCCACTGCTGTAAATCCTGGTTTAGTTAGAGAGATAAGGGTCCAAGGAACAACATTCCATCAAGAACTTTTAGTCCAAAGAAACAATAACGTTGTAATTTGGATCGTTATTCATTTGTTTCAGTTTCATTTCTTCAGGGAGAGTTATTATTTGTGACCGTTATGGAATGAATTACGCTAAAAAACAGCATCTTGGTGGTAAAAAACATCACAGTTTTGTAGCTTACAGTCTCACAGACAGAATGAGACCATCCAAAAAAAAAAGTTAAAGATAAGCGGAAGATTGTTTATTTGAATTCTGGCACTCCCTCTTGATGGCGCGTGACGCATGCTGTGACGCACCTGTCATCTAAAGGGGGCGTAACTAAGCGATCGTTTTTTTAGCAAACCTTTTTTCTTTCTTTTTTTCAACATTTTTTTATTTATGTGTGTGTGTGATGTGTGGAACATGGCTGTATCTGCATGATTACCATCTATATGAACGCACATCAGCGTGTAATTACCAACTATATGACTGTTATCAGAATGCTGTAAATGACTGGCTATTATTGATGATATGGCCTATCTGTATGATTATCATCTGTATGGATGCACATCAGCGTGTGATTACTGACTGCAATCAGTGTGAATGTCTGGCAATATCAGTTTATGTCTGGCAGTGCAGAGTATTGAGTATGTAGGCTACTACATACAAAGCAAATTCTTCTTTTTTTTTTTTTTTTTTTTTTTATTACTCAAATTATTCTTATTGTATTTTTAGGGCTCAAATAAATCACTTTAAATCACTACAGAAATCTAAAATTCTGTATATTATTTTATAATTGAAAAACTATGTATAATGACTAAAATAATTCTTCAATACATTTGGTAGTAATTTTCATTAAACGGGGGGGGGGGGGTATCTGGAAATATTATCAGAAAAATGATTGCAGGAATCTCATTTTTCATGGTATCTTCTTCAATTTTAAAATATAAACTCATTAGACGTGACTTTCAACCCATTACTTTTCTGGATTGCTCCGGGACTTATTTCATGTATTTGTTTATGAAATAAAATAAAAAAACATTCACTGTGGTAAAACATTTTTCAAGACACTTCAGTGTCTATAACTTTTTATTTTTTTGAGCATTATCAACTCTGGATGATGCATAGTAAAGCCTAGAGTGTCTTCTTTCCAAAGATACATAAATTGTGTGTGTAGCACATTATTGTCAGGAAATGTTACCATTTTCATTTATGTAGGTCATTTTCAGCTGTGAGGCCCAAAATGGGGGTGCAGGTTAACAGGTTTTAATGTCTGAAAAGAACAGAGGCCCTGGTTATCATATATATCCTCGCACGTGTTTACACCTAAAGAAGACCAAGAGGGTTGGACAAATGGACGATTTCCGCATACAAAATTAAAATTGTGCAATAAAGGAGTACTGTTACAAAATTTGAAGGGTCCACCTATCCGACGTTCAACCGTTTTCCAGCCAGAGTTAGCCACAACCGGACCAAATTTATAATTATCCCCTTATTTTCCTGTGCCAGTAAATAAAATATCTTGAAGTCTATTTGGTTTAACCTTGTCAGCTTCAATCACCCTCCATGAAACTGTAGATTGAGGATCAACCCAATTATGAAGAGCTTTAAACTGGAACGACCAATAATATAATTCAAAATTTGGTACAGCCAGTCTTCCTGCGCTATTAGGATGTTGTAATGTGGTAAGTTTAATTCTGGGACATTTATCATTCCAGATAAACTTAGAAATTATGGAGTTGATCTCCTTAAAGTAACCTGGAGGGGTAGAAAGTGGTAGCATAGAAAAAAAAATTAATCTAGGTAACAAATCCATCTTAACAGTGGAGATTCTTCCTTGGAGAGAGACTTTAAGATTCTTCCATCTTTGAATATCATTTTTGACCTTAACTAAAATGTTATTAAAATTGACTCTGGCAATCTTATGAATGTTTTTATATATGGCAATGCCCAAATAGATGAACGTTTCCTTAATAGGGATAAATGAAGGAATAGAATAATTAACCATAACATTGTTAATTGGCATTAAAGCAGATTTGCTCCAATTTATTTTATATCCTGATAGGCTACTAAAATTATCAAATTTCTTAATTATACTAGAGACTGAAACATCAAAGTAGTCTAAATATAGAATAATATCATCAGCGTATAATGAAATACTATGATTATGATCACTTGCGCTAAGGTTTCAAGAGACAGACAAAACAATAATGGGGAAAGTGGACACCCCTGCCTCGTTCCCCGCTGTAAAGGGAATGAGGGGGAAATAATATTACCAGTTATGACTGATGCTGCAGGTGAGTGGTATAATGTCTTAATCATAAAAATGAAGTGTTTTTATAATTCCACATATAATTCCACTCTAGCCTGTCAAAGGCTTTTTCTGCATCAAGTGAAAAGACCGCACAAGGGGTTGGGTGGGAGTCCGCAAAGTCAAGAATATGAAAGAGTCAACGCATATTGTCAGATGCATTGCACCCCTTGATGAAACCAGTTTGGTCCTCCTTGATCAGACTATGAATTACCTTCTCCATACGAGAAGCAAAAACTTTAGCATAGATTTTTAGATCACATGGGATAAGCAAAATCGGTCTGTAGCTGGAACAATCTAATGGATCTTTCCCTTTTTTAAGAAGTAATGAAATCAGTGAAGTTTTTTTATCTCTATGAAATACCCCATGTTCAATTGCAAAATTAAATGAGTTTAGCATAAGTATCCCTACCAAATCCCAAATTTCTAAATATAATTCAGGAGGGAGACCATCTAGACCCGGCGATTTGCCCTTTTGAAGGCTTTTTAGAGAGACGTGGAGTTCCTCCAAACTTAATGGGGCCTCCAAAGATTCTTTATCTATCTGTGAGATCCGAGGCAGTTCCAATTTATCTAAATACTGCTTACAAATTGGTTCATAAAAATCTGTTTCGGCTTTATACTGATTTGTGTAAAAACCTTTAAATATGTCATTAATTGCCACAGGATTCATGGTGACCTGATCATCCGATGATTTTATTGGGCTAATATATGCCTTAGACTCGCATTCTTTCAACCTAAGGGCCAATAAATGACTAGGTCTCTCTGATTCGAAATAATATTTTTGCCTAGTCCTATGTAAAATAAATTCCGCCTTTGAGTGTGAAAGTAAATCATATTCTTCTTTTAAAGAGGACAGCTGTGTAGCCTGTTGCTCAGTAAAATGTTGTTTTTGTAGGTTTTGTAATGATTGGATTTTATTTTCTAATTGTGTAAACTGGTGAGTTTTCGCTTTGGCAAAAGTAGAAGAGAAAGATATACAGAAACCATGTATAGCACACTTAGTCATTTCCCACAGTATTTGAGGATCCACATCAGAGTAGAGGTCTGCTACCCGACCCGAGCCCGACGGGTCCCGAGATACTTTTGGGTTTCGGGTCAGGTTCGGGTAATTTTTTAATGGATAGCTTCGGGCTCGGGTCGGGCTCGGGTTTGTAGCTAAACTAAAACTATATTCAGGCTTCGCTGCTTTCATAGACACATGCACACACATTATTGCACACAGATATCAGAGAGATCGCGCAGCGAACACACAGCACAGACACTTTTATTAGTAAAATAGCTTTGATAGCCTACTGACTCGCAACGTTATATTTCTCTACAATGAGGAGGTAAAATCACAGTTTTTTATTAAGTAAGCATCATTGCTTGTAGAGAGAGATGCGCAGACGCAGGTTCAAACACACGCAACTTTCATCCCTCTCTGTCTCTCTCTGTCTCTCGCTAATTCAAATAAATGATTAATTAATTCAAATAAATGCGATCTTACCGCACTACATCTCCGTGTCTGATTTAAAGTACGCCGAATGCTAACGAGCCTTAACTGACGAAAATGACCATAATTTGCACGGTGGAAGAATTATCGTCTTGTCATATACAACCATTCAAAAACTCGGCAGAATTTATGTGACCGACGCACCTGATGTTCATAAACTTTCATAACTGGTAAGTGTTTTTTCTTTTGCCTTGTGAACTGGCAGAGCCTTGATGAATCTGTTTCTTTACATGTATTTGTTTACTGATCATTGCATGCAATCGTGAAATACAGCATCTTTCTCTCTTTTTTAAAAAAATTGGCTATTCGTTGTGAAAAAAAAAAAAATGTGGGTTCGGGCTTTAAATTTAACTGTGCCGCTCGGGTCGGGTCGGGTCTGGTCGGGTCAGACAATCTCGGGTACGGGCCGGGTTTAAAAAGGGTTCAGTTTAAAGCCACTTAAAAGGAGTGTCAGTCTTACCAGCAAGGAGATCGTTGTACCGGATATATAGGGACAATATCCCAGTAGGAGAGAGGGGAGAAGAAAAAGTAAAAAACAGGTCTAGCATTTCCATCCTGCCACCATCCCCCTGTCCATTTCCATCCTGCCACCATCCCCCCCTGGGCAGCTAGGACCATGTCCGTCCCGGCCATCAAGCTCCTCCCGCCGGGCCGGAGAGACAGCGGCCGCTGTTCACCCCCAACCCCCGCAGAGCATCGGCATACGTCTGCTGCTGAGAGAGGGAGCTGATAAAATCCTCGGCTTTCTGATGGGAATCGAAGCTCTTCTGTTCCCCTTTGTGCCGTAGTTTAATTACGGCCAGATAGATGAGGAAGCGCTGGAGACCAGGCATCTTCTTCAAAACCGGATAAAATGCCTTTCTCCTGATCGCTGTAGCTGTACTAATGTCGGGAAAAAATAGTAGTGTGGCATTGTCCTGTGCGCATTTCACGGGATAAGCCTGCCTGGCACCTTTCAGGATTTCCGATCTGTCATGCCATCTTAGTACACGGAAGATGAGAGTGCACGGCCGATCGGAGCCCCTCACTCCGTCATACACGCGATGCGCCCGATCAATCTCAATGGCACGGCCCCTCAAGGAAGGAATCCACTTGGAAAGATTAACTCTGAGGAAATCAGCTGCATTGGTACCCTCCGCTCCCTCTGGCAGCCCCACAAGACGAACATTGTTCCTCCTGCCCCTATCTTCAATATCCGTCATCTTCTCAGTGAGTCGCTATAGCTTATTTCTTAAGTCCGTGACTGCCCTTCTATCCTCACGTGCATCTGCCTGAACAGAATCAACGCGGTCACGTGTCTGCTTCGCCGTGGTAACTATGGCCTCAAACTCCTCTCTTAGCTCTTTAACAGACTTGTATGTCGCTTGCATGTCCTCACGCAGTTCGCGCAATGCTGAAATCAGCATCGAGTCCATCGCATCTCTTACTGCCAAATTCACAACCGAATTCAAAGTGCTTTGCTGTTCTTTAAGTGCTAGCTTAACACCGTTAGCATTAGCATCGTCTGGGTTCTCTCTGGAGATGGTGGAATCTCTGAATTTTTTCTTCATTGGCGATAGCTCAATCTCTCTTTTCCGATCCCCTTTGTCTATCTTATCTTATCTTATCGTAATCTTTGTCTGCCGAAGCATTCATGATGGGTCTGTTACATGTCAGTGTCTGTTTAGTTCCCGTTTGCCCTTATTTGGTATTTCCTGTCCTTGTTTCTTGTAAATTAGTTCATCATCAGTTAGATCACCTGTGTTAGTAATCTTCGTTCATCCCATTCACCTGTTTCATATTAATTATCTTGTTTGCTCCTTGGTTTCCTGTCCTTTATAAGTCCTCAGTTCTCCCCTTGTCTTTGTCTTGGATTAATGTTGTTTAATGGTTTATGTGTGCTGATGCCTATTAAAGACTCCTATTCTCCTACTCCTTCGTCGAGCGCCTTGTTCTACAGCCACCTACCGTAACAGAATCCAAGACCAAAACCGAAGATGAGGAGGCTGATTTTAGTTCCCCGCAGGGATGGCCCGGGGATTATCAGCCTGCTACCGCCCACGGCGATGAGGATTCCGGCGCCCGTGGCGAAGATGGTTCCGCCGCTCGCGGCGATGATGTTTCCGCCTCCCGCGACGATGAAAGTTCTGCCGTCTGCGGCGATGATGCTGCCGCCGCCCGCGACGATGAGGGTTCCGTCGCCCGCAGCGATGATGATGCCGCCACCCGCGGCTTCCCCAGACCCGCCAAAGGCAGAGAGACACGTGCCTTTGGGGGTCCTGGTTGAATTTGAGGGGATGACATGGTTCCCAGAACCTGCTCCTCGCATGTGCCCTCCAGTGCCTGCTCCTCGCATGTGCCCTCCAGTGCCTGCTCCTCGCAAGTGCCCTCCAGTGCCTACTCCTCGCAAGTGCCCTCCAGTGCCTGCTCCTCGCATGTGCCCTCCAGTGCCTGCTCCTCGCATGTGCCCTCCAGTGCCTGCTCCTCGCATGTGCCCGCCAGTGCCTGCTCCTCGCAGTTGCCCTCCATTGGGCACCCCAGAGCCCGCTCCTTGTCAGCGCACCCCAGAGCCCGCTCCTCGCCCTCGCTCTCTAGTGGCTGCGCCTCCAGAGCTCCCCTGGTGCCTGCTCCTCCAGAGCGCCCTCACGAGCCCGCTCCTCCCGAGGGCCCCATGGTGCCCGCTCCACCAGAGCGCCCTCAAGAGCCCGCTCCTCCAGAACGCCCTCAAGAGCCCGCTCCTCCTGAGCGCCCTCTGGCGCCCGCTCCTCCTGAGCGCCCCCTAGTGCCCGCTCCTCCAGAGTGCCCACCAGAGGGGAACTTCCCCAAGGAAATTTTGGGGGGGGGCTATATATCATCTGCCTGGGTGGCCGGGCCCAAAGCCAAGGCCACGGAGCTCCCTGAACCACCTGGGCCACCTGAAAAAATAGTTCCGAGTCTCCTGCTCCGCCATGGCCTCCCGAGTCCCCGGATCCGCCATGGCCTCCCAAAGCCTCCAGTCCCACCATGGCTCCTGGAATCCCCAGACCCGCCCTGGAGGCTCCCATGTCTCCTCCACGTCCTGGCTCTGCTCCAGCCTTCAGGGCGCCTGCCCCCCCCTCCCTCGATGTTGCTATTACGGCGCGGGACGCGCCTTCCGGGAGGGGGCGATAACTGTTACATGTCAGTGTCTGTTTAGTTCCCGTTTGCCCTTATTTGGTTTTTTCTGTCCTTGTTTCTTGTAAATTAGTTCATCATCAGTTAGATCACCTGTGTTAGTAATCTTCGTTCATCCCATTCACCTGTTTCATATTAATTATCTTGTTTGCTCCTTGGTTTCCTGTCCTTTATAAGTCCTCAGTTCTCCCCTTGTCTTTGTCTTGGATTAATGTTATTTAATGGTTTATGTGTGCTGATGCCTATTAAAGACTCCTATTCTCCTACTCCTTCGTCGAGCGCCTTGTTCTACAGCCACCTACCGTAACAGGGTCCAATGCAGAGTGGTTTAAATTTTACTGACAGGATCACACAATATGTGGCAAAGTGAGCAGAGCGAAAGACTAAGCCTGCATCGTTGTCGAAGGGTCACGTGATCCCCCCAACGAAATGATCTTTTGATTATTTTATTTTGTTCTTGTATGACTCAGAAGATGAGTCTTTTTGAGTAAAAATCAACACCACTTTCAATCCAATGGAAATTTTATTCAAATCAAGTTCAGTTGGATCAACTGAGGTGTTTACATGAAATCCTTTCCATCCGATTAAGCATCAATCCACTTATAAAATAATTATTTAGGTGAATGTAAACATAGCTACTGTCCTCTTTTTGCGTGCGTCCCCAACTTCTGCTCAAGCCAGCACATGGTTATAGCCCTCGTTCTTCTCCATATTCATATTTTCAGTGTGAACACAAAAGGTAACAAAACAAAGAAAAAAAAACACTGAACAAAAGCAAGCGTTATATGATGCCACCTTTTACTTTGACTAAACTTTAGTTCCCACTCGGCAGTGCAACACAACAAAGGAGAATGGTCTGGATCACTTCAATGGATGTTATCGAGTAAGACAGAGGATCAAATTAAACCTCTGTCAGAAAGCAGTGACCCAGCAAACCTGTGGAGCCTGAAGAGCAGGCAGGTGGAGTTCCCTAGAGAGCATCAGCCTCGGTTGCTCGGTGACGTCACATACATCCTTCATGAACACACTGACACTAATCAACAGGCTATAAAATAGGTCTGTGGACTACATTACAGTGTCATTTTACTCCGCCAAATTATCTGAACTTCAAGCAGCCAAACAGCTCTGAAGCCAAGAGACTGTCAAACAATTTATACTTTAACCTAATATATTATGATAAGGATAAATAGCTTCATAGATATATTATATAATATAGAGATTCGAGATGAAGAACACAACAATTTCAGCATTTGCACAAAATCTGAATATGGCAACTATCCGGCTGATGATACTGTAATAATATGAACGATGCTGAATCAATGGCATAAGGAAGAGTGTTTTAGAGACACTTTATTATGTACACTTTGCTAGTACCGGGTTGGACCCTCTTTTGCCTTCAGAACTGCTTTAATTTTTAATGGCAGTGATTCGACTTAGTGCTGGAAACATTCCTCAGAGAATTTGGTCCATTGACATGATCACATCATGTAGCTGCTGTAGATTTGTCACTATACATCCACCACATCCCAAAGGTGCTCTATTGGATTGTGATCTGGTGACTTTGGAGGCCGTTCAAGTATAGTGAAGTCATTATCATGTTTAAGAAATCAGATTGAGATGATATGAGTTTTGTGACACGGTGCGTTATCCTGCTGGAAGTAGCCGTCACTAGATGGGGTACATTGTCATAAAGGGATGGACATGTTCAGCAACAATACTCAGGCAGACTGTGGTGTTTAAAAAATGCTCAATTGGTTCTAAGGGGTCCAAACTGTGCCAAGAAAATATATCCTACATCCAGGGCCGTAGCTGGGGTTTGCAGGGCCCCAGTGCAGGTTGTACCAGTGGGCCCTGTTTGAAATTGTTTAATTTGTATGTGCGTTATATTTATTTATTTGTGCTATTTACACAGTGCTTATGTTTTTTCAAGTTTGTAGGTGTTCAGGTACAGAAACCGAATAATCAAATGTAAAATAGCACTGCATAGTCTTCACTGTAAAAATTAAATGTACAGTCAAAACAAAATTTATTCAGACACCTTCAACATTGCTCACATTGACACAGTTTATTTGCTATAGTTTAGAAAATGGTAATAAAATATGACAAGTTAAACTGTGTCAGAACAAATTAATCTTGATAATGTCAGATAACTTTGATAGAAAGGTATGTAATGGATTACAAAATTAACCAACAATTCAGACAACTGTTAGTATGACAATATTTACACAACTATCAATTCTTTGCTGGCCAATTACCAAGCAATGCTTAATTTTGTTCAGTCTGTGGTGTAAAAAGGTTGCATTAGCAATTAAAGAAAAAACACTTAAGCAAAACATGGTCAGGTCAAAGTGTCTGAATAATTTTTGGTCCCAAATGTTTTATCAATTTTACTGGTAGTCCACTGTATGAAGAATTTTTGGATAATTTTTTTATGTCTGTCACGGTGCACACAGCAGGGAGAAACAAGGAACATGCAGACGTGGATAAACTCAAATTAACAGTCTTTAATAAAGACAAGGCAAGACAAGGCAAGACAAGACAGGGCAGGGCAGGGCAGGGCAGGGCAGGGCAGGGCAGGGCAGGGCAGGCACACAGGAACACCGGGGAGTAACGAGTAGACCAGACAAACACTAACTCAATAGACAGGACTGAAATACACAGGTAAATTAAATACACACAGCTGGAACATAATAAACTAATAATCACACTTAACAAGGACAGGAAACTAACCAAATAAGGACACAAGAGGCGAGAACACATGACACAGGACTGACAATAGGTTTGTTCGACTTGAAGCACGGCTACAGACGGCGATCAATGAGAATACTCCCCCTTTTTTTTTTTTTCCTTTTCTTTTTCTTTTTTTTCTATACACTTATGTAATATTTCTGTGACTGAATTATCCTAACTTTTTGTTTATTTGTGTATTTGATCAACCACAGGTTCTGCCATCACCTACTCTTCTTACTCATTTCCAGATAAATTGGTCAATAGCACATTTCACAAATACTATGTTCCTATAGCTGTTGTCAATTCTGTTATCTCCACTGCACTGGCCTGCTGCTCAAAGTAGGATTAGTAATCCATAAATCAAAAATTGGTAATATTTCTAACCTGCTTTGTGGATTTTGATCTGAGTGGTATTAAAATAGAAAAACAATTAAAAGACTAAACACTTGTATTTCTTTGTTTTTAGACTTGGTTTACCATTTTTTCAGTATAATTATCACAACATTAAAAGGTAATTTCTCTTTTGCATTTTAATCTTGACATTAAAAATTGTACATTTTCAGTAAATTAACTGTATTCTCTTTTAGTTGTTCTGGAAAATTAGATCAGAAACTCAGTAAATGTCTACGGATAATCGCCTTTGTCTATACATATCTTTTTGACAACATCCCTCTCTTTTATAGAGTGAGTGTTTTGGGTTATTTTGCAAAGAATTTAACTCATTGTTTTGGCTGTGTTTGTATTGAATGTGAAACTGAGCAAAGTTAATTCATTTAAAGTACTCTCTGCCTTCATTTATAGATCTTTGTGTGTGCTGGTGAGGGTTGCACTGTTAATGAAGCCAATACTGTTCACTATCAGCACACGTCATTGGCTGTCCTCACTGGCTTTCTTTTTGCCACACACCTGCCTGAACGCTTGGCTCCTGGCAGTTTTGACTACATAGGTACAGTTACAGATCCCTGCATTCTCTTTAAACTAAGAATCATGAATTCAGAACATATGGCGCTAGTGAGATGCTTTTAAAGCTCAGTAAAGTCTAATTCTAAACTGTGGTTCATTTATGCATCCTTCACAGGTCACAGTCATCAGCTCTTCCACGTGTTTGCACGTATTTCCAGATGACTGCCATTGAACTTGACATAGCTGCACGAAAGCAGTGGCTTCATGCTCATTTGCCACCAGTCACCCTTTCAGACACTGTGGGAGCTGCATTCTTTAGTGTGGTCAGCAGCCTTTGTATTGTATATGTCTTCAGTCTGGCACTTTTCTCCTTTAGATGTGTAAAGGACAAATTCATTTGAATTGTGACATTTGATAAGGTTACTCAGGGCTACTAACGAAGTTAGTTTCCCTTAAGTTAGTTTGTATATATTGTAGCCATGTGTTCAATGGCAATGATTTTATGTCAATTGGAAGAGTATAAGACTGTATAATTTATGATTATTTTGTATGTTTGATTCATGTTTTTGTAATGAGTGTCATTTGTTTTCTCTACTTCTAATCACATGCTTAACATTTGCACAATTTAAAAGCACATTTCCATGTTTTTGAAGCACATGAATCAAACTATATTATTGTTTTTACAAGTGCCTTTTTATAATCAGTCTTTTTGAAAACTGTAAAACCTTGTGTACAATCTTTATCTTTCTTAATAAATAAATCTTGTTAATATGTGAAGTTTTGTTATTTTTACTAAATAAAACTATGCAGTGAAAACTATTTGATAGCTTTTATATATTTATATAGAATATAACATAGATTATATTAGTTTATACAATATACGCTATATACTATTTTTTATTACATGTATATATTAACCGTTAACCTGTTAACTAGCACCTTATACTTATATACTTATACTATAAAAATAGTATATGCTATATACTATTTTTATATTAATACTTTTACATATTACCGTTAGACAAAACTAGACATTAGTTTTTTTTTTTTAAATAATGCATTGTCAACAATAGCATGTGCAATGCCATATCCCACTGTATAACAAATAACATTTCACATGCATCAAAAAGAAGGAACAAGGCAACAGAAGAAAAAAGGAGTGAGGGTACATAAGCATCAGATTACAGACAAATATCTATTATAGATATATTTACACTTCCATAGAATGTTACAATGCAATTTTAATAGACCAAAACATATAATAAATTGTTTCAGTTGAACATTCACAAAAAGAGCATTTTAAATCGATATCAATTTTAAATGTAGAAATTATTTTGTAGGATAAACTCTATGAATTAATATATATGAGATATCCTTAACCTTATTTGTAAGGAGGAAGTTTTGAGGTAATGACCAAACTTGAGTCCAATTCACATTATTAAAGATATTGTTCCAGTAAAAATAACAGAGCATAGAAATAATCTCTTTCAGAAACAACTATCTAATTTTATAGTTGTTAGGCTTTAACCCAGAGAAACAGACAGTACCAATTTAGACATTAGTAGTTTGTCAGCAGAAAAGCTGTTTTTTATTTTTATTTTATTATTTTATTATTATGCCTTAAACAACATATACAGACAATATAAAGCCAGGGAAATAAAGGAGAGAAAAAATAAAAGATTTTTTTTTTTTTTTTGTAATTAATTAATTTAATTTTATATACCCTTTTATTTAGCCACACTATGACAGACAAGACCAGGGGACAGAGAAAACAAGAGAGAGAAAGAAGAAAGAAGAAAAAAAAAGGTTGTGGGGAAAGTCAACAGAGAAGGGGGAGAGAGAGAGAGAAAAAAGGAGAATGGGGGATAGAGAGAGAGAAAAAAAAAAAGAATAAAAAAAAACAGACAATTTGCTTCGATACCTGCTGACAAAAAGAGAAAACAACAGAAGAAAACAACAGAAGACACAACATCAGAGAGACTGCAGCAACAACCAACATCTGTATGAATCACAATACATTCTAAATGTTAAATGTTATTGAGCAGCACACATAACTAATATTACAAAATAAGTTTTGAAGCAACAGCAGATCAAGACAATGTGTGTCTGTGAGCACCTGTTTTTACACCAATGTGAATGCTTGAGTGTACACCTGTGTGTGTGAGCGCGCTTGTGTTCATAAGGTTCCTCCATGTAAATGTTTAATAGTGTGTGTGGGGAACAACAGCCCCATCCCGCAAGGCATGAAGCAGGCATGGAAGAGACCCGGGCCCCAAACATCCGGGGGCCCCCCAGGGCACGGGACCCCCAGGAGAACCACCGCAGGGACAACTGCGGCCTCCACCCAGAAAAGGGCAGAGAAGAGCCCGAAGGTGGGACCTCCGACAGCCACAGTGTAGACGCCCCAGGGTGCCGTGGCGGCAAGCCCGCAGGCTCCACCGGCAGCCGACCACACCAGGGCAGACCGGGCCCTGGGCCCGGAGACCCAAAGGCCCCCCACCCCCCAATCGGGGCCCAGCAAGGCCAGTAGGGCCAGGCCCCGCCAAGCGACCGCTGAGAGTGGGCCGGCGCTCACCCGAGCATCCTGCCCCGGCGCGAGAAACCACCAACGCACCGGCGGCATCCTCCACCGGCAGGGCATGGTGGTGGGGTAGGGGTCGACTGAGATGATGAGTGAGGTGGAGTCTAAGGCCCGACCTGACACATAGACGTAGACAACAAGCACACATATACACAAGCATACGTTCCCACCCTCATGCACGCAAACGAATATTCACACCCTCGCCCCACATGTAGACACACAAAAATGGACACGGTACCCACACTCACACTCCCCATATGCACTCTATACTCCTAGATCCAGGCACCACCACCCCCAGAGGGGTAGTCAGCGCCCGATCCCGGAGCTGAACCCCCTTCGCTCTGGCGTGGGGACAGGAAGACCACCCCGGTCCCCGCAGCAGCAGAGAAAACCAACAGCCCAGACCCCGACCGGGCGGCCAGCTCATCCTCACAGCCCCCGGCCCCAGACAAAGAACAGAGAACAGGGGTGTGAGAAGAAAAAAAAAAAAAAAAAAAAAGACCCCATGCTTCACCTCACCCGCTCAAATGTAGTGTTGGTGTGTGTTGTTCTAAGGTGCTTTAAAACAGGGGTGCTTTAAAACAGGGGAGGGGCACCCTCCACAAGCTTGTGTCAGCTCGTCCCCTCCCTAGAGCCCTCAATGTCTATGTGCAACTTAAAATTGAGAAGTGGGCACTGGCACCAGAGGGAAGGCTGAATGAACAGACCGCCCTCCGGATGCCATTCAGTGTGCCCACCCCCAAGGCCCTATATGTATGTGTCATGTGACAGTAAGTAATGAGAATGTCTAAGCTGTAATGTGTAATTGAGATGCAGGCGGCCACGAGGAGACAGAGGAGTACCACCTCCCCCGCATCCCAGCGACACACCCGCACCTCAAAACCCTACCTATGTGTTGGTGTGATGGAGCGGGAGAAGTGAAGCCTTAGGGATGGGGACACTTTCTGCTCCCGTTAGTGACGCTCGCGCGGTGTTTGCATTCTCTATCACAGATGAAGTGAATAAAATGCAATATTTGTCAAATACACAGACGTTTCATAAACGTTTTCATGAGCAACAGATACACTTTTTATATACTGCTTAATAAAGGGCAATCTGTTCAAGAATAAAGTTCAACATAAACATATACTATTTAAATACCAATAAAGTGAGGGTATATTTGCTTTTATCAGTGTTTTTTTTATTAAAAGTGACTCAATATAACATTGCGACTACAGTAAAAAAGCTTTTACTATTCTAAAAACAGATTTGTGAGCAATATTGGAACTGAAGATGTTAGAAACACACGTCATTGTTGTCATGTGGTGAGTTTGGCCAATTGTGAAACAGCTGTGTCGTCATCAGCTCTGGAGAAACTGCGCCAGCTAAGTGAGCCGGCTACTCTCGAAACGCTATCATGGTACTTTGATGCCACATGTGACAGTGACGTGGCATCGGCGCTACTTCAAGTCAGCCGCTGATCGGTTTTCATGGCGCTGCATGAAGTCGAACACACCTAATGTCACAGTTTACTTCATTTTGCTATACTCACATAAATGAACTATAGTGTCCTGCACCCAATAGTAAAAAAAAATATAAAAAATTATATCTGGTGTCTGAATAATTTTTAGTTTGACTATGGATTAATTCTTGTTAAAACTACAAAGTAATTCAGTAAAGAGCAGTGAGTGATTTTCTTTCTTTCATTTTCTTGGATTAACATTAAGGACACCGACAGCAGCTTGTAAATTAGGCGTGATCACTTTAAGAGACAATGCATCCATTATAATGACACACATCCAATTTCTTTCTCCACTGTTTACTTTCACAAACTGATATAACAGACAGTTATTTCGAGGATATTCTCCAAGACGGGTATTTTGACAATTTTGTATGTATTTGTACAAGAGCAAGAAAAGGCAAATTCGGTGTTCAAGCGCTTTGAGACACGTCTCTCTCTGCATGTGCCCTGTGCACACAGAACACCGCGCGCTGGTGCTGAATTGGGCTCTGTCACATCTTTTTCTGTTTGCATGTTTAAACTGTGATTTGTATTTGTCCGTTCAGGTGCAGTAGGGCGCGAAGGAGAGCTTGGTTCGGTCTTGCTGTCCGTGAGATGCAGCTCTCTGCGTGCGCACGAGTACTCAATTGAGTTTTTCTGCGTCTTTTGTTAGAATGCTTTAAACTCTTTTGAATGTTTAAATTGGCAAGGCTTAAAAACACGTGCAAATGATAAGCTTTCATGACGATGTGCAGCAGTGGCCCGTCAACTGTCCTGAGTGTCTTTTTAGGCTGGCCTCAGCCAGTCGGTTAAGATCGCCAGGGGGCCCCCCTAAGCCGTGGGCCCCTATAATCGTCACCACCTTTCACCCCACTAGCGACGGCCCTGCCTAAATCATCAAATCAACAGCAGCACCCTGAACCACTGATACAAGGCAAGATGAATCCATGCTTACCTTGGTCCATTTATGTACATAATAACAAGAATTAACCACCTATAAAATCTCTGTAAGATATTTCATCATTTAAACCACTTTTTTCTCACATTTATACATTTGTATAGTCAAGTCACCTTTATTTATATAGCACTTCATACAATACAGACTGTGTACAGTGTTAAACAGGAGAATAGTGTGCTGATAATGCAGGAGGACAATAGCAAAAAGTCAGTTCATCATTGACATCATTGACTTCTAGTGTCTGTGCAATCAAGCCAACAATATTGCCAGAAATTAAGTGTCCCAACCAAGCAAGCCAAAGTCAAGGAATCAAAACTCCATCAGTGATGGAACCTTGGGAGAGACCAGGGTCAGTCTGGGGATCAGTTCTCCTCTGGCCAGACAAAACCTGCATGGTGTGGTTTTATTCCAGGCTGCCACACAGGTCTGATTGTGCAGAGGACTCAACTGGTTCTCATGGTCTTGTGCTGATGGTCGTCGATGCCATTCTTGCCATTCTTCTTACGACATAACAAGTACATCGAGTGTTATGGGAAGTGTTTATTCCTTTAACAGATTTGAATTACAGAAATGTGATAGTGTGTTATGTGTATGCCAGGATAAAGAGATGGGTCTTTATTAATAATGGATCTAAACTGACAGTGTGTCTGCCTCCCAAACAATGTTAGGTAGATCTAAAGCTGTAGATCTGCCTAACGGTGCTTGTAAATGGACGTGCATGCTTGAATTACTATTAACTGGAATGTCCACACAAGAGTTTAAAATGCTCATTGTTGTAGCTTTATTTTACCCCTACTGGTCTTCATTTCCATGTAGGCAAAAATCCAAACAAACAGTCAATAAATCCACCAGTCATTCACCTTTACAACGACTTGTATAGCATGGTACAAACAACTTAGCGTAGCGGTCAAAAAACTGTGTGTACCTTCCCTCCAGCATCACCTGTTACCTGAAGGAAGGTTCCCACCTATATATTGTGAACAATCACCCAAGAGTGACCCCTACTGGACATACACGTATATAATTCAAAGTAAAGACCAAAACTGGCTCTTACAACCGCACACAGTTGATTTTGATATTCTAGGTATTATCAAATGGCCAGAGTTTTGAGATCACAGGGGACGTGAAGGACAATGATGCAATATAAGCTTGCTCAAGAACTGAGGAGCTAAACCATTCAGGACTTTATAAGTAATTAGCAAGATTTTAAAATGTAAACAACATTTATTAGGGAGCCAGTGCAGTGTTGACAGAACCAGGCTAATACGTTCATACTTCCTGGTTCTAGTAAAAACTGCATTTTGGATCAGCTGGAGTTTGTTTATTAAGCACGCAGAGCAACCACCCAATAGAGCATTACAATAATCTAACCTTGAGGTCATAAACGCATGAATTAACATTTCTGCATTTGACATTGAAATCATAGGTTGTAATTTAGATATATTTTTAAGATGGAAAATGAAGTTTTACAAATGGGTAACACTTTAGTATAGGGACCAATTCTCACTATTAACTAGTTGCTTATTATCATGCCTATTATTAACATATTGGCTGTTAATTAGTATCTATATAGCACATATTCTGCATGACCATATTCTACAACCCCAAATCAGAAAAAGTTGGGACAGTATGGAAAACGCAAATAAAAAAAGAAAGTAGTTATTTCTAAATATACTTTGACTTGTATTTCATTGCAGACAATATGAACACAAAATATTTCATGTTTTGTCTGGTCAACTTCATGTCATTTGTAAATATACATCCTTTCCTGTCATTCAGACCTGTAACAAATTCCAAAAAAAGGTGGGACAGTAAAGCATTTACCACTTTGTAATGTTGCCATTCCTTTTCACAACACTTAAAAGACGTTTAGGGACTGAAGACACCAAGTGATGAAGTGTTTCAGGTGTAATTTTGTCCCATTCTTCCTGCAAACAAGTCTTAAGGAGGGCAACAGTACGGGGTCTTTGTTGTCGCATTTTGCGCTTCAAAATGTGCCACACATTCTCTATTGGAGACAGGTCGGGACTGCAGGCAGGCCAGTCAAGTACCCGTACCCTCTTCCTCCGCAGCCAGGACTTTGTAATGTGTGCAGCATGTGGTTTTGCATTGTCTTGTTGAAATATGCATGGACGTCCCTGGAAAAGATGTCTTCTTGAAGGCAGCATATTGCGCTCCAAAATCTCTATGTACTTTTGAGCATTAATGGTGCCATCACAGAAGTGCAAGTTACCTTTGCCAAGGGCACTGACACAACCCCATACCATGACAGACCCTGGCTTTTGGACTTGTTGCTGTTAACAGTCTGGATGATCCTTTTCTTCTTTGGTCCGGAGCACACGGCGTCCATTCCTCCCAAAAAATACCTGAAATACTGCTTGCGCCCTTGTCCTTACGCACTGAAATTCCTCCAGATTCCTTGAATCTTTTAATTATGTTATGCACTGTTGAAAGTGAAATGTCCAAATCTCTTCCTATCTTTCTTTGAGGAACATTGTTTTTAAACATTTCAATAATTTTCTTACGTATTTGTTGGCAAACTGGCGATCCTCGGCCCATCTTTGCTCCTAAAGGACTAGACTTTTCTTGGATGCTGCTTTTGTACCAAATCATAATTACAATCACCTGTTGACATCACCTGTTTCAAATCACATCATTATTTAACCAATTTACCTCATTACTAGCCCTAAATTGCTCCTGTCCCAACTTTTTTTGGAATGTGTTGCAGGTCTGAATGACAGGAAAGGATGTATATTTACAAATGACGAAGTTGACCAGACAAAACATGAAATATTTTGTGTTCATATTGTCTGCAATGAAATAGAAGTCAAAGTAAATTTAGAAATCACTACTTTCTTTTTTATTTGCGTTTTCCATACTGTCCCAACTTTTTCTGATTTGGGGTTGTACATCCCTAATCCTACCCAATACCTAAACTTAACAACTACCTTTCCAACTATAAACTAAAGCAGCAAATTAGGAGTTAACAGTTTGTTAATACTGAGAATGTGACATTAAAGGCTAGAAACAAGGCTTTCAAAGGACAGATTGTTACCTTGGTTATACCTTGGTATAGGTTATTACATTTGTAGGTTTTTAGTTTGGGAATTAACACCTCTTTTTTCAGAATTTAGCAGAAGGAAATTACTAGTGATCCAGTTTTTTTTTATATCAAATATGCATTCCGTTAATTTAGCAAATTGGTATGTTTTGTCAGGCCACAAAGAAATATAGAGCTGAGTATCATCAGCATAACAGTTAAAGCTAACACCATGCTTCCTGATGATATCTCCAAAGGGTAACATGTAAATCGTGAAAAGCAACGGTCGCAGTACTGAGCCTTGTGGTACTCCAAACTGCACTTATGATCGGCATGATACCTTTTTATTCACTGCTACCGTTGATGACGGTCAGATAAGTATTATTTGAACCATGTCAATGCAATTCCACTAATTCCATCATAATTTTCAATACTATATCTTGGGATATTCTGGACTATGAAGGATCCATCAGTTGTATCCTTCATTCCCCTAAAAACGAAGGACAGATTTTGAGGCCATATTTGAAGGAGCCTTCGAATTGGGACAGCCTTCAACAAACTCTTCTCGAATAGAAAACTCAAAATAATGATTATAACACAAATTATGGGATTATTTGCTCAATGGTAAAATGGAAATGTTCTCTCAGTAGTTCGCAGTTCATAGGAGAAACTGATTTTTTTTTACTTGTCCAATAAAAAAGGTATAACACATTCAACTCAGCATCACCTTTCTATGGACTGCTGCACAAGACCACCCACATTCCTCACATTGACCTAATGCTGAACATTGATGCAGACAGGAGGTCTTTAACTGAACGCCAGGAGGCTTCTGAGATCCTTGTAATGAATTTGTAGAGGCTTAAAATGGGTAACCTAATGCAAAGACCTAAAGAAAAAAGAGTGTGCCAACTTGAGTTGAAGGGGTTCAAGCCAGTAAAAAAAAACTCACCCACTCTTACACTGGACTCACACGATTGCTGCCAACGGTATTTGTTGGGTAACTGACTTCACTGAATCCACGGTCTTTGTACTGATGCTCTGCCTGCCTGCAAGGTAACAGTTTACTGATGCTGAGAATATTTTATATCCAAACTTTTTTTTGACTAACATGTGTAGCTTCCAACCACTTGAGCAAATCGAATATCTATGATAGCAGACATCTGGGTTTACTTGCTACCAAGTTCATCAACCAAAACTTGAATATATTTCAAATATTAGCTGCCATTAACTTTGCAGTTTTATTGCATGGTTCTCTGAAATATTTAATTGATCAGTCACAACATTGAGCAGTCAGATTCCCTAATATTTGCCATTGTCCATGGCAATGCTGTTGCCAGACTTCTCAACTGGGTAACTGAATCTGCAGCTACTTTCATGTGCATATTACTGTAATGCTGTTGTAGTGTTTGTCTTTTTGCTGGACAGATTGTTTTTTTAATGGACTTTTTTTTTCTTAATGGAAGCTTTACCATAATATAATCAAATTAATATATCCCATCCACAATAGCAAGTATTATCTTTATTATAAGCGGGATAATGTACAGCCTGTTAGTATCACAAAATAAAGACCCATCAGCTCCATGTTGTCAGGCCTGTGTCCCCGTGTCCTGTGTTTTTCTCCTCATTGTGCCTTCCTTGCCCTAGTTTTCTTTTCTTCATGTCCTTATTTTTCCTGCCTCATAGTTCATTATAGTTTATGTGTGTTCCTGCCTGTTCCGTGTGCTTCTGGATTTGAAAGAATAAAGACTGTTTATGTTAATTTCCCTTTGTGTCCGCGCTCCTTCGTCTCCTCGTCTCCATCACAGTAGTGTGAAGCGTGACAGAATACCGGACCAAAACAGAAAAGTAAGTAGCGTCCCCTCTCCCCGTGTTTGTTTTCCTGTTTGTTTCTCCCCGCGGCATGGAAACCGCTGCACTCTTCATTGCCCTAGCCTGTAGGGATCTCCTCTTCGTCGAGTATGTCTGGGAGTTCTGCCCCGAGCCAGAACCAGCTCTCCGTCAAGTCCGTCAAGCCTGTCAAGTCTGTCAAGCCTGCCGGCCGCCACTACATCAAGCCCTCCGACCGGCACATTCACCCCCAACCAAATGAAGAGGATGAGGAAAAAAAAGATTGTTTGCAGCCCTCATCCTAGCCTCTGAATTGGCTCCAGCCACAGAGCTCACTCCAGTGTCTGCTCCAGCCCCGGAGATCTCTCTAGTGTCGGCTCTATGCCCAGAGCTCGCTCCAGTGTCGGCTCCTGGCCCAGAGCGCACTCAAGTGCCCGCTCCTCCAGAGCGCCCTCAAGTACCCGCTCCTCCAGAGTGCCATCCTGTTCCCGCACTAAGCCCAGGGAGGGCTCCTGATCCCCAGTTAAGCCCAGAGAGGGCTCCACTCCCCAAGTTCAGCCCTGTAAGTTCCCCCGATATTTAAAAAAAAAAAAAATTTAGGGTTTAGTAGGGCTCCGGTCGTAGAGGCCGGTGCGGGGGCTGGGGGCTGGGGCCGCAGCCTCGGAGGCAGATCCGCCATGGCCTCCCGAGTCTCCTGATCCGCCATAGCCTCCCGAGTCTCCTGATCCGCCATGGCCTCCCGAGTCTCCTGCTCTGCAATGGCCGCCCGAGCTCCCTGCTCCGCCTTCGGTCCCGGAACAGGCGCCACCCTGGAGGCCTTCCGTCCTGGACCCCTGTCCCTTGAGGCCTCCAGAGCGGATAACTTGCCTCGGTATATAAGTCACATTTTATTAGTGCATTTGGACATTATGTAAAATACTAGTAAATTAAATGAAAACATGCAAACCTAATCCACAACAAATCCTTTACATTTAACAGTATTCAGAACTGAATTGGGAAGAACAATTTAAAAATGAAAAATTAATTTTAGTGCCGTACTTTGTAAACAGCATTAATTATAAATGCCAAGCCTAAAATAATTTATTTCAAGCAAAACTTAAACTACCGCCATGCAGGAAATATATATAATTTGTCTCATGTACCTTGGCACAAATAATAGAGTGTGCGTTTTGCATATGGTTTGCATCCTTGACATTAAATGCATTATATCCACCTTAGTTTTACATAAGACTAAGCGTGGCCAATTGTAACTTGAATGTGCAAGGCTTCCAGTGTCATTCGTTTCAAGTTTAGCTGTTTAAAAACAGTCCATTATGCTTCTTGATTTACAAACTGGTATTTTTATCATAATATTTTAACTGATTATCATAATTATAAACACATTTACTGCACTTTGTTATATATCAGCTAATTAATCAGAATCTTGCACATTCACAGAAAATTGCTTACTTCTAAATTGAAATGTAAGGCAGATAAGTGTCAGCATGTTTTACAGGTGCATCTCAATGAATTAGAATGTCGTGAAAAAGTTCATTTTTTCTTGCAAGTTATTTCAAAAAGTGAAACTTTCATGTATTTTAGATTCATTGCATGCAAAGTAAAACATTTCAAAAGTTTTTTTGTTTTAATTTTGATGATTAGAGCTTACAGCTCATGAAAGTCAAAAATCAGTATCTCAAAATATTAGAATATTTACATTTGAATTTTAATTAATGACCATCCCTACAGTATAAATTCCGGGTATCTCTTGTTCTTTGAAACCACAATAATGGAGAAGACTGCTGAGTTGGCAATGATCCAGAAGATGAACATTGATGCCCTCCACAAAGAGGGTAAATCACAGAGGGTCATTACTGAAAGGTGTGGCTGTTTACAGAGTGCTGTATCAACGCATATTGAATGCAAAGTTGACTGGAAGGAAGAATTTGGGTAGGAAAAGGTGCACAAGCAACAGGGATGACTGCAAGCTTGAGAACACTATCAAGCAAAGCTGATTCAAACACTTGGGAGAGCTTCACAAGGAGTGGACTGAAGCTGGAGTCAGTGCATCTAGAGTCACCACGCTCAGACATCTTCAGGAAAAGGGCTACCAAGCCACTTCTGAACCAGAGACAACGTCATCAGCGTCTTACCTGGGCTGTGGAGAAAAAGAACTCAGTGGTCCAAAGTCCTCTTTTCAGATGAAAGTAAATTGTGCATTTCATTTGGAAATCAAGGTCCCAGAGTCTGGAGGAAGAGTGGAGAGGCACAGAATCCATGTTGCTTGAAGTCCAGTGTGAAGTTTCCACAGTCAGTGATGATTTAGGCTGCCATATCATCTGCTGGAGTTGGTCCAATGTTTTCTGAAGTCCAAAGTCAACGCAGCCATCTACCAGGAAATTTTAGAGCACTTCCATGCTTCCTTCTGCTGACAAGCTTCATGGAGATGCTGATTTCATTTTCCAGCAGGACTTGGCACCTGCCCACACTGCCAAAGGTACCAAAAGCTGGTTCAATGACCATGGTGTTACTGTGCTTGATTGGCCAGCAAACTCACCTGACCTGAACCTCATAGAGAATCTATGGGGTATTGTCAAGAGGAAGATGAGAGACACCAGACCCAACAATGCAGATGAGCTGAAGGCCACTGTCAAAGAAACCTGGGCTTCCATACCACCTCAGCAGTGCCACAAACTGATCACCTCCATGCCACGCCGAATTGAGGCAGTAATTAAAGCAAAAGGTGCCCCTACCAAGTATTGAGTACTGTGACACCTGTCCCGGGAACCAATCAGCGTCGCCCTGGCAACGAAGGAGAAACACCTGCTCCTCATCACGGCGGGCTGATCGGACCCAGCTGAAGCGGCTTTGGGGAGTGCTACAAAAGCCGCGGGAGGACAGAGGAGGGTGAGCAATGCCTCCAGCAAGTCACGCCGTTAACGTGTGTTTTTCAGACAGCTCCGGATAGCCGCTCCGCCCGCCGCCAGCACGGACTCACCGAGCACGACGCACCGAGGGAGAAAACGGACGCCAGCACCAGAGAAGAAGAAGACACTGCTGCACACCACCGGCACTCACGTCACTTGCACCGTTTGTTTATTCAGTAAATACACCCTCCGGGGAATTTATCTCACTCAGCACGGTTGTGTGATTCTTCAGCCCGCCACACTGGTGGAGGATGCGGGCATGTGACTGAAGAATCACCGGCCCATCGTGCACCATAAACTAAATTTTTTTTCCCCCTTGTGTTTTTTCGTCTTTTTTATGGATTCAGGCGGCGACTCCTCCCCAGCCATGGAAGAGCTCTTGAAACACCTGACCGAAGTTAGCATCCGACAGCAACAAATCGTCGAACACATGGCGGCCCGCCAAGGAGAGACCGAGAGAGAGGTGGCCGCCCTGCGTGCCGCCACTGTCCCGCGGGTGCCACCAGCCGATCCTCGAGTGCAAGCAGCCCAGCTGTTGCCGAAGATGACCGGTCACGACGACGCCGAAAACTTTCTAAAAATGTTTGAGGTCATCGCGGAGCGAGAGAGGTGGCCGCGAGAAGACTGGGCGCGGATCCTGGCACCTTTATTAACGGGAGAGCCCCAGCAAGCGTACTTCGCGATGCCGGCTGAGTTCATCGACTCGTATGAGCATTTAAAGAGCGAGATTCTGGGCCGTGTGGGTCTATCCCCTATTTCAGCGGCCCACCTGTTCCACAGCTGGCAGTTTGATGGAAAGGTGCCAGCCCGCGCCCAGGCCGCCGAACTGTCCCGTCTTGCACAACACTGGCTCCTCGCAGGAAATCCCAGCGCCTCCCAGGTGGCGGAACGCGTCGTCGTAGACCGGTTCCTAAGAGCTCTACCACGCCCTCTTCGGCAGGCAGCTGGGATGAGGAACCCGCGCACCGTGGGAGAGGCGGTGGATGCTGTCGAGCTGGCCGAGGCAACCCTGCGACAGGAGGCTGGGGAGAGAGCTCCGCCGTTTCCTCGGAGGGTGTACCAGGAGCGACGCTCGCCAGAGGGGCCCCAGCGAACGGGGAGCAGGTCAGCGGTTCCCGGCAACCAGGATGAACCCATGCCAACGGAACCAACTGGTCCACCTCCTCGGACCTGGCTAGCCGGCTGTGCAGTGCGTCGGGATCCCCCGCAGGAAGCTCGTCACGCCTGCGTCAAGGTTAATAGACGCTCTTTCCAGGCGCTGTTGGACACGGGGAGCGCTATTAGTTTAGTCTCGCCAGCAGTGTTGTCCCCTTTGGCCGATTCCAAGGCCAGGATGGCCATCAAGTGTGTGCATGGCGACACGCACCACGTACCAACCCAACGGGTGGCCATTACGGCGAGGCCCGGTACATGGCAGTTAGAGGTGGGGATCGTGAAGGATCTGCCGGTCCCTGTACTCCTTGGCTGGGATTGGCCAGGCCTAAACCAGCTCCTCACCTACACTGCACAGGCGGCTAGCGGTGCCGGGAACCGCCGAAGACGGGAGCCCAGCCGAGCCCGCCGCAGACCACCCGTCCTCCTAACAACGGACAGCGCCCGCGATGATGAGTCTTCCCCCCAAAATGCTAACTTGTTCTTTGATGTATTCCAACAGGTGAAGGGGGGAGGGGACTTTGCCAAGGAGCAACGGGAGGACGAACGGCTAAAACATTGCTGGGCTCAGGTGCGGGTGGTCGACGGAAAGGACACTCAACCTCCGCCACATCCGACCCCCCACTTTATAATTCAAGATGGCCTGCTCTACTGTGTCGCGCAGCGGAGAGGGGAGGAAGTGAAGCTCCTGGTGGTGCCGAAGGTGAAAGTGGAGACGATACTGGAACTCGCCCATTCACACCCCATGGCTGGCCACCTGGGGGCGGCCAACACCAGCCAACGGATCCGGGATCGTTTCCACTGGCCAGGACTGGAGGGAGACGTGAAAAGGTTTTGCCAAGCTTGCCCTGACTGTCAGCGCACATCCCCTCGGCACCCACCACCCTCTCCGCTTATTCCGCTGCCTATTATTGGGGTTCCCTTTGAGCGAATCGGGATGGACCTGGTAGGGCCCCTGCCGAAATCAGCCCGGGGACATGAACACATCCTCGTCATCATGGATTATGCGACCCGGTACCCTGAGGCCCTCCCGCTACGGAAAGCCACCACCAAAGCGATCGCCCAGGAGCTGTTCCTGTTGTGCAGCCGGGTCGGCATACCAAAAGAGATACTGACTGACCAGGGCACGCCGTTCATGTCCCGGATGATGAAGGATCTCTGTCGCCTCCTACAGGTGAAACAACTCCGCACCTCCATCTACCACCCTCAAACCGATGGGTTGGTCGAAAGGTTCAATCAGACGTTGAAGCAAATGCTCCGTCGAGTGGCTGCGGACGACCCGCGGAACTGGGACCAGATGCTGCCATACGTGCTATTCGGGATCCGGGAAGTCCCCCAGGCCTCCACCGGATTCACCCCCTTCGAACTGCTGTTCGGGCGACAACCCCGGGGCCTGCTCGATGTCGCCAGGGAGGCCTGGGAGCAGCAGCCAACCGCCCATCAGACCACGATCGAGCACGTAAAGGAGACGAGGAAGCGGTTCGAGCGTGTCATGCCCCTAGTCCGGGAGCAGCTGGCTAAAGCCCAAGAAGCTCAACGTCGGAACTACGACCGGGCGGCCCAACCACGGGAGTTCCAGGTTGGAGATTATGTGTTGGTGTTGGTTCCCACGTCCGCTTGCAAGTTCCTAGCGAAATGGCAAGGCCCTTATGTAGTCACCGAAAAATTAGGTCCAGTCACCTACCGGGTCCGCCAACCGGGGCGACGTAAAGAAACCCAAATTTACCATATCAACCTACTGAAGCGGTGGGTTGGAACTGGTCCCCAATTGGTGGCCCTCGCCACCTCCACTCCCGTGGTTGTAGACATCAGTTCCCATCTGTCGGCCGCCCAGAAGACGGAGCTTCACCACCTGGTCAGTCAGTTCTCGGATGTGTTCTTCCTCGCCGGGCAAACCCAAGTTCTCCAGCATGACATCCGCACTCCCTCTGGAACCGTCGTAAGGCAGAGGCCCTACCGACTCCCGGAAGCCCGGAGACAGGCCATCGAGGGGGAAGTCCAGGAGATGCTGAGGTTAGGAGTAATTGAGCCCTCCCGCAGTCCCTGGTGTAGCCCCATCGTGATGGTCCCAAAACCAGACGGCACCCTCCGGTTTTGTAATGACTTCCACCGCGTGAACGAGGTCTCTGAGTTCGACGGGTACCCGATGCCACGCGTCGATGAGCTCCTGGATCGACTAGGGAGAGCCCGGTTCATCTCCACGCTCGATCTAACCAAAGGTTACTGGCAAGTACCACTGACAGACCGGGCCAAGCCTAAGACGGCTTTTTCAACCCCAAGACGGCTTTTTCAACCCCCAGTGGCCACTGGCAATACCGGGTTCTCCCTTTCGGGCTGCACGGGGCACCCGCGACTTTCCAACGCATGATGGATATCCTCCTGAGGCCCCACCAGGAGTACGCCGCTGCCTACATCGACGACGTGGTAATTCACTCAGAGACCTGGAGGACCACCTAGAGCGGCTACGGAGGGTGCTAGGGGAACTGCGCCAGGCTGGGCTCACCGCCAACCCCAGGAAATGTCATCTGGCCCTACCCGAGACCAGGTACCTGGGATATTTAGTGGGCCGCGGTCTAGTACGACCCCAAGAGGACAAAGTGGTAGCAATCCGCGAGGCTTCCCGGCCAGTCACCAAAAAACAGGTACGGGCCTTTCTGGGGTTGGCGGGATATTACAGGTGTTTTATTCCTAACTTCTCCTCCTTAGCCACCCCATTGACAGACCTGACCAAGAAGGGGCGGCCGGAGACAGTAAAATGGGGTAAAGTAGAAGAAGAGGCGTTCCAGAAAATCAAGACAGCCCTTACGTCGGAACCGGTACTTCGTGCTCCCGATTTTAACCGCCCCTTCTTGTTACAGACGGATGCCTCTGACACCGGGCTGGGAGCCGTACTCTCGCAGGTGCAGGAAGGTGAGGAACACCCGGTGGTCTACATCAGCCGAAAGCTGTCCCCCGCCGAACAGCGCTACGCAGCGGTCGAGAAGGAGGCACTGGCAGTCAAGTGGGCAGTCCTGGAGCTGAAGTACTATCTCCTGGGACGGTCCTTCACGCTGGTCACCGACCATGCTCCCCTCCAGTGGATGGCCCGGGCCAAGGACACGAACGCAAGGGTAACTCGGTGGTTCCTGGCGCTCCAGGACTTCCACTTTGACGTGCGTCATCGGGCCGGTGTCGCCCACGCCAACGCGGACGGACTCTCCCGCTTGGGGACAGCTTTCTCAGGTCTGTCAATGAGTCTTCCTCCTCCAGCCCCAGCCTCCCCCTTAGCCCGAGGGACCAGGGCGACACTTAGGGGGCGGGGGGGGGTGTGACACCTGTCCCGGGAACCAATCAGCGTCGCCCTGGCAACGAAGGAGAAACACCTGCTCCTCATCACGGCGGGCTGATCGGACCCAGCTGAAGCGGCTTTGGGGAGTGCTACAAAAGCCGCGGGAGGGCAGAGGAGGGTGAGCAATGCCTCCAGCAAGTCACGCCGTTAACGTGTGTTTTTCTGTCCTTCCCAGACAGCTCCGGATAGCCGCTCCGCCCGCCGCCAGCACGGACTCACCGAGCACGATGCACCGAGGGAGAAAACGGACGCCAGCACCAGAGAGGAAGAAGACACTGCACACCACCGGCACTCACACCGTTTGTTTATTCAATAAATACACCCTTCGGGGAATTTATCTCACTCAGCACGGTTGTGTGATTCTTCAGCCCGCCACAGTACATATACAGTAAATGAGCATACTTTCCAGAAGGCCAACAATTCACTAAAATGTTTGTTTTTTTATTGGTCTTATGAAGTATTCTAATTTGTTGAGATAGTGAATTGGTGGGTTTGTGTTAAATGTGAGCCTAAATCATCACAATTAAAAGAACCAAAGACTTAAACTACTTCAGTCTGTGTGCATTGAATTTAACACACGAGTTTCACAATTTGAGTTGAACTACTGAAATAAATTAACTTTTCCACGACATTCTAATTTATTGAGATGCGCCTGTATATGCTTTAAAAAAGTGACTTATGACCTGAAAAATACTGTATTTCTTCCTCTTTTTAGCACATTGATAAAAACTTCTGTACCATATGAATTTTGGGAAATTATGTCAGATTGGTATTGGCTCTTTCTGCCTGTTCTTCTGTATGTTGTGTGCAATATAGATCACGTGGTCAGTGAAAGGTATGTGGTCTGTGGCTCAGACTATGTGTCCTGTACTACTGTATAACTTAGTCTAATAAGAGCAGATGTTTATGGTACTTTTATATTATGCAAAGAAAAACAGATTAGTTGCAGATATGTCCAAAAGAAAATAAGGTACAGTAGTAAGCAAGAGAGTAAAGTAGTAGCATTTAAAAATGAGGAACGGAGACGTGAGGATTGCGCTGGATGATTTTTGTCAGTCCCGTCACAGAACACCACAAGCATCTGCTGGAATTCCATCACAACAGAAGCTCTGAAGCCCGAGGTACGAAAATCACAGGGTATGCATGAGAGCTCAGAGGAAAAGCTTAATCTCTTTTCCTGCCTTGCTTTCGCGGGTTTGCAGTTCTGAGAAGAGACGCACGCATGTGCCGACCAGGCCTACCATCGCAGTTTCTATTCACATGCTATCTGGGAGCCGGCCACTGAATATTTGCAAGGACGAGGAAAAGAGAAATGACAGGAAAACCGGAAAGTACTTATCTCATTTTAAAAGAGGGACAGAAGCAGCGAGGGAATGGATGCTATTGCCTTTAACTGGTTACAGACACCTTGACTGAGGTATGAAGTATCGGCCTACCTTCAGAAACCGTTAGAAAGCGACTCCAGAAACAGTTTTCAGGATTAGCAGAGCTGTCACATGGGGCTGTGTTAAATGCATATGTTCATTTAAAGTCACTGTATACTCACAGACACACAAATTAATCCACCATTCTAGTCTGTGATTTGAGAAACAGGAGATTGTCAGTCACGTCATGAGTGCATATGGAGAAACAATCACATGAATATGACAGACAAACCATTAAACTTTATCATGGATGGAAACTATACTGTAACATCTATACATCACACAGCATCCAAGACCTATAGAGCTTACAATGCATTTTCATTCAGTTGGGATTGGGAGAGATTTAATAAAATCATGATCTATTGCACATATCAGAACATCAAGCTAATAATTATGCTGTAACTTCAAAGTTAATTACTGTGCTTAATTTTATATTTCAACATAAAAAGATGACTCATTTAGCTAGAATAGGGGAAAATGTGGGATGTTCCGGGTTGTCACGGTAAATTGCATTACATTAATTAACAAAAGAATTTCACTGTAACAAGTCCAGAGTTGTTTTGAATTTATCTAATGCTGAAAAATGTCCATGAGTACTCGACACCATCTATCTGTGCCACTTGCTTGCCAAGGTATGTTACTATTGCCTTCCAGACTGGTATTTGGCAGTTTGAGATAAGCCAGGTATTTTCATAATGATGCACCCGTGCATTCAGCCCAGTTAACTTAAATATCCTGCACAATTTGCACATCCAAAGAAACACAGAGGAGATTCTGCAATTTAACCTCATTATGAATTAATTATCAGTCATAAGTAACTACCACAAATGACAAGCACAATCTATCATTATATTAACTGAATTAAATGATTTTATTGACCATGAAGAAAGATAACGTTCTCAGAATTCTCGAATTTACTCAGTATATAACACTTGGCATATTAGACAGATTTCCATGCATTTTCCAAACCTGCTTGTCCTATGTAGGGTCACATGGATACTGGAGCCTGCTGATGCATTGCATTGTGTTGCATCTAACTTAATGGATTCTGCTATGGGGCCTCATTTTTAATTTTGCTATCCTGTTACACTTACACAATAAAAGAAGTCATCTGACTCATATACTGTATTCCAAGTCTTCTGAAGTCATATAATAGCTCATTGTTTTTACTCACTGATAATCAATCCCTCTAGTTAACTCAAGAATAACTGCAATCACATAATTGGCTCTCTGATTTGTGAATGAATCAGTTTGATGGTAAACCAGATAAACCAGTTCATTGAAATCAACAACTCACTGACTTGATACCAAATATTTGGTCCCGTTGCACAGAAGAAATTCATGTTTGGAATGACATAAGGGTGAGTAAATGATGACAGATTTTTGGGTGAACCTTTAAGCTTCCTAAGCTATATTTTATCTCTGCAGCACCTCTCAGAGGCATTTCTTTTTCTCTATCAAACTCGATAAATGCTTGGCGTTCATACCTCCTGTGTGTCCTGAATTTTTCCCTTTAAGTCTCTGGAACTAACTCATAACTCATGCAATGAGCCCATCCTTCACGTATTCACACTGCTTTGTAAACTTTTGAGATCTAACCTTTTTAACTTCAGCAACGCCTGTCTCTCGTATACTTTTAACTTAAAATCCTCCAACTTGAGCTTCTGTTGCTTCACTCATAAACCAAGTGTCTTTAAGTGAACTGAAGCTGGAGCCACATATGGACGATCAGGGGGACTCTTTACATGAATATTAGGTTAGACTGAAATAATTCCAGTCCAGCATATGAAGAGCTTGATCTTTGTTTGAGGTAGGAGCAGGGTCAAACGTCATGGAGTCGTGATAGATGGACAGCACTGCCAGTCTTATCACCTCAGTGTTGTTGAAGTGTTTCACATGATGTCAGAGTAAGCAGACGTGCATCTGGGAGCATTTCTGCAGCATTTCCAACAAAGAAAACACAGCGCTGCTCCAAGATAAGATTCTTGGAAAATACCAGTCAAGATCAAAGATAGGTGAAGCAGGTGAAATCTGTCATAAAATGGTGAAAAAAAAAAAGTGGAACAACTGTGAATTAGCTTGGAGCTGACTGATCTTCCAGACATGAAGAGCTGTAGAAGAGTGGCCTTCAAGAGGCCTACAGCAACTCTGAAGTTTGCAGAACCAAAAATGCATTAGCAAAAAGCACGACTGGCACATTGAGGGTTGGTGGTGACAGCGTCATGCTTTGGGAATCCTCTCTGTGACAGGAACTAGGAAACTCATAAAGGAAGAAGAATGGATGAAGCTAAGGGCAGAAAAATCCAATAAAAATCTGCAGTATTCCACAGGAGCACTGGGACGTGGTTTAGGTAATGATTTGTTTTCCAACAGGACAGTGACCCGCGATGCTTTAAAACATCACGTTTGTGACCTGGGACGGTCCCTGTTTAAGTGCAGATCACTCAAATTGAGCATCTGTGGAATGATTTTTAAAAAATGTTATTGCAGTTTCCATTCAACTGAATGGAGCCTGAGCAGCTTTGCAGCAAATATTCCAGTGAAAAATGCTTAAAGGCTGATCCAGGGATATGTTGTCCTGGTAAGATTGATACTATCCCATCTTTTTACACTACTGTTATAAAATTTTGATAATTAGAATTAATGCCTAATTAGAATTACAGTGTCTATTTCAGTGTTGGGGGTAATTACGTAATCAGATTACTTTTTTAAGTAACTAGTAAAGTAAAGCATTACTTTTCAATTTAGAATGAAATATCTGAGTAACTTTTTCAGTATTAAGTAACGCCATGTCTTGACTGACAGCTCTCATGTTGCCATCTTGAGAGAAATCTCATCTCATCGCACCTGCACAAAAAAACTGATTCAGTATTCCTCAAAATGAATAAAAACAGTCAAATGCAAACTCAGAATGTTATACAAACCTGCAATAATTAAATATATAAGACAAATATAATTTATATATTTAATGCCATTTTATTAACCAATGTCTTTGCTACTGATCTTCGAGGATCCAATTCAAACACACTAAGCAAAAATTACAAATATGTGTTATTGCTGAATAGTGTTGAACCTTCTTCTCCTGCGTCATATTCTTCATGCAATTTGTTTGAGCTGTGCCCTCTACCGTACAGACATGAATTTACATTTCCTTCAGCCTGAGGCGTGTTCATTTCCATTTTGGTGTGAAAGGGCTTTTATATTTGTAAAAGAATAACTTTTTATATTAAAAACAAGCAAGCCTAGCCCATTAATCTAGTTTCTTTCCTAGTGTAAATGTGAAGCGTGTAATTTCTGCAGCCCTAGTGGCACCACACGGAATTACACAAACCTCAAATGTCAACTAATGTATATTTTACACATATTTTACGATCCTGTCAGTAAAACTTAAACCACTCTGCATTGGACCCATCATGAGTGCTAAGGCAGACAAAGGGGATCAGAAAAGAGAGATTGTGCAATCACCAATGAAGAAAAAATTCAGAGATTCAGCCATCTCCAGTGAAGATCTCGACGATGCTATTGCTAACCGCACTGAACTAGCATTTAAAGAACACTAAAGCACTTTGAATTCGGTTGTGAATTCGGCAGTAAGAGATGCGATGGACTCTGTGCTGATTCCAGCATTGCGCGAACTGCGTGAGGACATACAAGCGACCAATAAGTCTGTTAAAGAGCTAAGAGAGGAGTTTGAGGCCATAGTTACCACGGTGAAGCAGACACGTGACCGCGTTGATTTTGTTCAGGCAGACGCACGTGAAGATAGGAGAACAGTAACGGACTTAAGAAATCAGCTGGAATGACTCACCAAGAAGATGACGGATATTGAGAATAGGAGCAGGAGGAATAACGTTTCCAGAGGGGGCGGAGGGCTCCGACGCGGCTGGTTTCCTCAGAGTTAATCTTTCCAAGTGGATCCCTTCCCTGAAAGGGTGAATGCTAGATCGCTGGCGAATAAAACCTTTATCCTAAAGGATTTCTTTACGTCTAGGTGTCTGGACTTTCTCTGTGTGACTGAGACGTGGTTGAGAGTTGGTGAGTCCAGTGTTTTCTCTGAACTTTTACCGAATGATTGCTGCTATTTAAATTATCCGCGCACATCGGACGAGGAGGAGGAATAGCAATCGTTTATAAGAATGCCTACAAATGTAAACAACTATTGCTACCATCCTCGTTCAGCAGCTTTGAACTGAGTTTATTGAGTTGGGTCGTTCTCTCAAAATGCTGTGTGCAGAGTCTATCGGCCTCCCAGATACAATAAGGACTTTATAAATGACTTTTCTGCTTTTTTGGCAGATATTATGCCTAAATATGATCATGTTCTTATTGTTGGGGATTTTAATGTCCACGTGTGTTGCCCTGATAACCCAATGGCAAAGGACTTTTTATGTCTCATTGATTCTTTTAATCTGGTGCAGTCTGTGTCTGGCCCCACACAGGAACGCGGACACACACTCGATCTTGTTCTATCCTTTGGTTTGCCTGTTCGTAACCTTGAGATCTTTGACGCAGTGTTTTCTGACCATATGCCTGTATTATTTGATATTGCTCTTGCCTGTAATACAGTTGAAACCCACGCTGCTATTCGCCCCTGTCGCATCATTAACCCTTCCACTGCTGTTAAGTTTACATCTGTTTTTAGTCAGAACTGTGCTATACCGCAGTCTATATGTAATGATTCAGAGGCGCTTAGCTCATGGTTGCACTCTACTTGTCAAACTGTTATGGATACTGTGGCTCCTTTAAAAATCAGGCAGCCAAAAACTAAATTTGAGCCATGACTGAATGACACTGTTCGTGCTGTCAGACGCGAGTGTCGTAGGGCTGAGCGCAAATGGAAAAAGGACAAATTGCATGTGTCCTTTCAAATACTAAGGGACTGCTGGCATCATTATCAGAAAACTGTGAAAGAGGCTAAAAGAAATTATATTTCTGAAATTATTTTGTCAAACTGTAACAAGCCTTGTGTTTTGTTTAAGACTATCGATGCAGTTCTCCATGTTCCGCAAACGGTCTATGTTGATGCTTCCTCTGCTGTTTGTGAAAATTTTCTTCACTTTTTTATTGATAAGGTTATTTCCACCAGGGCTCTTATCTCACCTCCATCTAATGATCCCTCAGTCTCTGTCCTTTGCTCTGCTGTCTTTGACAAGTTTGAGCTTGTGACTGTCAGTATTAAATGAGATTGTTGGTCATTTAAAGCCCTCAGGTTCTCCATATGATGCTGTCCCTCCCCGATTTGTCAAGGAGGTTTTTCCCACTGTAGGGCCATCTGTTCTTGCAGTTGTAAATAGCAGTCAGTCATCAGTTGTGGTCCCTGAAAATTTTAAACATGCAGTAGTCCAACTTCTGATTAAAAAACCTGGTCTGGATCCTACAGAACTTGCAAATTTTAGACCTGTCTCCAAGCTACCCTTTCTTTCAAAAGTCCTTGAAAAGATAGTTTGTAGTCAATTAATGGCCTATCTGAAAGATCATAATATTCTTGAAGTTTTCCAGTCCGGTTTTAAAATGTTACATAGCACAGAATCTGCACTTCTAAAAGTTTTCAATGATATCCTTTTAGCTACTGACACTGGTGATTGTGTTATTCTGGTGCTTCTTGACTTAACTGCTGCATTTGACACTGTGGACAATGAAATCTTAATATCTTGTCTGGAGCAGTGGGTGGGCATAAAGGGCATAGCACTCCAATGGTTCAGGTCTTATTTAAAAGGCCGGACTTTTTGTGTTAGCTGTGGTGATGCTGTGTCCTCTTCGGCTCCTCTCTCTTGTGGGGTACCGCAAGGCTCAGTTTTAGGTCCTCTCCTTTTTTCTCTTTATCTGCTCCCCCTTGGTTCAATAATCAGGAAGCATGGCTTGTCATTCCATTGTTATGCAGATGATAGCCAGATGTATGTTCACTTAGAAAGAATGACACTGTCAGACAGCTACTTAATTGTCTTGATGATATAAAGGCATGGATGTCTTTTAACTTTTTAAGTTTCAATGAAAACAAAACAGAAGTGATGGTTTTTGGTGGGACCACTGGGACCCCTCTGGTTGATTTGGGTGCCTTGGCTCAGTACATCAAGCCAACCATCACTAACTTAGGGGTGAAAATTGACTCTGATCTTAAGCTCGACAGTCAGATCAGGGCAGTAGTTAAATCAAGTTTTTTCCAATTGAGGCAGCTGGCCAAAATAAAGCCTTATCTTTCAAGCCAACACTTTGAGACCGTGATCCATGCCTTTGTAACCACTCGGCTCGATTACTGTAATGCACTGTACGTGGGGGTTAGTGGGTCTTCTATTGCTCGTTTGCAGATGGTGCAAAATGCTGCAGTGCGTCTTTTAACTGGAATACGTAAATATGAGCACATTTCCCCCATTTTGGCTTCACTTCACTGGCTGCCTGTACATTTTAGGATTAAATTTAAAATTCTTCTATTTGTTTTTAAATCCCTAAATTGGCTTGCCCCACCTTACATTTCTGAGCTGCTACACCCTTACACGCCCACCCGTTCTCCCAGGTCAGCTGATCAGCTGTTCCTGAATGTGCCAAAAACAAAGCGTAAGCTCAGAGGGGATCGTGCGTTTGCTGTGGCAGCTCCTAAATTATGGAATGATTTGACTCTGCCCATTAGGCAGGCCTCTTCATTGTCTTTATTTAAATCAACTCTTAAAACATATATTTTTTCTCTGGCCTTTGACATCTGATGCTGATATTTGGTTAATTATTTTTATCTTTTTATTGTCTCTTAATGTGTTTTATTTGTATTTTATGTCTTGTATGAGTTTTATTTCTCTGTACAGCACTTAGGTCCACTTCTGTGTTTTTTAAGTGCTTTATAAATAAAGTTTGATTGATTGATTGAAACTAAGATGGCATGACAGATCGGAGATCCTGAAAGGTGCTCGGCAGGCTTATCCGGTGAAATGTGCGCAGGACAATGTCACACTGCTATTTTTCCGACTTTAGTCCAGCCACAGCCACCAGGAGAAAAAGCTTTATTTCCGGTTTTGAAGATGACGACAGCGTTTGGTCTCCAGCCCTTCCTCACCTATCCAGCGATAATTAAACTACGGCACAAGGGTGAGCAGAGAAGATTCGACTCTCCTCAGAAAGCAGAGGATTTTATCAGCTCCCTGTCACAGAAGAAAACATATACTGTGGCTCCAAAAGGCAACGGGAGAACGGCGGCCACCATCTCTTCGGCCCGGCGGGAGGGGCTTGAAGGCCGGGATGGAGACGATTCCTGCTGCCCGGGAGAAGATGGTGGCAAGATGGTGGACGTGGATACCTGTTGAATCTCTTTTTATTCTTCTTTCCTCTCTCCTCCTGGGATGTTATTCCTATTTGTCTGGCGCAACTGTCTCTTTACTGGTGAGACTAACTCCCCCCTTTTTATTTTTTTTCTGGAAGGGACTTGTGGAGAGCGGGCTTGATTGCAGTGTTTTTTTTTCGTTGTTGTTTTTTTGGCTATGTGGGCCTTTTGGGAGGCTCGTCTTGCGTTGGGGTGGATCGGTCACGGATCATCAATATTTTTTTGTTGCTCAATCAGACCTACGTTCTCAGAAATGTGCGGCCTAAACTGTTTATTGTTTATAGTTGTCCTTGTTCCAGTCTCTGTGTTATTTTTATTTTTTACAACAGACACTCATACTTTTATTTAATTTACCTTATTTCTAAAAGGATTTTTCATCTAGGTGGTTTGGTATCTAGAATGCACACCAGCGGTTACATGTCATTTACAGAATGGGAGTGCTTTTGCTTTTCTTCATTTACTGAATACAATTTTGGGTTTATGAATATTCAATGCATACTCTAAATATTTTATCACTGAATGTGAATGCTTTAAATTCTGCCATTAAACGAACCCATGTGTTAGAATATTTACACCGTAAATCTATTTCCTGTGCCCTGATACAAGAGACATATTTAATATGCGGGACTGGATTGTGCCATCTTCTGGTCGGCTATCTGTTTGTAACACTGCATCATCGGGGACTTTTCTTCATATGTTTTGGGAGTGTCCTATTGTCATTAATCTATGGACACATGTGGGCCTGGTTTTGTCCTCCTTGCTGCAAGTTGGTTGCTTTGCTGGCCCAGTTTTGTGTCTTCTCGATGGTGATTCTGGTCTCTTTGTAAGCTTAATACAAAAGAGAATGTTGTTTGCTGGTTTTGTGGCTGCGAAGAGGACAATAATACAGAACTGGTTTACGCCACACATGTGTGGGAAAACATGGTGGATCCATAGCCTCCTGTAAATAGTGACTTGTGACTGTACAACAGTAAGAATTAATGGGGCCAAGCCTTCTACTATTGACGCTTTGCTGTGTTTTTTCTTGAACAAACATGATTATATAAAGGAATGACTTGTTTTGTTTTTTCCCTCTCGCTCTTCCTTTTGACTGGACTTTTAAAATATTGAGTATGTGTCTGTTGTTTTGTTTTGTTTGTTTGAGTGGATGTTATGTTGTGATGTTGTGTGTAAAAAGAAATAAAAAAATGTTGATAACAAAAAAGAAATACGCGATGGGCTCAGATTGGTCAGCTGGTCCAGTGTGTTGTGCAGGGGCGGACTTAACCATTAGGCAAAGGTAGGCGACTGCCTTGGGCCCCCAAAAGCCAAGGGCCCCCTAAAATGCTTTTCATATACGAGACGCGCATTAAGTGCGGACACGCGAACGGTTGCGGTTTACAGTGTTTATTACCACGACAACCGTCTGCATGTCGGAGTTGAATGTGCTTCTTGTGTATCCTGCTTGTAGCAAATGAAAATATAATGCACCTGACGCTGACTGCCGCGCGAGCGCGAGGTCTCTCTTTTCCAGCGCGTGCACCCCCCCCCCTCTCTCTCTCTCTCTCTCTCTCTCTCTCTCTCTCTCTCTCTCTCTCTCTCTCTCTCTCTCTCTCTCTCTCTCTCTCTCTCTCTCTCTCTCTCTCTCTCTCTCTCTCTCTCTCTCTCTCTCTCTCTCTCTCTCTCTCTCTGCGTCTGCTCTGTACAGCGAGCAGCTAAAAGGAGCTGCGCTTTCAGTTAAAACAGATATGTTGCTTCTCTAATTTTACATGCAAGTATAGCCGAAATCACAGCACAGCTATTGTCTTTATCTTATGTGTAGCCTATTTGATTTGATCAGACGACGGCACGATTATAAATCATGACTTTTGTGCAGATTAACATCTTGGAAGGGAGAGCTGGTGTCTTAATGGGTCGCGTTTCAGTCACTATTTCATATTCATTCTGTTGTCTGACAACAGAAACAGTAAAATATATCAATGAAAACAGTTTAATTGAGAATGTAGCTTCATCAAAATACAGTATGTGGGAACAGAGAGGCAAATAAATGTAATAATAAATGATATATGTAAATTTTTCATGTTCAGAAGAAGAGCTGCCCTGTCCTGCGAAAATGTAAACAGGTTGGTGTCAGTATTGCTCAGTGCAAAGAAAGAAGTAATAGGAATGTGGTATTTCTATGTTCTTTTTTTTCATGTGTCTAATAGACATGAACACATTCTTTGAAAAACATCTATGACCTGTGAAACATGTCTACTCTTCATGCTCTATGTATGTTAACTATGGTTTCACTAATAATAAAAATATATTGCATAAAGCATCCATATTTGTCCATGCCCATGTTGATTAAAGCATTAAAAACTTGAAAAGTATTAATTTAAAGTACATTTAGAACAGATACAAATTTAAATTTTACCTGATAAAGTACAGACTATTGAATGAATGTGCATTTTCAATAATCCAGTCTGCAGTTTTGTTCAGTCCAATGTGGAAATCCACCCATATAAACCCGTTTTAAATATAATAATTTATACTTCTGACGCATCCCTTTTCTTAAAATAATAAAAAAAAACAGTTTAAAGGTTCAATTGTGAGGTTTATCATTTTATAATTTATTTAGTTTTTTGTTAAAACTTGTATCTCAACGGTAAATCAATTGCTATTTTGTGGTCTACAACATGAAAGAATAAAAGTGTCAGCTAAATGAATAAATGTAAATGAAGGAATCCCATTATAATATGCAAAATGTAGAAACATTGGACTGAACTAGGGCACCATTGTGCAGCAGCTAGCATCATGACAGAAAAGGAACCTCAAGGTTGATCTAGGTAAATGTGTGCAAATGTATAGGGCCCCATTCCTATATTTGCCTGGGGCCCCCAATTCACTAAGTCCGCCCCTGGTGTTGTGATTGGCTAAACCACCTCTAGTGCGCGTCTAAACATCCCGCCCCTCACCTCAGAATGTGCTCCGCTTGTATAGTAAACAATGGCATCGTCAATATTGCTTATCAATTTAAGCCCGATTGAGACCCAGAGAATATTAGTGAAGAGGATCGCGCAGAAACTGTGCAAGCACGGCTCTTACAGGACGCTTCAGAACGGTATGTTTCTTTGTTTGTTGTTGTCTCATACTTTTAGATACGCTGTCATTTGTAAATGCTACTGCTAATGTTAGCTTCTAATATACGGTTTTATCCTGATTAAAGCTTTAATACAGCAGAGTACATGATTGCGTTGTAGCATTTTTGTAACAGTAAGAAGTGTTTGCCAGTAAGTATTGCTCGCTACAACGGCAACTGGTAAATCCCGGAGTTTTCAAACTAAAATGGGGTCTACAGTGTTTTCGAAGTTCTCTGTTTTCGAGGGTTGAAAACGCCAGATTAGTGTAAAAGACAGGCGTAACCATAGCAAAAGTTATGCGTTTTAAAACGAAAATGCACTAGTGTAAACGTAGCCTAAGAACCGCTGCTTTAAAACATTGATTTTGAAACTCGTGAATCCATTAGAATGGTTAGAAGACAGAATCGCGGTTCATAAATTAATTGATTTTTTTTCGTGCACCCCTACTTTTGACTGCATGGCAACAACAAAGCAGCACAACATGGCCTCGCCCCCTTCGTTGCATGTTCCCGGGGGTGGGGTTTATGTAAATTTCTGGGTTTGTGATGTCACCAACCCGGGAAGTAGCTCGTTGTAGTCCCTACTAGCCGTAACCACCCCTTTAAAACTAAAACTACTGCTAATAATAGTAATAATAATAATAACCCTGAAAACGATTTCAGCAGCATCAATATTCATATGAAATGAAAAGCTATATCGCTGTTGAAATTGGCATAAATTACAAAATAATTGCTTCTTTTTTTTGGCCAAGTTGTGAAGCACTGTAGCCTAAATAAACTATTTTGAAATAAATATAATTAAAATAAAACATTAACTGCAAAAAAGATTAAATATTTTGTCTGTTTACCTGCATGTCATTTAACCATTATCCAACATCAGACTTCAAGTAAATATTTAACATCTAAGGGGTTTGGCTGACAAATGTTAGGAAACCCCTGCTCCAAGATATTGGCATCTGTCATATTTTTTTTTTTTTAAATCAACCACTTTACTTTGTTTATCACAAGGATGGTAGTTAGTTAGTAACATTTTCCATCTAATGAATCACACAGAGACAGACAGAAGTATTTTAAAACAGAGTGTAATTTCCATGATTTCCCCACAATAATCGCAATTTCAAAATTCCCTGATTTTTCAATGTTTTCAGTGAGCGTGGGAATGCCGAATACTAAGACGGCCGTGACACACACTTTCACACAGTTTGTGTCTCTGCTTTCACTGCAGCCACAGGCAGCCAGACAGGAAGGGCAGTTCACACACTGCCCAGCCCCAGAGAGACATAATGTACCACATCTCCAAACACACCCCGGATACATGTGACTGTTTCACTGGCCCTCTGAGGCCAGAACCCACCCCATAAACAAGCAGAACCATTCCTACCTGATGTGTGCTTATGACTGACACGCTGAACACACCGCCTCCATTTCATCTTCTCAGACAAGCACGTGCTACTCAAAGACACTTTATCTCACATAAAAAGCTTACATTGTTTTTGATCGATTTATTTGGAAAATGCTCGGGCAAGACCGGAGTAACATGAGCTTTGTCGAGGAGCATAGAGTAAATTGTGTTGAAAAGCTGTGACCCGGAGCTCCGTCGCCCAGACAAAGGTGCCTCTCATGTGCCCCAGACGTGGGATATCCCTCTCATCTCATACCAGCCAGCCACACGAGCGCAACCCCCCACCTGGCTGCTCTCCAAACCCATATTTATTTTTCTAAAGAGCTCATAAATGCTTCTGAGTTGCTTTTCTCCTTCCGTTGTCCCTCATCTGATCTGACAAATAGCAGGAGAATTTATGGCATGTGGAGTGGAGAGAAGGTTGAGATCTTATTGCAGGTCATTGTTAGCAGTGCTGGGTGGATTACTTACAAACTGTTGTCTGTTACTGATTACAAATTACATGATGAAAATTGTAGTGTACACTCTTGAAAATAAAGGTGCTTAAAAGGTTCTTCAAGCGATGCCATAGAAGAACCATTTTTGGTTCCACAAAGAACCATTCAGTCAAAGATTCTTTAAAGAACCATCTCTTTCTTACCTTTTTATAATCTGAAGAACCTTCTTTCACCACAAAGAACCTTTTGTGAAACAGAAAGCTTCTTCATATTTTAAAGGTTCTTTATGGAGCCATTTAGACAAAGGTTCTTCTATGGCATCGTGAAGCACCTTTATTTTTAAAAGTGTATTGTAATGTATTCTAGATTACATGATGCATTATGACTACTTTTGGATTATTTTTAGATTACTTTTTACCTGACTTGTTTATGTATAATCAGCAATTGTAAAATTAAAATGTATTTTAAAAAAAATAGAAACAAAAATAAAACAATTGAACACCAACAGCAATGACATGGTTGAAGTCTTCCAGGTTTTTAAAATTTTTTGTGTAATTTGCATAATTAAGTGTCTCATACAAGGTATAATTGACTGAGAGATGCTTTTATCTCCAAATTCAGAAGCACGAATTGCAAATTAATTTATATGGCATTCACATGGCCATTCGTTATAGTAAATACTCACTGTTCAATATGACAGTAGATTTTTTTTAATCAATAAAAAAGCAACTGTAATCAGATTATGAGCATTTTAAAATGTGATGTAATCTAATTACAAGTACTAAAATTTTGGAATCTGATTACGTAATCCAGATTACATGTAATCAGTTACTATGCAGCGCTGCTTGTTAGCTGCTAACGCAAACAAGAGCCACACAGCACACGCACGCTGCACTGAATACTCTAGCCCACAATGCAGTGCGGCTGACTTGAACTTCTATTCCTAGAATTAAATAATATCTGATTAATTTGGAAAATTAAAACATTTGCACATGTGCACTCCAGTAGAGGTGCTCCATTAGCTGTACATGTTTCTGTATCTGTTGCGATGACAAAATAAACTGTTTTAGTCTATATGAATAGAATCGGATATGGGCGGGGCTTAAATGTAAAAGGCTAAACACAGGTTGAATGAACTACACTATGGTTACTTGATTTCAACGTCTCCACTATTTTTTTTAAAAAAAGTATAAAGCAACATAACAGTGAAGGAAATTCTAGCCCGATCTCACGGCAATTCGTACATATTTTACGAGGTGGCTAATTCGTACGAATTCATACGACCTCACTCATACAAATTCATACGATTTTTGCTAAATCGTACATATTTTACGAGTTGCCAATTCGGATGAATTTGTACTAATGACCTACACCTAACCCCGCCCCTAAACCTACCCGTCACTGGGGTTTAGACAAATCGTACAAAATCGTATGAGTGAGGTCGTACGAATTCGTACAAATTAACCACCTCGTAAAATATGTAAGAATTGCCGTGAGATAGCGTTGGAAATTCTGACAAACACTACACTAGGTGGCGACAAACAATGCATGCTGTTTTTGTGTCACAGAACTGGGCAGGCGAATCTAATTCACACTGCGCCGACAGACAGCGACAATCACCAGATTATATGTAATTTATTTCGCAATCTGATAAACGCCAATTGAACATGCTGTTGGCAAAAACCAGAGCCAGACCAACGCCAACAGACAGCAACCGGCAGTGTTGGGGAAAGTTACTTTTTAGTAATGCATTACAATATTGTGTTACTCTCTAAAAAGTAACTAATTGCATTATAGTTACTTTTTTATGGAAAGTAATGTGTTACGTTACTATTGCATTACTTTTTTTTTCATCTGACCTGAGCTTACTTGTTTGTTTTTAATATAAAAAGTTAAAGTTTTGGCAAAAGTAACCAAAAGCGTAATGAATAAGCCCCAGGATGAAGGAAATGTAAATTCAAAAAGGTCAAACAAACTTTTTAGCTGTGCTGCCATTCTGGATTGCACAAAGAAAAAAGATGCAGTTGAAGAAAACAAAATGAAACACAAATATTATGCTTAACTTAAATCATTTTTGTTTATTAGTATAGTTGAATCGGATTATTGAAGGTCAGTAGCAAAGACATTAGTTAATAAAATAGGATTAAATACATCAATGATATTTGTATTATTTAACATATTTAAATATCGCAGGTTTGTGTAATTTCCTAAGTTTGTATTTCACTCTTTTATTCATTTTGAGGAATACTGAATCTGTTCTTGTGCGAGTGAGATTAGTAAATGCATGTTCACATTTAGTCTAGATATACAGTATCATCATGTTCACACAGAGCACACAACTCCTCTGCATTAACACCCAATTTCTCTCAACATGGAAACACAAGAGCCGTCAGAAAATACATAGGAAAACAAAGTAACTGGCGTTACATATTTGAAAAAGTAACTCAGATATTTTCTTGTAAATTAAAAAGTAATGCATTGCTTTACTCAATACTTGAAAAAAGTAATCTGATTGCTTAACTCAACAAGGGTTAAACACGTATTATCGTAACCAATTTGTAACACAAACACTCGTCGTTGTTCAAAACCTAAAACAAGTCTTAGTTTATTACAATATCCGGGTGTACAGAACTACAAGGTAATTTAAAGTTATTTAAATTGAAATATAATATAAATATCATGCATTATACAGCAGGAGTAGCTATAGGTTAAGATTGTGGAGGATATTGATTGAGAACAATGTGCATTTACTTTTAAATTGTAACATAATTAGATATAAGATTAGCATGTGCATGATGATGATGATGCATCAGCCAATGTGTCAAGGGAAATAAACATCTAATAATTTAGTTCTCATATAGCATAAAATGTACAGTTAAGGAGGGTAAGATGGCCCCTACTTAGGGGCCGAGAAGTAACTTGGGAGGGCATCTTACCAGAGGGGTCTAATTTTATCTTTTTACTTAGAAATAAAAACTGTAATTTTCTTCCAAAACATGTGCATGCCCACAAATCCTTTATCAGCAAATAGACACAAAAAAACTTTGATCTTCGATATTTGATAAAACTTTGACATAATACAATGTCATAGATCAATATTTTCCAGAGACACAAAATTAGATTAATTAACCTCAAAACAGCTTCAAATGACTAAGTCTCACAAATGTTGATATTCAGATGAAATGACAACATTAAAAATAGCATATCTGTTCATCAAAAGTGCTGAGATGAGATACATTTTACATTTAGTCATTTGGCAGACGCTTTTATCCAAAGCGACTTACAATTGGGGAGTACATAAAGCCATTCATCTTGAAGAGGCAATCAGACAGAGGAAGTGCTCGTAACACCAAGTCTCAGTCATTGTTCAAATAAGTACAAGCTAGCATTGTTCAAATAAGTACAAGCTACGCTTTCCTGTAGCTCAAATGGTAGAGCATTGCGCTAGCAACGTCAAGATCATGGGTTCGATTCCCAGGGAAAGCAAGAGCTGATCAAATGTAAAAATTGTAACTTGAATGCAATGTAAGTCGCTTTGGATAAAAGCGTCTGCTAAATGCATAAATGTAAATGTAAATGTAGCAAGGGAAGGAGAGAAAGATAAATGGAAAGTTTTTTTTTTTTTTTTTTTGTGAACAAGTTTAGGATGAAGTCAAGTAGTGCCGAAAGAGATGAGTTTTCAGTTGTTGCTTGAAGATTGACAGGGATCCAGCATTCCGGATAGGGGTGGGAAGATTATTCCACCATCCAGGAATGGTGAATGAGAATGTTCTGGAGAGTGATTTTGAGCCTCTCTGTGATGGTACCACAAGGCGCTCACTAGCAGATCTCAGACTTCTGGAGGGGATGTAGATTTGTAATAGTGAGTGGAAGTAGGAGGGTGCTGAGCCTGTGGTTGTTCTGTATGCAAGCATCAGTGTCTTGAACTTGATGCGAGCTGCCACTGGTAGCCAGTGCAGTGAGATGAAGAGAGGTGTAACATGGGTTCTTTTGGGCTCATTGAAGACCAGTCGTGCCGCTGCATTCTGAATCATTTGTAGAGGTTTGATTGCGTTTGATGGAAGACCAGCCAGAAGAGCATTGCAGTAGTCCAGCCTAGAAACGACAAGGGCCTGGACAAGAAGTTGCGCAGCATGCTCTGTCAGGAAGGGCCTGATTTTTCTGATGTTGTATAGCGCAAACCTGCAAGATCGAGCGGTCTTTGCAATGTGCTCTTTGAAGGTCAGTTGGTCATCAAAGATTACACCAAGATTTCTGACCGAAGTTGATGGGGTAATTATTGATGTGCCTAATTAAATCGGGAAGTCATGCTGTAGGGTCGGAGTGGCAGGGACGACAAGAAGCTCAGTCTTTGCCAGGTTGAGCTGTAGGTGATGTTCTTTCATCCATGCCGAGATGTCCGCCAGGCAGTCTGAGATCCGTGCAGCTACCGTTGGATCATCTGGTTGAAAAGAGAGATAGAGCTGTGTGTCATCGGCGTAGCAATGGTAGGAGAAGCCATGTGCCTGTATGATGGGTCCCAGTGATGTAGTGAATGTGGAGAAGAGGAGGGGTCCAAGAACTGATCCCTGAGGAACCCCAGTGACCAGTTGATGTGCTTTGGATACCTCACCACCCCAAGCCACCCTGAAGGACCGACCGGTGATAGGATTCAAACCAGCGAAGTGGAATCCCAGTGATGCCCAGCGATGAGAGGGTGGACAGGAGTATCTGATGATTGACAGTGTCAAAAGCAGCAGAAAGATCGAGCAGAATGAGGACTGATGATTTGGAATCGGCCTTTGCGACTCGCAGGGCTTCCGTGACTGAGAGTAGCGCAGTCTCTGTTGAGTGGCCACTCCTGAAACCTGACTGTTTAGCATCCAGTTTGTTGTACTGTGAAAGAAATACTGAGAGCTGGTTGAAGACAACTCGTTCGAGTGTTTTCGCTACGAATGGAAGGAGAGAGACAGGTCTGTAGTTTTCTAAAAGAGAAGTGTTTAATGTAGGTTTTTTGAGCAGTGGGGTTACCCGGGCCTGCTTGAACACTGTGGGGAAGATGCCAGTGCGGAGAGATGTGTTGATAATGTGTGTGAGTGCCAGTAAGAGTGTGGGAGAGATTGCTTGGAGAAGGTGAGAGGGGATTGGGTCAAGAGGACATGTTGTAGGATGGCTGGAGAGGAGAAGTTTGGATACTTCCGCCTCGGTGAGGGGACAGAAGGAGAAGATGGGAGTTTGAGCAGTGGATGTGGTTGGTTGGAGGTCCTGTGTGTGTGGAGTTGAGAACTGGTTTCCGATTGTTCTAGTTTTGTCTGTGAAAAAAGTGGCAAAGTCATCAGCTGTTATAGAAGTGGTGGGCGGTGGTGGAGGGGGACAGAGGAGAGAATTAAATGTTCTGAAGAGATCACGCATGTCTGGAGCGCTGTTGATCTTGTTGTGGAAGTGTGAGGATTTGGCATTGTGGACTTCAGTAGAGAAAGACGAAAGCAAAGACTGATACCTAGTGAGGTCCGATGGATCGATTGATTTGCGCCATTTTCTCTCAGCCGCTCTGAGTTTGGTCCGATGTTCACGAAGAACATCGGATAACCAGGGGTTAGAAGGGGCAGCCCGTGCTGGCCTGGAGGAGAGGGGACAAATGACGTCCAGACAAGAGGTTAAGGTAGAGCATAAAGTGTCAGTAGCTGCGTTCACATCCAGAGATGTGAAATGGGTAGGTGAGGGAAGAGAGGAGGATACTACAGAGGAAAGAAGGGTGGGGGAAAGGGAGCGTAGGTTACGTCTGAAAGTAACTGGTAATGGAGCTGGTGGCACCAGGGTTGTAAAATGTAAGGTAAATGTAATGAAGAAATGGTCAGAGGTATGTAGTGGTTGTACCAGAATGTTATCTGTAGTACAGTTGCGTGTGTAAATTAAATCAAGTTGGTTGCCTGATTTGTGCGTGCTAGTAGTGGTAAGGCATTTGAGATCAAATGAAGCTAGGAGTGAATGGAAGTCTGTAGCATAAGGCCTGTCTAGGTGAATGTTGAAATCGCCAAAGACTAGGAGTGGAGTGCCATCCTCCATGAAAGAGGACAGCAGGCCGTCCAGCTCCTCTAGGAAGGTGGGTAGGATTTGGCCAGGGGGACGATAGATTACTACTATCTGGAGTTTTATAGGAGCCGTTACAGTAATCGCATGGGATTCAAATGAGTTGTGATTGCCTAGGGGAGAGTGGGTTGAGTATTTCCAATTGTTTGAAATGAGCAGACCAGTGCCCCCACCCCGGCCAACTTGCCTTGGGGTGTGAGAGAAAGAGAAATTCTGAGAGAGAGCAGCCGGGGTAGCGGAGTCTTCTGGACGAATCCAGGTCTCAGTCAAGCCCAAGATGCTGAGAGTGGATTGTAAGGAAAAAGCAGAAATGAAGTCAGCTTTGTTGACAGCTGACTGGCAATTCCAAAGACCCACAGAGAAAGAAAGAGGTGTAGTAGAAGATGTAGCGATCGGGCGAAGGTTGGCAGGACGACGTTGCCGTCTGCGTGTGTTTTTAGAGCGTGGTTGAGAGAGAACCGGAATGGTTTCGAAACACATGATAGAGGATAGGGAAGGAGAGTGCGTGAGGGAAGATAGAAATGATACTTAAGTGTGTGCTCGGTGTCGTTGCTCGGTTGAAGTCGCGCAGGAAAAGTCGTCTGTCTTTACACTCGTTGGTCTTCCCACGAGGAGGCTGAGCACGATGGCTGAACGCTTCCGCAGACGCTTCCGCGTCAGCGCTCTGACATCAACTAAATACGGTCTAGGAGACTACAGTGAAAACAGCTGAGGCCGGCTTCTGCTCAGCCCAGCCAATAACCTTAAAGGACTGCTAATTGCTGTATACAAAACTAAACACTTCGCACAATCACACACGCTTGTTCTTAGCTGAGGTGCAAATTATTAAAATTGCCAGCAAGTGCAATCAAAAATATAAACCTCAACGAAAATGCACAATAGAAATAGGTAGGAAACTAAGTATTCCTTCCTAGCAGCAAGTAACTAATTTAAACAACAGAACTGCGAAAAAAATATTACACCACTTACGCGAGCTGCCGTCCTTCTCTTCTGGTGACTAATCGGCTTTCTGAGATTCTGTGCCGTCTGTGATTGAGAATAAATTTGTTGGGGATCTTGTCCCCTTTTACCCTATACTGTGTAGTAAGCAGTATACTAGTATTATTTTCTGATTACAGCCAGAGTGTGAACTTTCTGATAATCTTTTGTAGAGCCCAATTAATCTCTTTAAAACACTGGCTGCATGGTGTTGTTTCTTCAAAAAAATAGCTGCAGTCGCTTAATGCATTGCCATCTTTGATTTAATTTCACTTCAATCAAATGCAGTGAACAAATTGTGGCTGGCAAACTTAAGTGCCTAAAGCATGAACAGCTCAAATCACATGATAATATGCTTGAATAATCTGCATGCACAAATAAGGACTTGTTTTCTTGACAGCTATTGCTGCTTTCCAGTGGTTATTGGTTTTGGTTTTCCTGCGCTACAGTTTCACAGATTATATAATTGAAAAAAATGTGTTTACGGTGTTGCATTGCTCGCTGTGTGATTTTCATGAGGTGGCTGTGTTCAGAATGGACAGGCTTATACACGAAATGCTGCTTATTTAAAACTAAATGCAACATTGATTGAAAAGACACTGTTGTATCATGACATGACCTCATTACGTGCTTAATTCAAAGAAGAAGGAATGAAAACAGTTATTAATCCAATTATCTTAACGTCAAATCAAATCACGTTTGTTGTCACATCATCAGAGCACGTGCCTTGGTGAGTGAAATTCTTGAGAGCGTGCTCCAGACAGTGCAGAAACAATTAACATATAGACAGTACCATTAAATACTTACAGACTTATACAGATGACAATGTTCAATATACACATACATATACTCAGTACACACAGTGTACTGTTAGACACATACTTACATTTATCAATACACATTATACACCGTATGTACACATTATACATTATGTACACATATATACACACACAGTAATATGCAAAGGTGCAGTAGATTATACATAAGCTGGATACACAAATGTCATGGATGTGCATTGGATGGTATCCAGTGGTAGCAGATAGATTATTGTATTAGTGCAGTGTGTAGTCCAGTTTGAACTGTGTTGGAGTTAAAGTGCAGTGCGTGGCATATCGTAAAGTGGGAGTGTGCTGTAGGGTGTATTAATTCTGACTGTTCATTAGCCTGATAGCCTGAGGGAAAAAGCTATCCCTCAGTCGGCTAGTGCGGGATCGGATGCTGCGGAGATGTCTTCCTGAGGGCAGCAGAGAGAACAGTCTGTGAGACTGGTGGCTGGAGTCATTGATGATCCTTCGGGCTTTCCTTATACACCGCCTGGTGTAGATGTCCTGGAGGGAGGGAAGCTCACCTCCAACAATGTGGCAGGCAAGTCGCACAACCCTTTGCAGAGCTTTGCGGTTGCCAGCGGTGCTGTTTCCAAACCAGGCAGTGATGCAGCCGGTCAGGATGCTCTCCACAGTGCAGGTGTAGAATGATCTGAGGATGCTGGGGCTCATTCCAAACTTCCTCAGCCGTCTCAGGAAGAAGAAGCGTTGATGTGACTTCTTCAGCACTGCATCTGTGTGAGTGGACCATGTGAGATCCTCGGTGATGTGAACACCGAGGAACTTATACTGTAGCTGTTTACCTGCTCCACAGGTGTCTTGTCGATGGTGATGGGTGTGTGTTCTCTGCTCTGTCTCCTGAAATCCACCACCAGCTCCTTGGTCTTGTTGATGTTGAGTTAGAGGTGGTTCTCCTGACACCATTTAGTCAGGGTACTCGTCTCCGCTCTGTAGGCCGTCTCATCGTTGTCAGTGATCAGGCCTATCACGTTGTGTCGTCAGCGAATTTGACGATGACGTTGGAGCTGTGTGTGGCTGCACAGTCATGTGTGTACAGGGAGTACAGGAGTGGGCTGAGGACGCAGCCCTGAGGAGCACCCTGAGGGTCTGCGGAGATGAAGTGTTGTTGCCCATTCTGACCACCTGACTTCTGCCTGTCAGAAAGTCCAGGATCCAGCTGCTCAGAGATCTGTTTAGTCCTAGAGTCTGGAGCTTCGCAACCACTGTGGCAGGCACTATGGTATTGAATGCGGAGCTATAGTCCACAAACAGCATTCTCACATAGGTGTTCTTGTTTTCCAGGTGGGAGAGAGCAGTGTGCAGGGTGAAGGCAATGGCATCATCTGTGGAACGGTTGCTGCGATATGCAAATTGCAGCGGAACCAGTGAGGCAGGCAGCACAGAGCAGATGTAGTCTCTGATGAGTTTCTCAAAACACTTGCTGAAGATGGGTGTAAGAGCAACGGGCCTCCAGTCATTCAAGCATGTGATTTAATTTTTCTTTGGTATGGGCACAATGGTGGATTTTTTTAAGCATAAGGGAACCACAGACAGAGAGAGGGAGAGGTTGAAAATGTCTGTGAAAACCCCGGCTAGCTGGAATGCACATGCTCGGAGCACGGCCTGGGATGCCATCAGGACCCACAGCCTTGTGGATATTCACCCGTTTGAAGGATCGGGTTACATCCACGACAGAAATGGAGATTGCACTCGCGTCTTCTACAACATCCGCGGGAGCGGTGTTGTGAGCCTCGAAACGAGCATAAAAAGGATTAAGCTCATCCGGTAGAGAGGCGGCAATATTCACTGTAGCTGGTTTATTCCCTTTAAAATCTGTGATGTTATTGATGCCCTGCCAAATTCTTCTTGCGTTGTTGGTGTTGAATTGTTCTTCAACTTTGTTTTTATATTGTCGTTTGGCGGCTTTGATGGATTTCCTGAGATCGTAACTGGCTTGTTTTCTGACAAGGCTCCTCGAACATCGCTGTTAATCCACGGTTTTTGTTTGGGGTAGATGCGGATTGTTTTTGTCGGCACTACGTCACCTACAAACTTCCTGATGAAACACGTTACAGTATCTGAGTACGCCTTTGATCTTATCAGGTGGTAAGATCAAATAATGAGTCAGATGTGTTAAAAATCACGCAATTGCTCCTAGTTTATGTATCACACTGGAACTGGTCGAGTGCATTGCATTCATTATTCTGTCAGATGCAGAAGGTCGTGTGCGTGTTCTATACAGAAAATCTGTAAACTGCAGACAGAATCAATTCTGGATTGGAGCATGTCTCTATGCTGTTGTGTGAGTAGGCCTAATAGACTACGTAAAAATACTTTTCCAAACGCAGTATATCAGATCTGTGGGTACACTGGAAAAACATGAAAATGTCTCAGATCAGTTCCAGAAGAAGCTAATAAAACATTTTAAAGATTTTAGGAACTATTAGTGGGGAGGTTTTTTTTGTATTTTTTTTTTTTTATGATATGCAGTCATTTAATTATATAAATAACATAAAATATGTCCTCACTGAGATAAGTAAACAGAGCAACTATAAATAAACATTTCAGTATGCATTCCAACAGAACAGTCTCCAGAGAAGTTGCATGGATCAAACTGTTTTCTTGGCACTTATTAGGCGTCATGAACTAAATCCTAATCCTCCGGCTGGATTTAGTAGATACTAGCGCCATCTAGTGGCGAACAAGATCCTAGGTGGAAATATGAGTCGAGTTTACTCCTAAAAATGATCAGTCACTGGCAAATACTAGAGAAATGTTGCTTGTATTTATTTATTTATTAAAAAAACAGGTATTTTTGAGGGGTTGTTAATGGACGCCAGGTGGTGGTTCCGCTACACCAGAAGAGACACGCACAGTGAGATCCACACAAGTTTTTACAGTCCCTTTCTTGACAATTTTTGATTTGACAACTACAAGTTATTATCGAAATTAAACGTTTTATGTTTTATTTTCTATCACATTTTAATAAACTTTTGTTAAGTATTTTGTTCAATAAGTGCGCTTCCTTTGATGTGTTGACTAGCATACTAAAGCACATGTGAAGTACTTGATTATAATTTGAATTGTAGTGTTATTTAATATTACATTTATTGTTAATATTAATGTTGATTACTTTTAAATGTCCTAAATTGCAAATTCATCATGAGTAATTACAAATATATTTAAATTCATGATGTTCTCAGAGATTAACATTTTATTTTAGTTTAGTTTTTTATGCTTGTCAATACATTCTGCAATACACAATATTTCAAAGACACCAGAATTATGAAATGACATGATATACTATACGTGTCCTATATCTGTATCAAAAAAACTTCTAAAGTTCAGCTAATCGCATAATATAAATGTAAACTAATACATTTTTAAATGCAGCCTATAATTGTCTCAAGACATAACATTTGGTCTGTATTTAGTGTATAATATTTATTTTTAAAAGTATGCCAAAGTGTACTTCTTTTTCACAAGGGTTAGTATGCAGCAGGCTAGTGTTCTGTTCTGATCATAGCTCTAGTGCACTTTTAAATCCATAAATCCTAAATATCAGAATTGCCAAGTGAAATTTCCTCTAACATGTTAATAAAATACCAACCTTCACGCATATTCTGGCACACAGAAGCACACTAGAAAATGTATGTGCACCACGTCTGACATTTCTGACTCAGCAGAATGCATGACAAACTCCAGACTGGCCTGTTAGTACTTTCTATTTATTTGTGCAAATGTTGCAGTGGTCTTGAGAAACAGAGGATCAATTTCAGCATTCATAAATAACATTCAGTTTGCATATTAAGTCAGAACCTGGATAACAATACAATACCCACATTCCCATCGAACACAAAGCACATGAGTCCAACGATGAAGAGCTAAAACATTACAGTATTGCTGCATTGAGAGTTAGTGCATTAAGACTGTTCCTTTACTAATTACTGATAGACAGCAGTGGGTCAGGAATGCAATGTAAAGAACAGCAGACATGAAAGGGTTTAGAGAGAAATACTCAGATTAACCAGTTAACTTTTCAACTAGATATTTAACACAGTGATTAGGGAACTCGGAGGCTTCACCTCATCCACATTAGCAGGTACTTGTGCACAGTTAAAGGGATACTCCACCCCAAAATGAAAATTTAGTCGTTTTTCACTTACCCCCATGTCGTTCCGAACCCGTAAAAGCTTTGTTAGTCTTCAGAACACAATTTAAGATATTTTGGATGAAAACCGGGAGGCTTGTGACTGTCCCATTGACTGCCAAGTAAATTGCACGGTCAAGGTCCATAAAACTATGAAAAGCATCGCCAGAATACTCCATCTGCCATCAGTGGTTCAATCATAATGTTATGAAGCGACGAGAATACTTTTTGTACGGAAATAAAATAAAAATAACGACTTTATTAAAAAATTAGGCACAGGAACTCTGTGTCTCAGACTTCTGTATCAGCCTCGACACAGGGATGCATCTTCTTCGTCGATTTATGTTCTGATTTGAATGCAAACAGCGCATCCTTGTGGCCCGGCTGATACAGAAGAGTGTATGCATTTTGCGTCCAGGGGATAATCTCCAAAATGGCACTACGCTGACACAGAGGAGATGTTACGGTGCCTAATTGTTGAGTAAGTCGTTATTTTTGTTTTATTTCCGTACAAAAAGTATTCTCGTCGCTTTATAACAATAAACCAGTGTTTTCAGCTCAAAAGTGCTTTTTCCGTAACACAGAGAAAGCATGTGAATGGTTGCCTAGTTGGGAAGATTAGTGTTGCCCATTATTTTCAATTGAAAGTAGTCTCGGAAAGTAGCTAAAGTCTGTCCAAAAAGTCGCTAGATTTGTCACTACTAGCTGCGTTTCCATTACCCTTCAAATTGCGCAAACTGAAATTGCTAATTGAAAATACGCTCAATGGAAACACGTCAAATTCGCAAAAACTCCCATGTATCGCAAAAAGTTTATATGCTCACATGAGGTGGTTTTTCAGGCAATTCGAAAAAGGAATATTTCGCAAAACTCCTTTGTACTATAACCTCCAAGAAACACCTCATATGTGGCCGCTCTCAAGCATAAAGGGCTTTCCTTGCCATTAACGCTTGAATAACCCCTTATTTCCACTGCACACGTCTGTGGTGCGTTACGGCTCTGACACGGCCACGAGCTGATCACGGCCACTTTAGTCAATGTTCATGTTTATACCAGTTGCGCTGCAGCACGTTTCAGAAGCATCCCAGAAGAGGCTCGGATCCACGATGCTTCACTAAAGATAACGCCTCTGTCTCCGAAAAATAAAGGCTAGTTCGGTGGCTACGATATACATAAACCTATCAACATCCTTCACCATGACTTATCGCGAGAGCAAGAAATTAGGTTTTAGTCACATAACATTGGTTAATGGAAATACTGTCATTTCGCAATAGTTTTTTATCGACAAAAATATTGCAAAAGATTTGCGCAAATCTGTAATAGAAATGCATCGTGACATTTTTGAAGAAAAAAAAAGTTGCTTATAAAGGTCTGAAAAGTTGAAAATCTAGTCGCTAAGTTGGTAACACTGATTAAGTAAACCACTGGTCAGAACATGTATCAGTTCATGAAAAGAGCTATGATTGGGGGGATTTTAAATTCTTGACGTCTGGCAACCGCAACAATGAACAATAGTGGAGTCTTGATACCAATGTACGATAACGTAAATGACAAATTACACTGAAACGTTTTCAGGACAAATTACAGTGGGCAAATATCACAGACTTTTTCGAAGAGGGGCAATTTTCAAAAATTCGAGAGGGGCAGAAACCATGATCATGATTATAATACAATTCATCGTGCAGCCCTATGACGGATGAAGAATGATTGTGAGCTATATTCTCCAGGCATGCTCTTAGTTTTTTTGCATAAAGAAGATTGGTTCTTTGCTTATTGAAGCTTGACCAATGCATCCCCAAATGAGACCTAAAAGAGGCCAGAGAAATGGATCCCAGAGTTCATGTCCACATCGAGGACGACAGTGTACTTTTTCCATTATTGCTGTTCTGGTGAATCTCATTTTGGAACTCACTGTTAAGATTGACAATTGTCTTAAAAGGCAATTGCTCGGCAGTTCACTCTTGAGACCTTTGTGCTTGTTTATATGGAAACACTTTACAAAGTTTTCCAGTCATCAATCTGTTAACAGAAGTCCATACTTCATATTTGCTCTCCAGGTTGTAGAATTGATGGTATTTCTCTACAGAAGAATAATACAGCCGCCAGTTTCATAAACCTGGAGGTCTTTCTGGGAATATCATACCTGTTTGTTTGAAGTTACAACCAAAACTCGATGAATCAATCAACCAATCAATCAATCACATGAGGACAGATTTAAATAATCCAAGAAATGCATTAACATGCACCATCACAGGACGTTGCAGGTCTAATTGTTCAGCGCAGTGAACTGAATTTTGGGTCTCTGTTCTTGGAGTCTTTCCGTCTTGAACTGTGGCTGTGATGAGGTCTTGGAGAAGAGTTGGAGGTCTTGTGGGTGGGGTTGTGGGTGTGATGAGTGGTTTGTTTTGCCTTGGATATGTGGTGTGAGTGATGTTTGTGAGGGGTGTTGGTCGACTGGCGTCCTTCAGCGGTCTTGTGCGTCTCTGGGGCAGGTGATGGGACGATCTCTGGAAGAGTCTCCAAGACGGCCGGCACGGCTTGAGGTTTGGCCTGCGGACAGGAGCTCGTGAGGAGAGGAGATCGAGAGGCCGTTTCCAGCAGACCTTTGGTTCCCTGTGTGCACTGTGGAGGAAGATGTGAAAAGATGGATGGAGAGTTATGATGGAAATGAAGAACCAGGGATAAGGGAATGGGTGTGACAAAGACAAAAAAGGAAGTAAATTCATGTTAGAAAGAGTGAAAGTAAAATATTTTGAGGTGGTTTAAAAGGAAAAGCTTATATATCTGAGCAGTAAAGCCACAGCCAATCAGATATCAGCGTCACTGATGATGACACATGCAGATGATTCTTCTTCTTCTGCTATATAGAACTAATTAAGACCAACTGTGTCATATTGAAGTGCTCGTATAAATTCTGCTAGGAGAGAACAATGGAAATTAGCAGCAGCAAAATCATGAGACTTACAGATAAGGAGTCAAATCAGAACAGATTAGACAAAATACTACCTTAAAGGGTATTTCACTGAAAAATCTAAATTATATGGTTATGTACTCACCCTCATTTTGTTTAAAGTGAATCTTTTTATCTCCCATACACTAAAGGAGATGTTTAGCAGTACTTCAAGCTGCTCTAAGTAGATATGCTGCACAAAATGAGCTCTAAAATGAGACTAATTAACCACAAATGTGACAAAAAAAAAATCACTGCACACCTGTGTCTCCTGCTGCACGCAACAAGCACCACGCAATCTGCACTAAATCAAGCACCAATTCACACAAATGTGAATCTTAAAGGTCCACTATGCAGACATTTTAAAGGGGTCATGACGTTGCTAAAAATAGCAGTATTTGGTGTAATGCAATATGTGTTTATCCGGTTTAAGGTTCAATAAACACATTATTTTCCACATACTGTACATTATTGTTGCTCCTCTATGCCCCGCCTTTCTGAAACGTGTCAATTTTTTACAAAGCTCATCGTTCTGAGAAGCGAGGCGTGCTCTGATTGGCCAGCTATCCAGTGCGTTGTGATTGGCCGAATACCTCAAGCGTGAGACGGAAATGTTAAGCCCCTCACAGTATTGTGATGCCGTGTCCTGGCGCGGCGCGACGCGACACAAACAATAAAACCCATTATAAACGAGGCATTTGTTGCATCCAGTGGGGACATAATTACTGATTATAATGACTTATAATGTCTTTTTACCCGTTGCGTTGCATTGTGCCACGTAAACATTACCATATCTGCATTTGTGATCAGAGAAACGACAAACAACAAGCGCTACTCTACATAGCTCAAAACTTGCGTTTGAATCGTCAGTAGCAGAAACATACTTACAGGCTGTGAGTCAAAAGCATCAGACTGTTCTTGCAAAGTTGGAATTGCCCCACTTTATAGAAACAGCCTTTGTGCAAGCCAGCATTGTAGGCTACTCTTCCAGGTTCAGGAAACAGTCCTCCGTAAAATGCGCTGCACACATCTGAATATTTGGGTTTTAACTGTTCTGGAACAGTGTTGTAAACACAACTTAACCACTGATTTCTAGTTGTGTCCTCTTTTGGAAGCCCAAACAAAGTACTTTCACTTTCACAATGAAACACAGCGTCTTCACGACATGGCGCCGGGGGCAGCAACAATACTACAGCGAGAATAATAGTTCCGCCTTCTTTCATTGCATATACATTTGGGCGGTGTTATGCAAATCTCCCCACACTGTGACGTAGACATGTGGGGGTGTGTTTAAATTAGCCGTTTTGGGGGGGGGGGGGCAGAGTCTTAACTTTTATAAAGAATATCTCTTTGGGTTTGAGACTTTAGTCTTTGCAACTTCAGGGATCTCATCTATGCACAAACAGCTTGTAACACTCCAAAGAGAAAGCAAAACTTGAAAATCACATCATATGACCCCTTTAAGTTGCTGTTTGTAAACATTCAAACTTCGCCCCTCCTCGTGGGTGCAACACCATAAGAAGCCACACCCCCTGTTGCAGACATCATCAGTGTTGCCATATTGGGCAGTTTTGGGTTTGATTGTGTGGGTCAAATATGGCTTGGGTGGGTGGTCAAAATTTGGGCTAGTTTGGCAGTTTTCAATGTTTACATTTTATAAGCAAGTAACAAATTTGCCTATATAAGGCAGATGTGATGATTCATGAGTGATGGGTTTTTAACACAATAAGGAATCAGATTTTAAATTTGTAGCTGTATATTCAAGTCATCACTATGTAAAAGTGTATATAAATATACATAAATACAAGTTGTAGCTACAGTAAAAAGTGAAAGAGCTGAATGTTTTAGGTGGGTTTTTCTTGAAGTGTGCAGGTTTTAAAGGGCTTTTGTGTTTAAAATCATTGAGCCAATCTGGCAACACTGGACATCACATCAGTTGCCAGAACACACACACAGCCCAACCGACTCAAGAGACTGCCTGCGGGAAGATGAGTGATGAGTGATGATTTAATTTAGAAATATTTTTTAATATGATTGAACAAATGACTGGCTGAAATTTGTGAGCAATTTTAGCCGTCTTCAGGCTTGTTTGCCTAAAACTAAAGTAATTATTTTTGTGTCGAGACAGAAGAAATTAGCGGAGCTTTCCAAGCTTCAGACAAAACAAGCTGTTCATTTAATCAATACACCAAAAAGATTTACAAAAGAGTTTTAATCAGCCAAGTGATTTAGCGGTTTGAATAATACTCTCTCAGTCTGACTCCGTTACTAAACCACAAAATGTTCTGTTACGTCCAATTTGAAATAACTAGAATATGACTTACATCAGTCTATTTACTGACAATAATATTCTCATATGACAATGTGGAATTAAAGATGCATATTGTAATAAATAACGAATCAATATGATCTAAAGCACTTCTAAGAAAAATAGTGTGAATAATGCAAGTAATGTTTTTTTCTTGTTCCTCTCACAAAGCTATCGCATGGCCTCAAAATATAGATCATATTGATAGATAATTTTGATTTACTGAATTTATTTTTAATGATAATTTTACAGGAACAAGGAATGTAAAGCTTGAACAAACATTTATTGTATGGAAAACAAGAGCTTGGACATTCTGCTTAACATCTCCTTTTGTTATCCCCAGAAAGATTTGGAACAACATGAGGGCATAAAAATGACTTATGTTTGGATGAATTTCCCTTTAAGATTTTGGTCCATGGCATGATACTACAGCTTAACCAGACTGACTAAATCAGACTGACTAAATCAAAGTCAAAACATATATACACAAACAAAACATGAAATAGTGGTTAGTGGAAGGAATGGGAGGAGGAGGAGCACTGCTGATTGTGTGTTGATGCTGTAAAACATCAGCCGTCGTACAGCAGCACTATTAGCTCTGGCAGCAGCACTCATTCAGGCAGCATGCAGGCCGAAAGCACGTGGAGCCAATGTGACACCACCTACAGGAATCTATCAGTGTGCCCCAAACACCCGCCTGAGTCTTACCAACCTCCCCACAATCCCCTACTTCTGCCCACTGAACCATCAGCCGGCACAAGACAGGGCGAAATCCAGGCAATCTTTCTCCTAAACACACATGCACACACACATATAGAGGACAAGGGTTAATGTGCTAAGACCGATAAGTGTAACAGCACTAATGTGCACTAATGCATCAGAACATGCCAGGAAAACATAAGCAACTGCAAGTAAACAAACAACTCGATACCTACATACTTAAAACAACAAATATGCATGCAGGACAAGAATTCTGTGGTTTAGTTTGAAAAATATTTATTTAACATTAAAATGCATTTTCAATATATACAAGCACAAATTTGTTAAAAAAGTACAAAATGTCAGCAATGTTCTTCATTTAAAAAAATAAAATACAATCAAGGATTTAAACCATGCATTCATAATACATAAAATCCCATAGGGATATTTCCATGTCACATGCAAACTATTTCACAATATATGCACATGCACACAGAGACACAACCACACGTCAAGTGTGAGTACCGGATCCCTACACTACTGTGCAGAGATACCTGCATTTTTTTCTGTAAATCAAACTGATATTTTTCCATAGTTTAATAGAAGTCATATTTACCATAGCTATTTATTTTGGACAAAACAGGATGACGGACTTTTTCCCCAAGTTACAACCAAAGAAATGTACATAAACACTAGAGCTGTTAGCTGTTGGTTTGTTTATTCACTGATGAGAGGCACTTTTGTTTTAGTGACAAGTTCAACATCTGAGCATAAACCAAAAAGATCTGAAAAAACTTCAAGGCACATTCAAGTTGATAAACAGCCAAATGAAAATACAAAAACTAAAAACAAACAACCTGAATTATACAAACAAACAGCTTGAGTTGTTTTTACATGCTCGGATTATACTAAAAAACAAACAACTTTAATAAATTAATGAAAAATAAACAACATTTGTGAGAGGCGTTTGCTTATCCTCAGATGTTTTTCAAGAGCACCATTGTGCATCGTAATCTCACAAGTCTTTGAACCTTCAAAAATAAACACCATCACCTGAAACTACAGCGTCTTTCCTGCTCACAAACTGTGAATTCTACCTAGTGTCACAGGAAGCCAAAAGTTTCATTTCCTTTTTTTGTAAAAAGAAGATGCACAGTTGTGCAACATAACACGACGGCTACACCCATTGCTTTGTAAACCATATACACTCCAACCCACTGATCTACGAGGGAGCCAAACCATAGAGAATGAGTACATAAACATTTATTTCCCTTCCAAACTCAAAGTAAACGACACAAATCTCATCTATATATGTGGCTTTGACCAAAGGCGGCACAGCCTTAACAGCTCTCCTCAACCCCAAACAAATCTGAGACAGCCGCACTTGGCTGCAGCCCAGCGAGCCGAACGCATCTAAATGAAGGGTGCAACCCATGCCAAAACGCATCAAACAACACAGCAAGAGGAGAAAATTCTAGCTTTGGATCAGACACAGGAAGTCAGGCTGTCGAGTGGCTCTGAATGGAGATGGCAGGTTGCTGTAGGGTTACGACCGGGGGTGGAGGAGGAGGAGGTCGGCCTGAGGTGACCGCTCTTCCTACCATGTTAATGTCGTTTTTAGCCGCCGGGAGTTCGATTTCCACAGGACTGGTCTGGGCGGAGTCATCGGAGGGCACAAAACCTCGCCTGTCAATCAAACTAACAAGACAAGAGAGGAGGCAAAGGAATTACAACAAAGCCACAGTGATAAACAGAGGCTTCATATTGTGGATATAGTTTTTACTGGCATACTGGAGACAATATACACTCATCTACACACGTCTCACCTGGGTGGCATGGGTCCACAGAGCACAGAACAGCAGTTTTTGATAATGCTGTTATAACTGTAAGGATTTCCAACGTCCTCATTTCCACCTTTACCTGACCAAGAGCCTTTAATCTGTAACACGGATGCAAAAATGCACATACAATCCACAAAATATTTAGGCCTACTAATAACAATAATTAAAAAAAAAATCATGTATTTTTATGTAATTTCTATGGTGGCCGAGAGAGCTCAATGTGCTGCAACTTTACACCAGCAAATTAAGAAAACATCTTCATCAGTTTGACAACACGTGCTGCAAATACTCACAGCACAACCAAATACAGAAATGATCTGCAAATACACACAAAGTGACCAAACACTGTATTTGTTTGTGTTGTGAGTATTTGCAGCACATTTCTGTATTTGGTTGTTACATTCCATGTGTGTTTTGTTGTTGTTATTTCTTCCCTCCCTCTCTTGTCGCTACCAATCTGCTCTCCAGGTTGTCAATCTGTCCATAAGGTCTCTGCTGGTTGGAGGAGGCGGCTGCTAATCATCATTAAGGGCGTTGTCTCTGCAGCCAATCCAGTGTCGCCGTGCTGGTTAAAAGCTCTCGGCGTTATGAGCTCAGAAGCTCAGTGTGTGGGCTCAGGTGTTTTGAGTTGGAATTTGTGTTTAGTATTTGTGTTTGTTTTATTGTGAATGTGTGAAGCTAATGCTTGTTGGTTTTGGTGATTTAGATTCTGAGCAGTGCGCCTGATGAGAGTTTACTGTTCTCTTTTTGTACTGGGGGAAAAAGGGGAACAGATTAGTGTATCGCGCAACTCAGGACACATATTAGACACACTAGGTAAGGGGTGAGCGCCTCCTTTGTATTTTTCCTTTGTTAGTTGTTAGTGTAGTTTAGTTAAGGCGTCGTATACACTGAAGACTTCGGGTTTGTTTCTACATTTTTCTTTGGTTAGTTAGGTTAGAGGGTTATAGTAATTTAGTTAGGATCTATTTTTGGTTATCATTTCTTTTGTTGATTTGGTACCACCTTTTGTTCCTTTGTTTCCCCTTAGTTAATGCATTAATCTTATTTTTGTTTTACAAACTAAGCATTGTATATAGCTCACCCATTGTTAGTGGCTTCAGCTTAAGGACATTAAATTATTTAATTGGGATATGCTCGGTGTGCCTGGTTCTTTCTATATCTTCACTCTTACCGCAATATTAATAAACTAAATGTTACATTCCATACCCCTGTAACTTTAAAGATTGTACCAATGGTTATGCAAGTATTTTCAGTGTTTCTGTATTTGGTTACTTTGTGAGTATTTGCAGCGTGTTTCTGTATTTAGTTACTTTGTGAGTATTTGGAGAGCATTTCTGTATTTAGTTACTTTGTGAGTATTTGCAGAGCATTTCTGTATTTAGTTACTTTGTGTGTATTTGGAGAGCATTTCTGTATTTACTTTGTGAGTATTTGGAGAGCATTTCTGTATTTAGTTACTTTGTGAGTATTTGGAGAGCATTTCTGTATTTGGTTGTATTGTGAGTATTTGCAGTATGTTTCTGTATTTGTGTTGTGAGTATTTGTAGTGCATTTCTGTATTTGATTGTGTTGTGACTATTTGCAACATGATTCTGTATTTGATTGTGATGTGAGTATTTGTGCATTTCTGTATTTGGTTTTGTTGCGAGTATTTGCAGCATGTGTTGTTACACTGATGAAAATGTTTTCTCAATTTTGCTGGTGTTTTTTGTATTTGCATGTGTTTTTTTTTTTTTTCAATGCGTGGCATAATTTTCACATTAAAAATTTCATTAATTTGGATTACGTAGTTTTATCTAATAAAATTAAGTCTTACAGTTTGATTTATGTATGACTGAATTATGTAATAGTACTAGCAAAACTGAATGTGTTTAAATACAAACTAACCAGATTTATATATTTAATGCAGATCAATAAATGCAGTTTGTGTCAATTTCATAAATATATCTAATTGAATATTGCTTGTTTCACAACTAATCATTACTAATTGTAAACGTCATCAAAACAAATCATACTTTTTTACTGAATTGTTTTCACAATTAACAGATTTATGCTGATTCTAAGCAATTTAAATAATTATTTTGAATCAAGAATTTTGAAAACAATTATTTATGAATGTGAAACTTCTGCCATGATTTTTTTGTATGACTAACAAATAAGCATCACATTAAGTTTAATTTACGACAAAGCAGTGCAATTCAAATGGTAGAAAAATGTATTTGAATTACATATAAATTATCTTAAATTTAGGCCTAAATTGTTGTGTATTAGAGGTAAAGACAACTTTTACACCTCTTAAGTTATGAAAGGAAAACACTTACATCCTCATTGGTAGTAAGATTTGCAGCCACCAGGTATGTATGGAAGCCTGAGAGGCCCAAAATGGACCAAACTGAAAAGAAGCAAACCACTAACTCAAGAGCAGTGAAGAAAGTAAAGGAAAACTTCAGAATTTGCACCAATAATGAATATTAATAGCACACAGTACAGGAATATTCTGGGTTAAATATAACTTGATCAACAGCATCATTTTGACTAGTCCCTCGGTTTGTACAAACATTGCACTTATGGAAGTGTCACACTCTCGGAGGGGAGAGCAGGGAAACCCGGAGACAAGGAACTTCTTTGGAATAACAAACTTTTAATAAACAAACTTAAACAAACCAAAACGCAGGAGACACAGAGACACATTAAGACGATCAGACTAGACACAGAGGCAGGGAAACACAGGGCTTAAGAAGGCTGGAGTAAACTAGATAATTAACAAAACAGGGCTGGGGACAAATTAACTAATGACACAGGGCTGGGAACTGATAATTACAAATGACGACAGGAGCAAACCAAATACGGGCACGAGAGGAGGGGAAAAAGCTCGGGAGGCCATGGCGGAGCAGGGAGCTCGGGAGGCCATGGCGGAGCAGGGAGCTCGGGAGGCCATGGGGGGACCACCTCCGAGACCGCGGCCCCAGCCCCCACCTCGGTCTCTTCGGTTGGAGCCCTACTACCCCCCCCCCCAAAAAAAAATTTCCTTGGGGTAAATAGGGGCTCCATCGGGCACTAGGGGGCGCACTGGAGGCATGGACTCTTGAGGGCGCTCGGCAGCGGGCACTTGAGGGCGCTCGGCAGGCGCGGGCACCAGAGGGCGCTGGAGAGGAGCGGGCTCTGGGGTGCCCTGGCGAGGAGCGGGCTCTGGGGTGCGCTGGCGAGGAGCGGGCTCTGGGGTGCGCTGGCGAGGAGCGGGCTCTGGGGTGCGCTGGCGAGGAGCGGGCTCTGGGGTGCGCTGGCGAGGAGCGGGCACTTGCGAGGAGCAGGCACTGGAGGGCACCTGCGAGGAGCAGGCACTGGAGGGCACTTGCAAGGAGCCGCTTCTTGGGGGCGCTCTTGAGAGCTGAACGGAACCAGCAGAGGCTCTGGAGAGCTGGACGGAACCAGCAGGGGCTCTGGAGAGCTGGACAGAACCAGCAGGGGCTCTGGAGAGCTGGACGGAACCAGCAGGGGCTCTGGAGAGCTGGACGGAACCAGCAGGGGCTCTGGAGAGCTGGACGGGACCAGCAGGGGCATTTGGAGAGCTGGACGGGACCAGCAGGGGCTCTGGAGAGCTGGACGGGACCAGCAGGGGCTCTGGAGAGCTGGACGGGACCAGCAGGGGCTCTGGAGAGCTGGACGGGACCAGCAGGGGCTCTGGAGAGCTGGACGGAACCAGCAGGGGCTCTGGAGGGACTGGCCCTGGAGAAGCGGGCACTGGAGGACGCTGTCGAGGAGCGGGCACTAGAGAGCACTTATGAGGATTAACGCTTATTGGGCTTGCCATACTCTCCAATGGCAGGCTGGTTCTGGCTCGGGCCCGGACGCTTCCCAGACACCGGTAAATCCCTTCTCTCCAGGTAAGTCCAGTGGTGTCTGGGAGGTCTACGGGGCGATGGTAACAGGCCCCAAGCCGGAACAGGTGGAGGAGGGCTGCGTCCTGCACCTCCGTCACCGCAGCGAGCCCACAGAATTCCCCAGCGTACTCCATGAAGGGGAGGTCCTTCCGGATGAGGGCGAAGAGGCGGGCGGCGAACTCCATCGCCGCCGGAGCTTCTGTTTTCGGTCTAGTCTTCTGTCACACTCTCGGAGGGGAGAGCAGGGAAACACGGAGACAAGGAACTTTGGAATAACAAACTTTTAATAAACAAACTTAAACAAACCAAAACGCAGGAGACACAGAGACACATTAAGACGATCAGACTAGACACAGAGGCAGGGAAACACAGGGCTTAAGAAGGCTGGAGTAAACTAGATAATTAACAAAACAGGGCTGGGGACAAATTAACTAATGACACAGGGCTGGGAACTGATAATTACAAATGACGACAGGAACAAACCAAATACGGGCACGAGAGGAGGGGAAAACACGTGACATGGGGAACACAGGACTGACAGGAAGTGTACCAAAGTGCTGAGCCCTGCATATGACACGCAGAGGGGGAAAAAAAAAACGATATTATGGCCATGGATTAGGAATTCATTCCCTTGTTTAAATTAAACCATGGCCACAGTTTAACTAAACCAAAGGGAATGAATCAGTACAATATGGCCATGATTTAACTAAAATGAAGGAACTTATTAATAAATCATGTGAACAATTTATCTAAAACGAAAGAAAAAATACAAAGTGCCCATAATATCTATTCTCAAAAGTTGACTATTTTCTGTGTCATTCTGTGTCATTTCTTGTTCATTGAACTTCACTTGTATTTAACCCAGCACATTCCTTTACGGCAATAACAGACTTTTTGTAAGCTAAACATCTGAAATCAAACAACAAATGAAAGGATATCTGGCAGGACTCGCTTGGAGAGCGAAAATCAACCCATTTCCTCCTTGTGACCCTATAAAAGAGAGCATTAGTCACTAAAAGCTTTTATCAGATCTTAAGCCATTTAGGTCCAATAAGAGATTCACATGGCCTCTCACCGGCTCATTTGGCATCTGTGCTTGCCTTTATAAATACAGCAACGTGCAAACAAACCAACTCTTTGATTAAAAAGAGCTGATGTAAACACTACCAGTCTATCATCTGGACACATCTAACTAAATTAAATGGTTTATGCTTAAAAACTGGAAATTAGTTTTGTCTAAATTGTTCCAATTTGGAACAATGGAACAATGTTATATTACATTTTCTTTTTTAAAAACCAACAACTCCTTCGATGCTGTTCAAACACATCCCATGATGCACCTCATGAAGTAAGTGTCTTCACACACCACTCACAGATACAGAAAGAGTTGTCAAGGAAAATGAAATCACACATACTTAGAGCCAGGTGTGTGGTTACACAACCAAATATGAAGGCCGTGAGGAAAGACAGCGAGACGATGAAGGTGTAGAAGAAGCGATAGTTTCGTTTTCCCACACAGTTGCCGACCCAGGGGCAGTGATGATCGAAGCGCTCTGTCAAACACACACAACAGCAGGCCGTCACACGGCTCGTGATTTATTACAGCAGGAATTTAAAAAATTTAAACACTTAAGAACAAGTGAGAACTTCAGTGAGAAATGCGGACTGCTTCAAACCGGCTTCATAAACCTAACGCTATAAATAACAGCTAAATCTGAGAAAGATAACATCCTACATGGATTCACAAGCAGAAGAGTGTGAAACTGCACACAATAAACATACTGGCAATTAATACTGAATGTTAGGAGTAACCACATTGCATAGTTACATTTTCTGAGCAGTGTTTGCCTGTACAAAATCAAGAGCAACAGTGAAGTAAAAAAATATTAATTTTCTTCATAGAGGAATTGATTTTTAAAATTACAAGGACTTAAAGACAGAGCTACATTGAGCCATTTTTAGTGCTATATTAGATATTATATATTATATAAGATATTGGTTTCGGTACAAAAAGTTATGTTAAAATAAAATATTAATCTCACACAAAAATATTTTATTTTAAATGACAAAAGCATTTCAATTAAGATACACATCATTAAATTCAAAAAGTCTGGCTGTGCTCTTTTTTGTATTACTTTTGTACTTTTGGATCTAATGTAATTATTTCCCACATCCAAGTTCCAGGTTATAATATGCAAAAGTCTGAACATTAATCTCTTAATTTTACAGTAAGTAGTGAAACGTACCCAAAATAAAGGCTTAAACGTCTAAAAAAAAACACACATTTAAAGTGCTCCTCTTTTGGTGAAAGTTTTTAGACAGCTTTCAAAATGGCCGCCAGACAGTGTGAACAAATGGAGACTCATATCTCAGTGTGCAATTTTCTGATTGACTTGAAATTACAGGAGGTATATAGTAACAAACATATCAATTGGTTAAGACATCAAGTAGGATAATAAATTATTTTTTTCTTTTTATAATCTGATCTCAAAAATGGAAGTGTGCTTAACGGGTACGTTTACCCTATGCATTTGTTGAAACCAACTGATTTAAATTTGTGTCATTTGCAATGCTTCATGGGACTACTTCTTTTCCTCATTAAAGCCATAAAACTACACAGTTTTGAACCTTTGTTTCATTTTCAGACACTCAAAGTATGTGGTTTTGGTAACACTTTAGATTAGGGAACACATTCACTATTAACTAGTAGCTGATCTCATAGTGGGTTGGTTTGATTAATGGCTTACAATGCTTTTAATTCCTAGCATACTTGGCAATAAAGCTCTTTCTGATTTAACAAAGACTCTTTATAATCCCTATAGGAGAAATGAACAGAGAAAAATACTTCAGTAACAAAGACCAATAAAAAGGGAACGGGCACAAGGGCTGCACAATTTGAGTAAAAATTTAATTGTGATTTATTTCCGATAAAATTTAAATTTAAATTTAAATTTCCGATTGCAATTTAAAATGCAATTTTATAAATAAATAAATGTTTGCAGTGCTTGTTTGTATGTCTACAATGTGTACTTGTATGTCAGCTGTAAATAAAAAAATGGAAAATGTAATTAATAATAATAATAATAATGAAATATTACTATTGTGATATTTCACAGTAAAAAAAAAATAGGTATATAAGAAAACACAATATTTTATTTTACATTACTTAAATGTAAAATTATAATACTACAACCCCAAATCAGAAAAAGTTGGGACAGTATGGAAGACGCAAATAAAAAAGAAAGTAGTGACTTCTAAATTTACTTTGACTTGCATTTCATTGCAGACAATATGAACACAAAATATTTAATGTTTTGTCTGGTCAACTTCATGTCATTTGTAAATATACATCCTTTCCTGTCATTCAGACCTGCAACACATTCCAAAAAAAGTTGGGTCAGGAGCAATTTAGGGCTAGTAATGAGGTAAATTGGTTAAATGTGATTTGAAACAGTTGATGTCAACAGGTGATTGTAATTATGATTTGGTACAAAAGCAGCATCCTAGAAAGGTCTAGTCCTTTGGGAGCAAAGATGGGCCGAGGATCGCCAGTTTGCCAACAAATATGTGAGAAAATTATTGAAATGTTTAAAAACAATGTTCCTCAAAGAAAGATAGGAAGAGATTTGGATATTTCACCTTCAACAGTGCATAACATAATTAAAAGATTCAAGGAATCTGGAGGAATTTCAGTGCGTAAAGGACAAGGGTGCAAGCCTAAGCTGAACAACCGTGATCTCCGATCCCTCAGGCGGCACTGCATCAAGAATCGTCATTCATCTATAAGCGATATCACCACATGGGCTCAGGACTACTTTGGCAAACCTTTGTCAAGTACCACAATACGTAGTTACATCCACAAATGTATTGTGCCAAAAGGAAGCCCTATGTTAACAGTGTCCAGAAGCGCCGTCGACTTCTCTGGGCTCGGAGGCATCTGGGATGGACCATCACACAGTGGAAACGTGTACTGTGGTCAGATGAATCAGTATTTCAGGTATTTTTTGGGAGGAATGGACGCCGTGTGCTCCGGATCAAAGAAAAAAAGGATCATCCAGACTGTTACCAGCAACAAGTCCAAAAGCCAGGGTCTGTCATGGTATGGGGTTGTGTCAGTGCCCTTGGCAAAGGTAACTTGCACTTCTGTGATGGCACCATTAATGCTGAAAAGTACATAGAGATTTTGGAGCACAATATGCTGCCTTCAAGAAGACATCTTTTCCAGGGACGTCCATGCATATTTCAACAAGACAATGCAAAACCACATTCTGCACACATTACAAAGTCCTGGCTGCGGAGGAAGAGGGTACGGGTACTTGACTGGCCTGCCTGCAGTCCCGACCTGTCTCCAATAGAGAATGTGTGGCGCATTTTGAAGCGCAAAATGCGACAACGAAGACCCCGTACTGTTGCCCACCTTAAGACTTGTTTGCAGGAAGAATGGGACAAAATTACACCTGAAACACTTCATCACTTGGTGTCTTCAGTCCCTAAACGTCTTTTAAGTGTTGTGAAAAGGAATGGCAACATTACAAAGTGGTAAATGCTTTACTGTCCCAACTTTTTTTGGAATGTGTTGCAGGTCTGAATGACACGAAAGGATGTATATTTACAAATGACATGAAGTTGACCAGACAAAACATGAAATATTTTGTGTTCATATTGTCTGCAATGAAATACAAGTCAAAGTAAATTTAGAAATCACTACTTTCTTTTTTTATTTGCGTTTTCCATACTGTCCCAACTTTTTCTGATTTGGGGTTGTAGTATTTATGTCTGTCTTCATTTTCAAGTGTCCAACCATCAAACATTTCTTTTGATGGAAAACAGCAGGGAGCTTTAAAACTCCTCTTGTTGATAAGCTCTTCTAGAGGATGGGCACATGTTATGTTCACAAATGCGGATTACAGAGACTCAAACTCAGAGCAGATGCAGAGATGAGTTCATGTTAGGGATGCATCGATCCGATACTCAGGATCGGTATCGGCTCCGATCCGGTCATTTTCTGCGGATCGGGTATCGGTGAGACGAGACTGATCCAAATCCGATATTTGTGCATATACTATTCTGTGTTATTGTTAAGCCCCGCGAAAGCACAAAAGCATTATAAAGCACCATAAAGTCAAAGTCCAAGTGTTCTGAAGCTGTTCCATAGTTTAATGTGAGGTACAGATGAATATTTAAGTTGTTAAATTCAAGTTCTCATAAACTCTTCTCTCTGCTGTGTCTGTCTGTCATCCTCCGTTCAGCGCTCAAACTGCGTGTCACGTTCGGTTACTACAGTCAAAACAATGAAACTCTCTTCAAGAGCGCTCAATAACTGAGATTTAAAACCGTTAAAAGAAAAGGCTCAATAAACTATCGCGCAGATTTAATAAGCTACGCATCAATATCTCTTTCCTCTGTGCTTTGAACTTCTCTGTGCGGAGCTGCGCGCTGTGACTCCGTGCTGCTTCAAGAGCATCATTCTGCACACGGGATGCGCATAAGCGCTTTGTTCCGCTCTCTATTGGGGCTTTTCGTATTATAATACTTTTGCGCAATGAAATATTATTTATAGCGTTTCTTGTACTGTCCTATCAAGGCTATTAATAATCGAATGTATAGCACAGTAATGGAGGCAGGACTCCTCTATCATATGTTGCTGCCTTCATTACTGTGCTATGTGTTTAAAAGAAATGTCTTTTAATTTTGTAGTTTATTTTTATAAATAAATACATTTACTTGTTTTCATTAATGTATTTTACAACAATACAAAGAGCAATGTGTAACATTTTACCAGATTTAGTCCTTCACATATTCACTTTTATTTGTTCCCCACTAAATAATGTTATTTCACTAAATGTTTAGATTTTATAAAATTGTGCACTCATGATTTTTCTAGAATAACTTTTGCTGCTAAATTATCCACTAACCTTGTTTATAATAGTATTTTTGGCATAGATTATGAATGGGCCTGATCTGATTCGTTAAAACGTTTCCATTTACACTTGGCCACATAAATGTGTTGTCGCAAAACAGATATAAATCCGATCTTCAATTCCCGCACTATATTTCATTTTAACAAAGTTCAAGTCAACCAAATCAAAAGATAAGCGCTGCATTTTATTAATTATCAGCTCATTTCATTTACATTTACATTTACATTTAGCAGACGGTAGCAGACGCTTTTATCCAAAGCGACTTACAGTGCATTCAAGTTACATTTACATTTGATCAGCCCTTGCTTTCCCTGGGAATCGAACCCATGATCTTGGCGTTGCTAGCGCCATGCTCTACCATTTGAGCTACAGGAAAGCCCGTGATTTCAAGATCAAAGACCGCAATAGGAGCGCGCATGGCATCAGCACTGGAAAGATATTTACATTTATGCATTTAGCAGACGCTTTTATCCAATTTTATACAGTGCATTCAAGCTATACATTTTTTTTTATCAGTATGTGTGTTCCCTGGGAATTTCAGTTTCATTCACAGCAGTTTGTGCATCTGCTTGCTGAAGAGATGCTCAGATACGCATCTGCGGTGATGCGTGGTGCATTAAGGGAAAGGGAAGTGGTGTGTGGCCAAGTATGGTGACCCATACTCGGAATTTGTCCTCTGCATTTAACCCATCCAAGTGCACACTCACAGCAGTGAACACACACCCGGAGCAGTGGGCAGCCATATTGCGGCGCCCGGGGAGCAGTTGGGGGATCGGTGCCTTGCTCAAGGGTCTCACCTCAGTCGTGGTATTGAAGGTGGAGAGAGCACTTGTTATTCACTCCCCCCACCGACAATCCCTGCCGGATCTGGGAATCGAACCTGCAACCTTTCGGTTACAAGTCCAACTCTCTAACCATTAGGCTGCCTCAGCGCAGTCATCTGACTAAAATGTCATATAGCCTATAACACGCTCTCACACGTTTATTATTTTTACATTTTGGGAGGAGTAAAATTCACATATGTGGTTTCAACAACCGGATGCATTTACACATGTCCAGTTTCGTCTAGAATGTGTGTGTGTGTGAGAGAGAGAGACAGGGTCACAGTAGAGTCAACTGTCTTAACTGCAGCTTGTGTGCAAATACATACGAGCTTCATCACTGTGTCTGTCACATGACTCTGTTCCTCTCTCGGACTTGAACTGATGGTAAAACTAAGGACATTATTAACTGTCTTTATATTTACTTTGAAAGCTGAAGCTCGCGATTATGGTAAGGGTGCTTGTGGTGTTCGGCCAATCACAATGCACTGGGTCAGCTGGCCAATCAGAGCAGACTGCGCTTGTCGGAAGGAGGGGCTTTGTAGAAAATGAAGCGTTTGAGAGGCGGGGCATAGAGGACATATAATAATGTACAGTTTTTGAAAAATGTGTTTTTTGAACATTAAAGCATGTCAACATATTCTGTTACACCAAACACACAAAATAATGATCTTTAAAAAAGCATCATACGACCCCTTTAACTTGTAACCTTTAGTATGAGCAATAGCGATAATGACACTCGCATTAGCAATCGCCACTAATAATCATCATTAAAAGCAGCCTCAGATTTGCTGCATGTAACCGCTGCTGTACATTTCTGGAAGCTCCTCTCACCCACACAGTTGTCGCACAGGCTGCAGTGGGAGGTACGCGGCGGCCGGAAGATCTTGCAGGTGAAGCAGTACTTGAGTTTAACCACCTGCTGATTGATGACGACCTCCTTTGTGCGCGGCGGGGGGCGGTAGGATGAGGACGAGCCTGTCGGGTTGTCTGTGAGAGAGAAAAACACATTTCCAGCAGAGGATGAGATGTCAGGAAGGAATTTCAATAACAAACATTAAAGAAAACAACTAAACTCTGCAGCTGGGATCATTTTGATTTTTAAAGGCTCTTGAAGTTGAACAGAGTTTGCTCTAAACAGCTCAAACACTTCCTGTCTTTTGAAATTAGTTGAATTACTCGCACTAGAAAAACAAAACCACTGGCGCAAGGGAGAACTGCTTGTGTTATAAGCTTGATAAAATCCATTTAGTGTATCATTAGAGCAATGCAGTATTTAAAGTTGCTGCGTTCACCACTTCACATGAAAAAAAGATACATTAATAATATGCTACATTAAAAGCATTAAGCAAGGAGGCAATCAAAAAAACTTTGTATCAGGAATTATTATATTGGTTTTGCAGTTGTATAAGTCACACAGAGTAAAATAATCCGTTAAATAAAAGCACACCACCTTATTATGTTTCATACTGACTAAACTAAGTTTAAACTCATTTCTTGTAATATTTTGCTATCATAATGAAAACAGAGATGTGTTCTAGTTCATCAAAGCAGAGACACACCTACACTAAATTTATTCTAACATGTGATTATAACGATGGCAACAGAAGTAAATATGATCCCCTCAACAAACAGTAAAGCACACTAATAGTTCAGAGACTTACAGACTGTTCACACGAAATGAGGTTTTGCATTTGACTGAGCTGATTTTTCCATTGTGCTTCTATGTAAACATGTGTTGCATCTTTTGCAGTCTTGCGAATGGCAAATAATGGTCTAAAACCATGGCACATGGCAAAGTTATTAAAAAAAGAAAGAAAGAAAGAAAGAAAAGAAAGAAAGAAAGAAAGAAAAGAAAGAAAGAAAGAAAGAAAGAAAGAAAGAAAGAAAGAAAGAAAGAAAGAAAGAAAGAAAGAAAGAAAGAAAAAGAAATTGCTACTCAAGAAGACACTGCTTTTTTAAATTCCACTCTACTGTGTCTAAAAAAAACACACACACACATACACAGACAATGAAGATCTATAGATAATTAAGTTACTTCTTTTAATTTAAGAACACTGCAAAAGATGACACTCATTTAGCAAAAAGCAGCGAATTAATGACCCGTTAGAGCTGGTTCACACACACAATGAGTTTTTGCATTTAAAATGGCAGATGCATGGAAGTGGATAGGAAAAATTTTATTAAAAATTTTAATTTAGAATTTGCATTGTTTTTGTATGTGAACATATGCGTTGCATCATTTGCAGTCTCACACACATGGCGTTCTAAAAACACGGCACACAAATTAAAAAGATGTTTAAAAGACAACTTTTTAAAAACGTCTAATTTATGAAGGTAAATTAATGCCTAAAAGATTTGCATGTGAAGGGTAAGAGTTGTGCAAGTGTACATATGATTGCAAACGTAAATTAAATTTGCATGCGCAAGAAACGATTTGTAAAGGTGCACATCGAGATTCAAGTGCAAGAAAAAAAGATTCGCAGCATTTTACTTTTTTTGCAAGTGTAATTCATGTATTGTGAAACTGCAGCTTCATGCTAACGCGAAATAAATATGATCTGTATTCTTCCACTTTCCATTTCTCAGCGCTTACACTTTTGGCACGTTTTTTTCGCCAAACTACAGTCAAAAGCACTGCAAGCCTGTGATCAGTGATTTGCAAGTGAAAACAACAGTTTAAAGAACTGCAAAACGGATTGACTGCATAGAACCAATCTGTATGTGTACAAAAACAAACTGTGTCAATTGTCTAAATGACTTGTGTATGTAGAGCAAACATCTCCCCAAATAATCCGATATGTACAGCTCCGTCTTTCTTTTCTCTGCGCTTGCAGTTTTGGCACGATTCTCTCACTAACTGAGTTTTGCAAGCGTGAGGGGAGGGCGGGACCTTCTTCTTGTAGCCAATCAAATGAGGCTCTCGCTGACTCTCCATTTACTCTTATCTGATTGGTTCAAATAAACACACACACACACACACACACACACACACCGTGAACACACACCCGGAGCAGTGGGCAACCATTTATGCTGCGGCGCCTGGGGAGCAGTTGGGGGTTCGGTGCCTTGCTCAAGGGCACCTCAGTCGTGGTATTGAGGGTGGAGAGAGCGCTAGTGTTGGGCGATATGGTCATTTTTCATATCGTCATATCGCCAGCCTGTGAGATCGCCGATACACGATATTATCGTGCATGGGTGGGTGTGGGCAAGAGAGAGACTCGCTGTACTTGTCATATGCTATTTTAAACCACGTGTGCATGAGAGAGAGCCTAGAAGTACCAATAACTGAAATAATATACTTTCAAACATACTGAAAAACTAACATGTTAAATATAAAAATATTTAAAACAGCTAGTTCATATTCGGATACAGCAGTCATACATCGCTATTAGGATCGCGCGTCCTACTGTGACAGGTTTGCCGCATCGGCGTCGAAGTTATCAGTCTAAAAATCAGTCAAGGTGAAAATCAAAAGTAGATTTATTTTAAAGACCAACAGTTTAACACTAAATGTTGGACATAAACGGATATGTTAAATATAAAAGTATTTTCAGGTAAGTTCATATTTTTGGAGTAAAGCTAAATTAAACGGATAGGCAGGCCACATCAGTCATACGGCGCTCCGGACCAAACGCCCCATGACGAGCCCAGTTTTAGACTGATAACTTATTAACTGCATAATTCTGCATCCATATGTTTTGATAATGTGCTGTAAAGAAAACGAAATGCTGCCGGTGCAGTTTCGTCATGTTCATTCATAGCTCGAAGCTGTTCAAGAAGATGTATAAAAGATGTCTCTTTTTGCACACTTGACATAGCCTAATTTGTAAATAAAGACTATCACCCTGCAGTTCAAATTTGATGTGGGCTTAGTTTTAGAGTCCGTTTTTAAAACATTTCCAATGAGGAGGAGAAGCCTAAAGGCCCGGGTATACTTCACTTTCCGCGTTTCGTTCCTTTCCGTCTCGTGCACAGCCGCATCCGCGCAGCATTCAAAGTATACTCAGCCGCTGAAGAGTGCGGACGGACGAGCTCAACACATGCACAGTACCACCAACTAGGGGTGTGCGATACTGCAAATTTTGGTATCGATCCGATACCAAGTAAATACAGGGCCAGTATCGCCGATACCGATCCCAATCCCGATACTCGGTATAGTTTATAAAAATATGTACTATGAATGTACAGGTAAGCAGATGAACCCAGAACATGAATGCAACATGCTGAATTTCATTTCCTCTCATTGATAACCAATATAAAAACATTTAATATGGTGTAATGGAGGAAGACAGTGATAAAGACCAAATAAATAAGAGACTAAATTCAGTATAGAATTTATATAATATTTGGCAAGCAGCTGAGCCCAGAATATATATGAAAACATGCTAAATTACATGTTAAGAATTTTACGCCCATAGAAAACTGTTATAATGAAAACATTTAAAGTGGCTTAATGCATGAAGAAATAATATTCAAAGGCCAAACTCGGTATACACCTTACAGTGATACTGCATAAAAAGGACAAATTCGGTATACAGTTATATACAATATGTACTATGTGAAGGATTTCCTTCCTCCCCTTTTCATTTCGTTTGTAGCTCGGAGTTCTACCGTTCCATCTCTCACTGTAGCCAAAAGTATCCGCTCGCGCTTGGAGCCGCTGCGTCACGTGATGCATGATAACAAACCAGCGTAGCAGGGGAGGAGCAGTAATGTTTGCATACGAGATGTGAAAAGAGCGGAATATACGCCCACAGACATGTCTACACTTTGATAAATGTATTTAGCAATGTATTAAGTGTATAGGAGAAAAAATTAACCGAAAGTATCGATCTTATCAGGCTAGTATCGATCTGATACCAATACCAACGTTGGTATCGATACTATCGATATTTGGATCGATCCGCCCACCCCTACCACCAACTTGACTTGTGTGGTCTCAAAAAATTGCCTGCACTCGGACGGGGTGCGCGACTGTCCGCAAGCCCTCTTGATGACAAAAATTACGTAATAAGGACGGTGCGCGGATGGCCGAAGTATACTTTGGACTTAATCCTCATTTGCGCATGTGTGTGAAGTGTGGCGCTGAGGTGAAATAGCGGGGCAATTTGATAGCCCAATAATAATATGCTGCTTAACGCTAATAATAATAATATAAGTAATAATAATAATAATAAAAAGATTGAGCCTAATATCGTCTTGACTATCGACAAAGACATTTGCTATAGTCGATATCTCTGACTATCATCGATAAAGATACTATCGTCACAACCCTAGAGAGTGCTGTATAATTCAGTCCCCCCCTACAATTCCTGCCGGCCCGAGACTCGAACTCGCAACCTTTGGATTATGAGTCTGACTCTCTAACCATTAGGCCACGACTTCCCCAGTCTAGAGAGGTAAAAAGCCTAAGAGTCTAGAGAGGTAAAAAGCAAGATCTAGAGATGCATTCCTAAAAAGCTGAACTTATTTGACTGCATGTTTTTAAAAGGTCTTGTCATGCTTGATGCTGCAAAAAACACAAGGGCAGTCAAAGACATGCATCTAGCCTAGCGCATGTTTACACAAAGGGAAAGAAGTGCAATACAAAAACACGTTGTGTGTGAAGTTGTGAACAGCCTCTAATCTGTGATTTTCTGTCTGTGCACTAGAATTTGACTTTGTTTGTTTTTTACATGCTTTATTCCAATCCAGTCAAACACAGTACCCCAAATGGCAAATTTGCAGATCAGAAATAACATGCACCACAGATATAAAACATGACAACAACACACAAACTAAGCCTTTATTCCAGAAGCAGCCTGCAGTGAAGGTCAGAGGAATGAAAGCAAGCCAGACGGCTATAAATTTGTCTTGAAACAGAATAAAAAAACGCTGTCACAAAAAAAAAAAGAATACATCATGCACTTCTCCATTTCCCAGTTCCTCACAAACACGTCAGTCTGAATCATTTGAGCAGAGCAGAAATTCTATAATTATGATTATTTTTATATAATAATATAATATATAAAGGGGTCATATGACGTTGCTAGAAAGAACATTATTTGGTGTATTTGGTGTAATGCAATGTGTTTATGCGGTTTAAGGTTACAAAAAACAGTATTTTCCACATACTGTACATTATTGTTGCTCCTCTATGCCCCACCTTTCTGAAACGCGTAATTTTTACAAAGCTCATCGTTCTGAGAAGCGAGGCGTGCTCTTATTGGCCAGTTATCCAGTGTGTTGTGATTGGCCGAATACCTCAAGCGTGAGACGGAAATGTTATGCCCCTCACCGTATTGTGATGCCGTGTCCCGGCACGACGACACAAACAATAAAACCCATTATAAACGAGGCATTTGTTGCATCCAGCATAATTACGGATTATAATGACTTATACTGTCTTTTTACGCGTTGCGTTGCATATCGCGCCACGTAAACATTACCATGTCTGCATTTGTGATCGGAGAAACGACAAACAACAAGCACTACTCTACACAGCTCAAAACTCGCGTTTGAATCGTCAGAAGCTGCTGACTCAGAGATTACTTCCAAAACAGCAAATTTGAGTGTTAAAAGTTTAACAAACTAGAATCCAATGTGAAATCCATGCGGTCAAGGATTTACCTCACAGGAAATTTCAGATCGTATTGACTGCTATTGAGACGACTACAGGTGCATCTTCTCAATAAATTAGAATGTCGTGAAAAAGTTAATTTTTTCTTGTAAGTTATTTCAAAAAGTGAAACTTTCATATATTTTAGATTCATTGCATGTAAAGTAAAACTTTTCAAAAGTTTTTTTGTTTTAATTTTGAAGATTAGAGCTTACAGCTCATGAAAGTCAAAAATCAGTATCTCAAAATATTAGAATATTTACATTTGAGTTTCAATTAATGACCATCCCTACAGTATAAATACCGGGTATCTCTTGTTCTTTGAAACCACAATAATGGAGAAGACTGCTGATTTGGCAATGATCCAGAAGATGAACATTGATGCCCTCCACAAAGAGGGTAAGTCACAGAGGGTCATTACTGAAAGGTGTGGCTGTTTACAGAGTGCTGTATCAAAGCATATTAAATGCAAAGTTGACTGGAATGAAGAATTTGGGTAGGAAAAGGTGCACAAGCAACAGGGATGACCGCAAGCTTGAGAATACTGTCAAGCAAAGCTGATTCAAACACTTGCAAGAGCTTCACAAGGAGTGGACTGAAGCAGGAGTCAGTGCATCAAGAGTCACCACGCTCAGACGTCTTCAGGAAAAGGGCTACCAAGCCACTTATGAACCAGAGACAACATCAGAAGCGTCTTACCTGGGCTGTGGAGAAAAAGAACTGGACTGTTGCTCAGTGGTCCAAAGTCCTCTTTTCAGATGAAAGTAAATTTTGCATTTCATTTGGAAATCAAGGTCCCAGAGTCTGGAGGAAGAATGGAGAGGCACAGAATCCATGTTGCTTGAAGTCCAGTGTGAAGTTTCCACAGTCAGTGATGATTTGGGCTGCATGTCATCTGCTGGTGTTGGTCCACTGTGTTTTCTGAAGTCCACAGTCAACGCAGCCATCTACCCGGACATTTTAGAGCACTTCATGCTTCCTTCTGCTGACAAGCTTTATGGAGATGCTGATTTAATTTTCCAGCAGGACTTGGCACCTGCCCACACTGCCAAAGGTACCAAAAGCTGGTTCAATGACCATGGTGTTACTGTGCTTGATTGGCCAGCAAACTCGCCTGACCTGAACCTCATAGAGAATCTATCGGGTATTGTCAAGAGGAAGATGAGAGACACCAGATCCAACAATGCAGATGACCTGAAGGCCGCTATCAAAGAAACCTGGGCTTCCATACCACCTCAGCAGTGCCACAAACTGATCACCTCCATGCCACACCAAATTGAGGCAGTAATTAAAGCAAAAGGAGCCCCTACCAAGCATTGAGTACATATACAGTAAATGAACATACTTTCCAGAAGGCCAACAATTCACTAAAAATGTTTTTTATTGGTCTTATGAAGTATTCTAATTTGTTGAGATAGAGAATTTGTGGGTTTTTGTTAAATGTGAGCCTAAATCATCACAATTAAAAGAACCAAAGACTTAAACTACTTCAGTCTGTGCATTGAATTTATTTAATACACGAGTTTCACAATTTGAGTTGAATTACTGAAATAAATGAACTTTTCCACGACATTCTAATTTATTGAGATGCACCTGTATATTTTACCAGCAGAATTGCATTAAACAAAGGTAAGTTTGACTGCAAATTTACAACATTTTGTAAAAGATAAAAACTTTCAAAAGATTTTGGCAGTTTCGATGTCTCAAGATGCAGTCACATAGGTGAATGTTTTACAAACTTTTGCAGAAAAAAGGTCAACCATCTGTTGTTACATATAAAACGCAATACACACTGCAATGCAATGGAATTTAATCTCTACAGATGTGTTTTTTAAATGTTTAATTTATTTTAACATGAACGGCATGTTTTTATAAGGCCTTATTATGCAATATATGCTACAAACGACACAAAGTCATCAGTTAAAGACATCCATCTAGTGCATGTTTACAAAGAAAAATAACAGAAAGGTGCAGTGAAATGCAAAATATGCATCATATAAATAATAATTAAATTTAAAAACTGACTACATTTTTATTTTGATTCGTTTGTCAACCAACATTATTTCTGTTCATACACTGTAAAAAAATAAGTTGTTTCAACTTAAAGTGTTTGTGCTGCCTTAAAACTGTAGTCAACTTGAAATGTAACTTGAATATCTGAGGTGACTAAACTTAAATTTTAGGGCAGCACGAACACTTACTTTTTACGAACACTTACTTTTACTCATTTAGCAGACAATTGAAACAAAGCTGAAACTGATTCTTTTTTTTTACAGTGTAGTTTATTTACTTTGCCAATTTCTTTCATAAGATTTTTTTCTTGGTTTTAAAGTTGAAAATTTGGAATAACATGAATATCTCTACATAAGAATATCTGTATGCATGAATATGGAGGACCTAATACATCTTCCTAGATGTAGCAACAACAGGGCACACTGCACTGAGCCCTCTATCCCATAATGCAATGCCCTAGACTTGACCTTACACATCCAGGGTGACGAATGAACCAAACGCAACATCAGATGTCTCATTCTTAGCTCATTATATAATCAACTGTCAAAAGACATTTAGCCAAACCTAGGTTAAAAATGCAAAGCAATCCAATTTATTTCTGTAGATGATAACTGTATGCAGTATACAGCATATAAACTGCACTATGCACTATACAGTGCACTAGTAATCCGGAGACGTGTAGATGAGACGTGTGCTCCCTCACCGATCTGTTTCTCGATGTCTGCGGCCTCCTCTGGTGTGGCCCGGGGCAGAATCCCCGGATCTGTGAAGCTGGTCTGGAGGAGAGAGATGACCACAAACACAAACAGGACCCCTCCGATGGCCGGGATGCAGCTGGTGAGGTGCTTCACCAGGAACGGGCAGCTGGAACCACACAACGCCTCAATTAGGAAAACATTGATTGTGGAACAAGGAGGCTTTAAAATACTGTGCTGCTTCATTAAACGGTTCCATTCCCTGCAGCTCTGCGGATTCCCAATCCCACGTC